>OX463781.1:7843268-9149521 GCA_949825025.1 Siphlonurus alternatus | reverse complement strand
CCTCGTGCAAATTTCATGCATGTACTTCAGAAGATTTTTTTTTTTTTTTTTTTTTTTGCGTTAACTTGAAGTAATATTTTTTTGCAATTTTATATTTATGTCTTACTTTTATTAATTAAAACCAGTAATTTTTATAATAAGCATGATTTAATTTGAAATTTTTTAATGAAAACACAAGGCATATTTTTAAGTATTTATGTATTACAAACGTATAGAAAAATATTTAAACAGTTTTCGTGAAATACTTCTGGTACAGGAGCAATAATTATGCTACCTCTTTAAGTCTCAAATAAATAATCTCTGTAAATACGTTCCATGTACGTAAACTTTTTTTGTCGAGTTTCTTTTTTCAATTTTTTCAAGTATATATAATTATATTAAAACTTGACACCGTAATTTAAATTAATTGTAAATAACATTTTGTATATTGTAAAATATTTATAATTTGTTAGGGGAAAAATCAACATAAAAATTAGTGTATTCATTATATTATATAAGAGAAGAAAATATCAAACTGCTGAAATTTTCATATATTTGCATCACACACACAAAAACATTATATATTACTAACAATAAAAATTGTGTGATCATTGAAAATAATGAAATTTTCATATTGTTTACTGCAGGAACGAACTTACTTCTTTATTATTCAGAATCTAGGTTAAGAACTTTTGCAACTGGAAGTACAAAAGAATAGCGTCAGGCCGAGAGTTACTTTTAAAACTCTTGTATTGAATACTTTTGTGATCATATGGCTGACTACATTGTATACCAGCCAGATTAAAATTAAATGTATTATTAGTATTACTATAAGCAAATTTCTGTTCAACAATCCATTGATTGCAGTAAAATCCCAATAATCTGCATCGATAAGAGACATAAATTATGGCTGTGTTTCGTCTTTAATTATCAGCAGTGTACGGTACATTATAATTCATATAAATAATTTCTTAACATTATCACAGCTAAAAAGTTATGAATGTGAATTCTGGATACATACATGATAATGCTCAAAGCATTCACAGTTTGGAAAATAAGGAACGCATGCATGTATGACGTCATTTAGTACTTTCAGATAAATTTTACAAGTATAATATAAGCAAGCAGATTGTTTATTGTTTTTAGTGTACACTGTACCAGGCGCGGATCCAGGGGGGGCAGCCCCCCACCCCCCGAAATTTTGGATTTAACATGGGCAATATAGGTATTTCCCCCACTCCAATTTTTTTTTTAACATTGGCCTTATAGAGGCAGCCCCCCCCCCCCCCCCCCCCCCCCCTGATTTTTTTTTCTGGATCCGCGCCTGCACTGTAGTACATACATATATTTGTTTTATCACTTTTAATTATTATCGTGCATGCCTTTTTGTAACAGGAAGAAGCAATGTAACAGAGATAACGCAGGACCTTATACATAAAAAAAAAGTATAATCGTTGAAACCATGCAATATTTCACGATTACTAAGTGTGTAGATTTTTAATACAAAAGTTCTGGTTAAAAAAAAAAGAAAGAATCATGAAATTTTTACTTAGTATTGCATAATATACCTTAGAGAATTGCCAACATAATATATAATGCAGCTTTGACCGATTTTATACTATGTAAAAAACAAAAAATGTGCACTGCAGTGTGCTTTTAATTATATTAGTTTGTGTGTTTTACATTAAATTCAAATATATAGGATATTAATTATAAATTGTAAATAGAGTGAACAATATATATGCAATATATAATAAAGAGTAAGCTGCATCATTTAAGTCATATCATAAATATAGGACAATTTAAGAACATTGAGAGATTAATAATTATAAAGTAACTGAAGTGTATGTGTCCGATTGCATTCAAATCATGTATTAACGTTTAGTAGTGTCTCTTCGTTTTCTGATATTTTTTGTAGAACTGCCAACGCCCTATATGGTAAAAAAAAAGAAAAAAATGAACAATATTTTAAACACATATTGGAGACTAATTCCAATTCCGCCTTTCACCCGTTATATAGACTTGGTGTCCTTGGCTAGGTTAGATTCCTTTTAATAATCAATCCCGCTACTTAGAAGAGGTGCGACGCACACTTTAGTGTTATGTTTCATTTAAGCAAATATTGATATTGATTAAAAAAAAAAAAGCAAGATCAAGCGTTCATTTAGTTTGACATTTTCTTGTCCTCTAAAACAGAGTAAATAATATGAGAGATAATTTACGGATTTTTGCTGAGTTTTAAACATTTTTTTTTATAGATATCGATTAATCGAAACTTTATTTGTTTATTTTTTTGTTGGTCTTTCAAATTTTCGTTCACATTTGATATAATTTTACTACAAAAAAAAAAAAAAAAAATACATGCATTCTCATGAGGCTTATTATATAGAACACAGCACTAGACTCTATAATAATTATTATGCACTACATATTTTCATTTTATTAGTATAGAGAGTTAAAATAATTCATTCATTTAATATTCCATTTGAAACTCTTTTTAGCCTACTTTATCTGTTATGGGTTTAATCGATATATTATATGAAAGGTAAATAAACTAAGTGTTCATGAATAATATATATTTTATTAATTATAGCTAATGGATAAATTTTAATTATAAATTATTTGCCATGCAGCTGTAATGAAAACCAAACTGTTTTTACAGCATGATAATATTTGCCATTTGCAGATTATTCTTCTCTAAAATCCTATAATTATATTATATATGTACATAATATATTTTAAATTACTGCACCATGCAAATTGAGCTTTTCTGCCTGCTTTACTTCTTAAATTAATCGATCTACTTTATAACTTTATAGCAAATAATGAAGCGGAAAGAACATAGAATATATTACTATATATTATATGCATGGTTTTTATTAAAATTGATATATATTTTCAACGTGACAAATATAATATCCAAACATTTTTTTCTTTTGCTTTAGGTGTGTAACTAGCCTTAAGAACTAAAAAGTAGGAAAAAAATTCTAGACTTGTTTATTTACCCGTTGATTGGCTGACGAGGCATGGTAGTTCCAGCAGGACGATGCACTCTGTTGACGAGATTCCACGAGCTTATGGAGTCCATTATCTTGTTATTCTTGGACAAAGGTGTGACTGGCATCAGACTTGGTCGAGCACTGAAGGTGCTGGATGCTACGTGTCACCATCATGTCCATTGTGTGTCCAACGTGACGTCACAAGCTGCAGTTTGTCTAAAACATATTGTGACGAAATCAGATTCAATATTGAAACAAAATTAGCATCATTTAGCAACTTTATGTTTTAAATAGATTCGCGGTGGTATACGTGTAGTTTATGATAATGCAATAAGTATATAATACAATCAGACTGGTACTAAATATAACTAGGGAGAACAAACATTTTATTTAAATTATTTATATATACAAAAGTATAATACAGTTAACATTACAATAATAAATTCTGAACTGTACTATTTAATTTAATTAACAGAGAACTTTATAAAGAGGACTATAGATATATTATTTTAAACAAAACTATAGAACAATATATATTAATTCAATTTAATTAACAGTAAAAATCCTAATAATGTGCATGGTGTTAATATAAGTGTTTTTTATTATAATTTTACATTTAATTTCAAAATAAAAAATATTCAATTTATGAGTAGAGTGCATGTCTAATGTCTAATTGTAATTAATTTGCATTTTCATAATAATTGTAATTAAACTAATTGAGTAATAAATTGTAAATGACAAATGTTCAGCACTAGGAATAAATTTCGCCACATTAACATAACTGTATTTAGTTTTTCCCTAGTTTTCAAGTATGTAGAATTTTGGTACCACCACATTTCAATTATTCAAATGTGTTTCATTACGAATATAAATATTTACACCGTTGCTACATTAAATTGCTTCGTGATTGTTTTATTATTACATAGTGTAGTTTCACATCATGACTGAAAAGGCAAGTCAGGTTGTACATCTCATTAGTAGGCAGATGCTGTGGCTGTCAAAGTCACCAGATAAAAAAGAAGGAAAAAATCAAATTACCAAGTCATCACAACTTGCCATGACAGGAAGTATGTTTTTATTTAGTTACTCTTCTGTGGTTCAGACAATTTTCGCATGGAAATGAAATATTACAGTAAAGGTAATACGATTATGTAGAATTCTTTCCTCATAAATAAATTTGTGGTAATGAGTTTTTATTTATCTTATTAAAATATAATCATAAAGTTCTTTAAAATCTATTAAGTTTTTTAAGGTATATAGAGATAACGCCGAACAGCTGTTTGACGTAATCCCCTTTGATTAACATGTAAATCTTAGCAAATTCACAAAAATTCTGAAATTTTTTTGAGAGGTAGATATTAGCGCCTAAAAGCCATAGAAAAATTTCAAAACAATTTAACTAGCCGATTTTTTTTTAATTAATTAATTCAATTTTCAGCATAGGGCTTTCCCATGGAGAGACAAACTAAAAAATTAATTAAAAAAAAATCGGCTCGTTAAATTGTTTTGAAACTTTTTTTATGGCGTTTAGGCACTAATATCTGCCTCTCACAAAAAAAATCAGAATTTTTGTGAATTTGCTAAGGTTTACATGTTAATCAAATGGAGCTAAAAAAACAGCTGACCGACGTTATCTCTACCTTAAGTATAAGCAATATTCTTAAGTGGTGCAATGTTTGTTGTAAAACTAAAACGTCAATGAGTTTAAAATATCATTGCTCACCTTCATTCATTTTTCTTTTTTTTTTCTGGTTATATTAATTTCCTTCACAGTATCTCGTTATTAACTGGCACCCCTAAGTTCCAATTTCTGCCATATAGATGTCGTTATAATCGAGCTGCTGAAATGTTACTCTTCCCTGGAGGATATTGGCGAAGTTAATGAACTCCGCGGTGGCTTCTTCTTGTCAAGACGGTCGCTATGGCAACTATACATCCTCTCACCACAACAGAATATACATGTAGGCAGCACCACTCCAAGGATTGATTTATTCCAATAATGAATCAATCTCGAGATTTAATACATGAATTTCATTGGTGATACAAAAATATAATATTAAGACTTCCTTTTCAGATTTATATTTCAATATTTTTGAATTTAATTAAAAATTTGGTATGAAAACAAAAATACATTATTAATAAGAAAATTCTCATTGCTTCGGTTGTGAAATATCATGTAAATAAAAAGGAAATATGAATAAAAAAAATTAAATGTAAACAGGAGATGTTGGCAAAATTTAGAAAATTGATAATTCGAAAATTATCAATTTTCACATGCAGTTTATGTGAAGATTTTTTTATGGACTTAGTAATTTGCCGAAATTGAGTAGGAGAACATGGAAACCTCATTCAAGATGGTCGGTAATATCAAATTACAATAAATAACCTGAAATAAAATGTGAGTGTTCCAGAATTCACAAGTAGTAATAGATACAAACTATTAAAACAATAGGATAAATAATGATATTTTCAATTAATATTTATTTATGAAAAACTTCTTTTTATGTTGACATTAAAAAAACTTCCTGCAAACAATGAAATTTCCTTGATTATTAATTAAACTAATTAAATTTGATATTTCAAATTAAATTCCAAAAGTAATTGTTAAGCCACCTGTTGAAACTCAAGTCGTGTAATTAATTGTCAGCTCTGACAGAAATTTTCGTTTGTTAAAACTTCTCCTCTTGTTGTCAGTGCCGTGAAAATAATTTCCTTCGGTGTATAATAATTCAGCGCTAACAATATCATTGAATATTTAAATTGCTTCTTATGCTTTGAGGGTAAATTTTTAAATTATTATTTTATGTATAAATATAGACGAGGATACTTGTGGGTATGTAAATAAAAGAATTAAAAAGGTTTTATCTTTAACAAGACTTGAGTTTCAAATAAATAAAAAAAAAGAGGAAGAGATAAACTTTTAAATAAAAATTCTTTTAGAGAAAATTGGAACTGTCAACACAACGCGATGAAAACTTCTTCTTTTTCTTTGTTTTAAAAAAATCGAAATTTCTAAAATTAAATTAAAAAGAGACTGAATAAAAACATATTTCAAGAAGAACTTCAATTATTGAATCGTTATATACCTATAGAAAAATATAGTAAATAAGAAATAAATAAAAGAAGCAACTTTTCAACTTTTTCCCCCAATTGCACCATGCAGATATCAATTCACTGCTGTGATACGGATTAAGTTGAAAAAGTATATATTTTGTAGTATTGTTGCAGTTAATAAATTGTTTAGTATACATAAAAAAAAATGAAAAATATATTTTGAAGTAAGAAATAATGGTAAAATCAATAGACACGTCTTGCATGCCTTTTATTTTGTAGGCACTTCGTCCGGTAAAAAATAATATTTCATTTAGTGTTTTAGATCATAATATTGTATTTTATTTTTATCAATCATTATTTTAGTTCCTTAAAATATTTTAACAATGCATGCAGCTCTGAATCAGTACATGATATAAATGAAAATTATAAACATTGCCAAGAATGCCAAGATATATCCCCCAGCATGTTTAGTGTATGAGACGGTTTGCACGAGCTTGATTTCTCCAGTGACCCCCCGTCAACGCACTTCATTCTTCTCGCATCTCCGCTTGCTTCACTTGCAAACTTTCAATTTACACACAAGTAAATATGAGCAAGTGTTTTTTCTCCGAATAATATTTTAACATTATGTACAGCAATAATTAACAATTTAACACATTCTAAAATCGTAATTACTAACGTACGCAATTATTTTATTTGAACACAAAAATGGAACATAATCGTTGCAAAACATGACAATTTTTTCTCGTGCAATAAGCATGCTTTGAATAAGGATCCCTTTTTATTGATTATTAAATAAAATCCCGTATCCATGTATCTAAACTTATGGAAATACTGTATTGGATTCAATAAACATAATATAAACAAATTTATAATGTAAAAAATTATTTTATGTCAAATTACCTCTAGTTTCCATTTTTTTTCTCTATTATAAACATAAACTATCATCTGAGAAATGAGCTATCGTAGTACATAAAGATATTATATCTTTATTAATTTTTGTTTGTTTATGCAAATCATGTCAAGTTTCTAAAAGTGACATATTAAGACACTATATATTACAAAAATAGCTACGTGTCTGTAGTTAATAGCTCTTGCAAGTATTTGTAAGTGTAAAAGTTTGCTAAAGCTATTGTGTTATAAATAGCTTGTGCGATAATTTGTCATGCCTGTGCGTGACTTGGTAATCCTCTCCGGAGACGACGACTAGAGGACGTGGACCTTTGCGTCGTGTTTGTCGCAGATGAAATTGGGAGCAGTTGCGAATACTAATAATGCAATTAAACACCAAAATATAATTACAGTAATTTACGGTACAATTTTAATTATATTTAAGTGGATAACTATTACTTTGTTTTTAAGATAAGATTTATAATATATAAATGTATCCTATACGGATATAATTATGTTTTTTAATGATTGTAAGATAACAAAACATGATCTTTTAAAATTAATTTTAACTGAACCATATATATATAAGAAATTTATTTAAAGGCCAACTTACTGTATTATTGTTGTGATTGGATGAATGTTACATGCTAATAACATGGAAAATTATAATGTTTAATGTTTTTTTGGCAGAAGATGCATTCTATCTGTGATTTTATTAGGTTGGCTGTTGACGTTTGATTCATTAATGCTACCTGTGAAGTTTGTCACCTTAAACCAGCGGTCTACTTCAGTAAAACTATGTTTGGAAATTAATCAAAATTGTCATTTTTTTTCTTTAGTTAAGTTATATGTTAGCGAAACTTATATTGCTAAATTAGGCACTTAAAAATAATTGTGTATTATTGTCTTTCTTCCCATACACGTTCATACACCATAATTCAAACGTATAATACACTTAAATATTATTTGACAGTAAGATGAAGTTCCTTTCCCTTATGTTCTAATTCCAGATCAAATATAAGCAAAAAAAATACTTTTATTTCCTGCTTCATTAGTTTACTGGTAGCATAAAAAACGTGATGGTAATAATACATCAAAGGTGCAATAAATATACTTTATTGCTAATAATAAACAACATTTTACAATAATTATAAATATTGAAGTTAAAACATCCGTTATTGTGACATTGTTATAAATTGTAACGTCTGCTTTTATGCATACGTAATTTAGTACCGTGTGTAATTGTAATTATACTTTCTCTCTATACTTTCTCCACTATAATATTAAATACTGAGATCAACTTTCCACCACTCTGCATGGCACTAAGTCATGCTGGCTACATATGGGGTCGAGAGTGGATTATATTGTGACTTCATCCATTGGCCCATTTCCCTCGATGTGTCATCGTCTAGTTTTAAATCTGCACCTTTAAAACTTGTGATCAGTGACAGTATTGAGTATT
Organism: Siphlonurus alternatus; assembly: GCA_949825025.1. Classification (NCBI taxonomy): domain Eukaryota; kingdom Metazoa; phylum Arthropoda; class Insecta; order Ephemeroptera; family Siphlonuridae; genus Siphlonurus; species Siphlonurus alternatus. Next base: position 9,141,136 of record OX463781.1, on the reverse strand, counting down.
ATTTGTATATTATAGCATACTGTTTATTCTTCTAGTTGATTTTGATGCCAAATTTTGTTGCCATGTTGACAAATTCTGCTAAATTCGTTTCATTTTTATTTTTTATTGCGATAAAAACTGCATAATGCTAAAAACAAACAAACGAAAAACGATGCAATGTGTTATTTCTACAATTTAAAGTAAACATTAAAATATTTAAACTAGACACTATATACAGTTACGTCTTAAATATTTTAACCACAAAAGCCGCAATATTAAAACAATAGAACTAGTACAGTAATATTAATATACGATATTAATAGTAAATTTGTTTTTATGTGCTATAAAATATTTAGAATGGTTACTAACAAAAAATGCAATTTTTTGTCTAAAATATTATTTATTTGTTACACTGAAAAATATTCTTAACTAAATGTTATATAAATACGTCATGGTATTTTGTGATGATTTATTCTTTATATCAGTTTTCCCTTTCGTTTTTAGTGTGTGCTGCAGCGTGTCAGTGAATATAGAGCCTCGTAAAACACGAACTAAAGTTATAGCTTTTGAGTCTTTGCTGCACAGCAACCCTCTATACCTTAGCTCGCACCTATACTTTCACATGCGGCTATAATATACTATAGTATTGCCCATAAATACCACTTTATTTCTAATGTCTCACCGTTTTACTCATCATTTGTCTAACTTTAAAAACTAACAGTAAAAAAAATAATAATGTACGATGTACATTAAACGAACACATTTCATTAAATTTTACTCATATTTTTTTTTTCATTTTTTTATAAATGAATTATTTATAATAATGTTGAATTTTCATTAGAACAATTAAACTCAATATAATAAAATATTTATAAAACTGTTAACCGTACATTTTATTTTAAATTATGCATTCGGATGAATATTTTATAAGCGTTAAATAAAAAAATCATAGATTTAAATAATTTACAACGAGATACTTTCAACGAAGAGAAAATTTATTGGAAGAATTGACATTTCTTAAATGAATAAAATTAAAAATTAAAGGAACAAACTAAAAAAAAATCACTGGCTTGGGCTTTAAGAAATGAAAACTTCAGCACTTAATTATCGGCCTTACTCCAGCATCGAAATATACGCCAGTCTAATCTACAAAATTGACAAAAAATGAAATTGGGATTGCCAGTCAGATTTTCCACCCTTGAAATTCAAAACTGCTCTCTTATCTTTATAAATATATTTATGTATCTAAGAATTGCAACAGTTATGCATTTCCTCCTGCACGGTGACTGACCAGTCTTCCTCTTTGTTTGCAGCCACGATCGCGACCAGCCCTTCACCTTCCAGCTGGGTGTGGGTCAAGTCATCAAGGGGTGGGATCAGGGACTCACCGACATGTGCGTCGGCGAGGTGCGCAAGCTCACTATTCCTCCTAGCCTCGGCTACGGAGACCGCGGGGCCGGCAGTGTCATCCCAGGAGGTGAGTGCACCCTTTGGTGTTCGAGGGGTTGCTTATTTGCATTTTTATGCAAAATAATGAAAAAAAACAAACTATAAAATCCTTTTTATATAATTTTGCTTCGTATACATTTTGTTCAAAAGCATGACGATGTCATCAGACATTAAAAAAAGTATAGGCTCAAGACTCAATTCCTAGTTCTACCATTGAATGTAACGTAAATCAATGTCAACTCTATGGTTCTTCACAAGATTTATAAAATGTACCAGTAAGATGACTAACGTTTGTCCGTGATAGGCGCGGTTCTGCACTTCGAGGTTGAGCTGATCAGTATCGGTGACACTCCCCCCGCAGTGAACGTCTTCAAAGAGATCGACGCCGACAAGGACATGATGCTCTCCAGGCAAGAGGTGAGAGAATCTCTGTCACAAAGGGTGAGAATCCTAGCACTTAAGAGCTTGCGGTGGAGGCGACCCACGGTGACAGTGCACTAGCATGGTCAAATTTACCTGGCCAATAGATGGCAGCAGCATCGATCTATAGGCATTGTAAATTGATACAGTTATCATCTATTGGCCAAGATCATAAAAATAATTATGTGTGAAGTAGTTTGAAGTGTGAAGCTGTGAAGTTGCTGGCGTTGGTGATGGGTATTTTGAATTACAAAAGTTTTCTGATAACTGTAAGATAAAGAAGGATTATTATAGTGTTGAAATAATGTTAAGGAACAATTTTAATATCTTATTCTTGCAGTCGTATTTGTATAGGAATATGTAGATTCTATGATGTTTTAGAAAACTTAATTTTATATATATAGTATGTATATCTACAGAGGAAGATGTAAAATCCTATGATGCTTGTAGTAAGGGGAAGATCAAATCCTGTATAGCTGTGAGTTCTGTGCAATCTGTAATTCATCCATCGATACCCCATGTTTGTGTTTTATTCTCACCAGTTTCACAGTTTCCACACGCTATAATAAAATGTTAATAAATAGAGGGCGGACTTGTCAGAAATAATACATCGTAAAAGTTCAATCTCAGCAGATTGTTGTTAATACATTTTATTAGTACCAATATAATGATTTCATAAGCTAACATTTTATTTAAGTAATAGACAGAGTAAAGACTTACAATTATAAATATTTAAAAAAATATATAATGTGTGAAAATGATAAAAAAATACACGTTTTTTATAAAAAATTTATACTTTGAATGCATTTTTTACAATTTGATTAATTAATTAATTATAACTATATGGTATACCATTTAGACAATATTCTTCAAAAATTACAATTTAATTGCTAAATAAATAAAAAGAAACGAACTATTTTTCTTCTCTTTCTTCTTTATCAATTTTTTTTTATTGCTGCATGACAAAATAAGTTTCACTTCATGCTTTCTTATCTTCTTATGCAATTATTTTTGTTGGTCTATATAATAATAATAATAATTAAAAATACACCATAAAATAATGACAGTATAACTTCTGATAAATACTATAAACTGTCTCTCCCTCTCTCTTTAAATCACTAACACCATCTTTCTGCTACAAACTATATAAACTTGAAAGTAATTAAAATAATGTTATTTATCCTATCCTATATACAATTAAAGTTATAACATAGATTAATTAAAAATATGACCTGGAATGTTTGCAGTAGAAAATGCATGCACGCTTTCTGACAAAGTTCACATGGTGATGTACCTGAGACTTGATGTGTACCTTGCTTGCAGGTGAGCGAGTACCTCAAGAAGCAGGTCGCTGACCAGGAGGGTGGTGAGATGAGCGAGGAGGTCAAGAGGATGATGGACGAGCAGGACAAGCTGGTGGAGGAGATCTTCCAGCACGAAGACAAGGACAAGAACGGCTTCATCTCACACGACGAGTTTTCAGGACCAAAGCACGACGAGCTTTGAGCACGCCCTCCGTAATCAGCAACCAACCTGACTCCAGGGTATACAACCTGACTGACTTTAACACAGTCCTGCTACAGGGTTTATACAAATACATTATCGTTCTATCGATGATATGTAGCAGTAGTATCTATTGTTACTATTATCAAAGGAGTTTTTTTTTATCGAAAAGAGTGTACATTTTTAGATATAAAAAAATATAAGACTAGCTTACTTTCTACTTCCAATAAAATCAGAAATGTTATACTCAGTTTTTAAATAGTGATTTTTTTTAGTACCCGAGATTAAATATTTTTAAGCTATTTGAGGCTAAAATATTGACATTTCAAACTAATGGAGTATTGACCTCATTTTTTTTTATTGCAGAAATGGATAGAGGGTGCAAAGTTATGCTACCCTGATTTTTTTCAGATTTTTTAGAGCCCGGGAACTATTTTTAAAAAATTATTGAAAGTTATTTTTGTGACGTCACGAGACGCCGCTCCTTAAGAAAAAGATAGGACTTGCCGCCGCGTGACGTCACAAAAAAGACTTTCAATAATTTTTTAAAAATACTTCCCGGGCTCTAAAAAATCTGAAAAAAATCAGGATAGCATAACTTTGCACGTTCTATCCATTTCTGCTATAAAAAAAATTGAGGACAATACTCCATTGTATTAGATTAAATTTAAATTGATTTAAATTAGGTTAATATATTGCGATTGTATGGCTGATTATACTTAATTTTTATGTCAAAATGTATAGTTCATTATTAAAGAAACATCCAGTTTTTTTAAATGGTATTCGATTTTGTGTTTGTATACCCTCAAAAGTATTTTAACAGCATAAAAATATAATATATAAATGACTTCACGTATAATATATAAAGTAATGACATATCAAATTTAATTTTGATTATTTTATATACAGAAAATTATATTGCTTTTTATTTATATTAATTTACATTGTTGTATTTTTTTTATCATTTTTGACTTACGCCTGTTAACGTGTGCAATATGTGTGTTTATTATTGACAAATATATTTTAAGTGCAATAATTAAGTAGGCTGTTAAATTATTGTTATTATTTTAAATTTATATAGGTTGCTAATTGGTTGCTGAATTTTCCATGAAGCAATTCGTTGTTGAGTTGCTACATGTGAATGTCTGTACAAATTTATTGTTGTAGTTGCTAATTCAGTGTAAAGAAAGCAAAATTGTAACTGTAATGTGCTCAGAAAAAAAAGAAGCAACATTCTTCAATTTATAAAAAAAAAAAACTTTTATAATGTTCAAATAAATTAATTACTTTTTTTAATTGTTCTTTTTTATTTATCTTTGATTCCTTGAGAGAGAGAGAGAGAGAGAGAGAGAGAGAGAGAGAGAGAGAGAGAGAGAGAGAGAGAGAGAGAGAGAGAGAGAGAGAGAGAGAGAGAGAGAGAGAGAGAGAGAGAGAGAGATGATGATGATCAAAAATCCAGTAAATTCATAGTGAGAAAAAAATAATATCATATAATTGAGTTAGTATTGATTCCGAAACTTTGAGTGAAGTATAAAAAATAGTATAGTTAAAATTAAGAACTCCAGTTGAAGTACGTTCAATTAAAATTCACTTCACATTACATTCAGAAAATATATATTATTTTATTGTTTTTTAAGAATTAAATATGAAAAACAATTCACAAATACTAGAGCGTTATATAAAGCAGCAAAATATACAGTAAAATTGTTTGTTTTCTGAAGAGGACTAAAAAACGATTATGTCAGACAAAAACAAAGAAGTCCACCGCAAAGCTTTTTATTTTGATCAATAATTAATTTACTAAGACCTTTTTTACAACTAATAATTATTAACCACCATGCGCAGTTGAGGAGTTTCATATTATCTTTACTTAAAATTATTGATGTTGGAATTAAAGAAGAAAAGATGAAATTTGTATTTACATTTTTCATTAATGCATTAAAGTGCTACTGTCACAACATGTTCCTGTATGTCACATATTATTATATTTTATATTCTATTATGTAGATTATTTACTTATATAGCAAATATTAAAATAGTGCAATAATTAATACATTATACTATTTATACTGAAAGTTGCTGGGATCGAGACGGTGAGACATCCGTGTCATGCGTTATAAAATGATGTTCGAGAGATTAGAAATAAATTTTCTTTTTCTTGTTGTTTGAACTCAAACTACATTGAACTAATTAAATACAAATAATCCCGCTTTGCAGTTTTCCCAAGTGTCTCAAACTAGTTCAAATCACAACCAACAGGTGACACTTTCCTTGCTTATTTGTGCCGGAAAGAAGATACTCGTTCCAACAGCTAGCGCCACTTTCGAGCAGTCATGGAACTTTTTCAGAATAACTTCAACACTTTGAAACTTAAAAATGGATTATAAATTCCTTTCTGAAATATTAAAAATTAAATTAATGGGACTAATACAATTAAGTTAGGTCCTGCTTTTTAAATGATTCAGTAAGATGATCATCTAATTGAGAAAATAAAATTATTTTAAATAATCAAGAATTTGCTAGTCACAATTAAAGAATTATACTATACATTTAAGTCATTTTCATATTCTTATATTAACACCAAAGGTATACAAAATATTTTTAATATTTTTGGAACACCATCAGCACCCCCAAATTTGCACTTCTTTCGGAAGAGTCATTATATTTCTTATGATATTTAGATTTGCTGAACCAAATTTGGTTAATCAGTGGGGGAAAAAATAATACACGATAGTATATTTAAATAATAAAATTAATAATTTTAATAAAAACAAAATCATGACCTATTGCAAAAATATAAAATAAATTTTATCGACGATCGAGTATTTAAAATTTATTTATTTTTAGTTGCAAATAATGCAATGACTATTAAAATTTATAATAAAATATATATTATAGTGCGAATAAAAAAAATCACTGCCATATATATAGAACTAAATTTAAAAATTTATTCAAATCGAAATGTACTGAAATTAATGTCAAGAACAGAAATTAATTACAGTTCTGCCAGTACCTCAGTAGTATATAGTGGTTAAAAATATAAAAAGTCTCCCCGGCGGGGAATCGAACCCCGGTCTCCCGCGTGACAGGCGGGGATACTGACCACTATACTACCGAGGACTGGTGAAGAAAAAGGCGAGAATTTTCAGTACTTGTTTCTTTTTAGTGACTTGAAAAGTATAATTACTAGGGTACATAAGAATCATACGCAAATATATATTATGATTTCATTGTTTGCAGAAGTCAGGAGATGTAAGTATACACAGAAGAAGAAAGACGAAATGCAGCATCAATATTCACTTCATTAATTTAATTATACACAACTGTAAATTATATGCATCAATTGAAATTAAATTAAAGTTTAATCATATATTTAATCGTATATATTAATCACATATTAAATTAAAAATATAAATATATATTATATAGTATTTATACATATTTTTTTACGTCATGTGCATATTATTAATTGCATATTATTAATTGCAGGAACTATAACCTCGCGTTTTACTTTATTTATAATTTGGTCATGTAAATAATAAACATTTTGCAGTAATTAAAATTGATTCCCACTATTTTCAGTATAAAAAATTATTATTACATACATATACTCTGGCCATTCCTCATTCATTGTAGCGATTCCGTCTTCATAGGTTTGATAAAGCCAGCTATAGGAGTAGAGTCAGCTGCATGGTGAGAGCTCCTACAGCGGACATTATTTAGCCCATGCAGGAGCCAAAAGGTCAAGTCATATGATATCATGTGTGATGTGCTGATTCCATGTGTAATTTAATTATATATCATACTCTGTTAAATGGCGTAACTGTTATGTATAAAATGTAAAATATTAAAATGAACATTCTGATTTCGAGTAAGTGATAATTAACGTCGATCGTGATTATAATAGCCACAAATATATTATAAATAATATAAATACTTCATTTTTAAAGGTGACTTATTATTTATATGTCGTTTCAGAAATAACTAGCAGAGTGGGCAAAAATAAATAAATTTTTAATTTTTGAAGTGAATGTGTTACGTATAATTAGTTTGGGGGGGGGGGGGCTGTTTTTCTCCAAATTCGCCACGTTATTTTTTCTGGGTAATAAAGACAATAATCGCGATTTGGTCCGCTTTTTTACCACTTATTCCATTATATGCTCCCATCTAAATTAATAACGATTTCCCTCCATTATTTTCCCTGTCTATAATATTTGTACGGTACCTAGAATATACCTAGCTATTCCAGAGTGAGGGGCCAGCCACTGAATTTTGTCTCATTATTTAGCAGATTGGTAGAAAAGTTTACGAAATGAATAAATATTAATATATGCGCGGATGCCATCATTTTCATTATTACAATTTTCGATCAAATCTCAATAGTGTACGTCACCTGACATATATAATAGAATTTTCATATAAATGGGTATGTCATATTGAAAGAAATATTAGTAATTGTGTAACTTCAACTTATTAGATTGAAATTTGAAATCTTATATAATACTTATATCTATATTCAAACAATTATTAAATTTGAGGAAATTAAATTTTAAAGAGGCTTCAAGTGAGTACGTTCGCGCTGCGCAACTGTTGTCGCTAAGGTCCATCTTGAACTTGAAAATGAAGCAAAGTGTTTTTTTAACTTTCCTTGGTTATAACCTTATAGATCAAGTAAAAAATCTAAATCTTGAATTATCTACTTTATTTTTCAATTTGGACCAAAGTTCCGTAGAGGAATTTTCCCTAAAAAATCTTATTCTTAGTGAAAAAACAAATTCACGATTTTTTTTTTACATAGGTTTGGTATAGCGGGTGGGAACACCGAAAAATCAGATGACTTGAAGCCTCTATTGTCTATACAGGAATTTCATGTTTACATTTTGGGTAGCACGGAGATGCCCGAAGCCGCCCGAAGAGCTTCGGGATGTAGGCAGAAAACCCTAAAATCCTATGCTGTGCGTGTTAACATAACTCACAACACCTCTTTTCTCATAACAGTTTTGGTCACCAAATATTTTTTTTCACTAGCATTGGTTCTTCTTGTCACCATTTATGAAAGAAATTTCTACGAGAAATGATACGAATCGTCAGGAGAAATTAATTTCGAGACCAACTTTAACACGTATTTGCTATGCCACTGACAATGTTTTGCCTACACAATTATGACGTCATATTGTTTTGTGACGTATGGTGAAAGACCCGTATTGGTGACTTTGGTGACTTGAAGCCTCTATTAGATGCTTCAAATCAGCTGATTTTTCGGTGTTCCCACCCGCTATGCCAAACCTATAATATATGTAAAAAAACAAAAAAACATGAATTTGTTTTTTCACTAAGAATAATATTTTTTAGGGAAAATTCCATTATAACGGAACTTTGGTCCAAACTGAAAAATAAAGTAGATAATTCAAGATTTAGATTTTTTAGAATTTCAGGAAATTGCCTTTTTTTTATGATGCTTACACATGCACAAGTAAATCAATATGAGACATAAAATTTAATAAAATTACAATAAATTAATTTATAATATACAATATACATTGAACAACTAATGTACAAATGTATGTATATACAATAGACATTTTTTGTTGTCTCTGTCCATTTATATAAAAAATATGACATTAATATTCAGCACTTCCATTCTTCCGCCAACTACATGAAAAATATGACGTATAAAATTTCAAAGCAGGTGATAGATTAAAATGACGTACATTTTTTATTCATTTTTATGAAGATAAAAATGCTAATTAGATCATATGATATTAATTCAAAGAAAAACATAAGTGAGGAAAGTTAGGAGAATGTTATTACGTTTTCACCTGCTGACATGTTCTCAAAAACTCCCTCGTGTATGCTTGTTGAAGTATTTAGACCGCGATGCAAAGTTTAGTGCTGGCGCCGGGGTAGCGCCGGGGGCCCCCTTCTCGTCACTTTGAGGCGGGGGGTTGCGGTTAGCACCCGCGGGGGTGGCATTCCACCCAGCCTCCCCCGCGCCCAGGGCTGAGCGGCGCCGCGGAAACTCGGTCGAGTGGGAGGAGGTGGGTGAAGGACCCCGAGGGCTTCAATGCTACCAAGTTCTTAGAACACGCTCCTCAACTTCTATCATGCAGCATTGTTTTAAGACTCGTAAAAAAGATGGCTTGATCCGTATATATAAAAATTATATGAAGCATTTTAAATATTTCCGACTTAAAAATATTTTTATTACAAGTATCATTTTGTGAAAATAAAAATTAATAATTAGGTGGTATTTTTCTTTAATTAGATGACTTGAAATTTATTATTATTATTTTTTTTTATATTATATTTAAAAAAAAGTGATATTGTCAAATTATGATAAAACTGATTAGCAAATCGTCACGATAGTGAGCAAGTGGAATGAATCACCGCGCGCCTTGTCAAAATAATTATTAATGTTATTACACTCATTACATCAGTTCGATGATAAACCAAAGATAAGCACGATTTATTCAGCTATATAACCAGTAGGCTCAGTACAAGAGATTTGCAACTGTTGGGAAAATCCAATTTAACGGTGCTTTTCAATGCTCAACTGAAACCATGTATATACCATGTAGTGACGTAGAATATAATTTTGTATTAGTTAAAGGAAGAAAACAATTTTGTATTAAAAATTGTCACCGTAGTAGTACCAGTCCTCGGTAGTATAGTGGTCAGTATCCCCGCCTGTCACGCGGGAGACCGGGGTTCGATTCCCCGCCGGGGAGACTTTTTTTTTTATGCTAACCACTATACTACCGAAGAACTGGCCACGGACTTGTCAGATAAGAGCGTGAATAGGCCTGGGCAATCATGCAGCAAAAAGTGTACTTGGCATGAAGATTTGAATTACGCCGCCTGATGGAACGAATCACTTATATATAGATATTAACTACAATTCTGCAAATAGGAATTAATATTTAATTAACTTCTTCATATATGTATATTACACGCACAATTAATTAAATTTTTATTTTCAAGGTATAATTCCCTATTGAGCTTTCAGCTTGATGTTTAACAATTATAACATATAATAGATATATTATAGTATTTTAAAATGTATATTGCCATTGTTATAGAAAAACTATTGATTTATAATTTTAATTATTTACCTCCAGTAATATATTGTTATCTCAAAAGTCAAAAAATAAAGCGTAATTGTGCAAGTGCTGTTACAGAAATTTTAAGAACAACAATGTAAGAAAATATCTCAATCTATTTATTACAAACTACTGTAAACCATTACTTAAGGGTTTTAAGACTATAATATAATATAATACAAAGATAAAACACCATCAAATAAAAACTCATTCTTCCACGTACAACACAACATATATATCATTTGCAGTAGCAAGCAATAATGTCTGTAAGTCACATTTTAATAAGCGTATCACAAGGATGATCGTAGCTCCTACCGTGTTAAACGAGCAACTTCTGCTTATAACTCATCTTGGTCCATAAACCACGTGGTCCCGGCAGGTTCGAGGGCAGGTGGGGCATGAGTGCTGCCATCTATGAGATTATTTGAAAAAATATGGGAAGTAAGGATGATATGAACTACATAAGGTAGGAACATAAAACAATTATGTTCTTGTCTTGGTATTTTCTCCGTATTGTTATATTATGTTGTATTACCTGTGTGTACTGCACTTTGCAAAACAAGTGATGCATCGCTCATTGCAGTAACCAGAGCAATTATATCAGAGCATTGAAAGCCTCCTGTAGTTAAACCTTTTTTTTTTAAGTGTGTGGATACTTTATATTTTATATATTATGCTATTATTATATTATATTATTAATAGTAAAAATGTGAATACTTTAAATGAATAAATATTGCATGATTGATTCATGTTTAAAAAATACATAAAATAAATATTGTTGAATTCTTTAAATACAAATAAATACAAGAATTATCTTCTACTCTAATTATAATTTTACAATTTGAAGATTTAAAAAAAAAGTTGGCATTTTTAAAGATTTATGGAGAACAATAATTAAAATATAGCATGTAATACTAATTTAACTACTTTTGCACAAGTAGAAGGTAATATAGTCAAATTTAATTTGAAACAGATAAAAAAACATTTAAACTTAATTAAAACATGACATGATACACAAAAGTTATTGGCAATTACGTAATTACATTTTAATAATATTATTTTTAAATTTATCTCAAGTATTAATTTCAGCTTTAGTAATTAAGAAAATACGTAATAGAACAGCTACGCCAGGTAATTTAACTGATAGATTTTATGGATGTTCAGGGATTTAATAATGTTAAAAAAAATATGTTCAAAGCTTTGTCGTTAAGCTCTTGTTGATTTACATTGCGATTTTTTATCCCGGCCCCAAAAGTTATTATTCAACGTGGCGATATTTTTTAATTTCTTTTTCTATTAAAAAAAAAAAAATTTTTTTTTCATGCACAAGTAATGTTATAATTATCCATATGAAATTTAATTTTGAAACTAAATAAAATAATATGCATTTAAATAACCTGGAAAATCTCATAGAAAAATCTCTCACGTGCTTACAATATATTATAAAGAATACCAAAAATCTTTAATTTTGGAGCCCAAATTATTTTTTAATGCAAAGGTCTCTGTATGCATTTATTTATGGAATTATTGAAGCTCAATTCGTGCTGTTATTGCTTACATAATTTTATAATAATCAAATTAATCGTAAATTTAAAGTCGTATTATGCATTTATGTTAGATAATTTTGCATGCTAAATTATAGACTTAGTCTTCACAGAAGGAATATTATATTAAATGAAAAATAACACAGCTGAAATTAAATACAAAGAGCCAAAATTTATTAAAAATCCTAACACAAAATCATGCTAAATTATACACGGTCCATATTATCAGGTATCCGGAAAACTCGGTGCAGGAAAACTCGGTGCAGGAAAACTCGGTGCAATTTCAACAAGCTAGGAAAACTCGGTGCACGGTAAACTCGGAGCACGGAAAACTGGGAGCACCGCTAGGAAAACTCGGAGCATCGCATATATTGCAAGATCCCTATACTAGTATATTATGGATTTTGGAATATGTATATTAGCATAAAAATAATAAAATATATAACAAAAATCGAACACATGTAATTTTCTTGTTGCCTTCATACAAAAAAATTATTGGAGGGCTTAAATACTATGAATATCACTAATTCTATATTAAATTATATAATACTATTTATAAATAATTCAAATAATTTCATTATTTAATTAATATTTATTGTAAATAAAGGAAAAATTTAAGTGCTTTCATAGAAGGAACAGCGGTACAGCAATTTTTTGTCCATAATGTCCATATAACTTTATGAGAACAATTACATTCTTATATCAATTTTTATTTTTATTTGTTATATGACATTATATATATCATTAACACATTGAAAAAAAAATCTAATATTACATATTGCATAAATGTGAAGAAATATATTTTTATTTAATTAAAGGGAAAGGAAAATAAATACGGGGCATTCACAAAGTCTTAAGACCACATTTAGGGCTCGATAATTTAAGACCAGAAATTTTGGGTCTAAAAAGCATGCATAAAATCGGGCTTTAAATTATCGAGCCCTAAATGTGGCCTTAGGACTTTGTGAATGCCTCTTAATCATGTTTTATACATGATGACGATTAATCATTATATATATTTTATATAATATACATGCAATGCTGAAAAATAGGGAATGGTAATAAATTGTAATAATATTGAAATAATTTCAACCGAACATTATTTTATGGCGTTCAAACGTTGTCAACAAGTTACTTTACTACCTGGATTGAAAAAAACAGGTAGCAGGTAAGAGGTAATTAGTGCACGTGCACTTGAACAATGGGGCGAGGCGCAGCCCAATAACTTTCATGGGCTAAGGGTCACCCAGCCTATGACTATGTGGAGGATGTGGCCCACAACATCTCCTACTAGGCACCTAGTACTGACCCCTCCCCTCTCCCCTCATTTCCGGCTATGGTGTGGATTTTGTTTCTATTTATAGCTTTGCATTTAATTATATAGATTCCAATAAGATAATTATGTATTTTTTTGTACAATTTAAGCATCAATTTTTAAGTAGACGAACATTATTTCCTATGTGATATTTTAGCTTATGTGATCAATGTAAATAACAGTATGTTTATATAAAATAAAACACTTTTATTGTGATTTTTTTCCGTATTATTGCGTTAATTAGTATATAATACAATAGTCAATACCTATACCAGTTTTAAAATTTATTATTTAGAAAAGTATGCATGAATTTAGTTAAGAATTTAAAAGTAAATTTATAGCAGCACATCATATGTAAACATTTTTAAAAAAGTATTTAATTTATGTGAAAATGCATTTTGTTGAACCTAATATATTTACATATAAATTTATATGCAATGCAAATTTATTTTAATTAAAAATTAGATAAAAGAATAAAATATCTATATAGATGAATTACGGCTCAAGGCAGCAAAATATTATGTTAAAGTTAAATAAGAATTGGTAAGAATAAGAATTGTATAATCACAGATGCAACTATTCTACTTCATTGCATGCACAGCTTTATATATAAAAAAATTTAAAAAAAAAATTAAAATAAATATATATATATATAATATACATATTATATATATAAATAAATAAAAAATAGAAAGATATCAAGTAAAGTTTCAAGAGATACATTACATATATATAATATATAGCAAAAAATTTCAACTGTATGTTGTTTTAAAAGGGTTATTGTCACTAATTTTAGGAGATGGTGAATCACTCTGAAAATATTACTGTATAGTAAACCTTCCTTACATTATAACATAAATATTCAGCAAAAAGAAAAAAAAAAAATGAAGCAAAAGTCAATCTAGTTTTTGAGATATATCTGGATATAAATAATGAGAATATCATTGGAAATCTGGCGGCCATTTTCAAATCAAGTCAAATCAGCATCTTTTTCAACTAAAAACCATCTCAAAAACTGGACTAAATAATTACTTTCTTTACTTCAGAAAGTGAACAGTCATTTTGTTATCTATGTTCTGATCTAAATTTTATAATTTTTTACCATCAAAAAATAATTACACAAATAATTACAATTCTTAAAAAATTATCATGGCAAATACACAATTTATAAATATTTATAAGCCCTAGAGAACAATTATTAAGGATAAATTACGATATAGTGATGCTCCTCATAATATTTAATTAAGTCCCCTGTAACTTTTGTGTTTGGAGGCGACAATATAGCTGGTTATATATAATATAATTATACGATATTTTATAATATATGCGATGCTCCGAGTTTTCCTAGCGGTGCTCCCAGTTTTCCGTGCTCCGAGTTTACCGTGCACCGAGTTTTCCTAGCTTGTTGAAATTGCTCCGAGTTTTCCTGCACCGAGTTTTCCTGCACCGAGTTTTCCTACAATCATATTATCATGTTGTTATTTTATATTAAAAATAATTTCCCACATGGTAATTCTAAAAACACCTTCATAATTTTCATCTTTATGTTAAAGCTGATGATTACACACCTACAACTTTAAAAGTTTGATATATCCTATACAGTTAAAGTTTGAAACCAAAGCCCTGCAATAAAGTGTATTTAAGCAGAAATGAAAGCGGAACTCGAGCGATCTTAAGTCCCCCGTAGATTTCTTCTCTCGACCGCTGTCTAATTACGAAGGACCAAGAGGAGCGTAAATCACGTAGGGGTCACGCCAGAGGGGGACAGCGGTCATCCCAGGACCAGGTAACATTCAGGTAAGAGAACCGTGGGACACCGGCAGAAAATCATCACCTCACATTTTTATCACTCTGTCAAGACGTTTTTAAATAAAACAAAAAAATATATTTTTGTAGCTGTAAAAGAAAACTGAAATTGATAATTATTATTATTAATTAAGAGAGCTGAAAAATACAAACTAATGTTTAAATTGTCCTATTTTCATGATATTTCAATTACCACAGAGTTAATGTGCTTTGCAATACAAGTGCAGAAATAGTATGATTATTTTTTAAATAGGAAACTTAAATTGTTTTTTGAAACTTTGATTGTTTTTAGAAATTGATCGACCTTCAAAATTTATAGATATGAATTAATTTTCTTTTGCTTCGTAGGAATGTCTTGGAGCTCCTGAAGTATATTATTTCATAAAAGTCAAGTTACCTGTTCTTGTGTGGGGGAGGGGGCGGGCGGGGCAGCTCGTAACTTGGCTGCTTCGGCGCCATCAACTGAGAGGACATCACGCTCACAGACCCGACTAGCCGTAACGCTCGCAAAGAATAGAAAACATCACCTAAAAACTACATTTTATGTACTCTTTTCCTTGTTATGTGTCTTGTTAAAAAGAGAGAGAAAAAAAAAAAAAAGGAACACGAATTTTTACGCATCATAACAAATTGTTGTTAGTGAAGAAAATGTGTTGTTAACATAAAAAAATAACACCTGATTATACACAAATGTTATGTTAAAAATGTATTTTCTGACTTTCATATATTTAACTATAAGGTGATTAATTTAACTAAAAAAAAGTGCAATGTAAAAAGAACGTCATTTGTCTGTTTTAAAGAGACAATGAAGTAAATAATATTAAATACCTTCACACCTGTTATTTTTAATATATAAAAAATCGCTAGAAATATTTGTGTTATTTTTGATGCAATATACTTATATATAAGGTTAATGCGAAATAAAATACTAGTTTTATACAGAAAAAAAAAGAGCAAAAACAATAATTATAATTTCAGGTATAAAGAATTTTGATTGCCACAGGGTATGTTGGCGCCAAAATGTAGTTCAGTTCTCCGTTATATATTGAACGGCGCTTGAGGGTGGTTCTCAGAATTTCTCCACCCCCATGTTAATGATACGTTGAGGACCTGAGATCTTGTGGCGTAATTGGCAGTTAGTGGCACACCAAGGAGACGGGTCTATGCTCTCTCACATATCACAGGTAGAGGTGGAGAGAAACTTTTGTCTCAGAAAAACATGTTCCTATATAACCTACAAGACGTCTTTTGTTTGCATGATATAATTATTATTCGTATATAACAGCCAATCAATGCTTTGTGGCGAAGGTTTGAAATTGCAGAAGGGTCAAAATTTTAAGATAATTTTTGTGCTTTTTAATACTATATGGAAAGATACACTGCATTGGAATATCATGGAAACAAACACAATATAATATAATCTCTCCATATTTGATACAATTTTAAGGTGATATTTTGAGAGATATATCGTATTATATCGGTAAAAGGTATAATTATACCATTACGAAGTAAAATTACTACATATTAACATTACTAAATAAAGAACTATAACTTGAATCTGTGAACTGTCTACATAATTTTATTATTAAACATTGATTTATTCAAGTACTATTATAATATAATAATATTATAATACATTATCCACTATTTGTAAATTTTAGTACTTTTATTTTGCATGGAATACAAATATAATATTATAACAAAACCTAATTTAATTCTTTGCTAATTTAATTAATTTGTTTGTTTCATTGAAATACATTTATGGCATGGTTAAAATAAATTCATATTGAAATTACTTCAGTAACTCGAATATATAATAACAATAAACATAAATTAATTTTATTTAAATTTTATAAATTAAATAAGCATGCATAGTTTTAAAATATAAGCTTTGGATTAATATCGATGTGCAATACTTCAACATTTTAATTCTTTATTGAATAATGTTGAACATAAAAATAGCCATAATATATACTCTCTCCTGAAAATATGATTGGCGTCAAAACAGAGTGCGCTTTGTAGCACATATTGTAGCTAGCTAGCGGTATCCGGAAAACTCGGTGCAGGAAAACTCGGTGCAGGAAAACTCGGAGCAATTTCAACAAGCTAGGAAAACTCGGTGCACGGTAAACTCGGAGCACGGAAAACTGGGAGCACCGCTAGGAAAACTCGGAGCATCGCATATATTGCAAGATCCCTATACTACAAGTATATGGATTTTGGAATATGTATATTAGCATAAAAATAATAAAATATAACAAAAATCGAACACATGTAATTTTCTTGTTGCCTTCATACAAAAAAAATATTGGAGGGCTTAAATACTATGAATATCACTAATTCTATATTAAATTATATAATACTATTTATAAATAATTAAAATAATTTCATTATTTAATTAATATTTATTGTAAATAAAGGAAAAATTTAAGTGCTCTCATAGAAGGAACAGCGGTACAGCAATTTTTTGTCCATAATGTCCATATAGCTTTATGAGAACAATTACATTCTTATATCAATTTTCATTTTTATTTGTTATATGACAATATATATATTATCATTAACACATTGAAAAAAAAAAATCTAATATTACATATTGCATAAATGTGAAGAAATATATTTTTATTTAATTAAAGGGAAAGGAAAATAAATACGGGGCATTCACAAAGTCTTAAGACCACATTTAGGGCTCGATAATTTAAGACCAGAAATTTTGGGTCTAAAAAGCATGCATAAAATCGGGCTTTAAATTATCGAACCCTAAATGTGGCCTTAGGACTTTATGAATGCCACTTAATCATGATTTATACATGATGACGATTAATCATTATATATATTTTATATAATATAATATACATGCAATGCTGAAAAATAGGGAATGGTAATAAATTGTAATAATATTGAAATAATTTCAACCGAACATTATTTTATGGCGTTCAAACGTTGTCAACAAGTTTCTTTACTACCTGGATTGAAAAAAACAGGTAGCAGGTAAGAGGTAATTAGTGCACGTGCACTTGAACAATGGGGCGAGGCGCAGCCCAATAACTTTCATGGGCTAAGGGTCACCCAGCCTATGACTATGTGGAGGGTGTGGCCCACAACATCTCCTACTAGGCACCTAGTACTGACCCCTCCCCTCTCCCCTCATTTCCAGCTATGATGTGGATTTTGTTTCTATTTATAGCTTTGCATTTAATTATATAGATTCCAATAAGATAATTATGTATTATTTTGTACAATTTAAGCAACAATTTTTAAGTAGACGAACATTATTTCCTATGTGATATTTTAGCTTATGTGATCAATGTAAATAACAGTATGTTTATATAAAATAAAACACTTTTATTGTGAATTTTTTTTTCCGTATTATTGCGTTAATTAGTATATAATACAATACCAGTTTTAAAATTTATTATTTAGAAAAGTATGCATGAATTTAGTTAAGAATTTAAAAGTAAAATTGTAGCAGCACATCATATGTAAACATTTTTAAAAAAGTATTTAATTTATGTGAAAATGCATTTTGTTGAACCTAATATATTTACATATAAATTTATATGCAATGCAAATTTAATTTTAATTAAAAATTAGATAAAAGAATAAAATATCTATATAGATGAATTACGGCTCAAGGCAGCAAAATATTATGTTAAAGTTTAATAAGAATTGGTAAGAATAAGAATTGTAATATAATCACAGATGCAACTATTCTACTTCATTGCATGCACAGCTTTATATATAAAAAAAAATTAAAAAAAAATAAAAATATATATATAATAAATAAATATAAAATAGAAAGGTATCAAGTAAAGTTTCAAGAGATACATTACATATATATAATATATAGTAAAAAATTTCAACTGTATGTTGTTTTAAAAGGGTTATTCTCACTAATTTTAGGAGATGGTGAATCACTCTGAAAATTATAGTAAACCTTCCTTACATTATAACATAAATATTCAGCAAAAAGAAAAAAAAAATGAAGCAAAAGTCAATCTAGTTTTTGAGATATTCAGGATATAAATAATAAGAATATCATTGGAAATCTGGCGGCCATTTTCAAATCAAGTCAAATCAGCATCTTTTTCAACTAAAAAAATTACCATCTCAAAAACTGGAATAAATAATTACTTTCTTTACTTCAGAAAGTGAACAGTCATTTTGTTATCTATGTTCTGATCTAAATTTTATAATTTTTTACCATCAAAAAATAATTACAATTCTTAAAAAATTATCATGGCAAATACACAAATTATAAATATTTATAAGCCCTAGAGAACAATTATTATTAAGGATAAATTACGATATAGTGATGCTCCTCATAGTATTTAATTAAGTCCCCTGTAACTTTTGTGTTTGGAGGCGACAATATAGCTGGTTATATATAATATATTATACGATATTTTATAATATAAGCGATGCTCCGAGTTTTCCTAGCGGTGCTCCCAGTTTTCCGTGCTCCGAGTTTACCGTGCACCGAGTTTTCCTAGCTTGTTGAAATTGCACCGAGTTTTCCTGCACCGAGTTTTCCTGCACCGAGTTTTCCTACAATCCTAGCTAGCACATAATTATATAGCTCATAATCAGAACTTACGCAAACCCTTTTGTAACGGATAACGTCTAAACAAGCTTGTCATATTTTCAACTTATAAATGTTCACTTTCGTAATTCAATAGGCGTTTTCTGTTTGTGTATTTGTACGATATCGATCTGTCTCGCCTGTACATTTTGTGTCAATTTGCAGCGACGTGCGTGCGAACACGTGTTGTGTGCGTGCTGGCTATCAGCTGTTGCTACAGGTCCCACCCACCATGAGACAAATTAATTAATTTAATAAAATTAATTAAATATAATAAACACTTTCATGGAAACAATAATAAAAAAATTCCATTTTCATAATTTAATTTTTACTAATACTAACCATTTTGTTCTTTTTTTACAAAAAAATAAAGAAAAAAGAAAAAAGAAGAAAAAGAAATTTGATAAAGTAGAATAAATGCTATAAATCAAAATAATGAAACTCTAATAAAAATATGAATATATTTAATTTCATGAATAGAATTATATATTATATAGAGAGTATAAATTACTCTATTCAAAAAGTAATAATTTTGGTATTGTTTATCAAGCGTATAGATAATGTTTTGTATTTTGATATCATCAGCTGCATCGCTGTACAAAATTTTGGCAGATTATTTTTTATAAATTTGTATGAATATCAGGAATATCTTATTTCCTCACACTTTCAACTTATATTATTAAAATAATTGACAGTTATTTTAAAAATGGTTTCCACTTCTACAATTTTGTTATTAATTAGAAACCATCTAAATATGGATTAATATAAAATTATAAAAATATTAATTTAAATTGTATTAAAATACTGCCTTCTAATGAAACATTACCCTCATTTGATTTTCTGTGGTAAAATAATGCATATTATTTACAAAGCACCAGGTAAGAATAGCAATATATTTATATATAGCCACACCAAGTCTCTATAGACGAAAAAAAATTAACTGCTGGCAGTGAGTTTATAGAGATTTAAAATGAGCTGAAGTTCTTCAAAGATGACATAAAAAGTGCAAGGGCCTCATCAGAGCTTCGTTGGAGGCAGAGGAGATATGATGGGCAATCTGAGCTAATTTTACCCCCGGCAGACGACAATGGGACAAAAACAGCGCGCCTCAGAGAAGTGTGGGAGTAGAGAGACAAAAAATTGAGTACCGTCATGAGCATAGTAGTCACATTTCAGTGTGACAAGTCGTTTTAATGATCAATATTTGTGTTTTCTTTCTTCAAAATCACGTGATGAGCTATAAACTTTTGACACCGCATGAACGTTACTCGACTGTTGATTTGCAAGAGATGCAGATATTCAATATTGTGGGAGGAGCACGGTCTAACCAAAAAGTTTTCCATGCTTCCTTTGACTGCGTAATAATAATAATAATAATAATAATTTATTTCGAACAAATTTGGTTGTACAGGACAACATATATCACATTAAATAAAACAATATACCTACACTAAAACATGCAACCACAAAATAACAAAAATGAGATCAATAAAGAAATATATCGTCATACATTCATTTTACATAATTATAAGTTAGATATTGGAGACAATTTTTCGGAAATTTCTTTGCAAAAAACTTTTTTTATAGAGTAAAATTCATTTACTATTAACAATTGTTTTAATTTGGATTTAAAAAGTGAGTTACTGACAATATTTTTTAAACAGCTAGGAAGAAAATCATATAACAAGGACCTTATAAAACAGAACAGAGGTAAATTTCATGCATGTTGTCCCGCCAAGTACAACCAAAGAGCTTATATATCTAGACATATATAAGATCTCTGTACAACCTATAAATATAATGCAATTGTTGATTTTCTGACCATGTCTGCTCATTATAATAAAAATTAATCCTTATACTTAAAAAATGTTTTGCTACAAGAAGCTATAATATACAGGTGAAAATAATAAAATTCATAAATTTAATATAACATTTTTATAAATTGATTAAATCATAAATAAAAGAAATTCATCTAAAAATGTATTAAAATAATGATTTATTATAAAATTTTATGTTAAAATATTAATTAGAATAAATTTTCATTTTATAAACTGGTGTGTTAATTTTAGTGGAGGTTATAAAGGACCTACATCACGTCTCCTGCATTATCACTAAACGTCCATTCAGTGTATGCTGCTGGCGGCGGCTGGACATACGGATTACGGACATATACAGGCGGGCGGGCCACTTTTTATTTATTCGGACACGATTTCTCATTTCTTCAGCTGCCCCAATACACACCTGCTACATAGAATCGAACCCAAGACTCTTACAATAAAACAAATAGAGAGATCTACTTCAGTAATTATCAACACATACAAAATAATATACTGTAGTACTAAAGAATAACATAATAGCACAAAAATTGTATTATTATAGAATTTTTTAGAAAATTATATTTGGTTTATTATATTAAAAATTAAAATTTATAGTGCTACCTTAATTTTTAAATCTCATGGTTTTAAATAAAAACTTTACGCATATCTAATGATTCATAATAGCTATATATATAAATATATGTAGCACCTTGTTTTTAATCTCCATTTTTTTGTGGTCTTTTCAAGAGCCCGTATATGTAATATATATAAATATATACGCTTTACATTTTATCCATATTAATGTTAGATAAAAATCAAGAGAGATAAAAATTCTCCCATGAAGCGCGAAATGAATTATTTCTTGAATGATATAATATAAAAGTAAAATTATATTTATATTATATATAAAAAATTAAGCGTGCTGGATTCGTATATAGTATATAAAATGATTATGCAGTGTTCACTCGTACATACCAATGGTGAAAACCTGTTTAACTTTTCAACTGAGATTCACCTTAAAAAGATACATAACCAGCAAGTGCAGTACACTGAAAAAAATCGTATAGTTATCTCTACTAATGCATGAGAAACTTGTAGTTTTTAGAGCATGGAGATGTTAAAGAAAGCAGGTAAAAATTGTTAATAATTTAAGATAGCAGTGTACTCTAATAAGTATAGTCAATACCTATTCATGTTAGCTCAAACAAACTATATGTTCACGGTTTTAAATAATAATTTCATGGTAACTAAATTATTTTTTTCAGTGTAAAATATTGTGAAAATATATTTTTTTCTGCATGCATACAAATGAGATGCAGTGAGCGGCGTCATTGCTTCAGATGTGGCTATGCGGGAGTATAAGGACATGCAAGGTAGGCAGGTGGAGGATAATATGCATTTAAATCTCAGTATGTACCTCACAGGTAGTACACCTATATAACATGAAGTATAATAATCTCAGTGCTATCTTTATTCCTTAAATGCAATAATTTAATTGTAACATTGTCACAGACTCTAAACTATATAATGAATTATTTATGGGTAATAAAATTCTAATTGTATTAATGACAGCTAATTATTATTTTTTTTTTAAATGTACAAGCATTAAAATGTTTATGAAAATAATATATTTTTTTTTATATACATAATTCTAAATTATGACAAAACAAATTAATATTTTACTGTATTATCAGAGAGCTTATCTCTGATATTATGCAATACAAATAATCGTAATTTGTTATTTCCAGGCACAAGATATATCAAGGCATAATGAAAAGTAAATCAAATTTAGAAAATTGAATTTAAAACCGAGATTCTATTTGTATGCATGCATGGTATGATACGCAAAAACATAATCGAGAAAAACATTCAAACTATAATACAGTTTTTAAAGTATTATTATTAAATTTTATTGAACATTTTTATCCTTAACTTTTAACAATTTTAGAACTATAAACTGATTCAAAAGAATTATTTTTATTAGATCAAGGGGATGAAATCTATTCTCTTTCAATGATCTACAAAACAAATCCTCCCCTATCCACATTAATATGGTAGCTCTACCGCTTGCTATATTTTTTTTGGCAATACTAATGTTTTAATATTCAATGACCTTCATTAAAAACCTCTTGCAAATTTGACTGGACAGCACCTGGTTAGTTTTATTGGCTGTCTATGCAGGTCACGTGACCTCACCACCTGCGAGCCCTCATACATTTGGTGGAGCTCCACCCAAGCCGCTTGTCCAGCTGAACGATTTTATTAATAATTTGTCAAATCAATGGAAAATTGATCAAAAGTTCTTGATTCATGATTTATGGGGAATTCTCTTACAACTCAAATTTTAATTTAACTACTATATTATGATAGGGTACATATTAACAATATATAAGTTTGACTTAAGTTTCAACTTTTTAAACTCAAATTTGGGGACTTTGAAGGGATTATTAGAATAGGGGCAAAGTATGCAACCCGCGCGCAAACCTGAAAATTGTGACGTAGAAACTCCCTAGTTAACGCACAACAACTGCCTGATATCATAATTTGAGCACCAAGGAGTGATTGGCTATAAATTTTAGTAACACAATCGAAAACAGCGGGTTTTTCTACCCTAGTATCAATAGTTTTGTCTCCAATATCAGTTTATTTTAAGAGTGATAATCGAAAATATAAATTTATTGCAGGAAAATTTCGCCTGCTAGGCAGTTTTACGTCACGTTTTGGCGCTAAATTCAAAAGAAGGAAGATTTTTAAAAAAATCCCTTGTCTCCAATTTTGAAGATTGAAACTTTTTTGTTTTGGGACATTTAATTTCAAGGCATAGAGCATCTGAAAAAAAATTAAAATAAATGTAGGAGAATTCCCCATTAAACTTCATAATTTTTATTAAAACAGGTGACAAATTTAAAATAAGGTGTTATTTGAGCTCGTTGATTTGTATCGATGTATACTCTCGTATGCAGTGACGTAAACAAAATATTAATATATCTTTATTTTTCATTGTTAATTTTTGCAATTAAATTTATATCAGAAGTGAATAATGTCAAGATGCACAAAAATAATTTCCACACAATTGATGTTAAAAAGAAAATATAATGTAAGTAAATATTAAAAATAATTAAATTTGTTAAAATTAAATAACGTAATTGATTCAAGAGCCATAAAATAAGAATGAAAAATAACATATCATAAATAATAACAATAATTCATCATTAATATAAAATTTTTACTTACATGAGAAAAAACGTGTTAAAATAAAACATGACACTTTATTTTCATGCAAACAAAAACTGCATCAGTAAATTATAAAAATTATAATAAATTCCTACTTGTTGAAAATTCAAATATATACATTAAATATCTTTATAGTAAATAATAATAAATCTTCCTTCAAGCAACATGCAGTCTTGAGAATACAGTGCACAATATATTATTCAACATTACAAAGATTTGAAAGTACACACGTTCTATATCAGTACAGATAATTGTAATAATTTGAATAAGAATATATTATACAACATACGACAATAAAAAACATATTATATATTACATTATACATGTATTTTATTTTTGTGTTTATATAATATGACTATAATTTTATACTAAAAATTATAATTTATGTATTTTCATATTAAAACATAGGTTAAAATCAGAGCATGTTGTATCACACCTTATAGTAAAATACATCCGCCGACATTTCTTGCAAAGTCTATCAATATGTATGATCTAACATGTTTAAACCATGTTTTATTATATGCAGATAGAATCGCTTATGCTTTTATAATATCGCCTGCATACTTAAAGTGCACAAGCTGACTGCATTTCTTCTCTCTCTGTGTCTGCTGCAGTTATTGCATTTTACAAAGATGATGCATAGCTAAACATTTCAACAACGTTGAGGCTATATATTATAATGCAACAAGTGTTAAGGAAGTTCTACCATTGTACAAGAGAAAATTCAAATTAAATACAGGTGGTTTTTGAAAATTTCTGTAAAATAAGATTAATATATTATATCCAAGTGTAAATTACTTATAGGCTTTAAACTAAAAATTATACTAAAAATTAGTGAAATAATTCCAATTTAAAAATATTCAGTTTTCAAAACACGTTTTATCGCATTAAGTTATGTTTGTAAACCCTGACCTATGTACACTTTCTGCAATAAGTTGACCTTACGTTCAAATACTTTATAAGGAAATCGAGTGTTGAAATTGCACATAGATCAGAGGTTTACGAACAGACTTATATATTTATGGCACAACAATGAATGTAAATTTTTAATTCAAAATTTCTTTTCCAAATAAATATACTTGTTACTGCTATTAAGGTGCCATAAATGAATAAAAATAATCACAAAATTTGAATTGAAGTAATGTAAAATGGAGTATTGACCTCAAAATTTTTTATTGCAGAAATGGATAGAGCGTGCAAAGTTATGCTCCCCTGATTTTTTTCAGAAATTTTAGAGCCCGGGAAATATTTTTAAAAAATTATTGAAAGTCCTTTTTGTGACGTCACGCGGCGGCAAGTCCTATCTTTTTGTTAAAGAGCGGCGTCTCGTGACGTCACAAAAAGAACTTTCAATAATTTTTTAAAAATAGTTCCCGGGCTCTAAAAAATCTGAAAAAAATCAGGGTAGCATAACTTTGCACGTTCTATCCATTTCTGTAATAAAAAAAATTGAGGTCAATACTCTATTACACGTCCTAGAAAAGCAAGATACCCTTTCTCTGTAGTACCCCACCTTTGCAACTTGCGTGTGATCGTCCTTAAAGTTCACGTAAATTTACACCCGTGTTGCATTCTCCTCCCACACAGATCCGTTGTCATGCAGCTGCGACCCGTGCGGAGGTACACACTGCAGGGTATGCAACATAAGACCGCATGTAACACAGAACAATGCCTGCGCCTGCCCAGTAAAACATGCATGACAAATACTTTAATGAAAGTACCTTACATGGAATTCCCTTTAATAACACAATAAATAATTATCAATGGTAATTTAACATGAAATTAAATATTTTTAATTTTTAATGCTCTATCTATTAGTGCATGGCTATAAAGTGCAGAAAAGGTTTCTATATTAATTTTTATGTACAAGCCTAAAGCAAAAAAAACAAAAAACAAAAACAATAACATATCATTACTATGTAAAATATTTAGCTCTAACCTATCACTGTTCCACTTTGTTTTTAACTAACACTGTAATACTGCAAGCAGAGAAACCATAATTTCTAAAAAAAAAAAAAAAAAAAAAAAAAAAAAAACAAAAAAAACAATCTTCCATACAAAATCAATAACTTAGTTAAAAAAATATACTTCTAATGCAATTGTTGTATTTTTAGAATTTAAAACTTAAAGTGTTTTTTTTAAAATCAAAATGCATTTATAATTAAAAATAATATAAAAATATATTACATTTAATATAAAAGATGATACGCCCACACTCGGTGCATGTCTAATGGTGTCTCGATTAATTCCATTGTTGCTCCGTGTAACAATGACATTCCCTCCTCTGTTCTCCAATGCTGGCACGCATGTGAGGCACCGCCGCCACCGCACCGCGAGGTCACGACCCCTCGGAATTGACCCCTATTAAAGTCAGAGCAAGCACTGACATGTGAGTATCTTAATCACAACTGTGATCATGATGTCATATTTCTATTTTTAGCTTAAATAAGGGAATGTGAGGGTGGTACACTCACGGACAAAACATTTGTACACACTTATTCATACATAAGGTCTGTACGTAAACTGTGTAGGATTTCTGCATACCATATCTTTAGGTATTATACTTGGACATAAGATCGATCCAATACAGAAATTATAGTCTGAGCAGGGTTGACGAAAAGACCCTATAGGAAGGACATAGAATGGTGTACAGTTTTACTTTTACAAAGCCTAAACGTTGATTTTTTTTTTAATTTAAAATTTTCATATATAATATAAAAAAAAAAATTGAAAGGAAATTAAAAAAGAAAGAAAGGAAATTACTTCAAATCAAATTTAAATAACTGAAATTTATGAACACTTATACTGTACTTACCATAGTATAAAATGTCATATCATATGATACTTATTATTGTAATTTAGTTACACATCCTTAAAATAATATTTAATATTTTATTTTTGTTAATATTTTGTTTCTATAATTCAAGGAGAACTTTTATTTGTTCTAAACTTTTCTTTCAGTGTGCCATGTGAAAAGAAAACGCCCCATCAAAAAACAAGACGATAAAAGTGTCATAATTTGATTGAAGGAAGTGATTATGAGGGTGGTGGTGTCACTGCAGTCTGACTTTGATCTCTTCATCTGTGGAAGTGTGTCGTCATTTTTATATCTCCTTTGTTCTTGTGCAAATGAGCCATTAATACTCATGAATAAGGTATTGATTCACACAGATAACGGAGTAAATAGCGTCACTTAACGTGTAATATAATACATATTGCTATAATTATTCCAAAAGATGACTAAATAAGTTATAAAAATCCTTAAAGGAAATGATAACGTTAATAATTGAATATGGTATTTTTCTATATAATAAAAGTAATTTAGAAATAAAAATTCCAACCATGTGAATTTACGTGATATGAGCGGCTGCTGCGAAGCGACGTGATTTTGGCACATTTGCTATAAACCCCATTTTTCAAGCAGTTCAAGCGAATGACTTGAATTGAATTTTGATCCTCTTTTTAATTGCCAAATATGGCCACCAGTGTAACTTAGCAAGTGCGCATTATTCGCATCACTCATGTTAACCCTCCTTTATATATATTTCTATGTATTAAAATTAGCAAAAATTTAGCAATTCAAGTATATATTCCAGCCATTTAAACGTTATATATCACACTAGTGTAATCACTCACTTGTATATATGAGAGTTCTCTTTATAAAAAAGTTGCTTCAAGCAAAAGGGGAAAAAAAGTACGCATCTCTTTATACAATGTGATACAACCACTGTTAGTTAATCATACGAGATTTTACTAAAAAATACACAAATCCTTTCATGTTATATCATAGATAATATTCATGTTATGTTAACTCTTTTGAAAATCACACAATCATACATTTTATGTTATAATAGGAAATAATATATTACAACTTCTATTTAAAGCGATGACATATTATCTTACATAATTTATAAT
The DNA here is from genome assembly GCA_949825025.1 of Siphlonurus alternatus. NCBI lineage: Eukaryota > Metazoa > Arthropoda > Insecta > Ephemeroptera > Siphlonuridae > Siphlonurus > Siphlonurus alternatus. Next base: position 9,112,472 of record OX463781.1, on the reverse strand, counting down.
AAATATTATTCATAGTTGTTAAGATTGTAAGAAAAGGAGGAAGATTTTTTTTTAACAGTCTTTGTTGTTGTATGGGCAATGGTGTGCATTCCTCAAAGTCAAGTTATGTTGGAGAACTCGGAGTAACAAAGGACCGAGAGGACCAGTCGCTCGAGCGAGGGAATCTTGTGCTGTCCACTGTCCATGCAGTATAAAACGATGTTAAACCATGAGTCTTATCGTGCCAAATTTTTTTATACTTATTAGGTTCTAATTTTAGTTGCATATAATTGATCTAGAGAAAACTAACTTGTCTTTTGTTTACTTTAGATTTACCTCTTAGATTCAAGATATTAGAAATTTTGATTATTGCAATAAATAAGAATCATTTCTCTCTTTTTGAATATATTTTTGCTTGTAAAGGGTTTTTAAAAAGAATTAACGATCGAGGCCTAGAAATTGTGATTATTTATATTTCTCTCTCATGTATGTATATTATGTAAATTGTAACATCTTTGCATGTATGTATAATCAGTTGTCAGTTTTGTATCATTTTTGTGATAAAAGGAATGTATAAATAAATATACGTTGATCCTTCTCATGTTAAGCCTCCTTTATATATATTTCTGTGTATTAAAATTAGCAAGAATTTAGCAATTCAAGTATATTCCAGCCATTTAAACGTTATATATATCACACTAGTGTAATCACTCACTTGTATATATGAAGCCTTCTCAATAACAAATACTTTTCCAACATGATGGAGGTCGGCCGTGCTTTGAATTAACCTATTAATTTAGCTCCGATCTTCTCACGCATCAGATGTCTCCTTACTAGTTAAGATCAGCGCATGATAATAACTACTTCTGTATTAAATTTCAACAAAATTATATGGTCTCGACAAAATCTGAATAAAAAAAAATATCAGAAGTTTGCATGAGTATAATATATTTTGAATTGCAAAATGGGAAACCACCGACATTGTCAGCTTAATTGTTGTTTTTTTGTCGTATCTGTAATGTCTTCAGTCATATGACAATCCTTATTCGAGAAACGCGAACACTAGAACATTTACGATGAAAAAAAAAACTTTAAATGTGATGGTCCATGTACCTGAAGTCCATTTGAAATTACAAAGAAGCAGTATTTCGACTTTGTCGTGCTTATCACCTGAGGTCTCTGTCTTATCTCCCCCTAGGTTACCTTCAATGTCGACACTGTCCTGCATGTATCACCTCTCTCTGAGGCCCGCGCTCATCTTCTTCCTCCTCCACCTATGGAGCCGCCCGCCGCCACCACCACCGCCTTGTGCCTCGCCGCGAAGGTTCATCGGCCGTACCACGCATCTCTGTGTGCAGCCTCTTGCAGGAGCCGCCGCCTCGATCATCAGCCTGAGGCGACCGGCGAGCGGGCGAGAGCAGCGGCGCATCTCCCGCGGAGAATTCTCTCTCTCTCTCTCTCTCTCTCTCTCTCTCTCTCTCTCTCTCTCTCTCTCTCTCTCTCTCTCTCTCTCTCTCTCTCGTCTAAGTCTTCTCACCACACTGCTGCTCAAATCTTGATCCAAACATAACCGCTAGCCGTAACCAGTGGAATAATATTTAAATATCTAAGCAAATATTCATATATACTAAAAGAAAAATGAAAGGAATTCCCATTTTTTCATATCATTTTTTTTTTATCTTTCTTCATAATATTAATTGAAATCATGACAGTAATACAACTGACACGAGGGATAATCCTTTTAGTTTTAAAATTCAATTTTTTACTTTCTTTCTATTATAAAAAAAATAATATGGTACGATATTTGCATAAAATAGGAAATACTAAATAAATTATTACTGCATTCTTTCAACATTATAAATTGTTTACAATTTTTCATTCCTGAAAATATAATAAATTTTGGTATTTTGGAGATACTAAATTTTGGTTAGAAATTTACAATTCATATCATTATAACTCTTGACAATGCGTACATTATAAATATTATAATAGTATATTCAGTTCAGAGTGTTCACTATTAATGAACATTAAATGATAATAAAACTCCCCATTTGAACAATTTTTTATTTATTTTTTTTTTTTTTTTTCATTCAGTTGTACAAGTTATTGTCCAGCCAAAGCTTTTACAAAGCTTGCCGGCCGGTGCAAAAGATACATTCTTTATTTAAATTCAATCAAGCTCATTTAATTATAGTGGACATTTTTAACTTTTACTTTAAGTCCAAAATAATACAAAAGAAAAGAAAACATAAAACATAAATATATAGTCATCCCCATGATTCTAATACAATAATAATAATAATTTGAAACTTAATTTTTTTCCATAAATCCCATATCATAAATTTCTAGATATCAAATAAGATTAATTGTTACATATTCATTTGTAGGGAATACCACTAATTGTTAATGACAGTCATTTGCTATTATTACATTAAAATAAGCATGTTCTTTTATAGAAAAAAAATCTTGAGTATTTCAATACAATATATTACCTATTTTATAAACTATTATAAAAATTAAATAAAAATTTAATGTCTTGAGAATGTTGAGAAAGATTGTCGGTAAAACTGAACGTCCATTTAGAAACTGTCAAGAGAACGTTATAAGAGAAAAACGACAACAATTAATCCCTTGACAGATAACATTGTTGTACTCAGACTATAATACATTGTAGTAATGATTGTTGTATTATATGACAGCAGCATTACATACAAGACACGGAAGTTAAGGATGGTTATGGATTTGTCAAACCATCTAACGGGATATATTGGTACTAACAAACAACTGTAAACAAGTTTAAAAACAAATATAGAAATAAAAATATAACCTATTCAATTTCCAAAGACGTCCAAATGATGAACTCAAATTAACGTATAAGATATATTTATTCTATATTAAATGATTCGGAATGAGTTATAGACAAAAAGGTTTGAAAATTTTACAAAAATAGATTTTAGTTCTTATTTTAAATAATGTTCTAAGCAAAGAATGCCTTGATACATAAACTTGAATGATTTTTTTTTAATTAATTTTTTGATTCAGACACACAACTGTTATTTGCTGCTATGTTCATATTTAACTTCGGCGGAAACTCTCGGTGTCATTTGGCTCAGCCAGTGAAGTTCTTCGTAACAAACTACGTACGAATGAATGAATTCGTTACAAACACGTCAAAAACCAAGTTATATGTGAACCAGAATTTATCAGAGCCAACTTCGTTTTGGTGCCAGCCTCAGGGGGAGTTGGATGATAAAAAGGAGGACATTTTATCTCGGCCTGAGTGTACTTTGTAACATTTTTATAACAAGTTTAATCGTAATAATTGAAACATACGTTGATTAATGAGAATAGAGGTGTGTCAAATTTTAAAAATAAATCACGTATATGTCTCAGAAATATTAAAAACTATTTTTAGTTTTAAATTAAAAAACAAAATACTATCTTTGGTAATATACTTTTACTTTTAGGTAATCAATCATAGAATTTAAAATCTGATAAAAATACATTAGAATGATAGACAAGGCAAGGCTACCTAACTAGGCCTACTTATTGCAACTAATCCATATGTTTTATTAAGATGAATGGTTTTTCTTCTATCCAGTGATGCTGTGCTGGATCTTAAGACAAATTTCATTGCTTCATCTAAATAAAATAGTAGAAAAGAAACCTCACTCAATCAAAATAAGACCATTCATTTTAACAATGATAAATAGACAAATCTCTGTGTATAACTCAAAACGATATTAAATTTTAATATTTTTGAATGACTTTGAAAAAAAAAAAATACAATTTTAATCTAAATTAAAATTTTTCAAAATGATAATTTTACAATTAAAAAAAAGTGACATACAATATAATAACATGATTTTTACCTCTCATATTATATTATCTATATTCATGATATCTTTAAATGTCAATCATATGTTATACAACTGAGAAATATCCTGACTGTATAATATATATATTGAAGCATCAATATTAATATAACGTACCCACACATAATTAATCACACAAAAATCTGAATCAAATCCCCCATAGAAATATATTGATGATTAATGAATTTTCGAGCCGGTAGTAGATAAAGTCTTCATCAAAGATTTCTCAACTCCCTTTAACATTATACACAAACAATTTTTAGCTCCCTTATAAACTTATGCATAAAAAAAAGATAATGTGCTTATTATAAGCATTCTTTTTAACTATGATAATTAAAATTCTAATTTATACATTCATAAAAAAAATGTAATCAAATTTGATATTCAATAGATGATTAGTTAAGATATTAATTTAAAAAAATGCCTTATTGGCCTTTCAATATTAAAAAAATATATTTTTTTGTCAATATACTTCTTATCAAGTAGACATCTCTATTATTTGCATAATAAGATTCACGCGGGATGTCAGATGGTAATTTCTCCGCCCTCTGGACTTAAAAATAATGAGGGGCAAGTGACAACGCACTATTTAGAGAAAAAGTGTTAGCTTTGTATTTTACGGTACATTTATTTTACAGTAAAAATATTATAATTTCTATTTATATCTAGCTAATATAAATTGTTACTTTAAACTCATAGGCTTTACACTAAACTTAACTGAAGGAAAATCAAGTATCTTAAAATGTGTGCACAAATTCAATAACTGCAGGTTGGCACCTGAAGAATATACGTATCTTTGCATTCGATGTTTTACCCCCAAAAATGATTATATATATATTTTTATTCTAAAATTAAATTTAAATCAGGACAGCCGAATTTCGATTAATTCCAATTATTATTAATATTTTCTCAACACCAGAATGAAAAACTTTAATGAAATCATGTTTGTAAGTTAGTTTATTGAACATTATGGGCCAAGGTATGACCAATATATAGGTGCCAATAATAAATTGTATTATACGTATCTTTAAATTTCATAAAATTTATTATATAATATTGTATTTTAGGCTTTCGTAAAATTTCAGATTGTAATCAGGCATAAAAAAAATAACGCGGATGGCACAACATTGTACCAGTTACAATATTGTTGTGTAATGATGACTTCCGATTATGCCATGTATAACATTCTTTCAGCATGAAGCTCGTACCTGAAGTGGATTTAAACGACTGTCATTGTTTTGAATAAGCAACGCGTGTCGACGATTTAGAGAACCAAGTGAAGAAGAAGTATCAGGATGAAAGGAAAAAAAAAAGTTAAGAATGTGGGTTAATGGGTTGGAGCAGTTTGAGTGACGTCACAGCTAGGAAGAAACCTCCTCCTCTATTTTAGTTTTGGTTGGTGTGGGTGGCCCTGGGTGGGAGTGGGGTGGTGGCTCTTACCTCACCCCCCACTAGAACATTAGAGAGACAAAAAAGTCTTGGTTCATGAGAAACAAAGAATATAAAGAAAAGCAAATTAAATTTACTCGTCATCATTTAAAAAAATTACACAGTCTTTAGAATTCCAGTAAGTAATATTAATATTCACCTAGAAAAATTAAATATAAACGGTGATATTTTTTTAATAGCGTGATTCTTATACATTGAGTTACCTATTTAATTATGTTCCTTGGCATTAGGGGGAGGGAGTGCCTTTGTTTTTACGAGGTGTGTCGCGGTGTCGTGCGTTTCGAGTGACGAGGGGGAGGCAGCTCGCTTGACGTGGCAGCTAAATGCGGACGCCCCCACACCGATCCTCATCAGGCCGATCACAACGCTTCTACTACTCTAATAATTAAATACTTTAGTCCTCTTAACCAAAAACAAAAGACACTCAAAAAAGAGATAAATTTTATATTTGTATACCTCTTTATTTTAATTAAAGATTATCTTGTTATTGTTGAAATTCTTATTATATACTTTTTTAAAACTTAATTATTTAAATCTTTCTAAAGATTACAATCATAAAATGTTTGTTTTTTTAAACATCATTATATTTAAGTTTTATTTACTATTGATAAAAAATATCAATTAATGTCACTAAAGAGTATTAAAAAGGAGTAATAAAATTCATTTTTGTTGTGTCTATTTGAATATACGTAACAAAATACTATGTAATTATTTTTAGTTGCCAAAAAAATTCTAATGTTCTAGTTCAATGTAAATTTAAACAAATGTTAGTATTGTCATAAATTTTACCATGACAGAGAGCAATAAAAGGAATAGTCCTTACAACTTAAGTCTATTAAATAACTTAAGATATTGAACTGTTCTGTAGTAATGTCGTCATTAATAGAGTTCACCTCATTAGGTATATCGACGTCGGGGTCTGTGACGATTTGTTCACTACAAACATAAGATTGATTATTGCTGCTTCGTACCAACATTAACAAACGTAGCTAATTGAGCACACTGAAACTAAACCTGGTAGCCGAACTCTTCTCTCTCTCTCCCTCATTCTGCCCTCTATATAGTTTACAAAAAAAATTCTCTCTCTGAACAGAATATGTTGTTGTTTTTTATAACCTTAAACAAATCATATAGTTACATTTGCATTCAGCGTCTTTTTTCATATATATTTAAATAAAATGGGTCAAAATGGATCATTAAGTTAGACAATTTAGTTTTAAAGATAGAATAACATTTTTTTATTTTTAAAACTTTTTCTTATAACTCATAATTTATATTTTTAAGTTTTATGTTACAAGGTTTGAGATTTTTAAATGTGTGAAAATACAAGGTATATAATATAGAAGTGTAATAAATTTTGAGTAAAGATATTAATGACTTTTTTTTAGTTGTACAAGATAATAGTTAATGACGGAAATGAGTCATGAATTCTCAAATAATTTTATTCATAAAATTTAATGTCATTTGAAATATTTAAATATTACTGAAAATACAAAGTTTTTATTTTGAAAATTATGAATATTGTTGAAAATGTGTAAAAAAAACACCACTTAACAACTTGAACTAAATATTAGAGGTAAACAGATTAATTAATATTAAAACTGATTTTAACTAATACATTTTCTGTTTCAGGTTTTTGCATACTCACAGTAATTTAAAATAAAATTTATTTCACTTACTTTTTATTTTATTATTATTTTATATATAAAAATTCATGTCTGCAAGTGCAACGAAGGTATTTTATATTATTTTATTTATTTCAAGACACGAAGTACATGAAGTCTTTGAGTAAGTAAAGTTGATTAAATAATTTCACAGCTCACCCACTCGGTAAATATACTGGGTCGCTTACTCTTCAGAGTACAAACAAAATAAGGTAGATCAGAGGAGCTAATAATTACTGTTTTACAAAATCATAAATAGGCTTAGTTAAAATTGGCTTCTTTCTATAGTATCAATATATTGTTATATAATATTATTTAGATTATTTTCCCCCCATATATGGATGCTGGGACCGTTAAGATTCATCTCTGTATCATGTTACCTATATAATCCTGTGGTGATCTGAGACCTTTAAATTCCATTATAATTTCACTTTACTTGGGTCAATGTTTCCTCAATGCTTTACTATATTTGATTAGAAAAATTAGATTAATAAATTTTCACTATCTGCAACCTGCTTGACTTCATATTATATACTCGGTACATTGTATGCATACATTGTATAATATATTTTAATGAGATTTACTACATATTATGTACATAGTATATAATTATGATACGTAATAAATATAAAAATATATTTCTATATAATACACAATTGAAAAATTAAGGGGGCTAAAACACATTATTTTCTATAATTAGAAATTAAATTAATACTTTAAACTCCTACTATTTTTTTCATGAATTTATAGTTAAAAATTGAATATAAATTTTAAATTCAGGAAAATATAAAGACCTGTAGTTATTTTTGTCTCATACAAATGAGACCATGCTAAAATGCAAACAATTGAAATTTGAGTTACTTTTAACGTTTATAGTTAAGAAAAAACTCTTATCAGAAAATATTATTTTGCATTTAATGGTCTGAACTTCCTGTTCATAGTTTTAACAAATTTACTGACTAATATTATATAGAAAATTTCTCCACCAAATGTAGAGGCTGAGAACATCATTCAGATTCATCTCTGTAACATATGTAACATAGAATTTCAAAATTGAATTTTTTCTATATACAAAAATACTAAGAATTGCAGGCGCTCCCTATTAAAGATTCGATACATATTTATCATAGAAATACCATGCAGGTTGCATAACAACCATTCTTCCAGGCGCACACGTGTTCGACCTTTGTCTCTTTACACCTTGGTCGATTGCAGAAAATAGTGACATGTCACGTCTCGTATATTACGCTTAGTTAGGATAAAGTAATGGAGTGCGTGGGATCGAACTGAGATTACTCGTAACTCCGCACTTATGTCGAGTATGCAGCAAGATCCTTGATGATTGTAGCGTAGGAGAAGAAAACATTTTAACTAATATTTATTATTTTTCTTATTTGCATATCTTTTCACTTTCATTTATTTATAACATAACATAATGTATGAAAATAAGATTTATTATAGTTTTAACATGTATTATAATCCCTTAACTAAAAAATAAACCATGCATGTACTTCAAAAAATTATTAATACAACACGTTATATTTTATCATCAAATATTTATGATATATAATTGTTCCTGATTGTATGCGTTTATTTTTCTTAGCTAAAAACAAACTATTTGAACACTGAAAGGGGCATTCACAAAGTCTTAAGGCCACATTTAAGGCTCGATAATTTAAAGCTTGATTTTAGACGTGTTTTTTAGACCCAAAATTTCTGGTCTTAAATTATTGAGCCTTAATTGTGGCCTTAAGGCTTTGTGAATGCCCCTTGATAAGTATTAACAAATAAATACAATTAAATAATTACATGTATATAAAAAAAGCATATAATAAATTTTCTTTTACATATTTACAGACTCAAACAATATGATACATTTATAAAAAAAATTACTTGTTTCATTTAACAGAAAAAAAATAATCTAAAGTTATTTATACAAATTTAAATCAATGCAGACTACAAATATATAGTTAGTTACAATATTTAATTGATTTTTCACTTGTATAAAAACAATGTCAGCATTTTGAACGATTGTATAATATGCATGAGTGCTACTCAAAACAATTTTATTTAGTGCAGCATTCATCATTATTAAATTTATAAGGACTTATTACTATAAATTTAATTTAAATGCATGCTTGATAAAAAATAAAAATATATTAATTTAACTATTCATGTTGTAAAGCTATTAAAAAGCCATTTAAAATCTAATTCAAGTGCCATGATCAAATTAATCAAAATAATTGTTTGTAAAATAATTTCACAATGCAAAGTAGTGTAATAACGTTTAATTGCTTCTGTTATAACCATTTCAATAGTTTTTGTTTTGTAAAGGCTACTCATAATTGTCAGCTTACAAGTCCTACACGATCATTTTGTATCCATATTTTTTTTTTTATATTTAAAGCTTCCCTCTGATTTAGATAAAAATTGAATAACCTAATTATTATTATAAACAATGATAATTCCATCACTTGACTGGCACTATATAACCTCACTTTATTTCAATTATGTTCTATTAATTATAAATATAAAATGGTTTTTATTTATGTTAGTATAATCATTACTATTCAAAATATATTACTACTACTACCATAATAATGAAACACTTGCTAATAGTTGGTGTTAAATATTTAAACTGGGTGGGCTTTGCTTGTGCTTCAGAAAACAAGGGACTAAGAACGACGATGGCTATAATACTATCATGTCGCAAGAACAACAACTAGTGGTGTTAATTTAAAGCGACCAGCTGGTATGGGGGGTGGTAGAGGGGGGGATTAGCGGGGGTGGGGTCGGCAGTAGCAGACACACTAGAAGCAACAACACCGTCGTCGTGAACTTTTTGACATCGCGCCAGCTTGTATGGCCATACATGCCAGGCGGGCGAGAGAGAGAGAGAGAGAGAGAGAGAGAGAGAGGATGTGGGCGATGCAAAACATAGAAGTCACCTCGTCAAGCTAACGTGCCAAGATACAGACAATGTAGAAGGTAATCAAGTTAATTCAAGCATATCGAAATGAAGACGTAATAGATCAGAGTTAGGTAGAGGCACGAATTTATTATGATTTTGTGACTTGAAGATAGTAGCTAATGAGATCTAACGGACCCAAATTTATATTTTTATTTTTTTTCAAGTAATATTGATAACATTAATTTTTTATTCTGTTTAAATGGAGAGTTTGCATAAATGGTACCAAATTTCGTATTGCAAATTGTTAAATAGCAATTATCACAAAGAAGGTATTCCGAAAAGTATATTTTTTCAATTTTTTTTAATTACCCTAATAAAGGGTTATAAGCTCTGTTCAGGGGAATAAAGATTAGTGTGTAAATTATGTGTCCTAGTTATTTTTAATCCCCTAAGTTTTGAATCGTGCATTATTTTTTCACCAATTTTATCAAAACAAAATTTAAAACTTTAAAAAAGTTTAAGGAAAAATCTACGTATAACTTTTTAGCCTTGGTAAATATTTAATTTTGATGCATCAACATGCCTTAATTATCTTAGAGTAAAGTCACGTGACTGCACACCTGCAATCTTCCCACCTTGACATGCAAGCACTTACCCTAGTTGCAGCCACCCACCCGTCGTCTCGTTGAAGGAGCGCCTGGGGAGGCTGCAACCCGCACGACCCTCCGTGGCCTTGCGACGAGAGCGAGTAAACACAATCCATCCACGCTAATACTTACCTTCATCGCTTTTAGTTTGTACATGGTAAATATTTTTTTAACTATTTATAAGGTTTGTTGTGATATTATGGTAAAAACAACATTTATAAATCAATCTGTCATACTGAAAGAAAACAACTCGTTTTAAATTATAAAAATTTTGCTCTTGTCTAAATATGTGATACATTCAAGACAAAGACTGTATACCCATGCAGTAAAAGGTTCTTGCAATCACTTAAATTATGTTAAAAAAATATTCATCTAGGAAAATAAAAGTTATATTTGAAAGAACAAATAATTTTTAAGTGTTTTGCAAAATTTAACTGTAATTATTTTTATTGACGAGTACGGTTAACTTATTAAATAAAAAAAAGTTTTTTTTTCTTCAAATTTTCATGTTTTCCAATACTTATAAATTTTTGACTCTTTTAATAAGTTTAGTAATTTGGTGTATCTTACTTATCATTGAAAAATAAAGATTTTTCATATTTTAATAATTTTATCATAAAAATTGCAATGGTATTAAAATAAATGAAGAATAATAATCACAGAATAAAAATTAAAAAATATTGTAAGTTAAAATACTGTATATGATATAAGAATTTTATACATACTTAAATAAAAACACGCTACAACTATTCAATTACACAATATAAAATAACACTTAAATAAAATAAATACACGTATTATATTTTTTAAAATATAAAATATATTATAAAATAAATAACAAGTTATAATTATATGTTAAGACAGATTGAAATTAGAGAAGACTTCTGTACAAAAAAGCTCATGTTACATGCAGCAGCATAAGAAGAAAAGTGGTATGCATTTTGCAACAACTACTGTAGCCTCTTATATCTGAAGGATAGAAAGAATGTGTGCCGGTCAGGTGTGATCCGCGCGGCAATTAGTGGTCCTCGCCTTCCTTGGCCCTGACACACGAGGTAGATGCTGATTTATGCAGGCAGGCCACCGCTACTACACTCTCGACACGCACCCACTGTCCAACATCAATGTTAAAAAAGGTAACCTATATCAGAGACATCTGGTGGAAAAATCGAGAAATTCGAAAACTGGAGAACATGGTGCTCATGACGTCACTGGGTCACACTTTTTTTTGTAAATTTCTCATTGTTGTGTGTTTTGAAAGTATTATTGTATTACCTGTATTATTGTAGTCTTTAGTTGAAATACTTGATGCTTAAGTTTAGTTTTGCCTGAGGACGGTAGCACAAAAACAGCAAAATTATTATCCCTGCTTTTATTTTCTTCAAATCTCCTCCTCCTCCTCCACTTCACTTCTTTCTCTTTCCAAGTTTTTATAAGCTCTGATTCTTGTTTATGTTATACCTAAAATATATTTAAAATAAATAACTTCATGGCTGTTATCATAATTTGCAATTAAAATTTTAAAATGAATGGCATATGTTTTTTTCTTAAATAAAATGAAAATATTTATTTTTTTGTGTGTTTGCAAATAATTCAATTTACTTAAATCATTATAAATATGTATTTAAATATATGACAGCTACTTATGATAAATGTTTAAATTTATGGTAAATTTTAAGTACAGTTATACTGTTGTTGCTTTTTGCAAATTTTTTAGTAAATAATTCTATAATATTTAAATTACATAATTAAATTATCTTATAATTAATTATTACCATGATTTAAAAAAATTATAAAATCATTCATTTTATTTAAAAAATTATAAATTAATATATTCTAAATGATTGATTACATGTTAAGCGTAATTTAAGTTAATATTAATCAAATTCTATTTCATATTAACCGTTATCAGTTAAGTAATAAATCTTATAAAACGTTCTTATCAATTGTATCGGTTCAATATAATATTGTTGCTGCTGCTGGTCAGCTTACACCAGATGTGTTTGCAACGCTAAATCAGGGTGGCTCCACCACCATCATGGTGGCACAGATGTAATCAAACCATCTGTATCCTCGAGGAACGAAGGAGTGAAAAACAAAGCAAAAGATCTTATAAAGTGTAGCTCCCGTTTTAATAAAATCCATCAAAGTATTATTTTATTACTAATGATAACTGTAAATTGTCAGTGATATAAAAATAAATTGATAGGATTTTACCACACGTAAAAAACAATAAAAATAAATTTACATGTTTATAATTATATAGCTGTGATGGTTCTTAGCATAAATGACCAATTAAAAAGTGTTTTTAAAATTTCTTTAACTTTATCGACAGTAAAAAAAAAAACAACTTTCTGCTCAACTTCAAATTTGATTTGATTCTCTCTAAATCCAAATTTAGTTATTTTGTATAGAAGGGTCTGAATATTTTGTATCAAAATTTACAACATCGTATCATCAATAATCAATATCAACATTGTTCCCTACCTCTTGAAGGTAAACTACCCTCAAAACAGCCATACATAGGACTAAAAAATGGATAAAAACATTTCCCTTATTAATAAAAATTCACCGTTACTACACTCGAGTATTTCCATTCACATTAAATACAAATTACAGAAAAAAATATGGACAACATACGACACGAAACTAAGAAACGCATTGCTCGGAGCGTCATGTCAGTATGGTCCACAGTGCCGTGTGTACGGTCAGGTCGACTAAATATCCACCTGTTGCTTGCTGGTGTCCACAGGCAGTGCATGCTCCGTTATATGGAGCCCATTCCAATCCACACCGCACCGTCGTAAGATCACGCAATGCAATCTTTAATAATAATCGACTTTGCTTAAAGAAAAAAAAAATACACAACACGCTATTATACTGACTCATACATATTTATGTTTAGAAAAAAAAAATTATATATAAAGATTTAATAGCTTAAAGGTATGAATAATAAAAAAAAAATACACATTAAAATTTGATATACCCTAAAGCATTTATATGTATATATATTTTTTTAAACTTTGTTTTGTTGATTAGTTTGCTTTTGAATGATCCCCAGTAGCATGATGGTTTATAAAGATCAGAATGGGAGAGTGATGGAGTAAGAAATTATTCTTTTATATTATTAAAAATACCTTTCTTTTAAATATACACTGAAAACAAAAGTATAACTCGAAACACATTAATAAGAACAGCTGGTTAGATTTTTAACTAGGAACTTTGGGGACAGTACTAAAAGTTGTTGCTAATTGACAATATATAACTAGCTGGTAGCTATAGAGTGGGGACATTGGGCCCGTCCCGTCTGCTAGGTGCTAATTGAATGTTCAATTTTAAAATATCATCAAATCTTTAGCACCAATTTAGAATACATATTTAGCAACATGCTAACACTTGTTTTGTAGCTGATTTAATGAATTTAATCATGCTAAAACTAAATGGTTGCTATATTTTATAGTGTTTTTTAATATCCTCTAATGCTAGCTATAATAAATGCTAAATAATTAGGTATTATAAGTTCGCATACTTTACTTTTGGTTATATAGACTATATAGAGCATCATTGTTTTTTTAACCATATATTTTTTTCCGTGTAACTTTGAGTAGTTTTAAAGGTTTTAAGAAAAAGTAAACAAAAAGTGTTTATACGTTGATTTTATGAAGCTGCATTTCAAGTATTGGTGTGTTATAACTTGCAGCGATTTGTATATAGCAGTATTTTTTTAGATCAGATAATATTTTATTATAGTCTTGATTTAATGTAGCAATATTTCTAAGAATTGTATCCCCAACATTTTATTTTAAATTTAGAGACAATAGGTAGAGAATATGTTGTGTTTTAGGATTAATTGAATATGGTGTGAGGGCATTCATCACTGACAGATTTGCTCCTTTTAACCTACCGTCATGTGTTTAGGAAATTCAATAGGACAATTTCTGGGAAATGCATAAGAATTTAGGACCTGTGTTTTAGATGTAACAGTACACTAAAAATGAAATTCAAGGAACGAATTGGGATTCTCTTTTGTGCAGATAATAATTCAGCCGAAAAATGTACATTACTCAATAATTTTGACTATTCGAAGTACACCTGGTACGTTTTTTTTTAATCACACAAAGGATTAAAAAAAAAAAAGCCTTTGCTACATAATAATATTACCTCTCCTAAAATTAAACGCAAGTTGATACATTCCTTTTATACACAAGAACCCTCAAGTTTTTTCCACAAATTTAATCTGATCTTTTGATTGTTCCTACCCAATCAAAGTAAGCTATTTATCGATATTGTAAGATCGATGCAAAGGAGCGCTCACAATCAAGCCTTCACACAAATAGCAATATTTTCAGCTTGTCCACTTGCTTCATAAGCTCCTTTGCAACGTAAGTGCTATCGACATATAAGAATTACTTGTCTATAAACATCGACATAATTAGTAAACTGTACAATTTGTACTTTTTACAGGTGGTTCTTAGTTTGCACTCTCCCAAGTTTGGCGTGGTTGTTTTGTTTTACCAACGTACGGCGGGTGTGGCGGGGGCGTTGTGGCGAGAAAAACAGGTTTGTTGGTACACACAAGTGGTGGCGCTGCATACCTTGAGCTGCAGGTGGATGGGTGGGTGGAGGGAGCCTCTCAAGTGCCGGTTGTGTAATGATCATCAGCATCAAGAAAAGTAGGAGGAGATCAGCACCAAAGTACGAAAAAGAGAAGGTACCCCAGGGTACTGTTATTACACAGATGGTGCATTAAAACTAAATTGCTGGAGGCAAGAAGTGTATGTGTTTTTAATGTAATATTACTCTTCAACCTTACTTGCAGTTTTTTAACAAGTACATGTTATATTTTGTGATACTTCTTTTACAATTACCCTTAAAAAATTATAGTTGCTGCTTATTTCAACTCATCAAGTAGTATTATAAAAAAAATCTTTTCACTCGATCATTGTCACTAAGAGAGATTTTTCTTCTTAATTAAAATAAAAAAAGGTTACAATATATTATTATAGTTATAAAAAAAAAAAATGTTATAATGATTATTGCATGAAGCCCAAGGTCGCATTAGCATATTATATTATAACATTTTTTATAGACATAAAGTATGAAATAAAATTAACATGTAGATTTGCCATCGCTTTTTTTATTTTAATATATTTATAATAAAGTTTGATATTTAAATGCTGAAAATATGTTAATTATATAGTATTTTAAATGTTATCATGAAAATATAAGAGTATCAAATGACATTTAAATATTAAAAGTTCATTATAGTAATATCAGAAAAGATATAATAACATTATGACGATTCAAAATTTTGTATATATGTTATTTAATTTACCATGCAATCTCACAAATGAAGAAATTGAGATAAAAATGCAAAATATATTAAATGAAGACATCAAGAGATACAATATGAAATAAATTCATTGCTTTTTGTAGAATATTTATTTAATAATATAATAAAATCAGTATCAAAAATAAAAATATTTCATAATTTTAATATTTAAACCTAATTTTAAAATATATTAAAGATAATTACCGTCCAATAAAATCTGTCATCACTATACATTTAACTAACAGTTACTTCCAAGACAAACAGGACCTATTTTTATACACTGACAAAAATTTTCATCACTTCTAGAATCTTGATATAAAACATGAATAATCCACAATTCTTCACAAGCTTGATATCAGACAGTTCTGATTAAATTTCAGTATACCTTTCTTTAGAAATCAACTTGAGAATAATTTAAAATATGTAATTATTAAAAATACAGGAGTGCTTTAATAATAATTCTTTTCCAGGTAATATCGAATCTTGACCATTTTTTATGGTGGTTCTTTCAAAGTGGGTGTGCGTGCAGGTGTATCGGGATGCGGGCGCGCGGGCACGTGAGGAGGGGGCGGTGGCGTGCAGGAGCAACCATCTACTGGACCTTCGCCGCCGAGATCACCGCTCCTCGAGAAGAATATTTTACTGCCCGCAGCATCCGCTACCAGCTACTAACTTTTTACTTGCAGTATATATAAGTATAGCCTTTAGTTTTTTTGTTGTTGTTGTTATGCTTTTACGTGCAACCAGAGACAGGTTATATTATAAATATTATCAAGAGATGTTATGTATAGACAATGATATAAGTGGAGATAATTTTTTTAAATTATAAGTAGAAATATAGAGATGCTATTTGATCTAATTTGTGTTATATTCAACAATAGAAACATTTTCGTTCAATTTTTTTTATTAAATTTTTTTTTGTTAATCCGCAAAAATTAAGGGCAAAATAAATTATAATATAGCGTATATGTAGAAATAAAACAAAAATAATAAAACAATAAAACTAAAATAATAAAGTATTAATCAACTTTGAAATTAAAAGTTCTGTAGCTGATGTAAATCTTAAATTATTTTTATTTTAAATCCGATAAAGATAGGAAGTCATGGCATGCTAATAATTAGATAAAACAAAAATTATCAGTTGTTTTTAGTTTCAGTGTTTTATAATAGCACTGTGATTATACATTGGCACCCAAGAATAAAGAATGAATCACTTTTAAAATGTGCCAGAGGAAAGTTCAATTTTAAACTAGTTTTTCATGTTAATCAAATGAAAAATGTATTGTAAAAGTGAATTTTTAAGCCACCTCACATCAGTATCCAAATAGCAGCTACTGTGGTCAGATCTGACTCAAAATATAATAATATATTATTGCTATGAAAATTGAGTTTTAACAAAACTCTTGAGAAGGAGAAAAAGATAATAACAATAGAAAATTGGCCACGAAAATCGTGATTCAACTTCTTTCTATAAGCTAAGTAATCAGAAAAAAAAAATAATACTATTTTAAGAAAAGAATCCATAGAATTACAATGATTTTAATCTTTTAAATTGACAGGCATTGGGTTTTAAATCCTGTGTTTGCTTTTCATTTTACACTATAACTTGTTTAAGTTAAACTACAGATAAAAATCGTATTGCCTTAGACCTCAATTTATTTATACAATAATTAAGAAAAATAAATAATATTTTTTTAATTAAAATTTATCATAATTGAAATTTTGATGAAATTTCTTATGATATAGTTAATGATAAAAAAAACAAACAATACATATTATAAACTACTAAATTTACATAAATTAAAAACCGATATTTTAAAATCATATTGTGAGCATTGATAATGTCAGTTTTAGACATGTATTGATAAGAGATATATTTAAATAAAATGGATTTAATTTTATAATCGTGACTTTTGTATCTTAGCCTAAAGGAAAGAAGTGTTAAGCTTTACTCTAGAAACATATATTATGTTTTGTGGGCCCAATTTATAGTTGTATCGTTTAGTTTAAATTTGTTTGGAGGTCCGCCTGTTGCATGCAGCAGCCTCAGCATAATTTTACATCATTCACGGTGCTTTAGAAGCGGTGGGTGGAGCTCTTCCAATCTCTACAGCTACAAGCTAAGGGGTTATTAGTTTGATCCGACTCACTGGCGAGTGAGCAAAGATGCTACTAGCTACCTACACTATATCCAGGGTAGATGGATTTCACAGGTAGTACCCTGAATGTTAAATAGAACAAAGTTTGACCACAATAAACTTATGAAATAAATAAAATTATAATAGATGTGAAATACGCAAACTCTGAGTAGATGCCGAGAATTGATAACCAAGGCGTCATTTTGTTAAACAAATTTGATTAAAGTTTGGTGTATTTTTTTAGAAAACCATTTAAAAATTTGTAATCATATATTTCTGAGCCAGCATTTAAATTGGGCAATATAACGTATCCAAAAATTTGATTGCCTGTTTATCATTAATTTCATATAGGATAGGAGAATATCCTAATTGGCCTAATTTAAAAAAAATTGCATGTCACAATATTTTTAAATCGTCCTCACATAGAAATTAAAAATGGTTATAGGATTTATTTATATTTGAAATTTCGTCAAAAAATATGTTTATTAAAGACAATTAAATTTATTCATTAAATTAGGTAAAAGTATAATATAGATACAAGGGAGAAAATACGATTTAATATGCAGAATATAAATTATAATTTTATATATCGCATGCCTGTTCAAGAATTCTTGTAAGTTAATTTTCTCTTCACAAACGACGTAAAATTAGCACCTTCATGGCCTCTGACCCCGAAGATCAAACGACATTTTTATGGATTTTTTTTTGTGTAATTTTTATTTCCCACACTATAATGATAGTGGCAATTTTTAATACCACTTAGAACGATCATTTTATGATGATACAGAACCAATAATTGAAAATAAAATGATTTTATTGCCATAAAATATATCTGAATTAATAAGCATAAAAATTTATGTAAAACTGCAATCATAAAAAATTTATTACATGATATGTCATTAATTATTTTTTCTTTGAATCATAAATCTTATACAAAACTAATTCAACAACATATATCTTAAAACTTCTGTATTTTTTTAATGCAAAAATATTTTTCATGTGGTATAAGCGAAACGAATTAGATTTTTTTTTAGCACAAAAAAAACAGGTTGCATCAATCAATTGTTTTCAGGTAATTTGCATGATGATGGTACCTGCAGGTCCTACCTACCTGTTACCCTGACTGAATACCCTGATGATGCACGTGACCTGAGATTAGAGACTTGGGAGGAGCTACCTGAAAAAATATAACGTACATCTCTCATGCGATAGAGTAGCTCGAAGGCAATACTTAAAAAAATGTATAATAAAAAAAATATTTCTTCATTTAAAGAGTGTAGTAAATATAATGAAAGATGGACTATGTTTATATTTTTATCAAGATAAATAGAATGCAAAAGATAGGTAGGATAATGGTTTGTTGAATTTTTAATGGGTCCTAGACACGATATTTTGGTATCATGTTGTAGTAATTGAAAGTTGCTGTAAAATATTTATAAAGCAAACACTGCAATTAATTATAATTACTAAAAAAAAGTAAGTATTTATTATGTGTTGGGTAATCATGATTGTCAAATATCTTTTGATACTTCATAATTCGTTAGGGAGACTATCAATTAACAACTTTGCCTATACATAGAATGTGTTTGGAAATAATAGGATTAAAAAAAATTGTGCATTAAAATATATATACTGTAAAATCTAAGTTATTAATAGAATTTTTTGTTAACATTGATAATGCTAATTATAATTTGTAATCGCAATAGGAAGCGTTTGGACGGTGAAATTGCAGTCACAAATCATCGTTGCCAAAAAACAACAACAAACAAACAAAAAACAAACAAATTGTTTCTGAAATTCTAATGATGAATTGTGTTATACACAGTTAAATCTTAAGTAATAATGGGGATAATTTTCTTCAATATTCACGAATGCCATGTAGTATATAGGTTTTTTGCTTACTATGCAAGTTGTATGTAGTGTCAGTCTAGCTCAGAGACATATTATATAATCTGTGTTCTTTATTATAGCCATGTGTTTTTTAATACACGTGATTACTGATTAATTTCTAAGATAACTCCTGTTGTGAATCGAAATCTGGGATTTTTAGCAACTGTTAGTCAAAATCTCTCCACCTTGTTTTATATTTTATTTTTCAATATAATTCAAAACTTTATTCGATTATAATACGGTTTATTATATATAATACACTGTACATGTACATAAAAATACAGTTTCCTGGACCTAAAAGCCGCTATACATGTGATAACATGAAAATATTTTTTCACGCGCTCTCAGCTGTATAATAATGTTTTTTTAGATTAAATAGGTTGTCTACATGCATAGCCTGTGATATAAATCATATTCAATGCATGAACACGAAAAAAAAAAAAATACAAAATGTTTCATCGTATAACACAAAAAAATTACCTGAACACAATACTATTTCACCTTAAAATAAAAATTATCTTGATTTTCTTACGGCTCAGATGGTAAAAGTATTATTTTACGATGAGTTATTTTTTTTTCTTCGATGCCTATATCTTCTCCTCCCACTACTGGATCATGGCTTAAAGGCATCAGGAGCTAGGTATTTGCGGCAAGGCGGTGGTGGCAGTGGGAGTTTGATTGATTAGACATAATTCCAATCTTCAACTTCTCCTTCTTTAATATTCCTTTTTAGGTTGTTACGGTGATTTTTATATACGTCGAGGTCAACTTTAACTTAGTAAAAGGGCATGTATATACAATTTACAATTACACAGGTAACTTTAATTCTATTAATTATAATTTTTTTTTATTTATCTATGAATCAATGAATCTAAGATTATGACATTTTGATGATTTCAATGTCGGATTAATGATATCTCTGATTCTCTATTGTTTTTCAAGGTTTTTGTGTTACAGCTTCATGGGATGTTCCTTGTGCCTGCAGTGAGGTTTCCATATTATTGCCTGTGAGCTGTCAGACCGGGCGAGGCATTGCAGTAGCTCAACGCTAAACCGCGCTAGAAACCTTCAACATCATCAGCAGCAACAGCATTGCCACACGTCACCTTACTTATGTATACGCTCAGGAATGTGTGCGCAATGTACTGCATGTCTAAACATTAATATGTCTTTTAAATATACCAACTTCTTAACACTTATTTATTTCTTTTAATTCAGACGGAATGCTTTTATTTTTATTACGAATATTTTTTAAATAAAAAATAAAAGTTCAACGTTTTTTTGACGCCATTTTTACATACTATAACAACAGCATATTGCAAAAGCACACACCAATCGCATCTCTTATTGCGTAAGGTGAGAATGAATCTTAATTCGTATGGGTATAACGTTCATCTTCCCAGCAAAATGCTATAAAGATAAAAATTGTCTACAATTGACTTTTGATTAAAACCGGGACTGAGACATTTTAAACACAAAATTTTTAGTTGCTCTATTTACATATTTCCTGACAGCAAAGAGGTTTCAAACATAGTGAAATATACTCACATGTATTAGGACAGCTTTTCTCTCTGGCTGATTTTCTGCGTGGTGCTCAGCTCCAATAGGTTTACAAACTTCGTTAGTGGTGGTCCTTAAAATTTTCTACTGGAGGGGGGGGGGGGAGAAATTCAAAATTAGCCTATTAGTTAGGGAATCAACAACCAAATTTCACGAAAATCGCGCTATTGGTGATACCGGGCTGAAATTTTCAGTACTTGCTAATAACATCATTTGCATCAACTTTTTTGGCGGAGCCCAAAAAAAGGTGTCATACCGTGACCTTAAATGACCTTTGAACTTTGACCTCCGATTGATTTACGTTTGATTTTTTTACAAGGAATCTAAGGCAGATACGAAAAAAATTTTCATTAGCAAATATGTTTGTACTAACACGGAGAGTAATTAGCAATTTTTGGAAAAGACCTAAGTCCATAAAAAACAAAATGGCGGCCGATGAAACTTTTATTGACCTCTTTTTTGGCAGCTTTCTTGCTTATTTTAACCAAACTAGCAAACTTTTTAGCTTAAAATAGCAACTATCAATTGTCTACTATCATTACGATTAAAAAAAAAATCATAATGCTTGTTGATAAGAGAATAATAACTCGAGATATTGTAATTTCTACCGTAAAATGAGCACTTATTCCCTATGCTATTATAATACGTTTTTTTACTAAAATCCATACTTTTTGTGACAAAAGCATTAAACATACAAAAATGATTAATTGCATCATAAGAACCTTAAAAAATACTGTACCCTAAAATTTTGAACCACCCTTTGACCCCTGGTGACCTTTCAAAATGGCGGATGTGGAGAACAGGAAAGTATTATTTTCTGGCAAACCAAAGGTCGGGATAAAGATATATTCCGCAGAAAAGATGCTTAGATGGTTGCAATTATTTAAAAAGGGTCCCTAATTATTTTCAAAGTGCAATGTTGCCAAATATAGCACCCCTAAAGATCTAAATTTTATTTGACTTTTTTTCAGTTAAAATCGTATAAAATCCATGCTTTCTGAAAGTGGAGCTTCTAATTTTCAAGCATGATTAATTAATTGGGGTCACGAGAACCAAAAAAATAATAACCCCCTCCCCTCACCCCCCCCCCAAATTAAAACATTTTACGCCTCTTGCCCAGGGTTCTTTAATCCATTATTGCCTCGGGGAATTATATTATATTTTTTTTAGGCCATATAGTCAGTGCATTGAAGTAATTGCAGTTAGTAACCATTTGTCTATAGTATACGTATTTCTACTAAATAAAAATTAAAACTAAGAGTATAATTTTAAGAAAGAGTTCCCTAATAAAAAAAAATATGGGTTTCCAAGTTTTCCTAAAATCTGAGTAATCTTTTTCTCGAGAAACAAATAATAAATATATAACAAATATAACAAATGTTTTATAAAATATATATGCTAAAAATACTGTATTTATATAAATAGGGGGACATTCACAAAGCACTTTAACCCCAACTTTAGCCCCAAGTTTTATCCCTGGTACTAAACATGGTGCTAAACTAGGAGCTAGACATGGTTAGCCCCTGGTTTAGCACCATGTTTAGTACCAGGGATAAAACTTGGGGCTAAAGTTGGGGTTAAAGTGCTTTGTGAATGTCCCCCATAATGTTCACTTAATTTTATGATAATGCTTTTAACCATTCGTTCACAGTACAATATATAAATATGTACAATTTGTATAAAATAAGTATGTACGATCGGAGATCCAGCGGGGTTCTAAAATGGAAAAGGTACGTGTTCGTGCATACGCACAATGCTCCAAATCTGCAACGTTAATTTATGAGCGACTTTCGGGGGGTGCAACGGAGGCATACATTACCCCCTTAATATACACGTTTAAATCAACCCAGCAAGGACAATATCTCAATATCAGCCGTGAATCCAGAAAAAAAAAAAAAAAAAAAAATCGGAGGTGGGGGGGGGGGGACGTGCTTCCTCCATAAGGCCAATGTTAAAAGAAAAAATGGAGTGTGGCAAATGCCTATATTGCCATTGCCCTTGTTAAATAAAACATATCAGTCCCCCCCACCCCACCCCCCACCCCGCCCTGGATCCGCGCCTGGGCAATATTGAAGGTACCAACATCAAAAGTTAGTTCTGCGTATTTATGATAGCTACAACAAGAGGAAAAAAACAAAAAAAAAACAAAAAAAAAAAAAAAAAACGATTTCCCAATAGACAATAATGGTTGCATTTTTTTATTTCATAATTAGAAAATATACATAAAATTATGCTTTTCTGAATTTTTTCTGATTTTTTGGAGTGCGGGAACTAATTTTAAAAAAATATTTAAAATTCCTGAATTTGGGTGGTACTACCTGATGGGACAACCGTGACGTCATTTGTCGTGCTGTGATTGGCTGTTGATGATGTCACGGCTGCTGTGATTGGCTGTCGATGACGTCACGGTTGTCCCATCAGGTGTACCACCCAAATTCAGACATTTTAAATATTTTTTTAAAATTAGTTCCCGCACTCCAAAAAATCTGAAAAAATTCAGAAAAGCTTAATTTAATGTATATTTTCTAATTATGAAATAAAAAAATGCAACCATTATTGTCTATTACTATATTTTATTATTTTCCACATTTCCAGCACTTACTTTCAAACCTGCTTAGAGAAGTGCATGTGTAAAAATTTCTCTTTTTTTTTTTTTTTTTTTTTTTTTTTTTTTTTTTTTGTCGTTTTCAAATTTTCATGTTCTAAAATAAGAGAGGGTGAATTAAAAGAATTAAATTTTTGCTGAATCTGCGTCAAAAAATAGTGCTAAAATGTTACTGCCGGGCTTCATTTGTGTCGTTTTGTCGGTTATGATAATTTTAAACATTTTGATTTTCATCCCTAACTCCGGGATGATAGTGAGACCCTAATATGTTGATTTGCATTTTTCAGTTCCTCACTCATTAAGAAAAGTTTTTCAAAACTCATTTTCACAATGTTAGTTTTTTTTAGCTACATTGAACTACATTTTGGAGCTGGTTCTTTCAATATTGTCCATGCCGGGTTGTTTTAAACGTTTAAAGGAGTTAATTATGAGACAACTTGCATGTTGGTAATAACCCAACATGTGGGATATGTCCCTCTAGGTATTTCCCCCCGTACCAGTAAAGATTTACAATATATTTAAGTATAAAAATAATTGTAATACATTTATAATTTGACTAAGATAGTAAAATTATATAGTTTTATTATTGTCATTGATTAAATATTCGTATACAGTGTAACCTTTAATTTATAACATATATGATTAGCAAGAACGGTGATCCAGCGGAGTTTTTTAATATAATGGAAGAGGACAGAGGTGCTTCATGTTCTGTAAAGTCAATTTAGGGGGGCGATGTACAGGGGAAAGAGGGGGGGGGGTGGAGGCTTAATTATATGTTGGTATCTTAAAGAGTAAAGAGGGTTGTGATTCTTATATGCTTGTTTATCGAGAAATAGATTACTCAGATTTTAGGAACACTTGGAAACCCACCTTCTTTTTTAATTAGAGAACTCTTTCTTAAAATTATACTCTTAGTTTTAATTTTTATTTAGTAGAAATACGTATACTATAGACAAATGGTTACTAACTGCAATTACTTCAATGCACTGACTATATGGCCTAAAAAAAATATAATATAATTCCCCGAGGCAATAATGGATTAAAGAACCCTGGGCAAGAGGCGTAAAATGTTTTAATTTTTGGGGGGGTGGGGGTGAGGGGAGGGGGTTATTATTTTTTTGGTTCTCGTGACCCCAATTAATTAATCATGCTTGAAAATTAGAAGCTCCACTTTCAGAAAGCATGGATTTTATACGATTTTAACTGAAAAAAAGTCAAATAAAATTTAGATCTTTAGGGGTGCTATATTTGGCAACATTGCACTTTGAAAATAATTAGGGACCCTTTTTAAATAATTGCAACCATCTAAGCATCTTTTCTGCGGAATATATCTTTATCCCGACCTTTGGTTTGCCAGAAAATAATACTTTCCTGTTCTCCACATCCGCCATTTTGAAAGGTCACCAGGGGTCAAAGGGTGGTTCAAAATTTTAGGGTACAGTATTTTTTAAGGTTCTTATGATGCAATTAATCATTTTTGTATGTTTAATGCTTTTGTCACAAAAAGTATGGATTTTAGTAAAAAAACGTATTATAATAGCATAGGGAATAAGTGCTCATTTTACGGTAGAAATTACAATATCTCGAGTTATTATTCTCTTATCAACAAGCATTATGATTTTTTTTTTAATCGTAATGATAGTAGACAATTGATAGTTGCTATTTTAAGCTAAAAAGTTTGCTAGTTTGGTTAAAATAAGCAAGAAAGCTGCCAAAAAAGAGGTCAATAAAAGTTTCATCGGCCGCCATTTTGTTTTTTATGGACTTAGGTCTTTTCCAAAAATTGCTAATTACTCTCCGTGTTAGTACAAACATATTTGCTAATGAAAATTTTTTTCGTATCTGCCTTAGATTCCTTGTAAAAAAATCAAACGTAAATCAATCGGAGGTCAAAGTTCAAAGGTCATTTAAGGTCACGGTATGACACCTTTTTTTGGGCTCCGCCAAAAAAGTTGATGCAAATGATGTTATTAGCAAGTACTGAAAATTTCAGCCCGGTATCACCAATAGCGCGATTTTTGCCATTAATTCCCTAACTATATATCTCTTTAGTGCCCTCTTCCTCTTCCCTTTTCCCAAAATAAGCAAAATCGGCCTGGAGGAAAATACCACTTTGCCCCGTCGGGTCCACCACTGCCTCAATTTTCAAAAACTTTTTACAACGCCTCCAAAGTCCGCGAGAAAACGTCCAAAAATAGAGCATGGCTAATATTCACGCTGTCTCGAAGTGCATTTAAAAACAGATTACTATGTTAGAACATATTGAAAAATTATAGCTATAATGTGCATTTGACCCCAAAAATACTCGTATATATATTCTAAAAAGGAAAACACAATTTTTTATCTGGAGAAAGACTGTCAAAAAATATCAAGATTAGTTTAAAATTGAGGGTGTAACGTAGCTCGTACATTATCCTGTTACAAAAAGTAATTTTTATCATGCATCTTTTGTTTTTTTTTGTTTTTAAAACAACAAAATATATACTAGAAGATAACATTAATAATGATCATCTGATTATACAGGGATTTGTATTTTAAACTTTGAGTGTCATGCAACTGCGATGGGAAAAGGATTATAAAGCGTGGGCAGAAAGAGGTTTGGAAATACAGCATAATATAGTGTGGGAGTAAATAGGCCCTTCTTGTTCCACTCAAGAAAATGAGAGGCCAGTAGACAGCAGCGGTGGCAAGTCATAAAAATAACAGCATTAACATCAAAGCATACACGGAGAAAACTTTTTGTCAGGTGGTTATTTTGGTGATCACAGTAAATTAAATTTTTACTATGTGCGATAATTAAATCAAGATGCAAATTAGAATATTCCTCATTGCTGTAATTGCATGTAAAACTACTAATGTTACAAATAATGTTTTTTACGATTGTTTTTATTTATAGCATAACTTCCTCACTATGCTCTATTTACTTATTTTTTGCAGTTTGATCAAATTATGATGTCCGTGAAAGTACACCCGTTTATCCTAATTTTATTTTAAAGTTATATTCACTTCTTAATAAAAAATATAATAACAGGATAATATACATAGGCTGGTAAAACACTAGGAATTTTTATTCATGATCATTTAGAGCCATTTATACAAATTTAAATAACAAATTTCTATAAATAAAGACATCGAGAGACTATAATAATAATAAAAAAAAAAATGAATTTGTTTGTTGAGAACTAAATAAAAACGTACAGATGACAATGACGTGTTTTTAATTTCTTGCAGCAGCTGTGAAAATTGATTATAAATTTAATTATAAATAGTTTCATAAGTACGCGTGGGATAGATAAGTGTTTTGTTGTATATCGGAAATTCATCCACTTTGTTTCTAAACTTCAATTAATTTGTTTAAATGTAGCTATTTTAAATACATTATTAAAATTATAATTATTGTATGAATGTTAATCCATAAACCAATTAACCATTCTTTAATTTTATTTATTCCATAATTTTTTTAAATAATCTACACGGAAGGCTTATTTTAAAATTATTTTCATATTATTCAGCTTCGTATACATAATTATAATACATAATATGTAACTCATTCACAATAAAATGCAATATGCAATACATATTTATAGTAGAAAACTAGAAAAATAAAATTAACAGTAAGAGTCGACATAATTAAATTTAATTAAAATTAATGGGAGTTGAAATTCTAACCAAAATTACGGTGACAGTGATCGTATTTATTTATAATTTGTTAATTATTTCATAACTTTCACCACTCTATTAGGGGGTTTTAACAAAGCATTTTAAATAAATTTAGTTCCAAGCTTATCACATGCCCTACAATTGGTGTTGCAAGGATCTTCATAAATACTCCTTCCTTCAATATTAGAAATGTATATTTTTTTTAACGTTCAGTAAGCTTATTGTATTAATTATAAGAGAGAGATGGTGATGCGGTGCTTGGTCGCGGACGTGCGTGCGTACTCGAGATGTCACGGCGAAGGATTGAGATCGGCGAGATGGCTACACGCCTCCTCGACCAGCTGACAAGACGAAGCAGCTGTCCCGCCTGTCCAGGAAAACAACTTGCTATGTAGCTGGCTGGCTCTCTGCTGAGGCGTGGGTTGCTTCAAATCAAAGTTGAGAAACACTCCGAGCAGAATAAAACAGTGACAGGAAAAATGAACAAAATGAACTAAAGATGTAAATTTTTAAAAACGAAATGACTCATTTTGTTTTAAATTATAATTTTTGTACGTATACAAGTCAAGTATATAATATCTGTAACATTTTGGAAATTATGTGACACATTTAAGATTAGAACAAATTAATTTTAATAAACATGCAAACAAACTTAATAATTTTAATAACATATAAACACATTTTAATAACAATAAAGTTATATTTCTCATTTCTTTTTCAGCTGACTTTAAAGGCCTTCTGAACCTTTGCACAGTATTAAGTGCACGGTTAGCTTTGCTTCAGGGTGATTCGGCTGCATAATTTTTTTGGTTTCAGTAGCACAAATATCAGAGATAATAGCCGATGAAGAAGCACCTGTGACGTCACTCACGCTCATTCAGCGGCGACAATATAGGGAAATCCCTGCAAAAGATATGTTCACTCCCGCTGCAACCACGGCCACAATTTAATTTCTGGAATTTTGAAACTTTACCAGGGCAGTCTTGATAGTATTTGTCAAATAGCCTGAAAGATTTTTTTTGATGACATTCATACAAACCGAGTTATTGCGGTAGAAAGAGGAGCAAAATTGTTGTATAGGAAAACAATGTTAAATTTTTAGCTTATCTTGCAACCGCAATAACTCAATCTGTACACATGCCACCAAAAAAATTCTTTCAGGCTATTTGACAAATACTATCAAGACTGCCCTGGTAAAGTTTCAAAATTCCAGAAGTAAAACTGTGGCCGTGGTTGCAGCGGGAGTGAACCTATCTTTTGCAGGGATTTCCCTATATTGTCGCCGCTGAATGAGCGTGAGTGACGTCACAGGTGCTTCTTCATCGGCTACTATCTCTGATATTTGTGCTACTGAAACAAAAAAAATTATGCAGCCGAATCACCCTGAAGCAAAGCTAACCGTGCACTTAATACTGCGTAAAGGTTCAGAAGGCCTTTAATTTTATTATAAATATATGCCATAAGTATGATCGATAAAAATTTCTATAATTAAAATAATTCCACCATAAATTCTTTAGAAAATAAAAACATATAAAATTTGCAATGGAAAAAGTTAAATTTTAAAATAGCTCGTCATGTCAGTCTCATTCGATTATGTCAAGGAGCTTTTTATTGCAGTTTGACAAGAGATTGACAGGCAGGGCAATCATCAAATCACTCGCGAGACGTGCAACCTTCTCCACTCGTTTCTCAATCCGACAGAGTTGTTAACAGTATTAACACTTTCAACTTAATACTGGAGAACAAAAAATATAAATAAATATACGATGAAACGTTTTGCTACTATATAAATTAAAAATTAAAATATTAGATGTATAATTGCTATTTTATACATGAGTTAACATCTTGATTGAACTAAGAAAAGTAAGCTATAAAAATATAAATAAGTAATATATAAAACCTGATTACATCTGAGAAAACATTTTTTTATATTATAAAGATTCCAGCATGCAACAGAAAGCGCAACAACCTTACAGTATGTACAATTTTTTATTGCAGGATTAATATAGAAATATGGACACCAATGTAAAACAGATTTGAATTCAGTTTGATGTGCTGAAAAAAGAATAAAGTGGCAGGAAGGATGTATAGATTGAGTCAAGCAGGACTTATAGTAAACCTAATTTAGGACAAAGGTCAGTGTAATTTGAGTTACCTGTCTCAGGGTTTGACCTGGAATTGGTCAGCACGTGCCCTGAACCTGACGTCAAGTTAGGAATTTCATCACCTGTGTGTCCTCTCTCTCTCTCTCTCTCTCTCTCTCTCTCTCTCTCTCTCTCTCTCTCTCTCTCTCTCTCTCTCTCTCTCTCTCTCTCTTCAATAAAGTATGCATAATATAATATATGTACCATACGCATCTTGCGGTCGGTTGATTTAAATATAATTGAAGAAAAACACTCTAGTTCTTCATTAATATGATATGATTAGTGATTACTCATGCATGCACATGGCAATTGTTACGCTACAATATTGTAAATAAATTATGTTAAAAATTATACTTTAGCGTAACAATTTGCCTATTTTATATAATTTTATGTTCACAGAGAATGAAATTCTTTATCACTAACTAACAACTTTATATGAGTTGATATTTTTGAAATAATTAAATTTATTTCTGAAAGAAAGTATAGAAGCAGTTATAAAGAAAATCTAAAGATTGAAAATAGAAAATACAGATAAATAAAAAAACGAGGAAGATATCCAATAAAAAACACAATGCTCAATAAAATCTATTCAAGTCTATTAAACTATATAAAAACGCCCATCTACAAGTTATATGCCTCATTAGTTAAGATATCTATTTATAAATTCTATCAATAAAAAAAGTTACACTTTCATTTTTATTATACAACAAAAATACATTAGCTTTTACTTCATTACATTGTTTTTTTTTAATAAATTCAACTTGTAGAATATTTTTTTTTCACTATAAAAAGGTATTATATACAGAATTAACCTACTTTTATGACATAATGCGGTAATAATATTATAGTAAGGGATACGAAAGTGTTAAGTTACATCGAAAGGCTTGTAAAAATCTCATCTAGGAATGTAGGCAACCCCCATTACACCCACCAACTTTACCTCGTAGACCGCAAAGCATTTCTAGAGCACAAATCATGATTAAGTCAATGACGTCATGTCATCAAATTATAATTTATACGCAATTAAATATAAAATTAGCATTATTTTGAATAAAAAGTAAAGTAATTTTATTTGAATTATAATTCAACTTGAAGTTAGTAAATTTGTGTTAATTCCCTGCAATGCTATTTTAATTAATCCCCTCTGACATCATGATAACTACTCCTGATTTGCACTATAGCCTGTAGCTTCTGTCAGGAATGAAGGGAGAAGTACGGGAGATCGTATTTCAAGCCAGGTGGATTTTACGTTAGTACAACACAACGTAAAAAAAATTAGACATACGTCAAACATATTTCTTTAACCTTTTCATTAAAAAATAAATAATATTTATACAACTTAAATAGATTCTTTAACATATTTTTCAAAAAGTTATAATTAAAAAGTTTAAGAGTGTGGGTGCTTGTATGTTTTGGTTTAATAAAAAAAATATAAAGATAGACAGGGTACTCTTGACTAAGTCATTACAGATTTAAATACACTGTAAAATTTATTTAGTAAAACGATGTAGTTAAAAATTATTGTATATTTTGTGAATTTCGATGCACTGAAGAAATAATATTCTAAAAAATCCCTTCGGTCGATAGTTCTGTTGTTTCACTTTCGGATTCCATGCAGGCACAGCTGAATCTTATTCGCGTAGCGTTAGCCATATATGATAAAGAATACTTAGCTAAAGAGCACCCACTAGTGCATCTGGGAATTGATTGATAGAATCCTTCATAAATTACCGACCATCCTAACTGATTTTTTCATGGTTTTATCAGTCACAACTAGGATAGATTGCTTGCTAGAATTAGATTGTTTTTCAAGTTCAAACCTCCAAAATTCTGAGCAACACTAATTGTAAGTTAGGTACATGTATAATAGGAAAGTTCTAATTTTACCTCATAACTGGGTTCAGTTAAGAAAAAAAATCACACTTTATGAGTATAAAACTTGAACAGCTGATCAAGTGAGCTAAAGTAAAGTTTGTTAGACTTTATAGAAGACAAAGAAGCTCAAACTCAACTGCGTCTTTGAACGACTCCAGATTGTGGTATAACTAAATTAAAAATACAATAATTAATTTTTACTGTGTAGCCAAATACTTGTCTGACTTGATCATTGTAAGACACGCAAGAGTAGGTGGACACTGTCCAAACGATATGAGCACATGAATGCTGTTGCTGTACTACTATAGCTTTCATAGTTTTGGCCCTTCCTCCACGTGAGTGCTGAGTGCCATTCATTATGACAGCGATAGTAGAGAGAGAATGAATGCAGACGGATGGAGGCCATCAGTTGTAAACTGCAGCTATGCCAAATATATTTTTTTACTGACTGCTTCAAAACACTTTCTCGTTTTCTCGTGCCAAAACAATTAAGTCTTATAATAATACTGATTTATTTTTATTTGTCTTATGTATACATTGTTTGTTATTTTAATTATAAATTTATACTAAATATAACTCTGATACACACTTTGCTTTGTTTTAAATTATACATAGTAACATTTTTGTATAGCTTTAAATTTAGATTTTTATACATTTGAAGTTTTATATATTGATACAAAATATTGCAAATAATTTCAATTATAAATTTAGGATCCTAGAAATTTATCGTATTATAAGAGAATAGTAACGAAAATAGTAAGCCCATATTATTATTATCTGGTTTCATATTGTTATTACGAAAATGACTTCATTTTGATGGTAACTTGAAAATGCTTGAAAAATCATTCAATGTTATAAAAGTAGTGCGCTGTGCTCTCAAAGTCGTAGAAAGATTTGTAGCGTAGTAACGAAATTATAAGCTTTAATTATGAAAAATAATTTAGATTTACACTACTCAAGATATTTTTAATTTCAACTTTATGGCGTAATAACCATCTTCTCTTCCCCCCTTTCTAAAACTTGACACAACAAGTGCATTCATATTTTTGTGATGAAAGCTGTTAAAACTTCAGTTAGTGAGCCAAAAGTATATTTTTACTAAAGCATGCTATATTTTTTTTCAACAAAAAAAAAAAAAAAAAATTAATTCGTTAATTGAATTTTCGTAAAAAAATAATTGAATATACTTTTTGTTTTGTTCATTTTAAATTTACATCACTAACTTGATTAAAATTTCACTGTATTTATACTTAATGAACTAAATCATTTTACTAATAGGTGTATAAACATAGCTTATAATATATAGTGAACGCACATTGTAATTTTGAATAATTGGATTATGAAAAAATGTAAACCAGAACAATTGCTATACGTTATCAAAATTACAAATCAATTTCAGCAATAAACTACCTATTATTACATGAAAAGAATTGTACGTAAAAATAAAACTCATAAACTGTTTCTTATTACAAAGTCAAAGGTTAAAACTAAATGGGCTTAAGTATTAAGGAGTCGCGAGCTTCCACCAAAAAGATTGACTGATAGCTTACCAATGTGGGTGTGGTATTAAAAGCTTACTTGTCTTACTATATGATACACTAGAATGCCGCATAATGGATCTACAATAAAAATTTTGCTATATAACATCTTAAAAAAAAAAAGTTATAAAAAGAGGTTACATTAATCTATTGAAGTTCAATACTTTCATTATATCGGTTAAGAGAGGGAGTATCCATTTATGAGATTATTTTATCATACACGTTGATCTGACCTATTAGGTTACGTTAGCGTGATGTAGCAGACTTAAACGTTATTAGTGAGCTTAGTAGAGAGAAATTTCTGCTTTACTATCACCGTCAAAAAAAGACAATGGAATACAATAGCAGGTGGTTCCTCACAAAAATGTTAATTGTTGTATGCAGATCGACTGTGTTAAAACATGTTTGTTAGTTTTTAAGTTTAGAAAGGGTTTCATTTTTAGGTTGCACTGCAAATATAATAATCTATTTTCTTTTCCTTATGTTTAGTAATATTTTTTTCGAATAACGAATATTGAAATTTGAAAATTTGTAAATATTCATTAAAACTTTTTTTGTTATTATAATGTAATTTGATAATTATATCACTATGATGAAGGGAAAAGGTGAGAGGGGGGGGGGAGCATAGAAAATAATGAGCAATGCTCAACTGTATAATCATGTGCATATAGTATACTTGCATCAGCCATGGAAAATTTATTCCTCCAAAAGACTGCAACAACGTCGATGTGTTGTAAGAATGGAATTTCTTTCTTTAATTCATTTGTTAGTATATAGGCTTACTATTATACGGAGCATTTTGAAATAGCACATAATTGTGGTAAACATTGCCAAAGTAATATTACATAATCATAGTAACTTGTATATACAAAATAAAACAATTTCATTGACAAAAATACAACATTGTAACTAACAAGTAAAAGTTAACAAGCTTGAAAATAGTTTTCGTTATTAATTAAGTATCCAAGACTAACTTAATTATTTGAAACCAAAAATAAAATTTTCCTGTATTATAATGAAGCTATTATTTACCATCAACCCACCACCTAATGCAATATAGAAATGGACAAACATTCGTGTTAACAAACAAAATTAAGAACTTGGATTTTTGACAAACTTTTTTTTTTATAAAACATCTTCCATAAATAAATCTTTTACATTTACTTTAAATTTCAAAAACATGTTAAACATAATGACCATAACATTAATCAATTACATTTTTTCTTATACATATATTTATATAACAATGTAATATTTCTTTACATATTACAGTGATATGTATAATACAAGATGGAAAACATGTAGAATACATGTTTCATTGCATCTTTCTCATTACATATATACAGTGTTTCTCTAATATAACAGCAGTGTTGTAGTTATAGCAGCATCTGTTCACACGCCGCCTCCATACTCTTTGATAGATCGCGCCGAGTCACGCCAATTTTTGTCTCATTACTACTCATGACTTATTACATCTTACATTATGGACCAAAGATGCTGCAAGCTGATGCGCATATACTGGCGCCGCAAAAAAAAAGTATTTAATATATTACACTGGACATTTTATGATTTATATTTTATACTTAATCTTATATACATATATTTAACTTTTTTTCCTTATTGTGAAAAGAAAAATTATATAGAAGATTATTATCATTAAGAATACAATGTATAAGATTGAGTACACATCGTTTATTATAAAGAACAAGTTATTATAAATTTATATTTTGATTTAAAATAAAAACATAATTTTTTGATTATATTATGTTAGCATTAAAAAAAAATTGTTAATTTTTTAAAATTTATTATCATAACGGAACTGATTTATATGCTGGTGTTTTTAATTTAGTCACTAATTACTTTATTTTTGGTTTCTTTCCAACTTGTATTAAGGCGATAATATTTTGTTATAAATTTAATTATAATTATACAAAACGAATTATATTTATTTTTTTAAAGGTCATGTTGTAAATATTAAAATTTTATTGTAAAGAATTTAGTAATAATAAGTGAGAAAAAATATTACGAATATTACAACATTTTATGTTATGATTAGTATTTTTGTATTAGTTTAATGTACTTTCAGCTTTGAGATAGCCTTCGAATAACCAAATTCAAATAACCAAAATACCCAACGACTATATAAATAGTTCTTGCAAAAAGCCAACTTTGCTGACTCGCACAAAACCCTTAAATTTACTAAAAAATCACCATTTAGAGAATGATGAACACTGTTCTTGTAAGTTGTAAGGCAATAAATTATTGTGATGAGAGCTAATTTTTACGTTACTATATTATAAATGGGAGGATGTGTCGGACCAATGTGTACTTTTGGCAGACCAAAATGTATATAGGTACCAATTTATTTCTTAACAAGTTCATGTTTGTTCTTCAACATGTTACTTCACCTCTTTACATTTTTTTCAACTTGTAGCTTTAAATCAATCGTCAAGTGAACAACATCTGCTCGCTTTTAACAAGTGGAGAAATTCTGTATAGCCAATATTTCTGTATGCAAATTATTAGTATAACTAAAGGAGAGAAAAAGAATAAGATACATGTCTAAATATTTAATTGGAAAGATGTTCATTCATAATATCTGTTTCAATGGAAATTAATATCACAGGATGTAGTGAAATGTAGCTAATACACTTGCTGTAATTTCACAAATACAATTACATTCAGTTTTTACTAATTAATTTTTCATATAAATCTTATAACTGAATTTTATGCATTTAGAATGAAAACTATATATTTTATTTTTATTGACCTACATAATTTAAATTGCGATACAGCTTATAAGAATTGCCTTGATATTTTAAAAGAAGTTACTGTATAGTTATTATTATTATTGATCGTTATAATTAACCTCCATAGAATTTTGTTGTAATAAAGTTCCTCAAATATAAAATATCAACATAAAGAAGTGCTAACCACGTTCCATATGTAAGTTAAATCAACTACATATTGAGTATATTACATGAATACATGCCGCTTTATACTCCAGACACATTTTCAAAATTAAATTAAAGAAAAAAATACTAACAAAAAAGTGAAATAGCTGGAAGGTAAAGTAAACAAGATTTGTAAGACAAATGACGAGCGTGAGGTGGAGATAATAAGCTACGGAGCACAAAAAAAAATATCACAGACGACACAATTGCAAATTGTATTAAAATTGAATATTACGACGATAATAAATCTGTCGTTATTTAATAAGTTCATGAATAGGACTAGATAATTATTTTATTATGATTTTATATTCTATATCATGAGCATCAACTACATTAATTTTTTATTGTAATTTTTAAGCAAACAATTGTCTACTTTTTTATATTATACTCTCTCTTGTATTCTAATTATTTATAATTATATATGCATATAAAATTCTAGTGTATTTTTTTAAATTAATTTATTTTTTTCAGCATGATAATAATTGAAATTTATTTTAATTTAATAATTGAATTATCACATTGTTATAAATATATATAGTACAAATTACACATTAAAATTTATAATGATTTATAAAGCACCTGAAATTGTCACAAATAAAGTACAGTATTATATTGCACCTACTATTCAAGAAGAAGATGAAATAATTATATTGTAATTCAATAAAGATAAGAAGTAAGCGAATCAAGTGAATTACAAAACATTTTATAAAGCGTGAGAAAAAATACAAATTTTGATTACATGAAATTTGAACGTAATTTCATATACAATAATATTAAAAAATAAATTCATGATAGTTGAAACAAAAAAATCATGCAAAAAAATCATCAACAAAAACTATTGTACGTCTATATAACAAAAAAAAAGTGTAATAGCTAAATTGAGTAGTATGTGTATATTTAAAACGGCTTACAGCATATTCTTATGATAATGGGAAAGTGTGGCTTTACATTTTTTTCTCCCATACAGTGGCGGCGTGGCTGGCCATATCGTTAGGTGGCAAAATAATGGACACGGGAGACCACGGGAGTTCGTGACGCAACGCCGCCGTCTGCAGATCTCGTGTTGTGAGGCTCGCGATACACCGGAGGGAAGTCGACTAATTAACAATGAGATATCATTAACAATTGATTTGAAAAACTGAAACAAAATTCGAGAAAATCATCACATTTGAATTTATTGAAACTCAAAATAAATTATTTAGTATAAAATCTATTTTAAATTCAAGTAAATTACTAAAAATTATTTTTTACTAAGGGCTATTCAATTAACATACAAATCAGTGGATGGCACAAACGGATAAATTGAATAGTCATGTAATTGAGCGTTAATGAATTTGAAACAAAACTTAATTAAACAATATTATATTTCAGAAGCTCAAATTTCATGTTAAAATCTTAAATATTTCAAATCCTTTGCATTATAATATAATTTTGATGACGAACGATAAATACTTTCTTCTAATGTTTTTCATCTTCTCTCAACAATTTCCTTATAACTGAATACTTATTACTGACTTTTTTGCTATCGTAAAGCTTGATTCTGAACTTGAAAAATCATGTAGGTGTATACCAAGCCTTATTGGCTGCAACATACAAGTGAGATTATGAAGCTTCCTCTTTACTGAGTGGCTAACAACCTCAAGTAGCTTTGCTGGCATTTTGACCTAAAGTGTAACCTTAACTAAATTAAAATTAGAATTTCTACTTGATAGTTGTTGTAATTATTTTTTTGCAGTACTTCTTATAACAAACAGGTAAAGAAGCAAAGGTTGTAGTAGGAAGGTTGATGTATACATTTTTACCTCCCATCGATAACGAAGTACACATTGAAGAAGACGCTTGGTCTCCACCTTTACAAATTACGAATCGTGTTGTGGGGGTGGGAACCTGTAAGCAAAGAGAAAAATATATAATTATACGTATATATTTACATGCTTGGTAACAAAAAATTGTACTTATAAAATATTAATGGAAATTGATAAGGTTTTATATTCTAAAGTCTGATATATGTATAAATCATAAAAGTTGTTCTTACATTATATGTGGGTGAAATAAATGTTTTTGCCTTGTACTGTACATTTAAAAAAAATACACGAGTATGTAACATGAGTGCAATTTGTTATTTATCGCATTTTCTTACAAGCCCTGTCAGGTTATAAAAGTGAACGACGTAATATTGACATTTTTATATTAAAATGGAAAAAAGTGATTTTATCCAGATATTGAACATTACATTCTGACTTTTTATTTGTTTTCACATCAATTAATTGCAATAATAATTTTCAAAGTGCATAATAATAAAATGCAAGGTTTTAGTTTTGAAATATGCAAATAAAAACAATAACAAACAGTGGCATTTATGAGTCGACATGCACAACAAGAAATCAGATTGACAGTATGCAATATAATGGAACTCCAGCATTTACTTTTCTTATGAATGCGAGAGCAAAGAAACTGATACATAAGAAAATTACACGGAAAATAATTTACCGTCAAAATTAAATTGAAGAAAAATTTTATTAGAGTTAATTATTTTATTAATTAGATTAAAATTTGAATCTACATAGGCTGGCATATTGTAGTGTCGAATCCAAAAAAATTATGACAGTTAAAAAAAATAATAATAATTGAAAGTTTGATTTTAAAGACCACGCCCTTTTTTCAAAGTCCTATACTTTTACTTTGTCATAAAATTTACTTTCAATAAATTTTTAAAAATAGTTCCTGGACTCTTAAGGTAGAGATAACGCCGAACAGCTGATCGACGTAATCCCCTTTGATTAACATGTAAACCTTAGCAAATTGACAAAAATTCTGAAATTTTTTTGAGAGGCAGATATTAGTGCCTAAAAGCCATACAAAAAGTTTCAAAAACATTTAACGAGCCGATTTTTTTAAATCAATTTTTTAGTTTGGCTCTCCATGGAAAAGCCCTATGCTGAAAATTAAAAAAATTGATTAAAAAAAATCGGCTCGTTAAATGTTTTTGAAACTTTTTCTATGGCTTTTAGGCACTAATATCTACCTCTCAAAAAAATTTCAGAATGTTTGTCAATTTGCTAAGGTTTACATGTTATTCAAAGGGGATTACGTCGATCAGCTGTTCGGCGTTATCTCTACCTTAAATTTGAAAAAGACCAGAGAACTTTTCATCCTCTATTCATTAAATTTCTATGATAACAATTTTTGAGTCTATTCATTGTTACTGATACAACACAGTACAAATACAAATCATAAATATATCAACAGTCTGATTTTTTTATCAATAAGAAAATGTGCTATTAATTTAAATATATTTGGTTAAATTTCATCGCAGGCTATATAACTTTCTCTGTGTAAGATTTGTTACAGAAGAAATAATATTTAAGCTCTTTAACCATCTGATTATATACAGTATATATAAAAAAAAACATACATATAATTCTTGAAGCTTTTAATAAACACAACACATTTCAAACGCACAATCGCTTAGTGGAAATCACATATTGACGTTCCTGATTGACGCTTGCTGATCTGAAATCACGACATGGCTAATTTATGGACTTTCGACTGCTCTTTATTTTACTGTTGAGTACTACTGTAATGTAATAAAATAAATAGTTAAGTATAATACTTTCTTTACCTGATTTTCTATCTAAAATGTTGCTGATTGAAATTATTATATTTATATAGAATTGTTTGGGAGTGGTCTATATATAGAAAATAATAATGATCAGTTCTCAATTGATTTTATGTCAGACGTAACAATATACATGATGTTTTAGTGCGTACGGATATATTTTTAACTGGGCGGTACAAACTAGTGCTTTACAATATATAACAGTGTTCTGTATAATGTGATGATACCTGGTACATATGTATAATTGACTTGCCATATTATTATGCTAAGTTCTTATGTTATAATAATATTTATCACTCTAGTTTTGTCTTTAATGTTTTATGACGATTTTAAACGATGTGGTTCGTATTTATAGTTTACTTGAATAAATTTATTGCATTCTTGTAGGTATAGATATATAAATAATACTCTACTTTTTTGTAGGGTTAATTAACTTAATTTTATAATTTAGCACCAAGTCTTACAATTGAAAAATATGTTTTTAAGATACTTAAAAAATAACGTAAAAAAAAATTACAATATTTTAAGTGATATAAGAATATAGTGAATTGTATTACAAAAATAGGTATTTATTTTATTTTTAGACTCTGTTTCATGCTTTAAAAAATGTTTTTTTTCTGTAATATAAATAATATATGTATTGTAAAATTAATACCTGATATTCTGCATTGTGTGTAGAGTCAAATGGCATTTGATATTAATAAATTTATAATAAAGCCTTGTGAGTGATTTTATTTAACAAATTCCGTTTTGTTAACATTCTTTTATTATTATTTTACTGTTTGCTGTTGCACTATATACATCAATTCATATCCTTATATAAGCTCGTCTATTTACATAAATTAGCATAAAAATATTTTGCAATATTAATTTCAATAAAAAAAAACTGATAACAATTTTGATAGACTTCATGTTTTAAGATATCAAATAAAATTTAAAGACCACCTGGTAAAACAAACGTATCAATACAATACATTAAATACATATATAATATCATAAATCACTGTAACACAATACAGTATATCAAAACTATTATAATTTATCAAGATAGACATTTAAATTTTTTTGACATTGACAGTTGAACCAAATTCTTTTATAAGAGAAAATTATCTTGATACATATTAAATCAAGACCGGTGGCAAAGTTCTATAACAGTTAATATTATTTTAATCTATCACTGTCTATTGTCATTTTTGCTGCCTACAAGTGTATGTACGTTGTAAAGGGAGTGTCCCATGTGCTTATATTGTCGCAGAGTCCTAAAAAAAAGTGGGTGCAGAAGGGGGCGGGAGAGAGAGAGAGGGCGGGAGAAGCAAGGTTGACAGCTGTGGCAGTGGGCAGTCAGAGAGATCTCCTCAGCAGCAGCAGCATCCAGATGGACCACGGTAGCCGTATAAGGTGTGTCCCTAGCCCAGGGCACCATAATCTTGCATTAGAGGGCGGAGAAACAGAAGTCAGATTATTATTATAGCATATATAGGAGTTGTGGTCAGAGAAGCAACGTGGGAACTCAAACTTTATCTTGGGACAAACACGTAGTAGCAGAAAATCATTATGATTATAAAAATTCCAACAAACAATAGCTTCTGGATATTTTTGCTATTATTTTAATTTGTTTTTTTCCATATATTTGTCTTATAAGGACTATCAAGTAATTTTTTCTACATTAATTATTTTTTAATTAGTAAAAAAATTTAATAGTAGTTAAAAATAGCGAAGTGTTTGCTATTAAAAAAA
Organism: Siphlonurus alternatus; assembly: GCA_949825025.1. Taxonomy (NCBI): domain Eukaryota; kingdom Metazoa; phylum Arthropoda; class Insecta; order Ephemeroptera; family Siphlonuridae; genus Siphlonurus; species Siphlonurus alternatus. The sequence continues at coordinate 9,070,895 of OX463781.1, read as the reverse complement.
AAGTATCTAACTTGTTTATAGTAATTTTAATGGGCTCATACAATTAATCATAAATCTTACTTAATATTTCTTTTATTAAAAGTAGGTTGCATAACACGAGAGAAAAACAAAACAAATTATATTACCAATGGTTAAAAAAAATTGCCTTTAATCAATATTTTAATTATATAGGTGTAAATTCAAAGGTGACTACACAGTAACATCAATTTAATTGGAATTTTTGCTACTGAAAAAAATGAAAGATATATATAAAGAATGTATATTATTTCCTTATTCTATATGGTTTGATACTATGGTATTATATAATAGTAGACAAGAGAGAAGATTCTTTACAGTGGACATCTTTTTTAATTTGAGTCCCTGAGCTTCTGAATCAAGCCGCCGCCGCCGCCGCCTCCTTCATGAGCCACGATGATTCAAACACTATCATTATCCACGTAAGATTTGCCTTACATGACCGCTGACAGACGCTACTCTTTCCTTGCTACTGGAACGAGTAATTTAAATTTCCCACCTCTCATATTAAATAACACACCATTTTTTTATTATTTCTATTTTAGCTACTGGTACATAGACACACACAAAAAAATCAAAGGCTCTGAAGATAATAATAATCAATAATATAATGTCATTCACCTCATACTTAATATATTGAATACCGTTATTAATATTTAATAGATTTTTTTTATTATAAATAAATATTGTTATTGATTATAATTTTTTTAAATTTTTACTTTTTTAAAGGTATTGTGGTTAGTCTAGTAAAACAATTGTAGATTTTGTATACAGGTAGTTATTGGCAATTTAATGAGTTGGTATAATCGTGGTTTAACCACATTGTTATTATTTTTCAATCAATATCTTATTTTAATTGGATTATATTATTAGTCAGGAATGCCAGGATTATTTTTTATACATGTATTATAACTTATAAAATTTGTAAACTGTTAATGTAAAAAAAAAATATATATTTATTGAATGACTACAACGTAATTATTCTGTACTGCTAAACTCTTCTAATAAATTACAGGTTTATTGTGAAGAAAGAAGATTGATGTAGAGGTGCTATCCCACTTAATATTGACAAAAATTAAATTGTTTGTGTTTTCATCAAAACAATGTATCATGATTTCCTAAGGAACAAAAATATAATCTAGATAAATGAGGAATAAAAGAAACATTTTCCACTGCAATATGTTTGTTATAATATAAATGACAATTTTTTTAATTAAAAAAGAGATTCATTATTTACATTTTATTCAACGTGATAATGTTTATGGTAAACAATGTTTACCAATTAGTGTTAGAAGTATATTGACATATCTTATTGAATAATTTTGTATTTTTATAACTATGGAAAATATAATGCCTATTATACACTATTGGTAATTAAAAAAATATATTTTGAAAAAGTACGGTAAGACTAATAATTTATAATTTGTTGACCTTAACTTTTTCTTAGCGTAAGTGAACTTTGACATTAACGTAAAGTTGAAAATTGATGTGTAACTTGCGTGTATAAATATCCTGTTTTATCTCCAACTGGACATGAACGTAATGTGCAATACAGTTTACACTTACGGGCAGTTTAGGCATGTCTTCGTATTGCATCTCTGCATCTTAACGGTTATAATAACATAAAATTACTTTGCTAACAGCAAAAATTAATAAAAATATATTTAAATTATGCTTTTAAAATTTTATAAATTATGCAATTAAGAATGTTTAAGTATTATAATTTTAATTTTATTCATTTATTATCTATATATTAAAGATTTCTTGTATATATAGAAATACATTAAAAAAAAAGAAATAGATATTTCATGTATATATATCTTGTATTTAAAACGTTAAGTGCTTGTGATGTTGAAATTATTGTTAAAACTGGGAGTAGATATGCAATACTAATTGTCGTCCTCTGCATGCTACTACCTCTTCAAGGGAGGTAAATATTATTCTGTTTTAATGCAAGCCTCAACATGGCGAGGAGGACGTAATATAAAAAAAAAACTTCTTGTAGGAATATAATATTTTTGCCGACTATACAGGTAAAATTATTCATTGCTGTAGTACGTTGAAGAATATGATAGCACACAGAGAGAGATACATGGTTACTGTTGCGAAATATTTCATAATCATTAGGAAAATATGTATTTATTTTACCATCTTCCTCCCGCTCCGTTGCAAGCATCACGGCGCCCGCCCACTCCAATGCAACTTGACATTTACTCAGGCTCGCCATACACACGAGGGATGTTCTACTAGTTTAATTTTTTATCCGAAATATGTTGTCGCTATTTTTGCTTAATTGGAATAAAAAGGACATATTTATATTTGTTTTATTTTAATTTTGAAGTGGCATATTACAAGAATCAATGGTATAGTATGCAAGTAAGAATATTCTGCCAATTAGAGTGGATGGATTAGACTTATGGGAAATTCACTAATTAAAGAACAAAAGATCGCATTTAAAATTATTTCGTCGCTGCATTGAAAAAATAACAAACACGGTAGGTTAGCAATGAATGAGTAAATTCTGATGTAAATGATCATGTATAACAAATGATAAATCAAATTTCATCAATTGTTTGTAACAAAGTTCAGATATGCCACCGATGCGACAAAATTTCATTCTCATACTTGTTTGTGCTTACGTTCCAAAGTATACAATAAAACAATTACAATATTTGGTCCTATATTCTCCCTATAAAATGATTTAAAAAATTATGTAGGCAAAATGTAAAACACCTTACTGCATTGCTGCAGTATGAAAGACGAGAGGAAATCACTGGCAGACTCCTCAGGACAAGACTCCTCTCCGATGTGCGACGAGCCTCTGACGTAGTTAGCTGTGCATACACTCGGCCAGAGCTGTCACCGTGATGCACATGTCGTGAGATTATTATTTAAGGTCATGCACTTCTTACCTCTTCTCTCATTGCAGCCAACATCATGCAGAATATACACACGTACGTGCAAGTCACCGCTCATCTTTGCTACACACCTACGTGACAACTCTCGTGACACACCTATGACGTCACAGGTAAAATTACATCACAAATGCATCAAATAATAGACTATTTACATGGACAACTAGACTCGTTACAATTATCATACAGTAGATTTGTATTTAGTTAAAGAAATTTGTATTTTATTTCAAGGGATTTTAATATAATATTTTATAATATTATCATTTTTATTGTGAATTTTGATTAAAGAGCTGAGAGTTGGTTGCTAACACTTTATTATAAATGACTGGAAGGCTGCATTTCTTGCTGTTGCAGTGTCACTCTTACTATGATATAGCAGCAGAACACATTACCGGAGACTTGTGTTCATAAATGTGATTGCTGTAAAGAAAGAGAGAGAGGGATCGTGTTATACGTAGCTGAAAAAGCTACTGGGTAATCACTTGCATACACTTGCAATCTACCGTCACTAAAAAACTAAATATATTACCCATTTATATTTCTACTATTATAATATACGTACAAGTATTTATAAGTACATTTATTTTTCTTATTTAAACTTTAGTACTTTAATGCATGTAAAAACATTATACATATATAAGTACATAAATAAATATAAAAACTATAATATGAGAAGTTATAATTATATTGATTTCTTGGTAAGTATACATATATTAATATATTATTATTCAAAACACTCGCCTCGTTTTACGTTTAAAAGTCATAGTGCATGCTCAAAAAAATTAACTATATTAATTAGGAAGAAATAAATGCAATTTGAGAATATTTTTACTTGCAATTTGTTAAAAAAAAAATAAATGCATATAATATTCAGTAATAAGACAGCAAGGTTTATAATTCTGGCAGAATATAATTTGTTGAAAAAAGTGATTATTTTTACTCTTCTGGTCAATTTATAATAAGAATTTATTAACAGGCAATGCAGTCAAATATTAAACATCACCTATGAAAAAAAATGCAATAAAATATTTTACGTTCAATAATATATAGTTTTTATACAAGTTTTAATAAGTTGAAGTATCAGAAAAAAAAATGTAGTATACGTCGAGACATGGAAGTACGATTAAATCACTTGTTTTCATTGTATATACTATATAGTGATAGTTAAAATACTTGCAACAAAAAATTATAAAGCAATGAAGAATTTTAAAGTGAGTTGTTTTTTTGTTTGAATTTTCTGAGGCCACCCACGATTGGCAGTGATCTCAAGCAAGGTACAAAAAGAGTATTTTTAAATCTTATACAATACATAACACATGGGTAACCATCCATAAAATACCTTTTTTTATTAACGATCTTTATTTTTTTTTATTCATTTCTTTTTGATTAAACTCTTTCTGTGGCACCAACTGATGGATTGTAGGAAAACTCGGTGCAGGAAAACTCGGTGCAGGAAAACTCGGTGCAATTTCAACAAGCTAGGAAAACTCGGTGCACGGTAAACTCGGAGCACGGAAAACTGGGAGCACCGCTAGGAAAACTCGGAGCATCGCATATATTATAAAATATCGTATATATTATATATAACCAGCTATATTGTCACCTCCAAACACAAAAGTTACAGGGGACTTAATTAAATACTATGAGGAGCATCACTATATCGTAATTTATCCTTAATAATTGTTCTCTAGGGCTTATAAATATTTATAAATTGTGGATTTGCCATGATAATTTTTTAAGAATTGTAATTATATATTTGTGTAATTATTTTTTGATGTTAAAAAATTATAAAATTTAGATCAGAACATAGATAACAAAATGACTGTTCACTTTCTGAAGTAAAGAAAGTAATTATTTAGTCCAAGTTTTTGAGATGGTAATTTTTTTAGTTGAAAAAGATGCTGATTTGACTTGATTTGAAAATGGCCGCCAGATTTCCAATGATATTCTCATTATTTATATCCTGAATATCTCAAAAACTAGATTGACTTTTGCTTCATTTTTTTTCTTTTTGCTGAATATTTATGTTATAATGTAAGGAAGGGGTACTATAATTTTCAGAGTGATTCACCATCTCCTAAAATTAGTGACAATAACCCTTTTAAAACAACATACAGTTGAAAATTTTTGCTATATATTATATATATGTAATGTATCTCTTGAAACTTTACTTGATTTCTTTCTATTTTTTATTTATTTATTTATATATATTATGTGTATTATATATATTTTTTTATTTTATTTTTTTTTTATTTTTTATTTTTTTTTTTGTATATAAAGCTGTGCATGCAATGAAGTAGAATAGTTGCATCTGTGATTATACAATTCTTATTCTTACCAATTCTTATTTAACTTTAACATAATATTTTGCTGCCTTGAGCCGTAATTCATCTATATAGATATTTTATTCTTTTATCTAATTTTTAATTAAAATAAATTTGCATTGCATATAAATTTATATGTAAATAATAAATATATTAGGTTCAAAAAAATGCATTTTCACATAAATTAAATACTTTTTTAAAAATGTTTACATATGATGTGCTGCTATAAATTTACTTTTAAATTCTTGACTAAATTCATGCATACTTTTCTAAATAATAAATTTTAAAACTGGTATAGGTATTGTATTATATACTAATTAACGCAATAATACGGAAAAAAATTTCACAATAAAAGTGTTTTATTTTATATAAACATACTTTTATTTACATTGATCACATAAGCTAAAATATCACATAGGAAATAATGTTCGTCTACTTAAAAATTGATGCTTAAATTGTACAAAATAATACATAATTATCTTATTGGAATCTATATAATTAAATGCAAAGCTATAAATAGAAACAAAATCCACACCATAGCCGGAAATGAGGGGATAGGAGAGGGGTCAGTACTAGGTGCCTAGTAGGAGATGTTGTGGGCCACACCCTCCACATAGTCATAGGCTGGGTGACCCTTAGCCCATGAAAGTTATTGGGCTGCGCCGCCCCATTGTTCAAGTGCACGTGCACTAATTACCTTACCTGCTACCTGTTTTTTTCAATCCAGGTAGTAAAGAAACTTGTTGACAACGTTTGAACGCCATAAAATAATGTACGGTTGAAAGTATTTCAATATTATTACAATTTATTATCATTCCCTATTTTTCAGCATTGCATGTATATTATATTATATAAAATATATATAATGATTAATCGTCATCATGTATAAAACATATTAAGAGGCATTCACAAAGTCCCAAGGCCACATTTAGGGCTCGATAATTTAAAGCCCGATTTTATGCATGCTTTTTAGACCCAAAATTTCTGGTCTTAAATTATCGAGCCCTAAATGTGGTCTTAAGACTTTGTGAATGCCCCGTATTTATTTTCCTTTCCCTTTAATTAAATAAAAATATATTTCTTCACATTTATGCAATATGTAATATTAGATTTTTTTTTTCAATGTGTTAATGATAATATATATAATGTCATATAACAAATAAAAATAAAAATTGATATAAGAATGTAATTGTTCTCATAAAGTTATATGGACATTATGGACAAAAAATTGCTGTACCGCTGTTCCTTCTATGAAAGCACTTAAATTTTTCCTGTATTTACAATAAATATTAATTAAATAATGAAATTATTTGAATTATTTATAAATAGTATTATATAATTTAATATAGAATTAGTGATATTCATAGTATTTAAGCCCTCCAATAATTTTTTTGTATGAAAGCAACAAGAAAATTACATGTGTTCGATTTTTGTTATATTTTATTATTTTTATGCTAATATACATATTCCAAAATCCATATACTATAATAGTATAGGGATCTTGCAATATATGCGATGCTCCGAGTTTTCCTAGCGGTGCTCCCAGTTTTCCGTGCTCCGAGTTTACCGTGCACCGAGTTTTCCTAGCTTGTTGAAATTGCACCGAGTTTTCCTGCACCGAGTTTTCCTGCACCGAGTTTTCCGGATACCCAACTGATGGTATAGACATACAATAAAAAATATTAATCTTTCTCATTTAGCATCAATTAGTTTAATCTATTCAATAAATTATTACAAAACAGATAGTATAATATGTAATAATATGTATATAGTTTAGTATCTAAAGATATTATATTAAAGCAGCATCCTACAGCTATAATAATAATATATTGTTAAGTACAATAACGTACGAGATATAACGAAGATTTAGATTCATTTGTTGGCAAGATACAAGAGAGATTCCTCCATACTGGACTCAAGTATATACTTTCATTACTTGCCAACTTGAATGCAACAGCAGCTATTAGTTTTCTTTTGAGCAATAAATTACATCATGTAACAATTAAAATGTTCTCGTTGGACATAACACACGTAACAAATACTTAATATGTTTGTACTGTGGTGTAATCATCTTGTATAAATTAATAATGTATATTATTAATAAATTCTTATGTTAAGTATATAAAATATCAACATTTATTTAAATACAAAATTTCGAAAAAATGTACTTAAAATTATATACGCATCTGTGTTATAAAAAATAATTCAATGTTAGTTTTTATTCAGATCAAGGGTTTGAATGAAGCTTTGAGCTAAAGCTTGAACTAACAGTAAGAAGATTTTCTAATCAAAAAGTACTGTATTTCATAGGGATTTATACATACGGTATTAGCTTAAAGTAAAATATATGTACAATTTTTATGTTGAAGAGTTTCCATAAAACGCCAAAATTTATTAAACATGTAAATGATGATGCAAAAAACTGTAAATATTTTTGTTAATTAATACATCGAACACACTTGACGAAATAATTAATAATTCTTACGGAATGAGGGGGGGGGGTATTTCAAGTACCTGTCCTTTACCTTAATGACACATCATGTGGACAATAATCCTACTGATAAAAAAAATGCTCTTAGTTTAAAAAATCAAAAATATAAATTAAAAAAAAAAACACGAAGACCAAAACCATGTTCCTCCTTCTCTCAAGCTATTTTTGTTGTTGCAAGTATTTATTAATTAAAAATTTTAAGAAGTTAATTATTTTTCACTTGTTTTCTAAATTATTTTAATTACAACAATTTGCATTGATGGGTTTACTTACCAAAAATTGTGAAATATTGTCTAATGATGCTTTGTACTGTATGTTGCCCCCACTCTTCACAATAAACTTTATAATATATTTTATACAATTTTATTTATGTCTACATAGGGTGGTATAATAAAATTCAATAAATAAAAAATATATTATATTAGAATACCATCACGCTGTTATTATATATTTTTTTAATATTTCAAATCAAATTTATAACTTACTCTACTTATTATATATTACATCACCTACTGGTTTAAAAAAAAATTACATATACATATATAATGTTTAGTTATATCTGAGAATTTATAAGTAGATCTAAAATATAAAAATAGTAAGTTAAAAAAATAGTAGTATAATATATATTTTTGTGTTATATCTATTGGCCTCCACAACAAGTATATATAATGCTAATGTTGCATCCCTGAGGGCTTGGAAAGACAAGCAGAGAGAAGTCGAAGGAAAGAAAAAAAAAAGTTCTCCCACCCACCTAAATAGTTCTTGGTAGGTAGCAGCAGTGTGTAACATATATAGATAGAGCAAGAGAGAAAGAAACATACGGCAGCAGCAGCAAAAACCCCACCCATACACAAATTAACGACACGTAAATGATAGATGAAGCTTTCAGCCACAATTCTTTCATACTTTCCACCATATGATAAATATAAAACATTCACTACGTCTCTGTGTGGTGACAAATATTTTTTATAATAGCCCAATTTACACGTACAAAACTCCTACACAACACGTATATTATTATCAAGTTTTTTTTTTTTACATCTATTATTTAAAAAAAACACACACACACATAATGCTTTCTTTATTTTATTGCCAAATGATATGTACTAATTAATATAAGGAGGTATATATAAAATTATTATATAAATAAAAAAATAGCAATAAATATATATGTTTAAAATTTATTGTAAGTCATTTATTCAAATCATTAACTTTAAAATATATATATATATTTATATTCATACCATTAAAATTATTGCTTATATATTTAGATTATTTTAATTAAGTATATTATTGAAATTTTAACATGGTGCATCATTAAAATGTAATGTTATAAATCGTTACTTTCATGAAAAGGTAGTAAGAGAGTGGTTTAATGATTTGTCATTCGTCATTATTTCTGGATCACTTGTTGCAATGATTTTAACTTAGAGAGTGTTGCAACCGTCAATGCAATCACACTTACATGCAACTTTGCAATTAATTTACAAAGTTAATAAATTTATTAATGTGTCATTCTTGGATGTTTTATATGCTAAGATTATCATTAACAAGTAATTATTTAGTATGATTTAATATACACTGTGTTGGTTAATTGCAAACTAAATAAAATCCTTCCAAGGGTCATATTCCGATAATAGTTGATAACGCTTATCTTTAAGTGCATTTGATTTATTTTTATGGTAAAGAAATTGAGTTTTTAAATGAAAAACTGCAGTTGGGTATTTTTACATGAGGAAATTTGCATTTTCAGTGCTCTTTTGTTGTAAAAATTAAATTTTTTATGCATTTTTTTTTAATTTTGTTCTATATAGCATATTGTAACAATAATACAATTAATGAAACAATATTTTATTATAATTTAGATTTTTTTTACAGCAGCAACATTCTATATTAAGTATGATCCAATATGAAATTTACATGATACGTTACGGCCCCTGAACAACCTACCTATTAGCTAGTAATAATAATTATTTTTATTGTAAGAACTGGTTAATAAATTAAAATGTTTCATTAAACGTGTAAATCAGATCCAATGAGATCCAAGCAAAAATCTTCATAGATTATATTATCACAGCTGCTTTTTATTGTCTATTGATGACATAATAAATCCTATTAATATATAGAGAAGTCAAAGGCACCCGCAGTCGGCTTTAATAATGACACGTTGGTCAGTAAGTCGAGGCTAGCTGGGTTATAAAGGTTAGAATCTCTATACTGTGACCTTGTGGGTATGTCATACAAGCAAGACAAAGGTATTTAAATTTAAAAATCCCCGCTAGCTAGGACGAAGTAACGTACCTGGCAGAGCGGTCTGATACCTGGATTTCATCTAAAAAATGTACCTTGAGTACAATGAATCTCAAACTCACTTTACTATTATATTTATTACATTGTGATTGAGGTGATGAGTTTTCCAGTTTAACTGATATGACAAATGAGTTTCAGGTTAAATGTCCCTTCTTCCATTTTCAAAAAGGTGGATTCTTGGCTTGATTATAAATTATCAGTATAATCTTTATTTTGAAAATAGAAAAGGGGCGAATTCGTAGCTCCTAGACACTCGCGAAACGCCACCCGCAGCACAGTTCAGAACAGAAAGTTGCCTACCCATCAGGCGCCGTGGGTTGGCAACCTGATACTTCACAACTTTATTCTTCTATTTAGTATTTTTAGTTGTGTTTGATGTCTATATCGCCACTGAGTTTATGTTTCTCATTTGGTATGCAATAGCAAAATTTAGTTTATAGGAACGGAATGATATGAATGGTAAAAATGAAAGAAAGTTACAATATTGTAGAGCAAAAATTAATATAATTTAGTTTTCTAAGATTTTAAAATATAGATATCTTTAAAATTTGTAACTTAAAATTTAATTTTATACTGCATAATATCATAATTTTAATGAACTTATAACATAAAAATTATTAATGCCTTCAAGATATGCTCCATAAAAGATAATTACAAAAACTGTGAACTCTTCATTTTAATATCAATCCATCAAAAAAATATAATATAATTTTGCTAATTAATATTACAAAAGATTCTTTATAATACAAAAGTTATTATTAGATTATTTTTTTATATTTCATAAGGCAAGTAGCCAAAATGATATTTTGTGTGTGGTGTAGTTTGTTAGTTTCTTATGTTTTCAATGAGTCACTTATGAGACAAGATGTAACGTTACATATATGATGACTATCCTTCTAATGCTAAATTGGTGCTTAAAAACTTCATGTCAAAATTGTAAACATTCAAATAAAACAAACTATCATATTTTTAAAAAAACAGAAGAGTCGACAATTAAATGTTGTTGATATAATATTTAAAACAGCTTTAGTTTGCGTTTAAAAGAATGTTAAACTGTAACTAATAATAGGAAAATTTAGTAAAACAATGAATACAATGCAAGTAATTAAGCAAACCTAAAAAGAATACGCATCAGTGTTATTACAAATATAAAATATATTCCGAATTATCCTATTCTAAAGTTAATTATTAAAATAGGCATTGTAAGTATTTAAACTTTTATCAAAGCTATAGTGTTAGGTTTTAGTTGAGTATATATAGAGAAGTACACACATTAACAAGTTGGTGTGTGGCTAGCCAAATGAGTTGCGATGCTGTTAGAGACCTTTTTTTTTTGTATGTCCACCCACCAACATTCTGACAAGAGTCGTGGCAGCAAGGAGATACCGTAGCCGGTGGGTGGGGAGCATCCACTCTACCACAATTAGCTTATTCTTAGAGTGAGGCTTTGGTAAATATAGACCAACATATAGAAAAGAAAAGTGCGTGGTGGCAGCAGCATCACAGTGGTGGTGTTGTGTTTGTGCGAGAGGGACATTTTTGTGTGTGGGAGAGAGAAAGAGGAATGGACCTTCTTTTTTTGCAATACTTATTTTACACTTTAAACTATTTTAATATTCTTTAAATATATTTGTTCTATATTAAATGTCTATATTAAATTTATTTTAAATGTTTTTTAATAGTTCTTTAGAATTATTAACCATGTAAATATAAAATATAAATGACAACTTTTGAGATCTAGATCGGCAAAATTTATTCGTTTTATTTAATTAATTGTAAGATCTATCAGATTTTTATGTCGTAGAAATTTTAATTTTAAAACACTGAAATAAAATTTGGCCAATGGAATTAATTTGCATGCAAAATATATTAAATTGTATAGCTGAATTGTATATACGCAGAAGTTTTCAGAGAGAAAAAAGTCTTGTTTCTGAAAACATTAAAGTAAGTAATTAATAATAAACATTTTCAAATTACACAATAACTGAAATTATACTTGGTTAAAAATGTATTTTTTTAATAATGATCGTAATGATGAGTTCAATAACTCTATATACCTGCTTGCAATAAGAGCACTACTGTATGTTACCTGTCTATATGTTTCTAAATAGTAAAGCATTAAAATGTAAAAATACAACAGTAAAAAATAAAGTGTTTTCTTAAAAGTGTAATTATGTACATTGTTAATTAAGTCTTTACTTTCAGCTTAAAGAAAACTTCACTAAAAAATCTTAATCACAGAAAAAAGTGACGTAACTTGAATCTACATCGTTGACGCTGGAAATTGGTGTCATTTGTCATGCACCAACGTGAAATATTATGCACGAGTCTAAGTTTAAGACGTCAAGTTGACAGTGCAGTCATCTGTCACTGCGGCGCACTGCGGGGGTGGCTCGATCAGGGGGCAGGTGTGGCGCACACACACCACGACCGGGTTTAAAGTTAGCACAGTCGACGAGAGACGGGCTGAAACTCTAATTGCAAACAGAGTGACAGGACAAGCCATGAAGAATTTTCACTCCTGTGTAGTTAGATTTGCCAGTTTGCTTACGTACATTCTAATTCTTTACATTCTTAACTATACACTGAGAAAAAATATCATAGTTAAAAGTTACACTGAAAAAAAAAAAATGACTTTCTCTTTGCTGTTTTATGCAATTTATCATTCAATAAGATGTGAAAAATAAAACCTAAATGAGAATTTCCTGCAATGGCTACTACTGATGGAGAAAAATTAATTTTTGCATTTCCTACAGCAAATTTTAATATGGATATCAGTTCAATTTCTTTACAACATTAGCTTGCTATATTTTGCTGCTATTTTTTATTATACTTTGAGCCATAATTTTTTTAATATTCGCATTTTATAAGAAATTGAGAGATTTAATAATCCACCATTATTTATTAATTTATTAAAAAAATTGAAACAATCTCCAAATATTTTATTTTATTATTATTTCTATATTAAACAATATTATTAATTAAAACATAAAGAAATTAATAACCATTATTTAAAGTACATGTGCGTTCATAATATATTATTATTCATTTACTAAATTATTATCTAAGTATTAAAATCTTAAAGTTGCTCTTTATTGCTGTAAATGGCCTTGCTGTATAAGATAACACGCCGTACACAAAAGCAGCTGCCTTAATCTTTCTTGATGTAAAATATAGTGATGACCAGTTTACTACCGTGTTCTTTATAAAGGTAATTCTTTAATATCTAATAAATTTAGGCCACTGGAAATAACATTTGACTATATTTTATTTTTTTTAACACTGATAAAAAAATATAAAATTAAAAATTTTAGAAAAATAATTTGATACCATTATTAATGGTTCCTAATATGCTATAATTTTATAAGTATTTTAAGAAATGTAAGGGGATATATTTAATGTATATAGTTTGATGGGCGGGGGAGGTGGGGGGGGGGAGGTTCCACATGGGCACCTGCCAAATAACAATGGATTCAACGTAAGCATGTGCTGCAGGGGGTGATAAGTGTTCGGCATAAGATCTCCTCCAAATATCAAGATACTTGTAGCAGGTAAGGTGCAAATGATTTTTTTTTTAAATATTGTTGAAATGCTGGGTTGAAATTTTATAAAATTTAAAACAAACTTCTGTTGATTAAATAAAATTGATTTTCTTTTTAACTGTAAACGTCAAATTATGAGAAATGACGTGGATGTACTTATCACGTACACAATATAAGAGGGTGAGGTCAAAAATCTCACATATATCACTTCTTTGTAAGTACATAAGTACCCTCTTGTTTTAATGATGTTTTTATTAAAGTTTTATAATATTAAAATCTTTCACTGTAAAATTATGAAAAAACAAAAAAAAAAAAAAAAATAAATAAAAATAAATAAAAAATCTAAAAAAATATACCTTAAACAGATTAGTAGGCTTAAAGATAATAATTTTAGTTCTTATAATTTTTAGCACCAAACATATTATTCAGTATTATAATATACATTCATAATGAATTCACTTGATTCTGAGAATTTCTTTTCTAGTCTTTTCTTATACGCTAAATTTTTGTGCATATATATTTTTTTGTGCATTGAAAAAGTATTGTCCTGAAAATTTGAAAGAAAAAAAGTTATTTGTATTTATATTTATGCACTTCTTGTGCGTATATGCATAATATACGCCCCATAAGCAACTGGCTCTTAACGTGGTATCCACCCCCAAATGGGGAGGAATAATTTTTTTTTTTAGAATTCAAACCAACCCCCATTAAAATTTATGGTTCCACCCTAGGTTCCTACCAAATTTCAACTTTCTAGCACAGAGTTAACCTGCCCAAATATTAGCGTGGGATCGGAACACCAGTCTGTATATAATATACATGACATGTATATTGACTAACTCAATAACGGCAATGAGTCCATCTAATCTTACGTATTACAAACACCTTGGTGACTAGCGATATATAGATCTGGGGGAGTGAGTAGGGGAGGGGGGACAGGTAATACAAATGAAGAAGAACGTTAAAAATATACCTCCGCCCGCTCCGGGTTTAGAACTCCGCCCCCCATGTGATACGCTGGCCGTGCTGTCTGAATAAGCTCGATGCTCACTCCCTCGCGAGAGAAAAAAAACTCGCCGGACTTGACGATAAAAAATCAACCCCATTCGCACTTGCGACTCATACAAAACTCTTAATTTTTACCTACTGAAAACATTTTATTGTAGGAGAATTCGTCGTAGAATTCAAATAAAAAACGACTATCGACCGACTGTTTTTCTTTCTTTTTAATAAGCAGCTCATCAAATCTTAATATTTGAGAAACATATTGTTGAAGTATTAGCTATCGTAATTGGTGCTTCGACATTATAATATCATTTAACGCAAATCAAGAGCATAAAAATACTATAAGTGTCTTTGTCTCTAAGACTAAAATTAATTATCTGGAGGCCAGCTGATCCATGACGTCACAGTGAACGTCTATGAACACAAAGGTACGCACTCTATTAAATTACTGTTTCTCCCCCCTCCTGCTCCTCTGTACATTTTGTATAATTGACTCTTGCCTTTCTTATGCGCAATGATTAATATTACCTCTCACAAAACTAATTCTTTACTTTAATAAACGCTTAGGAAAAAATATTTATTATATATTTATATCATAGATTTAACATGTTTAACTATTAATCAAAAGTAAATTACAATATTTATAAAAAATAAATAATAATAATGTTTTAAAGCAATATAATGTTTCTTTATCATTATAACATGTCAGACTGTTTAAAATTCTATATCTTACTGAATGCAAATTACACTACTAAAAAAAATTCTATGTAAGAGATTTTTGAATGGAATGAATCTTTTGAATTGATACGTTTTGAATATGCGTGCAGAAGAGAATAGAAAACCTTATTTATAATTATATGGCATATAAGAGGTTGTAAACTTTTCACTGAAGTGCATGCTGCATGACTTCTAAAAATTTCTATATTCATTTAAGCAACACTGTTGCAATAGTAATGCAAATAATTTATTAGGAGGGGGTGGTAACTACAGTCCCTGAAAGCTTTGCCAAGTTTCTTAGGGCATATGAGAAACGATCATCGCCACGGTTCGAAATATATGAAAACAATTCAGAAAAATAGTCCAAAATATTAGCTTTTAACCTGTGTAAAATTTTAAAAAAATTCTCGAGCCGTTTTTGTGTAATGTTGATTGAAAAATTTAATGTTGAAAGGATACAAAATAATACACATTTAAATGAATTAATTATAATTAAACCAACGGTTAAAAAAATCTGAAAAAAATCAGTAGTATTTGGACAATTGTTGTAAGTCTACCAAATTAATTTCAAGAACATCTGTCGATACGACTTTTTTCGTCCGAATATCTCAGGTTAAGCCTAAAAGGGACAGGGGGCCATAAAAATAAGTATTTTTTATTTAAAAGTTACCCACTAACTGGGTATGAATACATGCCGCACGGTGGCGAGTGCCTCAGGGTAAACGCCCAGCGAGTAACTGAAGTGTGGATTGCTGACGTCAGCAATCACGAAAGGCAACATAGCTGCCAATTTTCCATGGAACTCACTCCCCCCTCCTCCCGTCCAGCCATGCTCAGTGCGATGTTGCCTGTGCAATTGCCCTGCGGCTGTCTATATTTATTTAATTTTTATAAATTCTGGGGATGGTCCGACAACGGAAATTTACTCATTACTCGCATTAACATATCTTACAAAAACTTTTTATGCATTCATGATTGCATTTTCCTATCTTCCTTTAATTTCAATTTATATTCCAATCAGCTAGTTTAGTTTTACATAATATTCAGTAGTTACTTTAAATAGAAAAATTAGAAAATAAATGGAAACAGCTATTTTCCATGTTATATAAAATAGCAACTATTTTCAATTTAGCAACACCATGTCGATATTGTATGAAATGACGGGCGCAGATTTGTATTTTTCACTTTATCAAACAGAATCTAACTAATTGCAGAAAATTAAATTTTAACCTGAATGAACCTGAATAAAAATAAAATATGATGTAAAATACCGTTAAATGGTAATTAATTTGACATAATGATTTTATAAATAAACTTTTATATGCTCAATCAAAATAAAACTGTATACATATATACAATACAATTTCATATCAAAATCTGATTTATTATAACATATTATATTATATGATATTTAAACTAATGTTATATTATATATATATTTTTTTACACTACATGGTATTGTGCGGTAAACCACTTTAATAAAACTTAATTAGTCATGTTCAGTGTTAAATATATATAACCTGAAGGGCTTTAACATTAAAAAGGAGAAACGGAACCCTCATTTCATTACATTAAATTATATAAGAGCAAAATGAAAAATGTACTTGAATGTTTTATTATGTATGTGTTGGGTTATTAATTGATGACGTCAACGTAAATGTCTCTCAGCGTGAAATCTAATATGTTGGTCCGCACACGACTTACTTCTTGAGACACCTGCCAGCCGGCCCTCACATCACAATACCAAAGCAGTAGGAGACACTTGGGTTGGTTTGCACCCGCGCGTGATTTGTTACCTAATTAGAGCGTCGTGCTGGTACCCCCCATCTCTCTCTTTAATCGGTATCACAATACATTAACTCAGAACAAAAGATAATCCCCTTTTTTATTTTTCATTTATTTATAACTAAATTGGTTTCTCAACAAACCAATTATACGTAAATAAATTATCCAATTTTTGTAACAATTGTTCTTTATTGTAAGAATTCTTAGTGTATTTTATAATGTATTGCAATTTGGCTCAGTTTTTGATCCAGTATTTTACAACATTTATAAATATTATGATTTGCATTAATACAGGTGCTATTTTTGTATCACCTGTTATATTTATTTTTTAATATATGTTTCATTATATTTCATGAGTTAGATTGACTATAAATTACAATTTAGATTAAATTTTGAAATATTGTTGCTACAAATTAAAAAGAATCAAAGAATTTAAAAGAAATACAATAAAACAAATAAGTATTTCATGCATTATCTGAAGAAGAAAGAAATTTGAAAGTTATCCACATGTAAAAATAAATCGTCACAGCCTTTTTTTCCTAAACACCATTGATATTAAGCCACTATTACACGATACAATTTTTCTAACTATTGCATACAATTTTTTCTTACAAGAAAAATTGAACCCCATTTATTTGTATGGAGATGAAATTTTCTTGCAAGGAAAACTTGTATGCAAAATTGTATCGTGTAATATAGGCTTTAGTCACATTTATGCAATTTTATGAAGTTCTGAGCTAACATTCGTAAAATGCAATCAGAATAGAAGTCACATTTTGTCTCTCTCTGCCTCGATCACCTCTCCCCACCCTCCCTTCTCTCTGATAAGTGCCTTTCTCATTCCTCTGTGTCCGCAAAGCTACCGTCTTTTGTCTCCACCGCCAACGCAAGCTAGCCAAGAGATTCTTTAAAGCACTTATCTTTAAAGACAAAAAGGAAAGAAATTTTGTATTTTTTTAATTGACTTTAAAAAAAGAAAAAAATTCCTTGCCTTAAAACCAAGATTTTCTCATCGAGTTCATCAATGATCATAAACTTATTTCAAAAATACTTCAAAATGTAAATAATATATTTATTTTACTTCACCATCATTTTCTTTTGATTGTATACAAAAAAAAATCTGAATATATTTTTATCTTTTTATAAGATCTTTAATTAGTTCTGGAATTCACAAATGAGGGTGCTAGTTTAGCGTTGATTGGTTGACACTAAGGTCACCATACACCTGCCACGTGATGTTATACTTGTGTTCATGGTAGCACCGTATGACGTCACATAGACACGTGTCACGTGACGTCATGATTTGGTCAACGCACACCACCTGACACGTGACTTTTGAGAAACCAAATGACGTCACAGTCACGTGACGTCTATTCGTTCACACCTTACGACGTCATGCACAGCTGAGCGTAAAGAGAACAATTAAACACTTGATTGTTATAATATATAAAATTTTAATTGATTAAAATACAATGGTTTATTATAATCAGATTATGGATAAAATGAAGACTATTGCCATAAAAGGATTTCTCTTCAGGATTAAAAAGCAAACAAACAAAACATAATTTCTTAGCAGGCAGGTGTTGTTTCTGAAACAATAATGTTAAATTCAACTAATTAAAAACAACCACGCACATATTTAAAAATAATACTGTTTATTGGCTCAATTATTTCCTTACAACATGTCACTTAATTCTATAAATGTTTATGTTAATTAAAGCTTTTATAATCCCATGTTATCAAAATTACTTCATTCAGATATTTAAGGAAATGTATTATATCACGCAACCAACTTTAAATTTTCAATAAAATTTGTAGTTCTAATTTGAAGCATCACAATTTCCTACTTAATATTATCTAACCGTGACCTGCCGTATTGTCTTGCACATTGGCACTCGTCTGCTTGTCAGCACACTACACTTAGTCTAGATGAGCCCAACCAGAAATAAAGTACTGACTGATTATTAACCGAAGTAAATGTGACATTCTTTCTTAAATTTTGTGGAGCATTAATTTAGAAAACCATGCCCATGCAATGTAAAACTATTTGCAAATTTCGTAAATTGAAAGGCTAGGTGGAATTTAGGAATTTCGTTGTGATTGTGAATATATCTGGACACAAGATTTTTGGTTTTGAAACAGCCTTTTGAAACGAATTTTACCTCTGACTGATTTGCTGGAGAAATAGATTTAAGAAACAATAAGATATTTAAAAAAAAAAAAAAATAGGGAAGAACACTCAACCTAGCCATTCCGACTAAATTCAATTTTTTTACGCCTTTATAGTAAAAGTTACAACAGCGTCAACAATGAGCATTCAGTGGTAAATTTTATGCTACCTAGATTTTTTAAAAATCTTACCTTTATATATTATGTATATATACACATTTTATTGAACTTAAAAATTACTATATTTTCATTATTTATACGTCATATTATTTATACTTTAATTACGTTAAAAAATGAAAATAGTTTAATTTACATATCACCTATTAATGTCAGTTTAAATAAAAATATTTATTCCTGGCTTACTGTGGGGAAATTTGAATTAATTTTAGTGTACTTTATCCCCTCCCCCCTCCCCCCGTCTCATATCTCACAGACATAGCGAGCATCACCTGGATTTATAACCTCCATATTCTTAGTCAACGACGCTATTCTTGTCGGAGACCAACAGAGTATTCATTAAATCTCATGGTAATGTCAGTAATAATTAAACCACACTTAAGCTTTAGGCAAGTATCTCAACCTCAGAGAGTGCTTCATGAGACTATTCTTAAACTTTCAGCAGTGCGCTAAACATCATAGAAAAGACTCTAACAGTACAAATTATGATTTCTTATTTTTTTTTATTTATACTTGTCAACCTATATAGTTCTATAAATGTCTTTTTGAGATATGTCTATTAATAAAATAAAAATAAAGATAAAAAGATCATATTTATGATTTTTATTAAAAATTTCTGAAGTGTTTTATGTTATTATGACTTTTATTAACTTGTGGTACAAGATAATATACATGTGTTTAGAAACAACATTTGATAAAAACATAACTTTATTAAATAATTGTAGATTGTTAAGATTAAAATTTAATATTTATTTAGATCTTTTGCAGTATATTTCTTTGTTAAATTTCTAAAATAATAATGTGTAATATTGTGATTTGAAGTACACTGCATGCAGGGCTGGAATCAGACTCATAGCCACCTGACTGCAAGTCAAATTTAATGTTTTGTAACCACCGGATCGATTTATATGGTTTTCTCAGTCATAGTTAAGTGTAAATTATGAAATGGATTGCTATAGCTATATGTTCGGAAGAACCCAGCAAATGCCCTGAACGTCAAAAAAGAACGTTTCAAATTTAAATTTTATTTCGATAATAGGCTGTACATGGACTTGCAAAAAAAATCTATACAAGTATAATAACTTTTTATTCACAACTCTTTACAGTGATACAATAAAAAAAATCATCTCAGTTGTCCATTATACACAGACATATATGTACAGACAAAACAATGAAGAAACCGTAAAATGCACCGTACAACTTAAAAAAATATAAATCTCGTGAGCAACAATCTTCAAATACTACTTAAAACAATAAAAAAAAGTCATAAAAATTGCAAACCCTTTTTGAGTATGTACTGTAAACATACTTACTAAGAGTTAACAATGTGGTATGAAATATTCAATTGTTCTTTACTCTAATTGAGTACTAAAAATGGATTGAATTATTATTATCTCTACTATTTGGACGTTTGTAAAAAAACTTTATAGATAGAGCTTAGTTATTGATACTCAAATTACCTGATGCCATTACCAACTGCACCCACACATCAACGCAAGTCCGAGATTTATGGTATCGAAGTATATTAAGATATCTCACACTCGTAACTTACCACGGAACAGAGAGAGAGAGAGAGAGAGAGAGAGAGAGAGAGAGAGAGAGAGAGAGAGAGAGAGAGAGAGAGAGAGAGAGAGAGAGAGAGAGAGAGAGAGAGAGAGAGAGAGAGAGAGAGAGAGAGCATCTTGTGGATGGCTCACATCCAAAATCTTCTCGTTCTTATGTCGCCCACTCATTCTCTCTCTTCTACTTTTACTCTATCTATTCTACTCAAGTTTCTGTATTCGATATACTTAAATCAATACAAATATACCTAATAATACATTATGATAAATTTATAAATTATATCACTGAGAAATCATTATTAAATTTCAAATTTTATATTTGTTATCATAAACTTAGAATATTCTAATAATTATTTTAATTATAATTTATTTAAATTATTTATAATGACGTCATTATATAGTTTTGTGGTTTCTAATGTAAATGGCTCGTTGCGACGGTGGACATAGCCCGTGTATCACGTACGAGACAAGCGCCTCCCTCTCTTGCGACTGCCGGCTGTTACTGATGCCATCCTATTGTCTCAACTCTGGCCTGCTTCTTGCAATCATCGCATACTTACGTACTTCCCTTTAATACTAACAGAACTAAGAACGAAATAAAAAAATATATATTTTTTTTTCATGTTGGCTTCTTCTTTAGTCATTACTCCCAGGTTTTCATTCTTCTCCACCGCTCACAAATCTGTCGTTACACAAGAAGTGGCCGGACATCTCTCTCTCTCTCACACACACACACATGCATTACGTAGCGTACATGAAAGTACAGTAAAAACAAGTAAATTGTCGTACACAATTGAACCTTTTCTATATAGAGCGAACGTCGTCTACCTACTTTTCATTTGTTTTTCTTACACTTCAACACGAATTTTGTTATGTTGTTGGTGCATGGTGTGTGAGAAACCCTGAGGCTGCCTTTGTATAAAATTTATATAAATAAAACGTTAAAACATTTAACAGCTCAATTCTTATGGTTACGTGTGAATCAAATGACAGTTTAAATTATTTTCTTCTTTATCTCAATCTTATTATTTTTTTTTCATTCACTTTTTTTTTTCTTTCTTAGAAGTCATTGAATGTAATTTAACTATGAAGTACTTGAATTTTCTTCAAATGAAATGCTATTGGCTATTAGGCGCTTGCGTGTGACGTCAGTGTGACCTTGGATCGGGAGTTTCAACAGTTGTCCGCCAGTCGTCGATGGTGGCCTGGTGGAGCTCCGCAATGTATAAGCATAGGAGAAAATATTAAAAAAAAAGTATTTAAAAATATATAAAGAAAAGATTCTGCATTCTGAGGTGAGCAAAAGTTTGTAAATTTTATTTTAAACATTTTGTTCACCTCACATTTTTTATTTTCATTTTAAATAATTTATAATGTATTTTTTTAATCTTTTGCCTGCATGCAGAGTTCTCTACCACTCCACCGGCATGGCAGGCTGCGCGCGCATGTTTTCACTCAGCCCCTGTAAAGTAGACTGATTGCGTTGCTCATGCAACCGTCTTATAACAAATATTAAAGTAAATTTGAACATTTCATAGGCATAGTAATGTAATATGATAATCAGAAATTTAAATATTGTATTACTTTATGTGCGAAGGTAAAGAATAAACACAGGTTATTTATTTCAGGTTTAAATTGTTATTTTTTTCTGGCTACCTTCGTGAATGATAATGCAAATTTAAAACTATTCTTTGTCTCGCCAAATCTCATTTGCGGCTAAATATTCATCATGCACGCAAAGGCATATAAATATATTGTTCTTTAAATTACAGGTAGCAAAAAAAAAAAAAGTAAATGATAGATGCCACAATTTTATAACGGTCCTTAGGTCCATATAAAGAATAAAAATTCTAGGCCATCACATAACATAGACATTTTCTGATTTATTCGATCATAAAATCTTTTTAGACTTTATAGGAAGAAAGCCGAAAAAAAAAAAAAATCATTAAGGATGTTTATGGGTGAATACGTTCTTTGATTTGATTGGTCAAGTAGGAAATGAATGAGGAGGTAAGATTTTTAGTAAGAAAGGTGTGGCACTATATTATTAGGCCATATGAAAATACAGGTAACATCGTAGTATAATAATAAGACATAATTCATTCTGAATTATAGATATTCGGTTGCTATGACGCCTTTAATTCCATCTATGATTGCTCTCCATAGTTTGTGATCTATCCGCGAGAGGTCAATATATTCGTATTACCTTTATGTTGAATCCCACTGGCGGTGAACTGGCAGCAAAGAGAAGAGAAGTTCTCGTATCTCGTAGCGTGTCACAACAAAACAGGGTCCATGGGCGAAACATTTTGGCTGCTGTTGCTCTTCCTTCTCATTTCAACCAACAACTCTTTTAAAAAGTATCAAAAAATATTTAACAATATACATATATAACAAAAACAACAATAAAAATAACGGTTAGCATGACAAAATGTTTTATCAAATGTAATTGAAGATTTTTTTTCTCTTTGTTCTTTTTTTTTTAATCCAATCTTTAACTTCAAAAGAAACATGTGTTGAATATTATTGTTTTATTTTCACTTTATTATATTTATTGGTATTTAAATTCGTGAAATAAATTTGATAAGCAATATATACTAAACTGCTTGTATTTTAATATATTGTGTAACTTCTAATTTAGGAAAAAGTAATGTCTTTGTATAGTCCTCTATATATTTTATACATTTCCACAAGGTTGCTTTTGTCTGATTTTCTGGATTCGTTCCAGAAAAAGAGATGCAGATTTGAATTGAGAGGAGTCCAATCTCCTAGTTTACCACGCCTCCATAGACTGCGTGACAATTAAATGCCAATAATAACTAACATGCAGTGGTAACGTTTAGGCTGTCCAGATGTGTATACACTTTCCTCAACATGTTGCCATACACAGCTGTGTTATACCTTCATTGTTAATTTTTATTAAAGTGTACAATACAAAGTACTGTACTATAATATATACGGTGTAACTTTATATAACTTCTTAGCTTGACTATAATATTGGAGCAACTTACTGTGTAAATCGACTTTTAACATATTGATATCTTAATTAGAGTAATTTTATACTGCATTGGTGACATTTTTTTAATGGTATCTAAATTTGTGTTAGATATACTTCGTATGCACTACACTTTGTTCTACTCTTGTTTTGCCTAATTATTATAGGGTTCTAATTATTCTTAACACATGATACTAAATATTAGTAAATATAATTGTTTTTGTATTAATATCTGCAAAATATAAAAAAAAATCATATTTAATTTCAAAATACATGTATCATAAGAAATATAAATTAGCTATTTTTTTTAATACACAAAACAACGTTAGAAATGATAAAAATCATTTCAATAACAAAACG
Organism: Siphlonurus alternatus; assembly: GCA_949825025.1. Taxonomy (NCBI): domain Eukaryota; kingdom Metazoa; phylum Arthropoda; class Insecta; order Ephemeroptera; family Siphlonuridae; genus Siphlonurus; species Siphlonurus alternatus. The sequence goes on along the minus strand of OX463781.1, from coordinate 9,046,528 downwards.
CCCATGCAATACATAAAGAATTAATAAGAATGATTGAGACATCCTTCTCATATATATATTATAAGATATTCATCGACAGACTAGCACTGATTGATTTGTTATACATTTCAAGATTGGAATTGCACCAATAAAAATGACAATAAAAAAATATATATCAAGTAGTTTTGTATAGGTAGTAAAACTTTTTTTTTATTTACACCTGCGTTTCATTGTATCAAAGAAATTGAACAATAAATATATGAGATAGAAATAATAAAAAAAAAAAAAAAGTAAGAAGATAGATTGAAAGTAGTTCGTTTATACGTTAGTTAACTGTCAATATAATTGATTTGTTGTGAAACTATTAAAACGACGGTCGCAATCAACAACTTCTGAGCGGTAGTTAAGAAATGATGGAGGAAAGATTTTTTATTTGATAAGACGATAAAACCTAAAAATGGCAGGACAGTTGTGACGTCATTATACGTGTGACATGTGACGGATATTCATCTTGCTTCTCTGAACAGCTGAGACAAATCAGACGTATCAAATTATCAAAGAAAAAAAAAAATAAAATATGTAGGCTAGAATTTTTAGAGAAAAAAAAATCTTAGTGTTTTTATAAAATAATTAAGAAATTAATTTTATAAATTAAAGTCTTCAGTGTTTTTTTCGTTGCTTCTTTTAATTTTCTGATGAAAATTCGAAGTGAGTGACCCCCTCTTTGTCATGCAGTTTGAAGAGGTATCTGACGAAGGAATTTAGCTTACATTCAGATAAGTACATAAAAAAAAATGATAAAGTTAGCTCTTATGGATCTGCCTCATTTTGATAACAAGCATATGAATTGTATTGTCAAAAGTTTCAAAGTTACGTTGTGCATTTAAATTTCAGCACTTGAAAAATTAAAGCAAATGTAACTTTTCGAGTGTCTCGAGTTTTACATGTATTGTGTTATTATGTACTTTAAAAATATTCTTTTAGTTTTAAATTCTTATGCCAAATACACATTGAAATCAAACTATACTGTAAAACAAGCTTTCAAACAAAGTAATTTTACTTTAAGGTAACTAAAAAGAAAACAACTATGTTAAAATATTTACCTAATATTATTTATATAACAATGATTAACGAATGAATGAAAAGTTTCCATTGCATAACATAAAGTATAATAAATAATTTTACGAGTACTAAAACAAGTTTTGTTTCTTAATATTGCTCGTGGACATGATAACTTTGTATTTAATAGACTACCTTTTATATTTATATGCAAACCATGGTCTCTCTCTACTGGTCAAGACGACGAATATGTTATGTTGTCTCATCTTATTTTGATGCTAAATACCGACGTTGAAAATATAACGAGCAGTCCAAAGTAGCTACAAAAATTTATAACTCATCACAGTGTGCCCAGCATAGTAATTAAGCGTTTTAGAATGTTTCAAGTCTTAAGAGACAGCAAAGAAAAAAACAAAACAATCTTTTGATGGTATAAGAGCTTCCGAGCACTAAACTGACGATGTTAATAAAATAATAAAAAAATAATGACACGATAGATTTGTAATTTAAAAAAAAAAAAATGACATAAATTCAATCTGAGTTCTAAGATTTATGTTCATAACAAGATGATGGAATTTATGATTGATTGATAATAATTTGGACTGATTTTTGACACGTTATTATATCTAAATGATAATATAGTTATAAAATATACATATATTTTTATTTGACACTTATTAATAAAAAATACCTAACTTTCATAATACGTAAAAAAGTGTATTAATTTATTATAACAATCATAAATAGTATTTCTTTTTTAATCTGACAATTCGGTTAAGGTAACATCTTATTGTAAATTATTGTCCATTAAAGGCGTTAGTTGGCCTTAGATTTTATTTTGTTACATCTAAGTCTTGATTTTGTATTACGTAACATAATTTTAGCTGCATTGAGAAGAGGAGACAGAGAGAGACATGATAGATGGGGGTGTTGGATTATATTACATACCTAACAGTTCATACTACTACACGACTGTAACTTCATTTCACTTCAAAGACTAAATTTTTTATACAAAAAATGTCATCAGGAAAGTTTAAACCTAAATTTTTACTACTGAAAATCTAAAGTAAATGAATTTAGATACTGCAGAAAATTTTAAAGTTGTATGACCTTGTATTCAATAAATGTCATTACAAAATATATATAAATGCACTTAGCTTATGCAAATATAATAATCATATTCATGACAACTGTTTTTTGAATCATTAAAGTTGTAAAAATTATAAATACTATTTCAAAATCTAATGCAATTAATTAAATTTACGTTATTAAGCAAGTCAACCCATTTATTTAGATTTTTCACTCAAGATAGAGGTTAAATAAAGTGATTTAGTAAAATATGATAACATCAGCACATATGACGTCATTAAAATTATTTATGAAACTGAGTGTACATAAGTTCGGTCACGTAACGAGTTGTCGTCATCTTAGACGTCGACATGTCAATAAGTTAGAAATATTTTTTTCCCTTTAAAAATCCCCCACATGAAATAATTCCGCCCCCTCAAAACCGGTATTTTTATTATTATAAAATTCTTACTATATAATGCTTACAAATAACCCCCATCTTTGGATTATAGGGGTCATTATTATTATAAGTTTTTTTTATACAAGAACGTTATTACAGTCCGTTGGCTTATTGACTTCTCTCTCTTACTCGACGTGTGCTGAGGCGAGTTTCTTATAGTGGACCAGCTCAGCGGGCGGTCCCATCTGCACCCGCGACAATTAACTCGCAATAGTAATTCCCACCTTTATGCTAATACCATGCAGAATGGTTAAGATGAAAGTGGTTTGGCGTCTCGTACAAACTAATGTATTCGTCATTTTTTTTTAAACAATTTTTATATTTGCAATTGTAAAAGTGCTGTAAGTGATGAGAAAAAATAACTTTATACAATATATATGAATATAAATAATTTAAAATTAAACAATAAAATCATAGTGTAATTTTTTGTTTAAAGAAGTTTAAATCTTAATTAATTTCGTCTAAACTTAATTTTGTAATTTTTAATCCTCCAATTCCGATGACGTTATTAGAAACTTTGAAACGTTAATATTAGTGCTTTTTCGTCACCTTTATTTCACATTATTTGAATACCAATAAAAATTTCATAATGGTATTCAAATAATGTGAAATAAAGGTGACGAAAAAGCACTAATAGACAATAATGGTTGCATTTTTTTATTTCATAATTAAAAAATATACATAAAATTATGCTTTTCTGAATTTTTTTCAGATTTTTTGGAGTGCGGGAACTAATTTTTAAAAAATATTTAAAATACCTGAATTAGGGTGGTACATCTGATGGGACAACCGTGACGTCATCAATAGCCAATCACAGCAACCGTGATGTCATCAATAGCCAATCACAGCATGACAAATGACGTCACGGTTGTCCCATTAGGTGTACCACCCTAGTTTAGAGATTTTAAATATTTTTTTTTTTAAATTAGTTCCCGCACTCCAAAAAATCTGAAAAAATTCAGAAAAGCATAATTTTAGATATATATTCTAATTATGAAATAAAAAAAATGCAACCATTATTGTCCATATTAACGTTTCAAAGTTAATATCGTCTAGGAATGTATAATGCTAAATTTGTATTTTAAACTTAAAAACTTCCCCTTACCCTTGATTTTTTACTGTAGGCAACTTTTGCAACATAAATAAATGGAGCTAATATAAGGTGCATTATTTTTTGTTAGGAATTCTAAAGGCTAAAATGCCTGATTAATTGATAAGTCGAGACTAAACGAGAAAGATGTGATTGAATGTTTGATATTTTTCATGTGAATAATTTTAAATGTTTTGTAGCACAATAGTAAAACTTCTGTATTGAAATTTTTAGTCTCAAATAATTATCATTTTACAATTTTATTTTTCTAAACCAAAATTCATCATGTAAATGATAACTTTACGTTTTGTATTTCATAATTTTAATTAAAAATCTATAAATAAAATATATATTTTCATGCTGTTGATTATAGTAAAAAAATATTAATTAAAATATGTAAATTACAAACAGTATTTCTTAACTAGTATATAAATATTATAAGTTGCATTAATAACAACATATATATGAAATGTTATTGTATTTTATACATGCTTATATATATTGCATTATTAATTAACTTCTTGTGGAACTATATTTTATACAATAATATATTATGTGACATTCTTTTTGTTTAACTTATAACTGTGTAAACATTTCAAAGTCTTACATTATAAAATATATTATAAGATTTTTCTAATTAATAAATTTTAAGAGTTTAGAATACATATATAAAAGAAATGAACACATGATCACATAGTTGACCTTTTAAGCAATGGAGAACAATCTTATCTTATAAATCAGAGAGTGTTTGAATTACTGCGTTGTCCTTATAGTATATGTTGATAGAAATATATTATTTGAAACGCCACTTGTGTTAGTTGCTTATAATGGATAATTCCTTGTTGTTTGCTTGGCTCGTATGAATGGGTTTAAACAATGGAACGTCGACTTGCGACTGAGAGCAACTACTAGCAGAGAGAGATGGGGGGGGGGGAGAGGGTTGAGCCAACATTCGCCGCTGTTGATGTGTGCCGATCTGAGAGAGGGAGGGAGGGTGGAGGTCAACTCTAAAATAAGCAGCCAGAGAGTGCCACCACCTCCACCACGATCTGCAAGATTCACACAAGGCAGGTAGATTCATTGTAACGGCAAAACATCTCAATGATAAACTTTATTAAATTATAACCATACATACAAGTTTTATAATAAAATGATGAGTGATGTTACTAAAGGATTTTTTTTTTAACATTGTTGTATTATTTATTATCATTTAATATAATATGTTATGTCTATATTAGGAAAGAATGAAATTAATATACATAATAATAACAACATTATGAAATCAAGATTAGAACTTTAGAATAGAAATCTTTGTGTTGCTCTCTCACTCAGTAAGATTGCTTTAGTGAAGAGGAAATTTGAGTACCGATATGAAGTGAGAAAATGACCTTTCTATGCAAATTTGGAGTACTCGAAGTCATCGATAAATTGTTATTTTCTAATTATGCTCACTGGCATTTTCTGATTTTCTTTCAGTATAAAACACTGAATAATCCTATATAAATGAAGTTTTGAAATTTTCCTAATGGAAAATCACATGCAAAATTTTTCTTTAATTATTAATCATAGATTGTTCTTAATTCTAATCATTAGCAGAAGTTTATAACAAATTTAATTCTGTTCACGATTGTATTGATTCCTCTTTCCCAAAAAAAAAAAATTAACTTTAGTGAAGTAGACGTTTCAAATTTTGATACTATGACTGTACTTCGTATCAAAAAATAAATTCTATTTACTTACCAGCATTACATCAACATTACCTTGCTACATTCACAAACGCCAAGAGTTTTCTAAGTGGGAAGTTGAAGAATGTACCCTCTCTTCGTGTGCAATTCTCCTCACAATATCTCTCTTTTGTGTCTCTACATCCCTCTGTCTCAGAGAATAAATAAGACCTCCTCTAACATCTAACTACTTTAATTAAAACCTCTTCATTGCTAAAAATCTCCTCTCATTGGTTCATACTCAAACCGAACGGTCACGGAAATACCCGATGAAGTTTTAATTAGATATAGTTTTTATTGTGGGGTAACGTGAGACAATAATACGTGTACACTGCTAAGTCTCCGTAGCTCGGGCAAGTCACGAACTCATTCAATGTGAAGTGTGATGGACTCGACCAGCTTGCGATGAATGAAATTAGAGTACGTGCTAAACCTGCGGGGTTTAACGAGAATACAGAAATAAATGTTCTGAAGTAATATATTTAGAGGCTTAACAAGTTGCATATTTTACAGGGGTAAAATCAAGATTAAATTCGTTTTTATTTTTTTTTTACATTTTTTATTTTAGGAATGATCAAAGAAGTGAAAGAGAGAATGAATCCACATTAAAAATAATTGTTGTAATTGACTTCATTGTAATTCATGTAATATTGCGTGGATTAGTTCCGTTATTTATAATTATTATTCAAAACATGTACTTTTGACAGTAAATTATCCAAATTAAAAATTTAGTGGAGGAAATAAAGTCTACAAATTTTTGTTGATGAATTCTAACACGAAAGTTGAGTGGGATGAGAATTTAAGAATTTGAATAAAAACTGGCAACATATTTGATATCAGTTTTCAATTACAATGTTTTAAAAAAATTAAATATTTGTTATTATAGTAATAAAAATTCTCATGCAGATACAAATATATTTTACTTTAAACAATTTTAATATTTTAGGTAAATTTTAAAAATTAGTGAAGTATTCATATTCCAATATTCCGATGTCATTACATTTTTTATTGCAGAAAACAGAATAAAATTGTTTAGAAATTAGAGAGCCTATTGAATGATCTTCTTGGAAATGTGTCTCACATATTTACCAAAATGACGTAATACGTTTTACTAAAAATGCAGCACTACACAGAAATTGCATTAAATTCATTTATGGAATTTAAAGAATTAATTAACAACAAACCTTACTTACGGCACATGACATACCTTAAGGTAGAGATAATACGGATCAGCTGGCCCAATGCTAAAAAAATCCCATTCATAAAAATTATGAAAAAAATTTAAAATGTTCTCCTCTACATCCCCAATCAGTAGATAAAATATCAGGTATACAAAAACGAGCTAGTTTTCGAGTTATTAATTTTTAAAGTTGACGAATTTAACATGGAGAAATGGGACTTCCATGTTAAATTGGTCAACTTTGAAAATTAATAACTCGAAAACTAGCTCGTTTTTGTATACCTGATATTTTATCTACTGATTGGGGATGTAGAGGAGAACATTTTAAATTTTTTTCATAATTTTTATGAATGGGAATTTTTTAGCATTGGGCCAGCTGATCCGTATTATCTCTACCTTAATGAGAAGCTTTAACATTGACGACACAATTCTCTCAGCCAATGAAAATCTAGCGCGCGAACTGCGCGCGACGACATGTTCTATCAAGCTTCCTATCCTTTAACCCAGCGGTACCTGGTTTTTAATTTTTTCCGACGGTTCTTATCAAGGGCAAGATTAATAATTCATATGAGCCACGGAAAAGTTCACTTTACACGACATAAAAAATATTCGAGATCTTGTGCAGCATAGAATTTGAATGAAAAAATTAATAAGATTTTTCTCCTAACAAACCTTATGGAGCGATGTCAGAATGCGGCGCTGCGGCATTTTTACGTTGAAGCTTGTCAATGACAAATGAATAAAGAATCAACAAATTGAACTACACCAATTGATTGTATATTTTTAAATGTCATTAAATTTATAATATAGCTGTAAATAATTGATCAGTCTACTTACGTAATTAATATAATTCATAAATAAGTAATCAAGCACACTTAAGTGATCGCGACTTGAGATCGTGGGGATAATTAAGAATGCATTCATTAAGCGAGATAATTACAGTAGTGCATTGATTTAATCATAATTACAAATCATTCGATCATTATGTGAACACAGATTTATAGATAAATTAATTACAAGCGTTCTTACTTTCAATAAAAATATTTATATATTTCAAAGATGATAAAATTATTAACCAATTAACATCTTTTCTTATGTAATTAATAAATTTATTTAAATAGAGCAATGACCTAATAATATTGCCTCTCAATGTCTCCTTATATTAAAATTAACATGTTAACTTTGCTGAAATATTAATGTCGTAAGATTTGAGTGTCACTAAAAGTATAAATTAATTCCACGATTTTACATCATATAAATACAGCTGACAGAAAATTTGAATAAAGCCCCGCATACACTTGTTGATTAGTATTAAGAAGCAGTTATAAAAGCTACAACATATACAAAGAAATTAAATAATTAGGTAATACAAATTTAATATCCTTTAACAAAAACAATTATATTTTACTACAAATACAAAATAAAAAGAGGGGATAGAAAATGAAATATATTAAATTGAAATCTAGCAGTTAAATTTTTATTGTTTTTACAATGATCGTTTTATATATATTTTAATACTTCTTGGGTATTTTTTTTTATAATAAAGTCAGGTAAATTTTGTGAGCCACGGGCGCTTGTGACGGCAGGCAGCAGCGATCTTGGCTAATTATTATCCACCTCTAGCGGGCGTACAGCAGCCAGCAACAGGTTGCTGGTCCCCGCCCCGTTGGTTGTTGTGAATATCTAATACCAGCGTGCAGTAGCATGTATCCTTTACTCTCCTGCAGGCAACTTACCCTTACAGTAATATTTTAGAGCAACGTTTAATGTCTAAAAAGTTATATACTTTTAATTGCATTGTTGTTGTTTTTAATTGCCTATGTTACGTAATCGTAGTAAAAATTGTAGAGTAAAGGTAAAAATAAAAAGAATTATATAACTTGAAAGGAATATATTAATTTTAAACTTTTTTTTAACTAGTATGAGATAAGAAATTTATAAATAATGGTATAAAAATATAGATTTTTAGATTATTTAAGTAATGTATTTTCAATGTATACTTCATTTCGAAGCATTTTTAATAATTGTACCGTATATATGTACGTACATTGAAACTATGGGAGTTTCCAATCATACAATATGTATAATTTTACATGAATTTAAAGTATCAAAATTTTATTCTACAGTTCTACACTACTTTAATATATAAATAAATAAATAAATAAATAAATAAATAAATAAATAAATAAATAAATAAATAAATAAATAAATAAATAAATAAATAAATAAATAAATAAATAAATAAATAAATAAATAAATAAATAAATAAATAAATAAATAAATAAATAAATAAAATCGTCTTTATTGAGGGCGGGATTTAGGCCATTAGGCCCACTCTTCCATCCAACATAACAAAGAAATTAGAATTTTTACTTACAACAATAAATTTCATTGTATTGTAGTGTAAATTTTTTTTATAGACTCAATTATAAATTGTAAGTACGAGTACGTATTCTTAAAAGTATCAAGTCAGTTAAAAGTAAAATTCCGTACTATTTTAGCATCAACAATGTTAATTCAGTGTTGCGCAACGCAATTCACTGAGGACATTTAATTAAGAGTTTGTTTGGTACAATCTTAGTTGAAGAATCTCGGCAATTCTTTAGCTTTTCAACTAATTAGAACATGTATTATCTATTTATACCAGTGTACCCACAAATCTTGATACGTTAGCTAATTTATTATTAGAGCTTATTATTTCTTACACTATAAATTATAATTAGTTAAATATAAAATATGATACAGCTCCCAATTATTGATTTAAGTGACATGAAAATAGATTTGAAATACGTATGTTAAACTGAATGGAACTATTTTATTTTTTTGATAGAAATAATTTATGAGTGACTATTGGCTATTTTAATGAATACTTGCGATCAATAGGGCAGATATTTAATCTAAAAATATATTTAACATGAAAAGCCATAGAACTGGGAAGTACCGTAACAGTTTGTTTATGCAAATTTCTTCAAATGTATAATAAATATAAATAAGTAAAAAAAATATCAACAATAATAAAAAAAATGTTAATTGCTTCTAAAGTAATAAAAAATCAAATGTTACCGATGTTTTCTTTACTTTAATTACTTGGTACATACTAAAAATGTAAGCACCTCCGTTGGTATACCACAAACTTATAGAATACTGTAAAACTGTAACAATCATAGCACAACATTTTTAAACTACTCAGGTAAGCTGCGACTATACTTCCCTAATACAAACTAAGCAAGAAAAATAATCCAAATATCAAAAATTTGATTATTCCAATAAATTAATAATATTTTTAGGTAATTAATTTGATTTTAATTAGAACCAGTGACGTCACTCGATAATTTGGTTGTTTTATCTTTCAAAGAAGAATCTTTGGGATATTTATCGCGAGCGACGGTGGGTTGGGGGGAGGAAGGGCCCGGGGGGGCTGCTCCTCCCATCGGATCTCTGCAGTAGCCTTGTACGCACACCCACTCACATCCACGTAATGAGAGGAGAAATTCCAAGGAACATAATTACAACAGTCTGTTGTACAGTCATAACCATAACTTTCGTTGACGCAAGTCTAACAACGATAAAAAATATAATATACAGAAGCTTTATTATCTTATTTTGTTATCTAATAAAAAAAATGAATATTCATAAATAATTTATTATTATATGAGGGAGGAGGTAATTTTCTTGCACATGTACATTGATCGTGCTAATATTATATAATAAAAATTAGCATAATTTGGTAATTGGTTTTCTATCTATGATTTGATCACTCAAACAACACCTTAGAAATTTACTTTCAAGTATAAAAAAAGAAACTGATGATATCAAAAGAAAAAAAAAAAGCACATAGAGTTACAGTTAGTCTTTGAGATACGTAAATTAATTTGATAAAATTCAAATTACAGTATCGATCAAGTAATATAGATAGCATTTATTTGAAAAATAACTTGTGAATTTTTGTTATTAGTTTAAAAATGAAAAGTTATTGCGTGTATTGTTTTCTCCAATTTTGTTCTCTTCAGCATTTAAAGATTCTTTACTGAAAACTCCCGAAAAATATTTAAATAAATTAATTACATTAATGTTGATAAAAGTAATAAAAAATCAATCAAGTACTACATGAATCAAATTATAGAATCATGCAAGACTATTTTAAAACACATAAAATAACATATCTTATAAACATTTCAATAAACTAGAAGTTATAAAAAAAAGAAATATGTTTAGTAAAAGTCATTTTGTATTTAACAAATAGATAAAATATTTAAAATAATACCTTGTTTATATAATAAAATTATTGATAAATGTTATTTGTAAATACATTGAATGACCTATGAATCACTATAATATATTTATAGTCTGTGATAAATGAAAAACAGTATGTAATTAGCAATTCTGATACATGATTATAAATAATGAACGAAACACAAGAAAGATGTAGTAGCAATGAAGGTAAAAATTTAAAAGACACATGTTTTTATTTTAACAATACTGTGGTAGAAGACGTTGTGAAATGTTGTTGCTTTAGAAATTGACAGCCACCTATATATAAATCTTTGATCAACCTCAATAAAAACATTAAATGATCTTAAAGCGTGTAACAGTGTTTTTATGGGATGCTCGCTCCTTTTTATAACTTTAAAATAAAAGTTCTTATATAAAAAATATATATAATAAAAAAAAAGCTGTAGAATGCAACAGAAGTTGTTGATATTTAAAAAAAAAAAATGTGGTGGGTGGAATCGTTAAATATTTTATGGTTGAATTATTACTTAACATGTAGACTAATTAATAGTTTTGAAAAAAATAATTATCATTTAATAATTACATACATATGTAGTGTTCTGTAAAAGAACTGTATTTATAATTACTATTATAGTGAAAACGAACTTGCGCTTTCTATAATCACGTCCAAGTAAATTTTAAATCTGATCAATTTTAAGTTACTAAAATTCAAAATTTATTGAATCAATATTTTTTTCTTTTGTTCAATAAAAAAAAAATGTATTTCTCTCCCTGATTGTTTAAACATCTAATTGAACTGTGAAAGTTAAAATGATATTGATGTAATCTACTGTAAATATATTGATTCTGAGCATTATTTTTCTTTTTTTTTTATGAACAAATTTAGCCAAACAACAATCCAAGACTTCAACATGTTTTTTTTATATAAATTGGCGCTATTTTCTCTTAATTAATTTAATTTTCAAGTGACAGGTAGAATTAAACCTCACAATTTTTTTAAATCAAGTTATCAATTGTTAAAATTATAGGAATCAAAATTTCTCTAAACGCCATCAAACTTAAAAGAATTTTTCATTATAGGGTTGTCGTCTCGAAAAGGAGAGTACGTTTGAAACTTTGTGAAAACTTAAGCTCGAAGCTCGATTTGTGCGTGGCAGGGAGGTCGAGGGAGTCACAATGTCCCCACGGTTGGGGCGGACACGCATCACCTGCCACCCTGCTATGCGCGCTTCACTGCACCAGCCGTCAATCCCGATCACCCGATAAACAAAGGAATAATAAAATGCGTAACACAGCCACTTAATTCTCAAGTCTACACTCGGCAACTCAATTGATAATACTGTAAATAAAACTCAAAGGAGATTAATTTTATACGGAACAGGTACACCTCGAGACAGCACAAATGTTATCCAATTGTTCTGTAAATTTTTGTAGGCCTTGTAATACAGTTTATGACAGCATGGTGAACTTGAAATCTAATGAAATGTCTAAATACTTTACCCAAAATTGCAAATCTACATTATATACAGTTTCACTCTTTCCGTAGCATAGAGTGAACGTTCCAGCTGTCCGAGGGTGTACACCTCAGGCCATATAAATCCTACTCTTAATTCCAGCATTAGGATAAGGATAATTGAGAATCGAGCTCAATTTTTTTATTGCAGAAATAAATAGAGTCCTTTTTTGTGACGTCACAAGGCGCCTCTCCTTAAGAAAAAGATCAGACTTGCCGCAGCGTGACGTCAAAAAAAGGATTTTCAATAATTTTTTAAAAATACTTCCAGACCTGTAAAAAATCTGAAAAAAAAACAGGGTAGCACCCTCTGTCCATTTCTGCAATAAAAAAAAAAAATGAGGTCGATACTCCATTTTCAGGACAGACATGCCCTTTAACCTCGCAGATTCAAATCTGCAACATTTCTTCAATCGAGCAAATCAGAGGGGGACTAAAAACATATAGTAGGGGGTATGCAAATACAGATACTGTAATTGTAAATAATTCGGTGTATTAACTGACTAGTTCATTTTATATTCATTGTTATTTAATTTTCAGTAATATGTTTATAATAATCTTATTAGAACTGTAAAAAAAGTTGTAATAAGAAATCATTATGTTAAATTAAAGTTATTTTAGTATAAAATTATGGAATAAATTTAAATATAAAATTATTTGTTTTACTACTTATCATCAAAACTGTATAAATCTTATATCATAACTCAATTTTCTGTTTAATTTTAAACCAAAAAATTGTAAACATATTTTGTATATTTGATTATAAATTCAAATCATAACTCATAAACAAATAATATACTTTTTAATCAATACAAATAAATATATAGTAAAAATTATAATATTAAGTTTATTATATTTTTGTAAAAATATTTCCTCGGTTTTTGGTTGAAATGTTACGTTATTTTGAGAGCTCAGCAGGTTGGTTATCGCCGAGAGGAGAAGTTGTTAAGTCTGAAGGAGTTTAAGTAAGGAGTCCACCTGCCGCGGGCAGGGCAGCTTCTTGTGGCCATCACAGCAGCTGCCCCCCACCCCCCTACCGCCTCCTCCCACTCCACCACCACCACACCTTACACTACACCCACCCCCCTGGCCCCCCCAGACGGCGGGGGGGCTCATCAAGACCGCCGAGACACGCTCCCGTACCACGGGAAAACACGCAGGCAAGGTAACCCAATAGTGTCGAATATGTAACAGCAATATCGGGCACACCTGTACTGACAATGAGTCTAATGATTATAATTACATTTTTAAGGGATCAAAATATTTAGAGTAATTTTATTTTTATATTAAGACGGTATTACACCATACAATTTTTCTAACTATTGCATACAATTTTTCCTTTCAAGAAAACTTGAACTCCATTTGTTTGTACGGAGGTGAAATTTTCTTGCAAGGAAAAATTGTATGCAAAATTGTATCGTGTAATATAGGCTTTAGATAAAGAAAGAGAAAGAGAGAGAGAGAGAGAGAGAGAGAGAGAGAGAGAGAGAGAGAGAGAGAGAGAGAGAGAGAGAGAGAGAGAGAGAGAGAGAGAGAGAGAGAGAGAGAGAGAGAGAAGAGTTATGCCAGTATGCAAGAATTGAATTAATTAACACAATGCAGTCAAGAAGCAGTTCATTTGTTTTTTAATGTAACCTTTCTGTAGAGATTTTCACAAAAGTTAGAACGAAACAGAATGGGACTAATGGGACACAATAAAGGAAAATGTATTGCAAGAGAGCTCTAATGATGTAACGTTGAAGCATAATCTGCGAAGAAGAAAAGTAAGAACTCTAATCTGAGTTTACACTATGACCATAGTGAGGTTTACTTTCATTATCATCTTAACTTACACATCATCACCATATTAAATGCAGTCATGGAAATAGAAATAATAACGAGCAAAAAATTATACATTTTTTTTAATGGATTATAAAAGAAACGAATAAAGATTATAAAGCCTAGTCACGTATTTCACTTTCATATTTTCAATTTTTTTCTTACTTTGTGAGCTATTACGAATTTATGAGACTTAAGAAAAATAGTAGCGGAAAAAAAATAGCATACACCAAAATATTAAGGGCGCGATTCATGAAGGAATTTGTCCTATATACTGCTTTCTCGCTAACCACGTTAGCTTAATGGTTGGTATTTTGGGGCAATTGACACATTTTGGTCATGTATGTTACACGTTAGCTTAAATCAATGATGATAACCGCGGTTAGTGAGGAAGCTGGATAATTTTCTGGATAACTCTTTCGTAAATCGTGCCTTTGCTGAAACTGATGCTTAGTTCTTTACCCTATTTAATTTTTTATTAATTACTGAGTTTGAATGGTTTAGGCAGAGAGCTCATATTAATATTAATTTTAATTAGATTTAAGTACCTGTTATGTATGATTTATGTAACAAATCTGACGTGATCTATGCTGTAAAGCCAACGATCGAAATAAAATTATTATTATTATTAATATTAGATGTTCGATTCAGGACATTAAGTGGCACCCTTATTTATTTATTTAAAAATTCTGTTTTTAAAAGAGAAAACACTCCATATAATATGATAGAAATTTGATATTTAAAATACATGCTAATAACCTAAAAAGAGAAAACAAATTAATCAGAGTGAAACTGTCTTTTTATGAATTTTTTCAATGTCTATAATTGAAAATACGATTTCTGTGTGCCTACCTCCTTTTTATCGACCTTGTTTTGCCCCTCCCACTGAAGCACGCAAACATTTACGCCGACGCGATATAATAATAATAAAAATAATATAAAAAAAAGCTCAGAAGTAGAAATTTCCTAATCCTCACAACCCCCTCTTATGGTTTTTAAGTCTCTCTTCATAAACAGATTATATGCCATAAGATATTTATCTTTTATTTCATTTCGTTCTTTTTATAATACTCTTTCTCCTTTTTTTTTTAATCTCAATTATTTTTTTCGTGCTAGTCTTATAAATTTATAATATTATTCTACTCGTAAAAAAAAAAACAGTTGACAAAAGAAAAATAAGGTAGCAAAAGGTGATTTTTATTATTAGTAAAAAAACTTGCTATTGTTATAATGTTAACAACAATGCATTACACAATTTCAAGGTAATAATAATTAATTTGTTTTTTTATAAGAAAAAATAAATTGTGATATTTTCGATTGAAGAAATGTCATCTGTCTTTGAAGAAATTGACATCCTAGACTTTTAAATGTCATTAAATGGATTTGACAATTAATTAAATAAAAAAATATGTTATCAAATTTAAATTAATCCATCTTTTTATTTCATCGCTTGTCACTTTAAAAAGTTGATATGATCAGAATAAGATATCTTCAAAATGTATTTTTATTTTCTATCCTCGAATCAAATTACACGTAGAGAAAGCAATAATATTGTTTTGAATCGTACGTACATTTATATATACATTACATTCTTTGCATTACTTTGTTTTAAGATCTTTGATTACATTTTTTTTTTTTTTTTTAAGAATTTTATGTGCAATAAATTCAATAGTTAAGAAATAGCTATATCAGCATTTAATATCTCTTATACGAATTTATTATCAATATGATTGAGTTTATGACTTAACATTGCTTCATTGTTGCAAGATTAATGTGTACTAAACTAAAAATTAAATGCAATTTGGTTCATAAAATAAATTGTAATTTTTGGTTGTAATTTCTAGGAATGTTTTCAAATTATAATTTTTCTTGAGTACTGCCTTGATGAGTGACCGATTGTAATTTTTTCATTAATTTCCTCACAACATTTTCGTATTCGATAACAGGCACTGCCAGATTTGAACCAAAAATGGTTTCTAATATACACCCACCGAAGCATCCGGAAGATGCAATTGATGACAGCCTACATAAATTACTGACTGAGTTTTCCATAGTTCCCTGAGTCAAAACTAGTAAAATGCTGAGCTAGATGAGCACTTTAAAAAATGTTCCCGTTTTGGAAGGTTCAGGCTAGTATAATTACACTTATTATGTAAATTATGTGCCCAATAAACCCAATTGAATTAAAAAAAATTAATTCAGGGAATGGCATACAATTAGGGAGGGGGACGAAGGGACCCTCTCAGCCCTAAAGTGATAACATTGGTAAAAACATCAGACCTACACTCACCTCTAGAATTTAGAAAATTTAAACAGTAAAAATGATAGTCTCTCTTGGACCCAAATATCTAATTTTGTAATTTTTCGACCAACATAAAAACATAGTTGACGATGTCAACAAATACAATTTTTTACTTAAATACCATAATTAAAATAAACTAGTGAGATATTTTAAAGCACAAGTTTTTCTGCAACAGTATGTACATTGAAGGTATTATAAAATGTCTATAGATTTGCAAGAAGAGGTTAAGATGTTGGCTAATGTTTATCGCCGTCTGATGAATATCAAATACAAGCAGCAGCAAGCAAGGTGCTCGCTGTACACGGTAGATTTCAATCTCCTCCGTGTCTCTAAGCGATCTTCAGCATTTTTTTTTATCCTCCTTTCTTCGCCGCCTGCTTCTTATGTCCTCGGCAAAGTCTTTGCTGTTTAAAAGGATATCATCGTCTAGTATGTTTAAGTCTTTGATGTCGAAACGACATATATGGATATCAAACAAACCTTTATACTGACAAGCAACTTACTAAAAAATAATAATGTTTTGATTTTTTTATTATAAAAGTTGTTTAGAAGATAAATAAATGGAAATTTTATTTTTTTACTATATTAAGTTTGTATTGATAAAAATATATATTTTTAATTCATTGTACTCAATATGCAAAAAAAAAAAAAAAAAACAACAACAAAATTTCCATCATATTGGCTGAAACGGTGAAAATTGAACTAGAGTGTCTTAATTGCTGTAGAGAGATAAGAAATTAATCAGGCCTTAAATTTACTGCAAGTGCAACCGAGCGAACAGTGCATTAAAGCATTAAAGGGATCGAGCATTTCAGCCGAGAGTGTTACTTGTAAGTCACACGTCTGTGCATTGTAAAGAATTAATTATATCTAATATTTATTATTTATTAATTAGCTGCCAGCTCTAGTTTAGGAAGGTATACGAATGGAGAAAGGGTTCACTTATCGTTCATTGACTTATGAATTGTATATATGTGACCATTATATCATTTACGTTTTAATTAATGAGCTGCTTGCATAGGAATATAGTTTAAAATATTTTGTTTCTTGGAGGTACATTTGATAGTCCTTTTTCTGAATTGTAAAAATTCTGTTAATCAGGTATTGAGCTGCATGACCCCAAATTTCAATAACTAATGAAAATGAAAATTCAATGAAAATGCAATATATAAATTAATTTAAAAGTAGCACAAATATTATTTGCAATTTTAAATCTATAAATTCATTAAAATTAAAACTACTCAAACAAAGGACAATCACCTCGTCTAATTATAAAGACAATATAATTTAAAGACATCGTTATTATTTTTGTTTGGTCAACTATTATTTAAATAATAAAAATAGTATGAACTTGTATCCTAATTTGTGTCTTGAAAAGTGGATAGTTATTTGCATAAATAAGCAGCAGTAGCACCTGCCATACGCTTTAAACCATAATATGTATAAAAAAAAAAGTAAGCAAATTATTTCATAGACCTGTATCATTAGTAAACGTCTGTGGAAAGAAATTTATAAAATAAGTAGTAAGACAGAAAAAAAATTGATTAAAAATATATAAATTATTTATGTTAATGAAACTATAATATTGGTTTTAAGACGTGTATAGTAAATCAAGTAATATATTGCTCACGCGTATTGCCTATGCTTAAGATAATTAGCATATTAGTAGCGAGAAATCTACCTCTTGTGTCATCCTTTTCCCTATATGTATTTGTTGTTATTACGGCATCTGTATGCAATATTTTAATTGCGGAACATTAATTTATAAATAATATTATAAAAAAGAAAATCGATAATTCTAATCGCTGGATAAAATTTTATTAAAGTTTATTTTAATGTATAAGACCAATTTAATGCTAGTCATTTTTTATTAAAAGTGCTTTGTAGATATTTATGATGACAGAATAATAAATTGAGAGATATCTGAATATGTTTTAATGCATTTATATGTAAATTACATGTAAGAGAGAATATAATAATTATTAATATATATTTGATTAAATTGAACAAGTTATAACACCTTCTTTTGATCAGTTCTAATACAATGGACAACATACATGAAAAAATTTTATTGCAGAAATGAATAGAAGGTACCAAATTATGCTACTCTGAATTTTTTCAGATTTTTTTGAGACCCGAAACTATTTTTAAATAATTATTGAAAGTCATGCGATTTCAGTTGGCACCCCTGCAGCCTTAATAAAAAGGATAGAGACTGGACGCCTATTGACGCCTCCAGGGGGCGTGGCCGCACTTTCAATAATTATTTAAAATAGTTCTGGGTCTCAAAAAAATCTGAAAAAATTCAGAGTAGCATAATTTGGTACCCTCTATTCATTTCTGCAACAAAAAAATTTCATTGTATGTTGTCCATTATATACATAATATTATATTAAATCGAGTGATGTTGAGTATATACATATTTTAAAAAAAAAAAACTGATTTGAATTGAATTTTAAATTCAACCATGCAAATAGTATTCAGTCAGTAATATTAGGTTTTACGTAATTTGCCCTTATTATTTTCCATAGTAGCTTCTGACTACGATCTGATAATTAACTTTATCTAATTAAGTATTAATAATGAGAGGACATAAACATGACTGTTTGAAATATGCAAGCTATAGTAGGCATTGTTTGCAGCTCGTTTGAATAGCGCAGTAAAGACGAAGAAAGCTGTTTCCATAATAAATGCCTTGCCATCTCCCAACTGGCAGCTAAACTGCCCTCACCTGATAGATTACCTGCTGGGATTCACCTTTCACCGAGGATGTCAGGAATTCTGCTGAAAAAAGCCAATGAATTATTAAAATTATATCGATTCTTAATATTTATGTAACGTAAAACTATAATAATAAAATTTTATTCTATGTTTTATGATGTTTTCAAATCACGTAAATGTAAAAAAAAAAAAATATATTAATATTTTATTAATATACGATTCACGCTTCAGTTAATTTTATATTGATTTTATCTTATATTATTTTAAATTTATGCTTTTTTAATCATTATACTAATCTGATTTAATTTCTTTTTGCTTAATATTATGAAACTCTTATATATGCTTTGAATTAAAATGATAAAAAGAAACACTTTTAATTTATAATTTGCTTCATCAAGATTTATTATTTTTATATGATAAAAATTATTAATACGCTAAACCAACGCTACTGTAGATATTCGTATTTTTGTTTTGTAATTATAATTATACTTATAAATAATTCTAAGGAATAGCTTTAATAATGTAAAATATTGAAAGAAAATAAAATCCATAGAAAAATGTCTACAGAACCACCAATTATAAATAACAGAGTCAGAATACTGATACAGTATTTTGCAACAATTACTATTGAATTCGAAATAGAAAAAATGTTAATTAAATAATACAATATTTTCACTATTTTTCTGTCAAAATAAAACAATTACATTGAGGAGTATGAAAAATTATAGTTAAATTTGCACCTGTCTTAATTAGCATTGACCGTTGAAGAATTAAAATTATTATTAATTGCCTTTAAAATGTATATTAATAAATCGTTATGTCTATTTCTATAATTAAAATTGTAGCAGCAGACAATGTGAGTTACCTGAGAAGACACCTCACATTTAATTAACTCGTGGCACTACTTTACTGTGGTTGCACACAGGTGTGGTGCAGTGTAATGCATCTCTGACTGGCTGCACTGCAGCGGCGACGAGATGTCACAGCGGCAAGTGGCAATACCACAATTGGATAACAACGAGGAGATCAGACTACACTTGTAGAAATACAAGATTAACACCGGAAGAAGTCATTTTACTAGGAATTTCAGTTTTGAATTTATTACCGAGATCAAACTCTAAATATTAGTGACACTACTTGATCAAAAATTGCATTATTGTCTGTAATTTTGTATTTATCTTTACTTCCTGTATAGATTTTAATTTAATTTAACTGTATTAAGAGCATCAGAAACGTCGGCGACGATGCAAGGAATGATTTCTACGTAGAACAGGTTTCCAAACCAAAAGAATTCCTTCTACTTACATTTCAACTTAAAAAAAAAAGATAAGAATGAAGTAAAAAAAAAAATCTATGTATTTTTTGACACAAAATATAACAACAATTATTATTAAACATACCTCAAAACAATTTTTTTTTTAAATATCTTGACAATATTAATTTTTATATGTCAGTACATCTGTTATTGTGACAAATATTAATTGATATAATATTGTATAACATTGTATTTACATTTTTTTTAAAGTGAAACATAATTTCTGAAACAAATGACAGCTATATTAAGTACAAATTTTTCTTATGTAAAAAAATGTGTACAAGTGTAATACATAGGAAAAAAAAATAAAAAATCTGTGCTTCAGTTGCAATGAATATGTTCAGCGCCGTGTACTTAATTGAAGATATTAAAAAAATAGCGGGATTTTTTTTTTTTTTGATTTTGTCACATTTTTACCTTTAAATCAATTGAGGATTTAAAAAAAGCACATTTAATTATTAGACTACTTGCTTGTATTTTTTATTTATTTCTATACTGTAAGTAGTAATCGAGGGGGAAAATATAAACTTCCCGCAAGAAGGGGACAGAGGTGATGAAAATAATTCTATCACATTTAACATGGGATTTTCCTATACTGAACTTAACATAGGAAGTATAGGAACTAAGTATGATACCTATGTTAAATATGATAGAATTATGGCATGTAATATACTTTTTTATAGTTTTACACACATGAAAGTTCTGCGCATGCGCACTGATATGTTTAACATAGTAAGTATACGTAAATACTATGTTAAAAATGTTAAATCGTATAATACATGTGTAACATAGGAAGTATACATAATTATTATTTTACCAATATTAAATCATATAATCTATGTGTAACATAGGAAGTATACGTATTTACTATGTTACCAATGTTAAATCGTATAATACATGTGTACCATAGGAAGTATACACAATTACTATGCTTCCAATGTTAAAACATATAATGTTTTATTATTATAATACATAAGCATACAAAAGCTTCACGCATGCGCACTGATCTATATTCAGCCCCTCCACTTTCTTTCCCCTTAAGTGATACCCCCTCTACACTTCTCCTTTTGAGTGTATCGAATTAATGCTGACATCGAAAATATAGGCCTATATAAGCGGGGCACGCTCTTTCTCGGTCTGAATCTTCCTTGACACCAAATCAAGCGAATAATCAGAGATCAATTATTGATATCTAATATATATTGGATATATTTTACTATGTCTTTATCAAAGACCGCTATGGATACGTCATCCATTACTGGACGCCGTAAGAGTACAAGAACTATTACCCAAGTACCTATTTCTCCCATCAACCCATCTTTTGAGAAATCTGCTATTCCTGAAACTCCTCGTCGTCGTCGTCCTGCATCTCCAGACCTATTTGCCACACCTCCACCGCCTCCATCTTCTCCACAAACTCCTCGTCGCTGTTCTTCTCCTGACGTATCATCAATTCCTCTACCTCCATCTGATGAAAACACCACAGATGATGGTCTACAATCTGCACCTGCTTCGCAAATGCTATCTCCACCTGCATCGCAAACGCCATCTCCACCTGCCTCTCCTTCTACCGAGAGTGGCAATGAAACTGATGATGAGATCAATGACAGCGACAAAGAAAACGTGGATCCAAAGCCCAGGAGATTCATCCACATCGAGGAGCCTACTGTCTCAGGCCTTCTCATGAGTAACGAGAATGCTTTGAACGATATGGACTGCATATGTCTTCCCGTGAACGTGGAAAAGGCACTGAACTCTCTTCCTGGCTGGGTTGGGAAGAGAAAACGTGACGTTGAGGAACTTCAGAGGAAGCGGAGGAAGCTGTCCAACCAGGATATCGTACTTGCTGCTGACTTCACTATTGGCAATGAAATGTTAGTTAGGGTATGCACTCTCACTGATAGCAAGTTGGATATAGATGAAAGAATTGTCATTGTATTCAAGCATGGGGAAAACGAAATTCAATTGCCTGCTGTAGATTTTATGAAGGATGGGATGGATCTGATCAACCACGGCATGATGTACTATGCTGATGATCCAGCATGCAATTGGAATTACTTTCACCTTGTTGATAGTTCCGATGTGAGATGCTTGTTTGAGAAAACAAGTGTTTCACGATATGTAGCCATTGAACGTGATGTAGACAATTGTACTGTTGAGAGAATTGTTATTTGTGCCCCTACTTGGGTTCAGTTGAAGGCTCTCAAGCCGGTCTTAGCCCAGTGTATTGAACATTATGTCAACTTTGTTGTGTTAGGGCAAGGAGTATGTGAATCATCCTCTACAGGTCTTCCATCACCTAGGAAGTAATGTTTTGTAATGTCATGTTGTATTTTATATACCTTATGATTACAATACCCGAATAAAAATATAAAAATGAAATGTGCATTTAATTTCTAATTTTATATAATCCTTATAACCATAGTCTTTAAATATATATATAATACTATAGTACAATAAAAACAATATATAAATTATAGAACATTTTAAAAATTGATCAGTCATAAACATGGACTTGAGGTTGAAGCATCCATTTACTTCTTGTGTAGCAGGTCCAACTAGTAGTGGTAAATCATATTTTGTGGAGAAGTTGATATTAGAAGGTTTAAAGTGTTGTAATACAAAGTTTGAGGACATTTTATGGTGCTATTCAGGATGGCATCCAGAAATTAGCTCTTTAGCAAATATTATAAAATTTCAGCAAGGTATAGAAGATATAACAAGGGAGGATTGTACTCTTCCCAGGCTAATAATTATTGATGATCTCATGAGAGAGAGTGGACCAAGTATAGTTGATTTATTCACTCGAGGCTCTCATCACTCAAATACATCTGTAATATTCATTACACAGAATATATTTCATCAGTCAAAAGGTGCTAGGGATATAAGTTTAAATACACATTACTTGATACTTTTCAAAAACCCTAGAGATAGTGCACAAATTGCTCACCTGGCACGCCAAATATATCCTTCTAGTCCTAAATACATTCAGGAAGCTTATAAGGACTCAACAGAGAGAGCGCATGGTTATTTGCTTGTTGATCTTACTCAGAGCACACCTGATCACTGCAGAATTAGGACAAATATATTAGGAGAAAAAGAACCAGGATATCCAGTCATATACGTACCAAAAGATAAAAATAAAAAGCAAGGGAAAAAATAATCAGTTATGGCTCATCCACTGACAGAGCAGCAGGTAGCCATTTTAAAAACAGTTCTGAATGCTAAGCCTGAACTTAGGAATGCTCTATTGAAGCACGCTGATAAAAATCTTACTTGCACTCTTTGTGAATGTGTTTTGAACATACTGAACGGAAATATTCCTCTGAATGATAATCTGAAGAGAAAGTATAGGAAACACAAAGAATATTTACGAAATATTGTTAAAAAATCAGGTACTTGGAAGAATAAGAGGAAAATAATACAAAAAGGTGGAAATTTTCTAATACCTTTGCTTGCACCTGTAATTGGCGCATTAATATCTAGACTATTTCAATAATGGATCATTCAACTAAAATGATACTTGTACCTCCAGAGATATTTGCAAGGTTAGATACAAAGAAGCTTAATGACTTGGACAAGGATATGCATACAATACTATATAATGGAAAAGATAGTGATGAAATGAAATGGAAGATGTATTCAGAGACTCTTCAAAAATATTTACATCTGGTGAAAGAGAAGGAAAAAGCTATTGAGATTCCTATTGTGAATACTATAACAAAGAAAGTAGATAATATTAATAATGCTATGTCAGACTTAAATAGTGAGAATCATAGTACTCCTATAAAAAGCACTGAGGTTTCTATTGGTAGACAAACTCCTGACCCAAAAATTTTAAAGCTAGTTAACAAAGCACTACCTAAAACATTGAAAGAAAAAGGTCGAGAATTACTATCTCTATTACATGATGCTAATATAGTATCATGGAGCAAGAATAGAGAAATTGAAGTAAATGGTAATATTATAAAAAATTCTAATATAGTAGATTTAGTTTGTAATGCAGTTCAAAGAAAAACATTGAGGAATCCAATCGGATGGAATGAATTTGTTTTGGCTGTGGTTGATTCAAATGTTCCAAAATGTTATATAGGTAAGAATATAGCAGACACGTATCAAGAATTAAAGCCCAGTACAGCCACAACTTCTCATCAACTAACATCGAACGTTGCTTCTTCTTCAAGGGCCAAAACAGTACCTACAGCAAGGAAAGGTGTCTCTTCTGCTCCATCTATCTCAGGCTGGTCTAAATTTAAAATATGACGGAAGATATAGCTTCAATTTATTTTGATGCTTCACATCCAGCTGGTTTTAGTAGTTACACAAATCTCAGAAAATATGTGTCCAAAAAAATTTCAAATTCCAAAATAAAAGAATTTTTAATGAGCCAAGATGCTTATACTTTGCATGCTCCAATGAGAAAAAAATTCACAAGAGATAGATTTTTCGTTACCAATATTGATGAAGTTTGGAGCATAGATATAGCAGATATGCAGAGATATAAGGATCAAAACGATGAGTATAGATACATTTTTGTAGCTATTGATGTACTTAGCAAATTTGCAATGGTAAGAATTATAAAAAATAAAACAGCTGCAAATGTAAAGGAAGCACTTAGTGATATCATTAGTTTGGTAAACCGCCAACCATTAAAGATATGTGTAGACAAGGGATTAGAATTTAAAAACGCTATATTGAAGAAATTTTTAAAAGAAAAAGATATTGAAATGTATAGTACTGAAAATTCAGACATTAAATCTTGCATAGCTGAGAGGTTTATAAGAACTCTTAAGACTAAAATATGGAGATATTTTTCCTACACAGGAAACAATAGATACATTGATGTGCTGCAAGATATTGTAAATAGTTATAATTCAACATACCATAGGAGTATAGGAACTACACCAGATAGTGTAACTGAACACAATTTTCTATCTGTATGGAAGAGATTATACCAATACGAAATTCCGATTACTAAAAACAATCCAAAATATCAAGTCAACGATCATGTGAGAATCAGCAAACAAAAACATGTATTTGAGAAAGGTTATGAAAATAACTTTTCAAAAGAAATATTTTTAGTTAAGAAAGTATTAAATAGGAGGCCACCTATGTATGAAATAGTAGATTTACAAAATGAGAAAATTTTTGGTAGATTTTATGAGAAAGAATTGCAGAAAGTAAATCTCCCAGAGTTCCATGTGATAGATAAAATTCTAAAGACTAAAGGTACAGGCATCAGTAAACAGTTATTCGTCAGCTGGAGAGGTTATCCTGAACAATTTAATAGTTGGATAAAAGCAAGTGACTTAAAGACATAATGGATGACGATTTCTTCATTACTCTTCTATCTGACTCTTCAATTGCTATACATCCTCACAATACTGCATCTAAATTTACTAACAAGCTTCAAAGAAGAATTAACTTTTGTGACTCTTGGGAAGTAGCACTTCATGAATTACATTATCCAATGAGTTTGTGCAATTTCTATGGTGATAGAAACAAAGCATGGGTAAAATATGATGGAATGACAAAGAAGAGATGTATATTAAGTAATTTATATACATTAGACATAGAAAATATCCTGACGAAACTTGAACTAGATCTTGAGCAGAAATATACATTTAAATTGGAACAGGGTAAAGTTGTTTGTAAATCTGATATAAAAGGTGATATTCGACTTAGATTAACCAAAATATTAGCTTTACAGCTAGGATTTCCGAATAACACTGATTTCTTTGGAACGTCTATTCAAGCTCCTCACGTACCTAATTTAAATGTTGGTTTACCTAGTCAAGCTTATGTGTTCTGCAATATAGTGAAGCCACAGCTTTTTGGTGATTCAATTTGTCAAATTTTGAAAACATTAACCTTAGATATATCTTCATATATTCATGGTGGAAGTGGCAATATTATGTTTAATAATCCTCAATACACTCCAATAGCTAAGGGAGAAATAGATGAAATTTCAATTGATATAAAGGACAGAGAAGGGAATTTCTTACCATTCCTCTCCGGTACGTGCTCAGTGTTATTACATTTTCGTCGCTGCTCCACATCATCATGAATCCTTATATAGCATATTACCAAAAGCAGGCCCAAACTGGTGTCGGCTCATCGTACTATCCACATCAATCTGGTCGTGGAGTTGGAAATTTTTTAAGTAATATTTTTCGATCAGTGATGCCTTACCTGAAAAGTGGGTTGACAGCAATCAAGGATGAGTTATTCAATGGAGGACTAGGGATTTTATCAGACACCATTAAACAAGTACCACTGAAGCAGAGCTTACAAAATAGAGTGCGTAACTTAGGAAATAATTTAACTGATCGTGCAGTGAATCAAGTTGCAAGTATGTCAGGAGCAGGTCGTGTATATAAGCGGAAAAGAGTGACCAAAACTCAGTCTGCAAACAAAACCAAGAAGAGAAAGACGTGCAAAAAAAAGCCTGCCACAAAGTCAAAGAAGAAAACAACGAAAAAAAAACCTCTAAAAAAGTTGCAACAGAAGAATAGGAAAGTCAATACTAAAAAGAAAGTTAAGGCAAAATCTAAATCTACGTGTATTGATATATTCAGTTAAAATGTCTTTCATACATAACTCCTCACCTGAAACATTGAAAGCAGAGCTTGACTTGTTCAGTATACCACCAACACAAATTAGTATTGAAAGCTCTGAAATTCTTTACCTTAAACCCAACGCTTCCATTGATAATGATGCTCCTCTTGAATTCTCCATACCAACCAGTGCTGATGACTATATTGATCCAGGAAATACTTTTTTGAAGTTAGTTGTTTGTATAAAAAATGAGAAAGGTGAAAATATTGATGCATCTACTAATAAGGTTGCACCTGTAAATAACTTTTTACATTCTCTATTTTCTGAGGTCAGTGTGTCTGTTAACAGCAAACTCCTCTCTCCACCATCTCAATTGTATCCATATAGAGCCTATTTTGAAACTTTGTTTAATTATAATGTAACTGCCAAGGAGAGTCATCAAACCATGGCGCTGTATTATAAAGATACAGCTGGAAAAATGAATGATTTAGATCTGAATTCAGGGATTATCGCAAGAAGAAATCATATCAAAGGAAGCAAATTAGTACCTCTGCTTGGACGTATAACAGTAGATATATTTGGTCAAAGCACCTTCATTACTAATGGTGTTCCAATTGATTTATTGTTCACTCGATCGAAGCCCTCGTTTTGTTTGATGGTTGATGATGATAGCAAATATCAAATTAAGATACTTAATGCAACACTGATTGTTCGAAGGGTTAAAATTTCACCCACTGTATTAGTAGCTCATAGCAAGGTACTTGCCACAACGACAGCAAAATACCCAATCAGTAGAGTTGAAATGAAATCTTTTACTATACCTCCAGGTGGACAAAGTTTTGGAGAAAAACTCTTCCAAGGTCCTACTCCAGTCCGTGTATTTTTTGGACTTACAAAAAATAGTGCTGTTAATGGTGATTACAAATTAAATCCATTTGATTTTGGTCACTACAACATGAACTATGTTTCACTTACCAAGGATGGTGTTCCAGTCACAACAAGACCTCTAGAGATGTCATTCAGCTCAGAATCTCCTGATTATATTCTTTCATATTTTCATACCTTTCAAGCTACTCGGATTAACTTTAGTGATGATGGGTATCAAATTGATAGAGATGAGTACGGGGCTGGAGGCTATGTCATACACACATTTGATCTTTCTCCTGATCTCTCTGCAAATTCTCACATGTGGAATTTAAGGAAAAATAGTGTGATAGAATTGGAAATCAGGTTTGATAAAAGTTTATCTGACACTCTAACCCTCATTGTATTTGCAGAATTTCAAAATCTCTTAGAGGTGGATCACCAGAGGAAAGTTTCAGTTGACTTCTAACAGTCATGGCAGACATTCAGTACTCTGCTTTAACCACTTACGAAATACGAAAGTTTTTGTTGAATGACAAAACCAGTAGAAATATATTTAATGGAGTTTTTGCTGCTGACACTTTACCAAAACGAGTTTCTATGAATACTGCCTATGTTGTAAATACTGATGCAAAATCTATGCCAGGTAGCCATTGGATAGCTATATATTTTGATAAAGAAGGCAGTGCTGAGTATTTTGATTCATATGGTCTTCAACCTATTGTACAAAATCATAAAAAGTTTATTTTAAACAATAGCAAAAAATACACTTACAATAAAACTTGCCTTCAAAGTATAACTTCATCTATATGTGGTCATTACTGTATTTTGTATATAGGAGCTAAAGCAAGAAACCTATCAATGCATGAATTCATATCTAAATTTAATGGACCAGATGTGTATTCAAATGATGCTATAGCTATACTTAATTTTAGAATGCATTATGATTATAGAAAGAATGGTAAGAAAATATCACCTGAAACAGGTTTAAAATGTAAAGCTCTGTGCGCATGCGCAAAGTCATAATAATTTGCTATAAAAGAGGGGCAAACAGAGTAATTTTCATCACTTTTGATCTGACTTGCTTACTAAACAGTCATAACTATGGCAGTTAAGATGTTAGATGTTACTTATGGGCTCTGTTCTTCCAATACAAAGACTGTGTCTTGCGCATTGGAAGTAGGAGAAGAAATTAAACCTTATTTCTGGTTGGCTAAGAGTGGGTTTCAGAAAATTAAAATGTCTTTAGTTGAGTTCAAACTATTAGTAGAAAATGAAGAAGAAATCTCTAACTTCTTCTTAAAGTTTGGACTTCAAAGAGAATCCACATTAAAGTTAAATGCAAAACTTCATATTCGTTTTGACATGTCATATGGTACAAAAATGTTGGTACTAGAAAGGATGGAAGAAGTTGGTCTTATTAATGATGACCAACGCCCCAAAATTACATCTATCTACATTGTAGATCGCACTTGGATGAATTTTGTCAAACTCTTTCCTTGCCTCTTAACCATAGCTGATAATCTTGAGAAGCAAATTGTTGAACTTGAAGAGATGATCAATTCAATTGTGAAGCAAGTTAAAACTAACTTCGCTCAGGAATTGTCAGAAGTTAATTACCTTGCAGGTTTTAGAGAACTTCTGAAAAATGTACAGTGCCCAAAGTATGAAAATTTGTCACCTACAAGTTTTGATAGGCAACGTTGCTTCCATGAAATTGTTATGTTCTTGCCTGAATATTTGTTGATGTTATGTCGTAATGATAAGTTTTAAATATATATTGTATTAGTTATTGAGCATTAGATTTTTCATAGTAAAAACTTTGATATTTTTCTTTGGGAACATTTTTTATTATTATTGTATTTCTATGTTTTTGAATTTTTTTCTATGTGAAATAAAAAAAATGGATTTAAACCTGGTGTTATACTTTTCTAAATTTAGAACCTTATATAGATTCTAGGATACAATGGTACCAATATTTAAAATTTAAAATGATTATAGTTAATCATAAAATTTAAATATTTATGTCCAAAAGAGGTATTTATTTTTTAAAATAACCAAGTCAAAGATTGTATCTATAATATATATACAGTATATATATATATATATATATATATATATATATATATATATATATATATATATATATATATATATATATATATATATATATATATATATATATATATATATATATATATATATATATTTAGTTGAATTTAATAAAATTTATAATTGAGAAAAAAAATATCTAATATTGGAAAATAATATAATTTTATTTGTAATTAGGTATAACCAGTATATACATAATTCGATATATAAACAATAATACATCTCTAAAGATAATAGTACAAAAATATACAATTTATAATAAAACTAAAGTATTTAAGATGCTGAGTATTATAATTTTCAATTATTGCTAGATTTATAACCATAAGGTAAAGTCATATGACTATTTGGAACAATCCATCTTTTGTTATTAACAATTCTATAAATTTTGGATTGCTTCTTTGTTACAAGTTCATATGACTTTGTTTTCATAATTTTTCGAGGTATTGAGACATGTGAGGATTCACCATTTTCTAGGACCATATGTTTTAGATTATCAAAATTAACAATGCCCATATTTGAAAAATTTTGAGATATACCACGACATTTCATAACGGTTTTAACATGGTTGCCCTCGCTATTCACAACTTTATAACTATAATGCTTGGCTCCTCCGGATACAAATTGGGAAATGGTACATCCTTCATCTAGTTCTGAACTTAAATCTCCCAAATTTGAACCTGTTGGTACAGGTTTATCACCTTTTTTAAACAAACTTAGGGCGCTATCCGTATCTACATAATTTAGTCTGTGCTGGAGCATCTCCATACATTCATATAATCGTAGTCTGGCACCTGCAGTTACAAAGGCAGCTATAACAACGTTAACTGTGTTGTTTTGTGGTAGTAACTCAATTGGGGTTACATAATGTACCAGTAAAAACTCTTGTCCTATACAATGCACACTAGTTACGATAACATTAGGGTCAGTCAGTAATTCATAAAAATCTTTTGAGTCCTTAATGATTTTCGTTTGCTGCCTTTCTACATCCATAGCAAATCTTCCAAACAAAGCATTTAATAGTAATTTTGCAATGGCTCTAAAACCAGGGTTAAGTTCGATCTCATTGGGATCAAGTTCAATTCCCTCTGCTTCAAAAAATTCTCTTATGTATTGTTGTCTAGTTAAATCATCCTTTACCCAATCAGGATAACCACTAGCAGACTGTTTAATTTTTAGAAACACATTTACATAGCTATCAAAGACACCTCCAGTACCAGTGTCTTTATTATACTGAGTTACTTCATATTCCCAAATTTCTACAATTTTTAACACTTTATAGCCTATTTGTTCAGCTTTTTTGACTTCATCTAAAACCCATGTACCTGAGAGTGCTCTGTCCTCGATATCTTCGTGTATACATTCACCCTGAATGAAATTTTCAGCACATTTTCTACATAAAACAAAGAGCAACCTGTCATGCATTTTAATTGGTAATAATGGAATGAAGAGCGAGCGTGGAGGAAGGACAACACATTTTATGAGACCATCAATTGTATGTATATCAGGAAATGTAGGTCCAAGATGAATGATAGGGTGATGAATTGGTACTTTATAATACTTTAAAATTGCTGGATACAATGAAATAAAGTCATGAAATTGTAGCTCTGATAAGCCTAGAATGGCTTCTCTATATATAAAAAAATTTTCACATCTACCGCCATACATCGCATTCTTTGGTATCAACGGTTCTTCACACACTAGGGGATGATTATTTACATAACTCTTTAGCTCTGAATCTGCCTCTAGTAGTCGTCGGAAGTCACATTCTCGCATGACTTCTACCACGTAACCATATTGAGCCAACGCTTTCAACTTTCTTTCAGTTTTTTCTCGTTTCATTGCAAGATTATTGTATGGATCATTACTAAATTTCTTAGCTAAATCTTGTTCAGGGTTGCATAATACACATTGATGTATCCAACATCCATTAAATTCGTAGACTGTTTCAATTCCATTGTTTTTAGAATACCCATCAACCAAAAAACCACCACGAGGTGTTCTGTATTCACCTGCATTTCCAGCATGTCGAATTTTTATGTTTTGTTCTCTTTCAATTGATAGTAGCCATTTAATTGCAATTTTTGATTGTGTGTTATACATACGGTAACCTCTAACTGGTAAAATAGCAAGTGTATTATCTTTCAAATGATTTCGTCGAAATATGAGACTTGCACAGTGTGGCAAAGTAATACATTCAACAATTGGATCCACATTTCCTACTTGTATAATAATTTTTCTGAATTTATTCATTGCAAGACGTAAAATTTCAACATCCTTATCACAATATGATATTATTTCTTTTTGCATGTCAAATAAATATCCATTCTCTACTTGTTCATGATACCAAGAATAAAACTTTTCTCTATCTTCTACACTAAGTGAATCAGGGTCATAAAATGATGCCTGAGGCATAGGTCCAATGTAATTTCTATTACTTTCTTTGTTAAACATGTGCGGAAAGTGGCCCTTGCATAAGTCCTCATTTAAGCCTAAAGTCTTGGGTAATTTTGCTAATGACATTGGTAGAAAACATAAAGAATCGATAAACTTAAGCTTCTTATATTCTAAACAAATAATTTTTGTATTTCTCAGCAACACCTTAGGTGTTACATGCATGACAGTAAGGAAATATCTCAATAACAAAGCAGAGTCATAACCTCCAAAATTATGTGCAAGTAGGAGAATTTTGCGAAACATTTTTCTAGGTAAACTCAAAAAATTTAAAAATTCTCCAATGGGATCAATTTGAAATATTTTGTAGAGGGGGTATCACTTAAGGGGAAAGAAAGTGGAGGGGCTGAATATAGATCAGTGCGCATGCGTGAAGCTTTTGTATGCTTATGTATTATAATAATAAAACATTATATGTTTTAACATTGGAAGCATAGTAATTGTGTATACTTCCTATGGTACACATGTATTATACGATTTAACATTGGTAACATAGTAAATACGTATACTTCCTATGTTACACATAGATTATATGATTTAATATTGGTAAAATAATAATTATGTATACTTCCTATGTTACACATGTATTATACGATTTAACATTTTTAACATAGTATTTACGTATACTTACTATGTTAAACATATCAGTGCGCATGCGCAGAACTTTCATGTGTGTAAAACTATAAAAAAGTATATTACATGCCATAATTCTATCATATTTAACATAGGTATCATACTTAGTTCCTATACTTCCTATGTTAAGTTCAGTATAGGAAAATCCCATGTTAAATGTGATAGAATTATTTTCATCACCTCTGTCCCCTTCTTGCGGGAAGTTTATATTTTCCCCCTCGATTACTACTACTGTAATATACATTGAACCACATAAATTTTTAAAGTCGGCAATAGATTCTAAAAAATAAAAATTTATTATTTTGTCAATTTTGTAAACGTTCATTTGAGAGTAGTACAGTATAATGACACAAGCTTAAGCTACTTTGTATGCAATGAAAAATTGACTATAAATCTTTAAAATAAAAATACCACACAAAGAAGTTGACTGTCACACAAATCAAATTTTAATAATGCATTTTTTTAAATCATATTGCGCCTGCCAGATTAAAATGTAGGCTAATTTCTGTGCAGCAAACCTTTGTCTAAAGTACGATGTGTGGCCTAATACTCAGGGGTACAAAATCAAGATGGCGGCTACAGATTCAATTTACTCTGCTCCATGAAAATTGATTTATTGGTATTTACAACTTTTTTTATTTAGTATAAAAATTATAGCCCCAAACTTCACTGCATACAGCAATTTTGTATTCGACCATACTTTCTCTGCGTTGAACCCAATACCAACTTCTACCAAATTTGCAAAATTCCACAACGTAACGTAATCATTTTTTTTTTCTTTTTTCTTTTTTTTTATAAACCTTTAAAAATTTACTTTGTTTCTCCTCAGCAACATTTTTAAAATAATTAAAGTTCATGATGTTGGTGCGTTGGAATTCAATATAAATAAAATATAGCTATAATTTTACAATAGAAAATTACGAGACACTCACAAGCAGTTTATCATTGTATGTTTTTATTATACTTTGTCAAAGCTGAATTAAAGAAAGTCACAAATTTTGAATGTCTATACATGCGTATCAAAAAGCTACTGTATATATATTTGTCAAGCTTATGATCGAGAAAGAAAGAAAGAGAGGGCGGAATGTGTTTCTTATGGTTGGGAATTTGAAATAATGAGAGAGCAGTTAAACGATTCTGAAACAATGACGACAACAAGCAATGCAATAAATCTAACATTGATAAATAATCACTCGTCCGTTGACAAGCCATTATTTTACATTCTAAAATGTCTTCTTGTTTCTTCTTATACTGGAAGCCTGAAGCCTTTAACATAATTGCATTCAGTTTTTACATGAAATTGCATAACAAAGGCGGCGGTGTACGATGAATGCAAACAAATTAGACGTTTTTAGCATGTGACGGGCAACAGGATGCGTATATTCATTCACCTATTTTATAGTATAATAAATTATCTATCCATGTACATGGTTGATATTTTTGAAAAAAGTAATTGAAAATATCAATATTATGTTAAGTATAGTTGTTGTACATCCATCAAATCATAAAAATACCTTTAAAAATCATTTGAGGAGTTGGTTTATTCAATTAATAATTTTTATTGTTTTTTCCGTACCTGCATAATATAATTTATAACTTTCCAATATAAACTAATGTGCTATTAAGATTCATGTGCATATGCTTTGAGTAGACGAAATGAAAAAAATGTAGCGTTGTAAGTAATGAGAATCATTAGTTTTATGTTAAAATTGTATAAAAGGTGTGAAATATCAACTTTAACATTAATTTTATAATTAATTTAAAGCAACAAAAGCTTGAAGTTTATTGTCTTTAAATAATATCAGTTAAACAGAACTTTCAATGAAATTGAAAATATCGCAAGGATTTTTTTTTCACATCGATCACTTAAAGAAAAAAAAAACTAACAATATCATATTCCATATAAGTCCTGTTGTATACATTTTGATTTGACATTTAACTATTGTAAACTTATAGACACACATACCAAAAATAGTGCCACTCCCCATTATAACATGTAAAAGATATAGGATAACTTTGATGACATATGTACTAGTACTAAACATGACTTAAAATTTAAATAAAATAATCATTAGATCAAAATATGAATGTTATACGATGACAGTTTGAGGTGTCACATGGCTTCTGTGATCCCTGAGGGTCAGTACCTTTGCCCCAGGGGTCAAACAGGAGCTCCAACCCTGCCATGTGCTGCGTCGACCCCGCCCACACAGGAGCAGGAGAACATATAAAAACTAACTCCAAGGTAAATAGTTTAAAATGTAACTTAATTTACTCTTTTTTAAGTACTTTACTCAGAAATTTCAATTATTTTATATGTTAAAGAACATTATGATGTATAATATAATTTCGAAGTTATTTAATATTTTATCTAGGTAGATTCTTTTATTGTTTTATCCATACATTTTTTTTCTTATTGTGGTTAGATGTAAGGTATGTGGCCTCAGTGGCGGCGCCCAGAAGGCTTCTACTGTATAATAATAAGTGTGGCTAGGCGGGGGGCGGCATAGAGAGAGAGAGAAAGCGCAGTGATGTGGTCAAAATAAGGAGCCAAGCAAGCCAGAGAGCGAGGGAGGAGAGGAGGAGGACACGATATACACGCTCTAACGCATAATTAACTAGAATTATTATCAAGAAGCTATAAATAAAAAATCTAGACTTAATTATTATTTTGTATTTTTTTCTAAGGCTATTAAAAAAAATTGTTAAATGCAGGTAGCTTAAAATGAAATTTAACTCTAACATTGTATCAGAAAATATGTAAAAAAAATAATAAGGAAAAAAAAAATATATATAGATAGACTTAAAATGAGAAAATTCTTTTGCATTGATTTATAAGTATACTATTAAAATAAAGTCTCTGTGTATGATTTTTTTTCTAATAACTATAAAATTTTACTATAAATAAACAAAAATGGGGATAATTATATCATTAGGAAACTATAATTGTAAAGAAATTATTAAAGTTATGACATATTTTTTGAGTCTTAAAATCTTGCATAATATTTTGTTGTTGTGGCACTTCCTTATATTTGTTTAAATAAATACACGTATTTTCTGCATCTGTTTTTACAATAATACATAACTCGTATGTTGTATGAGGCTGAGAATAGTAAAATAAGTAAACAATAATAAAAAAATGTACCCATTATTGCGTACCTCAGAGAAACGTGTCAATTTCAAAAGTGATTATTGATTTCTAGCATGTAAGATGATGGGCCCGCGGTTGTGCTGCCAATAAGTACGATGTTGTGTGTGCCACTCCATTCCGCTTCACTGATTGCTTTCTTTGTTCGATTTGCGCCACTTCACTTTATCGTCTTTGCCGATCATACTTGCAGCAAAAACGTACGTTGACGTCACATATATATTTATATCGTTATATTATATAGGAGGCTTATCAGATTTTCATTGAAATTAATTGAAAATCAATCATTAAATATAAATTTATGCACTTTCTTTTATTAACTGAATAAAAATGAAATGTCATGATATTGTTATTGCAAATTATTTATTACTTAATACAGTATAAAATTTATACTATTTTTTATATAATATTAATACTTTAAATTTAAATTACTTGATTCATTAGTGCATTACCTACATGTTTTAATGATCTGAAATACATAAAATTCTTTGAAGATTTTTATAACCATTAAATTTGTTATTATTGTATCAAAATTATTTTTTAAGTATATACAATAAAAAATGAGGATGAAAATACCAAGCTATAATTATATGGTCAAATGTAAGCTAATATTCATGACTTCAATATGTGTACAGGTCGGATTGTTATTAGAGCTGTGGCATTGCTAGAGGGTTGTTTTCAATTTAATGATAAGATTGTAACTTTCAAAGAATCAAACTAAAAAATCAGGACGGTACATCTCATTTTATTGATTCAAATCTTAATCTTAATCACCAAGCACAAGTTTAACTATTAAAAACGTTCTATGGATGACATTTGTTTTAAGTATCTTGTAAATTTAATTTTATAGCTCATATCTCATGACAATAAAAATATTATTATTTCTTTTAACTCGAAAGTTTAATTACATTAAAATACTTTTTATTATTTAAATTATTTATTTCAGACAATTTAGAGATGCATGCTACATTGGGCTCAAAAATATTTGGAATTTAACATTTATTTTTTACCTTTTTATTTATATTTCACAAACTGCATTTTTTCAGAAAATGTTTATAAAATTCATCGTCTTCTATCAGGAATATTTTTGTTTGTATTATCTAATTATCACAAATATACACACTGCAGATCAGATAATCAGAACGTTATTACAAAATTTCCCTGCTCTTTTTAGGTGCATTGAATATTTCATCCCTCGTCCGAAATAATCAGCTGTTTACCTTGATCTCGTTGCAATAATGCCATTTCAGGTGAGCGCAATAATGAACTTTATTTTCAACTCATAATGCAATCACTGTAACCTTCTCACCAGCATATTAATTTAACCCACAGCACCAGCAAATTTAGTCATTGGTAAATTTTGAAATGTCTCGAAATTTATACATATTGTGGTTGAACATTTTTATAGTAGAGATGTTTAAATTTAACATGAGAGACCGTTACGAAGTCTCAGCTCTGACGTCAAATGGTGCCTTTGTCACGTGACTGTGATGACCCTATATCTGAACCCAAGCTTATTATATCACGATCAAATTCTTTCTCGATAAGATTAACATTGTAGATTCACCTGATGGAGTTAGTCTGAGAATAAGACGCACTTGAACTAAACAGGTTGGAGGTTTGCCGCCGAATTAAGGCAGGACTCCGCGCTAACAATCACATACAAAGCTAAAAGCCAAATGTACAACTCGAAAGATTTATAAAAAAAAAAAAAAAAAAAAACATCAATTTATTTTTACTTTTACTTTTTTTTCTGTTGATTCATTTTATTAAAGTGAACAAAAAGGTTTTGCTTAAGTTGAATGGCAATAATACCTTCTCTATTTTACAAGTGAACATTGAGTATAACAAGAGATGGTACAGCTAATGAATACCAAGTTTTTTTTTTTTTTTTTTCAAAAATGTCGATTTATTATTGAATAGATTTATGTTGAACACTCATAAAGCAACAATGACATGTTATCTACAATGAGTAGAACGGTAATTTTTTTTATGTAATTGTAACCTTATTTATTATACATTGATCTCCTTTTCTCTTCAACAAGATAAAAAAATGTTTTTTTGTTATTAATTATATATACAAAACAACAATAAAATAAACTTTAATTTAAAACTTAACAAAATGTAATAAGATTCTTTGATATTTTCTCCTGGACAAATTGCTGTCTAATTCATTTTAACTACTTGCACATTTATAAATTTGTTCACTATATATGAAACTTACCGCAAGTTCAATTAATCATTGTTAAAAGAAATGAAATGAAATAAAAGGAAACCAATGCTACCTATTTTATTGTTCAATATACTTTGCTTGAGGGTACAAGGAATAGATCCTTAATATCTCTTATAATGTCAAAGGATATTTTGATATAAAAAGAAATGTATATTTTTTTTTTATAGTCTCTTCTTTATAACGTCTTTCTTGTTAGACAAATAAAAGACGAACGTTTCGCGGCGTGATTTAAGCTCGGAATACAGGGACAAAAATATAGAGATGAATCAAGGTAAAAAATTGGTAAAGGTAATTCAAAGATTAATATATTTACACATTAATCATATAGAATCTACATGGAAGAAAAAAGTATGGTTTACACTGAGGTATTAAATGCAGATTACTGGGGGGAAGGGTACACCCACTATCAAATGTTTTCATGACAGAAATAGTCAAAGAAGTGATTTGTGTTTATAATCTTGAAAGAAGTTGAAGTACTTGAATTTTTGAGAGATGAAAAACGAAACAACTCACATATATGTCGATAAATGTTAGTTTCAACGTTTAGAAGTAAGAAAATAGGTCTTGTCAAGCACGTAAATTTTACATTATTCTCATTTCTTTCCGCTGAAATTAACTAAGCCAACGGCCATGATGAAGAAATGGCAATGCTTTGAATTTGCTCTGGAGTCTATACTCCACATCGTATTATAGAATGAGTGATGTGTGTACAATTGAAGATAATTTTATTGTTTTTATGTCATACCTGTAAATTATCACTTAAAAAATATCACCGTTCTATATTTAGAGTACCTTTATTTTTTTAAACGGTGCTCATTGATTGCCATATGAAAATCTTAGAGTATATTTCTGAGATAATTGTGCTCCCTAATTTTCTACATTCCATGTTTTAAGACGTCTATTTGCTTGGGTGCACAGAGGATTGAAAGGAGTCGCGCCCTCTTTTTATCCCCCTCCCTCTGTCTCGTAGCACTGGCAGATGCTGGCATATGGGAGCATGCCCGGGGTGAAGGGGGGGGGGAGGAGGTTGAAGGTCGGGGTCACCCTGGCACGCGCCCTCCGTCATAGCCACCAAGAAAATACATGAAAGGGACAGGGAAACAAAATCTGCAACAGCTGATTTTTACGTGTACAACTACACAATAAATAAGGCATATTTTCAAGGTATGATTCAAGGTATGATAAATTGACGGTAAAATTTAAGACATAACTGTTACAATTAACTTTTACAACAGCTACGTAAGTGTTGTTTTGTGTACTACCACTAATTTTATTAAATATTTTGAAGTATTTGCTTTTTAGTGAATTTTTTTTTTGTTTGTTTTTGCATGGTGCTTTTTTGAATTGATAACACTGCAATTCTATATAATTTATTATATACAAAATTACACGTCGTAATTTGCATACACATATTGTTAATACTTCATGATTTCAATACTGCAAGTCAAGGTACTTGTTATGAATAACGAAATGCCCATTTTATATATTTATGCGCCCATGCCATACAAAATAAAGTAATTGAAATAAACGTTATTTTGTATTAAATAAGTTAAATAAATAATGAATATATATGTAGAATTTATTTTGAAATAAGGAGCTTAAAAAAAATGAATCAAAATCTTATAAATTTCAAATTTCTTTAAATTAATTATAATTGCTATAATAAAAAAATCCAATAACATTATTAACTTAAAATCATCAATTATAAATTAAAATAAATTTATTAATATTTACTCAGTGACGTAATTTAGAGGGTTCATGTTACACATGCGTTCTTACATAATCTACCTGTGATAGCTTGACAAAGGTGCAGCGTATCTCCCTCTTTGTAGGCGGCGGTCCAGGTGCAAAGGAGCTTAGTAAACTCCTCAAGAAAGTTTGCAGCGGGCGGGGGGAGGACAACGCACCACGTGCCATCGTAGCACGCGCGCGATCACCTTTACAAAGAAAACGATGCAGAAAAAATCAGAGGCATATGTCTTTTATATATGACGAGGGATCTTTCTTTCTTTATACTCCCCCACATCCATTCAAAAATAAAAAGTTTTAAGTCATTCTTTCAATATGTGTCTAAAAAGAAGAAGAAGAAAAAAAAAACTATATATAAAAGCTTTTAAAGTTTGTAACGGAAAAACATCGTCACAGCTTCCTTATACGTAATAAGAAATTTTGGTGATCGTCAATCCCTCTTTCTGTAACTGCAAAAACTGTTTGAAACCGTTTATATCAAGAATAGGATTTAAAAATTCAAGATTTTTATTTGAAGTTGAGGGGGGACTAAATTTTTGACAAAATTGAAAAATCAGATTATTGAAATAGTTCTATAATGCATGCAGCTGTAAAATTGTACAAATGTTTACTCTATTGTAATACACAATTGAGAAAATTGTTGCTGTAAAGCCAACGTTTGAAATTAAATTTGAATTGGTTTAATCTCGTGAGAAGATTTTATAAAAAAAATCCACACATATAAATTTAAATCTTATACTTTATTGTAAAATAAACACCTTTAATTAATTATCTAAATTATTACATTAATTAAATACATATTATAATTTATTTTTAGCATTCAACTAATTATCAGATTTCCTTATTTAAATTTTATTTATAAACATTAAATCACCTAATCTACATTTTATATCAATACTCTATAATAATAATACAATTAATTTAATAGAAAAATATCATAAATATATTTATATCTATTAACATAATCTTAAAAATAGAAACAAAAACATATTTAAATCAAGTTTTTTTTTTAAACTTTCCATCCTCCTACGTATTTTCTTGTCTAATATAAAAAGAGCACCCACTTAAAAATGTTGGAGTTAAAAGATATTTGCAAATAGTCCATTTATTTTTTTACTATCTACCATTCACATTATGTCAAACTATATAGTAGTTTTACCTAGTTTTTTAGTAGAACTACATGTTAGTTTGAATATGACCTGCCAACAGTACATCAGTAAACGAACACTCATTTAACACGAGACATATGGGATGTTCCGTGGAGATTATGTTGGCTGTCGTGTCGCCTCTTTCTCTTAGCTCATTCTCTCAACTAACACTTAAGTCTCAAACTATACTGCTTCCCACGCATAAACATCAACCAGTAGCTCTTACAAGCTCATACAGTGAGCACCAGCACGTCAACAACGAACCATATGGTTATGAGAACGGTGTGCTTACCTAACAGATGTCTAACTTGAGGCAACAAAATAACTTTTACCATCCACCTACATCTTTTTGTAAAAAAATATATATACGTACAAGATATTATTTTGTTTTTATATTATTTTATCCTTTTAACACACTATTAAATACTAAAATATTATGTAATATATTTTTTTTTTTAGAAAAAAGGTATGAGATAAAGACAATGTTGCTAGCTTTTAGTTGAGATATAACGTTCTGATAGACTATACATACATTTAAAATAAAACTAACAGTTAGTGTAAATTTCATCCTGTAAAGCTGGCAACCCTTCATGCATGTATTTAAAATTTAATAAAAAAATAAATTTAAAATCTAGAAATATTTTATTAAAAAAGAAAATAATTAATTTCAAAACTGTCTACATGGGAATCTTTTATTTAAAATATTCATTTAAAATATAAATAAACCTATTTATGGATGCAAGTGTGCATGCCACGTACAGAGGTGGCCTTTTTACAACAATATTATAGCTTGAAACTTAATTTCGTGCAAACAAATTCAATTTCAATTTCTTTTATTCAGGCAGAATATTTAGGTTTTGAAGAATGATATTGAAATGTCATTTATTTTATAAACTAAACACTTGTTGCTTACTTTCCAGTATAATTATGAACAAGACAGTAGCTTGATATTAATGGGATTTATGTTATAGAACAATTGCAATTTCCCTGTACTCGTTGACCAGAGCCTTGTAAATCAAACGTCCAGGCTGAACTTTTGTTTTTGAGTGTACTGAAAAGAGTAATTACCATGTAGTATTTTCCTGACTGTCGTAGCAATGCAAAGTACATAAATCGTACTCGAAATCTTCTTGTTAAACTGAGCTTAATGTAGAAATATAATTTATATTGGAATCATTTATTATGTTTTATAGTCCACATATTATTATAATGTATGTAACACCCACTCTTACTGAATAGCTTTTCATAACATGAAAAATTATGTATTTTAAAATGCTTGTTTTTATAATATTATATATATAAAAGCTTAAATATTATTTTGAATTAAACATTAATATATATTAAAATCTTTACACACATTAAAATTTAATCTGACATTGAATTTCACCTTTATATAACACTTTCATGCATGAAACATTTTCAAAATTATAACCTGCTCAAATAGTAAGATATTATTTATTATTAACATTTTTGGAGACAGTTTCTTGGATAGAGTGTTAAAAAAATTTGTAAAATTTAAATTTCAGTGTATTTTAAATTAGCTACGCTTATTATATAAAAAAAAATGTAATATTTAATTCCTATATGAAGGACCACGTCGTGAATATATTTTTTCAAGTGCTTTAAATAATTCATGCTCTCCTGTGTATTATGTAAAGTGTAATTTGTATGATAAAATTCTTAACACCTAAACATATGACCCATGATTTTAATCTTCTTTCAAACCTGGATTAAAATATAAAAATGTAGCGAAAGGACCGAATTGTACAGAGTTAATCATAAATAATTAG
This sequence comes from Siphlonurus alternatus, assembly GCA_949825025.1. Taxonomy (NCBI): domain Eukaryota; kingdom Metazoa; phylum Arthropoda; class Insecta; order Ephemeroptera; family Siphlonuridae; genus Siphlonurus; species Siphlonurus alternatus. The sequence goes on along the minus strand of OX463781.1, from coordinate 9,003,380 downwards.
ACACAGTGATTATTACAGCGTGTTCAAGTTGTCGCACTCATTAACTGAACTCTTGAATTATATATGTAATTTATTCACCATTGAAAATGTCCTCATAATATAATAGACATTACGTAAAATTGATCAACTTGAAAACATTATGCAATACGGGGTTTCAAAAGGTGCACAAAAATTAACATGGACCATTTAGAAGGCATTTACAAAGGATTAAGACTATTTAGGGCAGAAATTCCTTAATAATCTAAAATTTCTGCACAAAAATTAAGCCTAAAACCGAAGTTTAAAAAAAAAAAAATCAAGCAGTGTTTAGGTCTGTCCGTAAACCCTGCTCGGTATACACCTTGCTGCCACTTTCTTACTCCGGGTCAGAAAGTGGGGTAAGAAGAACAGTGCAGATGACATCATGATTTTTGTTCGAAAGCTTGCTCAGAGTACTCTGTATAGGATTTACGAACAGGTTTAAATCTCCCTTATATTGGTAAAATTTCATTACAACATTTAAAATACACTTTAAAAAAATATAAATCTTCATTTTATACAACGAAACAAGAAAGGACAATATTATACAATTACTTAACACAAAGAATTATTTTGTAATTAACAAGTTTACACTTTAATTTGGAGCGAGGCGTGAGAGGCCCCATGCAGCTAGACGGTGCACAGACGAGGAGATGGTTTGTTTGAGGTCGAGAAGTGTGGCGGAGGACTAGAAGAGCACCAACATCAAAAGACATCAAGCAGACGAAAGATTAGAAGTATAATAATCTACCCAACACTTGCATTTATATCTTTGTAGTTAGACACAAAAATTAGCAAGCACAAACACGTTGCTATTCTAGTGATTAATGTTACTTTAGCATCTATTCTTAGTGTCTTTTATACTTTTTCAGTGACACTCTTCTAGCGTATAGTAGTATAGCATCTAAACAGGCATACCATGTGGGAATACCCTTCTCTCTCTCTTAGCAAAACTAAAGCAACATAAAAACTCCCTCACACTTTTACTATAGCTTTGCTTATTTGTGAGTTGTTCTCAGGTCCGCGTGGTACCATTAGCAATAAAACCTATGCGTAACTATATGGACTTAAGCCAAAATACATTTTCAACTAATACTTAACCAACAATAATGAGAGCTCATATTTTTTAAATAATTTGTTTTTAAAATATTTGTTATGCTTATTATAATTGTATTATTTTTATATAACTATACATGTATACCTTTAATCAGGGTTGTTTAATTATTTATTACCTTTTGTGTTTTACGTTGTATTTTACGATGCATAAAAAAGCATGCTACATCAATTTATTATTATTTTTTTTATTTCTTCAATCCAGAATAGAAAAAAAGTGTATAACAAGTTTATAGTTTGGAAAACCACAATTTTTGCACCATAAATTTGTATTTAAAGTCATTTTTTCCCCTTGAATTTACACAAGGGAAGTTTAAATTCCCACGTAAGTTGAATAGCCTCCAGCATACAACTTTGCAGTAATTATTAACAAGACTTGTATAATACATTACAACAAAGGTAATGCTGCTGCTGGTTTGCAAGTTTCTCTGGTGGTGAAGTAAAAAAGGGGGGAGACACATAAGACTTTGAAAGGACGTAAAAACGTTTTAGTTGGGGTGTATTGGAATCCGGATATCGTGGGAACCCACGCTATATATTATGCCAATATCATAATATATGTAGGGGTGGTTTTATTCTCATGGAGGGTGGGTACTTCTCACCTGCTCTCCCACCCCCGGATAACTCCGTGATCTGATTCGTATCATCAGTATAAATTATTGTAAGTCTAGTTTTACAGATACTTCTTTCAATGGGTTAGAGTATAGCTTGGTACTTTTAAAACTCTGTAGGCGGTGTGGGGTGGAGTGCATTCTGTTGTGGGAATGTTGTTGCACCGTTGTAATACTGCTGTAGGGACATAATATAATAATTCTTTGTCAATCAACAATACCTAGTGCACATGCATATAATATACGCAGTATCTCAATATTATATAGTCTTCTCTCTATGAATTATTATACGTAAGCCTTTGTTATATTATACACTATTGTTATTTTATAATATATACAGTACTTATTTCAAGTATAGAAAAATAATTAACAATATTATAGTTCTAATTGTGATATATAATTCAATGATATATATATATCAAATGAAACATTTAATTGAAGTGTATTTATATATGAAAGTATCGAGTTATTTTTTAAATTTTTATTCACATATCAATGTGAAATGTTGTTTTTATAGAAATTTTCTTTTGTAATTGAAAAAATTTGATTATTATCAGGAATTGGAATTAATTTATTGTGGATTAAAAATGATTATAAAAAAAATAATTTTACTATAAAATAATATTGAACAGTATATAAAGAGTATAATCATTGTATTTATAGTTTTTCTGTGGAACTCCTTAGCAAAGGTATTTAATATTATAATTTAATACTTGGGATATGTAGATACCATTATAATTGTATGTATATATAATTGTTGTAGTTAAATACTATACTCATATTATTAGTAAAAATTTCTGAATGATTATAGTTTACGTAAATGAACGTTTATGATCTCATACAAACAAACACGTTCTTTTCTATTTCCAGGCATCAGCAGTTTGACATCATTCATATTTAACACATAACTACAGTAAGCTTGTGTTACATCCCTTAGTAATATAACCCATGGACTAATTTTTTACGATTTTTTCCGTGCTCAAAAATCGCTCTGTCTTAATTAGCAATACTATGACTTGAAATATGTCAAATAATTTTGATTTATCATTTTACTTTCATGTTTAAAAAATATTAGCAATATTTAAAAATAAAGTATTCAAAAATATTAATTGATATATTTTATAAAAATAAGGCATAAATTATAACCAATAGCTTTTGTTAAATCTAGTTCAATAGTTCAATTCACTAATAATAAATTGTTCAACTTTATCAAATAAACTACCCAACATATATATTTTTTTTCTTCCTCTTAATAATGATGAATCTTTACGGTTGAACACCTCCAACAATAATAAAAAAACATTATAGCCAATTTTTATCTACAAACATATTTATATACTTTTTTAACACCTATTTTTTTCTATCAGACAGTAAGTAAAAAATATATGAAAAGTTGGCATACAACTATATATAATATATAACATCTATAGGTATTTATTGAAGAAATATTACATATTTCTGACATGTGATTGGTTACAGTTATTTTTACGGGGGCAGCAGTTTGATCTAAACATCTGTCAGAAAGGACTCAGAGGGGATCCTTGTGGTACTCCCTCAAAGTGGGTGTGTCCTTCTGCTGCTCCTGTGAGAAGATGCTGTGGTCAAGATATTATCTCAACAGCAGATGGCTTACGTACTGATCAATAACAAGTCTATCCTTACATATATATACCGCACTATCTATAATAACACCTACAAAACCTTTAATAATGTTCTTAAACCGCTTCATGATTTTTGCACGTAATCGTATTTTCTTTATAACACATATATGTACGTGATTTTTGTATATAATAGTTATTTTTTAACGGTATATTTTTGTCACCTTTTTTTTTACTATTATAGTACAATTGTTATACTATACATCAAATTTTATTATCATAATTTGTTTTATTTCGAGTTTTCTTTTAAGAATAAATTTTGGGTAAAATTTGTGGTAAATTAATGCTAAGCAGTATATGAATTGTATAAATTTTTTAAACTTATGGCTTAAATTTTGGGGTCATGTAACTTTTAAAGTTATGGAAATTATTAGTCAATAAATTTCATCGTGTTATGATCAAGTGCCGGTTTTTAAGAAGTGAGGAAAATATTATTTTATGTACCGATACTTCTAGCATGTTGTTTAGTTTATATACTTATGTCTGACAATTTATGTTTTTTCATAGATTTATGATTTGGGCGTGGTATAAACGAGATCAAACTTTTTGTGCTCTCAATATACACTAAATTATGTTTTGCCAACAACGTTTCTTTTTTTTTTCAATACCGTTTGTTCATGGTGATACGCAATCTTTGTATCATTAGCACTTATTGATAATTTTCCAATTTATATTTTATTCCTTAATTTAAATGCTATAAATAAATTTGATATCTTAGTCATAAGTTATGCCCTGAAATTTTATAAAAAAAAAATAAAGTTAATGCAAATTGCAAAGTTCACCTGCATCCTGCAATGTAATTGGTTTTAAACTGTTGAAAATATCGAATTTTTATACCTTATGTGAGACTGGAAGAATTTAATGACATTATCATTAATATAGAATATTATGAAATATACAAAATAAATAGTTAAATTGTTGTCATTGATTTTTTTTTTCTGATGATGCACTGAAGAGTTGCGGTGCTTCTTGGCTTTTTGCTTCTTCCAAATTATTGCTACAGTAATTTCGTAATTTCATATAAATTATTATGTGCATGCAGAACAAATTATTAACATTAATAAAATAGAACACAGGTCCTTGCACTGGAAAATCTTATATACAATTTTTAACCTTATTTTTTTCATGAAACAAATTCAATGTTATTTCTAACCGATGAAAATAATAAATTATATCAAATCTCTTATTTTCAGTGTCAAAATTACTTCATAATTGCATGATAATTATAAACAGTAAGATTTAGTTTATAAGTAGTAAATCCATCAGTTTATTAAATAATATGAAAAAAATAATCAATTCAATAATTACCCTGTCAAATATTTAAGTTTAATACATAAAAAACACGCTTATCAAATCTTTTATCTAAGCTTATCAATTATTGTGTTGATTTTGTGAGACATGTTAAACATTGTATCTTCTCCTCCTCAAGTGCTAAGGTTTCTTTTTTCTAAATGATTTATTTTGCTTTCTCTCGCCACCTTAGCGACCCGAGGACTAAGCGGTGGAAAGACCACAGCAAAAGCTTAGAGACTTACGCTGTTTGTCTAAAATTCTAATTCATTTATCTTAACAAGTCAACACAAGAAAAACAACAGAAGAACAATTTTTGTTTTTACTTAAATGTGGTTTTGTGAAAAATAACTTAAAATTTGTCCAATTTAACATTAAATTAATAGAGTTGTTTTGACTTTATAAAAAAAAAAAAAAAAAGAAAATCGAGGAGAAAACATTAAATATTTGACAGATGTGATCTTTTGAAGCGTATCTGAGAATATACAAGAAATATAAATTTATTTCTTAACCTTAAAATGTAAAGCTCAATCAAGAAATCTATACAAAGGAAGATGTAGGTTTGTTACTATTTATAGCTTTTTTTTTCTTCACCTTTGAAACCAAAGTTTTTAATATCAAGTTGCTTTTGTTGGTTTAAATTTAAAAAAATAAATTATTCAATTATTTTGAATATTTTATTTTACCTTTATATTAATTTTCATTTAGAGAAAATACAAATTGGTTTCCAAATTCCATGGAATTCCAGGATTATATAATTTTTTTATTAGAAATAACTATTATCCAAAAATAGAATCAAAATATCGTATTTAACATTGAATATAAACAAAATTTCCTACATTTAACATGGTAATGTTAAAATTAGTAACTAAAATAAACATGTCTTTCGTTATGGGAGAATCCTTGGTCGTCCCGAAATTGTTGCTCCTCAAACGTTTGTGATTTTGTCACCCGCACACCTTGGTTCGTGCCAAGCTGGTCGTCGTGATGGCACGCGAGAGGCAGACTGCGAGTGGGATGGAAGATGCCGGCTCAAGACAGCCAGCAGCAGGCGACACACTCGGTTGCTATAAGTGGAGCCCACAGTGGATTCCGTCGACCATAATAAACACGAACCACGATCTGTCTTTGTCACGAAATAAACTCCCTCATGCTTTTATTTAGGTCTTATTTTATTTTTATATATATAAAAGTTTATATCTAAATATTTTTTACTTGAATTAAATTAGAAAATTAACAAGAGAAATAGAGTTATAAATAAAATAAAGAAACAATTAAAAAAAAAAAAAACAGAATTTTATTGTGCATTCAATCGATCTAAAAATCTAAAAGCAGAAAATGAATGCACATTACAATGGATTTGTTTACTCGTTTATTTAATTTACGATTTAATGATTAAAAAGATAGAATCGCTTCAAAGATTTTTAATTGTTATCTAATTTTGTGCTCATTTACTGTAAAATGTATTATTTTGCAAAATTTATTACATTTACATTTATATATAATATTATACTGTATAGTATAAATATTTATGTTGTTATTTTATCAGCAATTAAAAAAAAACACTGCCTGCACTTGTTTGTATTTTTATAGAATTTCAAAACAAAGCAAAAGCTTTTAAATTTAAGAATAATTTAAAAACACTGAGAAGTTTACGAGAGTGAATTATTTTAATTCTAATTAAGAATTTGAACCCTTCTACCCCTTCTCCAAAATAGTGATAAAATTGTTAGCATGACTGTTATAGTAATTTGATATATCTATAAACACTCCTTCTCTGTATTAAGCAATTAATAAATTTAACATAAATAATTCATCATTATGCAATATATATACTTGCAAATCAGTGTAATTACAAACATATTATATCAAGCAGGAAACAAAAAATTCTTGATTTAAACAAGTTATGACGATAAAATTTAAATGCTCGATTTTTTAGAAGAAGTGAATTAAATAATAAAACCAAGAACGTGAGAATAGATCACATTTAGTTCTTTTTATTTGTGTGGTGCGCGGGATCTGACTCCATCTTCCCATAATTCTTTTTCTCGTGCCATATATCCTCTACTAACGCCATTCATCTTTCTAAACTGTTATCTTCCGTGCGACCACTTGTTTCTTATTGCTGCCACCTTTTAACGTCGGCAAATAACTTTTCTCTTTACTACTTAACTATATAATACTTTTTAATAGTTTTTGTTTTAAAATTTTCAATTAACACTTTTTTAAGTTCAAGGAAAAAGATCTTTAAATTTAATGAGGTTGTGTTTTAATATTGTCTTACTATAGAGAACTGTAGTTCATTTTTCTAACATAAATATGGTAATAACTACCAATATTTCAGGAAAAATGTTAAACGCTTAATGAAATTTATTAATTGAATCAATTTTTAATACATGATCTTATATAAAGCTTGAAAAAAAATTATAACATAAAAATTCGATAAATTAAAATATCATAAATAATTGAGACATTTTTTTTAAAGTCACCAAGAAAATTTTAGTTCACCAGAATCACCACCACCAAGTTTGGTCCATTGACGCCACCATCGGTCATGTAGTAAGAATTAAGATGTGCACCGTGTGACCACTTGTTGTTCCTACTTGTTGAGGGCGGGATACTTTGTGAAAAGATGCTATATAGTAGTGGTCCAATGATGCTGCAGTAGTAAGCAACTTATTTCTACCTGTATATGGTTATATAGACAGGTGTCCTGTCGACCGGTATGCTACTGATGCTAAACTTGCTGCTACTGGGGGCTACCATCAGTAAGTGCGCTGCTTACTTACCACAGCCGGCTGCTGTGCAAGTCGCTTACCATCACTCCTCAATTTAAGCTGAATTTACATGAGCGGCTCATATTAGGCAATTTTGACACCATCATGTTTCTACGTAAATTTATGGATTACCAATTACCGCGTTGCAATACAGTATTGTCCATTACGAAGATGTTATCTTTGTGTAATAAGATGTCAACAAATGCGAATATTTGTAAGACGTTGTCGCAAAAATTGTTTCATGTAAATATACCTTTATTTATATGGCAAAGACAAGCAAGGCGGTATATTTGCTTTTAGGTCCAGTAAAGAAAAGATATACAAGACGCAATTTAATGTGGGAGGAGTACAATATAAAAGAAGAGCCGACTTTTGTATAAAATACAATGACTTTTGTACTGTCATTACTTTAAAACTTCTTTTGTCTTATATGGAAAAAAATATATATTTGTATTATTTTTATTGTAAGTACAATTTTAATGATAAAATTATTCTACTCTTGGGTGTATTTTTAGAAAAAAAAAAACAAAAAAAAAACAAGAAGTTAATAAAATAATGTAGAATTACAAGTATATGGAGCTTAATTGAGGAGAACCGAGAGAGAGAGAGAGATAGAGAGAGAGAGAGAGAGAGAGAGAGAGAGAGAGAGAGAGAGAGAGAGAGAGAGAGAGAGAGAGAGAGAGAGAGAGAGAGAGAGCGATACGTATATGTACTGTATATAATATAATATAATATATATGTATATTAATATCATGCATGCAATAAAAAGTCTATGTACTGTATATAATATAATATATATGTATATTAATATCATGTATGCAGTAAAAAGTCTATCTCTGTTTTCCTCCAATCTATATAATATTCAGCTCTTATTTAATTGCAATTTATCATCAATATCATGTGGTATATAATTATTAAATACAAATAATATCAGCATTAATATTAAATTCGATTCGCAATTAAATCAATGATATTCAATTTGATATATTATGTATATACAAGATATATAATCATTCGCAGAAACATTTAAATGAATTAATGTTTTTTTTTTATTTATAAACATAATTTAATAGGGATTTTCTTTTATATTTTTTTATAAAATATATAAATAAACTAGTATTTATAGCGGCAAATCATTAAAGCTTGAGGCAAAACTTGGTACTTGATTGAAAAATTCTCTTATATTCATGCAGGTGGTTGAATGGATTATTGCGGTGCAAAGTAATACCGTGCAGCGACCTTTTAAAAATAATACAAAACATCTCGATTTATTGTAGAAGGAAACTAAAACCGAACAAAATTCTTACTATAATCATTTATTTAAGTATATAAGATTTTCTACTATATCCCGTAATTAGCTGTAACATGGTGAAGTGTAATTTCTCTAATTTTATCTTTGTATATATGCTGTTGTTTCATTCCACTGAATAAAAAAACAACTTATTTTCCAAGTATAATTGTCGTTATATGAATGTTGTTGTTGTTGTTGCATGCTCTTGTGTTTGAGAGGGAATGTGGTAGCAAAATTGACACGATCATTAAATGTAGATAAAATAAAGCTCTATATAAATACCAACATATATACATGTTCAAGATATCTTTTAGTGAGTAATTTGGATCCACAAAAATATGCTTCAAAGTAATTACTTTATGATGATACAGCACGTTATGGTTATTTTTATTACCATTTTTTGGGCACGTGATATTTTGGAATTTAGGTACTCATTTTTTAAATTTTAAAACCGATAATTTTTTTCAAAATTGCACTTGAGAATTGTCGAGTATGCTGTATAAAATTCATTAAGTTTGATGATATTTAGCACATTTTTATTTACAAAGTATTGTAAGTTTTGTAAGGAATTTAATTTTTTTTTAACATTTAATACTATTGCCCTTGTAACATACTAAGTGACTACAATTACTGAAAATTAAATTTTATTATTATTTATTTGTTTTAATGTTTAAAAAATAAATTACTGCAATTCCTGTTTAGTTAGTTAGCTATTTAAATATATCAAAATAATTTAATGGGTGTACTAAAATATAATGAATTAAAATTATTTTAAATTTTTATTATATAAAATAGTCGTAATCTAAAACAATACAGCGTATAACTGCATGGCTTCGTAAATTTAACTAGAAAATTACCTTTAATCACAATTGTACTCAAGGTAAAGTTACTATAGGTAAATGCTTAAGCCAATTACGCTTTTATGTCTGTACTGTATAATATGTAAGACGAGCACCTAAATATTTTATATAGAAAATATATGCAATTTAATAAACAAATTCTCAGACATTATAAATTTTTCATTATACATTACGCAATTTTTTTACATTTAAAAATATGTACTAAAATTAAAACAAGGACAATAGGGTTAAAAAATGTAATAAAAGTTACAATTTCATCATAATGAATGAAATCTGAACTTTTGTTACCAAAATAACGTTCTCTAAGTACATCATGTCGTCTGGCAGTGCTAAAGTGATGCTGGTGGTGGTGGCGCAAAAGAAAGGAGGTACTTCTATTGCGGTGGATCACGTACAAGTAGCGAGTCCACCTGGCGAAGACAATGCCAGTGTTGGGCCAACACGTCGCAGACTCAACAAGCCGATTAATCTGCGTCCCCGCAGCCGCCGCGACAACGAGGCAGTGAGAGAGAGAGAGAGAGAGAGAGAGAGAGAGAGAGAGAGAGAGAGAGAGAGAGAGAGTTGACCTGCCATGAGTACATTCACCATACAATCGTTAGAGATTATCATCACATTGATTTAATTGAGTCTTTGATTTCATTTTGAGTTCTATAAGATTAATAATCAATCAAATCATTGACTTTGTCATGATCAAAACTTTAATACCAGGATTATCGACTTTTGATGTTGATTTTTTTATACAAATTTTTATTAAGTCATTTTTATTTTAAAATGTCAACAATGTATCAATCTGTCAACTAATGCTGTCATCACTTTATTGAAGATTTATTTTACAAGAATATCAAAGATTTATATTATTGTAAAAAATTGTTGCTTTAGAAATATTGAGTCTGAGTATCTTATTTAACTTTATACGTAGATTGCTTTATTATTATTAAAATGCACACGATAAAAATTATTGCATTTGACTTTTACCACCGTGTGCAATAAATTTATGCTGTCAATGAGCTCACATCATTATTTTATATTTTCCATTGAAGCAGATATTATACGCGTATATATTTTTCTGCATGCAGCATCAAGACTATCTTTCCTATATATCAATCCTTAGTTTACAGCTTTAAATGTCCTATAATTAACATAACTGCAATATTGATAATGTATGCAGTGTATGCTGTACAGTATATGAATGAATTGAAAAATAAAAACAAAACTAAAATTAAACACACAATTTTAGGGATGAGTTTAATTGAACAGAAGTGAAATAATGGAGTACCGACCTCAAAATTTGTTATTGCAGAAATGGATAGAGGGTGCAAAGTTATGCTACTCTGATTTTTTTCAGATTTTTTAGGGACCGGGAAGTATTGCTAAAAAGTTTTGGCGAGGTCGGGTTCGAATCCACGTCCCTTTTGGGTCCTATCTTTTATTAAGAGAGGCGGCAAGAGGCGGTACTTTTTCTGTACTTTCAATAATTTTTAAAAAATATTTGTCGGGCTCTAACAAATCTGAAAAAAATCTGAGTAGCATAACTTTGCACCCTCTATCCATTTCTGCAATAAAAAATTTTGAGGTCGGTACTCCATTTGGGTAGTATTTTGTAACAATTTTACAAAAATATTCATATTATTTCTAACTATACATGAAAAATTAAATAAAATCATATATAAAATTATGTATGATTGTATAAATTAATTGTGGTCTTGACGTAATTTTCTTGGAACATTAGAATTAAATATGCCCCACTAAAAATATCATTCTGTTGCTCAGCGAATCCAATATTGTCCTGAACTTTGCCATAAAAGTGAATGAAACTCAATGCCTCTGTCTCCACCATGACCATAGACATCAAGCGAGAGTAGTTCTATTTCAACAGGTCACGTATTGTATAATTAGTGAAGGTAAGACAATCGCCTGGTCCAGTCTGGGACAGTGACACGTCTGAAATACCCACGCCCGTGTACCCCACTTGCAGCCGCCACCGAGCTATCAATGTCGCACTCACATGGCCAAGTTAGCTCAAACTGGAGGTGATACGAACATAGTGACATCTGCAGGAATGGTGTGGAGCTAGTGTAAACATAGGTGCTGTGTAGAACTGTAGATCCCCTAGTAAAACTTTTTCCTGTAAATACCCTGTAAAAACCCTGTAGGCAACCGGTAGAGGCCAAAAAACCCTGTAAATACCCTGTACACACCCAGTAAAGTCAATTTGACCCTGTAGGCTCTGATTTTACTCTTTTCGCTACTGGTTGCGATCCAGTAGCAACCCAGTAACTACCCTGTAGCAATAAGTAAAAGTCTCTACTAACCAGTACACACTCTGTAAAACCCTGTACAGCTCAATCCCGTAGCTTACAGGAACCTACAGACTCCGCTACAGGTAACGGCTATCCTGTAATTTACCAGTAGCTTCCAGTAATCATCGGTAGATTTAGTAAATTGTTATCCTGTAGCGAGTACGGGAACCTACAGACTCGCTACAGGTAACAGCTATCCTGTAATATACCAGTAGTTTCCAGTAATCATCGGTAGATTTAGTAAATTGTTATCCTGTAGCGATTACAGGAACCTACAGACTCGCTACAGGTAACAGCTAACCTGTAATATACGAGTATCTTCCAGTAATAATCAGTAACTTGCATTAAATTTGAACCTGTAACGAGTACAGGAACCTACAGACTCATTACAGGTATAGAGTTTCAAATCACACTGTAATTAGTCAGTAGTTTCCAGTATTTGTGTGTAGCTTTCAACGGTTTTTAATCCATACATATTATGACACGATTGCCACAGATTCCACTTTTAAGTTTTTTTACATATATTATATTTCTATAATAATATAATTAATATTCATTGCTAGCATATTATTTCTATGATTATAAATTATGTGCATCATAAATATAGGCATACATGAAGAACCTTGCATGATACTGTATTTCTTTTAATTAAATTTATAACCTCATTCTCTTGCTTCTAATATTGTGGTTCCTTTCACCACCTACACAGCTAATTTAAATGTCAATTATAGGAGTCGCTGCAGAAGTGCTTGTATACCTGAAAAGAGTGTACTTCTCATAAGCTGACATTTAATTTTTAATTGAATAACCATTAAACATGAAATTAATGAATGGACTTGGCTTTCATGCCCGTTTAGAGACTCGTATCAATAAGTCTAAAGTAAAATAAAGTATTTCAACAAAAAAATAACAATTAAATAGCTTGTATTTCGAAATAATCTGACTTTAAAAATAAAATCGTATTACCGTTTTTAAATTATGTGCAGAAAATAATAATTTCTAAAAAATTAAAAATGAAAAAAAAATAAAAGTATCTGTTTTATTATCATTGATGCGTACAATTGAACAAATATTTTTACATGTCTGTAAATTTAATAGTTGATTTTAGATTTTGATTGAAAATCTGAGAAACTCGAGTACGCCTGTCACGAGGACGGTGAAGCTTATATAGGCAATTCATAGGTAGTTCTTGTACGCGCGCGTTACTCGTTAGTTAAGGCAGGTAGGATAGGCTAGGGCTAGGCAGGTTATATGGTAGGGACTTCTACACAAAGACAGGATGTTAATACTACCTCATTTATATTTTTGCATTACTTTTCTCCATAATGCTACTGATACTTACAGGGTGTATACAGGGTAAGTTTACAGGGTAGCTACTGGTTCCCACTGACTACCTACAGGGTACCTACAGGAAGCTACAAGCTAGGTACAGACTGCTACCGGAACCTACAGGTTACGACAAGGTGGATTTACGGAGTAGCTACAGGTTATTACTGACTGCCTACAGGTTTTTACTGACTGCCTACAGGTTCTTACTGACTGCCTACAGGTTCTTACTGACTGCCTACAGGTTCTTACTGACTGCCTACTGGGTACCTACGGGCTAGATACTGATTGCTACCGGAACTTACAGGTTGTCTTACCAGTAGAACTTGAGATCGAACCCTGTAGGTACCCTGTAAAAATGTAACATCCACAGGGTATGTACAGGGTTCTACAGGGTAAGCTACTGGTTACCTACTGGTTTAGAGCTACTGGTTGGCTACAGGGTATTTACAGGAAAGAATCGACTTCAATTTTGCACTAGGGTCATAAGAGAAGATTTCATATATAAATTATCATGATATTTTAATTAGAGGTTAATTACAGAAAATTACCTGTATTTTAATATTCTTTGTATGTTACTTACCAGACACAACAGTATAAGATATCATTAATTCAATTTCATTATATAAAGCTTATTACATAATTTTATAAAAATTAATTATATTTTTCTTATATTGATTCTCACTCTAATAACCAATTTATCGTAATAATAAATTTTTGCAGCTACATTTTCTCCACTTTTACAGCTACTGCAACTCATTATAATCACGTTGACAGTACAATTAAGCACCAGTGACGTCATCGCCTTGCACCTGACCCCGACTGTTTGGTCCCGGTGTCTGCCAGCGTAGACTTAAGAGCGCCGGGCAGGCAGGCAGGCAGGCAGGAGCCCCGCGGTCTCCGTGTCACCCTCCCACTCGCTGCAACAATATCATATAATAAACCAACAGGAATTTACACCTGTCTTAACGTCACTCTCAGGTGACGCACCGCAATCGGATCTCACTACACGGAGAGAAATAATATCAACATCAAGTTGAAGAAAAAGTGCAGGAACATCCTACCTTTAATTAGAAACCATGCTTTTATTTTAATGCTATAATTATTTTTTTTTTTAATAAAGCTGTAAATGAAGCTTTAAATACGTAATTTGTAAAAATCCTGTATAAATATGAATTTGATGATACATTTTTTCCTGTAATTTTAATTTAATTATAATGAAAAAAATCAGGCTTTTGGTGAAAGAATAAAAAATACATAAGGATAAAGAATTTTAATTAATTTTGTAAAAAATTTAAAGCAAATATTACTTTTATAAATTTATCTAAGAAAAAATTTATTTGAAGACTCATCGAGAAAATACTATTGAAATAAAAATAATAATATAATAACTGAACTGAGTTTTTATTTAACTGTACTTTGACAAGTATAGTAATTTACCACTTTATAATATTGATAATGGTAGGTCAAATTTAATAACACCTGACTGACAGATTAACAACAATCTGAGATTTCTTGTGCTGACTGAGGTAGCACCCACCTGTTGCAATCAGGTAAGTTACCGCCGCGCTGCAGGTCTCACACGCTCCTATGACGTCATTCATTGGGGGCTACTGGGAAGACTCGAGGAAAGCTCGTGACGAGGAGACACGCGATAACTCATTGTGACATCACGATCCCCCGGAATTCCCCTCAGCCAATTACAATGCAATCCATCAATGGTAGGGTCCGGTATCGTACTGCAGACCTTGAAATATGAAAATTATTTATTGTTTCTATCACTCGTCTTCATAGACAGAACAAAAGTGAAGAGTGTCATATAATATTTGAAATTGGATAATATAGAATCATTGGCAAATCTTGTAGATATTTGTTTTGAAAATTAATTTAATTTTTTTTTAAATCTATACCTATAACTCAATGAGAAAAAATATTGTTAAATAATTTTGGTGAGTTGATATGAATTTCAATCTAATGTATGTCTCTTTTGAGTACTTTTTCTGACAGCTTAAACGCTTAAACTATTATATAGTCAGTTTTCTTCCATTTCTACGTCAAATACTATGGACTTATCTTTCCTTTCAAAAAATTTAAAATTCGCATTCCTTTATTTTCCGATGTTGCTATAACAGACTAACAAAATCAGAACGGATAAATAAATTCTCAATGAAACTCTATTACTACCGTATGATAATAAGTATTTTTTTTAGTTTATTTCTAACATAATGCTTTAATGAATTTATATTAATTAATTTCGTTTATTTGTTTATGAAAATGTTTTTAACAATATTTCACAACGGCTTCCTATAATATTAATGAATAATATATATTCATTTATCACTTACCATAAAATACAGTATATCATTTTATACACAATGAAAAAACTATTATCATAAACGTCTTACATGTAAGATAATACTTCATAATATAACAATTGCAATGCAAGAGCTAATAAAATAAGAATTGATATTGAACATTGTAATAATATATTACATTGTGTCTCTTGAATCGAAGGTGTTATATTTCTGTGACAGGTTCATGTTCATTGTACTGAGAGAGGTGAAGGACTGTCTTGAACTCCCAGGCTTTGCAAATGTTCGCAATACTTTATAATCCAGAGTAAGATGGAGCGATTGCTGCAGCAGTCTGACACTATTGACAGCGATAGAAATTCCACCTCCACCTCCACCGCTGTGGCATTCACAACCATATGAATGACATTTTACCGATCAAGTATCAAGTAACAGTTACCATCAATCTCTGCCAATGTCCATCATTAAATGATTTTTTTTTTTTTATTAAAAGGTATATAAATAATATTATTTTGAAATATAATATATAACATGATGAAGTCAATATAAAATTAATTATTATGATAAACGTATATTGATAATTTTTAGTGAACTATATTAGCATACGTTTTATAACTGCATACATATATATGTCAAGTTTAGTATATTTTAAAATTCTATAAAACAAATTGCTAATTTAAGACGCAAAAATTTCGACTAAAACTATTACTTTAATTCAAATTCCCCTTTCTCATAAATCTCCAGACATACTTTATCTTTAATTTAGATCACATTTTTATTAAATTTTTATCATTTTCTCTTATATATACTGACAGAGTTGACCTCTGGAATAAAATCTGATGTGACCTCCCCTGTATATAAAGCATTCTATAATACTAAATTACATGGATCGTTATTTACATGTGCAGTTTTAATTTTGATGACATCATTGGACACTCCAGGTAGCTCCAGTATAAAATTAAATTAAAAATATCTAAATAGCGGATTGGAGACTTTTGGTGTCTTGCTGTGATTTCGATGAAATCAGCTGATTTTGTGGGTGTGTCATTTTTTTGATGACGTCATTGAACGCCCCCTAGGCAGCTCTATAGTGTTAAACTGAATTAAAAAAATATCTGTGAAACAGTGACTTTAAGACTTTAGGAGTCTCGCTGTGACTAGATGAAAATCAGCTGATTTTGTGGGCGTGTCAATTTTGATGACGTCATTAAACACTCCAGGTAGCTCCAGTATTAAATGTCTTGCTGCGTAGTGTGGGCGATGAAGCGAACTGATTGGTGAGGGAGAAGAACGCTAGCGAGTGATGGACATGGAACTAACGAGGCACAGATCACCTAAGGCTACAGAACAAGTGGGAGGATAGGATGCTGCTGCTGTTGTTGATGCTAGCTAGTTTGTCCTACTGGACCGTGAAGAAGTAAGCTGGATGCTCACACAGATTTTCATCTGAGACCAGTAATTTATTACCCTTCTCTCTCTCTCTACCAAGATTCTTGTGTGGTTATCAACAATAGCTAGTAGTCCTCATGTTGTTGCTGCATCTGAAATTATCATGTCACGAAGTGCTTGTCAATACTCACTGCATGTTGCTTCACCAGAAAGATGAGAAAAGAACGTCAGTTGGTAGCTAATGACGTCTTCAAGTTAAACCATCAAATATATAGTGGGAGGCACGATTTTCTCTTGTACTACATCGTGTTCGTACAAAGTATCTACGGATGTGATGTAGGAGGAGACTTTTATTAAAATTATCTTTTTCAACGTATAGTATGCAATAAAATACCAATAACTAAAATATCGGTAAAAATAATTCAAATTCATCAGACTACTTATTGTCATTTTTTCATGCAAGATGGGTACATTTTTAGGGACGGGAAGATTATTTGAATTCGGTGCACTTGTCTCTCCGTGTTTGCTAGTTTGATAGTAGATTCTTCGCTTTACGAGTGTCAAGAAATTATTACTGTATAGAAAGGAGTTCACAGCAAGTATACTCCTTCCACGTCGCTCTCAAAATCGCCCATGCATGTAACTCCACCTTTTGTGCTCTATTCATGCTTGACAGAGTACAAATTGAAAAACGAACCCCAAAAAATCTAAAGACAGCTATTGTAATTAATATTGAAATCAAACTTAATGCAGTCGTTTTTGTTTTTTCTAATTTAGTAGTTATTAATGAGTATTTTTTCTGTACCTAATTCTGAACACATTTTCAAATTTATGTTTTAAATCCGCATAAAAATCTTCCTATCAAACAAATAAAAAAAATCATAGTTATTAAAATAAAATGAAATCAATTAAAAAAATCAGTTTTAAACTATACAGAAAGAAATAATTAAAAAAATAAAACGATTTGATTTTAATCAATCAATTACTAGTTAATTCTTACATTGTTATTTAATTACTTGTACAGCCCGAACATGTCACGCTCTACGATTCTCAGATATCTCGGAAGTCTGCAAATCAGCTGATCTGCCTCCAGTCACGTGATAATTGGAGTCGTGCGCCGCAGGGAGAACCTCGAGTTTCGCAGGTAGGGGGTGCTATGCGGCATGTCCGCTCTTTTAGAGAAACTTGTCTTCGGGGATTAATACCAAGGGTAATCGATACTAGGGAAGAAACTAGGAAATACTGGAGACATATTTTCGGAACAGTATAGGAAAAATCGCTTCAGACTAACGTTGAACTCAGTAATAAAAAAAATTGAATAATATGAAATTATTACATTAACGATCAAAAAATATATTATATATCTTTTGCTCTATATAGTAAAATTTCTACGATTAAATAATTTTCAGTCTTCAAAAATCAAACACTATTAACAGTTACAGTAGAAGGAAATAACTTACGTAATCATATTGCTAACATGTTTTGATCTAAAATATGCAGTCTTTTTCAATTTAGTGGTTCTTTAAAATTATTCACAAGTAAAGCCTGTATTGCACGATAAAATATTGCATACAATTTTTTATGACAAGAAAATTTCATCTCCATACAAACAAATGGAGTTGAAGTTTTCTTGTAAGAGAAACTTGTATGAAAGAATTAGAAAAATTGTATCGTATAATACCGGCTTAAGAAAAAAAAATACAATATTTTAAACTTAACAAATAATCACTTTTTTTTTAACAATAAGAGGCTGTAACAAGACACTTGAACGATATATTCTAGATTGTTGATTTGTGTGTCTAAAAGAGCATGTGACAAATTGTGATGGACATGCAGCAGCGACTTACCTCCCAAGTTGGCCGACTTTGGTTCGACAGGCGCATGCATGCAATCTCGCGTGCGTATCGTCCTTGCAGCTCGCGGCTGTGGCTGTAGAATGAATGGCGCATTGATAACCTGGCCAGTACGTGCAGACTCGTCCTTGATCATGCGTGTGTCACTGCAGGCTATACGTAGTCGGCAGCAATTATTTTCAGTCACGTTCGCTCTATTCAATATTGCCATTTGTCTCTCCGTCTTCTCTAATAGAAATTCGCAACTTGCTATCTTTAAAGTTATTGCGAAACTTCATTCAGTAAATATTATTATTTGCCTGCCATTCATGTTTGATTACGTAATTAGTTTCTCCTGAAACAAGAATCAGCTGTTTCATTAACAATAAAATTTTCTTATCACACATCGTGGACCTACTTGTTTTTTCAGGCAATAGAACTTCATTCAGCAATTAATACTTTGAAGTGTCAAATATAATTATATAATTTAACATTTAGAAGAGGGTAGGAGAGAAGTAACTCTCCAAATTAAAAATTGTTTTTATTCCTTATCCACTTATTATTTTTTTTTTTTTACTTATCTTCCGCATTTTTACTGAAGTATCATTATCCTTATATATGCTTTCTCTTCATTGTCAATTATAAAGATTTCAAGGTAAATTAAAAAAAATACATATTAAAATATATTTAATAATTAAGGTTGCGAATAATAATTAATATAATTTATAAGAATGGAATTTTTGCAACAGATTTCCATCGTAGGTTAATTTCAAGTTGTACATATATGTCAATTTCCAACTTTCTTTGACATTAAAAAAAAACAAATTATAATATGTTTGATATCAATTACAGCACATTAATTACCTGCAGCCACGCTATCAGATGGGACAAGCACGAGGTGCGACAGGATGCAATGGTGATGGGTTGAAGTGATAACACTTATCACAAATGTTGACACATTCTAGCAGGTGGTTTTACGTGTAATTAATTCTGCATACTGACACTATTTATATGTAACATTTAATCTGGCTCACTTCCAAATCAAACTGAATAATACACTTTATATAAATAAAAAATGTCTATATTTTATAGTAAGAAAGACACACATCATGGATAGAGTTACGGCGGTGAGTATAAGGGAACAATGGAATTTTTATTTACGGACTACAATTATTTATGTAAACCTATTTGTAAATCTATTTAATGTGATCGTAAGATACGTTTGTAAAATTACCAAATGTCTTATTTTATTTTTTTCAAACAAAGTTTTATTACTTTATTACTTCATTTCCATAGCAAAAAAAAAAAAATAAAAATAAAAACTATTTTACATGAGTGCTGCAAATTTGTACAAAAGCAGCCTGATCTATTTAAAACAAACGCCACAGTACATAACCATAACACACGAATAAAAAATGACCCCCACCTCCCCAAAGATGTTAATTCCCCCCACTACTCGTTAACAAATATATACAATAAACTGCCAACAACAATGAAAAGTATTGAGTGCAACTTAAAATTTATAAACGAAGTCAAAAAGTTTTTACTTGTTAATCAATTTTACTCAGTAAAGGAGTATTTAACTTTTAAATTTCTGCACTAGGACAATGCTAAATACAAGCAAATACTTCTAAACTATTATAAAATAAAATACACGTATGTATAACTAACAGATTTTTGTTTTGTTTTGTTCCATGTTTAAATTACTGCAATATGTATATTTATGTAAACTTAAATTAATTTAATTTCTAGCTAGACATAAGATTTAGATTAAGAAAAAAACTTTGTACCTCTATGTTGTATTATGTACAGCCACACGAGGAAATAAATAAATAAATAAATAAATAAATAAATAAATAAATAAATAAATAAATAAATAAATAAATAAATAAATAAATAAATAAATAAATAAATAAATAAATAAATAAATAAATAAATAAATAAATAAATTTATGTGCAGATATTATTAGAAAAAAATATCTTTGATGAGTTTCTTCTCTACTTGTTTCTACTAGTAGTTCTTTATTTTTCATAAGTATTGCATCTTATCTATATAAAGATAAAGTAATTGGTCATAAGATTGAAGATTTGCTGTGATTCAAACAACACAGAAAATAATAGTTTGTTATTTTAATTTCAAGGCTTGAAATGAAACTTTAAATATAAACGTTCGTACAGTAATAATACTAATAATTTCATACATCGTGTAAAATTAAGTAGGAATAAAATAAGATAAATGCAAAATGAAGTTTTTCTTCTTATAATTGAACTCATAAAATATAGTTAAAATAAAATATAATTATATATATTATTAATATAAATATAAACGTTATTATATTTAGAAGTCAACAAAACAACAACATATTGTATATAAATATAAACAAAAAATACAATTGTTATACAAAAACAATATTAAATATTTATAGGTGTTGAGATGCCATCCGTCCAAAAGGATGATAATAAGTTTTTGTTGGGATCTGCCCAGGGTTGGAATGTGCCTCGCGCGCCACTCCCGCCATTGTTAGCCGCCCGCACATCTGAGTTAATTACGCCTCAGACATCATCGCCCTGCGCGTGACTTACCTGGCTGCTTTCTCCTCGTATGGTGGCACGCACGCACCCACACACGCCCACGCACCACTTCGCACCCTCTAAATGCGTAACTCTGCAAGCATGACCACTTCCGTTCGTGTGAGAGGCACGGGCCGTTGATTGTCCGATAAACAAGTTACCGCTAACCACCATATATGATTACTGTCTATTATTTAAGTTTTTTGCAGGAAGGAAGAGCACAATGTTATGTAATAACTTGAAAAAATAACTTTCAAGCTAAGAATGTATTATCTAACATTATGAGAAAAGGAAGAAAAAATTGTGATTTTAATGTTGATATGTTATAAAAACAAGTAAACAAGTACGAGCAATTAACTTAATTAACAGTTTAACATAATTTGTTATAATTTTCAAATTGCATGAATAGAAGTAAAATCAGGGCTTTTTGTTTTTTGTTTTTTTACTTGTTTTCTCTTTATTATATATTTTTTATATCTATGGGTATATCGTAAACGATTATATAAAAATGCATTTTATACTTCATAATATTACATCTCTTTATGATGGTATAGATAAGATTACAAATTATTTATATCGTTTTTAGAATTTTTACGTGATTCGCATTGATTTAACTAACAAGTAAGTTGCACTATTGTTTACAATAAATTAAGAGATAATTTGGTCCCCTGACAGGTTATGCAACAATGTGGACACAAAGTGGGTTTATTTGCAATTTTATTGTTGAATTTTCTCTTTTTCTCATTGTTTCTATTCTTGGTGCAGTGACAAGACGCTAAGTCAGTTGTTAACATGCTGGCCTGCAATTTATCTAAAGATGATCATTCAGATTATTTGAGGCAACATTCACTAATTGCATTATAAACATAGAAATTTACAATGTGTTTAAAAGTGTCGTAAAAAATATTTTGTAACAAATTACTCATTTTGTTTACCATTTCATTTTATGAGACATACAATTACAATAATCAATTTTCACAATATCTAACAAGCTATTTGAGCTTTAATTAATAAATATGGAAACATCAAATTTTCATCACCTACCACGTGGGTCTCCTTTCTGTAAAAAAAATATTCAAAGTTCTAATTATAGAAATTATAAATACTTAAAAAAACAATACAGTAGAGCAGAATCCTAATTTAAGTAAACAGAGAATGTTGATTTTCTTAAAATTTATTAAAAAAAATATCCATTTTATATAATATGACTTTGTCTTAAAATTATTTTACAGATTAACCCCCCCCCCCCCCATTTTACATTATTCTTACATGAAATTTTATCATTAAAAAAAATATAAGTATTATAGATTACAACGATAATACAATTTTTTAACATCGACTTTAATTACCTAAATTGACACAAAAAAAAATGGAGATTTTATCCAATCAACGAAATTGTGTATCTTCAATCTGCACTCCTTGACGACACGTTGGTCTACCTGAGACGTGAGGTGTGGCGTAACATCAAGTACTATTTGTTATTCATCTCACCTGCCCTTATTAGAGGACGCCACCTTTCCTCCTCCATACTCCTCCGACATTCTCTTGTTTTATTTTATCTCTACCTCCTCTCATTATCAAGCAGCGAGTGACGAGACAAAACGTAGAGAGATTTGCACTCATCATATACACGCCTCAACAACCTCCACTGTCTTCTTAACAATATACACCAAGAACGTACTTTGTTGCTTACAAGTACTTTCTGTCATGTAAAATACGTACCTTTTAATACATCACTAAGAAGTATATAATTTTTTTACGTCATAGAATATTATTTATTATTATAAATGTTATAATAGAGTGAGAGATAAAATAGTTCAATTACTTCGTATTATACTCGCATGCATTGTCAGTTTGCAAGTAACGGTTTGTGATACAAATTGTATTGGAAAAAATATGCAAATTTTATACATTATATTATAGGTATATTATAAAAATATACGAATATCTTTAAATAAGAAAATTAAATGCAGTAATATTTAAGGATTGTAATGTTATTTGGTATATTGAAAATAAATAAAAATTAAATAACTTTAAAAAAAATTACCTTAGTTAATTATTTTGATCAATTTAATCACATTTGTTAAAAAATACATTCAGTAATCGTTATTATCTCGTTCCTTTCGAGGCCATAATATTAATCTAAAATTTATTTGCCCAAAGCTTCTCTGTTCATTGTGAACTTAATTAACTCAAAAACAATTTCAAGGCCTTGTGGAATGCAGCAGGCCATTCCACGGTACGGATTTTATTGATTAATAAAGCAAACATTATATAGTGACTCAATCATGACAGGAACATTGTAATAAAACTTTTTAATTACTTGAATTCAAGACAGTTCCCAGTGACGTCATTCATCCCTTGCTTTGTTAATTTTTATTTTTGGCCATAATTAGAATATGATATTTATCATAATTATAGACATTCATTGAGTACTAATTAATTTAGAAATTATGATGCGTGATAGTAATGTACAAACAAATGCTAACATTAAATTTTTCCTTTTAAAAGCGCAAAAATTTTGATAACTAATATCATTTTATGATTGTTGGTAAAACAGAAATAATAAATTACATTATTACTAAATAAAAATTTGTTTACTCACATTATGCTGAACAATTTAAATTATAAAATACAAAACTAAATAATTACAAAAATTGGATATGCTCCTGATAATTTTTTTTCGTAAACAAATGAACAGCTGTTATATAAAAAACCAGCTGATATTAAAAGAGACAATCTCATATTAGTTATTCAACTTACCGTTAATATACTTTCCTGTACTAAAAATCAAGTACACTCACCTTGCCATGACGTCATTAGGTACTCTACCAGCTGGCAGTGTACCGATGTACATACATCTTAGCCATCAGAGTTGCGGTTTACGAGCTTTTCATTTGTGATCCAATGACGATTAATCCCCTTCACATAATAAGCAAAATGCTGCCGCCGCCGCCACCTTTACGCCTCAAGCTTGGCATTTAACTAACAAGATATGGTAGTTTTAAATACTGCTTGAATAACAGCAGCAGCCAAGGTATTTAATTTCATTTGACTTTAATGTATGTCTTAACTTCAACGACTGTTAATTTGAGAAGGTCAAACTATTCGAACTATACCTTAACTTTCCAAACGGAGAAAAACTGAAATTATCTTTCGATCTAGATCAAAAATTCAATAGTTCATTCCCACGCAAATTTAATTTTTTTTTCCTTGGAGACCTCAGGGTTTCCTATTTTCTACTAAATTATACTTTCATATACAGAATTAGCTCTGCAGTACCCCTCCTCCATTGTTAACAAGTTAGACTCTATGCTTCAACTAGCAACAACAATACTACATAGTTAATATTGAAGTTTAATAAATCTAATTTTCGTGCACAACACAATTTTATATTATCAGCAAAATGAGTTATTTTTTTTTTTACTATTTGTGCTAAAATATCTGAAGGGCATTGCCACTAGCATTGTAGCAGAAATTTAATTGTGACAAATATATAGCAAACAAAAATTTTAATATTGCATGCTAAACCAGCATCTGCATATTTCTGTTTTGGATAATTTGAAATATTCTGTTTAAAATTGATAATATATAATAAATTTATTTAAATTTATAGTACAGTACTTTTGTGTCTAGAGATAAAGTTAATTATGGATTACAAGCACATAGAAAAGAGATGTTTTAGGAACAACCACCTCCCTCTGATGCCACACGAACAACCGGCAGGCAAGAGCCATTGTCTCCAACAAAGCGATCTCCATTGTTATAATACCTTCATCACAATACCTCCGTTAATTTATGCGCTTTCAGAGTGTTAACTTGCCTCTCTCTCTCTCTCTAGTTCGCTGTTTTAGTGCTCCAAGTGACCTACGAAGCCAAGGGTCCACTCTCAAGTCCAATCTTATATCCAACAGCAAAATCCTGATTTCCTTGTATTGAATACTCACCTTTTAGCTTTGTTGTACCCAAAGAATGTTATACACATGTTAATTGTCATCGTCAATTTTATTCTTCATCATTTGAAAAATAATTACCTTTTAAAAAAAACTATTACCTTATAAAGGGTTACTTATTATTTTTATATCAAAGAATACATTGTCATTGTGCACTCAATGATACAAAGAAGAAAATCAGTGTACTTATTTTTTACCTTCAGGTGCAATCGGTGCAATAATCAACGTTCAAAAAAAGGGACTTCATTGCATTGATTTTTTTTAATTATTCAGTAAATATTTTTATTTATTTATTTATTTATTTATTTATTTATTTATTTATTTATTTATTTATTTATTTATTTATTTATTTATTTATTTATTTATTTATTTATTTATTTATTTATTTATTTATTTATTTATTTATTTATTTATTTATTTATTTATTTATTTATTTATTTATTTTTGCTTTATTTTGCAGTTTTACTTTCTAATTGTTGTCAAATCTCCAATCTTTTCGTCGTCATGATTAAAGCTTACACAATAAAATATTAAATATTACTAAAATAAATTAAACATAAATTTAAAATGAAGAACATGATCTGTGTCAATAAAAAAAAATACATCTTAAATTTCTAAGTCTTTGTAATAAAAAAAATACATTTTTAGTAGGTTTAAGGGCATTGGGTGTAGCACCGGTAGTTGGCAACACTGACGTATCTTCACCATGTTAATTTTTTATCATTGCTCCTCGGAGTAATTTTTATGCTAGAGCTAAGCTGATTGCTGTAGTATCAGGATAATTATTAACCCAAGTGCACAATTTGGCTAAATAAAGCCTGATTTAAAGATTTTTTTTTTTTATTTTAGAAAAATGCATGTAAATTTAAAAAAATTAGTAAAAAATACTTTTCTTTAAATCAGGCTTTATTTAGCCAAATTGTGCACTTGGGTTACTAATTATCTTGATACTACAGCAATCAGCTTGGCTCTAGCATAAAAATTACTCCGAGGAGCAATGATAAAAAATTAACATGGTGAAGATACATCAGTGTTGCCAACTACCGGTGCTACACCCAATGCCCTTAACAAACGTGTTACATTTTTTTTTTTTTTTTTTTTTTTGTGCAATATAGATATAACTCATGCATATGATATGGTATAGTAGCTATAATAGAACATTTTTTTATAATATATACACTCACTACAGGGAGTGTGTATTATGTGCTTAACAATCTCTTTATGTTATTTTTTTAAATCTTGTTTTATACATGAATAAAAAAAATTAGAATAAAAGATCTTTACGTATACGACTGACTGTTATGTAGTATGCGGAGAACATTATCCGGCAGTATGATGGTCCTTACGACCATAACTTTTTTATGTATCAAGTGGAGGAGCGTGGTGTATTATACACTCCGTGTCAAAACTATGTGCACTTTATCTTACAATTATAATAGGTCTGTTGTGTAAAAAGGCATAATTATACAAATTGTATGGTCCAATTTAACTACATAATTTATTAAATTGAACGCTGTTAACAATTAGAAAAAAATGGAGTAATTGAATTAAATTATAATTAAAAAATTATAAAATTTATGAACCAGTTAAAACTCGTAAAAAAATCTCAAAACTTCGGATGAAAACTTCTCTTGACCATAAATTATCTAAAGCTGATAATTGTTGGATATAAGTCATATACGCTAAGCAAAAAATTTAAACAAAATGCTAATTAAGAGTTAAATAAAAAATACTAAAAAAAATATGAATTATAAATCACTTAATTAATGTTCCTGGTTAACATTCAATTTATTGATTTATTCGTGATCAAATGGTTCAAATCCCTTCATTTCTACTATAATACATATATTTTTATTCGATTCCGAAGAGTTTTTAAGACACAATTATCAGCTGTGTCCCACCCTGCATTGTAAGTGCTCCCCATTATATAAGCGCTTATGTTTTGTATCCACTTAACTCTTATTTCCTGTTCTAAATACAAAAGCTCGTTTGTGAATACTTATATAGTTTTGAAATAAAGTGTAGGAGTTTGCGCCTGCCGCTTGTCCCGCGTACAACGCTGCTTTGCTGGTAGTATTTACTTACTATACACAAACATGGAGATGTGGCCCGAATAAAAACTGGACTGGACTTACTTACATGGTAACTAGTTTGTTATTCCATGCCAGTTTGTTGTCACTAACTTTTTTTTTATAAGCATACACCCCCTCAAAAAAATAACAACTTAAGTTAATGTTATTATAAGTTTATCATATTTTACAAAATGTTTTTTTGCTTTGTAGAACGTTCTTATAACGTTCTTCAAATTTTTATGTAATTGAAGTTATAAATTTTGCTGACAAAACGTGCATTAATATTAATTCAATTTTAATGTAAATTAAGTGGCTGCATATTTGTATTTATACTTTTTTTTTTTTTTTACTTATTTAAATAACTACAATATTTACTTATTTACAGATTAAAATTCTAGCTGGTCATTTAAAATGTCAAAAATGTTGTACTTGAAAGTAATTACAATGATGGACATGCACAATTCTTTTATATACTCGCATTAAACATTTGAAATTAATCATGCTGGGTTTAAAATGTAATGTGAATATGAGCATTAATATAATGGGGTTTTCAAAATCTGTATTATATAATATAATTATACTCCTGCGGCGGTAAACATAAAATACATTTGATTAATATCAATATCAACGAATCATTTTCATATTATCTTTGTACAAATTTGTCATAAAAAAAATCTAAATTTTATTCACAGTCTTTTTATTTAACATCATGATTTTGTTAAGTTTAAAATTATAAGGTTTAGTAAAAAATTATCTTAGAGATAAAAAAAAAATATACATAGTTACTACAAGTATTTTATGCTGTGTAATGGTTATGTATAGGTTTCTCATTATTTTCAGCCACGATTGCTTCTCCCACACATATGGTGGTTACATGATGCTATAGCGGGTCTTCACACAGCTGATATGCACACATTCTCTCTCTCAATCAATCTCACATTTCTTACCGATTTATGATGAGTCACTCTCACACAAAGTGACGCCGATTAATTATTTTAACTCTTTTACTTTCAAGTTTTTTTTTTATTATAACATTATTTTTTATTATTTATAATATAATGCGTAAAGTAATATTATATACGTTTATAGAGAAAAAAAAAATGAAATTTGATATCGGTTTAAAATATGATAGAGTTGTTGAACTTCATTAGATCAGGTAATACGATAATTCTTGCAGTTCTATCTTCATAGGGAAAAGCGATATTGGAGAGGGAGAGAGGAGAAAACAAACCACGTGATTTTATTTTAACAAGTTCAAGGTATGGACGAGCATCTCAAGTGTTATCAAATATTATATCATTTAAAATGGCCCTTAAATGTAAGATTCTCAAAACACTTAATTGTCACAGCATCATTAACAATTAATTTTTTACTCAGAATGTGAAAAAGTGTATGGCTAAAAATTGTTATGAAAAGAAGAAACAGCATAGTTAGTTCCTTATGTTATACATATAGCTTTGTCAACGTTTTTTTTTTTTTTTATATATATATATAAAAGGCTTTGAAAAAATGTTTACTTGGAAAAACTCAATTTATTTGTTTTTGGAATACAGTCTATTTTATTTTGGAAGAATTACAAACTTTCAACAGTATAGTATGGAATTTCATTTTTATTTTGGTCAATTATTTAATTTCTTTCTAAATAGAGGTAATTTAGAGCAATATTATATACATGAGTATAATATAAATAGATTAAAATATCATCACCATTCAATGATCTTAATTTAGCTTATAATATACTAATGTCGTAATGTTATTCTTTTTAACTTAAAATATACCGAGAGTAAATATATATAAGATTTGATGAAGCATGCTTGCTATTCAACACTATAAGGTATACATAATATATTATATATAAAAAAGTTTAAAGTGTTTTTCCCATGAACCAATGTGATTAGTCATCTGATCCTATATATAAGACTGTATCACATTAGCACGACCGTGTAATACACAATTTTAATACACTTTGAATTTTATCTTTGTACTAAGATACACTATTAAAAAAATATTAACAATATATTTTATAATGATGTGATGTGTATACGAACTATATATTCTTAATAATTTCCTTATCTGAATGAATATGAATCAAACAATAAGTGTAAATTAAGTTATATTTTGACATTAATGCAATTTACTCGGAAAATGTCACTTACTTTCAATAATCTGAATTGAATTAAGATTAACATTTGAGGTGCTATTTTAAGTCAAATTTACTGAAGATAATAATAGTCAAGGACTTGTACTTCAATCAATATAATACTAACAATTTTTACAGTGTACTATATAAATTTTAAACGATAAAATGAAATTGAAATTATTTATATCATATAATACATGATGAAATTATTTTGTTGACTGGTATAAAGTAAGGGGAACTTTTCATTTTAAATTGGTTGTAATTTGCACATAATTATGAATTATATAAGACAATATTGTTGGTCAAATATTTTGCTTTGATATAAAAAAATATTTATATGAACAAAAAAAAATACTGTTTTAAGTTCTAATTTTTTTTTATAATCTTTATAAGTTATCATAAAAATATTTCAGTAGCGTGTGTAAGCTATGGGTTTTGCAAGCAGCCTTGAGGGATTTGAAAATTTCTATAACTTTCAGATGATAGCATGAAGATGGAAGATCATCAGATAAATTATGTTTTTTTTTTCTTTTTTTTTTTTTCTTTATATATACAGTTACTGAAAGTAAATTAAAAATGGATTATATATGTAAATGTTTTTCGTACCAAGCAAATATGTATATCAAATTACAAAAAAAAAAATGCTTTATCATCAATTTCCAATTGTTTTTTTGATACTTTTTTCACCTCTAAATATACTTATATTATAATTAAATTTATACAAATTAGAATCTATATTATATATAAAATAAAATTATCATTTTTTTTTAACATTTAAATTTTACGTCACTCATAAAGCTGTAGTAAATTTAATTTAGATATTGATCAAATTAGTTGAGAATATTTCCTAACAAGTTTTGATTGACATGACCAAGAAATTTCTCCACTGTAGCACGCGACAAGGGGAGGTGACAACTACTAGCTAGGGGGGAGAGTTGCAGCAATGTGGTGACGTCATCATGGTAGACCTAGATACCGTGGTCACGTGATCTAATTAGCCCCGCCCCCGCGAGTCAAGGTAGAGACCGCCTCTCTTTACTTGTAGTCGCGGCGCCTGAGCATAGAGAGCGGGGGCGGCGCCTATACTTGGCGCCTCTTGAGAGTTGTTTCATGGAGATTGCAAGAGCTTAATTAGAAATATGAATTGATAATATATTCTTTAGTAAATTATTTTATTACATTTCTTAGTAAGGAAAACTTATATATAATTATTCTTTGATCATGCAGATAATTTCTTTTAAGTCATAAAATTAAAAGCTTTAGAATGCAGGAAAATATTATTAATAGAAAATAATGTCTCATTGGCTGACTTTTTTTTACTAATGTTAAATATGTCTCAAAATGTTGGTAATATTTAGAGTATGGCTAAATTACCTGATTTACGTACTAAACAAAATTAATAAATGTTTTGCGGCTTGATGTGAAAAAAAAAATGTTGTTTGCTTCTCTAAAATTGCATGTCATCATAAACATATATAATTTTTTAAATAAAAAAAAACTGCCCTATCTCTATGCCTCATCGAATATGCTTTTTTTTTAATTTCATAATTACTGCTCGCAGCAAAACAACAACGGAACACTGCATTTCATATTAATATCAAAATTTCATTATAA
This sequence comes from Siphlonurus alternatus, assembly GCA_949825025.1. Taxonomy (NCBI): domain Eukaryota; kingdom Metazoa; phylum Arthropoda; class Insecta; order Ephemeroptera; family Siphlonuridae; genus Siphlonurus; species Siphlonurus alternatus. The sequence goes on along the minus strand of OX463781.1, from coordinate 8,972,253 downwards.
AGTTTTTATAATAGTAGCCTGTCAATTTTATTTGCTATTTTCCACGTCATTTTTTTATACGTGCCTTTTAAAATATCCAAACAGAATTTCAGATTTCTCTATTTCTTTTATTTTTTTTTATTCAAAAAGACACGAAAAAAAATACTATTTAGCTTAACATATATTTATAAATTTCTTGTTGCATTCTCACATTCACAACTCACAAGTAATAAATTTTATTTTAATTGAGTCCTTTTGCCAAATAATTTTTGACAGTAAGTTTATAATTGTTAAATATTGACTCAATAGTATTGAATAACTGAATTATCCAAGGCTTACCGATGAGCACATTTTACAAAAGTTACCAATCGACATAAGACAATAGTCAAGATGAAATTATATGAGTTTCGACCCGGCACAAGGTTTTAGAAAAAAATATGATTTGGATATAAAGCTACCGATGTATCTTGGTAACTGGAATATGATAAATAATTTAAATTTGCTTCATGAGCATGTGGGAGGCGGGCTGGGCTCGAAGCCAGGAGCGGTCAGCAGCACGCAGGCCGGCGTGCGTCACGCGAGCTCCTCAGCACGCGGCGGTCAGTGCGTGCCTGGACCAGCCCCAGGGCCACGACGAGATAAGCGAGCCGCGGGCCCGGATGTTCATTCAAGTCGCACCTTTGGGGTAAAATTTAGGGCAGGTTTGGCGGTGCTTCGTGTGAAATAATATTGAAGCAATGTTAGATTATAAGTGGCCTTGTATCATTTACCTGTATCAAATGAGGAAGTCGATCAGATCTTTCATAAAAATGTTAAGTCTTCAATATTTCTTAACGTAAAAAAATGACCGAAAATGTATGAGAATATCACTTTTTGATTTTTGAATAAAAAATCCTTTACTTTATACACAAACAGAGCAGACTTCCAATTATTATCACACTGCACAAGAACAAATCTTTAGATTCAGCTGTACATATTTTTTTTCTTACCCCAGTTCAAAATCTGCAAACAACTCTATTCCGAAGCACATACCTCCTTCAATTATTTTGACTACTACTTATTTGGTAACATTGTTTTTGTGCCTGTGAATTCTCGTGTCTGGAAGGCTTGTAGTAATGTCATGTCTGGTGAGATTCCATCGGTAGACGCTTCCATCAGCCATGCGGGGTGCTATCTGATCTCTGCATGCTCAATTACTAACCGAGAGTAAAAATATATGCTCTACATAATAATTTCTCCTTCGAGCAAAATATCCATAAAGTACCGTCTTCTTTTTAATACAAATTATAATGTTTTACTTTTCCAGTAATATAAAACTGAGTTAAAAAATTGGCAATATAAATTTATCAACCATAATCTAGTGTAATAATCTTTTAAACTTACAATAAAAAACTTGAGCATTATTACAACTTAATACTTTATTATATTTTTATATAAAAAAATAAAATAAATTTCGCAATATATATTATAATTTGAAATATAATTATTTAACATCAGCACACAATTATATAGCAAGGAAAAAAATAGGTTATACATTACATTGATAAATTGTTTCTTTCTTTTGCTTCATGTGTTGTAAAGAAATGGATTATAATTTCAATCAATCAAAAACTACATGTATAATATAATAAATTATCTTACACAATTATAATAAAAAATATAATATTTTGTATGTAAGAATTGATCTATTCAAAAAAATAAGAATGTAAATAATATTAAGTTAGAATAAATAATGTTTTGACAAATAGCTTGCATTTTGTATACACGTGTGTTGTGAGATATTATTTCATCTCACCGCCGCTACGAGCGACCTGATGATGCCGCTGCAACCTCTCCGTATATGAAGACAATGCTACTGACTGCTGAGTTAGGCCATGTTATATTCGTGCGTCTTATTTCTGAGAAACAACGTCTCGAGGCTGCCGCCCGCATTCATTCTGCGATACAAGACCACGTGATTCCGAGAGGTAGGACGATCACTGTGTATCAAAATAGGACATTTAATCAGTATGCAATTAAGAATATCAAAGTTTCAGTCAATTTGACGCTCAACAGGTGGATTTGCAAGAAAGACAGAAGGCTGTGATTTGCTATCGGTGAAGGTGTGAACCAAGATGGCTGTCATATCGTTTCAAAGCAAGTGCGCATGAAGAGTTAAAGATAAATCTCAGTTAAGGAAAAAATTTAAATACAAATTTAGCAAAAATGCTCAAATGTGGTAATGTAATTTAGGTAAATTTAAAAAAAAAAAAAAATGGAAATCGTAAGTTGAATCTGTAATTAATCGGGTGATAAATTTGGTTGAGGTGCTGTTACTTATTTTTATTTTGAGGATAGAATGAAGAAACATTTACCAAGTATAATAAAAATGGTATAAAAATGACTAAATCGCCATTTGATGAAGGTGTGATAATGATGAGAATGGCAGTTATGCTTTAGTCCTCCGGTGAAAAGCCTCGGTGTTTATGTCTGTGGTTTCACGCGGAAAAACACGTTAAATTAAAAAAAAAAAAAAGAAAAACTTTCTTTTGAGGAGGTTTTACATGAGCGACGGCTGCGATGCGATATTAGTGTAATTGTACTAAAATTAGTAAAATTCCATGCATCAAGCGAACAATTACTACAACAATGATGTGTGTCAACAAAGATGGATATACCATAGGAGTATTTACGGCCTTGTCAATCTAAAAAAATAAATCACCATGTAAATTTCAGCTTTAAATTTAAAACAATTCAATTAATAAGTCCATTCGTAAATAGTCAAATCGGAATCAGATTTTTCTTACTTCACAAACAGCTCATCTGATTATTGATTAATGAGTTGATTGTGTATTTGCAAACAGACCTTTATTAGTCTTAATTATTTAACACTGGTGAATGATTTAAAGAGAAAGTGCTCACCTCTTGAAATTAAGACTTACCCTGAATTTAGCTACCATGGAAAATCGTTTCACCTGGTCGGCCCGCGGCTTCACACTCGCTCTCCGGGCAAGCCCCAAACTCAATTATAATAAAAAAATAAAAATACCAGTGGCACGCGATTTAGGAATATTATATATGATAATGTTAATGTATATTTTTTATATATATAACAGACTTCTATAAAAAAAATTATATGTTCCAAGTAGTCATTATGGCTCAAGAAAAAAAAAAGTTATAATAAATATTATGTGGGTAGTTGAAAATGTTAAACGTATTATAAAATTTAAAAAAATAAATAAAACGAAAATTTTGTCCCATAAAATGTTTATAATTATAAAAATTTTATAATTCATATCACGTAGACACATAATACACATGTATGCAAAAAATATTGCAGACGTTTTTAAAAATACTCCTTCATAATGTCCTTTGTACAATTTTCGAATCACGGACCAAATACCCCCGGACGAAATACCCCCGGACCAAATATCCCCGCCCGGACCGGACGAAATACCCCCGGACGAAATACTCCCGGACGAAATATCCCCGGACGAAATACTCCCGGACGAAATACCCCCGGATGAAATACCCCCTTGTAAGTGGAGAGGGGCGGGCGACCAACACAGGAGGGGAAGTTGACTTTATTTATAAAGTCTGTTTTTCTGTCGTTTGTCTGACGTCACGCGCGTCGTTAAAGAAGGAAGTTAGTAACGCCATTTTTCACAACAAATATGTATCATATAATATTCAAAGTATATTTATAGTTAATGCCGTATCAAGATCTCAAATTGCATCTTTAATTTTATACCAAAACATACTCAAAATTGTGCCGCAAACAAACGATTTTTGTATATGCTATGCTTACTTTGATTGTGCGGCAATTATAAATTGTCTCAGCGTTTTGCAGCAAGATTTTGAAGGTTTTTAAACGATTTTAGGTTTTTAAACCTAGGTGTGCCCCTAGCGATTTGAGCAAAGCCCGAAATTAACAAATATTTTGGGATTTGCTCATTTAAATTTGAACATTTCTAGAAGTGCTCAAATCGAAACAAGCAATCCCCGACGAGAAGTTTTATATCGGGCTTTGCTCATTTAAATTTGCTCATTTCTGAAAGTGCCCAACTCGAAAAAAGCAACCCCGACAAGAATTTTTATTTCGGGCTTTGCTCACTGTTTTGATCATTTCTAGAAGTGCTCAAAGCAAAATGAAAAATAATTATTGGAAATTGTGCCGTATTATAACAATAAATAATAATATATATATATATATTTTTTTTTATTTCATTTTAATCATATACATTATTGTCCAGCCAAAGCTTTATATTTTTAAAGCTTGCCGGCTGGTGCAAATTAAATATACAGAATAATATTGTAAATTTAATAATATTTTAACTATATCACTTTTTAATTTATTGATAAAAATACAAATTTAACATTAATAGCGTGTATATAGTATTTTTTTTTTATTAAAACATTTCTTTCTGTATTATTCAAGTCAGATTGAAAAAATACGATTTTTTCACACTGAGAGACACTTTTAATTTTTTTTATTATCATTTTTTTACAATTAAAGGGTATGATTACAATTTATATACCCTAGCAATGAATTCCAGGTTGCAGATGAACAATTTCTAAGTTCAGACGACGTACCACACATGACAAAGAAAAGAGTGTCTCAGATCAGCAGCAGCATTAGCAAATTCAAAGCAAGGTTTTGTGTTTTGCAACTACAAGAAAGGTTGTCAATCTAAAACATGTTGTGCAAAGAAAAAATTTAGATGAAATTTAAAATGCCATGATAGTAATCCCTGCAAAAATAAGTCAAGTTCAGGTAATAATAAGATCAGGTAATAATCAGGTATAATATTTATTTATTTATTTATTTATTTATTTATTTATTTATTTATTTATTTATTTATTTATTTATTTATTTATTTATTTATTTATTTATTTATTTATTTATTTATTTATTTATTTATTTATTTATTTATTTATTTATTTATTTATTTATTTATTTATTTATTTATTTATTTATTTATTTATTTATTTATTTATTTATTTATTTATTTATTTTTTTATTTTTTTATTTTTTTATTTATTTTAAGTTAGTAGGTTTGGTACTATCTTGAGGAGCTCTTTGCTTCTTAGGGAGTTCTGTAAATTAAGTTAAAATGATTTTGTAATATATCAGCTGTAAAAAATTTAATTAAATTAACTAACATACAATATTAATATAAAAATTGTGACAAAATCGTATTTTTCAGTATCAATTGAATAAAACAGAAAGAAATATTTTAATAAAAAAATAATATACAAGCTAATGCTAAATTTGTATTTTTGGTACTTAATTAAAAAATTGATGTAATTATAATATTATTAAATTCACAATATTTTATTGTTTTAATTATTTATTACAAATTATTACTATAATACAGCACAATTCATACAATTATTATTTTTCACTTTGCTTTGAGAACTTCTAGAAATGATCAAAACAGTGAGCAAAGCCCGAAATGAAACTTCTCGTCGGGGTTTGCTTTTTCCGATTTGAGCACTTCTAGAAATGGTCAAATTTAAATGAGTAAATTTAAGCCCGAAATAAAACTTCTCATCGGGGTTTGCTTTTTTCGATTTGAGCACTTCTAGAAATGTTCAAATTTATATGAGCAAAGCCCAAAATATTTGTTAATTTATTCGGGCTATGCTCAAATCGCTAGGGGCACACTTAGATGTGCGCATTGAATTCGGGCTTTGGTGCCAACATATATAAATAAAGGAAGGAATAAATAAGGAAATAAATAGAACAACAAGTAAATTAAGAAATTAAGTTTCTTCAGGAGGGGTACACATGCTACGTTAAGTGTTCACGGCACCTATAATATAGTACCTGGGGACCAAAAACAATAGAAAATATTGCATTTTTAGACCTATACCAATTGAATCAGAATTAAAAAATTACACTAAAAAATTTACTTAATTTTTTTTTTTAATTTAAAAAGTTATATAGGGACGATTACGATTTTGAAAAATTTTAGTTTAAAAAAAATCTAAAAAAAATGCAATAAACACTAATAATTAACACATGCATAAAATGTATCGTATCAAAATATATTACACATTAATTTTAATTCGATATGAATGATATGATAAATTAATGCATAATGCATTGGCCTAACGTTGCTAACTTCCTTCTTTAATACGACGCGCGTGACGTCAGACAAACGACAGAAAAACAGACTTTATAAATAAAGTCAACTTCCCCTCCCGCGTTGGTCACCCGCCCCTCTCCACTTACAAGGGGGTATTTCGTCCGGGGGTATTTCGTCCGGGGGTATTTCGTCCGGGAGTATTTCGTCCGGGGGTATTTCGTCCGGTCCGGGCGGGGATATTTGGTCCGGGGGTATTTCGTCCGGGGGTATTAGGTCCGCTTACCACAATGTTCATTGCGTTTTATGTGCCTGGGATGAAGTTTCACCACAATGAAAATAGAACAGAATTTTTAAAGTGAGTTTTGCAAAATAAAAATTAATTTACTCGTAAAATAAATTCAATTTTTGTTTATTTTTTATAAAAGCAATTAAACTTAGAGACATTTTCATTTTCAGGTTGCATGTATTTTCAAGTAGGAATATTTTATGTCATTCTAATTTAAGTTTAACACTGACAATTCTTGTAAAATAAAATAAACAAACTGAAGATTAAAAAAAAAGTTAACAATTTAACTGCTATAATATTGTTAATGATTTGTGTGTATTAGATTCATGAGGTATGAATAAAAATCTTTAATTAAACAAGAAACTTGCCACTTAAACAGTATAAAATAAAGTCAAAACGGTACAAAAAAAAAAAAAGTGAATACATCGATCGTGCTTAATAAATCCCATTGTAAAAGTTTGTGTATAGTGTTGTACTTTTTAAAATAAAAAAAAAAAAAAAACTTACATGCACGACCAATTCACCACGCATATCCAAACCTAAAAACATACACAGTATTATTTTTATTATTTGCTTTTCTTTCTATCTCTTATATATTATGCAGAAGAGATCTTTTGTACTTCATTCAACAGTACTTCGTATAATTACCTCACTTCACACCACCACACTTTGAATAAAGTAAAATTCAAGTACATGTATAACGACGTAATAGTTTAATTTATAAAATATTTTATGTTCCTGGATTTAATTACTGGAGAAGATTTCAGTATTATTAGGCAATATATATTAAAGTATATTTTACATTAAAAATATTTAATTTACTTTTAGTTTTAACAAAGTTATCAAAGAAAATGTTAATATGTCTCGCTAAGAATTCGTGTGATTTCACTTGAGTGTTCATCGGCATGAAAGTACTTGTTGAAGGGTTTTTTAAGAGAGAGAGAGAGAGAATGAGTGAAGTACAGCAAGGGTTGTGTGGTGGGAGGGTGTTGATGTTATTGGCAGTGGTCCAGCACGCAGCATCCTCTATAATAGTCTATAAGAAGCATCTTTTCTTTTTCTTCTTTTATTATATTATAACCCCAGCACTGCGGTGGTTAACAAATTATAGTGCATGGTTCCTCGATTTGAATACTAAATACAGTAACAAAAGTTATAGTTATTTTGATTGCTTGAATTATTTTGTATATATCTCATTTAATAATTTAACTCAATTCTGCATCAAAAATATATGAAAAGATACGTTTCTAGATTTAATGAAATCAAAATTAATAGCAAAGAAATGTAAAATCTAATAATAAATTGAATTTTTTTCTCTGCAATAATATTTTCATTTAATCTTTCACCTTGATTGTTATAAAAAATAAAAATTTGTCTACACAATAAACTTACATAGTAAGTTAACATTTGTGTATGCTTACAAAAACATTAGTTCAAAACATTTTTTTTTTACATTATATTTTCCCATGCTTGTTTTTGTTTTCTTTTTCCTCAATGTTTACAGTATATTTTGTTTTCTTACACCTGTAGATAACTCAACAATACTTAACGTTTAACAATGTGATGTTACACCTAACCAAAATTTTCAATGTTAATATTTTTTTATCTATTCATAAAAATACAAAAAGTGTGAACAAGATTAAACGATATGCGTGAAATTGAAGAAAAAAATTGTAATAACATTCTTAATTTTTTATTTATTTATTTTTAGCATGTAGGCGTCAAAGCAATTTAATATTTACTATATCAAATAATAATAATAATATATTGTGTATTATATTTTGTGTTGTAAGTAATCTGGGCAGATCTATCTCGAAGCTGTCGGGGAATAAAGAAGATTTTTTTTTATAAACTGACAATCTTTGTGGCAAATTTCTTATTGTAAAGCAGACAAAACAAGAAATTTAACTGAAAGTAGTTTTATGATTTAATTCCACCGCAGTAAGTTGAAGTATTATTAATATTTTTGTACGTTAAGTACTGTAATAAATACAAATAGACAATTTAAACTCAATTAAATCACTTTCAATGCATGCAGACATGAAAACGGATTCGCAATGCAATTGTTACCAAAAATTGACTGAAGGGAATATTACACGATTCAGTTTTTCTTACGGTATCGCACTTTATAGAAATTACTCAAACAAAATTGAAATGCATAATTACATTTTTAACAAATTTATAGATAAAAGAAAGTAATTTTTTAAAAAAAATTAAAAGCAAATCGCAGAGTGTAGTGTAATAATATTTATTCATATTTTGAAAACTGTTATTGGTTTGAAAAAGGCATGCATTAAGTTGAGTATCATGGAGCTCATAATTTGCACATCATTTTGCACATTAAAATAAGTTTATATTATATGCTTATTTTAGTTATTTGTCACAAGCATGGTTACTTTTATAACACACGGTTCACGACAATAGATGATGCAAACAATGATTTCTAGTACTTTCAGATCAATTAAATGACGGTACTTCTCATGAATTGAATCTAAATATATTCGCACGCATTATGTCTTAACGGGGGACTGCTAGCGAGGAGGAATTTGGTGAGCACCGTGGGCACCATCCTCCTCCTGCACATAGCACGCGTGACTGCAAGCGACGCAAATAACCGGCAGGGCCGCCGCCTGCTTTGTCTCCGCGTCCAGGTGGAGTACTGCACTGGCGTCGTAACCAGCTACTTTATAAGGGAGGGGTATCAAACTGTAGCGAGGACAAAATGTCCTCATTCTAAGTGGAAACGCTGCATTTTTCTTTCTGCTGTTATCACTCTTATGATGAGAATGAAGTGATAACGTTACTTTTCCTTCATTTGAGTTACCACATTAAGCTATAAGGGAAGGGGTATAATTTTTTTTTAACAACCCCTAATTGGGTACTTCCACTTACTATAACTACACTTGTTAGTTTGTTAGTTTGAAAACCCGAACCTTTATTTATCTCTTCAAAAATAAAAATATCGTCTCCCCTTGTCGCTTGCTTTCAAGTTCTAACAATTTTTAATGTAACAAAAAAAAACAAAAACAGAATCAAAATTTAAGCTTTTTGGTCGAATTAGCAGAAAAAAATTTAGTAGAAAAAAAATACATCATAGAAATAACACATAATTTTACTGTCATTAAGTGAAAAATTATTAATTAAATTTCGTATACCTGCCATATACAAGTATGAAGTTATTATGGCATGTACATACCTTTAATTTATATTTTCGACGTTTTACAGTTTGCGAATGCCACTGTAGATTAATAGCAATATGATGCCAATTTTAAATTAATCGCTTTGATTTGCAATGCCACAGGAGGGTGCTGTAAGAATCAACCGGATCTATTTATTGAAAATGACGAAACTCTTTTTAATTTTCAACAATTAAAATTATATCTCTAGGCTTTTCAATTGTATAAAATAATATGATAAATTTTTGCTATTCATTGCAGGTGGCTAATCACTCTTCGTCACTAAACATAATTATTGAACTTACTAATTACAAACTGACATGAATCGATGAGTCTTTTCAATTTAATTATTATCATTGAATGACCTTTAAATGTATAATTAATCTACTAATGATATATAATAATATAAAGAATAGCAACTTGTACTCATTACTAATATTACATAGATTATTATTATAAATATATTCTGCCTTATATGTATTACAATAATTACTGCAGAATTAATGGAGAAATTATAAAATAGTTTTTAATTTAATTAATTAAATAGTTTACGATGCCAGGGTGTTTTAATTAATAACAATCATCTTGCATTGAAAGAATCTTATATTACAATTACAATAAATAACTCATTTGTATATCAACTTTATTATACATCAATAAAACGACGAGGTTATTTTATTTTTTCAGATTTCTCAGAAGTTTCTAAAAAAAAAAATATTCAAAATTCAATTTTTGACGCCCATTTTCAAGCTATATTCTTTTATTTAGAAGTGATGCCTAAAAGGGGCGTGGTGTTTTTTTGTTTTGTTTTGTTTATTTTTTTTTTTTTAAATAGTTAATAGTTCAAATTAATATCCTGGATGCTGTTTTTTTTATTTAAACTATAGAGAAGTATTATATTGTTGTGCATTTATTTATGCAATTAAATTTTGTCATGTGAGTTGCCCATTGTCATATTGCTTTAATAAGCTTCTTATTTTTTATAATATGAAATGTTTTGCATAGTAAGAAAATAAAAATATTAGTTCATGCAATTATTATAATTTTCTTAAGCCTTGTATTCATTTTTACAATAGTTGCAGCTTTGCATTTTATATTTTAATGACAATGCTGAAGTTATACAAAGTAATAATAATTAAAAGTTAAGAACATGACTGCACATACCACGTTAAATGTTTTACAACTATGTAACCTATATTTTGTAAGCACTTTTTTGTTGTTGTTGTTATTTTACTTCACAGAGAGGATGTCACGAAGGGTAATGTGTGTTTGAGTCAAGTGCATACATTCCAGAGTAGCGGACAACTCAGAGCACGAGGTTTCAAACCTGGAGTCAGACGTCATTATTTTTTAAACGTCATAATCAGAATAGCTGATGCGGTTGGCTAAAAATGCAGTTTTTTTCTACATTTTGGTACCGTTTCGTATGGTTTTATTCAACAGGTATTTTAAAATTTCTTGTATATATATATTGCGATTATATTTAAATTATGATATGATTTTTAACTAAATAATAAGGTTGTTATCATATGAATATCTTGGCTTATTAGCTTTACTTGAGCTCAAAACTTGCAAGAAGAATAATTATGAATGCTGCATGTTCCAATTTCCAAATCTAATATTTAATGTTTATTTAATCTAATAATTGGTGTTCAAATAAAAAAAAAGCTTTAACTGAGAATGACTATATATAGGGCTATCTGATGCTATATAATTTTATACAGTATTATAGCAACAATTGTATACTGTCCTTTGTATTATAGTGCATGAGCGTACACCTCACGTTCTAAAGCGCACCTTGACTCGCGGTTTTCCCTACAGATGGCACGGTCCTCACAGTTCCTTTGTTTCTTGGTGCTCATCTACTACAATATGGGGCACGCAAAGTATTTCTTGGTGAAGACGAAAAACGTGTCTTCTTACCACACAGCACAAGGCAACAATGCGCATTGTTGAGTGTTTGCTTACAGACTCAAATAAGAATAACAAATGATATAGAAAAATATAACAAACTATTTAATTTTGAAATAAAATATTATAATTTCACAATCATAAAAATTAAGTCAATATTTTTATTTCATAGAATTGCTATTCACTGCTTACGAAACTTACATGTTTTCTCAATAGATGTCTCTGATTGAATGACCTTTAATTTATATTAACTTTGGTTAACTTCTTGAATGCAGTACAGAATAAGAAGACGTGTAGGTATTTTCTATCTGTTTAACCAACTGCTCCTCGAGAACTTCTAGAGAGCGAAGAAAACAAATCGGCAGAGCGAAAACAAGTACGCGATAACTCATAGTCTTACGTTGCAATAGAAAGAGCCGCGTTACTTTAGAGCTAGGGCTGCTGTGCCACATCAAAGTCCGAGTAATGGATTTTATAGCCTTAAGGTTAATATAAATTGTGGCGAGTAAAAAGAACAATATAAAGACATTCAAATATTTATAAATATATTTTTTTTTCATTCATCAAACATTTTAAAAAGAATTGATGATTTCAAATGCATTTTTTGGAAATCCCAAAGAAATAAAAGTACAAAAAATGTACCTACCTTAAAAAATTCAAACGGTGTTTTTAATTTAAGTTATTTGCTGAAAATACGAACTATAGAACCGATAGCTATAAATACAGTTAAACTTTAATTGATTTATTATTATATAGAATAGATTGATAATAATTACTGATTTACAATAGGGATATTATACTGTATTATAATGTATTATATTGTTATGAAATAACCATAAATGGAACGAGTATAGATTACAATAGTTAGTAAATTAGAAACTTTTTAATGAGGATAAACCATTAATCATGTTTTGTTAACATTATATTTAAGAAATACGCAGTTTATAATTTAAGCTGACTTTTGTAGCACCCTCTCTTTTGTTCGCCGCTTGACGTCACAATTTCTGCTTCAGCTTATACATAATAATTAGCTTATAATTTTATAACTTGAATTAAGCATCTCTTGCAATTAAATTCACTAATTACTGAACGGAACAATTTGTGTTAGAAACACGTAATTATTTTGAATAAATTATAATATATTCAACCTGTATGACACAGATAATAATTGTTCAATTAGAGTTCAGTATATAGAAGTTATTTTATATAGCATGAATGAAAAGTGCTGGGTGGCACCGATGGGCCAATCATACCTCATTTTAAAAAAGCAAAGAACACTCTCCAAATTTGATTCCTGATTATTTCAATTATAGAAGGGTGGACTCAACCCCCGTTGGGGGAGGGGGTAATTCCAATTGTTACAATGTTATTCTAGATGGTGTTATATCTTTTGTATTTTTTGGGACAATTTTGGGAGGGAAGAGAAAGGTGGATTCATGATTATTAAGAAGCTTTGGAGATAGCTAAAGTATGATCTCTCATAGAATTTTCTGTAATTTATTGGAAGTGTATTGATGCTATACAAAATATTACTTTAAAATCTAAATTCGTACACTGAGAATCAAAGAAATTGTCCACTACCCAGCGTTGAAGTCTCTTGAATTGCAATTTATTTTATTCAAGAAAATTCAGTTCACTAAAAAAATATATATATTGCAATTAAAATGATAATAATACATATTTATTTTTAATATAGATTTTTTTTATAGACGTCAAAGTTTTTCCAATTAACAATTTCATCTCATTTTCTAAATTTAAAAAGTTAAGAATATATCAAAGATAAAGGTTGTTTATAATTTAAATTTAGTATAATGAGGAAACATAAATCTTGAAAGGAATCTAATCACAGGACGTGAACATGTGACAGGGATGATGCGTCACACTACAGCGGGGGGTGGAAACTTTACGTCACTGACGACTATATACATGTATAGGTAGCTCTCACATTGAGGATTATGGTGACAGCTTGTGGAGACTTCGCATTCGACACATCAGCAGACACTGAAAGCGCCAATACCATAGTGTGCTATATAGTGGTGCATGTGATATCTCTCTCTCTCTCTCTCTCTCTCTCTCTCTCTCTCTCTCTCTCTCTCTCTCTCTCTCTCTCTCTCTCTCTCTTTCCCTCCATATTGATACGACGCCAAGAGCGTGACTCGAACTAAACTCTAGCTGACAACTTTGCCTTGTTTATTCGTTTGAGCAGTAACACCAAGACGAAGCAAGCAGCAAAACAGTTGGCTAATTGTCAGTAAAACTACGAACGAGTTCAACTAATGAATAAACTTTTAACCCTCTTCTCCTTCTTCTTTTCCTACCTTTCTCCTCCCTTACTTCCCCCCTACCATCATCAACTTAACCATTGTTGCATTCACTAAACAATGACTTGAATGAAATTATTTTTAAATTAGGCAGATTGTCGTAATTGTTTTCTTAATATATCCATGAGTCTTGCATGTTCTTTAAAATTTGTAATTGTTTTTAATATAATGAAAAGAAGATATAAAACTCTATGTACTTGTGTAATATTAAGTTGGATCTTTACTATTATAAGAGCTGATGAATACACTAACAGTAAGTCATTATGGGGTGGTCTCATTTCGTTTCTGTCCTCCATTTCAGAAATTTTTATTTATAGCTTTTAATTACACATCATTTAAAATTTTTACTAAATGCCCAAACCTTAGCAGCCATTAACATTGATAATTGTTAATAAAATATTAACTTATAATTATGCAAAGATCTTGCATGAAATATAACTTGTTTTTCTCCAAATAAAGGGGACCTGTTTCACCATAAAAGCTATTTAAGAACTATAAGAGTGTCTTTAATATGTTCCTTCAAAACAATAAGGGGCATTCACAAAGTCTTAAGGCCACATTTAGGGCTCGATAATTTAAGACCAGAAATTTTGGGTCTAAAAAGCATGCCTAAAATCGGGCTTTAAATTATCGAGCCCTAAATGTGGCCTTAGGGCTTTGTGAATGCCCCTTAATATATTTAATTTTGATAACAGAAAATGCAGTTTGTATTGAATATATTTTATGAAAATAATGATAATTTTATTATTGCAGGGGCAAAATGCTAAATTGTCTAAATGGAAGGTATGGCATCTATCCATGTTATCTATCATACCCATGTTGTATAGTAGTAATTAATAAAGAAAATAATTTTGCAAAAAAAAAAAATAATAATAATAATAATTTTAACTATTGCGAGGGATTGCCAGTTCACCCATTTTGAGTTTAGCAGTTTCTTAATGGGATGTTTTCATATTTTCTTCAGTCATGGAGGGGGGGGGGAGATATCCTGCGATGCACTTGAAAACCAAGGCTGAGACCTCTTGGAGGTAACCCAGTTTAGTGGATGTTGTAATTGTAAATATTTGTCATCTTGTATATAACTGGTACGAGAGAGAGAGAGAAAGAGAGAGAGAGAGAGAGAGAGAGAGAGAGAGAGAGAGAGAGAGAGAGAGAGAGAGAGAGAGAGAGAGAGAGAGAGAGAGAGATTAACGCTCTAGATGTTTAAAAAATGCAACACTTAAAATAGTTATTAAAATTGCCTGTCTATACTAAAACTTATACCGATTGACATAACATAATTTTGCTTTTAATACAACTTAAAGATCCATAATTAAATGCTGCAGAAATTGTAACTATACTGTTTAAAATTTTGAAGACATAAATTTCTAATTATACTGTACGGCTGGCAATACATTACATAAAAAAAATACTTGGTCCTACATACTCGTTTACACCATTTAAATTAATGTTTTTGAAGATTTATATTTTAAACATCCATGCAATTATAATATTAGTTTTAATATTATTCACTTAAAAATAAACCAACGTAATAAAAACAATTATATAAATTTTTTAATATTTTGTTTCAGTTATAAAAGGTAAAAACGCGTTTATTGTTTGGAGTATACCTACAGCATTATAAGTTGAAAGACCACATATATGAGTGTGCTGAGATGATGATACCTCCCCCTCTTTTCTCGGACGTGCGTGCCAAGTCTTGATTCAAGGAGAGCAGGGACGTTTGCGAGCTGTTCGTCCATCCAAGTCAGCAAAACAACCGCCCACCACCTCCCCCGTCTCCGAGAAATCGCAGCAACTAATGTTAGAGGCTTCTCCTTAGTTGGAACAACAATTATTAAATATTTATATAATGAAATTAACTGGAAATATTACTTTTTTTGAAGAAAATTTTGATCCATAAAATTTAATATCAGGGCGTGTGTTAATTTTTTTTTTATTAATAGTTTACAAAATGTATGTATTATATTTTACTTTAAAATTAAAACAATAAAACTAAATGATAATACTTTTCATACCTTAAAACAACTTTTTTTTAAATACAAGGTAATAATAATTAATTTTCTAACTACTTGAACTGGTTAACTTTTTTTTATTATTATTGTTATATTGTTTTTAAAATTACATTAAATTGCATTGCAGTTGTTGTATAAAATAAATTTCTATATACTCAACTATACATTTTACACATTTCAAGTTTTTTTTTAAACTAATTAAAACACGTCAGATATAACTCTCAGTGACATATCTATATAAAACGAGTTATAGTATAAATTCAATAAGTATCCTTAGGCTAAACTAATCATCCACACTAGTATGTATATAAATATATACAGTATATATATTATATAGTATATATTATAGAGACAGATTTTTCCTTGAACCGTTTCTCTATATATTTTATAATATATACGTATTATGTACACTAGCTCTATATTAATATAGACCCTTCAGCTAAGCAATATACGAACTCAATCGAGTGCTAAAGTGATGGAAAATATGTTGATATCTATTTAATATTTATAAGTTATACTGTATTTTACTTGTTAGTAAAGGAAGACATTACCAATGTTTATGTTAAGATTATTACGATTTTATTAAATTATTCATTTTCTAATTAAATGCTAATAAGAAGTTATTGAATAACTATTTTGTATGCCTAATAATGCAATTAAGGGTAAGGTAACGCCACCAATGTTAAAAAAAATCCCTCACACAAAAATTCTGAAAAAAAAAATAAAATGTTCTCCTCTACACCCCCTATCAGTAGCTAAAATATCAGGTATACAAATTCGATCTAGTTTTTGAGTTGTGAATTTTAAAGTTGACTACTTTAACATGGAGAAATGGAAATCCCATGTTAAATTAGTCAACTTTAAAAATTCATAACTCAAAAACTAGATCGAATTTGTATACCTGATATTTTAGCTACTGATAGGGGGTGTAGAGGAGAACATTTTAAATTTTTTTCAGAATTTTTGTGTGAGGGATTTTTTTTTATCATTGGTGGCGTTACCTTACCCTTAACCTATTGATTATAAAATCTTTAAATTAAAAGTTTTAAAACCAAAGTAATTTTGTACCTTCGTTCTAATATGAAACTATTATTTAAATATTAAATGGTAATTACTAATATAATATTAAATTCAATAAAATTCATAATCAGAAATGTAAGAGATCATTAGACGAAAAAGCAAAAAAATTGCAATAAACTTTTATAAAAAGAAAAATAGTACTGACCATCAGAAAGTACAATAAAATTGTATATTTTCTAGTTCTTTCATAACACTGAATGTCATGTAATAAAATTATCATAAATTTAGAATTTGTTGCGAAGACTTAGCCTGCATAATACTATAAATATTTTGTATAGTAATGCTAAATATATCTCTATACAACAAAGTATAATGTCAGCTAGATATTTATAAAAATTATAAATGGTTAAATAAGAAATCAAAATACTTAAAATTTATTTCACAAAGATTTCGTTTTTATTGAAAATATATTCTCATATGCTACGAGTTTCCAAGTTTATGCAAAGAGAATATACAACACATATTGTTTTTTTGTTTGTTTTTTTAATATGTGGGTGTGCAAAAATCATAATTATTAATAATAATAATTCATTACAATAAGAACAAACGCACATTACAGTAATTAAACATTATAATTATAATATTTATATAATAATTTACACACTTGAGCAAAAACTGGAGACATTTTTTTATATATATATAAATATAAGTTATAATTAAGACAATCGCAACAGTTAAGGGAGAGACTCACAAACTCCAAATATTTTTAACAAAAAAACACTTGAATTATAAATTAATATTCTTCAACATACATTGACACAAAAATCATTCTTACAAATTAAATTAGAAAAAATAATAATTTACAACAAATTTTTTACACTACACAAAAATTACAAATAAACGAAATTCTCCTAATTTTTAAATAAATTTACATTTTCTTTTGTAAAATTAAATTACTTTTCATACAATGTTGAAATTAAAAAGCATTTTGTTGTTATTAATAATTAAGCTCTTTTTTTTTTGTTCTTTTTTTTTATTCATAAATATATGAGACATATATCACTTGGGCAAATCACAATATTGTCAACTCGCAGCACTCACTTAGTTACAATCATACAGTCTGAAAATCGAGGTGAAAAACAGACGGTGTGCATTTGGGGGAACAAAATTATGAAAAATTAATCACAGGATTAAATTACATTTATTTTTTCCAGTGTATGTACAGCATATACACAAAACTGTACGTACTTACGACATACAATTAATACTCAATCTGTATAGTAAAATAGATCGTAAATTCAATAGTTTTGAATAAGTTGCTGTAATTATTATGAATAAATGAGCACAAATGTTTTAGAATATTTCATTGGTAAATATTTTGAAAAGTGTATATATTAATATTTTTATTATTTTAAATTTAAGAGACAAATTCAGGCCACTGCAGTAATTTTATTATTTTTTCAGAAGAGAGCAATAGTTACATGGCAATAATAAAATATTAAAAGAGTTAATTTTATATAAGATATTTAAAGTTATAGGCCTATTATATAATTATTATATTTAACTGTTTTTTAATGATTATTAATTTTAATAAGAAGGGCTATTAGTAGTATTTAACAGCTTAAAATTTTGATTAAATTAAGGAAGAGCTTTAAACTTAGTGTAATTATTTCATTTTCATTGGCATTATGTGACGAGTGATTAGAGAAAATAAAAAGTTATAATTTTACAGTTTTTGATTGAATTTAACACAAAATTTATTTTATATTCTTCCTGAGAACATGTAATAATGCTGTCAACATTTTATGTTTTTAATAAGTCAATTTTTTTTTTCATTCCTGTTCAAACATTTAACATTAATTAACCATCTAATAAACATTGTTCATATTATATTATTTTTTTAACAACAATTATGGCATCCTATGACAATTTAAGAAGAAATGTACCATTTATAGATTTTTTTTCAAGTTTTTTTTTTCAATCATTTAACATGTCACAAAGTACTTTCTCTTACAATTAGATTTATTTTTAATCACATTATTTATAGAACAGATTATTTTGTTAGCAATGTTGAGCAGAGATACATTTTATTATTATAAATGAGGGTCCCATCACACTGTCACTTCTTCATCCGTATTTAACAATTGAAAATTACAACAATTATTTTTTTTTATCAATAATACGTTGTTGCAGGCCAGCTGATATTAATATTTTTTTTTCAACCAAAACACACACACACATTATATATCATTTTTGCAAAAACGTATAAAAATACAAAGATGTTTATTTTTTTTTTATATAATACATTTTATAGTTATGGCAATTGAGTGAAGTAGGAAAAAGTTATAGGTTGAAAATTTTTTGCAAGAGATTGAATAGAGCATTTAGTACTAAAGATATTATATAGAAAAATGTTTATATTAAAGGCTTTTTATTATCATGCAGTATTGTTCTTAAAATTTTAAGTGTATATATTGTTAGTATGATATGACCAAGAAAATGGTTAAATATATTTTAAAGCTTTTAATTGTTGTAAATGGACAGTTTTTTTTTATTTCAATGGTTGCTTTTTATAATTATATGAATATATATTATTTTAAACAAGCCTGATTTTAGATTATATAATATGTAAATTACGAAAGGAAGTTTTTTTTATATTATAGGAGTATAAAATCCGAAAAATACGAGAATATTATATTTATTTAAAATTGTTATTAATTTTTTCTTATTTTTTTTTAAATTTTTTACTAACAGATTGTTGTCAATTGAAAGACAGCTTATAAGAGAGAGCATTGGTTTCACGGCAAAATAAATTCAAATTTGCACGCGTATAACTCATTGCTATAATAACGGCACCACATTCTGATTGTTTGTTAACATGCAGTAAAAATTACACTGAATTATAACATCAACCGATAAAACATGTTTTTTTATACATATTTTGACAAGTATTTGACAGAAAGTAAAAAGTGCAGTTTTTAGACACCAATAATAAATTAATATTCTAAATGCAAAGAGTTGAAAAATTAAGTGATTTAAAATTAAATAAAGAGAAAAAAATATAATTATTTATAATGATAATGCCCTAGAAAAAGAAAATAATAAATTATATTGAAATCACTTGCTCCTTTGGAACACAATTATTGTTAAACAAAAACATGTTCTAACTTGATATTTATGCAGAAATATTAAAACATTTAACTATAGGTACAGTGTGTAATAGAAGCAATAACAATTTAAGATTACGCTATAATTAAACTCAAGATCAATCAATAAACGTCATAAATATGATATAAATATTAATTATGTAATAAATAAGATACATACCTTCATGAATATTTAATATGACGCAATTATAATTAATTGATTGAACGTGAATAAAACCATAGATGACTAGAACCGTGTGAAAAGATGGCCAATATTCACCAACCTTTTTTGTAAAAAGAGAACAATCCCTTTTTTAATAAATAATCTGAGCAAACGTTTCACATGATTCTTTCAAATTTGTTTTCCATTTTTAATATTATAAAGATATTTTATTAATGCATTCCTTTCATACCATTCCAATTATAAATTATTAATATTTAGTTGAAAATATTAAACTGGCACATCGTAATCTTAGTAAGAAAAATTCTATTAGAGATTTACATAAATAGCTGGATTATCAAAAAACTGGCCACTGATTTTTTGGCACTTTTTCTCTCATTAATTAAACGTACAAACCATTTAATTGAAAAACGGAAATAATAAAAAAATTAATCTTGATTTCTTTTTTATTCTTATCTTTCTTTATGAAACGGAAGAATATTTTTTTTTTAAAGAGAGGGCATTACATGACTTCTGCTTAAATAAGTGTGTATAAAAAATTTAAAAAAAAAAATAAAAGTTTTGATTTTATTAGAAAGTGTTTAAAATATGAAACATTCTTAAATTTTGTGTAAACAACGTAATTTTTAATAAATATATCTGACGTTAGATGACTCTGAGGGATGCAAAAACCTACTTTCTTCGTGGTTAAATAGTAGGTAATCGATCGGTGAGCAAGCCAGTGGACGGACGGGAGGTTTTAAATGGAGGGGGTGGGGGGAAAAGAGGGTACCTGGAAGTCACCGAACAAAATCTAGACTGCGCGGCGACTTAACCCAGACTAGGTCACAAAGTCTGTGACGTCACGAACACGTGGTCCGTACACTGCTCTTAAACTCACCATTGCAAAATAATAATGAGAAAAAATCAAGAAAATATATACGTCACAGCTTCCTATATTGGACCCAGACAAAAAACATTATATTATATACGGATTAAATTTATTCCTCTCATTGTTATTTTTTTTTTTATATAATGTATTTAAAAATTCAAACCACGTTGTTTTAAAAACAGAATATTTTAACCAGTTAAAAACATTAAACAGCTATTCAAATAATAATAAAAAAAAAAACTATTGAACTTTTATCTCTCTTTATATTATATCTCTCGTTGTTTTCTAAGAAAATAAAAATAAAAAAGAATAGTAAAGAAAAAAAGACCAGAGAGCATTATTATTCCAAGTGAAATAAATATTAACTTTTTGGTTTTACTTGTTTAAAAAAAAACAAAAAGTATAATATTAACTGCATGATTTTTTTTTTTAAAATTAAAACAAAAGGCAAAGAACAAAAAAAAATATCAATACTGTTTGTCACATAATAATAATACTGTGATAAATATTTTTTTACAATTATTTTTCCAAAGAAACTCGCTGGCTATATATACATTTTTTTAACGATAAAATTTCATCATATATATGCCAACAAAATTTAGTACGTAGTACAAGAAACAAAAATTAATGGTAGTAAGTAATTTTTCACAGTAAAAATCAACATTGTATATTAAATGTCCTTATTTTGACAAAAAAATGTTCATTTTTTTTTTTTTAAATTATATATTATTATATATACATCACTTATTTAATAATTATTTCAGTCGTTCTCCATTGGTTCAGGAGGTGATGATGGCGAAGGTGAATGAACTGATAATGAACTTAATGCTTGTGAAGGTGATAAGGGTGGTTCACCCCTTGGTGAATCACTACCACCCCCACTACCCTCATCCATTGAACCACCACCTCCTCCTAATGTCCTATCATTACCACCACCCGCTTCATACCTTGCATGTGTTCTCATATGTCTAGTTATCATATCCCTGCGACAAGCAGCATAAGGACATTGAGGACATCTATATGGTTTTTCACCAGTATGCGTTCTTTGATGTGTAGATAAATGATCAGAACGAGAAAAAACTTGTCCACATACACGACATGTATAAGGTTTAACACCAGTATGAAGTCTCATATGTCTAGTTAACATATCACTTCTTGCAAATGATCTTTGACAAACATCACATAAATATGCTTTAGTAGTTTGATCAGATTGTTGTTTACTTTTATGACGTGATGCCATATGTTTTGCTAAACGATCATGTAAACTAAACATTTGTCCACATATTGGGCACACGTATGCTACATCTGAACCAGGTGGCATTTCTTCAACTACTGGTGATACTTCAAGATTGTACCTGTGTGCTACAGATTCCTTTGTTGTAGGAGATGCTACGTCTCCACGTACTATTGGTACTGGTACCAGACTTCGTGGTAAGTAACTTGTGGTGCTCATTGTTGGTAATGCGGGAGGTGCAGCTGGACTCTCCGCAGGTGAAGGTGTTGGTTGTGGAGGTGTGGGGGGCGTGGCAGGGGGCGGGGCTCGTAACAAGGGATGTTGACCAAGACGAGTACCGTACAACGAGTCGGCAGAGCTTGTACTACTGCCTCTACTTCCACGTACTGATAAATCTAAAGGTGAATCTTGTGGTGTCGAAGTTTCTGATTCTAATGAACCACCTTTAGATGGTAAAGTTAATGGATGAGGTACTGATCTATTATGTCTTGTAGGATGATGATGAGGTAAACGATTTGATGATGTTGTTGTTGTAGTATTTGTAGAAGAAGATGATGTACTATTATTTAATATATTTTCTGATTTAATTGTTAATGCAGCTCCTTCAAACCACATAGGTATATCAGAATCAGAATGACTACGACGTCTAAAAATATCAGGTAGGTATTTGGAATGAAGGTAATGTTCAAAACTATTTATAGGTGATGGTGATATTGGTAATGTACCACCAGGTGTACATGGGGTTAAAGGTGATACTGGGGATGCAGGTACACCACCTATACCACCTGGGAAGAATCTATCCATGGGACTAACTTCTAATGGAGTACAATGAGCACACGAACAACCTGCATATCTTGGTTGTGATGGTCCATGTTCCTCAACACAAGTTTTAATTGTACGACGTAAGATGTCTCCACTGTCACTTTCTTCTTCAATACTGTTTTCTTTGATACGTAAAGGACTGAAGGACACTTTTGGCGAGTCTGTACAACCTGAGGCCACGTGTGGGGAACCAGCTGAGCTGTGTGGAGAACGATTAGAGGAGGACGCAGGACTGAAAACGTCCTCTTCTTCTTCACTAATGGCTCCGTAGTGGTAACGGTCGCGGTCCACGCTATCGAAGCGAAACACCTCACTCTTGATACGTGGAGGACTCCTTGAAGACACCATTGTTGCGTCTTTAGAGTCATGTGAAGGAGCCATCGCTGCTTCAGGAGGTTGTTCAAATATTGTATTTGGTGATGGTTTTTTACTGATTTGTACCACTTCACTACTATCAATCTCGTCCTCGTGATGTCCTCCTCCTGTAGCAGCTACAACGACGGTGGTTTTTATTTTTTGATCTTGACTGTACATGTGTTTTTCTCCTACTGTAGCTTCATTACTATCATCATCATTTTGTTCTAATAATTCATCATCATCGTCAACTAATTCTTGTTTTACTTTATTATGATGATTATTATAATTTTTCTTATGAAAATTATTATTAAGTGTTGAACGTAATGGTAATGATGCAGTTGGTGGAGGTGGAGATGATGATTTACCAACTTGTGTTGCTAATTTATCAACAACTTGACTTAAACGTTTTCTTTTACGTTGTTTATTAAATGGTGGATTATTATTAGTTGCGTTTGGACTATTGTTATTGTTATTATTATTAAGATGAAGTATTGAATTATTATTATTACTCCTTAAATTTGCTGTTGCTGGTGGATTAGGATTACATGCCGCAGTTTCCGCCATTTTAGCAAGATGGCGTAACCTCCGCGATTGCGGGGGTTCTAATTGCGGCAACGCTACAAGAAGCGTGGAGGCCGTGGTGGACCGGGGAGGAGGTGGTTGGACGGAGGCGGCGCCAAATGGGGCCTACGCCGCTCCCTCTGCTCATGGCGTCTTTCCCTCCCACGTGGGATGCAATGTTCACGGTCCGAGTTAACACGACCTCAAAGGCCGCGGGGCTCACGTTGACTGCTGCAGTTCCGGGTGGTGATGCACTGCTGCACTCTCTCGCTAACTTCTCACCAAGGGTGTGAGTGACGTAAGCACAACTCCCACCTCAGGTCAACTTGGGTCAGCAGTATTCTTCCTGCTGCAGCTGATAAGCTGTAACATACAAAGAACTTCGATTACAAACAATGTATTAAACTCAAAGAGGTAGAATAAAATTACCAATACACTTGCTTACATTATAAGAATATTTATTTTTTTACTTTCTTTAAAAGATAATTTAAATATAAAATAATAAATTCATCGTAAAGACAATGATATTATCATAGTAATTAAAGCAAATAATTATCATAAAATTTTTCAGTTTGGACTAACGAGATTTTAATTAATTGGTGTACTGTCAAGATCTAAAGTGTGGTGTAATAACTGGTCTATTAATTTCATCAGGCTTTGTATTAAAACGGACGTATAATATAATTGCAATTTATTCTCGTCATCAAAGACATCATTATGTCAAGGCGAGAATTGGAATGACAGGGGGGCGTGGCACCTTCTTTGTCCACGGCCCACTTATCTTGCATCTGTCTATATTATTCTATTCATATGCAACTATCGCATCTACAATAAAACCTAAATCAACGCTGGTAGAACCAAAGCATCATTCAAATAACAAAGCCCGTATCTTCTCAAGTGTGGTTTATTGAGGTAAAAATTTCACAAAGTAATCAATTTGGAGTTATCAGAATTTGTTGATTCAGTATTGATATTTTCTATCTTAACGTATATTTAACTTGATTTTCGTAAATAATAACAAATATTGTACTCGTTTACAATTTATTCAGCATGAATATATTATATATTAGCTCATAACTTACAATAACTATATACAAGTTTATATAATTATCTTTAAAGTGTATAATACATAAATTGTAATTTGAATTACGTTACATTAATATACAATAACAATTAGTTATAAACTCTTACTAAATATATTATTTTTATTATTATTAAGAAACTTTCTTCGTCAATTAAACATTTTCTGAAGTTATATGTTACACTTTCTAATCATATTTCATACTAAATATTAACACCTTTTATTATTTCCACAACGTTTCCATATGTATAATTATAATCATAGAAAACAGGTATTTAATGACAAAGGGACGAGGTTAAATTATTTGCTATTTCATTGATTGTTTTATATACGACAGGTTTATTACAAGGAGACAAAGTTTGTAATAATGTTGATGAGGTGGTTTTCATTGTGGTAATTAAGATACTACTACCTGCTGGATGTGGAGAAAATTATTCTCGGAAACCATATCGTTTGATATCAGTAAGCCAAGTTGAAATTCAAGGAACAACGCAATTTAATTTAATCCAAAAGAATTTCATGAACTTGATACTTTTCTATACGATTTGTAATTTACGTTAATTTATTTGTAACGATCGGAGTATCTAATTTTGCATAGAGAAAGATGTGTTACTTAAATACGAGAATTTACAGAATTTAGGTGTGGAAGTTTATTGTGAATTATTCGAATTTCAAGGCTTGGTAATTTTATATAGACAAAAATATTCTAGGAACTCAATTTGTGCTTTATGAACTGAAGTATTTTTTAACCATACGCAGCATACGCAGCACAAGTTAGCAAACCCTTTAAAAATACAATAGTTGACTGTTCCAGAGTTGCATTTTTGTCTTTGAGAAAAATCTTTTGTTTATACTTGTCATTCCTAAAAAAAAAAATACACACCTCTTTTTTACAAATAGTTAAAGTCAAGGGGTTAACGTTCTATCATATACGAGACGTATATCTTATTGGTAACTGTTATGAGAATATTATATGAAACATGTCATTCCTTCAATGATGGAGATATAGTTAAGTGCTACAGTATATTGAAGCACCATCATCAGACTACAGGCATGGGTAAGCAATAAGCAGAAAGCAAGCAAGCCAAATAGCCTACAGGATCTTACATACATGCATGCTATTTCTTATAAAGTAAGGTCACTTACAATTTTCTAATGACAGTTAAGTGTTCATGAAGTATAGGAGGAGATTATTTTCTATAATTGAACTCTAAGAAATAATGATATTTTATAATATACTTACTCCTTCACACCATTATGTCAAGGAATACATGTTAAAAAATATATACGTATAATATTATATATATTTTTATTGCTTTTTAAATATTTTCAAGTAAAAAAAAAATATTTATAATATGTTAATTAAATGTATGATATGTGCAATTATATTAACTGTAATTTTATTTATGATTTATATATAAATATAAAATATTATAATTCAATTTGATTAAATTATATAATTAATTATAAGTGTCTATAATATAAAAAATAGATAATTTAATTAAAATATAATATCGAAAGGTGAACTTAAGTTAAATTTATTATCTATATAACTTCATTAAATAACATGTCTAATAATATTAAAATGATATAACTCTTTTGTCTACATAAAAAATATGAAGTGACAGGACCACTAAATTGATTTTTTTTTTTTTTTTTTTTACCTATGATTCAATAGTGATATTTTTATGAAGTAAAAGAATGTTATAGGTGAAGATGAGAGTAGGAAGCTGCTAGCTAACTAGAAGAAGAAGTAACCGCGCGATGCAGCCTCTAATCACGCCATAATAAACAACAAGTCGCCGTTCATCGTTAATGACAAAAAACGTTATTTTCTAAAGAGCCGCGGCGGCGGTAAAGGAGTGGCAAACCAACGACCATTTCTTTCCTACTTTCTGTGAAGTCCCACACAAGACATCCAATCACGTGACAACATCTTGCATGTGTCAGGCCAACTACATACGTGTCTACTTAAGTTCATTTAAGGAGCAATGAGATAAAATAATTGCTAATTTAATTTAAAATTATAGGATAAAAGTAAAAAGTTAATTGGAGTAATAGAAATCATGAAAATGAGGAGTGCATGTCTTTTAACATGAACATTGCATCTCACCTGATAATATCAGAATAAGATGTATCAGGGGGTATTCAGCCTATATACGTAGAAGATACCTCACAAAACACTGAAGGGTAATATTATACAATACTTGGACTTCAATTCAGTTGATTGCAAATTTTATAGTTATTTAACTTTGATTAAAGTTTATATAGTGGTCTTATATGAGCTCAGAGGTTAATTTTAGTTTAATTTGCTTGGAATATGTTTGATTAAAATTAACAACTTTTTATTTTTATTTTTACATCGAGTGTGTAGCAAGCCTGACGAGCGACGGTGGACAGTCAAGTCAAAGATATCGAGTCCTTGTTGCTGACTGCTACCAGCAGGACGAGGTAATTATTGCGGCATGCAGTGGAGATGAGAAATGTTTGTTTGTGTGGGCTCTCCTGAAGACAGCCAAGAGTTGAGTGATTGCGGAGGAGAAGTGGCAGCTGACGGCTACATCGCACCGACCAATCAAATCGCATCAAATTAAACATAGTTCGTCGTAATTATAATCAAAAAATATCTTCTATAATGAAGCTTGCAAAATAATTTATATTAAATTTGACTGTATAAAGTCAAATATTATTGGAGAACAACGACCTGAATGGGAGCAAAGACCTATCTTTTTAGCTACTATAATTTTTATGGTCAGAAATTTTAAGGTTTCAAAATTTAATAGTATAAAACGCACTCATTTGAAAACTATAAATTTATATAATCATTTATGTATTCTTTGAAAAAAGTTTTTTTAAGTGTGGTGGGCTTTAAAAAAAATAATAAAAAGATAGAGCGTGCCGAATTGGGAGGACGGAGCATCAACGAGGTAGCAACTTCGAGCTTTGATGACAGTCACTTCGATGATGACATTTTTATGGAGCACAAAACCGATCAAAGGAGTAGGCACTTCATCACCATAATATCATCTCAAAATACAGAAACTATAAAACTGTAAGTTAGAATCAAATAAATAATTTCCTTGTTCTTTTTTTAAGATAATCAGGATTTTTATTTAAAAAAAAATATATCAGAAATGTAATATTTTATTTTCTGATGATGATTTACTGTATCTGTTTATCTATTGTTATAATTAGTATTTATGACTATAATAGCTTAATTTATATAATTAAATATGTATTTTTTTTACAATTTATATTATAGCTTCAAAATAAAAGCTTAATAAAAAAATCGGATTTTAGTTTTAATTTATTCTTATTTTGAAGTTGATGCTTATGTATTATTCAAATATAACATCATAACTTTTTTTGATAGGCTAATATTAAAAAAAAAAAAAAAAAAAAAAAAAAAAAAAGTTACAATTTGAAAAGCGTGGGATGATGTGACTACTATAAAAAGTGCTCACCACTGTTACCAAATGTTACAATCCCAGCTCAAGTCCGGCACTCTCCCCCCTTTTGTGGCTGCATGCAGAGCACAAGGTATCATTTTGGAAACGTGGTGTGAAAAAACAGAAGACGCAACACGAGATTCTCTGCGGCTTGTGAGGATCGTCTACTCTGCATTCCTGCGGTGACTACATCAGAGAAGGGGGAGGGAGTGACAGGTAACCCGGCAGTCAGCTGATCCCATACCTCACTGTCATAATAAAAGTCAAATCACAAAACACTAAACTATAGATAAGTCAAAATAATATCATGTTTTACAATATTAAAAATAACAAAACCTTTTTATTATTATTTTTCAATGTCTTCTTATCATAAATTTAAAAAATAGTTAACGATTAATCTCAGTTACTTCGGAATCAAAGAATATTTCCTTGCAAACGAATCGAATGAAATAAATTTTAAAAAATCGAGAATGTTCTAAAACTTAATCGCTTATGGTTTGAGCGAATTCAGTCTTGCAGTTTTCTTACAACAGCTCCATTTCCGGTTTTCGTCCATAAGGCCAATGTTAAACTTCTATCTCAGTTTTCACAAAACTGATAAGACAGATTCGCTTCAAAATTTGTATGCCACCTATTGATGGTGAGTTCTAAGTTCCCTGCAAGTCTTGTTGCATTCATGCGGTACGATTGCGAGATATCAATCTACTGAGATTCATCCTTAAGAACTTTTTTGTGACTTGGTGAATAATATTTTATTTTTTTTATTATTATTAATATAATTCTATCATATTTCGTTATGTTATTTGATATGTTAATATTTCATATGACCCTTGACCGCATCAAAAGTAGCCAGGTGACCATATAGTATAACCTTGGGAAACATTTGAGATCCGCGGGATGATGGTAAGACACTAATGCAGTGGCTGTCTTAGCTCCCACGCGCTCTAGATTTATACTTCAGGTAACTTGAAACTGACACACGTGCAACTGCATATTCACTAAATTTATGTCACATTTAAATCATCTTTCTTCACCGCATTACTTACAAAATTAAGTCGCAGATTCTAATTATAAGTTAATTTTATTGCGTAATAATTAATAATAACATGCATGCAGGTATTTCAGTAATAATCCACATTTAAAACATTTTTAGTAAATATTTCAGGTGGAAAAAAAAAATGACAGATGTTTCAAAGATGAATTCTGATTTATGGATTATGAAATATTCATTAAATAAAATAATTTATTGCTATAGTAAATAGTAATACGATGTTTATAATATGAGTTAAAAATTGTTTAAAGTTAATGTTCTATACAAGAAAAATGTCATGTTGTTTTCCCTAATTCTCAATTAATTATCTAAAAAAGTTTAAAATTATAATAAATATATTTAAAGAGTTGACTGAACTTTAAAATATTTTAAAAATATAATAAAAATGCATAATTAAAAGAAGTTCATCCTTTTCTCATGCATATACTAAATTATCATAAAGAATGTAATAATTAATAATAATGATTTTTATTCCGGATACAAGTTTAAACAAATTATATTTATCCTGTCATAAAATAAACATAACACATTGTAAATAATATCAGCAACTATAAACAAGAATCTATAAATACTATACAACTATGTATTATCTTAAAAAGATTAAAATATTATTATTATATACTTTATAGTTTTCAGTGTTATAAACTTTAAGATGAATTAAAACTTGTATCGGATGACTGCAAAGGACCCCCGCTGACACTCTCGTGATGGTGACAGAATAGCCAAGGTGCTGCAAAATGACTCTCACAATAAATCCTCGACTGTACTATGTAATACCTTATAAAAATCCCGTGTACACACCATTGCAAATAAAACGGATATATTTTTAAATTAGTGCTGTTATTTTAAAGCATTGTTTAAATATCGTTAATAAAAAAATTACAACCACTTCTATCAATTCAATTATGTAAAATCTCATCTCGTAGAAATTGGAACAATCAAGATTAATATTAGTGTAGTTTTGGAAAAGGAAAATTTGATGAGATTCACCTTAAATTCATTATTTGAGATTATGTGTTCATGTTCTTGACGAGTAAATGATACTAAATGATACGTAATTTATAATTTAATTCACGGCAAACAGAGAGAGCATCACATGCAGTATAAAAACATAAGGATACAGCAGCTATAACATGACATTATATATGGAGTGTATAATATATTATTTATAATCTCGTGCTGTATGACATAAGAATTGATGCTGAGATAAAATATTAAATGTATAAATAATACATTTTATATTTTAATGTTACACACTTAAAAAAATGTATCAAAATATTACATTATAATAACATAGCAGGAGCGTAGGAGTATTCTACTTTTTTTTTTTTTAATCGGTCAAAATGAATAATTTAAAATGTTTTGTTTTCATGCATTTATCTTTAAATAAAAAATAAAACATGCATGTTGAAATTTTAGTTATATATTCATCATGTTTAGTTTATAATAAATTTATATTTAGAGCTATATATAATATGATATACATACGTATAAAATCAATCACTAAAGGTATAATAATAAAAATCAATTGTGAACACTATACATGCATGTAAAATATCTTATTCCTGGTATCGGATTATTTTTAAACTACAAAACAAAAGCTTGAATATTGATATTGAAAGTTTGAAAATAAAAGGGAAAAAAAAATAATAACGGTCCTGATTTATTACACTGAAAAATTTCAAAATTAAACTCTTCAAACACACACAATAGAACTAAGGTTCTAATAATTTTTTGCGTGCACTTAATTACTATTAGTTTCCATCAGAATTAGCTCTTGTTTGTTTATTGCTATGCGTGTTGTAGATTGGTACTCTAGATTTAATTGAACTTAATCATTAATTACAGCGATTACAATTATTCTCCATGTATGTAGATTTTGTGTTAAAAACGTTGAATTCAGGTAGAATTTATTTATTCGTTGATTTCCTGGTTGGTAACAAAAGGTTTATGATAACGATTGTACACGAGCCACGTGGAAGAGGCACGCGCGGGAGAGATAAACACAACACGCCCCTCACAAACGTGACTGCAGTATACAAGGCCCGCGAGCCACGTCTGTGAGACGTGACGTCGTAGCACGTGATCGTGCACGAGTCTTCTCAAATATAATGAGGCTTATATAACAATGATATATAATAAACCATTCTCTTTATATATATATAAGAGGACATTGAATCATAATTTTACTAAGATTTAGCATAATAATCGTAAACCGACATTATAGAGTCATTGGGGGGCATTCACAAAGCACTTTAAACCCAACTTTAGCCCCAAGTTTTATCCCTGGTACTAAACATGGTGCTAAACTAGGAGCTAAAAAGTTGGGGTTAAAGTGCTTTGTGAATGCCCCCCATTGTTTAATAATTTAACAAATTAATTTATAAAAGAAGATTGAAGTTGACAATTATTATTAATTTTTAATTGGTGGGATTTTTTATTTATTATTTATTTATTTCACAAATTGATTTCGTGCATTAAAATTTCTGCTGTTTAATATGACACTCAATTTTGAATGTTATAATTTAGCAAATATTAGTCTCCTGAAAATGAGGCAGCAAATAATGCTAATTATCGTTGTGATCGGACTAACGTCAATCATCCCCAGAACGAGGGAAAACAAGTGACGTCATTGGGCATGTATGAAATCTGCATGCGACAATTTGTTGACATCGTTGTGCGTAACAGTTTTATTTAACAAAAAGGAATAATCTATTATATATACCTTTATGTATTAGCTGCTACAAAATATACATGAAAAGAAAACGTATAGTGTAATATTTTAATGTTTCGATATAACACGTTTGATTTAAAATTGAATATTAAAAACATATTATTATATGTTCAATTTAAATTTATTACAAAACATAAGTAATAAAATAAATTATAATGATATAAGTGTTTTAAATTGTAATTTAATATCATTATTAATAAAATAATAGTAATATATTTAAATGCATCATAATAACACCTACATAAGAATAATAAATAATATATTACATTTTATACCACCCATCATAATATTATAAAATATAAACCTTGCGCATTAATAAAAAATAAAATAAAAGAGTATTAAAATCGATACAAGTCCATTTGTATCATATTGTAGTATAAATAAAGTTAAAAGAGGGAGGGTTGTAATATAATAAAGTATGAAGTACTGACGACGATATATACTAGCAGCTATATGAAGTCACTTGGGTGGTGAGAAAGAGGAAGGGGGGGGGGAGGAGATTTGTGTATAAGTAAGTCTATCCTCCCACTAAGACAGCACCAAAGGCAGAGAGCCGCAGTGTGGCGCGTTGCAATCCCGCAGCGCCACACTCCCCGCCGCACCAAAGAGCCGCAAAAGCGGGGGCGGGTGGTTGGTTCTCCTATATGCTGCAGTCTCCAGGCTACTGGAGCCCGCTTTCTTTATTCTCCGCAGTGCAGCAGCAGCACAGCGATCTTCCTCCTCTTATATAATATAAAAGGACTACGTACAGCCTGCTGATGTCTGACATAACATATACCCAGGCAGAACTCCTCCTTGACTGGGATCCCTTTCATCATCATTGCAAACTTCTACATTGGATCATAAGAGACACAAGAAGTCTCATTGCCGCCTAGAAACTCCTCTATATATTATACTGCAGTATTATGTAGAGTAGTTTTCACTCTCATCCTTTCTCTTTAAATCTACTGCATCAAAATATATAAAACCCATTCACAAGTTCATATGAATAAGAGAGTAATGTAAAGATAATGTATGATAAAAAAAAAGGTATAAAGGTGAAAAAAGCTGAATTTTATGACTCAAAAGTAATTTCAAATTTATGTTAAAAAAATGTATTAATATACTCTCATTGATTTATTTAAAAAATTTAATGTCAAAATTAAGTTACTTCATACCAGAATTAAAATTAAAATGTAATAAATGAAATTATATTTGTTAATTTTCTTTGCTACAAATTTAATTCGGTTTTTACACGGCAACAAGACTCTAAAATAAATTTTGTGTGAATACTTTGCAGTTTTGTAAGCGCCTGGACGCCGCAACCCGCCGAGCATCTGTGACATCACGCTGCATAACTCCCAGGGGCTTTACTAAAAAAATGTTTGTTATTGCGTATATCTTTATATTAGAAACCTTTTTCCATTACCTTGTTACGTATTTTATTTTTTAATATTATTGAACAACAAAATAGCAATTTTAAGAGACACACTTATAGAAAATTCCTAGAAGCCATACTCATGTGACTTACAAATACTGGAGCATTTTTATATTATAATAGAAAATACTCTCTGCCTCTGCAGTATATTTTACGACAAAAAGTAAATACGGTAAAATTATACATTATTTATGTATAATTTTATTATTTACTTTGAAATATTAGCCATGGACAAAAAGACTATCATGTTTAAATTTTGACTGCGTAAGTACTACGAACATTTTTTTTTTTTTTAGTTAATAAACACATGAAGTGTTTAAATATATAAGATAGATGATTTAAATATTATATTAAATTAAGTGTTTATAATTTATGTTGAGTAATGTGTTTTATTAAATATTTTTATAACTATAATGCATATTTTATAGCGTGTCAGTGAATCATAATTGCATGTTGTTGCAGCATGCATGTATAAGGCAAATCAACATCAGGAATGTCACACATTCAGTTGATTTGATCAGGAATAAATTACGAGTTAAAAGTAAATTTTAGTATTTTATTTGCATATTAAATACGCAGGTAATTCATTATTTGAAGTAAAATTTTAGATCAGTTATTTTAATATACATAAATTTTTTATTACATGACGTCATGGACTTAAAAAAAAAACTATTGACATTAACATACGTTTAAAATAAATACAGTTTATATTTTGTTCGAAAGTCGCATTATATATACATCATGATAATTTTTTTTGCGGTAGTAATAATTTACGTCATTATATTGCGGTAATTTTAAGGTAGGTTCAAGGTATATACGTTTTGTCATATATATATATTATCAGGTAAAAAAATTATATACAAACAAGTTTTTCATCAAAGAAAGTAATGAAAGTTTATATTATATAATGTTTAAAACTTTTTTACTATAAATTTTAATGAAAAGTGATTGAGATACTATTTTTTTTTTATCAAAGTAATTAGCTAGGATGTACTTGTTAATTGAAGTTTAATTAGTGTTGACATAGCTGCTGGTGTAAGTCTACTGAGACACGATGACGTCACTGGTGCTCAACTGCAGTGCATGCCGCGGCGTGGTCGATATGGCACGCGCGTGCTGCTGCTGCTGCTGCTGCTGCTGCTGCTGTTGTTACATGCGCTATGCGGGGGCGGCAAGGCGACGATCCAGACAGGTGAGATCACCTTGTCACAAGCGCGCCAAATTCAAGAAGATTTAAAATAACGAATGCTGTAAAATTATTTTGTAATTTTATGATAAAAATTCTCTAATGTAGAGTACAAAATTTAATTGTTATTAATAGATTTATAAACAGAAATGTATGACATATCTGATTGACACATTTAAAATAAGCTAAAGATTGCTGTAATAAATATAATATAATCAATATAATATCAAATCTCTTATACGAGTTGTAATCCTTGTATTAAGAGATATATTTATTTAAATAGAAAACTTACTTCAATTATTGTTGGCCCAAATTTTAACCCCTCGACAAGTAAAGATTAAGTTGAGGGACAGCTAGACGTTGTGTTTTGGTGTTAGGTTGCGACATAGTGAAGTATTGGGCCCGAGGCACCACGCCTAGTGTTCGCTGATCGGAGCGAGCGAGTGTTCGCGCGGGGGCCGCTACTATAGAATGTGGGGCGAGTCTCCTGCTATATGGTTCGGACAACGTGACAATCACGGTGCTCATTTGGTGTCATGGCATAGCAATATGAGCCTTATGTCCTGTCATTCTGAGATCACAGCAACTGTACTCCGTTACTGATGAGCACAAGTCAGCAATGTGAAGAGTGAGAGAGAGAGAGAGAGAGAGAGAGAGAGAGAGAGAGAGAGAGAGAGAGAGAGAGAGAGAGAGAGAGAGAGAGAGAGAGAGAGAGAGAGAGAGAGAGAGGTGGAAGGGGGAGGAGAAGGAAACAATAGCATCAACTCTCTTCACAAAACCTTCAACGCTCTTCATCGTCTTTTCATTAGATTTTGTAAAACAAGAAAAGAAAAGACTTTTTAAAAATATAAACAATGACTAATTAATCATGATTTCCTTTCAACATAAATTATCTCAAAAACACTAAAAAGAAACGAAATTATATAATTAATTTTAATTCTGACAGTATTTTTTTCTTATTTAGCAAATATTTCAGTTAATATTTCTATAATTTTATTTTAATATTAACTAACATATAAAATCATTTCCTTCTATCAAGCTGTAAATTAGGAATTTATTTAAAAATCAGCGTTTTTCTCACATAAAAAAACTTGACATTTATGACACATTGGGAGGCCAGATTTGTTGACCCTAAAAGCTATACAGAATTGTCATTCAATCTGGTGAGCAATGCTGGCAGGGAACAACGTGCTATAAATCTGAGAATAGCTTCTATATCTATTGTAGCAGTGAGGAGCCCCCATGCTTGAAACCCGGCCACGTTGTTGATCCTTGCTTGTAGATTTAACATGGAGATATACTCCAACTAGGTTAAGAAAGGATATCAATTCAACTATGCATTAATATTTGCATTCATTTTAATCATGTGTTTTACTGGTCTTATTACTGTACCAAAAAACACATTCAATGTTGGTCGTATAGATAATAGAGTGCTAGTTTTTTTTTTTTTTTTTTTTTTTTTTTTTTTTTTTTTTTGTAATTTCCAATAATTTATAATAATTATTAACTGATGGTATTACCGATTTTCATCCCTATAAATCTCCCCATTAATGTTTCTTTTTTTAAATTACAGTCTTCATCAAATGAGTGGGATACGAGCTGCACTCTTTTTGGCATTGTCTGTACATTTACATGATGTAATATTATATTTGTAACTCCACCTTTTATACAATTACACTGTTGTTCTGTATAACATTGTATAAGACACGTTTCTTTTTTAAAGGTAAGAACAAGAAATAATATATTAAGTAAATCATAAGTTTACTTTACAGATACGAGTGTCAGACATCTGTCCAGTCTACCCACTCAATGTATACATACAATATGGGATGCTAGTGTTGCAAAATGGGCTTTAAAGTAAACCACCCACATATAATAATACAAGCAAATCCCAACAGTTTTTTTTTTACTGTCTTAACGCCCCTTGCTCAACTCTATGTATTTTTTTTTATATTATTTCATCCTTTTTTTCAGTACCTATAAAAATAGCCTTATGACCACAAATGGCCATTGTTAGAATACACATATGAATAGACTTATAAAGTCACTAGACATTTTTATTCATTTTATGTTATTTCTATAAGTTGTTTATCCTTCAATGGTAAAATAACAAAGTATATAATTTTTTTTAGTGCATTATTCACAGATTCAAGTGTTTGATATCTACCTCAGAATTTGTAGAAAAAGGTTTTTCAATTTAATTATTTTACCAAACGTTATATAACATATAGAAATATATTTATTATATGGTTATAATATATTATACATTGCGTAATGCTTTGCATACTATATAATATATTATTTATTTTTTATTATTCTTTATTTGGTTAAAAAAATAATAAAAATTATCATACAATATGTCTTTATTTTTAAAAGAAACAATTTGATAATTTATAGTTTACATAAAGTTAAAACCACTGATGTGTGGTCTTATACCGCTGTATGAGGCGGTAAAACTTGAAAAGTTTTAGTTTCTTAGAAAATATTAAGTACCTCCTTCAAAAAAAAAAGAGTTTATTTACGTAACCATATGTCCAATGTTTAACAAAAGAAATAACATTTTAAACTCTCAACTAGCGTCATCTTTGTTAGTTTTGAGAGACCGCGCGCTCGTGCCGCAGATGCTCATCCCGATCCTTGTTACACAAAGAAATGTCTCCAAAATTGCATAAATTTTACGTAATTTTTGTATTTAGGGCAGCACATCCCCTCCCCCCCCTCCTTCCTGCTTGTTATCATGCAGGCTATGATGTAAGAACCTTTTTTGGTAGCAAATACGTGCGCTTTAATTTCTTACGCAACTTCTTCAATAATTGCAAATCTGCATAATTATATATGAATGAATTTTAGCTGCAGTGCCAGCAACAATTTCATGTTCATGTTGCCCCATGGTGTACATTAATAAACAAACAAAAACTGTTAATTTTATTACTTAAATAATTAATGTGTTAAACACCTTGTATATATTTTACATTTAAATTAATGATTAATTCATGGCTACTGAAAGTACTTGATGCAAGTTTATTTCTTTATTGTATGCATTTGTATATTTATATTCTACTATTCAGTTTCTACTTTATGTATAATCTACAGCATGACTATTTACATAACAAATAAATGTATATAGTAGTTATATCTTTCTTTCTTTTTATTATAAACTTAATCATGTTAAACTTTAGATGTATGCAAAAATATAATTTTATCTCTCCTTTTTTTTTCTATATAAAAATGTAACTGTATGAGATGAAAACAGCTTAATCATAGAGTATGAATTATTTGTTTTTGTGTTAGGGCGCGGTATAGTGTGGTGGTGATGGTCTAAAGTTGAGTTTTGCGCGCCGCCCGCGGGAGTTACTCTCAACAGGTTGTTGTTCTATATTACTGCTGTTTTATATATTATATACTACTACTGCATGAATACACACAGACTACAAATATTGCAAAACACCGCAGCATTTAACAATACCCGCAACTCGATCTAAAACTGTCGCAACAAAAACAATATAATAATAAAAACCTCTCTCTTTATTGTTAATATATTATAATAATGATTTATGTATCCTTTTTAATAATAAAAAAATGTCAAATTAAAAACTAGTTTTTTTTTTTCTCCAATGAGTTTATAGATTGATACAAGTATGTTGATGGCAAGTGATTCCTCAATATGTTCTCGCTAAATCGCCCCAAACAAGCTCGCCATCAACATTCATTACAACACGTAAGCCAGGTGGTCCCTCTCGATCACGGAGCCTCCCTGCAGCTGCCTCTTGTCAATATCAAACTAGATTCAAATAATTCCATTATGAGAAGATTATTTTATATTTACTAATTAGATTTTCAACTTTTATTAATTTTATAATGATGCAAAATAATGAAGGATATGAATTTTTAAAATCCACCTTTACTTTTAGAAGAGAAGAAAATTCTAAATAAAATTTAAAATTTAACAAAATTTTAAATATGTTTTTACGTTACACCGTGGAAAATACTCAATTAATTGTTTTAATAATATTTTAATAATAAACTTTATAAATTAAGTGTCTATATTATTATTTTTACTGCTGTAATTTTCAAGACTCTTAACAAACAATTAACGAAATACTCTAATTTTTTTCTCATGCATTTCAGGCTGTCACGAGAGTTCATTTTCACACCCCACATAACGTCATACTTTCACACCTATATACTTTCAAATCACTTTTGTTTCCAAAGCCTTACATGGATAAAAAAAAAAGTTTCAGGGGTGAGGAGTTTCTCGTGATATATATTCATATAGGGTTGCTTTACATTTACAACCCCTAGTAACCAAGTTTTCATAACGATATACGTAACACATTGTCGCGTAGCCTTGACCCGGCAAATCCTAGCAGCAACAGCGTGAGGGGGGAGCACAGGGAGGTTTTCTCTCTCGTTTTTGCTCGCGGGTGTGTAAGGTAACCTATTCACAATTCTCTCTCACTCTCTGTCTCTCTCTCACGCGCGGGGCGGGAAATCGATTTATCGAGCTTCGTGTTGCTCTTCCTAGTACTACTTCATCATATCGACCTTAAGCATAAATGTGTTGCGACGGAGAAAGTTGTTGGTTTAGCCCAAAATGAAACAATGTAAAAATTAAGGTAAAATTTACATTTTCAAATTAAATTTTAAATTTATAATGTAAAATATAATTTTAAAATTGTATAATATTCATTAAGTACCTTTATTTTTCTTTAGCGTTTTTTATCTTTTAGAGAAAAATATTTACCACCTAAAAAAAAAGTAAACACTGTTTGAGTATAAATACAATTTAAATGTGGATATTTATGATTTCTGCAAGCAAGTTACCTTCAAGTTAGCACCCTTGAGGTTAAATTTTCTTTTACTACATACCTTGGTGCCACGTGCGTCTTTAGGAAGAAAGACCCCCCCCCCTCCTTCCCCCCGATCGTGTTCGCCATTTCTCCAACATGAGATTGATCCATAGAGACACTGATAACGAGCTATTTGTAACAAAATACTTTCTTTCTGTCGTTCTCTTCTCTCAATTACCTGCCAATTTACTGCCACCAAATTCGCCGCTATACCAAAAATATATAATAAAAAAATAAAATATTGGAAATAAAAACAATGTTAGAAAATTTTAGAAGGAAAATGTAATAGTATACGTTTATATAAATTTTGAACATTTTTTATACAATATATAAATTTATAAAATAACAAAAAAAGTATTTTTATTGTTATTATAAAACGGTAAAGAATCATTATCATGATTACTGAAACCAATTGGTGCTAATTGAATTAAGTGACCTCTAACCTTATATGCTAGAAAGGTGATATAAAAAAAAATTGAGAAGTAAAGGAGAGGAAAAAAAAAATCTTTCTTGCCAAGCTGAGAAAAGAAGAAGGAAAAAGGTATGAAAATGTTTATTCAATATGAAGAAAGTGATGATAATACCTTTAACACTACGGTGTAGGTGGGTTGGTAGGTGGGTGCAAAGCAAGCACTGAGGGTGTTTAGAACCACACCTTCTCTGCAGGCCCTTTCCACGCTCATAATAGAGAGGGTGAGGGAGCTTGATCACCGTCAAGGCCGGCGTACGCTGCGATGACGCGAGCAGTGACCTCGCGGGCAGGCGGGGCGGGGGAGGAGGAGGCAGGCAGGCAGCAGCGGTGGTGGTAGTGGCGGCGGGCGCCTAATCAATAGTTTCAGCCCCGCACCGCGCAACCAGGCGAGCATCAAGCAAGTACGTAGCAACGTGCATGCACGCAGCTCGTCGAGTCATTGGGGAGAGGTTATGCCATGCGGCATGCATGCACCACACTGTCAGCTGATGATGTGACAATTTCATCACTTTACATCGATTTGCATGTATGTAATATACCTATATAGAACAATCTGATGCTTTAATCTAGTGCTCTTGTCAGATTTGAATAACATTGTAAAATTCACTCTAGGTTACTTCAGATTATAATGCAGTGAAATTGTGTATCGAAGTGTTGAATTAAAATAATGTAAAATATAATTTTTTTTCATCTTTAACGTAATTTTTTCATGCCTATTATAATTTTTAGACTATAATTATTTCTATTATATTTTTTAACTGTTTCTGCTTTTTAAAAATATAATAGCAAAATTTATTATCTGGAAAATTTACTCACACTCCATATCACTTTTTTAATTGCATACATTTATTATTTTCGTTTTTTTTTTATTAAAATTATAATCTTGTGATTTAAATAAATTCTAAAATTATGACATTGTTGTGATAATCTAAAATGAAACGAAAACACTAGAGAAACTTGAAGGGTCAAATTGAAAGTCAGGTTAGGATTTTGTGTATCTCATTCGAACTTTGGTGACCCGCCGACCTAGACAAGATATTTTCTATACACAAACTCTGTTGTAATAATACGTCACACTCGAATCACTGTAATTATAACGCCTGCAAATATGATAAGTATGCAAACTTTCATTACACCACTGTTGCACAGTTTGCATTATGTTACCCCTTGAATAATACCGAGTAAATTTAATCTATCAATTGATATTTGTAGAGCTTGTCAACCAATGCAATTAAATATTTAATTTTAGAATTTATCTCCAGCTCCATTATAATACTCAATATAGTATTGAAGTGTGCAGATCGGAAATTTGGATTGTAACTTTAAGTACAAAATCAACTTTCAGCAATTTTTTACACAAGTTTAGTGATCGTGTATAATAAAGTAGGGGAGTTTTAAATTCAATTACTTAGTATCTCTTTAGTATATTGATGTTTTTAACCTTACATAATATAATACGCAATTAAATAAGAAAATCATTATCTTGCTAAAAAAAACTGACTTAGCAAGAAAAAGAAAACGCTGATAACTTTTTTTTTATATAAATTAAATAACAAACAGCTTAGACAACACATTGAATCAGCATTATATAAAAAAAAAGTACTATAATAAAAAGATAATAATACAATAATAAAATTTACTTACCTAATTAAAAAATATTTAATTTAAAAAAATAAAATTGTCACTGTCACCGAAACATTTTGTTATAACAAACACTTGACAACATTTCCAATTGAATTTTAATTGTTTCATTGAACGGCACACATCTTTACGTCTATGAACTACACGTGAGACGATCGGAGTGCAGGGACGACGCGCTGTTGCGGCGCTCTTGTCCGCGACTGAAGCACGACTGAGCTGCCCGCTACAACGGAGCTGAGAGAGGGTGGTAGGCGGCAGCAGCAGCGACGGCGCGCCAGCCAACGCGTCGTCGTCTTACGGTGTGTGTTGGGCTACCTGAACTCGAATATGTGCGGAAATTCACGATTTACCTCTACAATATAACCTTTTGAATATACATACATACTAGGTATATATTATATATTTTTTTTTTCATGGAAATAAAACAGTATACAATAGTGTTATTTTGTTTAAAAAAGTATTCAATAATATGACTACATGTTATTACAATTTTATATATTTTATTTAGTTATGGAATATTATTACAAATGACATTTTAATGAAATTTTCAGTGTATTATTTCGGTTTTAATGCTAAAAATTATAATATTTTTAAATAAATTTATGTAACAAGAATGCAACACATAAAAATCAATATAATAGCCATAATTTAATAATACATGTTGATTTTAGTCTATTATCCGAGGAGCTAATGAACCACGAGGTTCCCGAGGTTTGCTAATACGGTACAATAAAACCCTCTCTTCCTCTTCTTTGTCACCCCATCCCCTGAAGGTTCGTGACCCTCGTGACCTCTACAAGATATACGTTTCCATGACTGCCCCTCCTCAACCCTAAGACCAAGGTAACAATAATGAAGGGTATACTAGAGGACCTTCTTATATTTCACCGGTGTACGTAATAAAGAAGGTCCTATAGTCGTCTTGGTCTTGGCTTAGCGTTGATTTGACGTCATGAACTTTTTCCATTGTTCTCCAATACAATAATAATGGATGGGTCGCGTGACGTCAAACCAATGCTAGCTCGGGACGACTATATATATTATGAATCCAAGAATAATAGAAGTTTCAATTATTTTGATGATATAATTATAAAATATAACAATTGAGAGATCTTTATTTCTGTAGAAAGTTTTAGAGCTGATTTCAGAGTCAACAGTCACTCTACACTGCAGTCAACAGGTTTATCAAATTACCGATTGTCACCTATAATAATCAACATGCAATTAATTCTTAGAAGCTCAAAAACTTTAATGATAAAATTTCTCTTTAATTGTCGATGTACTAAAAAGAGTAATAAGTCATTTGAAACTTGCTAACATTAATTGATCGAATGTTGATACTTGAGAGGTGAAAATGCTTTTTTATAAAAAAAAATCAACGCCTTCTTCCTGTTGCTCGCGTATTGCCATGGTTACCCATCACCTCAAGTAGCGCGGTCTGCAAAGATTACAGGGGCAATCGAGCCATGCAGGTAAGACAGTGTACCTCGAGAGTCGCGCGGTTCATAAGAGAAATGTGACTGTTGTATACCACTATATTTGCAAATGAAATTGAGATTTTTATAATTAATTAATAGGATTGGTGAATGCACTATATATAAAATTATAATATAGTATTCAGAGTTTAATTGGTTATAGCTACAAAAGCCTACAAAGTATATTAATGTAATGTGTGCATGCTTTTTTCTTTTTTTTTTTAATTCATTTATTCAATCAACTGGCTGTACAGGTACCATTCCTGTTCCATTCATTTTAACTGTGACTGCACATTGAAAAGATAATAATATATAAATATATAATAATATAAATTCTTAAATTGTAGTGCATGTTGATTCATAATTTACTAACAAATGAAAATAAAATTCGATCAGGAAAACTGTTTTTGCTATACCGTTGTGGATTCAATTCTTTTCGCCAATTACGTAATTGTGTTACCTGCCACCCCAACCCTCATGAGATACTACATGCCACGTGCTGCCCCCTCTATTTTCTTTCCTTAGATCAGTACGAAGAATTGAAGACGATTATTATACATAAATCTCGTTTCTAAAGAACCCTCCGTAAGTCGAAATATGTAAATTCTATATAATATAATTATATATAAATGCGTAAAATTTCATAAATATCATATTTTATTCCGCACAATCACCTTTAAATTCAATTTATGATTGTCAAAAAAATTTTTTTTTTCTAACTATACTCAGAAATTTACATTTTAAATAAAAAATAATTTCATCAACTTATTTATTTTTTTATTTTGTTGAAAATACTGTTGAATTTGTATCATGCAGGACCTAGATTTTTCTGTCTATATAAATATTACAAAGGTCATTGACCTCGTGAAAACAAATTTTGTGTATGAAGAAAAATAAAATCAAATTATTGTAATGATAGAATATAAATCAGTTCGATAATCAATTTCCCTAGGACGATGTTGTTGATCAATCAGGGCCGCTGTACTCAGACATCATGAGAAGCATGAAGACTCCGGGGGAG
Source organism: Siphlonurus alternatus (assembly GCA_949825025.1). Lineage (NCBI taxonomy): Eukaryota > Metazoa > Arthropoda > Insecta > Ephemeroptera > Siphlonuridae > Siphlonurus > Siphlonurus alternatus. Next base: position 8,927,925 of record OX463781.1, on the reverse strand, counting down.
GGGGAGGCAATCTTGCGGTTATCGCAGAAAATTCTGCCGCTCCCAATTGCTACATCTCAAGTATAGATTGCTCCATGCCTCCCCAAAAATAACATGGAGAAAAAAAAACATCTAAAAAGCTTCAATTTGTACCACGTAATATCGACATTTTCTGGTGGGGGGAGGAGTGTGATGGTCGTGGTTGCATAGATTTACAAACTGCAGGGGCTCAGCAAATAGTGCCGATGGTGTTTATGTCAACTATATTATATATTATATGATTTTTAATTGGAAATAGCCAATTGAATTGAGTACGTTATATACTTTATAAACGACACTTTACGATATGATTTTTTTTTCTTTTTATGGTCAATTTACATGTAACATAAAAAATATCATATAAAGAAGTTACGACTATCATTATGGGAAAAAATATTAGACTTTCATTATTTTTTTAAAAATATAATCATGTTTTAAAAAAATAAAAAAAATAACAAAATGTTTTTATTTTATTTTAAAAGGTTGTCATTGAAAGAAATAAAAAAAAGTTTATAGTACTTTATAATATGGTGTGGAACAAAACCCCAAATATTCAAAATTCACATAAATTTTGGAATGAAAAGCGACGACCCTGCTACCTGTGTGAAATGTGACCACGACTCAAGTGGCTCCCTTTTACCTTTTTTTTTTCAGTACATTCTTCTTGTCATCTCATTTTTTTTTTTTTTTTTTTTTTTAGAAAAAGAAAGCCTTCAGGCAATCTTTTAAACTTGTCTATCGTCATAAACATTCCCCACGTTCGGTCGCTTCACTACACCCACGCTATTATTCCCAGGATATAACAGACCTGACATAAAAAAAAAGTCTCTCATTTTTACCTCCTCCCCCACCTCCCTTTACCTTAAAAAAAAATAAAAGTCAACCCTCTCGTAAAATACACCTAACATATATACACACGCCCCCTCTCTATTTTTTTTTCTCCTTTAGCGTTTTAACTTGACCGAAAACGAAGTGATGTGCTTAGAACGATGACACGACACACGAAAAAAATCAAGAAAAAGTTGGAAAAAAAAAGTCAAGAGTCTGAAGAGTCGTTTAGGGTCATTATCAAACTGCCGACGACCGGCAAAGATTTTTCTTTTAACTTTTGCCGCAAATGTGAAAGAGCTGAAGAAGAGTTGTTGGATGCTTGATTAGAATGAAGCATTGTTATGTGTCATATGCACTTAAATGCGGGTGGATGCCATCACATGTTCTTTTTTTTTATTTATTTTTTTAAATAAATTACGATAGTTTGTATATACATTTTTTTTAAGTCAATTAAATTAAAAGTCTATACGGATAAAATATTTTTATGACTTGAATATATTTTTTAAGGTAATATAGAAAAAAAAAACTTTTGATTTTCTAATAGGTACATTAATACATTTTTTATTCATATATAAAAAATCAATTAAAAAGTTTTTTTTTTATATATTCATTATTTTTGTATTATTTTTTAACATCATTACAAAGTATTATATAGACACGGTTTAAAATTTATACTGCAGTACTGAGACTGTTATTTATTGAGGTATCTTTACATGAGTGGGTGTTTTGAATTACGTCAGACACTTTACGATCTTTGATCACGTGACAACAACTGTGACAGGAAAAAAAAACTTGGAAGAAATTCTTAACAAGGTCGACCTTTTTTACCTCACATACATCAAAAGTTGGATTGTAATCTAGCTTCCATAGCTTTCTGTTGCATGCATTTGATTCCAAAACTTAGAAATTCTACCTTAATTAATGTAAACTTCTTTAACAATATAAAAATTACTCGGTGTAAAATGTTTTTAATGCAATATAATTATATTTTTTATCACTCTTAAAATAATCATATATAAACTGGAATAAAGGGACCATGAAAAAAAAATGTTTAAAAATACATTTCAGCTACATTAATCTATAATTTCCAAATTAGTGGTGGTGTTTTGGAAAGAAGTGGGAGGGGGCCTACGAATTGGCTATCCCAAGAAGTTTGAACTTTGGTTATGACATGTGTCATATATTATACTTTATATATTCCCAGGAGTTTAAAATTAGCTTATAAATGTAAGACTTCTAGATTTTTTTAGCAAATTTTTCACAAAATTTCAACATTTCAATAATGTCAATATTTACTTTCGAGGCTAAAAAGATAGATGTGAAACAGCAAAATCATTATAGACATAATAGGTTCCTATTATTTCTATGAGCAAAATAATGCTCATAATAGAGTATTGTCCTCAAATTTTTTTATTGCAGAAATGGATAGAGGGTGCAAAGTTATGCTACCCTGATTTTTTTCAGATTTTTTAAAGCCCGGGAACTATTTTTAAAAAATTATTGAAAGTTCTTTTCGTGACGTCACGAGACGCCGCTCCTTAAGAAAAAGATAGGACTTGCCGCCGCGTGACGTCACAAAAAGGACTTTCAATAATTTTTTAAAAATAGTTCCAGGTCTCAAAAAAATCTGAAAAAAATCAGGGTAGCATAACATTGCACCCTCTATCCATTTCTGCAATAAAAAAAATTGAGGACAATACTCCATTACTAAAAAAAATTGCAAGTACATATTTTTTTTTATTATTATGAATTAAAGTATCATCTGCCTCTTTCAATAAAATATACAAGATATAGAATTTGAAGTTTAATAATTAAATTTATATTTAAATTATAACTGGATAGATCTGATAGATCTGATATCCATGCGTGAAACTCGAAGAAATTAAATTTCCATGCATGCAATATAAAAAAAATCGTTAATTTATTTCCTGATTTTATTTTATAAATCATCATTAAAATATTATAAATTTTACGGTCATTTATAAATTACACTAATTACAAAGTTCACAATCAATAATAAAACCACCCACTATAATTACTTGTCATATTACGGAAGCTATAAACAATAACAACTTCTCAACTTACATTTCTCCTACACTCTCGGCTGGTTATTATAACCCAATGAAGTGCTAATTTTCGTTATTAATTGGCGTGAAGTGCATTCAAGTGATTATTACTGTAGTATACTATATGGTTACACTTCATATACGTTATAATAGTAATAAAAAAACTTTAATTTAATGTAAAATTGTTACTATTAGTTATTATTAATTAAAGTATAATACGATTTAGTATAAAAAAATATATAAAAGAAAAATGTCTTGTGCAGTGTAGGTGTGTAATATACATCAATTATTGATAATATCTTGATAATTAATTATAAATAAAAAGAAATTACTGTGTGATATGGTTTGGTAACTATATCATGCAGTTCCAAGTCAGTGCGTAAAAACGCAACGTGTGTTAATGTTTTTTTAAAAACCTCCTACGCACTTGATATTATATATTTTCTAATAGGGCAACTTCCCTTTCACCAATCAATAGCATAAAATGGTATATTGTAACATTGAATACAAGTAGTTGACAGTCTTGTATAATAAATAATATGCTATTATAAAAGCACTTAAATAACATTATACCTATACGTATAAAATAAATTTATACACATTATTTAAAAATATTTATATAATATAAAAGTATAAAAAATGTTATGTATAACTACATATTGCAGTTATGTGTGAAATTTAATTATAGTGTTATATACAAGAATCAAAATATTAAATTAAGAAGTAATACAGTAAAAAATTCTACGTATTGAAATTTGAATTAATTTGCAACTTTTTTTTTGTTATAGAGCATGAACATGGAACTATGAATTATAATTTATTTATTTTTCTTTGATAAATTAGTTTCTATAACTTTATTCTTATACATTTTCATTTTCAAAACTTATTTTTTATTTCATTAACTATAGTATAAATAATTACCAAATTAGATCACTTTTGTTTTGTAATTAATTTAAAGATTGAAGAATTAGAAGACTGCTTTCAGGTTTTCTTTTTAGATTTCTGTTCATCAAAAAGAGTGTCAAGTTTATTTAAAAACAAAATCCTCTCAAAATTAATTCATCTAACGATCTACGCTAAACTTTGTAATTACAACCCTAGAATCTATAATCACGTAGCTAACTCCGAGGTCCAAAAGTTTACAGTAATTTCATGAAACTATCAGTGACGTCACTCAATACTCCCTCTTATACTTGCAAGTGATTCAACACAGGAAAATTAATGACACCACAAGTCCTAAGTTTTATGGTAGATATTAAGGTAACATTAACTATACAAATGATGTCGTCATTAATATTGTTGAATCTTTTTACCTTACGTTAAGGAAATGACCTCTTCCCCTGTTTACTTGTTTTCTTATATACCTTTGACGTATACCGCTACAAAGGAGCTACCTATACTTGCTTATATACCATCTTCTTATATACTGTATATAATTTGCATTGTAAAAATAATATAACTATTCATTATAAAATTTAAACATAAATCTAAATGGTAGTCTTAAAAATTGAATTATGATTATAATATTATAAAGTTTTAATTATAAATAATTTTAATTATGAATATTCTCACATATAATACCATGTCTTTTTCTTAAAACTAATACTCACTTACATTTTTTTTATACTAATTAAAAACTGTTTGATTTAAACATTATACAAACATAATTTATAAATTTTACTATAACCGCATATAAATATAATATAAATGAATTTATTATATACAAAACAACGTAACTTTGTCACCTGCATGGGCAATTTACCTTTAGCACATTTTGATTTAAGTATTTTAAGGTGAATATTTCAGATAATTAAAAAATCGAGTTACTTCATCATCGAGTTTAACAAAATAAACACCAGAATTAAGCAGTTTTTTAAAACTGCAAGATATTTTCTTATTGTGCCATGATGACTAATGCTCTATAGTCGAAAAAATTATTTAACTCGTATTTAAGAAAGTACGAGAAATGAAAGAGAGACGGCGGTGGAAAGGGTGTTCCTGATAAGACCTGAGAGTGACACTCCCAAATCAGCCGCCGTGATGCATCACCTCGTGCTGCCGTGCACCGAGCAGCAACACCCACCGGACTAGCCTTCTGCATGATATCTCTTATTGATTTAATGTATCTGAATCAACAGCACTGCTGCCGATATTGATGCCGATGTGTACTTTTAAACAACATTCCCACACTTGACTATAAAACGTCGTCATAACCCCTTCTTTTTATAACAAATTTTATTATTATTTCTTCCCACGCTTCAAACGCAATTTTTATTGATAATATTGTCAAATATATAGGGTTAAAATTATTTCAATGACGTGTTTATTCAATTTATTGTAAAATGTTGATTTATTGCAATTTAAAAATTGTTTTAATTACTAAAAAGATAGATGTGTTGTGAATGAGATAAAAAGATTGTGATAATTATACCTGATAACTGGACCACTTTGTAACAAGAAATGCAAGCAAGTATGCATATAAAAATGAAAATAAATTAATATTGAGGATTGCTGCCAAATATTTGCACTGCGTAGAAATATTTGGGAAGGTCATTTCCTATAACCGACGGTGAGTACGAGTCAAAAGTAATAAACTGAACTCGTTCTTTAATTTTATGCAAAATGAACGCAGATATTTTTTTTAAATGTAAAATATAATGTGTCGTAATCTTTATATAAAATGAGGTAGCAATGTCAATCACTTGATCAAGATCTGTAATTATTAAGCTGATAAGGAAAATCAAACATGAAATTAAATTTTTGCATAATTTTGACTTACGTTTTTACGTTACTGTGGAAGTAACGTAAAAATTATTTGTTCGTAAATATAAGTAGGTCCAAATATAAGGTAAATATAATTAGATCATTATCACCACACAAAAGTTACTTGCAATAAACTATGCATTAACATTGACAACAATTATTAATTCGATCACCTAATCAAATTTAATTATGATAAATTTAATTAACAACACTTACCTTCTTATAATTAAACGAGATCAACACAACAAGGCGGCGGCGGCGGCGAGCACTGCACTCAAATATGGCACGTGGTTTATATGCAACAGGTCGCCTGCTGATCGAATCGTGACGTAACTTGGCGGCAGAGGCACAAAAACGAGAAGCTCTCACTTGTGCAGATGGTCTGCTACTGCGGGCGGGAGACTCTCTTCTCGGGGTCAATCTAGGAGGCAAGGAGGGGCCTCTCCTCGCTGCTGCCTACACCTCCCCCACCTCTTTACCACGGTGGGAGGAGGAGGGGGGACAAGGAGGAAGGGAGGGGAGGTGCAAACGTAAGCTTGGGGGTGCTTACCTGAGAAAAAGAAAGAGAGAAATAGAAGGGGAATAAAGATTACATTAAGGGAGGAGTTAAAAAATTAATGTAATATTTAGGGGAGGAGCTAAGGGTGTATCATAAATCATAGTGTGATTCTTCTTATATAAAAAATATGATATTGATATTTTACAATAATGTTAATATGATGATTCAAGAAAAAAAGGATTGATTGGGATTTGTTGTATATACATTATATATACGTTGCATTAGGTTATGCATGATACGAACAGTATGACGCACATTGGATAAAAAGTGCGTATATGCATGCAGTTCTCCATATAATTCACTGTTTTTTTTACTAAACACCTATTATTTTGTGTATAATACTGTATAAAGTTCGATCTATAATAGTTATAATTAGTTTCAGCTTTCAAATAATATATTCCAATAATGAAATAATTAATTTAATTAACTAAACATAATTATGTGAGAAATATCTTGCTTGAAATTATAAAGCAAAGCTGCATAATTGACATGCATAAAATAATGCGTTTATATAAATGTAACAAATTAGAATTAAACGTTGCAGAAATCTGGTATATATAATTTAGTTTAAAAAGGTTTTCACGATTTTAAAAAATCAAGCTTAAATTTTTATTACAATAATTCATTATTTTTATATAACACTATAAAATTTGTTACAAAAAAGTAAAATCAGGAACGTTTCAGTCAATAGCAGCTTTTTATCTTATTACTTTGCACTATCATCAAATGATAATTTTATTTCCATGCAGCCTTTTTTTTTTATTTTTTAAATGTTGATTTTTTTTTTTTTTTTTTAATCTCTGAATTAAATGTTATTTTTATAATGTAGGTGTCAAAATTACAATTTTTTTTTTTAAATTACGTATGTGTATATATAAATATGTATATTACACTTCTGCATAGACAGTCCAAAAATTGTCCATTAAAATGTACCTATCTTCCATGCTCTCATTGTATTATATTGCTATTTGACGCAGTACTGCATGGGTGTAAAATTGCCCACCTGGAGAAGGCCATATTCCCAAAAATATTAAACAAAATGTGAATAAAGCTATCCAAATATTTCATATAGCTGCAATGCCAGCAAGACAATACATGACATATATATTCAATAAACATTTAAAACCATCCTGAACGCAGTATAAATGGTCCACATGGCCCATATGGCCCAAGAATTATATATTATACTGCACCAGTATAATATAGTCCTTATGGACTCTATAATCGTAGAGTCCATAAGGAAAAAATCTTATCGATTAATTTTTGTAAAATATTAAAGTACCAGCATAACAGGTATATAGGTATATAGTAGGTATTAATTAAACGACCCTGTTAAGAAAAACTGTATATTGTGTATGTTGCAATAAACTTGATCGGTAAACTTATGTTACATTTTCATTGCCAACATATAATTTTAACTTATTGTGATATTCTATGTTTGCTATCACGCGTGCGATGCATATATTTTTATCATTGTTTTAATTTCCTTTCCATATAACATTAATTCTTAGAAACTTAAAAACGTTAGAAATATTGTGTAATTATTTCCACCAGTGTTATTTTTATCAATGGCAACCTGATTTTTTTTTATATTTTTCCTATGATAAGTTTATAATGAAATTCTAATGCTTTTTTTTTTCTTTTAAGTTAAGCAGGAAGTAGGTAGAGCTAGTGGTCAACTTATTTGTTCATGGCGATATCTTGAAGGCAAGTATAAGCGGGGTTTTTGAGAGTAGAGCAGGGAAGGAAGCTGTGGCTATAATACCGGAAGAACGACGCCAACAAATCTCCGCCGTTGTCGCCACTAAGGAGTCGCGGGAGGAGGGGGAGGTTTGATAAACAGTGTCCACTCTAACCAGCTCCAAGATACCGTCGCCGTAGTGTGGACTAACCCAGGCCACCAAGGAAATATTATTTTGTTTTTCTTGACGGTTATAATGATATTTTTATTTTGTTTATTTTGTAACAATAGAGTACTGTCCTCAATTTTTTTTATTGCAGAAATGGATAGAGGGTGCAAAGTTATGCTACCCTGATTTTTTTCAGATTTTTTAGAGCCCAGGAACTATTTTTAAAAAATTATTGAAAGTCCTTTTTGTGACGTCACGAGACGCCGCTCCTTAAGAAAAAGATAGGACTTGCCGCCGTGTGACGTCACAAAAAGGACTTTCAATCATTTTTTAAAAATAGTCCTAGGTCTCAAATAAATCTGAAAAAAATCAGGGTAGCATAACTTTGCACCCTCTATCCATTTCTGCAATAAAAAAATTGAGGACAATACTCCATTAATTTTTTATCATATATTTTTAGCTTCCTTATACTTATCGTAAAACAACTTGTGGGAAATTATTCTAAAAAACACAATTTGATAATTCAATAAAGAAATAAATAAACAATGCATAATTATTTGTATTTTAATAGTATTTTAAAATACTACTGATGTCAAAATCTATAATACTAAAATACATTATTGATACATCATCAGTGACGAGCATCTCAAGTGCGCGTCAGAACACGACAAATTGTGTTTAGTTTGATAAAATTAATGTAATTTTAGCTATATATACGTAATTAAAAGTACTCTGTGACCAAATTACTATATACAGCTTTCGTGGTAAAAAGGATTAAAAAAATGTTTGATTAAAACAATGTTACATATCCTATAAAACTACTCTTACCTATTAAGTCACGTGTATTATAATGAAAACCATTATGATATAATAATTATTATAGAATTCATGACAGCTGTGACAGCAAGCACTGTTGTCAACCATTGCAAGTATAATATACTTATTATATATATTATCCCATGAAAATATATTCATACAATAATTATGCTTGAGGTATACGTATGGGTATATAATTACATTATTATGTTGTGGCTTCTCCAGGATATGACGTTTTTAATATGTTGAAATCAGAAGTTGACCATTTCATTAATAAACCGATTTCTTCTTAATTAATATGTAACAATAATACGTTGTAAAATTTTCATTAATTAACTTGATGGCGAAAGTATGTGTTAATGAAGTAGGCTAGTAATCACGGTCGGAAGTGGTGCGGAGGAAACCGCAGGAGGCTGTGCTCCCCTCTGCTCCATCCACCGTCCTGCAGGAGTGTGTGGACACACAACAATTATATATGCTGTGTATAATTGCTGGGGGACTTCTGTGATTGCAAAACAACTATATTGATGTTACACGTATCCTCGCTTAAAATGGAACATAATTGCGACCTGTAGATTTTATAAGTTAATTCAAAAAATATTTATGATATTGTCCAGGCGCGGATCCAGAAAAAAATTTCGGGAGGGGCTGCCTCCATAAGGTCAATGTTAAAAAAAATTGGAGTGGGGGGGAAATGTTTATATTGCCCATATTAAATTCAAAATTTCGGGGGAGGGGGGGCTGCAGCCCCCCCCAGCACCCCCCCTAAATCCGCGCCTGATATTGTCTTTCAATTTAAGATGACGTATATACTCTTCCACTCACGACTCTACACAAAAGGGTGCAGCAATGTTTTACATTTTACTGTATTTATTATTATATGTATACCTGGGTATATTAAGATATTTGTTATATAATTTAAGGGACCAATAGCTTCTATATATAGTGCTAAAATTATTTTACTGCAAATGAAGTGTTCATTAATTGGAAAAAAATTCAAACAGCGATTATAGCCATTAAGCTGCACTAAAAAAAAATCTAATCACTCTTTTCTCTCAGCACTCTTCTGCGTTCCTACTCTCTCTCTCTCTCTCTCTCTCTCTCTCTCTCTCTCTTTCTCTCTTTCTCTTTCCGCCTCTTTTTTTTCGAGAATTTTGAATCTTTTTCTCTTATTTTACAATAACTAAAAATACATAATATTTAAGGTTACAATTATCCTTACAAAGCAAATAAATATGAAAATATCGCTCTTTTCAGGAGCACAAACTTATTGAATTGACACACCCATGATGATAGAACTGCATGGCAGGACGTATCACTATTGTAAGTAAAAGGAAGGCTGTAAAAAGTTGATAAGTATATAATGGATATGACTTCAATGATGTTTTCACTTGCGAGTATAAAAGAGACAAGAAATCTCTTTGTCTTCACTCTATATATATGTTATTTTGAATGTTCATGTAAAGTTATGCGTGACCGATGATCGTGTTTTTGTGCTCCTCCAATTTGCTGCATACAAGACATGACCAGACAATTATAAAGTACGGATTGTCTGTGTTGATTGCCTCGGTGATAATAACTGAATGGATTGAGAGGCTGACCATTCAAGCATGTTTGCCTGCACGCGATAACGACCAACTTCGCTTTTATGATGAGCTTCCATCCGTTACTGGTGATACCGCATACAAGTTTATTTCTGACATTTCTATTTCGTATAAAAAATAATTGTTTGTATCAATGGTTATAAGATCACACAATAGATTCTTATCTATATATAATAATATGAGATATTTTATGAAGTTCTGTAATATTGAATCAATTAATGTTATCAATATTAATTATTGATAAAATGTATTAACACCCTTCATTTTTTTAACACTGGATAATTTTACCAATGTTTTTAGGTTTGCAGCACTTTACGAATACCTTATTTTTATCTTAAGTTCATTCGCTTAGAATTATAATTTTGTACAATTTACTGTAAAGAGCAGTTTTTCTGTGAATTCTGTCATTATAGATATTTTTATGTGGCTTCAAATTCAGTCTATCAGCTTCAAAACAAGAATAATTCCCAAATAATTCTTGAATAGTGTTGTCCACTGAATATTTTTATGTTCGAAAAATTTCTCACTACTCAAGGAAAGCATTTTATTTAAATTGTAAGTAAGTAAATTGTTAACCCAATAAAATGAAGTTAGTTCTAATTGAAATTGAAGTGCTCAATGTTTTAAAGTCAATGATCTATCAATTAAAGATCAATACTATAAACAGATTAAAATATGCTGCGTCCGAAATGTTAATAATGTGGTTGTTTACTCGAGTAAATGCCGATTGGTAATTATTATTTTTGGCATGTTATTTAAACTTGAGACTTGACTGCATACAGTTGAAGTTTGGAGGGCAGGCAGGCAGGGTCAACCTATGGTCAAGTTAAGGTCAACCCGCCCTGATAACGCCATGCAGCAATGAGACAAGTACAGTAAGTACCGAGACACGCAATGCGCAATTACAGCAAGTACTTAATAACCAAGCAAACAAAATGTGCTCAGTTTTCAAACTCATCATAATGTATATTATAAATTATTTTATGTTATAAATATTTACACAGTGTAAAATATATACTATAATTGTTACTATTATATCATTCACATTACATTATGGAAAAATATATTTTATCAACGATGTTAATCACATTATATCATCATATTAATTATGCATGGTTATGTAATTTTTATATGATCATTTCAAAAATTATAAATATTGATAATTATTTTAAATTAATTAATTTTAATGGACTGAATAATATTACATAATAATTATGATGATAACACAAAGAATGTGTTTGTTAATCCAAATTGTTATTTAAAAGCTTTATTTTACTACTCTCAAAAACATTTTTGTTAAAATTTTGAAGAGTTGCTTTATGAATATGAATTGCAATGATTCTTGGCAAAAGATAAAAAAAGAAAGAATTTGAAAGAACCTGAAAGAGGCTTGGCAGATGTTTCTCAATGAAATTGTAATACAGTGGGTGGGTGGAGGCGTGGTAGATCTGTGTGTAGCAAGAGAGCATGACTCGATGTGACGTCACGAGAAGCAGAGAGAGAGAGAGAGAGAGAGAGAGAGAGAGAGAGAGAGAGAGAGAGAGAGAGAGAGAGAGAGAGAGAGAGAGAGAGAGAGTGCAACAACTACACGATCACGTTTGTATATATAAATGTATCAGTCCCACTTCTTTTCCTGCCTTTCTCTCAAGATGAATATATCTGCCAAGTATATTCTACAGCATCACAAAGGAGCAAACTAAGAGGATTCATGAACCTTTAGTATATATGATGTAATATTACAAGCAATTTCATTAAAATAAAATTAAAAAAATACAACACGTTATAGTTAAAAATATTTCTGTGATGTAATTAAATAATTAAATTTGCTATAAAAAAAAATATTTAAACTAAAATAAATTCTAATGACGTCATTGTGATCTTATAATAAATGTACTTTATCTCATTGTAAAGCGAGGGAGTAACATCATGGTAAGTAAATTCTATGTTTCCTGTTATGTACTCCTGCAGGTGCTGGACGAGAGCTGATTTTATCAGACGAAAAACCTATTGCTTATCAATGAGATTGAAAACAAGCTCAATTTATATAGAAACAAAAATTACACCTCATGATATAAAAAATTATTATACAGAAAAAAAAAATAACAATCATTACTTTTACCTTACAAGGTTATACATATTGCACTCAAGTAAACGAATAACTACACTATAAACTTGGTATACATGCATACAATGTGACTTGCTATAGCTTGGTTAGCTCCTTAGGTATATATAAGTAAGCACCAAGACAGTAAAACTGAAATAAAATATTTATGTAATATAAAAACAACAACGCGAGGCATATTCGTGTGTACGATGCCGCCTGCACACCACCGCCGACTCACAAAACATTACACATGTCCTAACAATGGGATCTTGTCCCACCCCCTCACTTAACAATAGCAATGTCATATTATGTATTGGGAGAAAGAGCAACACACACAAGAATAATAATATTTTAAAAAAATAAAAATAAAAAAAATACAAACAAGTTATTCTACTTTATTAACACAAAAATATGGACATGTAATAGTAATTTTTTTTATATAAATCAATGTAGCTTTGGTAATGCATTAATCAAAAGGGAGTTGTTTTTTATTATTATTGGTAAGAGAGTTTTTGAAATTATATTATAAATGCGTATATGTCACAGATTGAATGTTCCCACAGTCAATCATATCACATGCCAGTCATTGCTTGCTTCATGTTTTATTATTATGTGATATTACATTGAAGGTATAATAATTAATATTCAATAATATATTGAGAGATTGTTGTGAAATGTTGTCGGCGAACAGATAATGATTTTTCATGTATCTCACACATATGTTTATGTCATTGTAAAAATGATTTTGTAACAAAGTATTAATTATTTGCTCAGTCATGACTGAATAGAGTCTTACTTAATTGCCATAAAATACCCAAGAATAAAAATAGTGAGCAGTTATAATGGAGTATCAAACTTATTTTTTTTTTAATTTTATTGCAGAATAGAGGGTGCAAAGTTATGCTACTCTGATTTTTTTTCAGATTTTTTAGAGTCCGGGAAGTATTTTTAAAAAAAATTATTGAAAGCACACAGAGAATGGCGTCTCTTGACACATAGGATCCAAAAGAGTTTGGGTAAATTCAAACCCGACCATAACAAAACTTTTTAGCAATACTTCCCGGACTCTGAAAAAACTGAAAAAAATCAGAGTGGCATAACTTTGCACCCTCTACCCATTTTTGTAATATATTTTTTAAGTCGATCATACTCTATTGAAGAAGTTGAATAGTTTTATGTCTCTAGATAACTTTCTGCTGTATTTTAGAGCAAATTGTCATGCAGTAATTATTTGAAATAAAATTTCATCTTTGCACTTTTATAAAAGAAGCCACAAACTATTGACAATCTATAATCTTCTTGATATCATTGCAATAACCATAATTTTAATTTTACAGCAAAAATAATGCACCATAACAGTTTTTTCAATTTAATTGGTTCTAAAATTTAGCTCGTACTGCAGTAACAATAATAATTAATCAAATTCGTCTTGTAACTTGTCCTCTATTAAGACTATAACAGTGATGAGGTGAGGCGCCGCGCGGTGGCGCCAGCTATCATTGGCCCCGCCCACCACCCACACCCCCTGCAGGACGATCCCATTGACGTCACACCTTGACCTCTGACCTCCAAGCAATCTGCCGCGGCAGCAGCCTAGCCTCAGCTAACCAAGCCAGACTTGCCGCTTCACTTGGCATAGCTCTCCTCTCATTATCATATCAGATAAGGCTCATTTAATATGTATTTCTCTTGCTATTATAATCCTTAAGGTAATCTAAAAAATAAGCAAGATACTTTTTTTTTATTTTTTATAATTATTTTGTCAAATTATCTCAATTTTATATCTCTTATATTTTTTATTTTAATTTCTTTATGAAATAAGATAATAATAAAATTCATATTACTGCAGTGAGTTCTTTTGTATCAGCTGAAAAATAATAATAATTATTATTATTTACTTGCTGAATTGACATAATATACTTCATAGATATTTTTTATCCTTATCGTATGTTTTAGAAATAAATTATTGATTTTTCAAGAACAGAGACGCCATGTGAAACTATATTATAGTTGTATTTATTTTAATGAATTTGTAAAATAATATTACTATTATGTTATCATTATTATACAGCGTGTATACTGTATAATATATAATGCTGTAATTTGTACTGCAAGAGACCTACTTTACAGGCTGCATTGATCATCAAGTAGTAGAGTCTCTGTGAACTATATTATACTTCGTAATATTCCAGTCATTTTCTTTTATTATACCAATAACGCGTATGTAGTTAATACGTTTTGACAATTTATATTGAATTCAATAATTTTATATTATTGCATCGTTTATCAATGTGTGATTTAATTGTAATTTCAGTAATTTATTATTTTTGTCGTATCAGATATTGAAATAATAAAAATGAAAATTATGAATAATTAACTCGTATACTGAGTATACCATATATGGTATATAATAATAAATAATAAAATGAGTATGCTTAACATTTATTTTTAATTGTGATTAAATAGGATAATAAGACTATCTTCTTATCAAAAAGTGAAGATACATGACGTTTTCATAACTTAATACAACCCAGTCATTGACTTTTGATCTTCGTTCTCTTAACTTTAAAAAATTAATCTATATTTATGTTTAAAACTGACTGTTTACAATATTTTTGAGCGTCTCTTTTAAACCTTTTGATTTAAAAAACAACAACAATAACATTAAAAAGAAGATAAAGTTAAATATAGTTATAAATTATTTGAGAACATATTGCAGTAGAGTATTAACCTCAAAATTTTTTATTGCAGAAATGGATAGAGCGTGCAAAGTTATGCTACCCTGATTTTTTTCAGATTTTTTAGAGCCCGGGAACTATTTTTAAAAAATTATTGAAAGTTCTTTTTGTGACGTCACGTGGCGGCAAGTCCTATCTTTTTCTTAAGGAGCGGCGTCTCGTGATGTCACAAAAAGAACTTTCAATAATTTTTTAAAAATAGTTCCCGGCTTTTAAAAAATCTGAAAAAAATCAGGGTAGCATAACTTTGCACGCTCTATCCATTTCTGCAATAAAAAAATTTGAGGTCAATACTCTGTTATATAAAAATGTTAAAATTTGCATAAATTATTAAATGACATATGGTTTTAAAAAATGCTTAAAAAAAAATAGAATGCAAACGTAAAAATTATAAATTAGGCACGAATTTTAATTCGTGGTTGAAATGGACAGAAAACATGATGACAATAAGTTTGTGCGCCTCCGGTCCTTTCACCAGCAACTCCCTCGTTCACATTACCCCGGTAATTACCTTATATACATGCTTTTACCGGAACATTAACACGGCATTTAATATACGATTTATGCATTATTTATTATTTCATATTTATTATTTAATCATTTCCATTTGAGTTATCATATTATGACATGTGAATGTGTTTTGGGATATGTTTTTAAAATCTCCTCTTTGAATCTCATGCATCTTTATCAAATACATTGGGAGAGGCAAGGCCAGTATTTTATCAGATTACGGAAGCATAAATTTGTATCTTATTTTGCAAAACATAAATAAAGGCCAAAGATTGTATAATTAAGTTATAATTTAAATGCTATGTTTTTATTGTACCTTTAATTTCATTTTGCTTTGAAAAATAATATGAAATGATTACAACTGAAAATTATTATTATAATAATTTGTATTCCATTTTTTGTAACTTTAGATTGTTTAGATTATACCCATATATTATGAAGTAGCATAAAATGTCATAAGTCTATTGGTACTATTGGCACTATTGGCAGTAATGTTCATATATTCGAATATACAATATATATATCATGCAGCAACACTCCGCGGCTACAAAATACTTTTCATGATGTTGTGGAAGTACATGCAGATCATAGCATTCTAGAATTCCTATTCCAGGGTGCTATAATGTACTGATCATGAATTGAATGGCACGTTTGAAAATAAAAATATTATTATGGTAACCATCAGGAACATCATAAATATATATTGGCATTACTTTAAGGTATATTTTTATATGGCTTAAAGACACGTGCAATCTAAATATAGACAGTCATTGATTGATCTAAAGCAGCTGAGTGACAAATAAAATCTTTGTGACCTTAAATTAACCTTTAAATAAAGTGAACTTAAAAAATTGCAAATGGAGAACAAATTAACATAAAAATATATTTTTAAATTGAAATTTTCAACTGAGAACTGTATAATAATATATAGGCCTATAATAATATAATTACATGCTAGCGTGTGATACAGTTTAGATTGTTGACAGTGGCTAGAACCCCGCCCTGTCCCGACTTGGTGATAAATAATCTGGTGGTGACCTCTGACGGCTGACCTAATGACCTCATAGAGGGCGGGTGACGCTGCAAAAAAAAATATATATTTATATGCAATATGTAAATTTTTGTGAGGTGCTTTAAATATATTTTGACTGCTCCCAAAATGACATGAATATTACATGAGTAATTTTTTTATTTTAAAATGGTTTATTTTATGAAATTTGTAATGGTTTTAATGATATTTTAATCGTAAGAATTATGAAATATTAGATAATTATATATCCAGTCCCTTAGTCAAATTAAAAATTTTATGTTATTTATATATAATGATATATTTTATATTTGTGGCATTAAAATTGACTAATAGAGAAATAAACCTTCTCTCTCTCTCTCTCTCTCTCTCTCTCTCTCTCTCTCTCTCTCTCTCTCTCTCTCTCTCTCTCTCTCTCTCTCTCTCTCTTAATGCATAACGTAATGGTAATGTAACTGCAGAATGGACAATTTGCATCACTTTTTTTTAGTAGCTCAATCGAAAGAGGAGGTCGAAAAATACACCTATGAATTTTATGAGATTTTTATTCGTACTGCATCATGGCTAAAAGAGAGGTCACGTGACCTGGAGGCAGCGCCCGTGTCGCCAATGACGTCATTGAACTGTCTGGTCAAGCAAACGATCGTCTATATAACGCTTGTAAACAATAAATTAATTGTTGCTTATTTCCATAGCAACGTGGTTGTTTACAAGCATTATAAAGTCGATCGTTTGTTTGACCGAACAGTTCAATGACGTCATAGGCGACGCGGGCGACGCCGCCAGGTCACGTGACCTCTCTTATAGCCATGATGCAGTACGAATAAAAATCTCATAAAATTCACAGGTGTATTTTTCGACCTCCTCTTTCGATTGAGCTAGTAAAAAAAATTGATGCAAATTGTCCATTCATGCACGTTTACTTTAATGTGTTGAATATTACATCAGTGATCGACAAGTTGAGGTGACAAACAAACAAAAGCTTTACTGACCGACCGACCTAAATCTGTGAGAGTGAGTCATGCATAATTGAGGAGCGGGATCTGTCAATCTCTAGTCGCTAGTATCATCAAATCGTCAGGACGTGCAAATACAGGGAGACCCTGACCTGGCCTAGGTTACCCCTCCCCCTTCCCCAGTTGTGAAGCCAAGGTCTCGACTGTTTTACATAACTTAATACGATATATTTTTATATAAATTTCATCCGTAGAGGGTTAAACAATTTAAAAGTGTTTTTTTAAAGTTTTGTTTTTCAGTCGCAGCTGCAAGCAAAAATATTATGAAACAATATTACAAAATAACATTTCAAAGTGAATCACTTTTTTTATTGTACACATTTGCATGTAATCATAAATTGGAAAACATTATCTTCACCAACAATTTAGAAATATTATAACTTCGAAACTAATATAAAAAAATAAAGATTCAAACAAACACTGCATGTCATTTTTATTATTAGATTTGCAGTTAAATTTCTATGTGAATTAATGCTTTTCATTTTAATCCTGCTCAAAGATTATAAGGGCAGGCGTTATTCCAGATTGAAACAAATCCAATCGCATGATAATGAAACTTCCTGCTTGATAAGTACTTCCGTAGTTCAGCTAGTGAATTAAAAACAGAATTTTCAGTCCTTTCGATATGATGCGCACAGCAGAAATATGTTGTATTTTAACAATTATTAGCAATAATTAAAAAATATAATATATATTATGATTGTGAGACTTAATATAATTTATTGTTAGGCTGTAACAGCATCTGCCTCGATTACACTCTCTCTCTCTCTCTCTCTCTCTCTCTCTCTCTCTCTCTCTCTCTCTCTCTCTCTCTCTCTCTCTCTCTCTCTCTCTCTCTCTCTCTCTCTCTCTCTCTCTCTCTCTCTCTCTCTCTCTCTCTCTCTCAGCATACACTCTGGGATATGCAGAGTTACAGTCTGCATCCTCTGACTTTAAGAACACTGAAACTGCAGGAAGAAAGAGAAAGGTGTTACAATTTAGGCATGATAATATTTATGAATTATGTTCCTTTGATATAGGTGTGGATCAAAACTATAGAGTTTTATATGACTGCACTCACTGAATAATACAGATTGCAAATTCATATTCAAATGCAGGAAACGTTTATACAATTTATTAATTAAATGGTTATTGTATTTTAATTAAGCAGTTGATTGAGAAGAATTTATTTGGAGATTTGAGGTAAGTTATTTTATTAATATTCAATGCAAGGTAAATTAAATAAATTTCAATTTTATTTGAAGTTTTGAACAATTAAGAACAAAGAGCATAAATACAAACAGTACTTTTATAATAATATGCACTAAATAACTAAATTTTCAATTTATTATATTTATTCAGAAAACAGACTACAGGTTAGGTAATCCGATTAGAAAGAATACAATAGTTCATACAAATTCTTAGTTAAAATACACATGTATAAAAATTAATATATAATTTAATATAATTTAATTTAATATAACTAAAATCTTGGTAACATATAATACATTATAATTATATATATTTATATTACATAATTAAACATGCATTTGAATTATTTACATATCCTTGCAATTTCTTGCGAAGATTGATTTCTGACTTGTTTAATCAATAATCAGATAAAAAATAAAAACATGTTATAAATATAATAAAATTAATTAATTTAAAATAAATTGAATAAATGTTATACAAGATAAATATTTATTTATTATATAAACTTAATGATAAATAATGTAAAATTATTGTTTAAAAAAAATCAAGACAAAGGCTTGACCACGATACACAATTAATATGAGTATATATCCTGACAAGTAGTAAAATTAATTGTTCGACTCGTTGGTCTATAAGACAATATTGTGGGGAGAAATCTGAATGTTATCTTTCGTATATGATATTAGTTCTAGAGGATGGCAGGAGACAGAAGGAAGGCCACCCAGATGTTGTCAGGGGGGGGGGGACTTCTGCTGATTGATTCGACTACACTTTCAATTTTGGTAGTTCAGCACTTGTGTCGTATCTCGTTGTAAACTTTGCAGAATTAAATCAGATATGATTTTAGTAATGAAAACCATTGGTATAGTTTACTGTACACGGGATAAGTTGTTCTCAATTTTATTCAATTAATTCACTAGAACAAGAACATGAAATAATGTAACATAATATATATTTTATATGTATACTGCATGTATTTGTTACATTTATATTTCTGCCTAAATTTGTGTGATATTTTTAGTGATATTATTTTAACAGAATATTTTTTAAAGTTAAATACTTGTATGTGAAGTCATATTCAGAACCATTTTGAAGGCCCGCGAAAATAAAAAAATATTTCAATAAATTACTTAAAAAAATTAAAAGAATTAAAATTTTTGAGACAGCAGTTCAAGTGTAAGAAATTTAAATTTGTTCTCCTTTGCTGCGTAATGTGTCAGTTTAACATGGCGGCCTGTTTGTATCATTATCCTGTCAAGTAGGCTAACTGCGTTGCATGAACACTAACATAAGTTTCTCTGATTCAAAATATTAGTATAGTAGCTACGCATGATGCAGTTCTTTTTAATTAGCGAAATCAGTAACAAAATGCAATCAATGAACACAATTAGATTTAATTAGATGAAATTTCAACTAATTAAATTTAAAAAAATAGTATTGTTATATTAGTTAGCCTCAGAAAGTTGACGGGAAGAGATAAAAATATAAAATAATGTTCCAAAAGTTTGTCAGCACATTTCTAATGTTATCAATATATGGAATATAAAAAGAACGAGCTTGGTCGTATAAATTGTTTATAACTTTGTGTTACAAATGATGTTTTTAATAAATAAACAGCCTTGTCAATATCCCTGACTATCTCTGAGGTCAACGTTGCTGCTCCTCATAACAGAGCGACAGTCGCGCGACTCGATATCATTTTACGTAATTTTCTATCTTCGTATCTTTGTACGTATATAAGTTGGCTTGCTCTGCAGATGTTATAATAAGTACGTACCACGTCATTTAATCTTTATAAGAAGGGATAAAATATAAAGAAAAAGTTGGGGAGCTATAGAACTTTATATATAAGAGGAGGGGTGGTGATGGTGGGGTGGTTATATGAAAATTTTAAAGATTTTTGCTATAATGGTTTTTCTTTTTACGATGTCATGTACAGAAGAAGGTTATATTATAAAATAGAAGAGATTTTCTCTTAGTAGGGATCTTTAGCATCCATCCACCTGGTCATCTTTGCAGCATCCCCACGTGGGTCCCTCTCCCCTGTAGCTGGGACCGTGGGAGCGAGCGCCACCCCCCACCCTCCGCACCTTCACCCCCCCACCCCATCTCTTCAATATAGCCACACCCGGAGCGGCGGCGAGAGACCTTTAACTTTATGTAAATTAACTTGGTCGTATTATGTAACTTGAACATTATCTACTGCGTAGTTGATGTTTTTAATTTTAGTTTTTTTTTTTTTTAAGCTTACTGTAAGAAATTCTATAATGTCATCGCAATATTTCTTAACTTTTCCCTATTATATTGAAAATGTCCCTTTAATAGTTTATATAGAAACATATTTTCTGAGTATGCATGTATATTTTTAATTGTTTTTATGATCTGGAAGTATAAAATGTGTTTTCAGAGTTATTTTATGACTGTTTAAATGATGCAGAAATATAAAATCTTATTTAAGCCCGAGGGTTATCTTCTTCTTAAAGTATGATAGGTTTATATTATGATTAATTTTTTTATAAAAA
Organism: Siphlonurus alternatus; assembly: GCA_949825025.1. Lineage (NCBI taxonomy): Eukaryota > Metazoa > Arthropoda > Insecta > Ephemeroptera > Siphlonuridae > Siphlonurus > Siphlonurus alternatus. The sequence goes on along the minus strand of OX463781.1, from coordinate 8,906,310 downwards.
AAAAGTCCTTTCGTAATAAAACAATTAATTTTTGAACCGTCAAGAATACAAACTCTTTTAAAAACAACAAAAATAATAATTAAAACTAAAATTACCATCGTTTTGAGACATTATCAATTTAAAATAATAAATAATATTATATAAATTATCTAGTATTAAATATACCGTAAAAAGTATTAAATCACTTACCATGGCATAGAACCATACATTTTACAGTTGCATAGAAATGCCCAAAGCTAATTTTTTTGCAATATTGCAATTTTAATTTAAAGAATATATATTTTTATTTTATTATTTTCTTTGTACATAATATACGATGTATGACAAAATAATTTATTGTATTTCACGTTGGTGTCATATTATAGCGGTTTATTCAAGCCTTTTGTACTCTCTTGTATGCAATATTACGAAGATGTATTATATACAGTACTTATATATATAAAAAATATTTTCCTACAGTATACATCTTACAACAAGGGCTTATTAAATATGCACATTTTATGAGGAGGAACGACGGTGCACTGTGGCTTTTTCTCTTCCCACGCATTATACGTACCGGCACCCAAGCATGAGCATCAGTACAAGGCTTCCTGCACACTGGATGGGATTGATCGAATTAGCATAACAATACTGAATGGCTGTCTGTATAATTACAGATGAAAAGTTCGAGACGGTAATCTTATTGATAGCAAGGTTTATGTATTTTAATGTGGCAAATGTTTTTGTACACCTCTACATAGAAATCTGGGACGTCACTCTTGTGAGTCTTGTATGATGAGGTCCGCCCACAAACAGAGCAGGGATAACGTTATAATATGTACATCAATCTGCAGTAGATTAATTCAATAGTTGTAAAGTATTATAGCTTAAGAACAATGTTATCAGTGGGGGAGAAGGTTGAGTTTCACGACTTGTATTTTTATTTATTTTTTTTTTTAGAACTGATCTATACAGTATATATATATATATATATATATATATATATATATATATATATATATATATATATATATATATATATATATATATATATATATATATACGTTAATTTAACAACTTTATAAAAAAAATCAAAAATAAATATTTCTAATGTGAAATTGTATTTCCAATGATCTTTTGGTTAGAATTATAGAATTATACGACTATATCCAATTTCTTCAATTTCCACTCCCCACTCATTTACACAAAAATGAAATTGTTGGAATTTTGTACGGGACAAATTTATTGTAAACAATTCAATTATATCAGCCCTATTAATAATTAATGCTCGTAAAAAGATAGGCACAAGTATCTATTACTTTTGGCTGTAACTTTGTAACATGTATTATATATATTATTATATGAAGGAAATAGATAATAAGAATAAAATGGGATTGTATCCAAAAGCCAACAAGCCAAACTGGGATTGAATTTTTGAACTTCAGCTGCATCTACAATAATTTTTTCAGATCACTTTTGAATCTGGATTTGGAAAGACAAGTATGGTTAATTTTCCAAATCCAGGTTCAAAAGTGATCTGAAAAAATTACTGTTGATGTCGAGGCTCAAAAATTCAATCCCAGTTTACAAATTCAATTCAAGTTCCTTTATGTTGGTGTACAGTAAGCCTCACGCGCTTCATAAATCTGTAATAGGAAGAAACGTGATCCTTGCGAGTCTGTAATTATGCAGAACGTTTGCTAGCTCCCACTACTTGGTCACAAGGTCTGTACGCTAAAATAAAACCGTGACAAATTTAAAATTATGTGTGTGGGTGAGAGCGCACGTCTTCAAATTTAAATATTTAAAATAATACTACGCTAGTTATTGCAGTAATTGAGCGTGACTATATCAATTTTACCTTATACGAAACTAGGCTAGGTAACATAAATTTACATATAATAGGAATAGATCAATTAATTAACATATTATAAATATGTTAGGCTTATTTGAGTATGAATTTATTATTATAAATTAAACCATAATCTTATATGAATATTTAATTATTTATGATTTATTATTTAATATTATATAAAATTTTGTTGATCTATTTTTAAATTATACAAATAAAACATATACAGTTCAAGATGCATCCATAATACAGTTAAATCCCAATTAAAATTACAGAAAAATCAGTAACAACTTTCATTATTTTTGTTTTATAATATACAAATTAACATTAAAATTATTTATATCGTGTAATCGAAGATCCATTTTATAATGCAGTAAATGTTTTAATGTAACTTTTTAGTATCATTATTGTCATTAAAATATACGATATTATTATTTTCTAGTTTACAAATTGATTTTATGTGTTCAAGTACTGTTATATATACTTCCATTTATAATAATGTTTTGTGCTATAGTAAAACCATCCACAAACAAGCTTTCATGTGTTTAATAATAATAATAAAAAGATTAGACCTATATAATATTCATTGATGACTTGATTTATAATATAATTTTACCTTGCACTGTACATATAGTTTACAATATAAATGCATGTTGATATAAATCACAAATTTATATAAGACATTACAATCTTATATTGTAACTAGTACTATACATATATATTTTTAAAGATTATATTTTATGATGTGTAAAAGAAATCATTTTTGCTAATAATATTTACATATATTATATTATAATCATGTTTTAATAAATTTAAAATGATATGGTATGAAAATTTTTGTATGATATAACTTAACAAGATTTTATATAAGATATAATATATATAATATTGCATTATTTATTTCTTAACATATTATTATAAAATATAATGATGATTTAGTGATTCTTGTATGTGGAGGTGACGTCAGTTAATCATTGCTGACGTTGTAAGATGCATTCACAATGCACTTGAAATGTAGTTGATTGAACAGCGTGTAATTACTGTTTCTTTTATATAGCCAATGGGCATAATAGCTATTTACTGATCTTGCAAGATATACTATATGTGACATCGATTAATATTTTAGCACCATATTGTGAGGAAAATGATTAATAGAAAATAATGTTAAGTGTGTGGTAAATTGTCATTAAAATTAAGTGGTGCGTTAGATTCAAAGATAATAGATAAACTTTATCATCAATATTGCAGGTATTTTTTTATTCCTATATAAAAATAATCTTTTCAGAACCAAATGAATGTATTTTATTAACAAAACCTGAGCTATATTCTGAACCAACATTATTTAAATTTCAATCCATGCTGAAAATATTTGAAAAAGACTTTTATTATAAACCGTCTTTTTGTCAAGCTAAAGAAGGAATTTATTAGATACTCCAAAACATTTTGTGCTAACTTTTCCTATTATCTATTCCACTATGAAGCTGACTGATTTTTAAGAACATTGATTTATAAACTTTAACATTAAAACTTTAATATATTAATTTTTTTTTCTTAATTTAAGTAAAGATACGATACACAAATATTTATCATAAAACTTGATTGTTAACATTTTCAGTATAAGCGAAGTTGATCAAAACTCATTTTAACAATAAAGCCTTGAAAGTCGATGGTATAAAACCTCCAGCTGCTTTGTACCAAGTTTCTTCCCACGCCTGTAGAACAAAGTTTGTCATCTTTTCTGTGACGCAAGATTATTATTTGTAAGAATTGGCAGATTCTCCTCTAAAAACCTTTTATTCTTAATAATAATAACTTAACAGGGGAGATTTTAGTCCCACGCTTACTTATGCAGTAGCAGTAGACACACCCCTCTTAAAGGTAGTACCAAGGGGGTTGTCACTATTGTTCTCAGTAAGGTAGCTAGGGGAGTGGCAAGGGGGGCAGCCAACGCCCCGTCATGCCCCCGCCGCCGCCACCACCATCATCCCTGCAGCAGACATTCCCTTACAACCCCTAACTTGGATGGAGGGTACAAACATCCCACACAGGACCCTGGGAAAATGTTTCATCACACCTGCCTACCCTCTTCTAGTTGTTACAGTATACATTTATGTAATAACAATTGTTGTAAGTGTTTGATGTTATTAGCTAGTTCCTATATTGTGACATATTGTTATAATAGTTGAATATTGAACAAAATGACACCCACAGAACGTGTAACTTAAGCTCCTATTAATAAATATTATTTTTTTATAGTAGACGTTGATTGTTGTCATAAGTTAATTAGAAATCGTCATTAAAATGATCACTCTGTAAAGATATCATTATATCAATATTAAAATATAGCTAATTTTTAGTTTTAATTGTGACTTAAAAGTAAAGTATAACTTTCGAGAAAGTAGGGAATTCATAATTATAATGGGGGACATTCACGAAGCACTTGAACCCACAATTTAGCCTCAATTTTTAACCCTGGTGCTAAACCATGCATGAGCTAACCATATAGGGGCTAACCATATAGGGACTAACCATGTTTAGATCCTGATGGTTTAGCACCAGGGATAAAAATCAAGACTAAAGTGGGGGTTAAAGTGCTTCGTGAAGGTCCCCCAATGACAGTTAAAACCAGATCTTAATTAATTGTCGTACTGTGGGTGTTCTGTTGTATCAAAATATGACGCAATACATCATATTTTAAAAATAAGCTTGCAGATTTAAGAAAGAATCAGAAATCTCATTATAGTTAAATGACAAATTTGACAATCTCATTTAGTTGAGATCCATATCTTATAAACTGGAGCTTGTAAATATGTTGAAATATAATTATTCTTTTATTAAAATGTCTCAATATTAGAACACAATGCTTTCACTTATTGTCATTAAATATAGAGAAAGCAAAAGTTCTATTGTTCTTATAATAATAACCATCAAATTTTTTGATCACCTTTTATATTAATAACGATAATAGATCAAAGATAAAAATATGAAGTGTACCTTTATTATATTTTCTTAGTAACATACAATTGTATTATATAATATATTTTTATTGTTCTATTTCTTTTTTTATAATTAAGTACTTAATATAAGCCTATACTCTTAACCATTAAACTGCAGTTTATTGTGTTACTTCAAATAGGATTTTTTTTTTTAAATATATCGTACATAAAATGAGTATCGGTATGGGCCACAAGTTATATAAAATATAGGAGGGGAGATAGAGGGTGCATTACACACCCCTGAATGACGCAACAGGCTGATCTTGTCACCGCAAGGGCTGGGAGAGGGAGGTAACCCTCCTCCTCCTCCCTAACTTCCGAGTTGTATTATTACAATGACTATAAGGAGGGAGAAAATCGGAACTAGTGGGGTCAGAGTGTGGGAACGCAGCTGAAAGATTTAAAGCGGACCCGGAACAAGAAAGGAGGAAGTAAAAAAAAAAAGGGGGGAAGAAAATAAATGTAAGAAGAAAAAATAAAAAGAATGGAGGGGTGTTACGTACATACATATACTGGTCCTCCTCTTACTGTTTTGAATAGAATAGGACTCCTCTTACCATAACTCCAAACTCTTCAAGTGTATTGTTGAAAGAGAGAATAAAAACAATACAGTGAAGCGTAAAAAAAAAATATAATAAAAATATTATGCTGTAAGAAATAATATACATTCAATTGTATTTTTTATTATTACATAATTAATTTAAAAAATGGGAGTTTTTTATACCTACTTGTTAGTGCTATATTTTTTTGACAAAATTTTCTGTTCAGCAATGTAACCAAAAATTGAACTTTTACGTTAAAAAATAGTGAGTTTATATTAAACAGCCTATTATATCCAAGATTAAGAAATGAAATTACAGAAATTTCTATGTATTTATATACTAATAAATACTAAATTAATTCAGTATATAATATCTTGTTAAATTATTTCATGCTGTCAATTTACAATGAATGTATTTCAATTAATTTTCAATTTCATAATGAATTGTATTTAATTATTATTCTTAAAAATTATACACCATGAAACAACTTTTGTAACTAATTAAAAAAAGGTAATAATAATTTTACTTTTAAAATTATTGAAATGGCATTGACTGATTATAAGCAATTTAAAGTATAACTTATTAAATAACGGTTTATTTTTATATCTGACTATAATAATAATTTTTTATAATATTATTATAATAGTTAGACATCTTAAAGAGATGAGCACCTGTCATACAAGGTTTTCTTCTCTCAGAGTTACAAGTCGATCAGATAATCACCTGGAGAATACAGCAACCTGCGAGGTGATCCCAAGGACATTTCAAAGGTGGAGTTGCAATTCTTATACCTACCAAGTTCACCAATGTAGGAAGGTGGATGGTCACCATTTTGGATCAGTTCTTATCATTAGCCAGTTGAAAATTGGCTCAAAAATAGCTGCACTTAAATTTGTACCATATCATATTTTTTTTTAGCAAATGTTTATCCACTTTTAAAAGTTCTTTGGTTGATTCTTCCGAGAGGTACAAGTGAACTAGTTTCTCCTCATCATTAAGGCGACAAGAGGCGGTGAATATCGCGAGTCAGAGAGAGTTTTATTTATAACAGATAAGTTTGTACAAGCAAGCAGAAAGCCATAGAATGTGCTAACGAGATTTTGATTTATTCTGATTTAATCTTTCTAATGGTTCTAACACACATCATAAAACGTAGCTCCTTATTGCTATTATAATATTGTTGAATTATAAATTTATCAATCTGTAATAATGTTGTGTGTTATAAGATTGAAAGAAGACAAAATTATAACAACATGTTTAAAATATTTGTACTTAAATTAAGTGTAAAATCACCTCATTAAGACAAAAAATCTCAATAATTAATTAGTTACATTTATTTTTTATATGAAAACAGGAATTTTCACAACTTTAATTTAAATATAAATAAATGTAAATTGTTATACAGATAGAAATCTAAATAGAGAAAGAAATTTCCATAATTTTGTATTTTAGTTAATAAAGTTTGAAGTTTGAATGAAACAAACTTTACAATCAACACAAATTTCTTTCAATGGAAGTTGCAAATTTATGCATGGAAAAGTTGACAAAGTAAACCATTAATTTTTTAGTGCCCCCCACCTTAAGTCATACTGTCAAATAAAACATGTCGATTTGTTGAATTATGGGATATCAAATTATAAATATCAACTCTTCTTCATATATTGACAAAGCTACACTTGAATTCTCTTTTAAAACCACAGTTATAAGACTTTAAACGTCAATATATATTTCTAATAAAAATCTCATCAGAATTTAATAAAAAAAGGAAATATAAAAAGTTGTAAATATTGTGAGAAATTGTTAAATTTACAATAAAGTAATTTATAATGACGTCACTGAAACTCTGGTGGGCTCCAGTATAGGCAGAAGCTGGCAAGTGCGGCGGTGGTTGCTCACTTATTGGCCAGTAATCGAGAGGGCCAGGAGGCGGGCGGTAACCGATGCCTCCGATGTCTATGGAGATCAAGTATCGATAGCAGCTGAAATCTTCCCACACATCACTAGCGCTATCTCACGAACTTTCAGAAAAAAAAAATACATCAAGTCTTCTATTACGTGAACATTGTAAGAAAATTTCAAATTCCAACTTAATGGAAATTTCAAGTTTTCAATAGAAACATAAAAATATTTTAAATATTTTACAATAAAGATTTATAGCTATTGTTAATTTTAATTAAATTAAGTATTTAATCTAATTATATACCTCCAAAAATGGATATATTTTTAATAAAAAGTCTTAATTATTGGATAAGCAAAAAGGAGGTTTCTCGAGGTATAAATCAAAGTCCTGCAAATGAAACACGTATACCATCTATAGTTGAAGGTTCTTGCAGGTCTTTCTGTAGCAGGCAGTTAGAAAACGTTTGAATGAAGAAATATTGACAATTTCGTATTAAAGAAACATAAATTTTAAACTTCCGGCTACTTCCGAGAATTTTTTGTTGAGGGATTGTTCTATAATATTTTCATAGTTTCTCATACCGTTGTTAAATCATTCAATTCAAATTATAATTGTATACAATGCGAAACAAGAAAATTTTCAATATATCAATGTACCTTTATATCTCGATCCATAGGGGGGCGATGTAGGAGTCAAGAAATATCAATTGAAAATATTACTATGCATCGATAATATAATGGGGGGATGGGATATCCCCCCTCCCCCCTCCTGAAACCAAATGCTGGATCCGCCCTTGCAAATCGAGAAGTTATACATTGGAATGTATTTTCAATTTTATTGCTACCATCATAGCAAGTACATTGGTGTTGCATATTTTGTACATGGGCCACAATTTACCACCCAGCAAGAAGGCTCCTCACGTTCTTTGATATCGATTACCATGTGCACGCGGGCTTTAGTTCGTGGCTTGTCCTCAAGACAGGGGTCACGTGATACATGCAGATGGCAAATTTGCGCAATTTCATGTGGAACCATGGTGGATTTTAATAAGTAACTCCGTCTTTAACTAAAAATTAGGATAATGTGATCATAGAAATATTGCATTAAAGTATAATATCCACTATTCTTAAAACAAATTGGTGTCTGTTTAAAATTTTAACTGAGCTTTGAGTTTTATTTGTGAAATAGTAATTAACATTTTTATTTAGGTGCTTAAAAATCTAAATCATTTAAAAAATATAAATAAATGTACATATTTTTCTAAAATTAATTAATATAAAAAATTCTAATATTGGAATTACGTTGGTTCTATTTCCTATATTTTAAATTCTCGGATAAAGGTTATCATTCAATTTCTATTTTTATAGTAATATTATACATTGCAACATCATTATATGAAGAAACATTAAAATAATTATACCGCCTTTGATAAAAATTTATACATAACATTAAAATGCATGCAATAAAGAAATATGTAATATGCATATAAAGGATAAAAATATATATGTGATAAAATCGTAATGCAATGTATTAAAACATATAACGTTTATATAATAGTATTGCTAATTACTACATCAAATTTTATTACCTATCTTATATTACCTTATGTAACAAAAACTAACTCATCAGGGATAATTTCCACCTCCATTATAACTTATGGTATTGAGACTGGCGGTAAAAACTTGAACGTATATAATACAATATTATATAGTGGTACGGTCAATCACTGAGAACTCTAACAAAAGTCGTCGCTAATGCATTTTGTCTCAAGTAACAAAACATATTGTTTTTTATTGACAATATAAATCATACAGAAAGTCAATTATGTACTTTTTATTTCTTTTTGGCAGGTGATTCAAAATGTATTTTTTTTAATCATCATTATCAATTTATATAACAAAAAATGTAATTAGCTAATATGTGATGTACTAAAAATTATTATTATTAACTATAATCTTTAAATATTGTTAAGAATAATAAGGTCAGTTAATTAAATTCATTTTTTTGTATTGTTGTACGACTGTCATTCAATTGTTTAATAATTTTCTTAGAATTTTTTTTTTTCATGTGGCTAAAACAAAATAAGTGGAATAAAAATTTCAAAGAAATGAAAAATGTTACAATTTTTTTTAAGGGTTGATGAACTCGAATTAAATTTTACATTTGATTTCAAAATTGCTACAAATTTTTCGGATTATTTCATCTTGGGTAATTTTATTTCATATTTAAATAAGATTTTATTCAGACGTATATAGTCGCCTTCCAAAATTTGGGATTAAGTTTAAAAAAATATAGAAATAACTTCCACTCCCCTCATGTACGGCACCCTTTTCCAGCTATATGCTGAATACAAGGTTATATACTCTCGTTTTGCATAGAGGAAAACTGCAATCATAATTGCAACATGTGTCACAGTGACATAGCCTTAAACGCTCACTTTATAGATGTATATCATACTCACATAAGTGTACATTATTTTATCTCCCAGCACTGCAGTTTCAGGTTTTGTTACGTCTATCTCCACGACAATTTATTACGTTACATTCTTGCAGTTTTGTCATAACCTCGTCATTGGCAAAACGTCAGCACAAACTTCACACGTGTTTGCCAGAGTTGCATTCCTTTTGCTGGAATGACGTCACAACTCTCTGACGTCATGATAATGTTGCTGAACTTTATTTAAAAATACATAATTTTGACATAAATTTGTATTAAAATTATAATTTCTATACATGAGTAAATGACGTATCGATAGCGAAGTAAACTTATATTAACCAAACATGAATTTTATATATAATTATATAGCAATATCAAAGAAAGAATATAATTTAAAAATATCTTATTTCATAAAGAGAATGTTATTAATGATAATAAATAAAGTAAGAACATAAAGTTAAGCAGCAGCAACAGGACATAAGAGAGAGGTGGAATGTATTTGGTTTTGGCGAGCTTGAATGTTCTCACAAATTGCGTGTAAGTACTCTGTGGTGGACATGATGTAAGATGCTGCATGCACACGTGGAGTGAGGAGGTGCTGCAGTAGATTTGGCAGCTAAAGCAGCAGCGATGTGACGCCGCTCGTATAAAATCACGTGACACCGTGGTAACGTACACACACAGGCAAAAGGAACGCAAAATTAGATTATGATAAATGTTTATTTGTTTTTATTTTTTTAATTAGCTGTTTTAGGCTTCCTTGTTTTGGCTGTGCGATAGCATATCTAAAGCCAATATAATTTAAATTCATGCAATTGAAGCTTTCAAATCAAAACCACAGTTGATCAAAGTGAGTTATATTCTAATTGTCTATCTCATAGGCATGATGCAAAAGGATTTATCCAGGTTTCTCACTAACAATAAGCGTAGTTGTGTCACTGAGTTAGTAACTCATCAATAACCATATATATATATTTTTTTTTTACACTTTCTATGATGAAAGTTCTAATTTTAGGATGTTCAATTTAAGAGCCATGTTGATCTGTCATAAAGTTTCCATTATATACGAGGGAAAGAATGAAGGAATTACACTGCAGAAAATAATTTAGCAAAACTAAACAACCTGTTAGTTTTGTAATGATATGTATCGGCTTCTTGATAGCTACTTAGGCAAGCAGTGTAGTTGTTATTACAACGTATTAAAAAAATAGATTTAAAAGTATTTGCAATATAATTCATGTGCGAATTTTTTCCTTGCAGTTAGCGTTTAGTAATTAACCTGTGCAATAGAGCAATGTTAGCAATATATTAATTATATAAAAGCATATATTATTAATTAAAGCAAAAGAACTGCGGACACCTTATTTAGGGGATGATCTACAAAAAAATAATGTTAGTACATAACTAAATTTAAGAACACTTTTTTTTAACCTCATAATTTTCCGGCACACTGATTTAATGTAAAAAAAATACAATTTTAAAAACATACACCCCCGAATTCAATTTTTTTTTTTTTTTTTTTTTAGTGTCAAGCTGACATATGTTGTTAAAATTTATATTATTGTACCATATGGACAATTTTAGCATGTTAAATTTTTAAAAGAAGGAAGTAATTATTTTACTTTTGACCTCAATCATTTCAATCACACCACGCGTACACACGTAGAGGTGTTGTAGCTGTGAGAAACTGTGTAGGGGTCTCGTTAGTTTTGCCGCGTGGTGTATCCAACACTGCAATGTGGAGGCGGCACTCGCAGCTTATTTTCTCTGCTAAAGTCACATTAACAAGTCATACAAACACGCAGGAGGATTGTAATGAATACTTTTGCTTCTTCTGGAGTCCTCCTTTCATTTTTATCTTGTACAAGCATCGTCAAAAATATAACACTCAATTTAAATTGCTTTAAATTACATTTTTAGTTGAAAAAAATATTTACAAAAACTTACTGTTTCCTTTAAAATTACATAACTTCATGGTAAACATATTATATTTTGGTTTAGTCGAATGTAAATTTTATCTATAAATATATTCCTATATAGAGCTCCATTATATGTCGATATTAGTAAAATCCAATTACCCCTAAATTTAAGAGATCATTGAAATCTATATAATTATGAAGAAAACTTATAAGTGAGAAAATAACTTCAATGGCAGCAGACTACTTATTTTTCTCGTATCCTAAAGTTGGTATTAACATAGATTATCCAATACTATATAATATAGATTATATAGATGCTATTTTCATGCTTACATTTTCTCGTACCATTTTTTTTTTCACTTATATTTTATGTTTTTTTGACATAATGTTCAGTTGTTATTACGCACAACTTTAAATTATTTTCAGAATAATTATTTAATTAGCACTAAAGTGTCTCGATCGTTTTGAGCGTGGTCATACCGCCCTCACCTGATCACCTGGCATTATGACCAACCACGCACCACTCTCTGGGAGGTTCTCATTATTGTAAGTGACAAACCAATTGTCAACAATAAATTCGATGCACAAACATACTACTTATAATTTATTGCACATAAAACCTTGTTATTGTGCATTCAGAAGAAGATAAATAATCAACTTGCAGGAACTTTAAATACATAACTTTCAAAATTATTAATGACATTAAATTAAATTTATTATTATTTTTAACATTTAATTATAAAAGGTGGGATTTTTTTTTTTCAAGTAAAGAATAATCAAAATATTTAAAATTCATTTCCACGTTAATTTTTGATAATTAGTTGAACTAGATTTGTTAATATTATATTATAAATTTGTAATGCTATAGATTATAATATATTTATAAATTTACTTTTAAATTTTCCCATGTGAAATTTAAAAGGAAGTGATAACACCCTGGAAAAAAATCTGACTTTTATTTAAGGAAACAATAATTTGCGTACTAGTTCCTGTTGCAATGAATAATATATATACTTATAGATTATAATTAAACCACATACTTAGATATTTTTAGTTCACAAACAAGATTACTTCTATATTCTTATACATTAAGGAAACCGTTATAAATTTTGTCCTGCAGATCTGATGATCAAATCCTTTAGTTTTAATTTCCTCCTATATCCTTATATGGTATAGAAGGTGTAACAAATTAAAAATAAAAATCATACCATAAAAATTCCAGCATAATCTTAGAATTTTTATATATGCATGCTCTTATTTTTGTCATATATATATCACTGTGCGTATATAATATTCTAATAAAAAAAAAATTTGCTAATAATTTCCCTTTAGGCAATCATTAAAATTGTTAATTTTTTATTTAATAAATTATTTTATTCCATGATATTATATTTATACCGCCTAGTAAGATCAAACTGAAGAATTATTTAAATTGCTATGAGGAAGATAAGTGCTAGTTTGAGAGTACTCTTTCAAGAGAGAGAGAGAGAGAGAGAGAGAGAGAGAGAGAGAGAGAGAGAGAGAGAGAGAGAGAGAGAGAGAGAGAGAGAGAGGAATATCAATTAGTATATTATACGCATAGTATTGAAAAAACAGCATTGGACCAACTTTAAACATGACTATAGCTAGCAGGCCTAGCAGCTGATCATTTTAGATATTTTAGATTCAATTACTTACATATAATTATGCGTAAATATATGCTATGTACAATTGCATTTTTTTTGTATGTTTTAAACTATGCATAGAAAATCTGTATAAAATATAATTTTAATTTAGGTTATATAATGTTTTAGAATAGTTAAATAAAATTGTTTCGTAATTAAAATATTTTAGTAATTGCAGAAAAGTTACTCTGAATATTAATACACAAATATCTATACATTATACTTAATTAAAATTGGCAAACATATCTTGTGCCGAAACAACTAAATTACCTTTAAATACTTATCAAATTAAGTGTGTCTACAATTAAGATTTTATCACTAAAAAATCGTGCTACCTTAAAAAAATACAATCTTATACGTATATACGTAAATTAAGAAACTAAGATGACAATTAAGATAATTTACAGCATGTAATATTTGTTAAATGACACATTATAAACATGTATGTAATCACTTTGATTTGTGAATGTTACTGAAGTACTTGTTTGCTACAAAACGATATTCACTTTGCTACTCATTAAGCAGACGTTGAACTACCCCCTCCATCTTGTTTTAATTGATGGCTGACTGATAAAACCTTTTTATTACTCTCATCACTGGATCCATTCATCATGTGCCAATATGCGGACGGGTCAAGTACTAAACAGAAACCCAACGTTTAGACCACAGCTTTTTAAATTGAAGTAATTAACAAGAACGATCTAGTCTTAATTATTAAAAAACACCGGGTGCACACCAGTTTTTACGATATATTTTTAATATTATTATTTCATCAAAAAGTAATGATTGAATCTTGTTTAAAAATATATTATAAAAAAAAATAGCTCAAATTTCTCTGTTGGACTTAAATAATTTTTTGAAGACTATAATTATAAGTTTTTTTTTTTAAATAATAAATAACAAGTTAATATATTGATGAGATTTTTTTTATTAATATATAAAAATAGATAGTTTTTTTAAGTAGCCTATATAAAAACTATACTACGTGTTTTTAAATATTAATGATATTCATAATGTGTTAACAATTTTTACAATGTGTTACTAAAAAGTTGTTTTAAGTGCCACTTTTTTGATAACAAGTTGTTTTACTTTGCACTTTAATTTTCAATAACCATGAAATATAAGCACTGTATATTTTATTCAAAAATTCTTTTAATTTTTAATTACACCTTTTCTTGCATAATGTATGAAATGATTTTAAATCTGCATGCTCTACTTTTTTTAATGCTTCGTTTTTCATAAAATAAAATACGATTATAATAAAATAAAAGGAGAATTTTAGAATTTCGAAACTACTCCATATATTTTGGAGATTGTTATAAAGAATTTGTGGAGAGTGACTGAACTCATTAACGTTAGTGAATTTAATATTATTTCGAAATTTCAGATGCTATTTTTGCATTTTCAATGCATGTATTTTAAAACTGTACAACAATTGTACAACAACAATTGTGTGTAATCGACAGTAGTTTTGCAGGGTGTCAACAATATAGAGTTTTATGTAAAAATATAAATGTATGATTATTCCGTCTCTGATGAATTAATTAAAAAAAATCTTAATTTATAGTAATAGTATTTAGTAAGACCATTAAATGTATTATTTACTAACACTTAACTTGATGAAGTTCAAAATTTTTAACATTAAGTATTAAATGTCTTCCATGTAAAATAGACATTATATCTTAATGTTAAAATCAAGTATATTCTCTCTCTTATAGCAGTCATATGTCGAGAGCATTTTAAGCGTCATGTAACAGTTGAATGAAGTTATCAGCTCGGCGATTGCATGTGCATGTTTAGCGTTAATACATGGCAACATTTTGAAATAAGATCAAAATAAATTGTATGTTGAGAACAATATAATAATAAATAAGTAAATACAATCTGAAAGAGAGAAGGGGAAATGCAATGTGATCAGTTTTCTATACACATAAGTGTCGTGTCAATAGCAAAATTTAAAACTCATTCAAAATACATTTAACATAAACTAAAATACAGTTAAAGTAGATTTCATTAAAATAGTGATAATTTCAAAATAATGCTTTCGAACTAATTTAAAGCAAAAAATAGTTGTATTTTAGAAAATTTGTCAGGTAACCATATGTGGGAGTGGGAAAAATTAGGCCATGCCAAATTTTATCCTACAAACAGCATATGGTCATGAAATATTTGTATATTCAACTTTTGAGAACTTTAATTAGAATTTATTCGGGACATGAAATACTTGACAGATTTTCTTGAATTCTATCTGCAAGATATAAATAGGGTATCCACAAAGCTCTGTGTTATATATAATACCATTTTAAATTAATTTGCGCAGTATAAATATTGCAGTTAAATGTAGTACTAAAAATCGTGCTAAAAACGTGTGCTAAATTTGTGAAATTTCGTAAATATTTCTCAAAGTTCTGCAATTTTTTAGGAATAAAAAATTATACTCCCCTCCCCCCCGAAAAAAATGGCAGTTTCACACTCCTCCATAGACGCGGTTCATACTGTTCCAAGATAAACAATTTGGTTGAAAATATTCGAATCACTGTGACGTATTAATCAAGTAAGTTGACTTTGAGTGTTGATTATCTGTAAAGAAGTCGCGCAATAACAATCCTCCCACATGATCGTACCTATGTTGTACTTACTATCCACTCCCACGCCGTACTATATAATACGACTATAATATGTTCTTTTTATACATTGCTGCGAGACAATACTGAGCTTATAAACGTTGCTGTTTCTCACTTTAATAGACCCAAGGTTCGAACCCCCACAAGTTTCTTTTTATTCACACTTGACAATAATTGTTTTCTCGATTAAACACGACTAAGTAATAGCTTATGCATAAACATTAATTATTATGTAGTACTTGTTGTATGGATGAATTAATTTACCATTTAAAAAACATTTTATTACATATCTTCTGAGAGTGAGATTAAAGAGGGCTGAGTTTTCTGTTTATCAAATTGTTTCACTTTATTAAACGTATGTTCATAATTAAAATTTCAGCATTGAACATTTAATTTGTGGTTAATTTTTGTTTTTCTTGCGGTCAGCCACAGAAGATCTACATTTCATTTGTACGATAAAAATGTTAAAACTTGATATGTGGTGGGAGAAGTCAAGAAAATGTATACTTGCTTCTATGTGTATGGCATTAATATCATCATAAAAACTATTGATGCTGTGTTTTACAGTATTATTAGTGAATAATTTCAAATATTATACTTCTAGTTTTATAGCTTTATGCATTTTTTTTTAGAATCTGTGCAGTGTAATGTAAATTATTTGACTTTTATTGTATATTTTATAACTTTAAAAATAACACAGTCATAACATAACTTAGCATGTAAAAGAAGTTACTACTATAAAGCTATTATCAAAGCGTTAAAAATTGAGTGATTTTTGTTATTTAAATATCTCGGTAAAATAATCTTTTCATTGTTTTTTTTTTTTTTTTTTTTTTCCTTTATGCATGAAAAAAAAATACGACGAAGAAGAAGAAGAAGATTCAAATAAAAAAACAGTAATAGAGTGGGAGGGAATGATAGGAGGGAGGGGGGCGTGATAGGCCAGCAGCAGCAGCAGCTCCTTCTGAAGTCAATGCTAAAGAAAAACCGGTTAGTTCACCCCCGGGCTGTGGGATACACAAAATCAGTACAAGTCATTAGAAACAAACACACCGACATCCAAATATTTCCACCGAGATATCAATCAAAACATGAAACAATTAGGTATGACTTTTGTAATTGTAACAGAGTATGTTAAATTGGGTTTAAAATATCGATAATATAGTGTATTTTATTGAGTGAATAATATAGTTAAATATTAATATAATAGTTTATGAATATGAATTCTACTATAAATAAAATGTTGAGTAGTAGTATAATATAATAGAGAAGAGAAAGAGAGAGAGAGAGAGAAGAAGGAGCAAAGGCACACCAACATACAGTAGCTATTATCTCCTAGGATATTTTATCGGTGGTCCAAAACTGTAGCTGGCCTGTTGTATATAATATATTTTTTATTATTATATTTAACCTGAAGGCATTTTTGAACTGAGAGAGTGAGGTGGGTGGTGTGGGCCAACTCTATCCTTGCAGGGTTTTCTTTTTTTCTGGGCGTGGCAGCACCTCTTATTATTATACACGAACGAAAACGATTGCTGCCAGAGCAGTAGATGTTATAAGAAAATTCTTTACCAACAACCAAATTTGATGCTACTTGATTTCATCCCACTGTTTTCTTTCATGATTATTGTTGCTACAGCAAAAACCACTACTACACCAAATAATATTATACATCCAATTACTTGTATATTATATACTTACTATATTACTACTATATACTCTGTTTATTTTACTACGTATAATATGAGACATTTAAATATGCTATAACACTTTTACACAATATAGTCTTGTCATGCTTTCGAAAAAAAAAAATGTGTATAATAAAATTTAAGTAGTTACACTTTCAATGGAATTTATTTTTATTAGCATAATATATTGTTAAATATATATTATAATCAAAACTACTGTTAACTTTAAAAGCAAAAATTGTTATCAATTTAGCAAAACACAATATAAAAAAAAATCAGCAAGTTATTTTTATAAGTATATAATTTTAAAATAATTAATAAAACCGGATTTAATATTTTTGAAAAATAAAATAAATTTTAATTTGGCATTTATTTATTCCAACCTTACTAAGGTGGTGTATTTTTTTTTTATAAATTTGATTTTGGCCAATCAGAGGAATCTCAGCATATGAATGGATTTGTTATTTTGTTCCAAACATGAAGATTATTTTGTATTACTGTGGAAATAACGTTTAAATTTTAATATGTTATAATCAATATTTTAAAGTATAGATTAGCTGATACAAAAAACGTCTGCTCACACGACATGCCAGAGTGGCTATTCACCACTAAACTGTTATATTTCCACATTAGTAATATTATTTGTAAAAAGATGATCTCGAACTCGATGAAAAGTATAAATATTTCAGCATCCTCGAGAATAAAGTCAATATTTTTTTGCATACTTAAAACAAACGTTTACAAACAAAATTAATAGCTGCAAAGAAAGCCATTAACTGAAACCAATCACAAATAATAATATTAATTGTGTCATAAATTATAATTATTTAAATTAATTAAATTTTTTTCTCTTAATTTTCAAACACATTGATGATATGAATTAATAGATTATCTCTATAATGAAACAAAAAGTTTAGATTTGATAAATTAATTGGGATATGCGGTCAGAGGTTAAATGTATTTATATAAATTGCCTGCTGCTGCCATGATTTCGATTAAGCTTGCATGGTGTAGAGTTCATTGATAATATTATATAATTCACATCATGATCCACATTATAATATAAAAAAATATTCCAGCTTGAATGTCTCTGTAATGTGAATCTTAAAATATAGATATTTAAGCATTTTGAAGATATTTTCATGCTATTTTTCCCACTAGTATAGTATTGAAGCTAGCTAAAATACTCAGCAAAAAAAAAAAAAAAGTAAAAAAAGTAAAAAAATTAAACACAGCAAAGTTTAAAAAAAATGTATTACATAATAAAAATTTATGATTCAATTAAAAAAAAACTTATAAATTAACCTGACGTTCCTTATTTTTTCTTAAAAATAGCATAATTTCAAATTAATAAATATAGGCGTAAGTATTTTCTTATTAAATTTTTTACTATAGATATTTTTATAATAATAGCCTTTAGATTAATAGAACTTTTTTTATAGATGTAATTAATTCTTTCATATGTATAAAGTTATAATAAAACAGTATTAAAAATTTACACTTAATTAAAAGACGGGCTAAACAATTTTGATTAGTATTTGATATTAAAAAAAACTATACAGAATGATTTATATTAATAGAGCAGAGCTAATATTTGATACAAAGGTAGAGATATCATTTTAATTCTTATCTCTCTATATCACAATCTTATTATAAAATAGCTTCCTACTTAACACATATAAATCAGTATAAAGAAAAATTCAACAATATGTAATACAAAAATTTATGAATTTAACATCTTAAATGTTAGAATTTTAATTTGATAAAAAAATAACTAAAATAAAAGTGAGTTTTTATAATAAAATACAACTTTGGTAGTAAATTTATTTAAAAAAAGCAAGTCAAAATAGTTTAAAACGTCAGTTATTATATTATGAGTTTTTCTTTAGGCTGGGAGGCACAAATTATTAAACTCATAAATCGCTACTGGTGCTACCGCCTTCTGAATCTGCTTCTGGCGGTGTCGAGGAATTCGGCGGTGGAGAGGGAGGGAGAGTGGTAAGAGAGGGTGGGTCACGAGCAGTAAAATAATGAGCGAGCAACTTCGTGCACGGAGGCATAATGATCATCATCATCGTAATCATAACTTAATAGAGAAAAAAATATGAAAAATTATATTGTATAATATTTTGGTACATTAAAAATATATTTTTTAGTATATTATATATTGTATGATGTTCGCATAATATATCATTAAATATTGCAAAATTTAATACTCAAGTATCAAATATATAATGTATACCACAATGTATTATATGGTGAATATTTTTTGTCATTAACTTCATCGTTTTAATTATAATTTTACAACACAGTAATTTTGAATTTCTTGTGATCTATATTATGATGTCTTTTTATTTATGTTAGAAGGAATACTAAGTAGCTAATTAGACCGTAAAGGAAGTAGTATGAAAAAATAATTATTACATAATTTCATTGCTTGATGTTTATCAGATCTACCCGCAAAAGAGAAATGGTATATGCTTGCTTTATATACTTGCTACTGCGACACCCAAACGTTTCACTCAAATCTACGCAGTTAAAATATTATTTTATGTATTTTTTTTATAGGTGTTGCTTGTTTTCCAAATTTTATTATGAAATTTAATGCTTGTGTGAACTATTTAGTTCAATTTAAAATACTTTTTTTAATCATTTAATAAAAAATTAAAAACACAATACAATATTCGCACATAGTTGAATCAGATAATTGTGTATAAATTCTGTTTTTACCTCATTTATATAAAAAAAAATACGAAAATATCATATATATCAATGAGAAATATACACAAAAATGTATTGATTTTTTGCTAACAGCCTGATAAATATGCAACCTGAAACGCACAGGGGCTGAATAAGTTGTATAACTCCAAATATCGTGTTTCAAAGGGCAAGAGCATATCGATAATTTAACATTCTGCATAACTCTGTACATAATATAAATTAACGTGTCATTTATATAGTTTAATGTAACATCACTTTTATATTAATAATTTCAATAACTTCATTTTCTGTTTATTAAATTTTTATTTTAGCCTTTAATCAATCTTTGTATAATATATAAATTTATTTTTTTAATTTTTTTGCATTTAGTCTCATCATTAACTTAAGGTAAAGATAACGCCGGTCAGCTGTTCGACGTAGGTCCCTTTCATTAACATGATGTAAACCTTAGCAAATTCACAAAAATTCTGAATTTTTTTAAAGGCTTAGTGCCTAAAAGCCATAGAAAAAAATTTCAAAACAATTTAACGAGCCAATTTTTTTTTAATTAATTTTTTTTTAATTTTCAGCATAGGGCTTTCCCATGGAGAGAAAACCTAAAAAATTAATTTAAAAAATCGGCTCGTTAAATTGTTTTGATTTTTTTTATGGCTTTTAGGCACTAATATCCGCCTCTCAAAAAAAAATCAGAATTTTTGTGAATGACAAGCTTCAACTTAAAAATGCCGCAGCGCCGCATTCTGACATCGCTCCGTAAGGTTTCTTAGGAGAAAAATCTTATTTATTTTTTCATTCAAATTCTATGCTGCACAAAATCTCGAATATTTTTTATGTCGTGTAAAGTGATCTTTCCCGTGGCTCATATGAATTATTAATCTTGCCCTCTATAGAAACCGTCGGAAAAAATTAAAAACCAGGTACCGCTGGGTTAAAGGATAGGAAGCTTGATAGAACATGTCATCGCGCGCAGTTCGCGCGCTAGATTTTCATTGGCTGAGAGAATTGTGTCGTCAATGTTGAAGCTTCTCATTGGCTAAGGCTTACATGTTAATAAAAGGGACTTACGTCGAACAGCTGACCGGCGTTATCTCTACCTTAAACATCCATGCAAATTTAAATTGATTTAAAAAAATATTTACACTAAAAATTACAACTATGATTGTAACCTCAAACTGAAGTATAGATTACGCATTAACATGCCATGTGAACACGTGTATGTCGCTGGTCCCCACTGCGCCGCACACGTCTCTCTGTAAGGTGCCACAAGGTGGTGGCTGAAGGTCGCTCCTCAAGTCGGCTGCACGCAGAAGGAGGAGGAGGTCCCGGACTGAAGTGTGTCGTGTGGGTCACGACGCCGCCTCTCTCGCGGTACCTCATCAGCATTGACTGTTGGGCGTGAGGTCATTCATCTCAAGAACCGAGAGAAGACCACAGTACCCACCATCACTATATTATAGCTACAGTAGTAGAGAGACGTCATTAGGAACACGCCAAACAACAAGAGTGATGAACTTTCTTGAGTTGAAGAATAGATTAAAACAGTACACCAAGTGTATAGAGGTTCAACAGTTAAATATATAATTATATATATCTTAACAATAACGTATTATATAAGAGGTATATTAGCTATTGAATTGATAAGATGTAAATTTGAATATCAAATTTGATATTTTGAACTATAAGCATACAGTTAAACAAGCCTTAGATTACGCCTGAGATCACAGACTAGACGTCGCCAAGGCGTAGTAATCTTAATTTTTTAAAAATGTCCCACAACAAGGTTATTTTAAACTATGGAATTTTTTAAAAATATTACATGCTTCTATAATATGTATAACTATTGGAAAAAAGTATAAAAAAGTAAGTTTAATTTGATTTCAAAATCGCGTCGCCACCACTTCGACCACTTTGCACCTCTTCCAGACGAAAGCCTGGGGCCAGTGGGGCCGCATGGAGCCGCTGTTGTGACAACACGTCGACACCAAAAATGCTAAAAACTTGAAAAAAAGTGGTGAAATTAAAAAAAATAGGCACCCTTACGCATTTAAAAGTAACATTCTGGATTTATTATAGCTTCTGGAGGCGTATATAGACGTATATTCCGATCTGTCTTTTATTTTAAAACGAACGCCTTTTTTCAGCTCAGCTGATCGGTTTAGTTCGATTCGGTTCGATTTAATTAATCGATTTCGAGCTCCTGTGACGTCACATTAACAAAAATCATGGCAGCGTGCCTTTTCTGTTCTGGTTTTAAAGTTCGCTAAATTAATGAACATTAAACCATGATGTCAGTACTAATAATAGGTTAAAAGTGTATTAGATACTTGGGATGGCCGCTAGGCAAGTGGATTGCCGCGCCCACGGCCGTGGCGTTCTCATAAACCGGCAAACTAAACTAGGGATGTGATTTTTTTTTCTAATCGAGCGCCTATCGTTAAAAAATGAAGATCGTAACGCAAAACGGTACTATTTTCTATTCAAAATGTCTTCCATACGTAAACTAAGGTTTGTGATACTGTATGCATGATTTAAAAAAAAAATAGTTTTTTAATCTGCTAACTTTGCAAAAAAAAAAAAATCCCCATTGCATTTAAAATTGATTGATATTTAAAGGACTTAGCTCAAAGTTGTAGTTAGTTCGGCTTACAATGTTAAAACTAACAAACTCATACAATGTTCCTTCGTTACAGATATGACTGCTAATTAATCTGACACCCAATTACCATACAACACCTGGATGAAAAAAGCTACTGATGGGATTATATTATTGGATACATTTTACCTTATCTCCAAACAAGCTGCTTACTAATTTATGACTTTCCTTTTTCCATTTGTATATATATTATATATATGACTTGCAATTCAATTATAATTAATAAAACTGCACATTTCCTTTTATGGAAGTGTCCCTGTTGAAAGGTAACCTAGGCTACCTCCACAGTCGCACCTAGCACGAGAGGTGGTGTCTCCGCGGGGGGTAGGAGGACCCCGACGGCGTACCGAGGTGCTGCTCGTTGGTCCCTGCTTATGTATTATAGCCGAGCATTCATAATTTGAAACACAATGTCTAAGTTGCTTGCTCCCAACTCTAACTCAGCCTGTTGTTTGATCTCCTTACTAACCTGTACCTTCATAGCTCAACAGATCAGCACGCTACCTCTCAACTTATTTCCAACACTAATCTAGTAGTCACATCACGTCTTATTACGGTATCATCACTAAATATTACAACAAATATAATTTAATATTTTTTTTTTACTGAATTTATTAGGTAGATAAAAATTTGAAAATGATTTAAAATTTTGTCTTGTCGTAAATTTTCTATCAAATGAGTTATTGTATTTTTATATTTCTTAATTTTTTTTAAATATTAAATATATTTAAAAGCAGGAATAACATGATTAAATTTCGTATAAATAAACTAAAATCTATTTTTCATCTGACCATTTTTATTTGACTAAAATATTTAAACATTGTCATAAGGCTTTTAATTATTATCAAATTTAACATGCTCTATACTGTTTTTTAAATAATATTTTTTTCTCTTGTATTTTTTCGTTTACCTGTCATGCCAAGATATTATAACTATTAACAAGTGTTATAGCTTTTAGCTTTTTTTTTCCAATAAAAAGACATAGGAGTTACAATATTTACATACATACTAGACACTAGTAGAAAAATGTCATTTATATAGATTCAAAAGTTTAACATATTTTTATTATTGAAATAATTTTAAAATGTTTTTTTTTTTTGTTTTTTTTTTTTAGTTCAAAGGAGTTGAGTTGTAATAAAAAGCACAGTACATTTTATTTCACATAAATGCTACGTCAATGGCCCTGTATTGTATCTAGCTGTCATGTTATCATTTATATAAGGAAAGTGTACAATATTCACATATAGAGTCGAGTTAGACATACACTCAAATAATAAAAAAATGTTAAACTAATATATTAAAAATACACACTTTATTTTTAATTAATTAAGTTTTTAAAATTTATCAAAAAGCTACCGAACGCAACCAGTATGACACACGCGCTACAACAGTTGCATATAGACTTTAACATTTAAAACAAAGAAAGAAAAAGTATTTAAATTTTGTCAGAACGAAGAGGAACAAAGTGCTCGAAGAACTACAGTGATTTGCATAATTATAACGTAAAAATTGTGTTCACTTCCCAATCGTGCAGTGGTGTTATAAGTATAGCCGAAGTGCAGTGTTTGAGTTGATTACTTAACAAATATTGCATTATAATTTTACCCGCCTCAAGAGACTTGTCCTCCCCGGATATTGCTCACTGTCTTAGTGTATTTGCAAAAATTGTGCATGAAATTGTAATTTGGAGAATGTGTAATATTGAAATAATTAACATGTCATTCATGTTTTATTATAATAAAAGACATATAACATTGTACTTACATGTACCTACCATAGAGAGAGAATGATTTTAGTCTGTATTTTATTCATATATATTAACTGATAAATGGAAGTATTTTTCTATTATGTGTGCATTATATATGCATTTTTTATTTTTTCAAATTTTAGTTTTAAGCTAATATGTAATAATCAAGGTTGATTTGAGTGTATAGATATTTTTATCTGACTCGACTATGTGTATCTATTGTACTGTGAATTTTAATACAATAAAAACCTTTTAAACTGAAACTGAAAAAGTTTCCAATTCTTAAGTTGATAATATGCCACCCATATTGCGAACGATTTAGGTTTGTGAAATTAAATATTAAATCAAAACAATCTATAATCCTTTAAAAGTTCGACCACCAAGATCGAAAGTTCGAAGGAAACAAACGAGTTATGTCAGTGAAGTACAACACTCTATAACTTGTAACATATAAGCATATGGACCTCCCTAGTACATTATATCAAGTATAATATAAAAACTAGAACACTTAATAACATATTGTTCAATATAATATATATATATATATATATATATATATATATATATATATATATATATATATATATATATATATATTACAAATGTCAGTTACAATTTCAATTGAAATTTATCATGTTTAATAATAATAACAATTTCTTATTTCATACTTATAAATATATATTTTATTAAATTTATAAAACACCCACTTGAAATAAACTATAAAAGCATCAGGTGGTCTAATTTTTTTTTTATTATATAAAGTATTTGTACATTGTTGTTGGTCTAATCCATCATTTGAAGTATATCATATAGTAGGCTTAATAATGTTTAGAGATTTTGATTCAAGTGTGGGGTATATAAGATGATGGGTGTTGGCTTGGACCTCAAGTGCAGGTGTTTGTGTGTGTGCGTATGCCGCCCCCGCTAGAATTGCCTGGTGCCCCACCCACCGCAGCAGCCGTCACTCCTAGCGACCTTCGCTGAGGCCACAACGTCGGCCCAACAATCGCGCGGTGGGCGGATTGGGCAACATCTCTTACTCTGCAGATTCCATTCTTCTCCTCCTCCCTTACTCCCCCTCAATGTCTTTTCTAGCAAGATATTAGCATTGTCTAAGATAGAATTAATTATAAAATGTTGTTATTAATCTTATGATACATTATAAATCATTAAATATACTGCATCATAATTTGAAGCTTCAGACAAGTATAAATATAAAAAAAAATTACAAGATACTTTAAAACTTATCAGATTTAACAGATGTGGAGAATCATATTCCTATTCTGTTCAGTTATCTGGTTTTAATTTTAAGGCTGTAAATTTGACACCTGTTGAGACATTAGTTTGAAAATTCATCAAAATTTCAGAATTTTGTATCTTCTGCTGCTAGAGATAATATAATCAATACAAGTGAGTCTTTCATGTAAGATCCTGAATATACTAGTTAGTATTCAAAAGATGGTAAATCAAAGAGGTTTAAACTCTTATCGGTCAAACCAAGTCCAGACTAGATGGGGTATCCTGCAGAGACACAACATTGAAGTCACAAAGGTGAACCGTAACGCAGAGATACCCTCGTGAATGGCCTCGCTAAGCAAAGAGATTATTTAGTTGATGTTCTTTGCTCTAAGTCAAAGGATGGTGAGTTTGAATCCCCATGCATCGTAATTGACTTTTAGTCAATTCTTTTATAACTCAAGTTATACTATTGAATTCCTAATGACGATCCTGAATTAAGTTTCTATGAACCATTAGTAACATTAGACAAATCTTGTAATTGGATTAAACCCTTTCACCTCTATTTTATCCTCTCTTATAATTTTATTATACAGTTATACTAGATAACAGTTTTAGTGTAGTTTTAAATAAGTCACTTATTTTGCTTATTTATATAGGATAGTAAATAACATAAGTTCGCTTTATTATAAAAAGTTCTGCAGCTTCGCTCGAACAAAAATGCAAAAAACCTATAGTATGAATAAATACATATACATGCTTTTCTGACTTTCATAATATATTGAAGTAATACTTTCAAAGTTAATTGATAATATTCAAATATGATACAATACAGTAGTATATCCAATTATCTTCCTTTTCAATAATTTCTCCATGCTGACGCTAAATGTTGACAATCAAAGTTAAGCTGGTCTTACCTTCGCTCGTTACCACACCTTGCACACCACCCACTCCTTAGGCTTGGCTCTGTTTTCTTCTATCTTCATAAGTATTTATTATTCGGCCTTGGCGACAAACTGGATCCCCCTCCTCCTTGCACATCAAAAAGAACAATGGCTAGATCAGACATAATGAAAATTGCTATACATTCTTATTTGTGACCTAATCTATAAGACATTTTTGTTCCTTTGTATTATCTTTTTAATATCAAATTTTTGATGTAAAACTATTTTTATTTTAAGCCGTAGGCGTATCATATATTATTTTAAAATTGAAACATTAGATAGAACACATGTTAAGAAAAATTTCATATTTAAATTATAAAATAGCTGTAAGATATTTTGATGGATTAATTTTGACAGCTGCTATGAAGATGTTAGCGATTGATAAGAGAGCTGACTCAAAATCAAATCTGTGGAAACTGCAAAGCAAAATTGATTAAGACACATGATTATTTGTTTCAAGAATATTTTAAAGGATTGTTATTATTAAATTTTTTTAAAAAAATATATAGATAAAAATAGCTTCTACATTTTTTAAAAGATGATTATTATAGTCTAGCTTATACTGTACAAAAAAGTTATATAGTAAAAATTAAAATTTTAAATCATAAAAAAGCAAGCTAAGAGGCAAAATTTTACCAACGGAGCTTTTTATCTTTTTTGTTGTGTTTATTGTAGCTCGTATTATTAAAAGAGAGGTAGTTAAAAAAAAAATTGTCGGATTATATTTTTCTACAAACTAGTAATATTACGTGAACATTTAGATAAAAAAAATTAATATTACAATATATTATAGGAACAATATAATGCTAACGATGCTTCAAATAGAGGCGCCGTTTTATATTGCATCATGACGTAAGCGCACTTTGCACCTGACACGCTCGGAAAATATTAACGTTTATGACTTTTACATGACTTTAAACTAACATGTTCTTTCGTTGCAGCTGTTATATTCCGTGTTGAAGAGAGAGAGAGAGTACTAGCAGTTGTTGTACAGGGTCATATCCAAGATATTTTCGTCACCACCTTAATCTTCAACATACTGCACTCTGCATGATATAATTATAGTGTTAAAAATGTACTATAAAGTAAATTTTTTCCATTTTATAGTTAGTAAAATACTAATGTAAGTATAAGTAAATGAATTCAAGTGTTCATTGAACCAGATTAAGTGTTTATTATGTTTACCACAGAGATATCAAGTTCAATCATAAAATAACATACACTTTTTTTATGAATCACGAGATTGTGTGTATTTCTTGCAATCATAAACATTTAAGATTCCTTATCTTGAGATCGTTTACAATTAACCTTTTTACTGGAAAAATATCATTGATATTATGTATGTGCAGTAATTTATACATGTGAGGATATTATGAGACCTAAAAATCGTCTTCAAGTAATTGGATCACAGGAGCCAAAGTTACTAAATTAATTCAAATTTTCAAATAGGTTAATTGTTGTCCATAGTATTTAAATTTATACAATAAAAACATGAAAAAATATATACCAAACTGTTTCAGCTGCATATTAATATGTAACTCTAATTTTGTTTGAAATTCTTTACTTTTACAACTATTACCAGCTTTGGTACTAAAATTATCTTTTAACTTTAAAACAACTTGCAACATGCTTCGTCAAGTTTTAAAAAATACAATATAATTGCTAATTACTGCAATGTATAGCCTCAAACCATATAATGTGTTATGATCTCAATTTTGTGCTATCTTAAGCATTTAAACCATATAGCGTTATTTTATAATCATACAGTCATGCTTGTACTACTTTTCATATTATTAGAAAATAGCATTAAAATTTTAAATTAACTATTACCATTTTTGTAGCATCTCATTAGTTGATTATTTCTTATTACATTGTAAATCATATTCTCTACTCTTTTATTATTTTTAAAATATAATAACTTGTAAAGGTAATAAAAGAAACTTGCGGTATACTTGCTTGTCAATAGTTTAACGATTTACACTGGTAAAGGTAGATTTACATGTTCTTTATTTAAAGTGATACGACTCGAAACAAATTCTTAACTTTGCATACAAGAAGAACATTAAACATTGATAGTTTCTTAGTTTATCTGCCATATAATATATAATTATATGTATTAGTAATCATGGGAAACTTAAATTTTTGCTAAATTGACCTGTTGGCTTGGCTGGTCATTTTTCTCAAAATGTCAGAAGTCGGAAGAACTTATATCAGTTAATATATTATCAGTTTATTTGACACAATTTTTGTTATTGTGTAAAATTAATGAACAGAATAGCATACTGATGAACGATGCCATTTTTATTATTATTTTTTTACGATAACTTATTGGTACTGACCACGCCTTTTTTCAGCATAACTTCTTAATAAAAAGTATAATTATGGCTTACAAAGACACTGGAAAGGGGCGTATCCTTTAAAAATTCAACTTTCAATCATTTGTCAAGAAATTCAAGAATAGTTCCCAGGCTCAGATTTTTTTGAAAAATTTAGTTAAACATAGCTTTGCATGCTTCATATATTTTGTCAATTGCCTTGCCACTATAAAAATTCCACATGTAAACACACCTTAAGAATGTTCTGAGAACGATCCCAGGGATGATTAGGTAACCACAGCAGCAACAACAACGTCGTGAAATATACTTTATCGGAGAATTATATCAGAAACAGTAAAGCTGCGCTGCTGTGGGTGTAATCACTGCCGAGTGTCGATATAAAGTGGAGAAGTTAAATGCTCAAGATTCACGTGTCAAGAAGAATATATCTTCACCTGCTGATTGCCACGTCAGATCACAACTATAAACTACATCCTTTGCAGTAGGTGGATCTGGAAAATCAATTGATGCATCCATACTTTATGTATAAATTTATGAGTACTAACAATGGTATTTATAAGACTTATTTATGGTGACAAGTTAAGCTTTAATCTTGCTTGTAACTTTATTCGAATACAGGTGAGAAAAATACCTAATTACGTGTCAATGTAACTTCAATTAAATTATTGTCATCAGTGCTAATTAACTATTTAAATATCTTACTCAAAAGTTAAACAATTTGTTTTATATTGCTGAATTAAGATTTTTAAATTGCATGATAAAGTTTTCTTAATTGCAATAATGAATTTGAACATTTTACCGAAAACGAAGAAAAATAATTATAAATTGTTTGAAATTCCGTAAAATAAATTATGAATGATTTACTTGTATTCTGTTATTTAAATTTATGTATTTTTTTTTTATACCATACATTAATTTTAGCTCGCTTCATAAATAACAAATAATTTTTCAAGGTAAAATGAAAAACAAAATAATAATTACATTCTTACAACAATAATTATGCAGTAATCATCATGACTTATAACATTCATAACATTATGCATATTTAAATTTATTATTACAATTAAAAATTTACTATAAAATGTAATAAGACATATTTTTATTATTATAATTTATAATCATTTTTATACATTAATTGAATATTATGTTATATAGTAAAAAAAAGTTTCAACTTTGTAATAAGAAGGGCATATATAGCAGGTTATAAACTTACATCATATAATACAAGGACTTGTTATGATAAATACATACAGGTGCAAAAGTTTCTGCAATATACTTTTTAAAAATATCTACAAGTTAACGTATCAACGACTTCTTTTAGAATTAAAAATGAAATATTGAGAAATTTTGAATTCGGTTTCATTTTAATTTAGGTTAATTTTTAATTATATTAAAATGTCAAGTATTTTTTATGCGTGTTTTTTTTTGTCATGTACTGTACTTGCATGTAACAACTCATCAACACGGTTGACTATATGCAACATAAAGCATTTTCACGTCACATTGATGTTTATGACTCATATACTGTGTTAATTGGACGCGATTTTCATGTAGAAAGTTGAGTAACCAATGGCGGTTTGTAACTCGTAAATAATTACGTTCGGATGGAGAAGCGAGGCTGCAGGGAGGGTGTGGGCAGTAAAATGATGTATGTGACTTTCTGTATAAACTCTCGTAAACTGTAAACGATTTAATACTTTTTATACAATATGTCATGTTAATAAAAAAAAAAAAAAAAAAAAAAAAAAATCTGAAAGGTATGTGAAAAAAATAATAAAAGAAACTGATATATTAAAATTTATATATGTAATTTTTAAAAAGTAAATTTTATCAATTATTAATTAAGATGGATTGATTATATTAATAATTAATTCACAGTATGATGTAATTACAAAAATAAAATCTTAAATGTAATAATTTTCATGTTTAAAACAACACCTTTTATTTGCCAAGATAATTAAAAAAAAATATTATTCTCTTAAAAAAACTTCCATAGTTAAAGAGATAATAATAATTGCTTTCTATTATATATAATATAATTAATTTAGCTGAATCATCAGATTAAATTTGTTATAATAATAAAACTTACAATTTAATGACTGATTAGTTTAGTATAAAAATCAGCAATATATATATATATTTTTTTGTGAAAACTCGTGCTTGAAAAATACAAAGAAAAAAAATATATAATAAAAAGTATGCGGGCGGGCAACCTCGCACGCAAGTGTCTCAAAATGCTTTAGGCGATGGAAGAAAGAAATAGCAACAACGAGTGGGGGCATTTAGCAGTCTCAAGATGCCGCGGGAGGCGGGCTGGGGGTGGCCGCTAAAATATTCCCACGGCCCCCGCGCTTGCTTGCCAACCAGAGGAAACTAACTGTGACACCACTACTCAAAGACTTCTTCTGTTTCTTTCAATATTATTTTTTCTTGCATGGTACATCATGATTACAAGTTTTATGATGGGAAAACATTTCCATTACATCAAAAGACGTACTCATTATTCAATATGTTAAGACTTATATATGTGTAAAATTATAAAGTAACATTATATTTTTTTACACACTTTGTAAGAAGATTAGTAGATTTGTGTTCTTGTTTTTTTTTTTTTAAATTATAATCTTTATGGTACTAGAAATGGTTCACAAAAACAAGAAGTCGATTATGAGAACGATCTTCTTTTTTTATTGAAACTATAAAACTGATTTTCTATTTGGAGTTTGATACATTTTTAACTTGTTGTGATATTAACTTGAAATCAGAAAATGTTGTTGAAAATTTGCTTGTTGTTTCAACATAATTAATTATTCATTTTTATTAAGTAATGTATAGTGAGATTGAAAAAGTATATAAAAAATTAAAACAATCTTACTTTAGTATAAAAATAAAGCTGATTAAATTATAAAAAAAAAGAGGAGTTGAATCTTGAAAAAAATAAGTGCCATTTTTATTTATTTTCTATTGTTTCATTATTCTTACTCCACTATTAAATCCTTTTTGTTTCATCAAATTTACAGTTTTAAAAGTATATCATTGAGTTAATGAAGGTGACAACATATATATTTTTTTAATGTTAAAGAATCTTGAACAAAAAAATATTCTTCGCCATTGTTCCTGTCACTGTTTAAACTTTGTTTTACGATCATCTAATGACCAGTTTTGCTTTTTGAAACTTATAATTTGAAATCAAACTAAAAAAAAAAAAAAAATAATAATTTTATCATAAAACTGATTAAATATTCTGTAAAAAAACAAACAAACAAATATTTTTATTACATCTTTGTACTTTTTTATATAAGAATGTAAATATTATGGATAATTATTTTTTATCATTATGATATTAAAAAGTAGAATAGTATGTTTAGTAAAAGGTCTAGCTATGTATAGACGCACTTTCTTGGTTTTGCTTGGTGGAATCATAAAAACGAGATGTGGCCGCCGCCGCCGCTACATTTTGCCCGCAGCATCTTTGGTCCAGCTCTACGACTGCCCATTCATTACGCTGCCCACTTTACGTCGCGACTGCTACACACACCACTCATGTTATGTAGTGCCGCCGCTACACTTTAGTAGGCTCATGATCCCCCTCTATAATAACATTCATAGGATATTATACATGGACGCTGTAAAAAAGGTATATCATAGATCGTATGTATGCTATTAGTGTGGCAGTGGAGACTTGAAGCTATACAAAGTTGGAATATGTTAAGGTGATTTGTTTTTATAATAAGATTTTTTTATCAATATTAATATACAGTTATTTGATAAAAATTTAAAATATTTTAAAAGTTTTACGTACTAAAATTTAGTTGGTAATGCCGTAATGACATTTCATTATCTAATACACACATGATGCAACTATTATAAAAGTAATAAACTGTTGAAATTTAAATTTATTTTCACGTTTTAAAAAATTTAAAAATAAATAAATCTACTGCTTGTAAATGAATTGATAGTAATGAAAATAAAAAGAGAGTATGAATGGAACCTTTTTATTTCTTTTCCCTTGCAGCATTACTATACTTGTATAAATTTTTATTTTGTTTTACTGTGCCAATGATTAAAAAAAAAATGAACTGGCTGCAAAGTTTTGTGAGCTTTTTCCGTGCTATGTAGTGCTATACTATTAATTTTAATCCTTTTTTACTCTGATATAAAAGTATTTTTTCAAATATTAACTTACATCTAATATGCCATTTTATTTACTGGTCTAGATAAGAGCAGTATAGTTAGTGATCAGAGGAGATGATTGCAGTCTTTTCAGTTTAAGGGAAAAGTGACCTCATCCCTTAATGTTATATTTCTCGAAATTTATGGGACGATGATGATTGGGGTATATTAACATTTCCAATGTATTTCGGGACCGTTTGGGGTGTGATCCTTTCCACTGTGGATCCTCCATGCACTGTTAGCGACAATGAATCGATATACATAATAAAGGATCTAAAAATTTGTAATGTTCTTAATTTCATTATTTCACCTAATATTTTTTTTCCTATATCAAAGTTTTATAATGAACTTCTTGCGATGACAGCACCACAATTGATAATTTCCTGAACTATAAAAATAATGCAAAAAACAAAGAACTGTAAAACTATCATATTAATGACTAGCATTAAAAATCTCGTACATGATGAGAATTTCCCCGCTACAAAAACATTAGACTTAATATTAATAACCTAAATGTATGATAACGTCAATATACTTGACTCAGCATAAAATTCACATCTCACATTTCTAACGATCATAAACATACAATGTTACCTTTTGATCTAATTTAAATATACAGTACGTAATTTGATTATATTTTCTAAGTAATTTTCTTACAAAAATATTAATATCGTGACTCTGTCAGAGTACGCCAAGTCGATGGACTGCAGCATGGCTGGCGTGTGGCTATCTACATAATAAGTGGTGTATCTCAGGTGGCTCGCTACCGGCGGTGGGACGAGGGCGTCACGAAAGGAAGCTGCTGCTGCCGGTCCGCTAATTTCAGTCGTGACCTGTCTCTCAATACCTTCCCACGGTTATAACAAAAGTCATTCAAATCATTATGACGTCATTATATACGATTCGTGAATGAATTTTATTTTTATTAAGGACAAACATGCATGGCATTAATCATAGTCAAAATTATTACCTCTTTATGTGAGTAAAATACTTCAGTTATAATTGAAGTCATTGTTTATATTTTTCATATATGAGCTGTAGAATATATATGCATTAAATTATAATAATATGAAGAATTTTCTTATCATACTAGTTCATAATTGATGTTTTGTGAATGAAAACAAAACGCAAAGTTCAATTATTTTAAAAATTAAAAAGATTATATTATATAGAAAATCAAATTTGAAGAAAACGATATTATGCATCATAATTATTTATCATAAATCTTCTGTTTTATTTTCCATATAGTCAAATATTTCAAGCTGCATCCAGTTTAATCAACAGTAAAACGAGTGCGTGGGAAGATGATGTTAATGATTCATATTCTTAAATTCTAAGAAATTTCACACCCCTTACGAAAGAGACAGTAGAATAAAAAAGTTGAATTCCTTTTATATTAGCAAATACAAGGAAATTTTTATTTAAAATACTGACTCATCGTATAACCCACATGCAAATGAAGGAAATAACCCACCAAATTAGAAAACTCTTTTTATCCTTTTTCTCAGCTAAACACCACACCCTTCCTAATAATTTTAATAATTTAATATTTAATTTGTTAAACTATAAAGAAAGGAGAATGTACAACAAGCTGCTTACGAGAACTGTATTACCAGAGAAAAAATATGTAATTTATATAATCAAAGTTAATAGGATCGAGTCCATAATTAAAATCTAGAATAATATCTTATACAGTATACTATCATATAAAAAATGCTCGCAGAATCTTACGATTATTTTTAATATATAAATTTCCCCCATGAATTCTTCAATTCGATAATAATATATTTGGTGACCTCCACTATTATTTTTATACGAATTCTCATTACAACTTTTGGTCCACAGTATCGTACACAAGGAGTCTCCTTGTATATAGCAAATTTTAAACGAAATAGTCTGCACTACTTCGATACGTGACGTCATTGTTACTTCGATTGACTCGAAGTATATGCAACGATTTTCCGTTCTTGAATGGAGAAAAGTGAGAGCACGAGCCGGTAGATTGTTGTTAAATAAGTTGATTGGTGAACGTGACACATCAATGTGAGATAATTAAGCAAGCCTAAGGCCCTGCTGGTGTCAGACCAACTAACGTGTTATATTGTTAAGTAAATCTTACTCGGTGATTCTAATCATGTGTATAATCTAGTTCATATGAAATAACACTCCAGCTATAATAACTATATAGTGTTTTCAATACAGATATCATTAATAAAACATTTAACAATATTTTGATATGAACGAATTGCAGACATTAATAATAATATACATAATAATTATTAATGATCAAAAGTTTATTTTTTCCCTAAGTATCTTTATAAAGTAAAATTTTCATGTTAATATATTTATGTTGTATTTATTTTCAAAATTTTTATATTCAAATTCAAATTTTTATTTCGATCATAGGCTGTACAGCATGGATCACGTCAATTATTACATTAAATATGTAACATACTTAATTCTAATTAAAATTAGCCTAAATTTAATAAATTTAAACACATATACCCAAACAATATTTAAAATATATATGATCTATAAAATTAATACAATAATTAAAATTGTGTCCTTTTAAACATCACATTAGCACCATAATATATTTAACACACAACTTTTAAA
The DNA here is from genome assembly GCA_949825025.1 of Siphlonurus alternatus. Classification (NCBI taxonomy): domain Eukaryota; kingdom Metazoa; phylum Arthropoda; class Insecta; order Ephemeroptera; family Siphlonuridae; genus Siphlonurus; species Siphlonurus alternatus. Next base: position 8,870,287 of record OX463781.1, on the reverse strand, counting down.
TTCAATTAAAAGTCTATACATCTTGACAAAATAATTAGTTATTTTAACAATTTACTAGTAGTAAATTAGTTATTTAAAAAGCACTTTTGCATAAATTGTCATATATTCACATAATTTATTTCTTCTTTTCACAGTACAATAAGTTTCTTGATGCACTTATAGCTTCTTTAGGATAGTTTTAACTTTTTAAATGCCTCATTCTCCCCCAATATTTACCTAATATAGCCATTTACACAAAAGCTAATGTGATACAACTAATTTTACAAACATGATAGTGCTAAGAAAAATTTTATGTAAAAAAGTGCTGTCGTATCTAATTTATCTTCACCCTTCTTCAATTTCTTTTATTTTCACTGCTATTCATTGGAACAAAACCTCATTTGTGGACTTAAATCATGGTAAAATGTAAACCCAGTTGTCTTAATTATCATGTATTATTAAAAAGGCGTATTATTTTAATTAAAATAAATGGGGGTGTGGAGGTAAAAAGAGCAATCCATCTATTTAGTGAGCCAAGAAAAATTAAATTTCACCACACCTCCAAAATCGTTGTGACAACGCCCAGAAAGAAACAGAACAGGGAGTAGCATTTTTGCATACCGACCGTATCAAAGTGACCTACAGTAAGTGTTTTTGACAAACTCTTGCAGTATAAGAAATGTGTACAATTTAAGTAATGTGTACTGACAGTGAGTATAATACAGACGCATGCATTTTAGGGAACATTTAAAAGAAGTTCATATTGAATGGTAGACTTTTAGAGTTGTTTCGATGCATCTTCTGTGATTTTTAACTTTTTCCGGGTTTGAGTGATTATTTAAATATGCAAATTTTACATTTTTATCCTACCCTTTAATTTAAAATAAACTGTGTTTTATTCTTATACAGTTCCGGATATACCTGACAAAACACCGTGTTAGTAACTCATTCATTATAATAAGCAACATAAATTTTGAACTACATTGCAAAGTTATGAAATGATATGAATAAATATCATTACTTTTTATATTTTACATATATTTTATACTAAACTTGCTTTTTGCTTTTTTAATTTGCAAAAATTTATGGAACTTCAAATAAATAATAATATTAACCCTACGTATAATTATCAATTTGGTATGGTATTTATTTCCATGTAAAAACCCACCATGTGAGTCAAAATTAAGTCTCTTAAATGCATGCAAATTAATTTTTTATTACCCCTTTGAGAGTGCAGCCGTGTCAATATTCCGCTAAAACTGGTCTCCTCCGCGGACTATAATCATTAATAACGTCACACCACGGGTCCGCCCCCGATTAAAATTTCAAGTCTCGGAGCTAAGATCTTCCACACACAGAGATTTTCTTCTTTTATAACCCGTATGAACAACACCTAGAGGGAGATAATATTTTAGCAAAACATGATCATACTTTTACAACTTAATAATTTTTTTCATTATTATTATAATAATAACAGTTTATTTTTGCTATTAAATTAAATTGTTTAAAATTATACATAAAAAGAGGGTGGATATTCTATGATAATATAGCGCGTTGTACAGATTGTAATATTATAAAAGTACTACGTTTATATATGTATATTACAACCTTGTGTATTGTAAATGTTATTACTTTGTGGTAAATAATTATACAGGTATATAAAGTAAGTAATTATTTTGTGAATTTTTATTTGAGTAAGACGTTTAATATAATTACTGTTTTATGTACATTGAATTTAATGTAAGAGTATTTCAGATATAATTTTATGTCCGCAACTTTTTCAGTGAGAATAGAACACAACATTAAAATGATTTAAGGACTTGATTCTGAATTGATTGATTATTATGAAAATATTGCTAAAATACATTAGATAAATTTTGAGACAATTTAGACTTTGTAATCAATGCTCATAATGACTTCGTTCATGACTTAAATATATTTTTTGCAGTCTCTAATTACATATTTTACTCGCGAGTCAATTATTTATGTTAATATTCAGTTGGTATGCGCTCAAAATCATGACCTGATATATTTATGTTATGACTTAATACTCTTGGATAGAAGGGAGGTACTCACCTGTTGAATCTGACGAAGGGAAGTTTCGATTGATTTTATGTGTAGCACTGATGAGGAATGGGGTTGCATATTTTATAACAATAAAACAAAGAGTAACTATGCTATTTTATCCATAAAATGAGACCATTTCATGAATAAAATTCACGGCTATCCTGGAGTGTGTTACTTTATCCCGTTTGAAACATGGGATTTCAGATGATAGAATATAATTTATATCAACTAGTCCATTCATCTTAGCTCCAAAACCTGCTCTATTTCTGCACCGTCACACAATCTAGGGAAGCATGATCAACTTTTTTTTATAGATGGCTAGACAATTTCTATCTACCCAAAATTAAAAATCTGCATGTGATTAGCGTTTACAGTATAACCGCTTTAGTGGGGGGAAAAAAGAAGGAAAAAAAAAACTTTCCGCTTGTGTACTAAAATATATTGTAAAAAAAAAATCTCAATGTTGAGACCTTTGCATTCTGCATAATTATTTATGTACAATCACAGTATACCGTTGCTCATACTATAGCTCTTTTTGTTTCTTATATGGTTGAATTTTTCTCTGCTTACTATTGGAAATCCACTATCATTATAATAAGTGATTTGACTGATTTGGTTACCAATATTTTTTTTTGTAATATCATAGTATGCAATTTATACGACTATTTTCCTTGCAATTTATAAATTAACATATTGCAAAAACGTATAAGTTATATTAAAAAAAAAACACATCTTTGAGATAAATTAAGTTGATATCATATTATGTTAATTTTTATCATTTCATATCAAACTCTTAACTATATTAATAACTTGTTCTTACTAGTTTGAAATGCACGAGCAGGAAAAAAATATTGTTATTAATTACAAATTGTTGGTACGAACCTAAGTGAGAGATCCATGCGATATACTTGTCGTAATATCTTCACTCATACACGTCACATTTTTATACAATATTTAATTTATTGCTAATTTATTCAGTCATAAATTTAACTTGATTTAGTGTCAAGTAATAATATTTATAATTTAATCTCGTATAAAAAAGGTAGTGTGAAACTAGCTAAACTAACTTTTTATTACTATTCCCAATTTTTTTCCTGTAGTATAATTTGAACAAGAACATTTTTGCATGATGAAATAAAAAAAAATATATATATATGTTTATGTCAATGTGTTGCTTTCCTCCAAAAAGGTTCTAAAAGGAATCTAATATTTAAGAAGGACTTTATAAACTACACCGTTGATAGCATTTTTATTCCTGCTTTTAATTTATACTTTTCAATGAATGCTATCATCAATATGTAAGAATTTACAGTACTTTAAAAAAAATAAAATAAACATTAATGCAACAGATCATACTTATTTATGTACTGAAAAAAAAAACATAACAAAATAAGAGTCATTGATCTTTACGAGAAAAAAAAACATGGTATAATAACAATAATTGCGTTCTTTTCTCTTATTATTTTATTATACGTTATTAGTGGTCATCTTCCTCGGAACGTAGTAGTAGCACGGCAAGCATCCACGTGGCTACCAATGGACCCAAAATCAAGGTCATAGCCGCTGACCGACGCCCTCTTTCAAGCCCGCGGTCAGATCAGCTGCCACTTACAACGCGGTGGTGGCGGCGGCTTCTGGTAGCGCCACGCCCCACCAGACGTCGCGAGGCTCTAATTATCTCCTACCTCCATTCGCACTACTTGAATAATGACAAAAACTAATAATTATCATAGAGCTAATTACAATCACTTACATTGTTGCTCTAGATTTTCTTTTCAATAATTTATTATTTTATTTTTCCTTTTAATTTATAAGGAATGCTTGATAAATTTTCAATTTTGCAAGGAAAAATATGAAAGGAAGTAAAAGAACTCAGATTGGCTAAAGGTATATATATATTTGAGAAGAGAAAAAATTATTTTAACATATTAATATCGTCCACTTTTTATAGTTTTTTTATTATAGTCTTTTGCAAGGATAATTATCACGATAAAAACGATAACCATGCAACCTTTTGATTTTTTTTTTCATCAAATTGTGTCCTTTATCAATATTGAAATTATCAAATTATAAATTTAAGAATATAAGAAAGCTTGTATATATTTTTCTGAATGCATATACTTTTTTTTATTATTGTTTACTTCAGGGAATTTCAATTATTTGGATACTCTACATCTCATAAGAGCATAACCAAAAACAAAAATAAATAAATTTGTATCGTATTTAATTTTAAGTTAAAAAAATCAAATAGAAAAAATCTTAGAATATTAGCAAAATAAGAATAGATTGATTTCTTCATAATATTAAAAATATGTTATTCACATTCAATGTTTATTTGTGTAATTAGATGGACAAATGATGTTAAAATTATATTTTCAAACCTGGAAAGTCGGCTTCATATAAGTGGTTTGCGAACGTAAATTTTCTTGCACATAAAGAAAGCTGTGACAGAGTAGTTGAAATAAATATAAACACATCCCACTATTAGTGTAAGTCTCGACCGATCAAAGGTACTCAAGATATCGAAACTTAATTATTTTACTTTCAAGAGGCAATTTATTTTACTGTCTTTTTTTAGTGTAATGTAGATGTTATAATTATTTTTAATATATAAAATAAAATATTTATTACAACTATTATATTTGTAATGATATAAAAATAAAATTGCTTCTACTCAAATTTCAATGTAAAAGTTTCTAGTAATTTTAAATAACTTATCAGTTTATTTAAATCTATAATATTATCTATCAGATAAAATATATGAATATATAGCTTAATTCCATTTTATTATCAAAATATGGGCGCATTATTTTTTACATTTTTTTATAACATAATAGTAAAAAAATATAATAATGTAACTTAATCTTATACATTTTTGTTTTAATTATTATAATATTTATTAATCTATGCATCTTTATCATGATCAAGTTTAAAAATTATTTTTTTTATCAAAAATTAGCACCAATTTAACTTGATATGTGAGAGCATTAACTTTTTTTTTTTTTTGTTGACAGTTTAAAATTGTTAATATGGTCTTCTTTACTAGGTAATAAGTATTAAAATTTAGACCATAAATATCAAAAGAGGAAAATTAGCATTTCGCCTCGACTTGTATATAAGCGGTGGTAAATCTACTTAGCCGTACGTGGTGACGACCGTATTAATTCTTATAAGTACACATCTTATCAACGTGAGACGGTCCCTCCCCCTCTATTTCATCTAATGTCCATTATGCTTAAAAAAAATGTACATAAACAAAAAAATTAAACATTCCTTTTGCATTAGTTTGTCTAATAAATTTCAATTTTATATAAAAACTTGTTTTATGCATAAAATATATTTAATTATGGTTTTAGAAATTACTAGTGCTACATATTTTATATTTAGTATAGATTATTATGATACTTTAAAAATTTACATATTTATTTTTACTTTCTAAAAATAGATGTTTTAAGTAAAAGTTTTGATGATGAAATAAAGTGGGGAAAAAAGTGTTAAGTTTTGGCACGAAATTTTTAAAATAAAAAGTACACCCATCAAAGTTATTATAATGTGACATTGAATTCATGCAAAACTGTTGATTTTTTTTTATCATTAAAAAGTCATAAATTATTAAAAAGAAATCAATTAAACAAAAATTAAAATTTATTATTTAATTAGACCTATATTTTATCATTATATCACTTAAAATATATAACTGTTTAATCATTTTATAGTTTTACTTACATTTTTTTTCTATAACTTACACACTAATTACTATTATTTCAATACTACAACAAAAAAATGACATACCAAATCACATTTTTCTTTACATATATTCTATATTTAATTACATATATATAGATGGCATTTAAAATATATTTTTTAAATATATGTTAAAAAAATCTCTTCATATTTTAGCTTCAACTTATCCTATTAAGTAAATGCTAACTTATTATTAAAATAATGACTGTCAACTTTTTTTAAAATATGTTTTCATACCTTAAGGGGTTTTTCAAAATATTATTTGGCTATGTTATAGTTTTATAATGTTATGCTTTCAAGTCGAGCCATCATAAAGTGAAGGATTGAGACACGCACAGCTCGTTGTGGTCAAGTGCGGTAGCGCAGCTGCATTTTTATAAATTATATGCATTTCCATCATTCAACTTGTCAAGGTCAAAACTGTAATTAAATCTACCGTCAGTGAAAGTAAAATTGTGGTTAATTTTCATGTTATTTATATAATTATCTGTACATTCAATTTCACAAAAAATTCATTGAACCTACTTTAACTCAGTACATGCAGTTAAATTGGCTGTTGTTTATTTAGTTTTTTGTATCTTATTTAGTACATTAACAAGAACTGATTATTAGGTCTGTTCGTAAATGCACAATCAGACCTATAGTTTTGTTTACGAGTAACTTTTGCAGAAAATTATACTATCAGAAGTTTAATCGTATATAAGGATTGCAATTTTAAATTCAACGTGACATCCCAAATTTTCTTCATAATTCAAAACGAAAAACAAAACATGTAACAATAATTGACAAAAATAACAATTTTAAATAATAAAGCTTAAATTCTAAATCTATTGATAGGTGTGAAAACGTGTCTTTATTTTCAAAATTTAATAATTTTAAATTTGGTTTTTGATTTTATTAAAAATAGAATATTCTTGCCATCTTTCGTACATATAATTCCTGGTTCATTAATTCGCCATACGTTTTACTTCATCAATAAATTCCCGTGTTAAACATTGTGATCGTCCGATTATTAGTAAACAAATATATTACAAAGACGTTTCCCGTTTTGGGATGTAGGCCATTGTCCAAGCAATGTACCTCAATATTGCTCTGAATATCGTGGGTGCACAGCCAGAGTTATAAGAACAATGGATCAACCTGGAGATAAAGACACAGGTGTGTTGTTGGATATTCCTGTTGGCTGTTGCTTTAGCATATAAAGTTTAAAATCAATGCAACAAAGCACCATTGTTACTTCAGTAAAGCTGGCGTGATTAGACTTGAAATGTTTATTATCTTCATATGTTCCAATTAAAATCAACTATTTATCAATTTGCCTTACAGCTTAAAATTAAAAATTCTTATTATAAGATATATACAATAAAAAAAAATTAAATCATTTCATTTTCATGACTAGAATTTAATGTAAAATAAAAGTTTTATAATTAAAAAATCTAATCACACATTATTTCCTTTGTGTAATTATCTTTAAAGGCAATTGCATGCTTATAATTCTTAATCTTAATAAATGAGATTTTTTAAAGCTCCGTTATATAATTTTCATTAGAGTTTTTTTTATACAGTTTACTTCTGTACAGAATAAATAGCTACATGCCATGGCGGCTTACACATGTTGTTTAATTTATAGAGAGAGAAAAAAATGTAACACTTCATTCAGTAGATTTATTTCATTAAAAAATATTATTATATAATAAAAAAATTATAGTGTAGTTTATATAATAATTCTACTTGACTATAGTGAGTGGTAAATAAGGAAATAATTAGAGAAAAAGTCACGTTGGGGATTGAATCAACTGTATATATTATTATCATGAGGTGTCAAGTGTAGTGCTTTAAATTTATTCAAGAATTAAGATATTTGGTAATAAAATTTTGTAATGAATAATGTTTTATTTGTTGAAGAAGATCTAATACAAGATGAGGGTACATGAATATTTTATTATTAGTTTTAACCATAAACATACAGTATTATATATATGAAAAATTATACAAGTAACTCAAATTATTTGATTAATTAAATTTCAAGCGTTAAAAACCCTTTTTACTACATATTATTCCAACAATAAAATTTAATAATTTAACATTTTGTCAAAGTCTTCTGCTCGTTGTTTAGTAAACAAAATATTGCAATGTGTGTAGTAACTGGTGAAGGGAACAATATGGGAAAATTGTTGCTTTACATTATTATATACCTTATTGTGGCAATTTATCCTTAATTAATATGAAATTATTAAAGGTTACCTAGCTCCAACAATTAAATTACGTTCTGCGCTCCGGTAAGAGAAATCACAGATACATTCTACGTTTACATGAAAGTGTTTAATACGCATCCGTTGACGACGCCTCATAAGAATAACATTATCCGTCGTCAACGAATACGCATTAAACCCCGTCATGTAAACGTAGTGAATATTGTTATACATTTAACAATGATACGCAGGCATCATCGAGCAGATATTATAAACAATGTGATTGCAAGTACTTTGCATTATACATAAGCGTAACAAATTTATGTTAAAAGATCATCATGTGTATGGTGACGCCACGATGGCGCGATGATGACGCTTTCATGAAACCCATCCACCTTAAATATTAAGCAGTAATCTGAGAGTTGAATGTAATGCTGAACTTTCTTTAATTTACTACGTGTGTTGCAGGTTGCGTCAATCTCGGGGGCTACTTGCAGTCAGTTTGCGTGCGTGCGTGTCTCGTTGCCACGTTCTCCGCGTGGCCATCTGGAGCCGTGCAGAGCGAGCGTGGTGCAGAATGCCAAGCACGGCGTATACTGCACCACCACCGCGTCAACACCGGAGATTTATCGTGCATCGCGCTGCACTCGACTGCAGTAGCTTTGCAAGACGCCGCGGTATCTCTTCACACACAACTATATACGGAGGTAGTATTGTACAATTCTCACTCCATAATATTCAAGTCATAACAATCTGTGATTTGTTTGTTTTTTTACTGAAATTATATTAATAATGCAAACCAGATTATACTAAAGTTAAGATATTGACTGCTTATTATTCTAGTTGTATTTAAGTTGCACCTAAAAAAAAAAAAAAAAGTATTTCTTGAATAAATTTAATATATTTGGTGTCATATTTTCTAATTATATTATAAATGTAACGTTTTAATTAACAAAATTTATTTATTTTCCTCAAGTTTTTCAATGTTATACCATATTTAAATAAAATTAATTTCATTTTAGACAAAATTAAAATATATTAAATGGTAAAAATTAATTGAAATTATAAGTGTATCACATAATCAAGAGGAATATAATTTTAATATCCGATAGGATTTAATAAAAATAAGTAAATCTTTGATTTATTATTAATTCGATAAAAATGACTATCGATCGTCGATACTTTGATCGGAGCAAGATTGTGTCACAGTCGGGGCTGGACTTTCAGGTGAAGAGGTCATGAGAATCCTCCTCAAGTCTCAAGCACGTATAATTGGCGATTATGTGCTGGACGTAAATTGCGTAGCAACATTAATATCAATCAAATCTCATGTCACTAAAAAACGGCATCTTATAGTTTAAATACTATTATGGTACGGTAAATTTATTGCATGTGCTTATTCAATTACTTTAAGATTTTTTTTATATAGTCTAATTGACCATAACTTGTGTTGTAATTTAAGAGCCTTTTTTTAAAATAACTGAATATTTAAATTTTTCAATTAGTGTATAATTACACACACACAAAATACACATTAAAATTAAGCTAATTTAATCGGACCTTAATTTCAGGTATAGTATCTAACTTTTAATAAAATTCAAACCAGAATCTCTTTTTTTTTGTTAAAATAAATTACCATTACAATTTAAATAAACGCATGACAACAATTTTCTATTCTGTATACTTTTGCAAAAACTTAATTTGCATGTGTCCATTTATCAGGTACTTTTCTTTGTGTTTTGCCGGTCCGATGTCATGGTTTGACATGTCGTATTATAATTGACAGAAGAGCTGCCTCTCAGTGATGTACGTAATGCATGCAAAATGCACTTTTTATGTAAATTTAAACTAAGAAAACAAAGTGTAATTTTTTTTTACTAAAAACAATTTATTTTTATTGGTTTTAAGTTTTATTTACTCGACCACAAACTACCATATAAGTTCTGGCTTATAGTTGTGGCTGTTACTTTATCAAAGGCAGCAGCAGCAAAACTATAAGTTCGTGGAGGTTTGTATTTACTTTTGGTACATACCAACATCAAGTTGAAAACCGATTTCATGAAATGTATAAAACAGAAAATGTATTTTACATAAATCCAGAGGCTTATTTACATTTACACAGACAATGGCTTAAAGGCTTTCTGCAATGATAACTAATTTCATTTATTTTTTTAGTAGGATTTAATATAAAATCAATTTAAATTTTTATTATTTTTTATATGTAATTACTAATTTTGTTATATTTGATTTGTTTAAGTGCGTTTGGAGTTATAATTCATGACCGCTTGTTTATATCACTAGCCATGACCTTGTAATGAATTTATCATTCAATATTAGCATTAATTGTTCACTTGAGAATTGATTTAGTATTTTTTTATAATAATACAATAAAGATTGTTTTTTTTTTCTATATTATACTTGCAGGAGTTGCAGGGCTGGCAGGACTGAAAATGACGATATACAATAAAATTTTTAACTATAATATTCATTGATATGGAATATTTTTATAAAAGAATTGTTGCTTAATAATATATAATTAAATTTTTTAAATGTTTTGAACTTCTTTAAAAGTGCAAATAATGTTAAAATTTCATCAGTAAATAATTATAATATTGACTGTATTAATCCATAAGGAATTTCGTTAACTTTCTTTCTCTCGCGTTTTTTTTTTTTTTTTTTTTTTTTGTTTTTTTTTTTTGTTTTTTTTTTTTTGTTTTTAGTAAGATTATTAAATCTAATAATATTGACATTTTAATTACACTTCAAACTCAAAGAAAATATTAATGCCTCATCCCATCTCTTCCACTATAATTATTATATAATAATTATTCACCGTATATATACGATATTATACTTTTAATTTTTATCTGGAAAATATGAAGAAATAGAGATGGACCATTGTTCCCACAAGTATACATTGTTGTGACACGTCCATTGATTGTCCGGACACTTCCTCATGTGATCGGGGACAAAGGTGAGGGTGCTCCTTCAAAGCAACATGCCCTCATCTGTACAGGTGTTTTGTCCAAAGAGATGAGCATATCATTATGATGGTAGTGGAAGCCGTTGTGGCTAGCTGTATACTCTTGTATAGCCGCGAGCCAAACTGATGCAGAGGTCAGTTTGTTTTTTATGGCACGCATGGGAGAAACAAGACGCATCATCAGTAACACCAAGGGAAAACAGAAATAGAGGTAAAATTTACACAAAGATAGATTGATAAATAAAGAGATAATTGATATTAAGTTTGTGATGTAACAATTCTAAAACTATTGGAGGCGTGTACTATTTCTTGCAGTCAATTTGTGTTGGTATCTCGATGAATGTGACTCCGACGAGCATGTGTGTTCCTTGGAGAACGAGGCCCCCGCGTCTTCACCGGCCGGTGGTAATCGTGCGTGACGCCACTCTCTGCAACAAGGAGGAGCCGTCTGCATGACGGTCCACCGAGCAGAATCTTCTGGTCTATCTTCCCAGTGGCATCGCCTTCCGTGAGGCTCGCCGCACACTTGAGGGAAAGTTTCAGTCTCGAAACTCATCTTTGTAATGTTAAAATATTATGAAATGACAACACTCAATTTCGGTCCAAAGTGAAATCAAAATTACCGCGTAAATTTTCAAAATGAGCCCAATCTAGAAGAACTTTGAATACAGTCGAGATTTGATAGACGAAAAGAAGCATTTTTGAAATTTGAAGTTTTCCTTCTAGACGTTAATCAATTATATAGTTAGTCATCTGGCAAAATAAAATTTATGTATCACTCCCCTGAAATCTTAATATACCTTATCATTCTTATTAGCAATGCACTTTGTCCCAGTTTATAATTTATATATCCAAATAAATGTATTTTTTCCAGACTATCGATATAAATACCACACTATCATAAACTCTGCCATAATACAAAACGCATACGTATTAAGGTTAATAATTAACATTCAGGAAATCCGTTTTCATACTAAAATCAAACACGAAACAAATAAACTCTCCCCCTCTCTACTCTCCTCTCAACAAGTATTTATAAGACATATATGATGTGCGTATTTAAATATAAATCATTTTAAGTTCAGACATACTAAATAATTCTGCATAAATTTTCAATCAAGAATATCAAAGTAAAGTTTGCCATGATAATTTATAAAGCATTCCATCACGTTTAGCTCTCGTCGGTATAAATACAAGTCGTTGTTACACCTTACTATACTTGAAGGCCGCGGGTGGAGAACTTGTTCGTGGGTGAGGTGGTGGTGATCCCGATCTAAATATTCAAACTTATGTCATAAATCAATGTCATACTGCAGGAACGACAGTGTTATCAAAATTTTAAACTGGATTAATAAAAAATGGTTGTGCTAAAACATTATATATATACTAAAGAAAACATATACATACAAAAAATAAGTGGTATAAAATGTTTGATCATATCTAATTGTAATTTTTAAAGTGAATTTTAGTCTTGAACACATTGAAAAGTGTAATATATATATATATATATATATATATATATATATATATATATATATATATATATATATATATATATACATATATAATGCTAAGTTAAAAAAAAGTAATTAAAAAAAATAAAAAAGAAATTTAGCATCATGTTTAGCACTGTTTATAAAATATTAATTTTCTCTCTTTTATAATTTGTATCCAAATATTTAAAAATATTAATAACTAATAACAATCACTATATTGTTTGATTTTTTTATTTTTTAAAAACTTGCTTGAATAAAATCATTAAATAGTTTGAAGCATAATTATGTCTAGAAAAATTGTAATGATTCGTTAATCACGAAAAAAAAAAAAAAGTTGACATGAACATTAGTGAACACTTTTATCATTGTACCTAGATCATTAATATACACGCATTACAAAAAAATCAACATCTATTAGTTATATTTCATACATTTAATTGCTGTAGATAAGAGATACTGTAACGAAACTAATTCAATGTTATAACATCTTCATTTCAAGTGCAAACAAGTATACTCAATATATATTTTTTTTACTTATTATAAATTCATCACATTTATAATCTATAGATTATGATTAATTTTCAAGTTTCTAATTTCTATTCTTCCCACGTTATCATCAAATTTTACCCCCGTGGTTGATAAGATGGCTTGGTGTGTTTTTAAATTGTTTCATAGCCTTCAACTTGATATTCAATCTGACTACATTTTAGCAGTTTACTAGTTTATTACTAATTTGTTTTCCAATCAATATTTCAGATCAATTATTTTACAGAAGTTATGTTATAATTAAAATATATTTAATTTATGTTATATCTGTTATATAAATTAAATGTCATGGTTTTATTAAAGACGTAGCTTGTGGAGTGAAAAAAACAAAAGGTCTAAATATTGTAACTTAATACCAACTTGTGATCTTATATACAGTAGCATAGATAACATTCTTTAGAAAATCTCATTAATTGATTCGCAATTAAAAACAGACCATAGACGCTGTACTAATTATATCACAGATAATAAATTAATTTAATTCTTTTAACATGATAGACATTAAAAAAAAAGCTTTTATAAAAATCATTAGTCAAGATAAAGGGATGAAAATAATGAAAAGTTGTACATCTTTACAATTTAGTATTCTGAGACAGGTTTACATCCGGCTCCAGTAGTGCTGATGCTGCATCTCTGGCAGATGCATCTCTGGTGCATCTTACGTGTCTAGCCGCGGGCTGCTGCAACCCACGCACCTTGGCAGAGAACCACCTCCAAGAAAATGACACGCAGACGTAAATGGCACACAACGACGTCTGCATCGCTGTCACCATTTCCACACCCCATTTCGCGTCTCCATGCGTCATGCAAAATTAACACCCTTCATCGTGTAAAATTATATGATTTATTAATGTAAAAATATGTAGGTTAAATATTACGTCAAATTGATGGTAAGTAATATAATTATAAACAACTCATATTTATTGCATGTAATCATAGTAGATTTCCAATATGGTGAATGCAGTAACAATGATAATGCATTGTAAAATTAATAGAATATATTAATAATTAATTAATTAATTTATATTAAATATTTATATCTTGGCTATTTCATTGCAGTGAATTGAAAGCCTTTAAATTACAATTTTATTCATGATTATTTTTTTAAATATTTAATTGGTCATAAAATGCGTCTACAAAATTAATTTTAATAGTATTTTCTAATATACATAATTCGTTTTATTAATCAAAACTTGTACTAATCTTATTATAATTAAATAAAAGAATGTAATAAGCTCTGTTGAAGCTTAAAAATTATATGATAATTTCAATGTATATAAAAAATATATTAATAAAAATAAAAGTGTTAGTAGTGGATTAAAATATTTGTTTTATGTTTCATTTGAAAAGAGAGAGGAATCAGAACAAAGTAGCGGGAATAAAGAGTGATGGAGTGCAGAGGAGCGACAAGCTGATAAGACATGACAGTTCCCCGACACACGCGCCTGCTGGACCGCCGAGACTCGCGGGAAAAAAAAACACGTGCAGGCGATACTTTTTATATCACACCAAACTTAATACCACTTTATCCAATATAAACGTTTATGACTGAGTTGTACTAAAAAATAAAAAGTTATTTAAATCTTCAACATAAAATGTGCCCAGGATTCATAATTATGATACAAGTCAAAATTTATAGAAATACCATTACATAGAATTCATGTAATGGTATATATATGTAATGGTATATATATATATAGATGAAAATACTCTGTATATGCAGAGATACAAGAGAGAAAAAAAACTTGCGGCTGATGAAATTTTTAACGTTAGACTTCAATTTAATTAATTGTTAATAAAGGTCAAGTATGATATATATGTAATATATCATTGTATGTGAGCAAGAGGACATGATAATATATTTTCTTTTTGTCTCGATAATTATATAATTAATATAAGTATATTATTTTTGCTCGGCAAATAAAAATTGCACACACAAAATCAGATAGCGATAACATTACATAATTATGCATGCGGTCACTATTAAGAATTTTGTTGTAAATGCAGATATATTGCATCTATATGGATTTGAAACAAGTTAAAAATAAGAGTTGAAATATTATTTGATTCTGGTGTCCATATAAGGAAGTTACGCGAGTTTTATATCTACACGTGATGTAATAAAACAAAAGAATGTGTCGTAGCGTTCTTTGGTAAAAATTTCCTACCCCGTGTTGTCATTAAGTATAATTAACCATCAGGAACGAAAGTAATTAGGCAGCCATATTGTGACAAATATATCCAATTAAATGTTAAAAAAAATATTTATACTTATATCTATTGTTCGATAAAGAGTAAAGATTATTAATGACCGATATAATATACGTACGTAATTAAGTAGTAGTATATATGTCTTTATATTTTATAATTCAAGCGTGCAATTGTAAAAGTAATAATTTAAAATTAATGACTTGATTTTAATAATTCATTTTTGAACATCATATTATTTCTATTTTAAAAAAATTATAACAAATATTTTTATTAATTAAATGGCGAGTCATGGTATTCAATGATTTCAAACAATATATCAAATTAAATCTTTCAAGCTTTCCGCATGATCTCATTGCAAGTATATTCAAACATATAAAAACTGCAGAAATGAAATGAACTGAATTTATTTGTACGTAGAGTTAGTCAAGTAGACTGAAAAGTGGAACACCAGTATATATATAGGGAAATTTTACGCATTATCCCATTTTGAATGAGAATGTGGTGATTTTTTATTTTTATATCAACGGTTCTGTTCTAGCCAACAGTTCAAGGTCATCAATGCATTGGTCTCTTTCTGCATGACACCCTTGCCCACTACCTGCGAAAGCTGACCTTTGAGATGTTAATTAAATGTAGATATATTAAGGGCATTGGGTGTAGCACCGGTAGTTGGCAACACTGACGTATCTTCACCATGTTGATTTTTTATCCTTGCTCCTCGGAGTAATTTTTATGCTAGAGCTAAGCTGATTGCTGTAGTATCAAGATAATTAGTAGCCCAAGTGCAGAATTTGGCTAAATAAAGCCTGATTTAAAGAAGAGTATTTTTTAGTAATTTTTTAAATTTACATGCATTTTTCTAAAATATAAAAAAATACTTTTCTTTAAATCAGGCTTTATTTAGCCAAATTGTGCACTTGGGCTACTAATTATCTTGATACTACAGCAACCAGCTTAGCTCTAGCATAAAAATTACTCCGAGGAGCAAGGATAAAAAAAAATAACATGGTGAAGATACGTCAGTGTTGCCAACTACCGGTGCTACACCCAATGCCCTTAATGCAACATTGACAAAAAAATTGTACACAAAAATTAAAAATTACCAACCAAACCTAGCTACTTAACATAAGTTTTAATTAAATTAATACTACTTTTTATTTCATTGTATAAATGACTGCAGTACATTAGATACAAAAAATTGATTATACTTTATTACTAGTATTTTCACCTTCGATTTTTTATAAAAATTATAATACATTTCTGTAATAAAATAAGTTATAGACATGACTAATGATTTTCTAGACACATGGACTTCAATATGATATAGATAGACATATAGGGAAAACATTATAGTATAATTAATTAATTTTCACTTTGTTCCTATTTCACGCCAAGTCCACCGACGCCGTCGATATCGCTAAGACAAGTGCTGCTGCTGCTGCCATGTGTCAGTTCGATTGTGATTGTCGATCTTGAAAGGTCGCTCCGATGCAGAGTGATTTGTTATTGCCTGGCCTCCTCTTGCTGACGTAGCCACAACCGCTGCTACCAGACACACACGTTCTTCCACTGCCAGGGTAGCTAGACATATAGGTGTGGTGCTCAATCACATCGTTTTCTGACCATCAAGAGTATCAAGGGTCGATCATTTTTTTTTATAAGGATACACCCCCATGAGCTTTAAGCTTGTGAGTAGGGATAAGGGAGGGAATGGCCACGGTCTGTTATGCATCCCAGCATTCACTGAGGTAAGACTGAGGGAACCATGGGAAACCTTAGTCAGGATGGACACCTCCATACTTTTTATCAATGGACCTGTTTCGGGGGAGAGTGCATTAAATTCATTTCTCGGGCTGTAAAGCGGTTGTTGAGGAGTGTTTCCGGATCTCTGTATATAGGGCTAGAAGACAATATTTCAATCGCTCCCCCCCCCCCCTGCCTGTGGGTCTGTTCCTTCCATAGGAACAATGATTTTAAAAACAGGGGTGAATTCAGTTCGTTTATGATAATGGGGGTAAATCGGGTTGGAGCTGCCTGAGGTTCTAATATTTTGCGGGAAGGATTTTCTCTCGCGTCATCAATGTATCCGAGCTTGTAATTTCGGCGTTTTTTTAAATGGAGGAATTTAAATGACAAATTCTCGCTGCAAGACATGTGGTGTCTATGTGAACCAGCTTGAACCAGTCTCTCGCTTTTCCTCAACTAGGTGACGAGGTGCGCATCATCACAAATATTTATTTCACAATTGTGACCAATTCTCAGTAACTTAATGAGATTTGGTAAAAAATTAGAAAACACTCCTCAGGTAGTCAGAGAAATTAGGATGATATTATATAATATTAAAAAAATAACAAAAACATTAAAAAATGCAATTTATGGTCTATAATAATCCGTAAATAATACAAATTCGGTATTATAAAAAAAAATAGAAATATACCTCTATATATGAAAAAAAAGTAATTAGAATAAAATAAACAAATCAACAAAGTAATAGCCGGTATAAGAAACTTGCTTTTTCTCTAAAGATCATTAGCAAAATGTTGAATTTAACTAGCATCTTAATGCTATAATATTTATACCTTTTTTTTCTAATTATACTTCCAAATCACCTGTGCATGCGTCTTTAACAAGAGGCCATGACATAAGAGCGTGATTAGTTTACGTTACGATGATTTACGACGCAGCAGTGACCTGACGGCGTGAGTGACCCTGGCGAGGTCATAACTGCTGACCTACCTCAGTGACCTTGGAGCGACCACCGGCGAGCGTCCTGCGCACTCCCTCACAGATGACCCCGACCTGGCTGCTGATTGGTGCCCCACACACTGCATGGTAACCTGTGTTGGAGAACAACTCTTCTTTCAAAGCATTGTTTATAACGAATGTCAGAGATAACTCTATATTATGCAGAAACAACCCATAAAGCCCATTTTTATTTGTTTTTGGTACAATATAGCAATGACATAAAAAAGGGTTTTATGGGTTAATATAATCAAAATTCGCAGGTTGCAGAATAGACTAACCAAAAATTTATAATGAAGTCAAGTCATGGAAGTGGTTCTTAATTTATGTACACCTCTATACAGCACAAACGTTACTCCTGCCTCATTTGCTGGCACTGACGCTTCAGGAGGCATATATATATATATATATATATATATATATATATATATATATATATATATATATATATATATATATATATATATATATCAAAGTCTTCTACTCGCACAATGGTTGTAACAAACCATTGTTTATAATGTCTGTCGCATGAAGCCTTTTTCATTGTTAAACATGGGACGACGTAGTGCCTAATTTTGCCACCAGAGCAGAGAACGTAATGTCATTGTTAGCGCTAGGCAACGGTGTCAACTTCATAATTAACGGTCATTTTCCATAAGTTAACATGTAAATCAACAACCGTCTCATGTTTTTCCTTTCACGTGACAGACATTACACAACAATAATTTGTTTACTAACAACGAGCAGAAGACTTTGTAATATATATATATATATATATATATATATATATTAAGATTTGCAATTTTTGGGGAAAAAGAGCACCACTTTTAGCCATCCCAAAAAATTCAAGTTCACCACCACGCCTACAAACAGAGCAGCGGTAAAGTTCATTGTGTGTCTCGAGGTGTGCATAGAATATAGTACCTTTTTCACCTGAAAACTTCTCACCTTAAAAAAATTACAATAAATACTAATTATAACATATTAAAATAATATTTTTATGTTACAAAAAAAAAAAAGATGTAAATTTCATTGAGATCCTCAGATTGATAGAAACTTCAGGTTAATGTGTTACTGTATTAGCATTTTACGTTCTTGTCTGTCTCGACTCCTCCCATTTCTTTCGCGCGAGAAATTTTCACGATGATTAAACCAGCTTGCATAGTCTGGTCAATTCTTACGGTGAAAGCTTGCAAATTTATCAGACCTATAAAACGGAAGATAAAAAAAAACTATAATACGTTCAAGTGTATCAGGTATTGGAAGTAGTATAAAAAAAAACAGTTGACGACGACGATGCGAGAACATAAAGTATGCTTACGTGCCTCTAAACATGTTTGTCGCCAATTTTGTTTTAAAAGTGTGGGTCACTTAAATAGCAGCAGAATATTTAATTATGTAATCAGAACTTCATTCTAGCTGTTAAATTATATTTTTTTATATACTATAATCTTTAAAAACTAAAGTATATGTTTTATAATATATAATGATTCAAAAGAAAAATATAATTACTTAAAAAAGATAATAAAAAACTGCAAAAAGATTGTTGTGGTCATAAATTTTTTATAGTAAAAAAAAAAAAAAAAAAGGAGAGGAGAGCAGTTCAAGAAACAAGTTGGAATTCGTCTAAATATTTGTAGTAAATAAAAGTTTTTCCAAGGATATATCTTGAATATTTTAATATTATAGTTATTAGAAAAAAAATGCATTAAATAATTTTAAATCAATCAAATGCAGACAGTAAAATTTGCTTCAACATTTTTTTTTATTATTTTAATATTTTGTACATTCTAATTAGAAAAATGCTTCCCTGATATTAAAAAAAAAAAAATGTTTTAGTCAGATTATTATTCAGTTGTTACCTATATTATACTGTTATTGAGTATGTTCAAATCGTATTTATAAAAAAAATATTATTTAGACCTTGCATGCATTTATAATTAAATTTTTTTACAATTTCATTTGTAATATTGCTGACAACATGCAGTCAGTCTAAAATAAAGATTTAATTTTTATTTCTCAATCACTGTTTACAAAAATAATTGTTGATCTATGAATAAAATCTCTGATTTATTTACTAAATCTTTCTTGTACAAACAATGACGATAAAAGAGGAGGTGGGGTAACAGGTGCAACACATGACAGCGTGCGCAGCGCCACTCGTGACTAAAGCGGCAATTAACAACAATAAAACGTACACTTGAGTGACACTAATGTACCAAAGCATAGAATTTAACCTTCAATATACACTTATAATTAAAACTGCTACATCTGTAATTGCGGCTTTTATAATAATGTTGTAATAAGATTATACAATAGCCTATAATTTAATATTAATTCGCTAATTTGTCATGATATAAAACGCCAAGTACAACACATTCATTGCATTCTCTTCCCGGCAATAAAATATAATTAATCTTTAACACGATGTAAATAATGTTTTCCTGTAATTTATAAATTATTGATATAAAATTATTTTAAAATACTGTAAATTAAATAAGAAAATATCATTTAATGGTATTCAAATTATCTAATAAATGATTTAACTTAGTATTTTAATGCTAAAATTCAATGATAATTATATATTTTAAGTACCTTTTATTTCAATATATTATGCCAATAAATGAAATTATTGTTGAGAATTGAGCATTTTTTAATTCAGTATTGTAGAGAAACAATAATTTATGGTAACTTTGTTGTGTATATGGATGCCTATTTTATGCAATAATGCATAAAATATAGTTTTTGTTCAGATGCGTCTTTTACAATTACTAATTTTTTATTTGAGCGTTAGCCTTATTAGAAATGAAAGAACACGTAATAAGTACAGAGATTTTTTGGAATTAGTATAAATTCGCCTTTCTCAGAGACGGTGTAAAATAAAATTTTGATACGATATAATAATCTTAAAAATTAAGCTCTTTTATTACAGGATTATTTTACTACGAGACACAAATTCTATTCTATGGCGGGTGTAGAAATGTAGTTGGAGACAGTTGTTGCTGCGTATTTTGGCTGGTTGGAGGATGCCGCGGGTAATTCAGGTCGTAATAAATCTGTCTCGCCTCAGTCAGGTGGCGAGTGCACACAAGACTCGCACAAATAACACGCCAAGTGTCCGCGCCTTAGCTCTCTATGCTTTTGTTGCTTGCTTGGTGATTCTTGGCTGCCGTATAAACTTTGTGATGTATGGTCCAAAAACGTTTTCTTTCTCCCTCACTTTCTTCGTTGCAAAAACATTCATCATCACTAAATATTACAGCAATTCATGAAAACATAATATATTAAATAAATAAAAATTGTTGTTGCTTTTAGACTAAACAATCTTTTAATTTATGTTTTAAAAGCTTTTATTACATACTATTATTATAAAAACTTGTTGTTATGTTTCTTACAAAAATTTGTGTAATTTCTAAATTCTATGTCAACGTTAAATATTATGTTTATTTTAGCTTTATGTTTGAATTTATGTGCTTTGTTAAATGTAAGTGTTGCTTAAAAATTACTGTATATATATAATATTAATACAGCAATATTACACATAATAATTATGTGTCGATATTTTATTGCTTATGAATAAATTTTAACAACATATTAATTCTACGTTGAAACCTATTTTAATAATTATATATACAAAGTATTTTATTCAAATTTCATTAAAAATTTTAGTTTAATTTTATTCACATTTAAATTTTATGTATAATATAATCATAATCTATTTATAAAAATCAACACGTTATCATTAAAAAAAATCATCAAATTAATATAAAAGATATCAAATAAGATAAAGAAATTTTACATTAATACAATTTTATAAGCTAAAAAAATATATTAGGTATTTTGCATTTTGATTAGTAAGAAAATTACTGTAGATAATTCTTATTTTTAATTGAAAAGTATTGAAAAGTTAACAAACAGGTTAGAGTATATAAAAAAAAATATGTATGCAAAAAAAAAAATCTCAATAGTAAAGTGTTGGAGGTGAGTTTTGCTAGCGGCATTTATGTGTCTGCTCGCGTAATAAGCATCATGATCATTGTGCGGCGGAGAGAGAGAGCGGGGGGCAACGAAGGATGAGCCGGTAGGTAGTAGATTGGGAGGAGCAGTCAGGCGGTGGCTGCGCGGCTTCTACTGCTTGAGGTGCGAGGAAGAAGAGAAGGTCATTGTCGCCATTATAAAAGGGTCATTGACCTTTATATATACACCAGCACTATTATATACCATCTATAAGTCTCATCTTCATAACAGCAGAAAGAATCATCTCTTCATCCCACACATGCAACATAAAGCAGGTATTATTATTATTTCATATAAAGATGACACTGTATCTCTTCAAACTGACAGAGAAACTTCAATGTAATTATTTTACAACATGCTTGTCCAGTTAACTTCTCGTCGCAAAACGATGACGGTAAAGCTCAAACTACTCAACCTCAATAAATTACCTTAACCCCTGTATATTATACAACACTCATAGCATTTATGTTTGACATGAATGCATATCTCACAAGGCGTATAGTAAAAACGCACAATACATGCTCATTGATAAAAAAAAATAAAAATATAAAACATAACAGTCCATGTGAATTTTTTGTTGATGTGAGCCAGGCGCCGGATTCAGAGGAGGGGGAGCTAGAGGACTGCACCCCCCCCCCCGAAATGTTGGATTCAACATGGGCAATATAATACAGGCATTTCCCCACTCCAAAATTTTTAATTTTTTTTTAACATTGGCCTTATGGAGGCACTCCCCCCTTCCCCCTGATTTTTTTTCATGGATCCACGCCTGATGTGAGCCAAAACTTATAGAAACAAAAAACTGAATTAAATTTTGAAGAAATATTGAGAAAATACTAAAAAATAAAACTTTGAAAATGTTATATTATTATGAACTGGGAAAAAAATATCATTGCACTATATACAATGAAAAAATATGCTCAACATATATTCTACAAATACTATTAGGATAAAATTTCAAAAATACATGTCCATATTTTGTTTTCAAGATATTTAACATTTTGCTCAAAAATAATTCTCATTCAATATTATTTATAATAGTGATGTACGTACACAGCCATGATGAAACAAGGCGCTCAAATAATTTTCGTATTGATTTTATAAGAACTGATATCGTAAATCCTCAATTTTCAAACACTAATTTATAATTACTAAATAATTAACCTCGGTAAAAATGATTTCAGATGGTGTCAAAAGTTTTTCATTACTGAACAGTGGACAACCTGGATGAAATTTTTTATTGCAGAAATGAATAGAGGGTACCAAATTATGCCTCTCTGAATTTTTTCAGATTTTTTAACCTTGAACTATTTTTAAATAATTATTGAAAGTGCGGCCACGCCCCCTGGAGGCGTCAATAGGCGTCCAGGTCCTTTTTTACTAAGGATTCAGATTCAGGGGTGCCAACTTAACTTACAGAAATTTCAATAATTATTCAAAAATAGTTCCGTGACTCAAAAAAATGTGAAAATTTCAGAGTAGCATAATTTGGTACCCTCTATTCATTTCTGCAATAAATAATTTTCATGTATATATGTTGTACATTTGCTCAAAGAAGTTTTCACCTCAACCACAAAACATGCACATGTATATTACTTTTTTTCTAACTATATTGTTGTATTGTTTATTCTATTTTTAATTATGCATGTTTTTTCTGTTTTGTTGTCTTCCATAACCTCAGTATTTTCTATGGATAAATTTTTAATTGTGGTGGAAAAAACTTCTAAATTCAATGGTCTCTTGATTCTGTATCTTTATCATCCCAGATGCAATTTCTGATTTATATGCTTGTAGAAGTTTAAACGTGTAAATTATTACGTAAAATTAAATCTGCAGTATGTACAACTACAATGAATAATAATAATAAATAAAACAAACATACGAATTGGTTTGGTATGAGATCTGTTAATTACTTAAGAGCAATAACAAAATTAGATATGCTTTTGAAAACTCTCTGGTTTTTTTTTTTCAATTTTCATTTGATTAATGATTTTAAATTTGAAAATGAGCTTTTCAAGTTATTAAAAACATTATAAACAACCAATAATTAAATTGTCTCTCCCTCTAGTGAAACTTTAAATTATGAATTATCTTATAGCTGCATGGAATTCATATTGCATCACTTTAGATGTTATTTGTATATTTTTGTATGTATTTCATATTTCATTATATTTTATTGCTTTTCGATTGCACAGTACAAAACAATATAAGCACGTCAAATTACATTATCACATATCAACAAAACATATTTTCTTGCGGTGATACTCGTATAATATTAATATATTATTAGTTATTAATTATTATGACACAATATGATTAATAAGAGTTTTATGAACACTGAACAATATTATCACCATGATAATGAAGATTGAACTTTTAGTGTTCAGATTCATCAAAATTGAAAATTGAACTAGTTGTTTTGTGTCGTGCTAGGAAATATAAGAAGTTAATTATATATTCAAAACTTTTACTTTTTTTTCAGGTCTTAATTTGCATAGAGACCCACGTGAAGTATATAGTGACTAAATTGTAATATTCAATTAAGACTTAATGAACATGGTATGTTTATTGATTCTAGTATTTCAAAACATTATTCAAATAATCTTGTAACAAATAATTATTGGAGTAAAAAAAAAAAGTTAAAACGTCAAAATTAATTTACTTAAGCATGTGTGTTAAGAAATAGCACTCAGGATTAGATTCAATCTGAGATATTCCAATTAAATTTTTATAAGCAAAAAATCGTGTTTTAAATAAAAAAAGTCTCTCCTCTCTCTCTCTCTCTCTCTCTCTCTCTCTCTCTCTCTCTCTCTCTCTCTCTCTCTCTCTCTCTCTCTCTCTCTCTCTCTCTCTCTCTCTCTCTCTCTCTCTCTCTCTCTCTCTCTCTCTCCAGCTCTCTCTAAAATGGTATGTATATACAGCAATCTTGAATTGAGCTTGATAGAATACAACATAACTCAACACATTTACTTAGGTGTGACTCATATTAGAAAAAAATACTTAATCAAATCACAGTTTATAAATTTCATGTACATTTATAATTCACAAAATCCATTATTTATTATATGGAACGTTGGGTTTCTTTCACTGTTATTGTCTCAAATAGAGAACAACGCCCCAAAAAACAACAAGATTTTTTTTCAATGCATTAATAATTAAATAAAATAAATTATATCACACCTAAATCATTTAAATTAATAAAAAAATAAATTTAAGGTAGACTACTTTTAAATTACATGGATATTTACAAGCATTTAAATTTATACTAACAGTAAAACTTTTAAAAAAAATATCATGTCATGGTAATAAATTATTTCTTTTTTTTTTTTTTTTTTTAAATGGAAATTATTTCAACTGAAAGACAAAACATTATAATATTAGCCTTTCATTGTGCACAGTTCTTTGGATCAGATGCACGGTCAATATATGTTTTTTTTTTTTTGAAAATAATGAGGAAAATACTATTATGAATAAATTTAATTACTTGTACTTGCTTGCATGATTTCAAGATGCTATAATATTGAAACTCCCAGTCAAATGTATTTTATATAATAGATGTGTTCGTGAACCCTGAACACCTTATAATAAGTTTCTACATTCTACACTCGATCTTCTTATGATCGAGTGTAACGATATATATATATATATATATATATATATATATATATATATATATATATATATATATATATATATGTGTATGTATGTATATATAATATATAGACAGTTGGTTAGTGCCATGCGTTCGAGCATTCCAAGTTTTAAATAATATATATTAATTATATAATGTTTGTGCCCACGAAAGTCATAATAAAATAAAATAAAATAAAATAAAATAAAATAAAATAAAATGTAAAATTTTTTTAGTCACATATATAATATAAAAATTAATGTTACTTATAAATGTACATATTTAATGTACAGTAGTACTTAGTTTTGTAAGAATTACAAACTAATTTCTACTTTTTTGGAATTTAAAATTAGAGGCAGGATATAAAGAGGAAAAGCCTTTCTGATGCAGGAAAATGCAGAAATACGATGGAGCCTAAAAAAAACTGCGTCTCGCAGTAATTACGTGATTACAATGCGGTTACTTGCGTCAACTTAAATGAAAATTATATTCATTACTTCCATCAGTCTCAGTCACAGTAAAAAAAAAAGTACTCTGACGTTAAATAAATACATAACCGCACTAAAAACATATATATATATATATATATATATAAAACAATATACAAATATATACATAAATAAGAAAAGAAGGTCAATTAATAATTTTTTTAAAATTGCTTTAAAAAAAGTGGTAGTTTTTTTCATTGAATTCGCTACGGTATTATTATATATTTTTTAAGCTTAGCTTTTAGAAGATCATAAATTTTGGTTTATAATAAAGTATAGCAATGTCAGATTACAAGTTTTTTTTTGTTACACCAACCTAGTAGCAGTTCCACAGCTTAAGTGCTGAAAAATAGACATAATTTTTGTAAGAATGGAATAAAAATTAGACATCAAGTAGAAAGAATTTAAAAATATATATTCCAGTCAATATGCTTTAAATATTTACAGTTTTCTTTATAAATTAGTGAAATATTCAAAGGAACTATAAACTTATTCTTAAGTGTTTGCTTATATAATGTGCTTCAATGATTTTAAAATAGAATAAGCTTTTCTTAATGAAACACAAATCATTTTGTGAAGTCCTTTTGAAAGAAAAAAAAATGTTAATTTACGTTTAGGATTAATTAAGAATGTTTAGAACGGAACTTTTGGACCGTGTGTGGGAAAGTTTATAGTTCGCTCAGGTAAGGTTGGTCGACTGCATGGTTTTTATCACAGGATGCTGATGAGGCAAGTGCTAAGCCATCTCGCCAGAATTTCTCCTACATCATCTAAAATATTCACTCTTAATTCCAACCTCCTATACATTCTTATTCTTCTCTCCTTCATTTTCTTATGTTTAATGTCCTTGCAATCTGAACTGCATTCCAAGTGATAAATAAATAAGTGACTCCATCGCTTGCAACACTCCTCTATCACAGCTGAATTTTTTCTGCATGCATTTTTATATATTATATGTTTATAGTAAAATGAAAGCATGGAACATTTTCTCTTCCTGATCAATATCTTTCAATCATCACATAAAATTATATACCGACATCACACCTTTCTTGCACTGGTTTATACCTCTATATTTTAAACCTAATCTATAATGATAACTTTTGTACTGAAATTTATTTACTTAATACGCATACTTTTATAAGCACCATTTTTATACTCATAATCTACATGACAATTATTTGTTTTTAACTATTACAGTCATTGGATACCAACATGTATGAACTATTAATTTGAAAGTTTGGGGGAGGGGGCAATGCAAAGAAAGACGAAAGTAATGACAAAAAACTGTGTGCATGCTCCGATATTAACAAATTTATTAAAATTACTCTCCATTTTTGTGATATTGTTTAATTAACAATACTTTGTAGGTTACCTGTGATTATAATATAATTATTTATCAAACAATCCTCATCTTGCAATTTTTAGCAATAATGATAATTCTATACGTGTTAAAAACTTGTTATATTAATTAAAGTAAACAAACGTGTGTTTAACATTGAATTGATACAGTAGCCTACAGTACAGTAGCACACGGTGGCGGTAGGTGCAATGCAAACACATTAGTACAAGATAGTTGAAGGCCAGTGTACTTGATATATTCATTAGCATTTCAATTTATTCATTTGCACATGAACATAAAATGTTAAGTATTAAAAACAAGTATCAACAGTAGCAGAAAATAAATCGCTTATATACAGTTTACTTTTGTATATGAACCTATGATCTCATAATTCAATAAATAATGCAACAATTTATGTTAGAGCAAAAATATATACTAAACCATATTTGCATTATAAGAACATGTTCATTATAAAGTGATTTAATTCACACTGTTTTTAATACTATTATTTTAATCCAATTCATCATTAAACAGGAAATATTAATTTAATGTTTCTTGATATATATTTTAACAATCTGTAGATACTGCTCGTAGATTAGGGCGCGGTGTCGTCGCGATGTTAAACCTCGTAAAGTCTGCCCGCCCGCTCGCTTCTCTCGGTTCACCGGGCGTCGAGCGAGGACCTCCCGGGGAGAGCGAGGCGCGGCGAGCGGGCATTGAGGTCTCCTCCCTTACCGCACCTTAGTCAGAAAGGTAACACCACGCCAGAGACATCTAGCAGCGGGGTGTGGAACTCAGGGAAAATGGCTTTATATTATGTGTTGCTGTTTTAATTTTAAAAATGAGATGGGTTGTGACTTTTATATACAAGAGTAACCTTATTTTATAGTAACTTTGAGTTGGCTTTAACTCATATACACTTTATGTGAGGCGCCCACACCTTTTATATCAACCTATTAGAAGTTTTATATATGTATCTTTCTCTCTGGCTTCATTGCTATCATTTTCCTAACGTCACTTTAATGAGGCAGAATTCATTAGTTTACAAAATGCGTGTTTAAAATTTACTACATAGATTTCTTTAAAAAGTAACACATAAATCTTTTATCAAAAGATAATAGTTTTTTTTTTTTTTTTTTTTAAATTTCAAACAGATCTTTTAAAATCTGATCTAAATAAAAAATAAAAAGAACCATGAATCCTCATTATAAAATGTCACCTTTTTGTGTAAAAGAATGTGATTTATTTACTAATAATCCGCTACAATTTTGCATTCCTTAAAAAGTATTATGAAATATATGTTGTGCCTGTTATAACTGTTTATTTTCTCATAATTCCAGTAGTTTTTTTCTGTGATACTGTGCGTTTTCAAATTTACAAAATTATAATTATTTTTCATGGTAGCAAATACAATAAATCTTTCAAAGTTCATTTATGCAAATATAATTTTTAAATTTTATTTACAGTAACCAAGCAGAATTATTTTTGTCATTACTATGAGTGACCAGAAGCATGTTTGGTTTAAATACATGATTAGTCTCTCCTCTTTTTAAAACGTTTTGATGCGTCCACAGCAAACATATGACATCGCCACGTGAGCTTGCCATTGTTAGCTAAAGGAACAGTTGTAACCTTTGTCAGCTGATTAAAACGATCCATCTTATTGTTAAATGTCATGTCTTTGTCCATTTAAATTTATTTGACTTAAATTATTAGCCCATACATGTATTTTAAATTTTGGTACCAAGATTTAAAAATATTTATGATAACTATAGGGATACAAAATTAAATTTAAAAAAATCTAAATAAGAGAGCTTTACTTGATTATTTTGGCTCATTATAATGTTAATGTTTTTGTTCGAGGCACTGCAAACAATCTTCTTTTAGGTATAGTAAAATATGTGTATAATATATTATTATTCCATGGTGAGTGCTTAGGCATAATAATGGACGCGATTTTCACGAAGGAGATAAGGAGAATTACATCATGTAGATTTCTCACCAACCGCGGTTAGCGTCAGCCCAACTCAGCAACTCCCTCCTTGATATCTCCTTTCTTGAATATTTTTAGAAGAGTCTTTAATTTAAAAACTGGACATTTCCTATTTATATTATATAATCAAAAACAACATGAGACCATCGCCTCAGAATCCAAGTACTCTAATAATAAGCAATGCTAAACTATGTTATAATAATTTACCTTTTTTATCTTTTTATATGTTATTTATTTATTTATTTATTTATTTATTTATTTATTTATTTATTTATTTATTTATTTATTTATTTATTTATTTATTTATTTATTTATTTATTTATTTATTTATTTATTTATTTATTTATTTATTTATTTATTTATTTATTTATTTATTTATTCTCTTGTGGCTGTACATATTAATACAACATAGAGACAAAAAACATAGAAAATACCTAAAAACTAAACATAACAATATTTTATAAAATTATTATATATTATTAAATATGCGTACATGCTGAAGTTTACATTTGCGAGGTGCGATTACATTATGAAGCGATGGAATGTATCCTATGACGTAAAATATCAGGTAACTTAGGTAACAAAATATTCAATAATTACTTTTTTACTTGGCTGACAGTCCTACTGGTTTCTGCATTAAAATAGTTAAAATTATTATACATTGTAAACAATGATGTTAAATATTACAATTAAATTATTTATGTTAACTTTAAATTATAATATGTACTTACTTACGGAGATCACCCACAGCTGAAGTTAGTTAAAATTATTACCCAGTAGGAGGCATTGTTGGAGAGTCTATTGAAGTTTATTGACTTCAATACTCAGCTTTGAGTAATTGAGTACAGCGAGAAGCTGTGTTTATTTTTCTACTCGACCACTTCAAATTAACACTGTTGAGATGGAAATAAGAATTATATTGTTGTTGTTTTTGTTTCAGAGTGGGAGTTTTAGCTTAGTTATTTGATCCCATGAGAGCTGAAGAACAAAAGATATTTTTATTATATTTTAATGGCGTGTTATACTATTATATTATTTTCATATTTCAAATTTTAAAAGAATAAAAAAACTTTTAACTGTATTACTATTATAGTGATCTGTAGATTTGCGTGTTTAAAAAAATGAACACGCAAACCCATAAGACGAATCACGCAGCTAAAAAAAAAAAAGACGTCACACAACTACGAACTTAGAAGGTATATAATGGTGTTTACTTATTTTTAAGTATATAGTTTTAGCTAAAATTAAAACGTTGTTTCTTACTACATTTTAGCTGTGCACTGAGTAAAGAAGTTTTAAAGCGAAATACTTTTAACATCAGATTTTGCCGAGATTGCAAAACATCTTCTATACATTTTAAGACATGAATCATACTGTATGTACATTACATATATAAAAAATTTAATTTATCTAATGCGATTTTTTTGTCTTAACTTAAGCTTTTTATATTAAAAATTATAATTACGGTCAATTTCCACTTACACACATTCTTAAAATGCATTTTGTTTGTTTTCAAATTGCCTCAAGCCTATAAATTAAATTATTAGTATTATTATTTGAGGTGTTTAACTTACAACCAACGGGCTTAATTGGACCAAGATGAAGGTGCCTGCTAGATCTTGTTAGGGATGTAATGGACCAGCGTCTCCTACTTTTATATAATACTGATTGGTTAACAAATTTAAGTTTAATTTAACAAAATATTTTCAGATTATTTATTTTAATTCAAAATCATCTTTTAAATTAGAGTAAGGGGAATTCCACTCATCCTTGTTTGTTTCGTGAACCCACGAATGATGCCAGAATTACGTAACAAACTGCCAGGTCCTGTTGAGTACCTTCCAAAAGAACGGTGACCACGTGTTAAATAATTTTTCTCTATGACTCTGGGAAGAAGAAGAGAGAAAAGCCGCGGTTTCTCCCGACAGCGTCGTTATATCACACGCTTTATACGCGGGCTTATCGCCAGAACGTTTTTCATACACTTGTGGAGGTACTATACATTACCGAAGATTAAACCTTGCTTACAACATTTTACGTATATTTTATTTTATATCAGATTATTTATTCTATTTAATAAAATTATGAATTTTGATGACTTGTAAGATGTAAAATTCTAAGTTACCGTTCTGTGTATTAAGCGTTGAATTTACCACGGTGTTCTTTTTTATGTTTTGCTAAAATATAGTTATTACTTTTTTTTAACTTTCTTTTTCTCTTAGATTATACTATAAGTAGGTGCGCACATATTTTAAAAGAGTGTTTATTGTTGACAAAAATTTATACCCTAAAATATTATTTTAAATACCAAGTTAGATATTTATTAGAATACAGGAAAGATATTAATTATTTAAACTGTAGGAAATCGTATGATATGCTCATACTTAAAATAAATAGCAACAAAAAGGACTTTCTTATTTTGGGTTTAAATTTTATACTTCAAATATGTATTATTAAATTTTAATATTTTAATTAGGAGTGTTCTGTTAATAGGCCTTTCCATCTTATTAAATTTATTTTGCACATTTTTTAATTAATTAATTTATTTATTTACTTTTGGGAACTCAAATAATAAAATAATAATTATTTTATTTTTTAATAGAAGCCTTTAAAATAATAATATAATTAATCTATAGCAGTATAAATCATATAATAATTAATTATTATCCATCATGAAACACATATTATAAAATATTAAAATCTGATTAAGTCTTCAAATAAAAAAATAGCAATATTGATAAGAATGTAAAAAAGAAAATACTTAATTGAATTCTCTATTATAGACATCTCATGATATTAATAAAAACTAATTAAAAAATATTAATTTTCTTTGTATTCATAATTTGATGTTTATTAGGATTGAAATAATAATACAATTTTGTTAAAATACTTTTTTTTTCTTCTATTTGATGAAATCACTTGCAACATTTTAAAGAGCCGCCTGCACAAGCTGGTTGGCGTGAAGAATGATCAAGATCCTCTTTCCTTGATAATTGCTTCACGTGAAAACACGCTGGATCTGACCAAGCTTAATTGATTTCTCAAAGCGTTTCACAACCTAATCTATACAGACTGTTCAGCCAAAACAATGACTTAACTAACCGTTATTATTATAGATTTTCTTTTGTATAATATACGATGTAATTCTTTTGACATTACAATGTATTTCAATTTAATGTTGAAAAAAAATTTTACCGTATAATAATCTCATTGAAATATCTAGTTGAAATTTGTAACAATGGTTTAATTTTAATTTTTTTTAAGTAAATAATAATAATAAAAAAATACTGGTGATGTAATAATCTGACAAAAAAGTCAAAAAAACAAGTGAATTTCAATTTTAGTAACTGAATTCTTTATCTCGCACTCTTATAGTAGACAAGAAGCATTGCTTATTTAATATACAGAAGACAGTTTTTTCCCAATTATTACATCAAATACGTAGCCTCCTTTTAGCACATTTTTTTTTAACTTTTGCCCTTCTTTAATTTGACACTTCAGATTTAAAACTAATTTTCAAAAAGTTGCTGCAGATTTTCAAATTTAGGGGGTGGAGGAGGGAGGGAAACATAGCATTCAATCTTGAGCATATCCCAAAAAGTTTAGCAAAGCTTTGCAAGAAAATGAGCAGGGCTAACATTTCAATTAATGGTTTCGAGTAAATATTGTCTATCATTATTCAATTGACATTATCTGATCAAACAATGTGACGCCATCTCTATATTTCAATTTATAATTAATTGCTTTATTATTTACCTTATAGTTTGCGTTTACAAAGTATGACGTAATGATATCGGCAATATTCTTTATTGATAAAAAAATATATTAAACATGATAGGTTTTGATATATTCCACTTCCAACATGATTTATGGCTGCATTGCTTCTGCTGAGCTTCATATAAAAAGTATATATTCATAAACATGCACCTTTTAAAGTTGAGAGGTTTAGAGATAGAAGATTACAAAGATATTACTTTACACATTAATATTTTCTTTAAAAAATTATTCTCTCTTTATAAAATATTATATGTTGCATCGAGTTATGCTGCTATTTACATCATAAACAAATTTACTATAAGTTCTTGTAAGTTTTTTATGAATATAGAATATTACTAAAGAAAAAAAAAAGTTTATGATGGTTCGTGATGGGGAAAATTAACTTATCTTTTTATACCTATATTCTAAGCATACAATTTAATATGATCGTATAATATGCTTCAGATACTATCCTGTAAAATATATATATCTATACTTTTTTTATTATAATGATGAATTCGATCGATGTATAACTTTTGAACTCTACATCATTTGCAATAATTTTAACGACGAGTTGTATTTTTAGAAAAGTCTAGTTTGGAAATGCAAGTTGGTATTTTTTTTGTTTGTTTGTTTATTTTGTTCATACTTTAAAATTAACGTCTCTATTGAGAATTTTAATGTTTCCACTCGTTCGCCTGCCTGTTACAAGTGCGGTAACTTGTGTTGAAAGTTGTTGCTTCACTGCGTCAATTTATGACGCTAATACTACACCCTCGCCCTTTTCAAACTATAATAAAAAATAAAATTATGAAAACACCTACGTACGTTATAAAAGAAAAAATTAATATCTTTCATCATCGTATACGTAATATAATTGAAAGCTTTTTAATGGACTTTTGCAAACATTACATTTTTTTTACTAGTATTTTTTATAATATATATAACTGTATACAAAAACATTTAACAACACTCAATTGTTTTTTTTTTATTTTAAATAATCATTATTAAAAGTACTCTAAATTTACCATGAAAACATTTTAAATACAAATTTCGCTCTAAACAAACATTATTGATTTTTTTTAACTAAAGCTGAGTTACTTTTTTTTTTACAGAAATATTGAAGAAACCTTCCCCTTCCTTCACATTATGAACTCATTTTGAGGAAAATACGTTTAAATAATCCATATATTTTTATAAACATTTTTTTCTTTATTTACAAGACTTAAAAAACTTGAAAGTAAATCAAATCTCTTGAATATTAGCTAACACTTGTGAGCGTCCTTTAAATAAAATCTGAGAATTTATAAATATTTTATAACTCATACTTTCTATTGAAAGTACAATAACACTTATTTGTTTTATAATAATGCTATTATAATTCAGCCCCGTGGAGTTTACACTGACACAAGACACACCTTAAAAAGCAGGTAATGTTTGCAGAGCCAGCTGTGTTTATATTTTCGGTCACGCTCTCTTCCTTGGCTCGGACAGTTGGACAAGAGGGACAAGGTCGGTGTCCGTCCTTCTGCAAGGTCACAGGTACGACCTCCATAGGGTCAAGGACTTCAGGCAGCAATACCGTAACGTACGTTCACTGTGTGCTTAATGTAGCATTCATGATATACTGTGGTGTATTGCGTAGGAGTATAGTAGGAAATATATATACTTTCAATGCAGTCTGTGTTTTAAACTGGCATTACAATTTATCCGTTATATCTTTAAACATATACAGTATGAAGTAATATATGTAATAAACAATTATTAAATACAAACATACTTAAATTAATTTCATTCAGGAAATGTATCCTTTAACTTTAAATGCGATTAATATTATTAATAATATTTTTTATTACCTATAGATTCAGTAATTGATTGAGCAGAGTTTTTTTTCAAGGAGAGTATTAACTATCGCCTCAATATAAAATAAATTTTTCGTATAAAATACAAGATTTTGATGCAAATTCAGACTTTGTAAACATAAGATCTAAAATGTATGGTTATGACAACTATGTTCTAAATGCAACAAATTTTGCTTGAAAACTTATAAATTTCAATCTTTTTATACCAATATCGATTGATTAGAAAAATCTTAATGTTTATTTTTTAAAATAACAAAACTATCCTTGAGAAATAAATTTAAAGTGTTGAAATGTTTGAGTCCAAGCAAAAGTTCTGTTATTACTATAACCAGAAATTCTTGGGATTTTGTTGAAATCTTTTAACTCATCACTTGGACGCTGCATTCTTTTGTCAAGTTGCCTACTCTCACACTGAGCATCATCAGATATGCAAATACTCATGAACCAGATGGTTCCAGCAACGTATATAATTTTTTTAACCATAAGCTCTACAAGCTCTAGTGCTAATATTTTACCTGACGCAATGACTTTGCGTTATTTACAGTAATGAGTGGGACACTATCTCACTTAATTTACATGCAACCACGACAGAGAGGAAGCCCACACAAGAAATATTGCTTTAAAGATCAACTCATAAGCTAACTATAATTATCATATTCATAATATTCATATTCATAATATTCATATTAGTATATAAGGCGTTGTGTTAAATACTAAGTAATTACCTTTTTTTTTCTACTTGAAAGAGTGTATATTCAAAGTTACGTTACTTCATAAATTTTTTTATTGCTTATCCGGAAGAAATTTATTACACAATATTTATAATGTACGTGGGTGGTTTTCAATACAAAAAAGCTAAAATTTAACGTCCAGTTCAACTAAGTATATTTAAAAAATGCTTTAAAATTTTGTTTTTAATGATTTTAAATCATGTATGTGTACCTCCCCAAAAATTGCAAATATACATCTCTCTGTACATAATAAAGCAGTGTATTTATATTCTCTATAACAGCACACGAAGATACAGCTCATAAAATTACAAAGATAAAATTCATACTGTCCCGAAGTATATTTTTTTTTAAATGAAACGCTTGATATACTGTAGAAATTGAATAACTGCAAATATTTTTATGCTTATTATTTTGTTTTGAAAATACTTTAGATGAATTATTTCCCTGTCTCTTTTCTGTGATTGTAAAATATTCATAAAATTCATAATGTTACAATATGATAAATTGTCCCCAGCTTTTTATGAGTGTGTACATAATTAATTTAAGATTTATATTCTCCACTTTCAAGATGCTGATAAGAAAAAATGCTTGGAAAGTTAACAAGATTTAATGTTGCAGTTAGTAACGTTACATTTTAACTTTCATTGCAAAACATTGCAATATAAAAGAAAATCCATGGAAAGCTATAAAATATTCCCACTGTGTCGTAATTCCATTAACATAGATGATTTGTGACTTTTTTTTCTTTTACAAAAATATTATAAATATTCTTAGCACCTATACACCACCTATACAAATTTATGATTAACTATGACATTTTTTTTTCCTTTTTATATAAAATATAATTTTTTTATAACAAACATTTTAAAAATAATAATAAACAAAGTGAAGATTTTTATATAAATAAATCAAAATGTTGTATAGAAAATCACTCAAATCATATAATATATAGAAAATTAAGATCTTGTGATCAAATACAATGTTCTAAGGATTGACTGTTAAGTCTGGCATAAATCACACTCGGTTTATCGCGACGTGCAGCCACTCTGCGGGGGTCTCGGCTGAACCGCGCGGCTTCGTCCGGCCGGTAACTAACTCGGCCTGACTGAATTATGGGCAAGCGTCGGCACCTCGTTAGCCTCCCTCCCCCCCCTCTCTCTCTCTCTCTCTCTCTCTCTCTCTCTCTCTCTCTCTCTCTCTCTCTCTCTCTCTCTCTCTCTCTCTCTCTCTCTCTCTCTCTCTCTCTCTCTCTCCCTCCCACTCTCTTTCTCTCTCTCTTTTCTAACAGTATCCCGGATATACTAAGAAATTTGAGATGATCAAAATGAAGTCTTTTTTTATTGTTAAAAAAAATCATCCAGATACTATATAATATATAAAGTGCTTTAGTTTTAATGTTAATAATAAATTTGAAAATTTATGTTTATTTTACGTAAAAGAAAATTAAAACCACTCTTTTATTATTATTATCCATTTTATAAATACCAAAATAATTAAAAATATATATTATTATTATTGTATTTACAATTTATTGATAAAATTTTTATTAATGATATTGACAAATACATAAATAGTGTCGTTTAATAGAACTTTAATAAAATTTAAAATCGTGTTAACGTCATGGATTTTTAAAAAATATATGAATCTAACTGTTTAATATAGTAATAAAAAATAAAATAATAAGATATATAATTATAAAATATATATCAAATTTAAATGTTTGTAAATCGTGTATAAATTTATGTAAATTTTAATTTCTAATATGATTATAATTTGCGTTTATACATTGAGATAGCAAAAAATAAGCATGTTGAGAATACTCATGTTAAACACGCAAAGAAAAATCTAAACGGTATAATAGTTTATTTATCTTCTATTCAAAACTCAATCCAAATGAACAACATATTATTTAGATACATAAGTTTGTATATATCTGTGATTTAATCTATGATATCAACATGTAATATTGCTTAACAAATACATTGCTGATAACTAAAAACAATGTATGAAAACAACATATAAATTATTGTGATGATGTACTTTTATGTATTAACATAAAAGTACATCATCACAATTTATATCGTGTTTAACATTATGTAAATTTAAATCACATGATTATAATTTGTGTTTACCCAATGAAAATTTACATGAATATTTATTTTATATCTTGGGGGGCTTAGTGTAACACCAGCTAGTGTCAGGTCACGATGGTGATCACGCAACTATCAGCTGTTCTGAGGTCATGATGTGGTGAACCGACTGAGCACCATTCAAAAATATATTGACGTTAAGCTGCCGCAGGAAATCACGCGCTCGACTTATTTGCATTAAGTCACTCATTCATTCATTCATTCTTATAGTAAAGGTGTTCGTTATGTATACATAATAATATACAAGAGTGTCTAGTGAATGATTTTTTTTTTATCAGAGGTGATTTATGGTTGTTCAAAAAAACATGACAATGCTTATATCATTGTGTGGTCTTTATTATAATATAAAATATTGAAATTGTTTAAAAATATATTTGTTTAAACAATGTTGAATTTTTGAATTATTATTATATGTTTTTATACTAACATATCATGTTACTTTGTTTGTATAGTATAAAAAAAAATGCAGTAAATATTTATGTATTATATCTTAACGTGATCTTTTAGCCCCTGAATTTTATGCAACTTCTTCTACGTCACTGCAGGAATTTGAATGACTGCAAAGAGATAAAATCTCAACTCTGGTTTATTATGAAAACTTGGCGATCAAAAATGAATACAAGGTTTTCAGGTTTAAGGTCGTTATTCGTGTAAAGAAGATAAGAAAGTGACCTTTATTAGATTATAGATTAGTTCGTTCTGAATAACTCGAATAAAAATAGGATACCGTGATTTAAATTAAACATGATACCTGGAAATAAAGGAAACAGTTTTTTATAAGATTGTAATTGAAAAATTAGGGGAGAAAACTGGTGCTTTCTCCAGAGGTACATTTTCATAAAATGTTATTAAAATGAAATTATTTTCTGTTTTCTATAAATTTTTAAAAAAATACTAATATCTTGTAATGTTTTCCATTATTATAATATATTGTTATTTATAACTCACCTTTTTGGTACTGCCCGGTACTGGTACATCCGTTTAATTAATTCTA
Organism: Siphlonurus alternatus; assembly: GCA_949825025.1. Lineage (NCBI taxonomy): Eukaryota > Metazoa > Arthropoda > Insecta > Ephemeroptera > Siphlonuridae > Siphlonurus > Siphlonurus alternatus. The sequence continues at coordinate 8,831,366 of OX463781.1, read as the reverse complement.
ATTATTAAAAAATGAATTAAGAAAATGACAATCTATCGACGCTGTGGTAACGTAGTGTACAGTATATTATATTGAAAGAAGGTTTTATTTTTTTATTATTATTATTTTCTGGCAGTGACAATTTACTAACATAAACACTTGATCCCAATGCGAAATAATTACATTAATACTAAATATTGTTATTAAATCAAAATTGAGACCGGTTGGTTTAAAGCTCTTTTTCAACGTAATCCTCAACATCTGTACAGTAACAAAATTCAAGCCTAGCCGCGAGGGCATGCAGCGGGTGGGAAAACCTGCCGTCAGTATAGAGACAGTGGGCGGTCGGGCGGTTACTCTGCATGCGTCGCGGTGTCCACGGTACCGTAAGTGTCCCCTCCCCCAGCCTGCATGCGGGGACATGACCAAGCTTCCAAAATAGACAAACAATGCGACGATGGCGGCAGCGAGGTACGCTTGTTTCAACTCGTGCAACAGATTGCGCATTTTGATTGCACGCCGTGATAAACTTATACAGAGAAAAAAGTTAAAACATACGCTCTTTGTTAGAAATGTACAATGTCTTCGTGCTTTTTCATAAAATGAAACTCGTCAGTGTGATTTGACAAAAATAATAATTATATTTCTAATTTTATTTTTTACTTGTTTTGTTATTGATTTTTTTTTTAATTATTTAATGTTCATTCAGATTTTATATTTCAACTATGAATATTTAACGAAATAAAATAACAATATTATACATCTGATAGTGTAACATTGTACAATACATAATATTTTATATTTGTATTATTTTTTTATGCAATTCTATGAAAATATATATTGTAACACGACGTACATAAATTTCTTTGTTTAACTCTTATTTATTAATTAGTATTGTACTATACATTATATGCGAACTGTACTTAATCATTAAGATTTGGCATAATCAACAAATTTAAATAATAAAATACAATAGCTAGATAAATCATAAAATTCGTTAATTGTTCATAATTAAGTTTTAACCTTTCTGTCCATCTTCCCTCTGATAATTATTTCTATAATAACAAATAATTGACACTTTCTTGCATAACTCTCCAACTGTTCCACGATCTTTAAAGTTCACCCAGTAAGAAATATCTATGAAATACTTTGTTCATTTCTCTTTTTTGACCAAGTCCTCCTCTGTGAGCCGCCTCGGTGAGTCCGGCGGAAGATACATAGTCCAAGAATATTAAGAAATAGGTTGGACAAAATTAGTTACCAGCTGATACTTGGTACACAGTTTACTGTGACCTATCTGAACACACTGTAGAAAGTTCCGAAAAGTTCCGTGTGGAATAAGGTCAGAATCCGGGTTTGTCCCGGAATTCAAAAAACATTTTTTTCCCACGCGACTAGTTGGCGTAGCGTTTTGCAAAAAATATCAATTTGAAGCTTCTACTACCAGGCAGTCGGGAAAAATACTCGATTGTGAATAAAATATTTCATCATATGAATAATTAATTAAAACGCTAATTAGTATGGTCAAATAAATTTTAAAAATGGAATATCTCCCAAAGTCTTGCATATATCGATTTTGAGTTTATTATCATATTGACAGATCCTTTTATGGTCAATAGAATGCTTTTTGTTTCATACTCCGAACTTTCATAGATTTTGAGTTACAGCGTGCAGAAGTGCGCAATTCAAGGTCGCGCGTAACTCTACATGGGCTATAGCAGGTATAGCAGCCGCGCTACCTCTATAACATAATCGCATTGTATACGACATTTAAACACAATTTCTTGCCTTTTCTCTTTATAAATTTTCATTGCAAAAATTAATTTAATTTTCGGGGGTCGGGGGGGGGGAGGTTGGGGTTGGATTGGGGGGGGGGGAGACAAAAATGTTAATAATGCAAAGCCTGTAATATAAAAGTCATCACACCACGTTTATTTTTCCACCTTCATTATTTTTCATTGTTTCAAAAATTCTGGGGGGGGGGGAGTTGGGGCGTCAATGGGGAGGGATATATGGGGGAGAGGGTTGCAAATGGTCTTATAAATTGATAATATTTGCAATTAAGTGCAACACATTTTTATGTATTATCCAGACTATCCATTATATTAATTATTATATAAATTACTTTAATTACAAATAATATATTCGGTAATATTTAATATTTTTATTATACTGTACGTACCTTATCGTACATAATAATATAATAGTATATGTCCACCAGATTCTTTCTATAATGCAAGGTAAATAAAGATTTACCTCTGAGATATTTTAATTTTACTTATATTATATAGTTAATTAAAAAGTAAATTTCAGTAATACACAGACGGACGTCTGCTATTTGTCTATATTATTGTATATGTTTATATAAACTAGGTTACATTGGGTGCAATTCACGCAGCAGTTAGCCAGGTTTCTATCCACGTTTAACTTAACCACGTTTAAATATACTTGTTTTACGTGTTTTAAACCACCTAGTTAAACGTGGTTAAGCTAAACGTGGTTAGAAACCTATAGTTTAGCTAACTGCTTCGTGAATCGCGCCCTCTGTTGCGGAGTTGGCTCTCCCCTGTATATAATATACTAGCTAATAGCTTACATTGTACAAATGTGCACTATATTATAAGATCTCTACTAATAGTTTTATACATAATGAGACAGCTGAAACAATTTAATATTGTCTCAAATGCTCAATTGCAATCAAAGTTGCAATAAATGTGCAGATGATGCACACTAACCAAGACCTTGTGACATGATGATCATTTCCAGAAATGCTGAAAACGTCAAACTGACTGCTATATTTTAAATTAATATAATATAAAACAATAAAATATCTGCAAAGCACGTTGTCAGCGTATATTTAATGTTTAGTTCATAAAATATGATTTTTTTTTCCAAATAAATAACAATAATCGTCTTGCTGTTTGAGCATATTTGATTATAACGTTGCCATGACATACAGCTAGGTCCTGTGCATTTGCTAGCATTGGCTCTGACATGGACCACGGGGAGGATTTTGTTTCGTGACCATTTGATTGCTTGTTACTATCAGCTGAATACGTGTTATTATACCTTCAAACTTTTCGCACTCAATTATAAGAATTAATAAGCAATATTTGTAACAGCAACATGAAAATTTGTATAACCATTGGCAAATCCTTTTATTTATACTACAATACCATAAACAAATGAAATAAATTTAAAAAATTAACTATAGCAATTAATGGATGCGTCAGATTACTTGCACTGCAAGTTTTAATGACAAGCTTCAACTTAAAAATGCCGCAGCGCCGCATTCTGACATCGCTCCATAAGGTTTGTTAGGAGAAAAATCTTATTTATTTTTTCATTCAAATTCTATGCTGCACAAAATCTCGAATATTTTTTATGTCATGTAAAGTGATCTTTCCCGTGGCTCATATGAATTATTAATCTTGCCCTTCATAAGAACCGTCGGAAAAAATTAAAAACCAGGTACCGCTGGGTTAAAGGATAGGAAGCTTGATAGAACATGTCGTCGCGCGCAGTTCGCGCGCTAGATTTTCATTGGCTGAGAGAATTGTGTCGTCAATGTTGAAGCTTCTCATTAGCAACAGAAAAAAAAACACTTGATTTTAATATACTCTCGGATGACAAAAAAATACAATACAAGCAGAGTATGTATATAACATTAATATTAAATATAATTTATATTATAATTATGTATTATCAGGGTGAAATTTTGTACATAATAGATTTACAATTAAATGTTAATTTTTATTGTATATTTAGATTATGATTAACCGAGGACAACGAACAATATTTGCAAATTCCTCTCTTCAACTCCCCCCCCCCCCCAGAATTTTTGAAACAATGAAAAATAATGAAGGTGGAAAAATAAACATGGTGTGATGACTTTTATAGTACAGGCGTTGCATTATTAACATTTTTGTCTCCCCCCTCCCCCAATCCAACCCCAACCTCCCCCCCCCCCCCGACCCAAGAAAATTAAATTAATTTTTGCAATGAAAATTTATAAAGAGAAAAGGCAAGAAATTGTGTTTAAATGTCGTATACAATGCGAATGTGTTATAGAGGTAGCGCGGCTGCTATACCTGCTATAGCCCATGTAGAGTTACGCGCGACCTTGAATTGCGCACTTCTGCACGCTGTAACTCAAAATCTATGAAAGTTCGGAGTATGAAACAAAAAGCATTCTATTGACCATAAAAGGATCTGTCAATATGATAATAAACTCAAAATCGATATATGCAAGACTTTGGGAGATATTCCATTTTTAAAATTTATTTGACCATACTAATTAGCGTTTTAATTAATTATTCATATGATGAAATATTTTATTCACAATCGAGTATTTTTCCCGACTGCCTGGTAGTAGAAGCTTCAAATTGATATTTTTTGCAAAACGCTACGCCAACTAGTCGCGTGGGAAAAAAATGTTTTTTGAATTCCGGGACAAACCCGGATTCTGACCTTATTCCACACGGAACTTTTCGGAACTTTCTACAGTGTGTTCAGATAGGTCCCAGTAAACTGTGTACCAAGTATCAGCTGGTAACTAATTTTGTCCAACCTCCCTATGTATTTTTTCATAACTTTCCTGGACTAACATGCGAAGACTTTGTGATCACAGCATCCGAGGTAACGGACCCCTCATGATCACGTATAGCGTTTATTGAATTTCAATTATGACCAACTACGATTAACATTTATTAAAGTGCTAGAAATACCAAACCTCTGGATTTGATATGTCACCACATTACTTTTTACTGTGGAAATAGTTAGAAATTAAAATAGTTAATATTTATTATAGACATAAGTCTGTTTTTTAAAATATTCTAATCTATTGATATTATATGACTATAGAGAGTGGAATCAATAACGTCTATTTTCTTATCTAAGTATTTATATCAAAAACCTTATAAACGAAATGCCTACTGGTATATACATATTATTAAGAAAAAATATTTTTGATTTGTCAGTTTTTTAACATAGAAAAGTAATAGGATAAAAATATTTTCAATATATCCGGCTTCTGTCTATAAATTTTAATTTATTTATTTCTCTCTTCATTTAAAATTTTTGTTGTTATTTTTTTTTTAAGTGCATCGACTCATCGTATAGACTCTCTTATACTTAAAGCTTTAATGATTGCGACCTGAATAATTCTCCACGCTTTGTGCAGCTCTAAAATGTTGCTTTAGTTCATCTTCTTATTTTCTAATGATCGCATTTAAACACGAGAACTAGAAACACTTAAAGAAAATTTAAGATTCTTAATGGAAGTAACCTTAAATATATACAATTTAGAAATTTAGATGTTTTAAGTCTGAAAATTCATGAACGGACACAGGAATCTTTCAGCAGATTTCGAGAATTGAAATAAAAACAAGAATACTTGTATTTCTGCCTACTTCCGGTTAAATTATAAATAATTTGAGTGTATTAAAGTATGAGAAGCTTCTGGAGGGGGGCGGGGCGGTGGCTCGACGGCACTTAAATTCACACCGCCGCGGCGATCTTCTCTCGAACCAGTTCTTCCTTATTCTAATTACCACCTCGCATTCACGGGTGCGTTATATTTACGTGGATTTATAATTTTATACAACATATTTTAGTTTTTTATATATGTATATAACTTTAAATGATAGGTTTTTCTACTATTATAGCTATTGCCGTTACTTTTATACTTTAAATTATTATATATACACTTTAGTAAAATTGTGGATATTTAAAATCTACTTTTTTTAAAAGAAAAATAAAATTATAGTATAATAAAATTTGTAAATATAATTAAAATATTATTATAATTAAATATGATAAAAGTTTGTATTGTTTATAAATTATTACTTAATTGATTGCAATCAAGCATTTAAATGTACAATTAAATACTTTATAGCATTACCTGCGATTCTGATTTTTTTTTATATTAATTAGCTTATAATTTTGTGTTAATGAACGGTGAAATGCATATAAATTAATATTTTCATAAACGGTACATGCATCAATTTACTACATCGATCCCATGCAGAAAATTTGTTATATTTGATATTTAAATTAAATAAAAAGAGAAATCATTAAAATCCAAAAGGTATCTGCTCAGCCATCGAAAAAATATAACCTTTTTTATTTTGAGAAATTCCTTTGACATTTTTTATTTTGCATTATTTAATTTTCACTAATGATGTCACATGTAATTCGGATGTATAGGCAATCCAAGTGTTGAAAAAGTCTTAATTTCTATATATATATTTTTTTAAACAAAAAAATACAAAGTTAAATGAAAACAATTTCAATTCAAAACACGTTATTTCAAAAATCTCTTCCAATATTATGACATAAGCTTTCTCGTACTATAATACCAAATGAGTGCGATGGAATTTGGCACGTTCCCTGTGTTACGGTTTGAGCATCGTGACCTTGAACCTGGCTCAGGGCCCGCTGGCTGGTGCCCATCTCAAGGGCGCTCCTGACGACCTCTGCAGGAATATCAAGCTTCCTCACGTCGCAGATTCTCAGACTAGATCGAACGCCAACACACCACAATAACAAGTGATTAAATTTTAGGTTAACGGACTGCTAGGTAAAAATACCTGAGACATTTTAAGCACATACTGTCTTTTAATGACGCAACAATTATTTTATGTACAAAGTTAATGATGCCATTGCGAATACTTGCTGTTCTTCAATCATTTTGACTGCGCACATTGACGATAATTATTGTGTTTTGAAACGGCAGTCACAATTATGTCTCTTACCCCTGAGATTTCACAGATTTCCCAAGATTACATTTCAATCTGGAAGGCGCAAAGCAGTCAGTCGATTAAAAAATTATGATCTCAAGTGTACATATTTATAGGATTGCCAAAAATGTATAAGTCTTATCTGAGCTTTAAGCACTGTGTATGGTGAAAAGTTTTATTAATATTAATTTCTATCTCTACAAAGTACAGTCATCATCCTGGAAATTCTTCCGATATCCTTCGAGCAATACATCTTGATGGTCAGTGAAATTTTCAATGGAGACGAGTAAGAGCTCACCACAGAGGTTAATATTATATACTACTCATTATTGTTGGACATGAATCAATACTATAAATTTTATATAATAATGTAGATTAGATAATAGACATTCATGAACTATCAAGGAATGCAGTATAATTTTATTGTATCACCGTTTCCATAATATTCTTCTATGTACAGTTAGGTTAAAAAATAAATATTGTTAAAGCCAACAACATTAATTTTTTATATCACTGAACGAGATGTATCATTGGAGTCTATAATTCTCGCAATGTATTTTTGGTAAAGCTATCTTCATCGTCAATAATTTTTCCAAAGGTTCAATAGTTGTTATTTGAAAAGTTCCTAAGCATGGAATATTTTTTGTTTAAGCGAAATAGTTGTTTTTCTTATTATTTTTGTTAATATAAATAATAATTTAAGACAGAATACTGAGAATCTTACATAAATTTTCAGTTAAAATTTATGGTTTTAAGCTATTTACCTAAAGCTTAAATAAATATACATCAATATTAACATAGTTTAATAAAAAATTGCTGGAAGATTTTGTGTGGAAATCATAAATGTAGCGGGTTGCGTTGTGCAGGGGTCGCTGCTAGCCGGGAGCCAGTGCTGACGTCATGAGCTTTACGGGTTGCGTCACAACTAACCTTTCACGAAAAGCTCACCGAACTACACTGAATTTAATTTTAGATTCCCACCGGAAGATGCTGAAAGTAGTACGATCTTTAATTTTTAACTTCCTCAGATTAACAGTAGCAAATTGCAAAGGGTAAAGTTTTTTAAATATGCCATTATGAGAAATCGCAGAAGCTGTATTTCCAGTTAATTCCGATGCACTTAAGTTTGATTTAACAGTAGCAAGAAAAACGGAATAAAAAACACCTACGCTCAAATAACCAGGAAAATACAACACCATGCAGTGTGTATTATTTGCGCAGTTTACTTTCATTATATTGCTTTTAGTGAAATTTGAGAGAGCAAAAAATTCAATCCGATAACATTTGCGAAGTTTGAATTACCACGTCGTATTTGACCAGTATAAAAAGTACTTTTACGTCATACATGACATGAAAATGGTTTTATCTAAAATTGATGTACAGATTTTTTATTGTATGGAATAAGTATCGTGTTAATGTTTTTATTTATTTTTTTCTTTCTTTGCAGATTTTTATTCATAATTTAGAACCAAATCATCGTAGTATTAAGTGGATCAAAGTCAAGATTGTCTGAAAATCCTTATTAAGGTAATGTCGATCAGCTGTTTTTAGCTCCATTTGATTAACATGTAAAACTAAGCAAATTCACAAAAATTCTGCAATTTTTTTGAGAGGCAGATATTATTAATGCCTAAAAGCCATAGAAAAATTTTCAAGACAATTTAACAAGTCAATTTTTTTAAATTAGTTTTTATTTTGTCACTCCATGGGAAAGCCCTATGCTGAAAATTAAATAAATTAATTAAAAAAAATCGATTTGTTAAATTGTTTTGAAATTTTTTCTATGGCTTTAGACACTAATCAAAGAAATCTCAAAGAAATTTCAGAATTTTTGTGAATTTGCTAAGGTTAATCAAAATGGAGCTAAAAAAAAAAGCTGATTGACATTATCTCTCTCTTAATATCAAGTATTGAACTTGGCAAAAGGATTCCTCTACCACGATGATATGTGTATAGCATTATGCAGCCGACTGTGATTTTTTTTCTAAAGTTAAATATATTAAAAAAAAAGTATTTTATAAAAACAAATCAAAATACAAATAAATTAAAATATCAAATTTTGAATCTACATTGAATAAAAAAGAGAAACATATGATTTTACTACCACCCACGAATTTTAATATCGTTGTCACATAATATGATATAAATTCTTGTCTATTTTTACCATACAATAAATTTAAAAAAAGATACAACTGTTAAGATATGATTTGAATATTTATTATTTCATGTGAGAAAAATGGAGAAATTGGAAATATAATAAAAATTCTTTCAAATAAATAAACATCTCTTTTTAATGTTAAAACTGAAATTGTAGCTTGACACGTAACTGACCTCTATGTTCAAATACATTTAAAAAAAATTAATTAAAACTTTGTAATTTTAATCAAATATAGAGCTTATGATGTAACTTTACATCACATTGAAAATGTAATAACTTGTTCAATGTAATTTCAATGTAACGAGTAAAGTTTGGGTTGTAAATTACACAATTGCGTTTTCATGATTCATCAGGGAAATGTAATTGTGTCGGTTGCGCATGTACCAAGGCTTGTTACATCAGTTACATTGTAATCACACTCTGTAACAAGCTTTGAGACCACAGGGAAACTTTCCAGACTACATTGTTGTGGGACAGATGCGTGTTAAAACAAGATTAAATCATTTTTTTGTATACACAAAGGTGCAAATGTAATCAAGCTATTATTTTAATTTTAATTAAAACTAATGAAATGCATTAATAATAAAAAATATCTAGTTTATGTATTCATAAAAATAGTCATTTTTAAATACATATTATTACATATATTATATTATAATCCAATGCTTTTTATTCATAATTAAAATACAAATTGAATTAATAATAATATAATGTAATGTAAGCATTTTAATGAGAAGTAAATAATTTTAATCATTAAATTTTCTCATAAAATAATTTATATGTTATTGTATTGGAACAAATAAATTTTAATATGCTTTTTAATATCTTTTATCATTTACAGTGATCAACTATTTTTGTATATGATACTGTCTTTTAAATAAAATAGACTGAAATAAGAGTTCCTATACATAGGAAAGTTTTTTTTTTTTAATAAGTTTTATTGGTAATAGAATTCATTTCAAATTTTATATATATATATATATATATATATATATATATATATATATATATAATAGTAAGATTTTCTTCTCCTTTTTTATAACAATCTTGGTAATGACATAAATTAGATCAGAATATCAAACAAATCAAGTTTAAAAGTAAAAAGTGAACATCGAAAAAAAAATATATAATATTTCACATCACGTTTTGAATTAGTTTCATTTTTACATGACATTTGAAGACCATTTTCATTCACATTTCTTCACGCGTATCTCCGCCAAAAGCTTCTTGCTACAGAAATGATTCTGTTTGCAATGCGAGCAGCAACTTCAACTTGCTTGCAACAAGTGGGATAGCCGCAGCCACTCTCTTTTATTCTTTTTCTTCTTTCTTCAACAGGTGTCCTGTCTATTCGAAATGCTGTTACTGCACAATCCACCAAAATTTATTCAAGTCAGCTGCAAGTGAGGAAATTATCATCAGATAACATCATCGAGTTTTCAATCAAAAATTTTGACAACGTATTTGCTATATTGAATGAACATTATGTAAATAATAAGCATTTTATTTGCAAATTATATATAGTTATTTTCTTGCTTTCGTTCGTGACAGTGAGGACGATAGTATCATATGTAAGGGAAATACCATGCAGTGAAATTTAATTTATATTTAATTAACTCGAATAGTTTTTTTTTCTTGAAATTCATCTATAGATTTAAGGGTTGATATTATTATAATTAAATAATTATTAAATGATCAATGTGAGTGTAATTGTCCTAATTGTTTCAAATTTAACTTTTTTCAAATTTATCTCACTGAATTGCACAATTAAAATGTAGATATAATGAAGTAAATATTAAATATTCTGAACAAAATGTTGTGTTTCAAAGTTAATTTACTACACTTCATCTTCAAAAAACAAAGGAATTTTCAAATTATATTTCACACTCTCAAAAGCCAGTAAGCACAACTCCAACTCTGTTGGTCCAATGTTGGTCACTGTTGGGCCAGTACTGTGCCAACACCGGTCCAACACATTTTTGACACCCTGATGTTTACTGAGAATAATGTTCCTTGTCAAATCTACGTGACAACCAGCTGGGTGATCCTCTTTAACAGTGACGTCACCCTCTTTTTGCCGAACAACGCAACCGTGCGGACGGGCGGGGGAGTTGATCGATCTCGGACAACGGTCGGCCGGGACAGATTACTGGTCGTCCTCACAGATTTCAACTTTGCGCTCAGCAAACACAAACAAGGGCTTCTTAAAACTTCAGCGCGTCCAGCTACTTTATATAGAAGCAGCGCGCAGCACTGTCGGTATCGATTAGAGATTAATACGAAACCCTTTTATCATCTTAACACAAAACTTTATTTTCTCAAAGTTCTCATGTGCTACGTATACATTTTTAAAGGACTTTTAAAGAAAAAGAAAAAAAAAATACTCCGTTTTGAAATAAAAACTTGCAATTAGCACGCAAGCATATTTTTCTAGAGTTTAATTTTAATTATCGTTAATTAAGTTTGGCAACTGAAATGCACGTGTGTATATGTTTTAGTCACGAATTTGCTGAACTGCTTTCATTGGACCAGAACGCGGCACATTTGCACACTGAAAACTGGTAATTATACGCTCAGCTAGACGCAGAGATTCAGTTGCAACTATTAAGGAAGGAATGCATGGTCTTATCGATATTCTAAGTAATCTTATACTGCAAATTATTATGATTTATTAGAGAGAATTAAGTTTCTATTATACGCATGTCAAAAATTAAAAGGTCCTGGGGTATTATAGCGGCAGAGGCCCCTTATCTGGATTCGCGACTTTACTCAAACGTAATGACTTAAATAAGGGATGAATTAATGGAGAGTGCATGTATATAATTACAAGCTTAAAAAATAGTTGGGATATATGTTGACAGGGAGGAAAACTTTACAGTAATATTCTTACTATTGTTAGCTAACTAAACAACAAAATTAAACGAAAACAATGCGCTTTTATATAACGGCATCTTCTCTAACCAAGTGTGCAACGAACCTATAGCTTTTAATTACATTTATTAATGATTTTATACATATAACTACGTCACGATGATATATCTTGAGCATGCTCGCATCTGCTTGTTGTAATTTATATCTCATCATATGGTTGATCTTACGATATACACGGTAATAATTACATTAGGTAAGAAGATAATCCATCTCTATAGCTTCATTATATACGCGATGAAGTTTAGAAGCTATATAAGGGGTTAAAATCAATCATCGACTTATTGCTTTATTGCACGAAGAAATTGTTACCATCCAAATATAACCTTAATATATATTAAAGTAATTATATATTGTAGATAACAACTAACTTACACTAATTAACTAATATCATTAATCAAATCTAAATTGTATCAAGAAATTTAAAAGATGGAATACCCTTTTTTCATATAATATACTGTAATGTATATAATAATTATATATTATTATATTTCTTATAAAAATAATTTGTAATTGAGTCATCCATATTTTATTTTTTTTTTTAACGTAACTATAAAACATTAAAAAAATGCAATTTATCCATCAAATTAAATCATCACATATTTTTTTGCGCAAACTCTTGATTGCAAAAACGTTGTTTTAAGTTAAACGGTTATTTACCATTCACTGATATTAAGCAGTGAAGCATATAATACTATATTTTAATTAGATAATATCAGCGGTGTATCTCTTCCAATTTAATTAGAAACCTAACTAGCTTTGAACGTAAATATATAATTTGTATTTTCTGATACATGTACTGCATGTACTGTACATGATATTGTATGTAGCATAAAATAAATATAAAAAACAAACAGCTTTATAAAACATCTAACTTTTGCCTTGTATATTGTATAAATATGATTATGTCGTTTTTATCATATATATTTTTCGATAATGATAATAAGTTGTTACATGGTGGTCGATCGATGATAAAGATTTATAGTAATCTTACTGATAATTAATTTTAAAAATTGACTTGGCCTCTAGTTGTGCAAATCAACTTGAAAATAAGTTAGGTCTATACTTATTTTTAAGTAAAAACTGTCGAAATTCGTCACTTGCTCGCCTTAAAATATATGTCGTTTAAACCACGATGTTTTGTTGCAATTAACACCTTACGCTACATGTATATAAGGTCTATAATCGCCTCAAAACCTCGTGATTTATATGACATTTATATTCTGAAAAATGTTAATGTACGTGCTGTGGGCGGTGGCGAATATTTAAGAAGAAATGACATCGACACAAGTGACGCAAGTTCCTCTCTTTGCCTCGGGTCGAACAGTAGCTCCGATTTAATTAATTGCCCCCCTAGTAGGTAGAAACAAACAAAAAAATATACCTCTTCCAACTGCTAAATACATAATATTGCTTGACGTCAATGATCAGAATTCGGTCAACACAACGTGATGATCTCGCGAACGTAGTTACTTTGTTAATTTTTGCGTCTAATTGTTATACTAGCATACTATATACAATTTGGTTTACTCATGCATTGTTGGCAGTAGCATTTTTTTTTAACTACACGCACAATGAATATTTCAATTACATTATGAAATAAAATTAACAGCTAATATAATTTCAATTATTAAATTTAAAATCTCATCCATGAAGAAAAATAAAAATCATGCTACTCTCGAATTCTAAAACTTTTTAATCGTTTTATTAGAAGAATAATATATTTTTCATTTTTTTTTTATTATTATTATTTTTTTTTTCTTCAAAGTAAAGAAAAGGGGTCAAGAACCTTTAATACACCCACAACAAATAAATAAAACACCCACAGTATAATTAATCTCTTGTTATTTATTATAGCTTGAAAATCAAATGAGTTACATACATAAAGAATATAAAAAAGAAAACTAATTTATATTAAAGATTGATTTATATTGAATTCGTAGAAATTCTAATATATTTATATTATCATACCATATAAGAAGAATTCTTGATCTATATAATAGATATATTTTTGATTACATTCATACATAGATAGAAATAATAATTATTAGTCACGATTTGTAAAAATAGATTGGCAACTTATTTTTTCATTCTTTGGTAGCTGCAATAACAATAAAAAATATTCAATACGATATATTATAATGAAGTAACTATTGTATATATCACAACGCCCACACAATGTCGATAAGGCGTCATTATATTGCTACAAATTGGCTGCTGAGTACAACTTAGTAATTAGATGAACCAGGTATATAAAGTTATAGTTAAGAGGGCGGACTCGGAAAGTGATTCAATCTTAACTACTCCAGTATACGTGTAACTGTAGACTGTATAAGTCTTCAAGTTGTACAGTATAGACTTGGTTCTTTACGCTTGACTTCCTTCAGTAAACATATCGCGCACTATAATATATTGCAAATACAGCTAATTATAGATGAGATAATTAATTAAGCTCCTGTTAATTATGTTGATGCTACAGAATTGTGATTACTAAAATTTATAATTTTTATATCGGGTGAACTTTTATATTCAGAATACGGGCAGGTTCACAGGATGAGATATTTCCACATTACAAATAATGTTCAAAATAAAAATGGCAGGTCTAGTTTAATATAACAATTATCATATATTCCAGAACTTAGCGAATTTTGAAGATTTGAGGAAATTTATATTCATAATACGATATAATTAAAACGAGAGAGTAAAAAATAATACATTATACATGTGCTCCACAGTGAAGTTCTGCTGTATAAATTTTTGAATTTTATCACAATTCTGTGTGACTGCATGGAATTAAATACTTTTCACATATTTTTTTTTATACAAAACATATAAGGCATGTATATATTATAAGTATAGTTTCTATAATTTCCATAACACTATTTCTATGCAAGTATAATGTAAACTCAATTAAATTAATTAATTAAATCCACCATGCAAGGTATTTTTGGTAGATCTAGGTCAGCACCGAAATGTATTATTTATATCCCTGCTGCATATGCAACCTGCTTCGTTTTGGTGTTGAAAATGTTGCCTAACCTCAGAGCGAAATGAAGGGGGTACAAAGGGGTCTGTTTGAGTGTAATTGATTTGATATTAAAAAATATAAATCAATTGATGAACTTACAACAAACACACCAATATTGGTTTAATTATTCAATTTCTAACTGCTGAACCCCACTTGTTTGCTCTATGAGATTTGATTCCTTATCCTTATGCAAAACAAGACAGTTATTGCAGTTCCTATATATTTTTTTTTTCTAATTTCTCAATGTTAAAAGCAGCCTTTACCATAAAATATCAGTTAGTACTTAAATGCAAGGATTTAATGAAATCTTTGAAGCATTTATTTAATGATATCAAAGATACAATCATAAATAAAAAATTTCTATGTGCTAAAATTATTTTTGAAGAATATTTAGATATAATAAAAAGGTATTTAAACTTCATAAATACAATTATTTATGTGGTAATATACGAGACCTTTATTCTTCATCATAAATTAGACAATCTGTACAACACGACATCATAATCAAATAATAATGAACATGTTTAAACATAACGTCAATCGTATTTTTGTCATTATAATTATTTGAATAACCACTCTTTGAATAATTAAAAATAACTTGCGTGATTAAAAATATGGAAAAATATAATAATTAATAAGAATACAAACACAAACCCCCGATAAATTTAGTGCTATGGCTAAATTAAAAATACTTTGTTACTTACTTTCCACCTCTGACATATCAAAGTTACAAAATAGATATTATTTGCAGTGCATAATAATATAAATTAAAGCCATGTCGAAATCCCATTAAGAATAAATTGTATTTTAGTATCCTGATTGAAATAATATTATTATAATTAAAAAAAAAAAAAAAAAAAAAAAAAACTAATTACATTTAATCTAAAAAAATAGAAAACAAAATCACATAATAATATTATACATGAATTGTTAAGAAACAAAGATACAATGGAATATGCAAATATTGTCACTATTTTTTTTTTCTATTTACATATTCATCTTTTTTTTACAGTCAAAATAAAGTTAAATTCAACATATGTTGTTGATGATGTATACTTGAAAGTTACCCCAGCTGACACAGCAAACCAGAAAGATTTCAATTTGTTTGGGAGCTATTTGCAAAGCACCAGAAGATAGTTCACCAACCTTCCAAATGTGTGACAATGCCCACAAAGCTGGTGGTAATATTCAGGTTTTCCAAAAGTGTAACATTATAATTATGGCTGATGTAACGTTTTGTCACATCAGAATGTGTCATAAACGTCACACATAACTGTTGAAAGACCTTACGTTCCATGTAGTTAAGATATCAAGCAAAGCCTCTGTGGTTTATATATTCTGAGTCAACAATATAACACGAACCAGCTGATCGACGTAGTCCTATTTGATTAACATGTAAACCTTAGCAACCTCATAAAAATTCTGATTTTTTTTTTTTTTATTAAGACAGTTCTTAGCACTAAGAAATTGAAGAAAAAATTTCAAAACAATTGGATGAGCCATTTTTTTTTTTTCTTTAATTAAAATTTTAAGTTTTCAGTATAGGGCTTTCCCAAGGAGAGCTAAACTAAAAAATTAATTTAAAAAAATCGACTTGTCCAATATATTGTTTTGAATTTTTTTCTGCAACTTCTTGGTGCTAAGGACTGTCTCTAAAAAAAATTCAGAATTTTCATGAGGTTGCTAAGGTTTACATGTTAATCAAATGGGACTACGACGATCAGCTGAATCGTGTTATCTTACCCTTAAAACACATTACAATTCTTCAAACACCATTTTATCAAGTCAATTTTCTCCAATCAGTAATATTTTTTTTTTAAAAAACTTAAGTCTATATTTTAAGGTTTCAGCAGGAACATAAAGAATAGAGAGGGAAAATATATTAGTTCACTAATAATATTATTATCTATGTGCTGTGCTAATTCACTCTATTGTATTAAATATACAATTACTAGATTAATTCATGTAAGCATAAAATATCCTGGTAATGACACAATCTTTGTATTCACATACTTTGTAAATAATAATTTAACCAATTTTATCAGAACAGAACAAGTACACTTTCGTCATTTTTCTTTTTACAGTCTTAAAAAGACTTTCATACAAGATAAAGATATAATTAGTATTATTTTATTTGTACAGAAAAAGTATTGAATTTTCTTAATTATAAATATGAAGAAGTATTTAATTTCTTGTAGCTACCAGTCCTATATTCCTTACAAGACTTCCAATAACTCTTGCAATTATACACTAACGTACCTGTCAACTCCACTACTTGTGCATTATCAAATAATGTTGTAAATTACAGTTATGTAAAAGAACAATTAATTATTATTATAAATATTTTCTGATGAACAAATTAAAACAAAAATAAAACAATAAATTGTCGAAACCTCATTCTCCAGGCATCTATGAACAATAGTTTCAGATAACGTTTTTACTTTCCTCATTATCAGATAGTTATTTTTTTTATCAGACAGATATATATTTTTTTAATTTCATTATATATTTAACTCACTATCTTAAAGATAGTTAAAAATATGTTTTTTTGCATGGATTTCCAATAATTAGAATTATCATTAATTATAATTTTATAAAGATGAGTTTTTTTTTTTTTAGTTTTCTTTTCTCCTCAAGCTTTTATACTATACATCAATATAGCCATTTAATTATTAAATTTTGTAAATTCTGAAATCTAAATTAATTAAAGCAAAGCTTTATTTTTAGTAATAGGAAGAGAGGTTTTAAGTTGGTTATTATCTTCTACATGGTTACAATGCACGCGTCTCTAAATTTTAGCTTGACAATTTAAACTAACACAAAATAGCTCAACATTAATATTATTATTTTTTTACTCCAATATCAGTACCTTTATTACACCAATGTAATTGATGTAATTTTTATTATGAAGTACAGAATAAACATTGAGCCATGTTTTAACAACTACAGTATTTTTGAAGCTACAGTCCATAATAGATCAGATTTCCACCAGAAGATGACAGAAATGTTTAAACATTTCTGTATTATTTAAAGACAAACTTTGCTTTTTTATCTGTGTAGTTGATCAAAGACAATATTATATTTCTTTCTTTAATGAAGCAACCATACAGCCACCTTTCAAATATTTTTAAGATGAATAAACAGAGATGTAAAGTTGTCATGACATTATTATACTTGAAGTATAATTCTTCTATTATATCCAGATATCTTGGTTACATTCTTTGTATTTTGGTGGAACTCTTACATTTACTACAATTGACAGAAAAAGAGAGGACAGATAGTGCTGATCTAAAGGCTGAAGCTAACAGAAAATATCACCCTAATGCCGCAGGCTCCTTCAGGCTGTTCATTAGTTGTTTTGCGCCAGGCTCAGCAACTCAGCCACCACTTGCGACAGGTTATTGGAGTGCTGAGTCAGCAGATTGGCATTGAGGCTCAGGTTGTTGAACCCCATCTCCTGCAGCATCTCCATGTAGGGCGAACCAGGGGTCACCGACCCTAGGGCAGTCCTCGGTTCAGGGGCGGGCAAGGGGATGGCAATTGAGGGGTCTTGAGGAGTGCTCGGCTGGGAGGGGACTGAGGGAGAAGCCTCCATCTGCAAAATAATTAGGTTAGTATCATAAAAGATGCTGTACTGTATGGCGTTGCAAAAAATATTCAATATTAAATTATTCAATACCTCTCCATCAAGGAACACTGCCAGTAATGTGCGATTGGTAGGAAACCTGCAATGTTTTATTTTCATTGCACAGGTGAATAAATAAGGTAAGAAAAACCCTGACGCCACTGCATCTGTAGTTCCTTATTACAGTATTTAACTGTGCGATAAAGGTAAAATATTGCAGGTCCAACTTACCACTCGCTACTTTAATTTAATTTTTGTAATTTTAAGCTAAAAATTCAATAATACGAGGAAGGTAATTTCTTATCAATTTACCCTGCGCACCTGGGCTGGTAAGTTAAAGGTAGAGCCGTGGATGGTCTTCATGATTGCCTCAGTGGCGCTGAGAGCTCTGTTTGCCACATTGATGGCTCCTGTCACAAATGTCTCAGGCAGGATGTGCACTGGAGGGGAGGGCAGCTTTGGTTCACCCTGTACACAAATTCGGGCATTAGAGATACGTCACATTAAGTACATATCCACAATCTAGTGTAAATTTTAAAAAAATTAGGAGCTTAGCATTTCTAGTCATGATAAATTTCAAATATTTTTTTAATCACCACCAACACTCACCTGGTTGGTTCCCACGAAACTGGTGCTCACGCTGGTGCTCACGCTGGGGACGGGCGAGGCCTCCACATGGCTGTCTGCTCCGGAAGCCTCCTCAAAGAGCTCCTCCTCGCTGTCTGGCTCTCGTGGAGTGGTGGGGGGAGTGCTGGGCTTGATGCTCACATTCTCTTCCTTGGGGTCCTCACCGCTGGCCACCGACAGTTCTTCCTGGCCCGGCTGTATGTCTGCAGAAATGGAGACAAGTTAGGAAGTGAATTAAAAATATTGTTTTTTATTGCTTATTTGAATCTTATTACTTATTTAAATGCTCAAATAACATTTCAAATATAAGATAATCATTACATGCTCAACCTAATGGTGTTTTTATAGCACAAGAAGGCAGACCAAAATTTTACTTTTTTTTTTTTTAGCTTCTCAACTGAACCCTACTATAGGGTACTGGCCACAATTAAGTGACTGAATTTAACCTCCCGGCTCTTCGTAGACCCTACTATTGTGGGTCCCTTCCAAACCCTTAAATTTTACTTTAAACAATTATAAAACTATATTTTTCATTTCATCAACTTATAAATTACAAAATTTGCACATTTTTAAATCTTTATCACTATGTAGTCTATGTACAGAATTAAATTTATGAATAATGAAATTCTGTGTATTTTCATTCATTCATGAATGCATACATAAGTTTAAAACTACAGGCTCTACTACCACACTTGATATTTCTAAAACTACAGTAAAACTACTGTCAACACATAGAACTCACTGAAGAGTGGCATGGCCTGGTACTGGTAGCACGGCGGCATGGGCACGTGGACGAAGCTCTCAGAGTCATCAGAATCGTCGCTGTCCGAGCTGGACTGGTTGTCGTTGTCAGAGTGTGACACGTTGTTGTTATCGTCAGGGTCGCTGTCATACTCGCCACGGTCCTCAGAGGCAGCTGCGGCCGCATCGTCACTCGCCTCTGAGGGGGCAAACACCTGCAGCTGCAGCTCTGTGACATGGACATTGACGTGAGATGGGAACACTAGACTTGTAAGTGGTGATGTGCTGTTTAAAACTTACATAAAATCAGAAAAAAAAAATTAATTTTCTACAATATTAATATTTTATTTTTTAAACTAAGGTAGTTAAACAGGAAACACAACTCACCTTTGATGGACTTCTTCAAGTTCACTGTACCATTGGGATGCAAGTTGGCACTTGTATTGGATGGAGCGGAGGCCTGTAAGCATCAACATTCAAGTGAGTACAACAGAAGTATACAAGCAATATGAATACACTTCATGACTGAGAAACATTACATTAATAGAACTGTAAAAATATTTGCTAGGTTGCATGATGATTTAATTTTATCTGATTACAATGAAAAATAAAATATCATTATTTTCAGTGCTTCTTACGGTTCACTTACAATACAGTACTGAAATATTCGTGCATGTAATCATCTTCAAATTTGCTATTAATTACCATTATTAAAATACTTTACAACAAATCATCAAACTTGAAAGATATAATGTAGTTTATAATAATAGTTTATCACACTTATACTCAGTGGTGAAAGTAAGCCGGTGCGCGCCAGTGCGCCGCACTGGTAAGACATTTGACGCCAGTGCGGCGCACTGGTAAGACACTGATTGAAATTCATTGAAAATAATCAATAATTTTTAATAATTTAATTAAAAATATTTTCAAAATCAAAGAAGATGCGTTGTAAAACATTAATCATGTTTTAATAATGAATGAGAATTTTCTTATACTTCGTACTTTTGTCTCACGAAATTTAATTTACTCTTTCTTTTGAGTTAAAAAGCTCCTATGAAGACAATTAAAATCAACTATTTACTTTCCTATGTCGAGCTGACGATTATTATTTTTTTATTTTTTATATAGAAATAGTTTTTAATATTTTTCTCAATTTATTTAAATTTCTGTGGGCTTACTGGGTTTACTATTTTATCTTCAATTTTTATGAAGAGACAGATATTTATTAGACCGTGTAGCATTTCTTTCAATATATATTAATTTATTTTATTCTTTTAATTCTTGAATGACTAATAAAATTAATTAAAATAAATTCAAAACAACTTTTTGCTGATGCGTTATTATATGCTATACGCCACGAATTTTATTACATTTTTTTTCTGTCTCATTTATTGTACAAAATTAACAGATTTTTATTCAAATTAATTTTTAATTACAATAAAGTCAGAGTGGGGAGTGCCTTCTCTGGCCCACACACCCACCGAAGTAGGTGTAGTTTAGCGGGTTCATTTACGCAAGGAGTTTAAAAAAGTAAAGGGCAAAGGATTTGGGATTGTAGGAGATCAATTGCAGTCGGTGCAAGATTAATAAAATTAAGTATTCGTCTTAAAAAATTCTTCATAGTAATGAATTTTTTAGAAAAGCAAACAAAAAAATTTAATCTCCGTTTTTTTTAATAAGTTTGTAAAGATTAAGTGTAACAAAATTTTAGTCATATGCATGCGACTCAAGCATGATTGCTAGCAAGTAGTGAAGAGAGTAGCTAACAATAATGCAGCAGCTATTAGGGCCGAGATGACTGCACATTTGGACCATATTTAATATTGCTTGATTTTAATTTCTATCAATGACAAAGGGGAACAATAATGGAGTACCGACCTCAAAATTTTTTATTGCAGAAATGGATAGAGGGTGCAAAGACTGCAAAGTTATGCTACTCTGATTTTTTTCAGATTTTTTAGGGGCCGGGAAGTATTGCTAAAAAGTTTTGGCGAGGTCGGGTTCGAATCCACGTCCCTTTTGGATCCTATCTTTTATTAAGAGAGGCGGCACTTTTTCTGTACTTTCAATAATTTTTAAAAAATATTTGCCGGGCTCTGAAAAGTCTGAAAAAAATCAGAGTAGCATAACTTTGCACCCTCTATCCATTTCTGCAATAAAAAATTTTGAGGTCGGTACTCCATTGCCACAAGATCTAGAGTAAATAAAAATTAATTACCGAAACAAACATCAACATTACAATTTATAATTATATATAAAAATTATAAAAAGAATTCTTTCTCTTTTTTAAAAAAAAATTTATTTAAAAATTTTTTTTATGCATAATCAAAATATTAACTTAAATTTTAAATATCTATGAATTTAATATTTGACGTATTTGATTAAATTATATTAAAGCATTCCAAATCGTAACAGTTTACTAAAGTATTTTTATTATAATAATACTGTGCACTGTTATAAGAGTAATGAAGATCAAAGTGCTTTCAATTTAAATCACTATAGTGATTCTCTTTTTCGTATTAAAATTTTTAATAGCTATACAGTAGCTATAATATTTTTAAATATTTTTTTTTATGAATTTAATGTGAGAATCACTCGTTGCATTTTTTCCTTTTTCCTTTTTTTTTTTTTTTACAAACTTTGGATAATTATTTAATTTTACTTAGAATGAAAATGCATTCAAATATTATAAATACATTAAATTTTAAAACCACTTTTCAATATAAGAAAAATTAAGCCACGCCCCTTTTTCCCAAAAAATCGCACCTCCGGCGGGGGTTTTGGCCCTTCAGGCCTCTATATCTGAGGCGCACTAGTAAGAGATTGAAACTACTTTCACCACTGCTTATACTGTAATAGACTCACAGACACTGCTAAATTCAGACTAGATACTGGCCATGACTATCTTGGATGCTACCAGAAGAAATTCAAAATCCAAGATAGTGACATTTGTAAATTGTGTAAAAAAGAACCTCAAGACAGAGGGCGTCTATTTAGATGCTCAGCATTAACTGCGGAACTTGACTCGTTGCCTGGCAACATGAAGAAAGAAGAGAAGGAAGCCGTTCTCTATTGGCTTACTAGAAGTAAAATGGCTTAAACGCCAATGCGTGGGCATAAGAAAAGAAGAAGATAATGTAGTTTTCCCAAATTACAACTTTAATAAAATGTTAACATTATGGAGCTCACAGTAAAACAGCACAGATTATGACAGTATTTCCGTTGGGGGATATCTTACCTCGTCTGAAGACTCGCTTGGCTTGGGGTCTACAATCACTGCACATCCCATCCACTGACCAAAACGCTCGTCATCATTGTAGAAATGCCAGTAGCTCTCGAACAGACCCGCGAAATCTGGGAACCAGGGTCAGCACAATAAGTTACTTTGAAAGCAGGCTTTATTAGTGTGCTTACTATTAGTAAAAAAATTGTAAATGCGTATGAGAATTTTAAAAATATGTATAATATAAAACTTAATGTGTTCATGTTTTTTTAGTACAGTAGTACAGAAATTGCTATTCAATTTAAGTTTATTAATAAGTGGGATCTTAATTAAGATTTCTACCAGGTTCACTTTCTACTCCCTCAACCTGGTTACTGGTGCTCACCTGGTGCCTGGAAGGTAATGGAGATGTCTCCCTCCTCGCCAGGCTGCAGTTGAGGACATGACACAACGGACTCCAGGGGCTTGAGACCCTGAGTCAGCCAAGCAAGACGTAACTCCGTCTGTAAACAAGACAAATTAAGCTTGAGATGGTAGCAGTGTAGTTAATACAAAAGTTTACTTAATTATGTAGTAAAGCATAATAATAATAATAATGATAGAAAATAAATTTTAAAAAAATAATACAGTAATAATCTCTTCAGAACTTAGAAAACGAAATTTTAGTTTTCTTTTAAAAACGAAATTTTAGTTTTCTTTTATAACATTTATTTATTGGTCACAAAAAAAAACACACAAAAGATTAGTAAAGGTTATCAATAAACCTATCAGGAACCTTATCACCTGATGCAATAACTAGTGAAGTACTGTTAACATAAAACACAGGTTGTTTGCTATCATCACAAAGAAATGTGATTATACTGTATGGTGTGTACTGTTTACATTACTAAAGGGGGTTTTCGTAAATGTATTAAGGAATGACAACCAACAAAAGTTGTTAACTTGTTTAACTTGTTTTAACAGACATCAATTTTCTCACCTTCTCAGTCCAGGGCATGTTGCCGGTGTTCATAACCCGCCAGGACTTGGTGAAGACAGCATTGTGGGTCACGTGAGACTTGTCAGAGACCCCTGAGCCACTCAGCACGGCCGCATCCATCAAGGAGGGGGCCTGGGGTGGCGGCTGGGAGGCGGCCAACGGGGTCGGCTGCTCCTGGCGCTTACGGTTCCACTCCAGCAGGCGAGAACGCTTCAGCTCCAGCTGCTCCAGCTTAGAGTTTAGCTTCTTCAGCTTCTTCTCACAGTTGTGAGTCTTGGCAAGCTTCTTCATCAGCTTGGAGCTCCTGAAACCATGTCAGACAAATTGTTACATGGAAGCATACAAAATGGTTTATGAAATTTTAACACAAAAATATTTTTAAGGTACCTTGATTTGAACCAAACATAGACTTTGACATGCCTTCTTCAAAATGACTGACTCTATGCAGTAGGTTTGGCAATTTTAATTATTATTATTTGCTCAAGGAAAAACTGTCTGCTTTCAATTAATTAATGCTTTAATTAATGTTTCATTATTTTTAAATAAAGTATGTAATTAAACTCTCCTTGTTTTATTGCAATTGACAGTATGACTCCAGCTTTAATGGACTTACGTGGAAAAGTTCAAGTGATTTTTTTTTTTTTTTTTTTAATTTGTAATAAATTTTGTTAAATATAATAATGTTTCATTCAACATTGAACTTGTATTTATTGCACCTTATTATGTTGTAACTTACTTGAGGTCCATGTAAGCCAGGGGCTCCATGATAGATGAGGTGTCTTGTCTGGCAGGTTTGGCAGGCCCCAGGGTGGTGGGGGCTTGCTCCGAGACCAGGGGAGGGGCAGCAACTTCTGCCACCTTGGGAGTGGGGGGTTTGATGGGAACCCCTCCTTGCTCCAGCATGGCAGCCACCTCAGTCAGCAGCTCGCCCTTGAACTGCAAGCAAATCAACAGCTGTGATACCTGCAGGTGCTAGAATAACATACAAGTAATTTTTCATTTTTTTTTTTTTTCTTGCTGTTTGTTGCCAGAAATGCTTGGTTCAGATTCACATTGATTCAATTTTTTATTGGTCATTTTCATTCAATAAGGAAAATGTTACAAATTTCTACTCGTAACTCGATATGTTTCATTTGTCACAAGATTACTTAAAGGCACTAGCCGGATAGCCAAACTGTTCTTCATAAATGTTCACTTTACTATATATGTATCTATTAAATGGCTTATATAATTGTATTTCTCCACTACCCCATCATGAAAAAACTAAAAAAAATATACATACAATGTATATTTTCATTGCTGCACTAGTAATAAAGACGACTTACTATAGCACAAGACAGGAAAGAGAGACAAGCTGGCCGTATAATAGTGGGGGTGTGACGTCACAGTTAACAGCTGTCTCATTGGTTGGTAGACTCCTGACATAGCAGTTAACAGTGACTGCTCCACCCAACACTATGTACTTGAACGAACACAACATCGCCTGGATAACTACTACATAACAGTTAACTAGATATTCTATTACGTATATTTTATTTCTTGGGAGAGTTAAACTTTCGAATATACAAATTCCACTGCTATTGTTAAGTTTCTCTATTAGTTTAGGTCAAAAATAGGTCATTGTACCCCAGGATAAGCCCATTACATATGATAAGAAATGTACACGTTTGCACGGGTCCTGGCCTAGCTAGTGGGCCGTGCTTCGGCAATCTGCAAACGGGCTGGGCCTAGCTAGCTCTTTTTCGAATTTTCAATTATTATTTTTTATTTTCATTTATTTTTTTTATTTATTTTAACCAAGGAAAGAGGAAAAAGCAAAAAAAGTAAACAGACAAAGCTTATAAAACGACTTTGTTGTCAGTTTTATTATGAGTTGTAAAGCACTAAAATAAAAAGTCCCCCATCGAGCAAGCCAAGGTTGTACCACGGATGGGACCTACCGTGACGCAGGTGTCACAGGCACGGACCGGACTCAGTAGTGAGCTCATAGTGAATGCAATTCCTCATATTTTATATACACTTTTCATAGGAGCCTGGGCTTTGAATACATAATACCTTAGCAAATTTGAATAAACTGTAGTTTAGTTTAAACTAGCTCTATATTTATAGTATCCTCTAGTTGGTATTTTTTTTTTAAAATCCTACTTACTAAAGTGAGAACTGATAATCTACACACAATATGTAGCCAATAAAACAGCACTACTATTAAATAATATTGAGTATGTAGCATGACAAGGTCAAAACAATGTCCAATAGGTAGCTAAACCATATTAAACTCAGGAAAGTATATTCATTTTAACAGGGAAAGAGAAGCATAATTTTCTAGCACCCAACATTACTAGCATTACTACTCTAGCCATGCATCATACTAGACAAGATAGATAAATACTAGATACAGACTAACCTAATGATAGTGGTTGCATAAATAATATATGCACTAATTTTACCTTATTAAGATAGCAAATTATAAATATTATATACTTAATACATGAGTCATAGGATGCATCACTGAACATGACTTTACAAAAATTATTCAAGGTTATGAGAGGCACAGTAAAGAAAAAAAAAAGTTGGTTTCCAATCATTAAAATGCTGCACAAAGATCCCAGGTAAGCTGTTAAAGAAGGTTATACAACGTCCGACAGTAATTGCAAACTCTACTTGACATTATCTTTAAAAAAATATGTCAATTTTGATCATGTACTGTAAGATTCAAAGCAGCTTAATTTATTAGATGCATACTAGCAGATAATAAAGGTGATTAAGTAATTTTTAATTAATTCAAACAATAATTAATAAACATGAATCATGAGTATGATGTCACCAGTATAATTTGTTTGCATAATTTGGAGGTCTAGTGTTACAGTATATTGCATCACATGATGCAATAAAAGCAAAAATTGGTGAAAAGTGATAAAAAAAACAACAACAACTCATAATTACATTTGAGAAATGCAGATATCTGATTCTTGGTTTATCTATTGATACATCAGAGGAAGATGGATAAAAAAATTTAGGGTTGGGGTGACATAAACAGATAAAATCTCGCTACCAAATAGATTATTTTTAGTTCCTCTATTATCCAATTGATGTATCCATTTGACTATGGAAAACGACAAATTTGAAAAAAACAAAAAAAATTAATAATATTTTGCTGGCCGCTGATACCTGAGAATCAGTATTTACTGTGGGTTCACTCACCTTCTGCATGTACTTCTCGAACCAGGCAGGTGGGACGCTGCTACCCTTGAGCCTCAGCTTCTCTGATGACTTGCCGTGGGTACACTCCTTGGTAGTGGGTGCGCTGGCTGCGTGGCGACTGCATTTCTCCGTGCTCTTGGCAGTCTCTTTCTGCAGCTTGCGCAGCTGGCGCTCCACCTCCTTGGCACGCACCTTGCCGCAGCCTGACGAGGACTTGGAGCGACCAGACTTTCGCTCCTCCACTGAGAACGTTAGACGTAGAGGCACTGCCACCTTGCAATGCTTCAAGTACTATGAAAAAAAAAATAGTATCAGTACTAAGCTTATAAACAACTCTCGATACTGTATGTAATTATATAGGGTATCATAAAGGGAGAAAAAAATTATATTAAACACAAAAAGATAATAGAGTAAGGAATGCACACATTAAAGTGACAGTGATACAGTAATTACAGTAGTAATTACTGTTCCTAACTTTTTTTTTTCTTTTTTTTTTTCCTTTTTTAACATTTATTTTTTACAGTAAAGGAATATGTATCTTCCTTTTCATATCATTCTCATTACTGTATATTATTATTAACTCTGGATTTTTTTTTTTTTTTTTTTTAATACGGTAATGATAGTTTTGTCAAAGGTCCGACTTGATTTGGAAGTTGCAAGGTAGGTACTGTACTGGTATGTGTGCGAGTGTGACAGTGTTTCAAGAGGGAATTTACATATAAATGTCTAAAAATTGCTGAAAATTACATGTAGCTTTTACTAATTTCCCTCTCACACTGCAAGTTACCAGTATACCGCAGCAACTGGAAGCAAAAACTTTGTAATTTACGTCTTTTCCGGTATCGCAGACATAAAACAATACTCCAGTGTTTGAAGAGAGGAGGGGGTACAGGGGTGTTCTGTGTAATACCTTTAAAGCTTCATCATATTCAGCTTGGCTCTCAATTGGCACCTGCGAATCAAGGAAAAAGAGCATTGATATGTGACTGGTAATAACGCACACCACTCGAATCTATAGTCTCGAATCTTACCCAGTCTCCGTCTTCATCCTGGTAGTGCACCATTCCTCCAGACTTTTGATCATTGCCCTTGAAGTCCTGCAAGAAGGCGAGTTGTGGGTATTGTAATTGGTCATAAAACTAATAATGTATGCAACTATGAGAATTATAATGTTTGACCGACGTTTGAATAAAAAATTCGGAAACTATTAACTACAGTAGCTCATCTTGGGGATGTATCCTTGTACAAAAAAAAAAAAATTAAAAATTATATTTACTGTATTCATACAGTCTCACAGTTATTGGAGATATGAATATATGCATAATTATCGTGAACTTGGAATTTTTGGGACGACTGTTTTATGATTATGCATAATAATATATATTATATGACACAATTTATTATAATACAAATTCATACTGTATGCATAGTATACAATGCACATGATATTATGCATATAATAATATGCATAAATAAAATTTATAAATGCATACATTCGGTTAAAAAGTCCCGATTTGGCATTTTGGCAAGATTAATTATCTTTGGGCAAGGCATCTTTGACATCATTCTAAATCTAAATGCCTGTAAATTTTTAAACAATATAAATTATGATAGTATGAGTTCGGTTAAGTACATACATATTATGCATTGACGACTTACCATAATCTCGCGGAATTCATCAAACTTTGCAGGCGTGAACAAAACTTTGGCAGACTCTCCGCCATAGTTTACCGTAGGATGGCCCCAGGTTGTGAGGAGGACTTTTTGGCTGCTCATGATGATGCCGTTTCAAGAGCTGACCTGTAGATGTATCGGTTAATGTACCGATTAGCCAACGTTTCAACTTATACGAACAGTACTAGAGCACTGTATTCAGATAAACTGCAATTTTTTCACCAGAGAAAGTTACTTGTCACGGGATCAAAACAATGGGCGATAAGATGAGATCATTCTATCAGGTTAAACAACATAACAAAAAGATATTTCCTGGATATTTCTAGAATTTAGTAATAAATGACCAAAAATAAATATTAATTGTGCACAAAAAATGTATTAAAACCTAAAAATATTTACAAATTATATTTTAATTAAAAATTTAGTTTACTTTAAAAATAAAATATTTATAAACAATGCTTCATAATAAATTAAATCAAAGTAAATATTTTTTTTACTAGAAGTATGAAATTTTTATTATGTTGTCTGCTTTGTTTAAATGACGCAGAATCGGCAGAAATGTTGTTGCTAATCAGCTGTCTACACGATTGGTCTCGATTTATTTTATGATGAAATTGGTAATTAATTAATTGCGTAATGTTTCTATTTATTACTCTAATATGAAGCTATTATGACCAATATTTAGGTATCGACCTTACAATTTATGAGACTTCAAAACTTTACAGTTACAGCGTTATTCTGAAAGCAACTTTTGGAAAACAGACTTTTTTTTGCCTCGTATTTTTAGTTTATCTTTGACAGAACTAATTATTTTTATTCGCTTGCAATAACTTAACTTTATTCACAATTTAGTGCTTACAAGTCTTATGACTAATACTCTCATGACGTTCTTGTATTTTTTTTTTTTTATTGCAGCAGGTGAAAGAATACAGCCTTGAACGCAAAAGTATGCATAGGTTATTTTTTCCGGGTATGCATACATACGTGTTGCAGTGTGAAATAAAAGTGTGATTGTATAATTATATATTTTCTAAATTAGTGCGAGGAGCAAAGTTCAAATTGTTTTATCATGGTCTCTATCTAAAGCTCGTCTATACTGTACAGTAAATACAGTATGCATACAGTACTGTGTATGATATTTTATTTTGTTGTTGGCAACGCGCGGTGCTAGCCGCGGAGTAAATGATATTCTTTGAGCGGTGAGCGCCCGCGCGGTCGCTTTGCGTCATCGGGCGCAGCATCGCAAATGCATACACAGCTGCTGTTGTGGTGGGAGGTGGGAGCAGAGTGAAAAAAAATTTGTGACGATGATTATACAGTAGTGTGGAGCAGTATCGCTTGCCCTAATAGTTATTCGAAAATAAATTTGTAGTGTTAAATAGGATGTTAATTTTTTAGACCTTCTGTTCCTCTTCACAGATGGACCAGTGATTGGACCAGAGCCAGCAAGAAAACCCCAGTTCTATAACAGTAGGTAAGCTATATACATAGCTGTATAATAGAACATGAATTAATCTGAACCTTATTCATATCTATAAAAAAAAAAAATTTGATGAAGGATCAAGGGCTTTGTTTTGATTGATCTTTGGTTACAATTCTTATTCCTGCATAAAATAATATTATGTTAATATACAGTAATGCAATTTGTTTTCTTCTAGGAAATCATTACCTTCAAAAGGGACAGAAGTTGTAATTTAATTTAAATGAGCCGCGAATATGAAATTTACAGAACATCTTTCAGCTCATATCACACCAGAATGGAGAAAACAATATATCACTTACGAGGTATGCATATTTTTATATGTATTTATTTAGTAATTTTTTGTCAATTAATCTTTCCATTTAATTAAAATAAATTATTTTTTAGGAGTTGAAGTCGATGATTTATGCAGCTGTAGAAGAAGCACCTTCTGCAGAAATTGTAGAACCAGAAGTTTTAACGAGACATTTTGCAAACTTTGACGACTTCTTTTTTCAACAATGTGATCTGGAGCTAAAGAAGATCAACACCTTCTTCTCGGAGAAGATGGCAGAGGCCACTCGTAAGTCCGCCATGTTGCAGAGCGAGCTAAAGATTTCTCTGGACGTCAGTAACCACCCCAAGTCTGGTCTTAAGAAGGCACAGCGTATCCTCAAGGGTGCGGACGTGCCTGCTCGCAAGCTGCAGGACCTTAAGCTGGCGTTCAGCGAGTTCTACCTCAGCCTCATCCTGCTCCAAAACTACCAAAACCTTAACTTCACTGGCTTCCGGAAAATACTCAAAAAGCATGACAAAGTAAGTTTGAATTTATAAGTACCATGTCATGTTACCATGTCATGTTCTGTACCGTAAGATGTTTTTCTTGGTAAAAGTGAAATAGATCAATTTGGAACCCTATTCCGTTATTAACCAAAACTGAACATTGAAGTCATTCTGGTATTTTTTTTTTTTTTTTTTGCTATAGATGGTATAATTAGTATAATACCTATACACTTTTATTGCAATGTAAAGCCAATGAGAAATGCTACACAATTATTAACAATATTAAAATTACAAAAATATATTTTAAGCCACAGTCCAAGTTTTTGATGTTGTAACACTAATAGCTAAACTGTGCTGTCTATTTTTAATAGACGCTCTATTTGATATACCTTTTCTTTAAGATTTTTCTTAAATACGAAGGGGGTTAAAAATTATTTAACATTAATATATCACGTGGTACGTGAGCTTTCTTGCTGTGATGCCAAGCATGTTGTGTTTCCCAGCTGCTGCAAACAGATCGGGGAGCCAAGTGGAGGGCAGAGCACGTGGAGGCGTCTCACTTCTACACCAACAAGGACATAGACCGACTGATCCGCGAGACGGAGTCCACTGTCACACAAGACATGGAGGGGGGCAACCGACAGCGAGCCATGAAGCGCCTACGAGTGCCGCCCCTCGGAGAACAACAGAGCCCTTGGACCACCTTCAAACTAGGGCTGTTTTCTGGGGCCTTCGTCATTCTCTTCATTACCGTTGTGCTCTCTGGTGAGTTGGTCTGTGTGGCGTAGGGTCTTTTATTTTAAGAGGGGGGTGACCCCGATAGACACTCCATCCTTATCTACGCCCCTACAAGCTGTGAATTCTCTCTACTGTTATTAGACCAGAATGTTCTAGAAAATACTGGTAAACAAATTGGAGTGCAAAACAGAAATAAGGTGTTCAATTTTTGGTTTGCAGTTTTCTTTTAAATGTTTGCTTATAATTTTTATTGTATGTGTGCTAATGTCTTGTATTTAAATTAAAAATTTAACCTCATTTAGAAAATATTTCTATTTGTTGTATGACTTCCTTCATATTGTTTATTATTTGAACATGCAGGTTTTAAATCTGACCCTCATAGTATAAAATTGTTGGATTTCTTCTTTAAAAATTTACGAGGTACTGCATTTTAAATTTTATCATCACAATCTTTTATACTGGCATTAGTCAATATAATAATTTATACAGTAATAACATACAAAATCCTGCAATCCCCAACACTTTCTATACCCGCCAGGTTTAAAAGTTGCAACTTGTAGTTGTGACTTGTGACATCACAAGGTTTTGGTCTGCAAAATACAAAACAAAAGCTCATATTTACACTCCATGAGCGGAAGCTATTTTCGATTTGTTTGTTTTTTTGTGCAGCAAATCAAAGTTTTTATTACAGGAGGGTTGTCTGCCCAGTGTCTCATTCTAGCATTGACAGTAGTAGGTCTCTAAACCCAAACTTTGTTTCTGTATGTTTCAGTGATCTTCAGTAAAGGCCGCAGTGACTGGCAAGTAGTATTCCAGCTTTACCGTGGCCCATTTCTGCTCATCCAGTTCATATTCCTGATGGGAGTCAACGTGTATGGCTGGCGCTCATCTGGTGTGAATCATGTGCTCATCTTCGAGCTGGACCCACGGCATCACTTGTCGGAGCAGCACCTCATGGAGCTTGCCGCCATCCTAGGGGTTGTATGGGCGCTCTCCCTGCTGGGCCTGCTGTACAGTGAGGCCCTCAGCATCCCTCCCTACGCCTGCCCCGCGGCACTCGCCATTGTCATGTTCTGCTTCCTGTGCAACCCGGTAAGTGATCATAATATTAAGAAGAGAAAGAACTAACAATCTCCACTTAATAAGTTCTAAAGCCTCTGACATTGTGAGTACCATTGAAGATTACAGGGCTGAAATTTTCTGAATTAAAATACCTAATTTAAATTTAAAGGATATATTTCAACCTTTTCAATCAGCCCTACTATAACTATGCTTTTTAAAAAAAATCACGCTTGGTCTGAAATGCATTCATGCATGCAGATGATGAAGGAACACATTAATTAATTATCAGCTTGTTGATGTAGTTGTCATTTTACTGTACTCTCAAATAATTAAATTAGGACTAACTATGATCAAGTTAAATTATAAAATTCAATTTATGTTAGATCATTAAATCTTTTTTTGATGTAAATTTAGTGAGAAAAATTGCTAAACTGTATTTATTTTAGTAAATCACTTACTGTACTTTTTTATACAGTTTGTTTAAATAAACCAATATTATCTGCAACTTAATGAACTACAATATTTTTTAATATGTATGTTACTTAAAATGTTCTTTTCTTAAAAATCTTATGTCCATTTGAACTTAGACCTTGATCTAAACAATTTCTAGCTGCAGTATTGAAAAATAAAATCTTATACGACACATTTATAAATATTTACATTGGGTGTAAAGAGAGAATGTTCATGAATTTTCTCTGTGACCGCCAAGATTGACTTTGTTGTCAACTTTATTGTTTGAATAACCATGATAAACTATCAAGAGTAATTCTCCAAAAATATGTTTGTTTGCTGTCGTGTGTCTGTTGTCTCAATATAATTTTGTTACATAAAAAATAGGGTTTTCCCAAACTAACATAGTAATAATTTATTAATTTTATTCATTGGCTCTATTGGCTTGCTAGAAGTAAAATGGCTTAAATGCCAACATAATAATATGGGCATAAGAAAAGAAGAAAGAAGGTGAATTTTATTTGTTTTAACATTAAAATCAAAACATAACCTGCATTCTCCTAAAGTGTACAGTTCTGTTGTCCAGAAAAGGTTCTTTCCTTTCACTACCATTCCATGCTGACTTTTCACTGGCCACAGGTGCGAGCGTTCCGGCACGATGCTCGGTTCTGGCTACTGCGGGTGCTGGCTCGCATCCTGACAGCACCGTTCTGGTTCGTGGGCTTTGCTGACTTCTGGCTGGCTGACCAGCTGAACAGCCTCGTCTTCTCCCTCATGGACTTCCACTTTCTGGTGTGTTTCTACGTGAGCAGCTCTACCTGGGACCTGCAGGAGGATGGTGAGTAAACTAGGCTCTGATCTATTGGATCTTTGTATCAATCAAGTCAGTTGATAAGTTAACACATCATCAATAAACCACTACATATGGTAACTGTGAATGTGAAGCTGAATGAAAATAAAATTACTTTCTGAGAATCTGACGGACAATTTAACCTGACCTACATTTAACATACTTCATTTTGAGCTGAAAAAGTTACCTACCTTCAAGCATGGGTGACATTTTTAAATTGTTTGAGTATAATATGGTACATTTAAAATTATATTTTTGAAATTATATTTTATTTTATATTTTTTTTTATTTATTATTAAATTGACAGAGACTTGATGAAGTTCCAAATAATTTTGATTTTCATGAATTTAAGTATCCATCACATGGATTAGTTTACGAACATGATATTAAGCAACAACAAGTACAGTTCATTTTGTTATCTTACAAATAATAAAACCCTTGATGCCATTTTACCCTTTCGGGAGTGGATAGTCCGATATTTAGCCTTGTCAGTAAGAGTTGTCTTGCGACCATGCTGGGGCTTACCAGGCTCCCAGAACCCTTTCCTGCACTCTTCTGGGCTCCTACTATCAGATCTGTGCAGCCTGCAGTGGCAGTGCAAGACTGCAGGGCAGCGGAATATAGACAGCCATAAGCTACCTTCCTCCTACCACTCCATCATCTAGTAATCAGTCACACCCATCCCAATTCACGAAAAGTCTGTCTGCCGTGTTGGGGTATTGAACCAAGGACTTCTCAGACCAGAGCCAGGAGCACTAACCACTACACTACACTACAGAGCGGTACTACAATGTTATAATATATGTATGCAAAAAAAAAAAAAAAAAAGCAATTGATAAATTTTATATTCTTGTTTGTTGCTAGAAGATTATATAATTATTTTAATTGGTGAATATTGAATTTAGGAACAATATATCTCATGAATGTAAAATCTAAAATATTGGTAAGCATAATAAAATTGACCATTATGCAATAAAAAGGTTTTTAAAACTTGCGTTGTAATTTTTCCTAGAAAGATAAAGTAATTAAAACCAAACTTCAAAGTAAAACAATATACTAAAACGATCATTTGATCCATTTATCATCATTTTTGTTTGACTGTTGCAATGATTCCACAACAAAATTTACTTTTTTTTTTAATAGAAATGAAATGCAAGAAATGACCATGACCATAAATTTAATATAAAAAAAATCGTAATATGTATGCATACCAGGAATTTATTTATTTATTTATTTATTTATTTATTTATTTATTTATTTATTTATTTATTTATTTATTTATTTATTTATTTATTTATTTATTCAGAAAACAGACTACAGGTTAGGTAATCCGATTATAAAGAATACAATAGTTCATACAAATTCTTAGTTAAAATACACACGTACAAAAATTATTATATAACTAAAATCTTGGTAACATATAATACGTTATATTTAAATTTAAAGTAAATACAAAATTTTACTAAGAGGGGGGTAATCTACTTGTTCTATAAGCCTTTAATTTTATGTAACCATTGCTAGCATTAAAGCTCTCCAGTGAAATGTTTGGGGCCCTGAAAAGGGCCAATTTGAAGAAAAAAAAAAAAAAAAAAAAAAATTACCAAACAATATTTTCCAATATTATGTCATTTACAGGCTGAAGCCTGTTAAACCTTTGCAGCTGATTAAACCTTTGCAGCTGATTTCTTGGGGGCAGCTTTCTTAGACGCTGTTTTCTTGGCTGCAGGGGCCTTTTTAGCCGGAGTTTTAGCTTTGGCTGCTGCTGTAGACCTCTCTGCCTTCTTGGCCGCGGCTGTCTTAGGTCTCGTGATAACAGCCTCCTCTCCATTTTCAGCCTCAGTTTCATTTTCAGGAGCTTTCTTAGGCCTTCCTACTTTTGTAGCAGCAGGAGCCTGAGCCGCCTTGGTAGTCTTACGCCTAGTCTTGTTAGCCTTTCTACGTGGTGCTACTTTCTTAGGCTTCTTTCCCTTTTTGTTTTTCTTGCCCTCAACAGCCTCAGCTGCTTCTTCAGCCTTCCTCTTGGTGGCTGCCTTGATTGATGAAGCTGAAGTGCTTACAGTGGGAGTGTTAGTAGCTGAAGCCTTCCCAGGCCTTCCTACTTTTGTAGCAGTGGAAAACTTGGCTGGAGTTTTGGCTTTGACTGTTGCTGTAGACTTCTCTACCTTCTTGGCCGTGGCCCTCTTAGATCTTTTGACAACAGAAGCCTCCTCCACATTTTCAGCCTCAGTTTCACTTTCAGGAGCTTTCTTAGACTTTCCTACTTTTTTAGCAGCAGGAACCTTGGTAGTTTTGGTCTTTCTTGCTTTCTTAGGCTTCTTGACTGTTTTTTTCTTCTTCTTGGCCTCAACAGCCTCAGCTGCTTGTCCAGCCTTCCTCTTGGTGGCTACCTTTGTGACTGGGGCTGAAGTGCTTACAGCGGAAGTGCTAGCAGCTGGAGCCTTCTTAGCAGCCACTCCTTTCTTGACCGCTGCGACCAGTAAATTTTCATGTTCATTTTGATGCGAACTCATAGCATTATCATAAAGTCTCAGAAAAAGCCTTCCCACCGGGTGAGCTTGAACATCAGCAGGGCTCATGTCAAACCCATTCACTATGGTTGCAAAGATGGGGACTGTAGACATGATGATCTTATTTAGCGTTGCATCTATGCCTTGGACTGTTGGAGCACAAGCCACTTTTTTGGTTACAGCCTTTACTGCAAGTGTTTTCTTTGCTGCTGTTGTCTTCTTGGTTCTGGCTGTGGCCTTGGTTTTAGCCATTTTCTTCATTGCTGTGTCTCTCATCATTGCAATGAAACTGAATTACTCTTTGAATTATTTAACCGTTAATTCAAAAAAATAATATTCCAACAATGGAAGTAAGGATGCTTACTTTAACAATAAAAAAACAACCTTATGTTAGAATTTAAAAAAAAATATAAATAACTAACTGCCACAAAAGAATTTTTAACCATTGATTTAAACTTAAAAATGATTAAATTTTGATCTTATAAATAAAATAATATAAAAATAATGCCAAAAATTATAATTTAACTGTTTCAATGCACCCTATAGGAGTAAAATGTTTATTAAAGTGCTGTAAGAAGCCTTTATTTTTATGAAAATTACATTAAGAATATATTACATTTGAGTTCAAGCTTGTCTTTTTGAAAATGTATTTCTTATTAATATAATATAGCTTATTTTAATTTTTTTTTCCGTTAAAAACTAAGCAAAGTTAAATTAAAGGAGGGGAACCGCTTCAGCTTTTATATTTTTAACGTATTATAAATAATGTCAAACTTACTTGTGCACCAAAAAAATAGTCACCACCCTCCTCCTTCTACCAGTTCAGCCGTTGACATTCAAAAAGCGCGCCGAAGAAAATTGGGGCTTATGACGTCAAGCGCCACGATTGGTTGCGCTTGACCTATCATGGCGCTTAACCTCATAAGCCCCAATTTTCTTTGGCGCGCTTTTTAAAAATCAACTGCTGAACTGGCTTTAGGCTGAGGGTGGTGACTATTTTTTTGGTGCACAAGTAATTTTGATATTATTTATAAAACATTAAAAATATAAAAGTTAAAGCGGTTCCCCTCCTTTAAATATATATATATATATATATATATATCAGGGGCGGCTCGTACTATAGTACTGCGGTACTGCAGCCCCCCCAGAAATTTTGGGAACAAACACACAATTAGAAATATCAAATAATTCTATAATTTTTCTGAACTTTCCAGCAAATTTTTATCAGTTCTAACATTTAAAATCATGAAATTTTTGCCGCTGCCGCGTAAGTTTATTCCCTCAGCGCTGCCCAGCGGAAGGTACTGCCACTACTAGCAGTAGCCCAAAGCAGTGTTCCCACCCTCATTCTCCTCCTCTTCAACTCCCACTCAAGCCGTGTGATTTTGGAGCGATCGGGGACTGTGCGATCGGCAGTACCCGCAAGCTCATTGGTTCAACAGAACCAATGAGCTTGTGGTATTTGACATGCGGGAATAATTTGAGCAACACTTCGAAGACATTTCCTGTAATATGGTTTCATTGAGCAGATATTAACAAAATTTTAATTACATTCATCAGTGAATATACTAACAAAGATTGACTAAATATATTGAAGCATCTGAGGAATGAAGACCAGCACTTTTATTTTACTTTAATAAAAATATGACTGTCCCAAAAGAACCAACACTTGTCTTTTGAAAATTAAGTGGTGCATGCATGTAAACAATCGTGAGATATCTCACGTTCGAACAACGACAACAACAGGTTTCTTACTTAACCACGCAGTTAGCGCCAGTCTAACTCAATGGCACTAAACGTCGATCGAATTAATTAAGTGAGAAATCTGGATAACTTAATTCGTTCGTGAATCGCGCCCATGTATTTTATTATAAATTATAAGTTTACCAGGAACAAGTCGATATACATGGGAGCTATTTATTTATTAATTATTCACTACAGCATTTTACACCATTAATGTGAAAATTCAAACATAAAAATAAAACAATAAAACAAAAACAAGTTGAAAAAGTGTACGAGTATACAAAATAGAAGAAAACGTTAACTATATATACTCCAGGATGAGAAAAATATATAGCTTATTTTCCCGGGTTTGCGTGTACCGGCAGTACATTATTTAGCAGCAAATATGCGATAGTAATCAAAGAAATATTGCATGTCTAAAAAAAAAAATAAAACAATAATAAAAAAATTGGGATCTTTGATCTGTTATACCGCTCGAGAGGTTTCTCATATGTGCGCTCAAGCCAATTATATACCGATGTGTCGTAATTATAGGGTGATCAGAACTGCATGAACATCAAATAAATCGATCATGGTATATACAATAATATATGTACAAAATTAGGCGACAACCAGAATCTAATATAAATTTTTAAAGACAAAATTTAATAAAAAAATAAGAAATGAAATTTTTATAAGAAAAAATTACATTATTAAACATTATTTCATTATTATTAGTATTTATTTAATTGAGAAAAAAAATAATCGTAATCCTGTTAAGGTAGAGATAACACGAATCAGCTGACCCAATGCTAAAAAAATCTCATTCATGAAAATTATGAAAAAAAAAAAATAATAAAATATTCTCCTCTACATTATCCCCTATCAGTATAGCTAAAATATCAGGTACACAAATTCGAGCTAGTTTTCGAGTTATTAATTTTTAATGTTGACTAATTTAGCATGGAAGTTTCATTTCAACATCTCCATGTTAAATTAGTCAACATTAAAACAACTTTAAAAATTAATAACTCGAAAACTAGCTCAGTTTTGTATACCTGATAATTTAGCTATACTGATAGGCGATGTAGAGAAGAACATTTTATTATTTTTTTTTTCGTAATTTTCATGACTGAGATTTTTTTAGCATAGGTCAGCTGATCCGTGTTATCCCTACCTTAACAGGATTACGATTATTTTTTTCTCAATTAAATAAATACTAATAATATTGAAATAATGTTTAATAATGCAATTTTTTCTTATAAAAATTTCATTTTTTATTTTTTATTAAATTTTGTCTTTGAAAATTTATATTAGATTCTGGTTGTCGCCTAATTTTGTACATATTGTATAATATACAATGATCGATTTATTTGATGTTCATTATATACAGTGCGTAAAAATTATACCAGACATTCAGGTTTCATATTAACAATGCAGTTTGATTGACACT
This sequence comes from Siphlonurus alternatus, assembly GCA_949825025.1. Classification (NCBI taxonomy): domain Eukaryota; kingdom Metazoa; phylum Arthropoda; class Insecta; order Ephemeroptera; family Siphlonuridae; genus Siphlonurus; species Siphlonurus alternatus. Next base: position 8,791,439 of record OX463781.1, on the reverse strand, counting down.
ATTATTTAAAAAGAAAAGGCTTAAAACAATATTTATTTTTATATATGTTTCTCACCACGTGAAAGGACTTATGAATTAAAAAAAATAATTAAAAATTGGATATTATATTAAGTTTGAAACATTCAATCACGATTTCAAAAGGGCTCGCATAAGTGCATGTCATAACAAATTATAAATAAAATGCATACATTTTTTGTTTTTAGATAATTTCTGCTTCTTTGTTGAGAGCATTATTATATGATTTTGTCATAATTTTACCCTAAAAAAGGGGCGTGTCCTTAAAAAAAATCGCGCCTGCGGCGGGCCATTGGGGGGCTCCGCCCCCCAAACCCCCCCATGGTGTTCTGCTGGTCCCATGTCAGGCAGCACCCCCACGGAAAAGAGGCACGAGCCGCCCCTGATATATATATATATATATATATATATATATATATATATATATATATATATATATATATATATATATATATATATATATATATATATTTAATTTAACTTTGCTTAGTTTTTAACGGAAAAAAAAATTAAAATAAGCTATATTATATTAATAAGTAATATTTTAGTTTATTCTAGTTTATAGATATGAGTTATAATGCATAATTGTTTTAACTATTTAATGTTTCAATCAAAGAAGTTTCTATGTGTCTTTTTCTACAGGGCTTTGTATTTTTTTTGAAAAGAGTGCTATAAAATACAAAAATTAATATTTGTTAACTCTTAAAAATTATTAATTAATAAATTATAATAATAAAGTCATTTATATCAATCATGAGATATCAAAAATATGATAAAATTTTGTTGCTTCTTCTACATTCTAAAGAGTAAATTATTATACACCATTCAAAATTTAAATACTTAAATTATTTCGTAGGAAGTACATAATAGTAGTATTATGTGAAAAAAGGGAAGTGACCAATTTTTGTAGGTTTGAGCTATTCTTCAAATTAAACTAGGGGTATTCACATGGGCCAGATCATCTCGTATTAAAGTTATTCACTTTGATGCTAATCTAAGTGGTGCATTTAGCAACCCGTAAGTGTAACATTCTCCATCTAGTGCCCTCAGAATTGGTAGGACATATGGAGCCATATATTCCTCAGAGGTTTTTAGCTTTTAAAACCACCTTGCTGAGGAGGATGCCTGCAAGTCCGGGAAGTAGTGAGGCCGTCTTCCGAGATGCTTGCACACTCGTGTAAACTGGGCTCACGAGCGTTCTGTGACCATCCATGAGTAGAAAGGATGATCGAGGTTTGGTCAGGGTAAGGAAGTTGGCTTGAATTTGGCCTAGTAAGGAACTGTACCTGCATTTAATTACCTTTAAGTGTCCAGGGAACCACAGAAACCTTGGACGAGACAGCCAACACCCAAGCTTCCACTTGAGTGCCTTACAAAAACACTGATTATAGGCAATTCAGTTGCAAGGACGCTACAGTAAGGATAAGTCACAGAGCTGCTGCCCCCTATACGGGCAGTGGCGAACTAGAAAAAAATAATTGAACATCACCTTTTTGGAGCCAAAACGCCGTCAAACGTCGTTCGAAATGCGCAAAAAGCATGTTCGTAAACCTGCACGGAGTACTCCTTCGGTTTTCGAACACGCTTTTTGCGCATTTCGGACGGCGTTTGACGGCGTTTTGGCTCCAAAAAGGCGATGTTCAATTTTTTTTTTCTAGTTCACCACTGCCCGTATAGGGGACAGCAGCTCCGTGACTTATCCTTACTGTAGCGTCCTTGTTTAGTTGCAGAGCATGCACTGCCATCTTTCGGGAACAACCAGAACTCGCTTGTGAAAAGTCCCTTCCCTTTTTGTTAAAATGCTGGTCAAGGAGAGGGGGGCAGATAAAGATGACTATACTGTATTTTAAACAATTTAATTTACTTAATGGTATAACTTGCACTGACTCTTAAGTTGTGATGCCACTTAATTAAATTTTACACCCAGATGTCTAATAGACCTAATATCTGTTACAGGAATGCCGCAGTGCAATGAGAATTCATTTGTTACCCGCTCCATCGTCAACATTCTGCCTGCGTGGTTTCGTTTTGCTCAATGTCTGCGGCGGTACCGAGACTCTGGCGATGCCTTTCCCCATCTTGTCAATGCCGGCAAATACTCCACCACATTCTTTGTCGTCATCTTTTCAACCGTGCAGAGAGCCACAGCAGGTAAACACAATGCTCATAATTTATGCAATAACATGCCACTTCAACTACCTGAATTTATTTCACCTGTAGATCAAACTGTTGTATAATTTTGATTAAAATCACCCACTTTTTTGTTCTGTTAAGTTAATTAAATAATTAGTTTCAATAAAATCATAATTATCACAGTCTGTATCAAGTAAATATGACAACTTCATCTCTGTACTACAGTAACTCATTGTTGTTACCCAGGTGACTATGCTAGCCCCACAGACAACCCGTTCTTCTACCTGTGGATTGGCTCTGCGGTGGTTAGTTCGTGCTATTCATACGCCTGGGACATTAAAATGGATTGGGGATTCTTTGACAAGAACGCTGGCGAGAACAGATTCCTCAGAGCAGAAGTCGTCTACTCTTCAAAGGTGATGATTGCTCTATAATCTCTATATGTTAAATTTTATAATATTTGTCAGCTCTTATTTCACACACAAAAATTATTGAAGTGTCTGTTTAAAGAGAAGTAACATTTCTTGAAATGTTATCAGTATTTTGAAAATGTAAAAACTGAGCTTTTATTTGATAATATTTGATGGGATTATTTTTTTTTATATGAAAAATCGTCCATGCGATACTTATTTAAATGAAAGAAAAAAAAAAACAGACAAAACCTATAAAAAAAATATATCATAAGTCGTACATTTAAAAAAAAAAAGAGATGATAAAAGCATTCATCAAATTGCGATAATTTGTATTTTTATGGGTCTTGTCTGTCATTAAATATACCTTAGAATGAATAGGGCATTAAAACTGCTAAAACTGTTCCTAATGATGTTGTGATTCCTCAGACCTACTACTACTTTGCAATAATAGAAGACTTTGTGCTTCGATTTGCATGGGCAATCTCGTACGCCTTGCAAGACTCTGGATTTGTCTCTGCTCACTTCCTAACTACAATATTTGCTCCCCTTGAGGTGTTCAGGTAAATACACAAATCTAACACATAATTATATTTGCCATAAATAGATACTCTGTGGTTGTACAATTTCATAAGATATAGAATTTTTTTTTAACAAAGTTTACAGGGTAAAAAATTTAAAAAAGAAAAGAAATTGAAAAGAAATTTAAGTTAATTTAGTAATCATTATTATAGCTACTTCCTTTTTCTTATAAGCTATCTTTCTGCCATCATATTTCTCATCCAGCATTACTAATTGTGATACCCTCCTTAAAAAAAGTAAGAAAAGAGACTGAAATAAAAGAAAAAAATAAGAGAGAGGGAGAGAGAGAGGGGGGGGGGGAACTAAACACGGTATAGTGCTGGAAGTGCATGATTTAGCCTTGTGAGACAAATTAAGTTTCACTAGCTGTAGCTATCCTTCCTTTCCTTATCCTCTCAGTACTTAACTCCTCTAATATTCTTGTTCAGGCGGTTCGTATGGAACTACTTTCGATTAGAGAACGAGCACCTGAACAATTGTGGTAATTTCCGAGCCGTCCGCGACATCTCCGTGGCACCGTTGGACTCATCTGATCAAGCGTTGATAGTGCGTATGATGGACGAGGGTGATGGGGTTGTGCACCGGCGCAAGCGGCGAACCCCTGCCAAGAAGAAGGATGAGAGTACCCTGTACCTGCTGGACGAGACAGCTAGTACTGCAGCAGGTGACATGGGAGGCATGGTATGACCTACCGGCTCGAGGCGTAGCTGCCTCGGCTGTGTTCCATGACCCCCACAATATGCCTTCACTAACTGGGCTAGCGGAGTCATGGAAGTTTAAAGTAAGTTCTCCAATCACTTGGTGGTACGTTTTTTGCTGTATTTACTATTTTAAAAGTGTGTAGCAAAGAATATATTTTATTCTTTACAAAGATTGATAGAGAATTCAAATTTAAAAGGTCCATAAATAATATGGAATACAGTGAATAATAATTTAAATATTGACATATTAAGTATATATTAGAAAGTTACATCCTATCAAGAAAACATCTCTACAAGTACGTGGCTTTGCTACATTACAGTGCAGTATTTACCAGCGTCAATATCACCAATATCAGCAATTGCCGTACAGAGTATTTTAATAAGTTTTAAAACAAAGAACTCAACATATTCCGTCAATATAAAAGGAGCAAAGCAAGTTACTGCAGCTTTACTTAAGTTGCAACGTCTGCCTCTACACACATTACTTATTTCCATTATTAACTTATTTTTAGTCGCTGAAGACAGTGACTATCATCCTATTTTTGACTGTAAGGCTTGATACATTAAAGTATTGATTTCAATCATTCTTGCTTTCTTCAACTTTTTTTTTGTTATTTAAAAACAAGAAGGCAAACACAAACACACAATTATGTCTTTACTGATAGTGATGCATAATCTGTCATGAGAGTGATATTGTTGGTATCAACATCAATTAAACCTTACAACAAACATTACGAACTGTACTGACCAATATCTTACCTAATTATAATGTACCATGTAACTGTGTGTTATTTGTACAACATTGGAATTATAATTAGTTCAATTTTTAATGCCTTGGAGCACAAAGCAAACATTCAAATTCAAATTTCACAAAATTCTTGATAATTATTTCTAAAATATTAAATATAATTTGCAGTGTCAAAGAAGGAGTACAAAAATAGTCTTATTAACTCAATCAATTACTTGCATAGAATATAATGTCTTACTTGGCTTGATCAAGAACCTCAAGGCTTTAAGTTATTTGAAATATTTAAATCTCAAATATAATGAAACTATCAATTTCAGTCAACTTTAGCTGTTGATATTAATTTACCGGTCAAGTTAATTGAGGCTTCAACTATGCAGTTTATATTGAACAAGTGAGGCTTTTTTTGTACTATCGTATTGATATTCATTTTTCACATTCCTGTAGATATGAAATATATCTAATGTTATTATTTTCTTTGGACAAAAACAACCTGCTGTAAAACTTTTGATTTGATAATTTTTGTACCCTGCTAGCTAGGTGTTTTGTACTTTGTAGTGATTTTTAAATTGTATTGCTATTTTTTATGTAAACATGTAAATTGTGGGGGTAAGAAATTACGAAGCAGAAAAAGTTGGCAACATTATTTTCTTTTGTTAGCTATTTTATTGCCAGGCACTTTAAAAAAAATATATTAGGGTGTATTTTTAATACGTTTATATAAAACAAAAAGTAATTCTTTGTTTTTATTATTTCTTTTTGAATATTATTATCATTTTGAAATTAAAAAGAAATTTATGTAATGTTTTATTATAGTAAGAAACGTCGTGCTTTAGTATGTGTGCTTTCAACTCAAAATTAAACATACGATTGATGACTTTACACACTTAATTATTATGTTCTCCGTGTATTATCATGGCGATAAGTTTTGTGATGGCAGCTTTAATAAACTCTTGGTACAATCTCAAATGTTTGCCTTTAAAGATGGCCTCCTGTACTACAACTGGCCACAAAAATGGGCTGCAAAGAACCTTAAATCTATGGTGAAGGTTTTTAGTATGTAATGCCTGTAATTTAAAGAGCATATTGCCCTGGCAGCATGTAATTTACCAAAGTCAACCTGGTAAAAATTGTCTGAATTACAATGGCTGAAATGTAAGGGATTCAGATTGACATTTAGACATTTTTATCACGTTGGTCTCAACAAATTAGATGCTACCAGAACAATATATTGAAAAACTGCTGTGATTAGAGAATTTCACTAGGCTATCTCAATTTGTCAGCTGAGGGTATAATGAGCAATGTTTCAACACTGTGTGGCTTGGACTGCAGACAGTATGTCATTAATTTGTTACAATGTTGTCAAACTTTGGATCCCTGGGGCTCACCCATTCTTAATACGCTGATAATTTAAGCTGATGAACATGTGAAACCTTACTGCAGTAGTTTCTTGATATGATATTTTAACCACTTTCATATACATAGTTACTTCAGTTTCTAAAAGCTTTTACCATGGTTCTAAATTGTTGTTTTAGGAATAAGTTCAAATATTGTTATCATGTTTGCTAATTTGAAAATATCATATAGTCTTTAATTATCTGGTAAGATATAATATATATTCTTTTTCATTGCTCATATAAATTTATCATAAATGAGGGAAGATCATAATTGTTATTTAAAGCTTGTACTTGTAATGTATGAACCAAATCCTTTTTCACGTCATGAAAATAATAACATATTTAAAGTAAAAAAATGAAATACCAAACAAAATTTATTTGTAAATTTAGAATATATTTTTATTGTTTTAATTTTAAGTGTCGATTTATTTGATTTTATACAAAGTAATTTCAAGTGCCAATATAAGGAAGTACAGGGGCTACACAATTAAATATTATTTTCTGTTGCTGATAAAAAGAGATATTTTAATATTACTTTCCTTTTTTTGTATCGTCCCCGGTGACAAAGTTTTAATCCTAGTGCACATTAGATTAAATCTGTACCTTTAAGAATTATTGTAAATTAAGTTAATTTCACCAAACAAATATTGATTTGATTTTTTTAAATGCTTTTATTGATAATTCAATTGCATTTAAATATTGGTGCAAATATATTTGTGTTAATTTTCAATGTATTTGTTTAATAAGTTGACAGTAATAGCAACTATTGCTAAAGTTGTGAGATTTAAAAAAAAAAAAAAAAAAAAATAGTCTCATCTTTGAAAAAATAAACTAAACTAATTAGCCCAGAATTGGAATTGAATATTTAATTCAAGTGAACATGCAAATGTATTCAAACAAGGTGTATAGTTTAAAATTTAATTTGTTTTACATTAAATCTTTGACGTGACTCTTGTATGTTTGTGCCTCAAAGAATTTAATACTACTAGGCTGCCTTGAAAGTTACCATCACTTGTACCCAAAGTAGCTCAAAAGTTAAATCTTGATGTTTAAAAGAAGAAAAATAAAATAGTGTGTTATTCGTAATAGAGAGCTTTTGTACTGCTCTATAAATACTGCATGTTATATTTACTTTTCTTCTGTGTATAGTATCAAAATTTATGAAGTCAAAATAACTTTGTCTTATATAATAGCAAATATTTAGAGTCAGAGGATGGTTGGTCGATTTTTTTTTTTTTTTTTTTTAAGAGCTTAATTAACCTGCATAATATATAATGTATTATATAGTATAGAGTTTGAAATAACATTTGGAAGTTTTGGAACAGAACGATTAGTGGCATTCATGACGATAAATTTAATTCAGTGTATTACAAAGATTATTAAAGTGTAAAATATTTTAATGAATTTATTATTTTGGCTACATTGTCTTTATACAATAAACGTAAATTAAATTTTATAAATTTCAATTTTCCAAGCAAGTGTATAACAATGATTATAATGATTTTCTGAGTTGTAATTAATAAAGACAAAGATGTTTTGACTTGAGCTTTATATGTAGCTTTCAATATTTCAATACTTGTCATATGTTATTAACTGCAGTAATAGAAATAAAATTAGTTATTATCAGTGAAGTAAGGTAAAGTGTTACAATAGACTTTTACACTAAAATATTCTGTTACGTGCTACACATTTATTGTTTTCCAACGGCTATAAATTGTTTAATTTTAATGCAAGAAGAAAATCAAAGTAGATTGGTTGCAAGAAAGATGTTAAAATCAAATGGAAATTCTAAAATAAATATATTACTTATCATATATATATATATATATATATATATATATATATATATATATATATATATATATACATATATATTATATTATATTAAATTTAGTAATCCTTTTGAATTAAGAAAAAAAAAAAAAGGATGTCACAATTAAAAGCCGGAATCTTTCTTGTAACCTATAGGTATTATTGCACTTAAAACAGATCCAGCGCGTGGCTCTGTGGGGGGGAGGGGAGGCTATATATCCCATCCCGCAATGTTATATTTGAGGGGGGACGACGGGTAGGGGGTAACATCTTCAATGTATTTTGGGACCGGGGGGGGGGGATAGGGCTTTGGATCCACGCCTGTGGTTGCACTATTATTTGATGTTTAATTAATACTTTCCTTGTTAGTACTTGTTCTTAATGTTGTAAGACTGACTAATTGTAATTACAAAGATAGATTTTCTTATCTTGCATTAAAATTTTGTAATTTATTGGTTTACAGAATATTGTAATTTGTACATTGAACTGGTTGTTGAAAGAAATTCTATACTGGTAACAAAGAGAAAGCATTTTTTTAACTCTAAATTATTTTAAAGTGGTGGTTCTAAACTATTTAAGGGTAAGGTAACGCCACCAATGTTAAAAAAAATCCCTCTCACAAAAATTCTGAAAAAAATTTAAAATGTTCTCCTCTATACCCCCTATCAGTACCTAAAATATCAGGTATACAAATACGATCTAGTTTTTGAGTTATAAATTTTTAAAGTTGACTTCTTTAACATGGAGAAATGAAACTCCCATGTTAAATTGGTCAACTTTAAAAATTCATAACTCAAAAACTAGAGCGTATTTGTATACCTGATATTTTAGCTACTGATAGGGGGTGTAGAGGAGAACATTTTTAATTTTTTTCAGAATTTTTGTGAGAGGGATTTTTTTTAACATTGGTGGCGTTACCTTACCCTTAAGAAAAAAAAATGACTGCAAAACATGACGTTTATATAAAATTAATAATAATAATAACACCAGCTGAGGACCCCAAAAAATGTAATGTGTGCTTTTGTAAATTTCTTTGCTATAAGAACTGAGCTGCAGTTTATAAAATACTAAAAGCCCATGCAGAACTACTACTTTAATTAATGCTGGTATGTTGTGTTATAATAAACTAAAACATAATATTCTGGAGTTAAAATGTTTTCTGTTATGGACATGCTGTTATGTAGTTATGGATTTAATATCTGTATTTCAACTACCAAGTCTCCTATCTGAAATAGAAAAAGGTTTGTATCTGCATTTTTTTTTCCCCTAATTTTTTTTTTTTTGCTATCAATTACTTGTTTTAGTAATTTGCAGAAAGATTTGAGGCTATTTTTTTAAATTTGCACAGTTTCTAACAATTAAGAATTTTTTAAATTTGCCCCAAATTTTTTTAAAAAAAAAAGCAAAGTACAAACCTTTAATACTAGATACTGGGAGGAAGCTTAACATTACGGACTCTAAAGTAGAGATGTGAATGAAGACATCAAATGTTATTTGTGACGTCATGTCCAACTGTGTGTGTTCCCGAGGAATTAAAAAATCCTTGGAGGCCATGACTGAAATGTGATAGAAAATCCCTGCATTCGTGTGTGATTCCTTTCTTCTTTGATATATGTCTCGCATATCTTTGTTCTCTAGCGGTATGTAATTAATTTTTGTCGACAATCTTTTAATTTTTTTTAGCATAATTATTAGATTGTAAATTAATATATTGTTTAAAAATATTACGTTAGATATAATATACAGCATGATATAGTTTTGTAAGAGGGGTACTTATTTTTAGTTGTTTCAGCATGCATTCACACAGTGTGATACTTGATCATAGTTATTTACTAATTTTAAAAAATGCATTGTAGTAGTTTTCATTACAAGAGAAAATTAAGATATTGCTCAAATGGAAAGTGTTTTGAATGTAGATAACATAATTAAAAAAATTTGGTTTTTAATATCGTCGCCTCAGAATATAAGTGTTGTATAAATCACGAAGTTTTGATGCAATTATACATCTTATGCTGCACAGGCGTGGATCCAGGGGGAGGGCTGGGGGGGCCGCGGCACCTTCCAAAATTTCGGATTTAACATAAGCAATATAGGCAATTCCCCCACTCCAATTTTTTTCAACATTGGCCTTATGAAGAGGGCACCCCCTGAAATTTTGTTCTGGATCCTCGCCTGATGCTGCATGTACATAGGGTTCAAAATTGCATCAAACTTCAGCGAAACTTATATTCTGAAGCGACAATATATCTTTACACTTAATAACTAAGGTGGAATTAATTAGACTGTTTTACAATGTAACAACACTTTTACCGAGCATTTTTCCATAGCAGACTATAATTATATATTTTTTTTTATAATTCTACCTCTTTTCTATAATTTGAAATTAAAAAAGCTGAAAATATAATATGTGCCATTTTTATCAAGTGCAAGATATTTTTTGTTGTGTGTTACTATATCTGTTTAAATTAAGCACTTATTTAAATCATTTATGATTTTATTACTATTATTTACTTACAAAATTCATATGTATGCTAATTACTGTAATGGCCCAGCAGTTCTTGTTAATGTTAAATATATAAATTTTGTGGCTTTTAGAGGGCACAATAATTATTAATAATAATAACAGATAAAAAAAAACAAAAAAAAAACATGTTGTATAAAATAGTCCTACCAATTATTTTCTTTGGTAGGTTATTTTGCAATAATTTTGTATTGTATGTTTCAAATCTTGATTAAATATTTATTGAAATGTATGTAAGATGTATAAAATAACTATTATTAAAACTGTTTGCAAAATATTAAAATATTATAATTTTTTTATTAATAATTATTATCGTAAAAAAAGTACGTACACATTGGTGATACCAAATTATTTATTCTTAAATGTATATAGAACGAGTTAATTTTATTACAATATAATTATGTTATATATAATACATTCTTGAAATATATAAATAAAACAATTTTTTTATATTAATCAAGCTCAATCAAGGTTTAATTATGCAGAAGACATGAAAGTATTCCCACCAGCATAATTGTATATGATATATTACATAAACTCGATTTGTTAAAGTTAATATATATATGTATGGGTATATAGAGATACATATTATATTATAATTATAATATATAACATTTCTTTTAACTCATTCAATCACGTATTATTAGAATATAAAATATTATATATAAATTAAGCTGCATGAAAAGAATTTTTAAAATAAAAATGTTAATATAATTCATATTGATTTGAAAAATTGTCTCCAGTAACAAATTAATTATAATTTAGTCATATTAAATTATGCCATACATAAAAATTTTAAACCGATAAAAGTTTCTGTCTATATTATAGTTTAGAATAGAGGGCATTTAATTTTTGTAGGAGACGTTTGTAGCTTTGGGATTGCTAAGATTAAAATAGCCGTGAAGTTTGTTGGAACGAGATCAGAGACCAAATAATTATATTAATTGACTGCACGTCTGATACCAAAAGAGCAGTGTACGCGTTTTAAGAACTTTGAACAATCAAAATTTAGTCCATGCATCGAGAGATATCAAATTCATTGTTGAATCTAAATTTTGATTATATTAAGCAGTGAACTGTAACTGATGATTTTTCGACTACAATTCAAGCCATGTTATTGAATTGTGTAAAATTATATTTGAATTTTACATCCCAACAATTTTAACCTCCACGTAGCGCACGTAGTTTATACTTTGGGTAAGAGAGAGCAGCACTTCGCAGAGCCAATTTTCTAGCAGACGACAGAGGAATGAACAGCAAGCGAGCAGGGAGGGTGGCGGCGAGTCAGGCGGAGTGAGCGAGTGTGCCTGGGAGGTCGCGCCTATCGCCACCGATCATTATGATCGCTCTCTTCTGATTATACCGAATCTAAATTTATTAATCAACAAGCAAGATAATTTATTAGTGATTTAACGTGATGAGTTCACCAAAACTTGGTGATAAAATTTCTAGAAGCCAAAGTAAACGGCAGCAACAAAGTAGTAATTCATCAATAACTCAAAAGCGAGGAGGCAGCGAAGGTGATCTGTCACAGGTATTGACGTAACTTCTGTGTTGTCACTTTTGTATTGCTTTTTTATGTGCATGATTTTTATTCGCATTGTTTTAGTAACATATATTTAATATATTGATTAATATATCATATGATATATCCCATTTAATTAATATGTATAAATCATATATATAATTATATATTTTATAATAAATTTACAAAATATGCAATAAAAATAAACAACTATTAAAATATTGGTTATGTAAAAGGTAAATTTGTGTGTGGGTGCGTGCATAATTACTATAAATTACTATAATTATTTATGTTTTTAAGGTTTTTAATAATAATAATAAAACATTGTCAAGGTACAATTTATTGAGAGCATATTATTTTTCATGCATCGTAAATATTACTTTTATGTTTTTATGTTATATATAATATTAATTGATTCTCGTATACATTTATCATTTTTTAGCTGTTGGGTTTTTCCTCACCCACACGTTTATATTTTTATGTAACTGGCTCGATATAGGGGTGTAGAACAGCTGTTTGATCCAACAACCCCTCTCAGAACGCCCACCCCCGCGTGTCACAGGGCAGGCACGCGACCCCAAACTTCTTCCTGTCTCGGGCCGCTCTCGTCACACGGTCTCTCATTAGCTGGCTGACTTTCCCACGCATTGCCTACTTCAATTAATAACTGCACATTTCTCAAACCCGACTCACCGACACAATGTACTTGTATACTCTTGTCTCAAAATTAATGTATTCATAATTTTTTTTTGTTGGCTTCTCGTTTATTTTTAAAATGTGAGAACAGATTTCAGTTTAATGTCGTTACACTAAATATAATTTAATAGCAGTAGTATTTTTTTTAAATACATTTTTAGACTTCGTACAACTTCGTGGAGTAGGGAGAGGGTTGTACATTGTACAAGTTGTACAATTAATTTATAAGTTTCAAAGAGCGCAAAATCTTATGTAATATAATAAATCGATATATATGCTTTTGCTCTTGTGGGAATTAGAATAATTTAAATATGAAATAAAATACCCTACTTGAAAGTGAAAACGAATTCACCATACATACAGCAAAATATTTTTGTTTTTAATAGTCTTTATGATTTATATATTAAATTTTTATAAATAAAATACATTATACATTCGCGTTTCACAACTTATAATTACAGCAGAGTAGGTGCATATGACTCACATTCTATAAATATATTATTAATTTGCATTAATACATGCTACTATATATTATATTATGTAAGAAATAATGACGTAAAGAGACATGTAATGAATATAAGTGAATGTATAATGAAAGGTTTGAATGCATGTCGTTCTATAATTTACTTCAACTTTTTGGTTATAATTTCAATAATTATTTACAATTATATCGTCATGGTAGCTGAGAAAAAAGTTGTCTCTAAAGAAGAAAAAAATTGGAGTACTCGTTATACATTCATTATAAATTATAATTCACTACGCAAGTCTCTTATTTAGTTGAAAACTGAGTAACTGACTTATAATTTACATTAAATGAAGCGACTCTAACGAGCTACCAAGAAATTATTTACCATATATTAATTGTCATTAAAATTGTAAATTTGTTATTAAAATAAATTATAACTATCTTTAATTACTGTTACGAATTTGTTTATGAAAGTATAAAACCAAGTGCATTAAATTCAAATTATAAACAAACATTATGTGTTAGAGCTATTGAAATTTAATGGTGTTTATTATTTACATGCAACATTGTTTTCAAATTGCACGTGTTATTTCACAAAAAGAACTCCCCGTGCGGACACAAGTTAAAAGTTTTTACTCGTAGTATCTATTACAAAAAATATCGCTCACGCAAACGTGACGAGAACATACGCCTCCCTACTCGTGCATGTATACTGAAATTCACGTCGTTTTTTCATAAAACCAACTCTATAAAACACTGCATGGGCAGATTTAAATTTGGTATACTGAAATAAACAAGGGCTGTGGCAGGGTCATGTTCAGTACATAGCTTTTTAGGTTAGAAATATTATAAGCCTTACACTGAAAGATACACTTAGCACATAATGGAAAGTGTATAAGGAGTGGGTGGATTCACCCTCCCGCCTAGTCTAGCTCTTTATGCACCCCCGCGGGATACATTCTGAATTATTTGGGTGTGGGGAATACCACCACAAAAAAAATGTATATTCTGGGATATTACCTCGCTCTAGCATCAACCAACCCCATTTAGCACCCCAAAATTAACATTGCGAGGACCCCTCCCGCCTCCTCAACAATGAATTCGCTCTTTTAAATTGCTTTGATAATTTTTTGAAATTAAAAGAACCCTTGCATTTATTTTTATCATCTTCAAAGGTTCAGAAATTGTTCTACAAAATATATACAATCGTGTACTCTAGATGTACAGTATGTTTCTCTTATTTATTACCAAGTCTGTATTTTTGCTCTTCAAACAGCGCTCGTAATATAATGACGTCATTCTTTGACTATTGTCGTACTAGCAAGCGAGCAAGTTTGCATGTAAATTGTGTTGCTCGGCTTTCAGCATACACATGCTTTTTATGTATGAAAGTCAGCAAAATGTTTTGCAGTACATACACATGCAGAGATCAAAGCTCAACTATTTATTTTATAAACTTCAAAGGTTGAAGGATTTTATATAACGTAATAGAATTTATATAAATTTATTTATAACTTATATAATAGACTGTAAAATTTAGAAAAAAACATATTTATTAGGATTAAAAACAAAAATGCGGTAAAATCTACCTGGACTAAACATTTTATCATGCATTTCCGAGCGATTTTTTTTTTTTTTTTTTTTTTTTTTTTTTTTTTTACCAGCAAAACATTGATTTTATTGCAAAACGTTCTGAAATTGCTTTCAAGCAAAAATCCAATATTTTTTTGCCATCAACATTTTACGGACTCTCTCAATATGTTCCAAAAGTTAGTTTGCGGTCAATCGATATTCCATATTGCAAAGACACGCGAGAAAGCGATCACTATTACAAGAATTTTTGTGTTATCACTTCGCATGCCGAGCTCGCGGGAGGTGGCCTTACTGCGCTGTCCTCGCTTGTAAGTTGTTGGCCAACAGGCGCATCAAACAATGGCCGAGTGACGTACTTACATGACTATGTACACGGAGAAAATTTTGACAAATTTTTAAAGCTTAAAGTTTTGAATTTAGGTGGAGGAAGTTCAAAAACTCCTTAAATTCATTCCACCCCTTGAAAAACAGAAATACAGAAATTAATGTACTACGTCAATTGATCATAAAAACACTTTCAGTTTTTGAAGCACCTGCATGGTGAGATATAGACTATATTTGAAGTAAAAGGTTGCCAATGGAGATGGGAGGATGGCAATGTTATTCAAGGGACGTTTGGTTGTCTCTCTAGGTCTGTAAGGTGGCAAGGTACCAGAGAATATAAATGAACACCGTCTAAAGAGGTTCTGGAGGTGCTTTGCCGTCCTCCTCATCTCCCTGTGGATTTGACGACTGCACGCTCTATTATATAGATTATATATAATCTAAATCGTGCAATATAGTAAATAAATTTTTAGTTCACTAATATATATAGTGGTGACAATATTAATGCACTGCACATATTTTCTATAATGGTTATAATTTCATATACATATGTGTATCCTATCCACCCTTTTATCACATTAAGTCAAGACATATAATATTTAACAAAATGAAAACCATTTATTTTTTTTATACGTGCCTGTGCAATTTTTAAAGATTTTTTTTTTATATATACTTATTTATGCAGTTACGGGCATCATGTCTTAGTTCTAACATCATTTTTTTAACGAAAGTCATTAAAATCACTTACGTTTTAAAATTATCCCCAAAATTGTAAATGTTATAAATATTTATTTATTTATTTTATTTATTAAATCTTTCATAGGCTGAAAATACAATAAAAGATAGAAACATGTGAGCCTATGGGGCAAATAGAAACGGCTGCTGAAACAACCAAATCACTATACAGTGTCTATTCACCTAATTAAACAAGAACATGGAAAAGCAGAAATATATACAATATATACAAAAATAAAACCAATAAGAAGCATAAACAATTAGACTGCCCAGTAGAATTACATAAAATTTAGAAATTAATTACATATCAACAGAGAGAGGCATTGAATTAAACATCTTAGCAGCTCGCGGGAAATAAGAAGTAGCATATGCGACACTATTAGGCTTAGCATACACCAAGGAAAACGGGTTTCCTCTTCCGCGAGTGCGATGTTTAATTGACAATCTATTATCTCCCACAACACATAGGTCAATATTTCCACTAAGGCACTTCTTCAAAAATTTAGAATCAATATCATCAAACACAGAACACAGGTTATTTAAATTTAATCTATCCAGACGCTGAACATGACCAATAGTTTTGTCTTTAATTATGCGTCTAGTAGCAGTATTCTGAATTCTATTCAATTTATCCAAGTTATATGCAGTGAGAGGACGCCAAGCGGGTGCACCATACGTTATAATAGATTTGATAAGTGAAATATAAATATTTCGCAAAACACGTTCTCTGCATCCTCGCAATGACTTAAACACAAAACTGATTAATTTTGCATATTACAATTCTTTCTGCTGTGTTCATTTATGTGATTTAAAAATTCATCGTTGTGCTTCGTAATTGTTATTGTTTTTGCATGACGAACATTGCATGTTGTTTAATTATATGACCAATCATCGTCAACTCCGTGGTGGAATTGAAAAGTGACGTAAATGCAGATATTAATTGTACAACTTGATGTGGCATAACCATAGAATAAAACTCGTAAACAAAAATTAACAACCTACTAGCGATAATATAGCTATGTGCAGTTTATTATTTTTTTTTCTGCAATGTAAAGTATGTTATACATTATCGCAGCCTCATAAAACATTGAAACGTTGTTTGAGAACTATAATATTGGCATGAATAATGCATAACTTACTTTTATCATATCAGGAAAAAAACAATATTAGCCTAATTTTACATACCGAGTCTGTTATTTTTTATCCTCTTGGCATACATTATTAGATATTTTGTGCTCCTTGTATTATGCAGCATTGTTTAAAAATAATCTTTGATCTTTTCTTCATACTGAAATTTTTATTTTAACAACGTAAACAACGTTTTTATTACATGAGGGAAATAATGCGATAAAATTATTATCATAAACCATTTTTCATCATTTTTTTTTTTTTTTTAATGAAATAATCTTTATTTAGCTTTCGCTATTTAAATACATTTAAACCATCGCCGAAATGGCCTAGCTGATATTAATATAATATAAATTCGTAAAATCCTTATTATTCATAAAAAAGGTGAACTCCTCTTTTTTCAAGTGCAGAGTATAAATTTAATACAAATTAAAAAAGCTGAAAAGCTTAAAAATTATAATACATGCAATGCAGTTTTATAGACTTATTAATACATAAATATATTATGTTTTTAGAACGATGAACAGTTTAATGATAGATTAATCAATGTTATTTAATTGACAACATTATTTTTAATTTTTGCATCGTTAACAAATTGATTTAGGTGGACTGCAATGTCTAGGTTGGTAAACATTTGCACATATAATTTGATTATTATTTTTACTAATTTTTTAACCGATCAGTCGAGCAAGATTAATTTTTCTCCGTGTAGAGTGAGAGTTCCGTGTGATCGGAGTGACAATGAGGTTGATGTCACACATGTCATTCGAGCGTGCAGAGGAAATTCCACACGGCTCTGCAGCAGCAGCAGCAGCAGCATGTAATCCACTGGAATGGAAATAAGAAATACTTTGCATAATTTTTCATGACTTGCTTATAATTTATATTATAGAGATTTTTTTTTAAAATTGTATATACGTATATAGAGGTAAAATATTTAATATGGTACTATAACATTTAATTGGAGGAAACTTCCTGATTGTTTTGTTAATTATAAATAATATTGCAATGTATAGAATATCAATTCAAAATATTTTGTATTATTTTTAAGAGCTTCATTTAATATTTAATAAACTTATTATTTTTAACTCTACATTAGTTGACTGAATATTAATGACTACTTCATTTTTTTTTTTATAATATGTTTCATTTTTACTATACAGTATATTCCTTTTTTTTTCCTCTCTTTATAAAGTTTTAATTGGATTCCATTTTTTTTTCTTGGCTGATGTACTGCAGATATTTTTTAAGCATCACTTTATGAAAGTGTACTTTGCAATTGCACTGTGTGCTTCACAAAAGTATTATTTTTATTATTATAGTCTTTAACACACGATGGTACTGACTATTCTTCTCTATTTTATAACTCTATAATGCTACTGTACAGTTAAATAAAACAGTTGTAGTATAACGAAGATATATTGGAATAGAAATCGACCCTTATATAAAAAGTTGGTATCCAGCCAAAACGTCAGTCTGTCTCAAGTGGAATTTTCCCACTCAGATTTGACTTTTATTTGTTCTCATGAAGATTTCAAAGTTCAGCATTATAACACGAGAGAGCTTTCAGCCCTGCAAAATTTCTATAGACAGATCATTATGTTATATAGAATTCACTGGAACAAAGAGAAAATAATTTCATTTATATTTTTTGTGGAAAAGTAGAGAGAAAAAATATTTTATCGATATCCGATAGAGATCATTACCATAACGAGGTTCTCATTTCATTTTCCTTGCTGTTGAAATAATTTATTTTTTAGCTGTATATTGTTTTTTAGTTACACTTTAACCTTTAACTATGAATAAAATATTTTTTATATATGTTAAAATAATTATTACAATAAAATTGTTAAATTTATTATCTTTGTGTAACCATGTAAAACATTTTTTATTTAATACTACAGGTCAATATTATAATACAAATTTATTTTTTTCTTTCAAATATATATAATATATTCATTATATATAAATATTATATTATAATAGCGTAAAACTTAAAACAAATTAAAATATAAGTCAATACGTGTAATTTATGTTTCTGAAATTTTAAAATAATACATACTCTGATTTCTACGACACTGTGACAAATGTTTATACTGCATGTGTATGTAATCATTTTGCAACAGTAATATTATTGCGTCTGTCAAAACTTCAAGTCCCTAAATGGCAAGTGAATGCATTCCAGTACGTTTTTGATGCGACGCGGAAAGACAAACTTTCTTCGCATGATCGACAGGTTAAGAAACAGAGGGAGAAAGCCTTGCAGTTTTTATTTCAGGTCATCAGCAAGGTGCTTAACTTACCTTTCTGAGGTTTATGAACCGGAACCACGTGCGTCTGAAGTAATTAATGTCTTTAAATAAACAGCGGCAATAAATAATGTGAAATTGATTTAGAATAATGTCATTGCCATTGTAAAAATATAAAAGAAAATAAAGAAAACTATAAATTATAATTACATTTTCTTAAAATAAAATATTTAAATTTTAATAAATGAATCACAATTTCACACATTATGTATAAAAAATATTTATGTACCGTTAGCTGACAGGATATGAGAAATTTCTTAAAATTCTTAAATTTTCTTAAATTTGTGTACACTTTGAACCTGAGGTATTTAAAGGTATACTTATATACGGTATTTTCTGATGACGGGGGCACAGTTGCTAGGGGCTATTTAATGTAATTTAAAATAAAATTTGAATGGATGAAATGAAATGATATTAAATTAATTAAATAGTATGACAAAAATACTATTTACTGCAATATATCCACAAAATTTCTAGTCCTTAGCGCCTGAGAAGTATGCAACCCTTCAGTCGAGAAGCGGTGACGTCACTAGTGACTTAATAATGAATATAAAAGTTGGTGTGGTTTACGATATATCGCTTTACTGTACAAAAATTGCTTTCTTTTTAATGTTCATTGACAATTGAAAATAATCTTGCATGAGAAATTGCAAAATTCTATTAGCTTGGTTTTAAACTTCAATAGTTGTTTGTATATTTTCTTTGCTCACCCCCTGAAATCCAGCGAAGTCTGCGAAATCACTTCGTTTCACCTTCGGTGATTTAATTAAAATTCACCGCTTCAATGGGTATGACAAAGGATAGACTTATTAATTCATGTAATTGATTTACTTTTCAAGTTACGTTTGAACTTTCCATGGGTCAATGTACACTATCAGCTAGGAGCACAAGTTAATAGATATTTTTAAAAACCCTGCCCAGTGTACTGTAATACATTTTCTGCACTTGATCGACCAAAAGAAAAGTCAAAAGAAAGGAAAAAAATTAAGAAGAAAATATAGTCCATGCAGACGGTTTACGAACTGATCTCTGGCTCATCGTTTCAAACATACGGGCAAAGCATTTATATTCTAAGGCGTGAGACAGGTTATAGTTTTCGGGGTCGACCTTTTATTGACGTACCCGACATAATGCAAAATACGTATTGAGGGTTCCATTATCCACTTCCCTCCTCTTGCATATTTGAAAAAAAACTGAAGCAATTTGAGGGTTGTTTTTCAACAAAACCATTTTTTTAATGCCGAGTCTTTTAAGGACTTCATTTAACGTGCACATGACTTGAAACTGGAGAAGGATATAATAGACGCCAAGGGAAGGGGTGTAACTAAATATCGGACAAAACTGAGTGTTCGATCAATATCGGAATCAGAGTTTGTGTTAAGTTTCTTGTCACGTATATATGAACATTTATGAACAGCATGTGATATGCAAAACATCCATAGAATAAATAATTAATTCTGTGTGAACTTAAAAACATACTCTGCGTGCCTTCAATACTGTAGAATGACAATGAAATTAAAACAACGAGCGTTAATTGTGTCAGTATACGTATATTTGCATTAAATTCTCTTAATTTAATTATGTTATGTCATCTTGGCGGTGGGACGACAGAACAGCTGTTAGAAATATGTTATTTTAGCACACTTCAGCGACCCTGCATGGAATTAATTCAAGACTTCACTAAAGTGTGCGACGGACCTGTTTCAGGGCTCGGTGCTGGAGCGCATCAAGTCGGACCGGGTGACTGTGACGCGACCTGAGGAGGACCGACATCGGCGAACCATCATCGTCGAGCGCAAGAACGGCTCGTTCGGCTTCACGCTCCAGGTAAGCTCGATCACAATGAGGTGTAGTTAGTTACATGATGGGTGGTATTTTCTTCGAAATGAAACGATTGGGAACAAGAACGTTGTGATCGACGTTCAAAGGGGGAGAGCGCGTGTCCAGGTGGCACCTCCTCCACTTGATAGTTTTACGATTGAGTCTTATTTTTATTAAATTTTAATTTTTGAATTGCCCCCCCCCCTTTTTCTGAATCCGAACTTCATGTATTCCAAGTGTAAGCCCGATCACAAGCGATTGAGACACATGTACCATATACTTGTCATCTTCGAGTGCTATTGGGAGAAAGAGAAGATCGAGCTGATTTGACATTTAAAAAACAATTAATATTCATTGATTTTGAAAGTTTTAAAAAAATATTTGATTTAAATTTTTAAAATTTAATGTACAAAAATTTAAAATTATTATTTATTATAATTTCACTCTATACATCCACACAGCTATCATAAGCATAATACATATTAGTGTAGCATTAAGCATACAATAATTATATTAATATTGATGATTTTTAAGCACAGATTCACAATAATTTTTATAATGTTGACTGAAAAATAAAATGGTATAGAATCTAGTCTTGATGACATGATGCTGAAAATATTTTAAAAATGAATTCATATATATATATATATATATATATATCATTGCTATATTTTTCCTGTAATTAGCATCAACTGTTTTAATTCTTGAGTAATGATTCAATTTAACTTCTAGCATGGTCGTAATATTTTTTGCTTCATTAACTTCATTCATTGCTATTCAAAAAGGCAGACATTTTTTTTTCTTTTTTGCAATAGTGTACATACAACACAACATATAATTTTATAAAGAGAGAAGCTTTGCGTTTTTTCCCTTTGAAATTTACGTTTGAGTGCTTTCAAACATTAACACAAAAAACTACCATGCATATTAAAAAAATTTAAATTTTTAACTAACCACAAATACATGTAAAAATGTAATTTATATTTTGTATGTAGAAAAACTTTAATTTAAAAAGTCTTTGCACGTATAATACGAGTGTAATTATTTAGATAAAACATTGTGAAAAGACGAGCGAGGAAATCCTCCCTGCAGAGTGCGTGCTTCATAAATAAAGGATCTCTCTTGAAGAACGAGAGGGTTGAAGGACGAGATTTCACCCTCAACGTGTGCAAAAACAAGGGGAATTAATTTGCCACGAAGACTAATGTAATTTTAATTAACATCATTTTGTAACACCAATAAAATTCAAGTTTTTAAATTCCATTTAATGATAAATTTCATTTTACATTCTTTACTTTCAAATTACTTTAAATAAGTGATTTTTCATGTAAATGTATACAACTATAGCTATAATACATGCTTATGAAACAAAACAATTTTGCTGCAGCAACAGTATATACTGAAGGAAGGAGGGGGGCGCTTTTGGTGGCCTATAAATTGTTGCTATATAAAAGGTATATTACTATAATTACTATATCTATAGGTATATTACTACTACTAAGGTATCAAAGATACGTGATATTAATCAGAGAACGTTAAGGGGTGAACCCTAGCTATTCTCTGCTATAGTATTTCATCATTTATCGCTTAATTTTTCAACATAACGTCTTGATAAAGTATAATACATATTTAATTAATGAGTACAATTCTATTTTTAAATTGTGTTCCGAAACAACAAATTCTTCATACTTGTTGATGACGTAAATCTTGACTCGGAGCGTCGTGAGTCTTACATGTACGCGGGCTGCAGTCGGGCGCACAGATCACTTGTACTTGCTGGTGCACCGGCGCTGCCTGGCGCCTCACTCAGCGCCGGGTCGATAGTCGCGTCTCTGCGCCCACGTGACCCTCACGAGCACACGCGGCTACATCACCGTGAGCCACGCCCACCTCACGTGACGTCACCACCACACGATCAATTCACCACAGGATGATTAAAAGAAACCTTGGTAAAGGAGCTCTTTAAATAAATTATAGAATTGCTGACGAGGATTTACGTTAAAATTTTAAAGTTTATATAAGCATGCTCATTAATCTCTTCCTGGCTCTATTAACTTGGGAGTTCAAGCTTCGGTCAGCAGGAGAGGGGATATACTTTCCGGAGGAAATCAATTAATTATGAAACGAGAAGGTTCATGTTTCCATGATGTGCATCTCTGGATACCCAATTTTCAGGAAGTCTCTTTGTCTATAATATAACAATATTATAATCTTCAATTTTAAAGTAATGACTGCTTTCTTGCCCTAAAAAAATTCAGATGGGAATATCTTTACCAAAGGTCTTCTTTATGCCTATATTGAACTGTCAGAGCAAATCAGAGACAAAAGAATCGTACCAATTTTTATAAATTTAGTTATAATGAAAATAAATTTCTCCTACGTGCGTCAAAATTTGTTCAGGTAGTGTGCCTAGATTATTCTTTTTTATATACGATTTTAAGCTGTTTCTGCTATAAAAAAAATCATTTTATATAATTCCAAAATGATATTGTTTTATCCAGATATTGTATAGAAGATTTATTAAATACACTGCTTCTGGTTTTAATTCCTCTTCTAATTTAGACGATAATCCATTTAAAGACTACTTTCGCATTTTTTCGGTGTGGCAAGTGTTCTGTAGATTGCATTAGTCACTCCATGTTACGACTGTCGTTGCACTCAAACAGGGATAATGTCAGCTGATATATCATCTCTCTCGTGCACCGAGGTAGTTGAGAGCGTACTTTGCATACGTCAATATTTCATCATTCTACGTTGGCTGTCAGTTGCCAGTTAATAATGGTGTTCCTATGCTGTAATTAAAATAACTGTTCGAAAGCCATTTATCAAGTGACAAATCATTAATTCATGTCTGTGCATAAATTTTTATTATTTTTTGAGTACCTGGCGATGTTACAAGTATAGTGGATTCAATGTGTGCGGCATTTACGTTTCCTACATCTAAAAACTATGATTTTTTTTTTTTTAATATAATATTTTTTATAAACAACAAAGCTGGTAAAATAATTTCATAAAATTAATTATAATTATTTTAGCTATAGGTATAGCACTTATTGCAAATTTAATGTATTGTAAGTTGTAATTATACCAATTAACTGATAGTTTAAATTAAATTGGTTATAATTCTATTATATATATCTTTAGCAATATAATATTGCAGAAAAATGTGAAAAAAATCAACCTTTTAAAATCCATGAGGACAAAGCAGAATGCATCTTTGACTACCGTGAATTTCGTAGCGCCATGCATAAGCAGCAACTTTGATCTTCCACACTTTCCATAGCATTTAAAAAATATAAAAATATCATTCGGTAATTTAATTATATAAATTAATTTCACTAACAGCCTTTTGTAAACAACCCAACCAGTATATAAAAAAATTGGGGTAAAATGTGCTGTCAACTTGGCAAAAGCAATTAGTGAAATTAAATAGTTTTCATTAATCTGAAAGCTGTGCGATTAATTGAGATAATGTATTCTACAGTCTTGGTCAAAATGATGGGATTGCTCTCCAACTGTAAAGTGCGGTAATGTCTCTGTGCAGAGCTATGGCATCCACTACCGGCGCGAGCAGGAGATCGAGGTGATCACCTACGTGGACTATGTCGAGTACGACGGGCCTGCCTTCCGAGCGGGCATGCGGGAGGGTGAGTCACCACGAGCACCAGTGACGTCACAGACCCGCGCTTGGGGAGTTGCATACTTCTCAGGCGCTAAGAGGACTTTAGATTGGGATTTGCTGGAACTGGACAATAAAACTGTATTTTTATATATTGCTTCATTAATATTAATATAACGGTATAAGCATGTCATTGGTTATTTAAAATTAATAAGACAATTTCATGCATTCAAACTGCAGTTTCTTACTCGCAGCTCTGTCATGGAAGTGCTCGAGTATATCTCTTAAACGACCTTCATTTTCACTTATTATTTTTAAGTTCATTTTTTTTCTCATGCATGTTCATTTTTTTAGTTCCAAAGCAACTTGTGATTTATTTAGTCATATATAATACTATATAATTATGTTATATTTATTTTGCGATTTTTTTTGTTTGTTTGTTTTGTTGTTTTTTTTGTGCTTAAATTCAAGAAATTTCTTTCTAGAAAATTCATGTAATAAATTATATAATTGAAAAGGCAGATTGTGAATATTTGATTGTAGATTTATGTTTGAGCGTCATGTTCGCCAGGTGACGTCATCCTGTCCATCAATGGCACGGACATGGAGAAGGCGGACCACAAGACACTGGTCAGCTTCATCAAGAACTGCGAGGCGCGCATGCGCATCGTCGTGCTCTTCGAGGACTGCGTGCGAAAGGTACCTCGACTATTTTTAGGTTTTAATCATCATAACGACTATCTGTGATAATGAATTTGGGTCTCTTGACACCTGATTATCATTTTATTGATTGTTTTAACGACTCGCTTACATTTATTATATTTAAATTATTATGAAGCTACAAAAACGTCATATATTTGATCGTATTCTCTTTTTACACAGTAAATTTATTTCAAAATTTATTTGAAATGATAGACACTGCATGATATTGACGGGTGAATTATTTGGTACTAAAACTCGAGTTATACTCAATATGAAATAATTGGAAATAATAATAATAAGAATAGGAGGATCTATAATTTCTAAATCTAGCACTAGCAGGAGTTTAAATTCTATATAAGACTGCATTTAAACAATGAGATCAAGGGAATAACGTTGAAGCTGACCCGTCGACTACACTAGCTCCTCGTCTTGGAAAATTGCCATTTCTTGGTGTATGTATCATAGGAAATTTCCTATAAGGCGAAGAGAACTGCCCCAATTAGAGGTCTAACGAGGAGGACTATGTCCTTGCAGGTGGAGCTGCACGTGCGCTACATCACGCTGCAGCGGCTGGTGACGGAGCGCGTGGCGGAGTTCGAGCGACTCAGCGTGCGGGAGCGGGAGCTACTGCAGGGCAAGTGGAAGAGCCACAGCCTGCCGGCCCGCAAGAAGGCGAGCGCCAACGCCAGCTCGTCCGCCTC
Organism: Siphlonurus alternatus; assembly: GCA_949825025.1. Lineage (NCBI taxonomy): Eukaryota > Metazoa > Arthropoda > Insecta > Ephemeroptera > Siphlonuridae > Siphlonurus > Siphlonurus alternatus. Next base: position 8,765,504 of record OX463781.1, on the reverse strand, counting down.
GTCTGCCGTGGCCACGGCCCTGCTGCTGCACGACACGCTCGCCTGGCCCACCCAGTCCTCCGATGACCTTTCCTCAAGGGCGGCTGCCTCGCCCTACCAGGTAGCACGTAGACTCTTCAGACACGAACGTCATCGTCGTGCACGAGGAGGATTTGTCACAGAACGTTTTAGATGCCAGTGTCAGTCTGGAAGTCTATTCCTGATTTATATTATTTAATATACAAAAATAAGTAAATATGCTGAGCTGATTAAAATGTATAGATACCATGCAGACTTATTCTTGGTTTCAAAAACAACAACAAAATTTCATTTTTTAAGCATGAGAACCGAGCGTAAATATTGGCATAGAAATTTTTGCAGTACCATGCAGATTTAGTATTGGAATTTCGTACAAAATTTTTAACATTAATATTTGCCTAGACTAAAATCTATGCTAAAATACATGTGCTCTGGCTCTCGGTATTAGGTTCATTGACCAGTCTGTCCTCTAGCTGCACCCAAGTCATATTAGAGATAATATGTACCCGATACATGTGTACAATCATGACGTGATCTAACAGTCCCTCCCCCACAGTACCCGATGGAGACGGCGCGGTACCTGCTGCCCCCCGGTGCCCGGTACCTGCCGCCCGCGAGCTGCAGCAGCAGTGCGGAGTTCCTGGACTGGCCGGGTTCGTCGCTCAACTCGGTGGCTGCCGAGGCGGGCCGCGCGGCGCACGCTCAGGCCGCGGCCTACGAGGCTTACTACCGCCAGGCCGGCTACTACTTGCTGGCCGCCGCGCCTTCCTCGGGTCCTCAGGAGCCCGTCTACTACCAACTGCAGCCACCCTCGCCGCAGCCTCACCAGGTAAAATGGACCATCGTTAACACTGGCATGCCCCCAGTGAAGGTTCTTGAAGTATAAACAGCATTTCACTTACTTGCTACCGTGTACTGTATATTAATTGTGATGTATTCAGTGAGACAGAATATTACTAAATTAGGCCATAAAATAAACAGGTATTTATTTTTATTAAATTAATATTCGTATTTTAACGAGGCATTGATGTATAAAATAAAATATGTATGTGTATTGGGTCTCAAATAATTTTGGATGAATGAAATAATAATACGTGTATACAATCAAGAAAAACTGCATTAAATAGAAAAACAAAGTAACCAAATTATGTTTTGTTAGCTTCATCCCATCAGGAATCTCCCATTTTTCTTTTCATATTGTACAAACAGAGTACAGTGGTAAGACGATACTATAGATAAAGCCGATAAAATAAGTATTTATATAATTTCAGACAGTGTGTAATGAATCGAGAAATCGATTAGATTAAATGTAAATTGATTTAGTTCTTAATATATGAACGTTATCTAATAATAATGAACTATTTCTCGTTTATAAAAAAATTAATGTGTCGCCTGACTCACTCGCCCTCCTGTCAGATGAACGGCTCAGCCCCCTGTTCGGAGGAAGCTGCTACTGCCAAGGAGACTCGCGGGGGTGGCGAGGGTGCGACCGAGGTGGAGGAACCGGAGGGCAAGACGCGCTCGTGCAACCCTTGCATCCGGCACCACGGCAAGCAGGAGGGTGCGCGGCTCGACGCATACGACCTGGCCAGCCCGTGCTGCGACCCGCGCTGTGTGCCAGCCTCCTCGGCCAAGCGCCGCTCACGCAAGCACCGCCAGAGCAGCGAGGAGGCGCCACCCCCACCCCTGCCGGCCAAACCACCCAAACCCGCCAAGCCGCCGTCCAGACATGACTCCAAGGGTGAGTGCTCGGAACTAGAGAGTTTATAGTGGCCGCAAATAATTGATAATTTAATGCGTCGCAGTATTCTTATTTTTGTATGTTATCCACGTCAGCATCTCAGAATTAAAGTTTTATAACCTTTTATACACAAATTTTAAGATGGAACGTTATATTATATTAAATGAGAAAAGACAAGCATGCAAAGCGTTAAATTCATACAAATTTAATAACAGCTCTTGCAGTTATTCAAATTTATTTCTAATAGCTGTAATAGCCTACAAAATAATAATATTATTATTAATGGAGTAGTGTTTCCAGCCTACAAATGTTTGCAAATAGTTAATAAAATTCATCCCAGAAATTATATTTTATATGCGGAAATGTTCCAAGTTATATTTTTTTTTGCTGTACAGCCTATGATCGAAATAAAAATTTGAATCGGAATTCGAATACAACGAGAACTAAGTCTGTTTCCCACCTTCCGCGCCCCTGAAAGATATGCAACTGCTCTTACAACCATTGCGATGTAATAGAATTGTAGAATTCCCTGATTATACGAAGAAAGACATGAAAGTTTAAAAACATTTGTAGATTTTACTTCATTCAAATTTATTTTTAAGTTTTGCAATATACGTACATATTTACAATTTGAAAGAGTAAAGAAATTTAAAATTCTGTATTCTTCGAATAACTTGGTATATATTTACAATTTGAAAGAGTCAAGAAATTTAAAATTCTGTATGCGAAGTCACTGTTTTGAAATAATTAAAATGGCATCTATGAGGAATGCCAACAGAATAAACAGATTAATTATTTTAATTATGATTGTAATATAATCTAAAAGAATTATACTATAATATATATGTTTTTGACTTGCGACACATCTAAAAAAGGAATTCTATAGCATTCTGTGTAGTTTTCTTTGAAATAAAAAGTCTAAAAACAACTTGAAACCAGCCGAAATGTTCTCCATCTCTGTCCTGCAGTCTGCATTGATGCTCGTTGAAGCGAAATAAAACAATTTGGAAAACAGGTTTATTAATATACTTGAAGTTATTATTTTCTATAAAAGGAAATTTAAAAAAAAAATAGCACAGTGGCATTTTTCTCTGTCGAATAAAACGTGTAAATTACGTTCAAAATAACTTCGTAACTTTTTTCTTTAATAATAACTTTAATTTAATTACTATACTTATACTGTCATAACTTCAATGAAAATGTGGAATATTTTTACAATATGTTATAGTTATTTATTAATGGAAAATTAGTAAATGCTGAAATTTGATTATTTCATTTGAATGTTTCCTGCAATGGAATTATTCATAAAATTAATTATATAAGTTTCTTTTTTAATTTATCATTTCTATCATATATTTAGAATTGTGATAATTATAAGATATAAATCGGCATGAATTGAATATATTATGTAAGTATATAATTCATGATAGACAGTTTCATTGAAATATTCAATTGACAAAGAAAAAAAAATCCTCACCTATGTACACCCGTCGCCTTGGAAAATTTCCTACTTACATTTTCTTGTTAATCATCATGCCCTGTGTTATTCTTACGGGGCGCATGATGATTAACCAGGCCGCAAAGGGAAATTTTCCAAGGTGAATATTGTATGTACTTTTATAAAAGGTCTCAAATTGTGACGATGTTTCCACAGGGTGGCGCGAGAAGCTGTATCGTGTTCCTCTGGTCGGGCACGCCGTGCTGCATCACTCCCACGCTCGTCCTCCCCCCGCCCCCGCCTCCACCCCTCAGTCCCCACCACACCCCCAACAACCAACTCCGTCCGCTCCACCGCAGCCCCCCCAGCAAGCAGCCTCCACGTCCCGAGCACGACCCAACCGCTACGTGTCCGGCCCTCCTGCCAGTCACTGCAGCCTCCACTCGTGCACCTCGAGCGAGCTGAGCAGCGCCGAGGACACCACGGCCACCTCTTACAGCACCTCCATCAGCACAGACACCCTCTACTGGGACGGTGACACCCGACAATACTCCACCAAGAAGCAGTCACCGAGTGCCCGGCAACGAACCCAATACCCCACTCAACCGGGGCCAACATACATAGCAGCAAAACCAAAATCATGGGATAATTTAACTACAAAAGCATTTGGTGGTTATGGTTTTGGTTATGGTTATTTAGATACAACAGCTGTTCAACAACGTAATAAACAAGTTCAAAAAGCATATAAAAATGCAATAATGATAGGACAACGACAACAATATGAACAAGATCAAATGAGAAGACATCAAGCACAACAGAGTGGAGGTTACATGATACATAGACCATCACAACCAACAAAATCAACTGAAAATTTACTAACACCAAATGCATTTGAAGCATCAAGTTTGAGTTGTGAATGTTTAGATACAAATGAAGTTGCAGCTGGAGTAAGTTCGCCAATAGACGAACATCATCGTTTTTATAACATGCAAAGGAAATCTAGTGATAGTATTTTTTACTCTCATTCTCCAGATCCAATGTCAAGTAGAGGTTTTATAGACAAATCACACTCACAATCTGAACACAAGATGAGACCCCCAACAATGGTAGAAAAAGCTGAAGTTACTAGATTATAAATACACCGCAAAATATGAAAAGTTGAGAAGGCAGGTACGCGGATTCGGAAAAACAAAAATCGGAAAGGACAGGCTCCAGGTCAGTGTGAGTAAAAGAAACAAATAAAAAAAAATAAGTTTGGTAATTATGCCTACATATTATGTGTATCACCCTATTACTGGGTCTGGATCTGCGCCTGTTTTGGAGACTATACATTTCAATTATAATTTATAAAAACTATAGTAAAGATTCTTCCTAGAAATTATCACACAAGACTCATATAAATGTTTTTCCTTCTTCCTCAACAAATTTTTGGGGACCTGCAATTAAAATACTCAAAGGTCCCAAAGGAAGATCTTGTAATTTTAGGAGAAATTATTCATTTATAAAACTATACTTGATAATATATGATGAAGTTACATAGACGATTAAATTTTGCAATGGAACTAGTAGCGCCGTTTCTGTGTATAAAATTTCACCACATTTTGCTGTTGTCTGAATTACGTAAAAAAATAATAAGTGCCAATTTAGAAATGTAAATATAAAAATATTTTGATGTCTTATAGTTATAATCAAAATTGAAGAGAAGAAATGTGATTATAAAAAAGTCTTAATTGCACACCAAAAATAACACGTATACTTGCACTCTTAATTTGTAAGTAATAATATATATATAAAAAAAGTACTATAATGAGTAATGACAATAAATTACTTTAGAAAATAATGTGCTTTGTAATTTTTTAAAATTATAAAATATAAGATGATACAGTGCGCAATTAAGGTCTGTCGCTATGAAAATATGCAAGTGGAATGAAAAGAGATGTCACTACCAGTCTTTAGTAAATGATGTCCGAGATTGGGTGATTTTAATTCCAACATTTCAAAGGAAATAATAAGATTAACCGTTTTTAAATGAGCAACAGTCATTATAATTATGTTTATCTATTTCCTAGTCTGATTAATTTGTGAATACAATAATTATATGATAAGTTATTGCAGTTAAAAAAATGCCCCTATAACTCAGAGAGCAAAAGCTCAAGGCAAAGAAAGAAATATGAAGGGCAGCCGTGCCGTGATGAATGCTCCTGCTCTACCGTTGCGAGTGCGCCTCAACATTCCATTGTATTTTAAATTGAATAGAAGGGAGAGTAACGGTAAATAAACAAAGATGTATTATTTTGAAAGAATTAATATTATGATTTTTAGGATAGTAAGCACCGAAACTTTTTTTTTTTTCGATAAAAAAATAAAATATATTATTGTATTTTTTAATTCCTTTTGTTATATATAATGAATCTAACTCGAATCTAAGTAATAATCCTAATAATTACGTAATTTTATATATTAAAATTTACTATCATTCATAATGCTGTTTCGCTTTATGTGGCTCATCATATCTAATCATATGCTTGAAATAAAAATAATTTGATAATAATTTGTTTCTGGATCCGCGCCTGATTATATTTATATATATATTAATATTTTTTTTTTTTACAAGGATACACCCCTAAGAGCTTACAGCTCGCGGCGGGGTACTGGGTACGTAGGGATATTAGGGATATAAGGTAGGGAACGGATAGTGGCCACGGCCTGCATGCTTATTCGTCCCAGCGTTCGCTGAGGTGAGACTGAGGGAACCGTGGAAAACCTCAGTCAGGACGGACACCTTTACTTTTTCTCAATGGACCAAAGCGATGTCCAAAGCCTGGAGAACCACACACAAGTGCATCACTGCACTGGGTGGAAAGCGAGACGAATTTACCCCAGAGAGGGAGCAGCGTATTTTTTACTTGAAACGGTCACCCATCCAAGTACTAACCACGCTCGACGTAGCTTGACTTCGGTGATCTAACGAGAACCGGTCAATGCACTGCGCCAATAATATTATTATTAAAAAAAAATAATAATAAATATAAATATTTATTTATTTATATTTATATATATTTTATATTTTTGTAGATATGTATTATATAAATACATATATAACTATACATATAATAATATATATATATAGTTATATAATATTATAACTATATTATAAATGTTATAATAAATATTATAATTTTATATAATTATACGGTCCAATAATTAATAATAATTATAATAATTAATTAATTTTTCTCTCAATAAAAAAGATCGATATATATATATATATATATATATATATATATATATATATATATATATATATATATATATATATATATATATGTGTGTGTATATTATGTATTTTTTTTTATTGGAGGAATTTAATAGCTAGAGCTAGGCCTTGTAGGAGCCATCAATTTCCGTGTGCAGACTACCAATGCTGAGCTGCATGAGCACGGCCCATGGGTCTGCACGGCCCACGGGCCCGCCCGTGCAGATCCGTGCGCGAGCCCGCAGAACCTAAGCCGTCTCGGCGCCCTCCCTGCTGCTGGTAAAGCTCAAGCTGACCATCCTCACTTGCCTCGCTGCTTGCTGGCGAGCAAGCTAGGTGCAGTCCCGAACAATGGGACAATGCACAGTACATCCGAGGAGAAAAAAATTCAGCAAGAGGGCTTGTGACAAAGTGGGGAAATATAGTGTGTAATTTTCTTACTTGTAAAGTCCTTAAAACATTGTTGTACAGTATCCATATTAACTTGTTCATCAGAGAATATATATATAATTAATATTATACAATTAAAAATTAAATATCCTTTAATGTTTTGTAAAAATGTTGGAACAAAATTCTTCCAATCAGTATTTTTCGAAACGCAAACGTTGCGCCTCTGGTGGCCGGCTACGTAGCGACAGTCCTTAAATAATTAAAACTATTAGTACACATGAATATATAGAACTAATTAAGTAAATATGCTGTAATTTACGTAAGATATTATATAATTATATGAACTAGTCAATGAGGACTTTATTTATTGTAATCAAGGATCAAGAGATTACTGATCAAATAATCAACTAAAAAAAAGTCATAAAAATATATATAATTGATTCATTATAATTAAAAATTATAATTGTTGTATTAAAATTATGTACTGCTAAAAATAAGCACTGTTTTTTTTTTCTTACAGTTAGAGATACTTGTAAATATTATTTATCAATTATTATCGATATCGAAAACTTGCATACAGTGCATAAATTAATGAAGGTACAAAATTATGCTTCTCTGATTTTTGAGGGGGGGGGGGGCACGGGAACTATTTTAATTTTTAATATATAATATATATTTCAGGTGCCATGTGCTCCTCCCCACCCCCACGCTCGCCCACTGTCACTTCTTATCACTTCTTGGTAAAAGGGGGGGAAGACTAACCGCCCCCAAGCCCGTTCACAAGGCATGATCATCAAATTAATTATTTAAAAAATATAACACACCAGTACAGCTGACGTGAGTCGGCTCTGAACACACAATAATGGAGTATCGAACTCAAATTTTTTTTATTGCAGAAATGGATAGAGCGTGCAAAGTTATGCTACCCTGATTTTTTTCAGATTTTTTAGAACCCGGGAACTATTTTTAAAAAATTATTGAAAGTTCTTTTTGTGACGTCACGAGACGCCGCTCCTTAAGAAAAAGGTAGGACTTGCTGCCGCGTGACGTCACAAAAAGGACTTTCAATAATTTCTTAAAAATTGTTCCCGGGCTCTAAAAAATCTGAAAAAAATCAGGGTAGCATAACGTTGCACCCTCTATCCATTTCTGCAATAAAAAATTTTGAGGTTGATACTCCATTATTATAATATATAATAAAAAAAATCAGAGTAACATAAATTTGTAAAAAAAAAAAAAAAACTTATTATTTACTACGCAGTTAAAAAAAAATCAAATATGTTGTTATTATTAATTATAATATTTATAATTATTAAAAATTATTAATTCAAACCAAAACTTGTTATTTAGACTGACTCTGTTTATTTTTTGTTTATTATAATATTTTTTATTTTTCATTATGTTTTATCTCCTTCGTTATTTTACGGATTTTCCTTCATTTGTAAATAACATGGCAAAATTCTTATTGTATATACAATCTCTCTGTGAATAATTTGTTATTGGTATTTTTTTCTCTTATAAATTTTCTTTTCGGCACAATACTCTGCCACAAAATTGTAATTCAATTATTTGCACGGTATATTATGTAAATGAAGATATTATTTCATGATAAATTGATATTATATATTTGTGATTACAAATTCTCATATCAATGTTATTGTCTGTGATGTTTTATAAATATTATAAAAGGTTATACTGTGTAAAAATAAATGTAGTGTATATAAAATTTCTTTATAAGCTAAGTATTCTCTCAATTAATTTAGAAAGAAAAAAATACAAGTTAGCAACAAATTTATTTCTTTTTTTTTTTTTAAAAATAGAGTACCGACCTCAAAATTTTTTATTGCAGAAATGGATAGAGGGTGCAAAAATGTGCTACTCTGAATTTTTTTCAGATTTTTCTGAGACCGGGAAATATTTTAAAAAAATTATTGAAAGTCCATATTGATGACGTCACGAGGCGCCTCTCCTTAAGAAAAGGATAGGACATTAACGCCCGTACGTGGCGTCATAAAATGGACATTCAATAATTTTTTTAAAATACTTCCCGGTCTCAAAAAAATCTGAAAAAATTCAGAGTAGCATATTTTTGCACCCTCTATCCATTTCTGCAATAAAAATTTTTGAGGTCGGTATTCCATTCCATGAACCTTTTAACGTATAACAGCCCGAAATTATTAGAAATTTCCAAAAATAAAACAACGCACAAAATTATCATGCAGAGGTTCTAATTTGTTAAAGTAGAGTGAGCGATTGCATTTTTTTTTTATATTTTATTTTCTAAAAATAGTTTAAGCTGCCCTCTATTGAGAAATGAAAACCAAAAAATTCCATCTCAAATAGTTTCACCACAAAAAATTCCCAAAGTTGGTGTTTCGGAGGCCTTTGACGTGCAGCCTTATGGAAAATAAAACCGCGTTTTACTCCAACATTTTCTGAACTATGCTACCATTTAAAAAATACCTACGTAATCTATGATGAATTCTTTAATGGATTTTTAAATAATAATTTTTTTTTACGGAGCCGTTTTTTCGGAAAAAAATCTTTAAGTTTTTGCAGGTTAATTCCCATTAGGTTTTTCATGATTTTTTTCCAAGAAAACGACTCCGTAATTTTTTTTTTATTGAAAATTCATTAAAGCATTCATCATAGATTACGTAAGTATTTTTTAAATGGTACCATAGTTCAGAAAAAGTTGGAGTAAAACGCGGTTTTATGTTCCATAAGGCTGCACGTTAAAGGCCTCCGAAACACCAACTTTGGGAATTTTTTGTGGCGAAACTATTTGAGATGGAATTTTTTGGTTTTCATTTCTCAATAGAAAGCAGCTTAAAATATTTTTAAAAAATGAAATATTAAAAAAAATGAACTCGCTCACTCTACTTTAATTAATTTTAAACATTTTTAATATCATAATATTGCATTTAACATACAAAGATTATAAAGTTATTATACGTTATTACTAAAAAATAGAGGTTTTAATACAACCAGCTATTCGAAAATAAATTTTATATATATATATATATATATATATATATATATATACCTCTAAAGATGGCCGGTACAATTTAATGCCAGGTTTATTTTATATATTTATAATATATAACATAAATATATATTTGTGTTTATTTATGTAAAATAATATTTATTTATTTATTTATTTATTTATTTATTTATTTATTTATTTATTTATTAAATCTTTCATAGGCTGAAAATACAATAAAAGATAGAAACATGTGAGCCTATGGGGCAAATAGAAACGGCTGCAGAAACAACCAAATCACTATATAGTGTCTATTCACCTAATTAAACAAGAACATGGAAAAGCAGAAATATATACAATATATACAAAAATAAAACCAATAAGAAGCATAAACAATTAGACTGCCCAGTAGAATTACATAAAATTTAGAAATTAATTACATATCAAAAGGGAGAGGCATTGAATTAAACATCTTAGCAGCTCGCGGGAAATAAGAAGTAGCATATGCAACACTATTAGGCTTAGCATACACCAAGGAAAACGGGTTTCCTCTTCCGCGAGTGCGATGTTTAATTGACAATCTATTATCTCCCACAACCCATAGGTCAATATTTCCACTAAGGCACTTCTTCAAAAATTTAGAATCAATATCATCAAACACAGAACACAGGTTATTTAAATTTAATCTATCCAGATGCTGAACATGACCAAGAGTTTTGTCTTTAATTATGCGTCTAGTAGCAGTATTCTGAATTCTATTCAATTTATCCAAGTTATATGCAGTGAGAGGACGCCAAGCGGGTGCACCATACGTTATAATAGATTTGATAAGTGAAATATAAATATTTCGCAAAACACGTTCTCTGCATCCTCGCAATGACTTAAACACAATACTGATTAATTTTGCACATTTCTTACATTTCTTATATTATACTATATAATACAGCACATGCAATTTTAAAATATATATAATATAATATATCAGAGCTCTGATAATATATCCAGAGCGTACTTGATTCCTTATAATCAAGTACGCTCTGATATATCCCATGGTGCCGTCCCTTGCGATTTAAAATATCACCGCATAAAAAGTTGAATGAAAGTTATAAAATAGTACTAAAAATTAAAAATAGATGGCGTAAAAGTTTAGAAATTGATCACAATTTATTTTCTGATTAAGATTGTGACGTCACAAATCGTACAGCTGGACTACTGCGAGAGGCGAGAGAGAGCATTATCTCTGAGAGAGAGCGAAGATTCCTTGTATTTTGTTTGAAACGGTGACAAGGCAAGATTATTGAAGAAATATGGCAAGCCTCGCTAAGGTAAGCCGTAGTGACATTATTCTTCATATAAACATTATTATGCATAGAACCCTGTACGATTAATATATCTTAGGTTTAAACTCTTGCATAACCTTTTAGAACTTTATATTTGGATTGCATCCAAAGATTCCAAATAAGCTTAAAAAGTAATGTTCATTTAGAAGATCAAAGTTGAATTCTATTTTAAATTGGTGTGCGTAATATTGATTACATAATGCTGTACTTTCTGCATAATCAAATTTATGCATATACATACTGTACATTATACCCAGCTGAAGTTACCTCCAAATCACCTCCACGCCAGCTCCAAGGAATTGTGACGTCACGGAAAAGTACAACCCTCGCACACTGATCTTGTTTGTATTTTAAAACGTTAATTCTCGGGTTAAATGGATTATTAACGACCTGTAGACTGAATATAAATAGTATTTATAACATTTAAGTGTCATTTATAAAAATTCTATGATTTTTTATTAAGAAATTAGCTAAACTAAAAAATTAAAGGCGGCAAAATTTTAAATGCCATGTGTGTCGGAGCTTTTATTAATTAAATTTTAAAAGTTGTTGAGCTCATTATTTAATTTCTAGGGAACGAAGTGTACATCGTGCCGGTTACTAACACATCACAAATTATAGGTAACAACATCCTTTAAATGAATCCGTAAAAAAATTTGATGAAACCAGGGGATAAAGGAACAATTTTGTCTTGGAGGTGGAAATTTATTAAAAAAATCAACGATCCTCGGTATAAAATAATTTCTAGGGAACGAAGTAAACGTCGTGCCAGTTACTGACACATCACAGATTATAGGTAACAACATCCTTTAAATGAATCCGTAAAAAAATTTCATGAAACCAGGGGATAAAGGAACAATTTTGACTTGGAGGTGGAAATTTATTTAAAAAAATCAACGATCCTCGGTATAAAAAAATTTCTAGGGAACGAAGTGTACGTCGTGCCAGTTACTGACACATCACAAATTATAGGTAACAACATCTTTTAAATGAATCCGTAAAAAAAATTCATGAAACCAGGGGATAAAGGAACAATTTTGACTTGGAGGTGGAAATTTATTAAAAAAATCAACGATCCTCGGTATAAAATAATTTCTAGGGAACGAAGTGTACGTCGTGCCAGTTACTGACACATCACAAATTATAGGTAACAACATCTTTTAAATGAATCCGTAAAAAAATTTGATGAAAGCAGGGGATAAAGGAACAATTTTGACTTGGAGGTGGAAATTTATTTAAAAAAATCAACGATCCTCGGTATAAAAAAATTTCTAGGGAACGAAGTGTACGTCGTGCCAGTTACTGACACATCACAAATTATAGGTAACAACATCCTTTAAATGAATCCGTAAAAAAAATTCATGAAACCAGGGGATAAAGGAACAATTTTGACTTGGAGGTGGAAATTTATTTAAAAAAATCAACGATCCTCGGTATAAAAAAATTTCTAGGGAACGAAGTGTACGTCGTGCCAGTTACTGACACATCACAAATTATAGGTAACAACATTCTTTAAATGAATCCGTAAAAAAATATCATGAAACCAGGGGATAAAGGAACAATTTTGTCTTGGAGGTGGAAATTTATTAAAAAAAATCAACGATCCTCGGTACAAAAAAAATTCTAGGGAACGCAATAAACGTCGTGCCAGTTACTGACACATCACAAATTATAGGTAACAACATTCTTTAAATGAATCCGTAAAAAAATTTGATGAAACCAGGAGATAAAGGAACAATTTTGTCTTGGAGGTGGAAATTTATTAAAAAAATCAACGATCCTCGGTATAAAAAAATTTCTAGGGAACGAAATAAACGTCGTGCCAGTTACTGACACATCACAAATTATAGGTAACAACATCCTTTAAATGAATCCGTAAAAAAATTTGATGAAACCAGGGGATAAAGGAACAATTTTGACTTGGAGGTGGAAATTTATTTAAAAAAATCAACGATCCTCGGTATAAAAAAATTTCTAGGGAACGAAGTGTACGTCGTGCCAGTTATTGACACATCACAAATTATAGGTAACAACATCTTTTAAATGAATCCGTAAAAAAAAATCATGAAACCAGGGGATAAAGGAACAATTTTGACTTGGAGGTGGAAATTTATTAAAAAAATCAACGATCCTCGGTATAAAATAATTTCTAGGGAACGAAGTGTACGTCGTGCCAGTTACTGACACATCACAAATTATAGGTAACAACATCTTTTAAATGAATCCGTAAAAAAATTTCATGAAACCAGGGGATAAAGGAACAATTTTGACTTGGAGGTGGAAATTTATTTAAAAAAATCAACGATCCTCGGTATAAAAAAATTTCTAGGGAACGAAGTGTACGTCGTGCCAGTTACTGACACATCACAAATTATAGGTAACAACATCTTTTAAATGAATCCGTAAAAAAATTTCATGAAACCAGGGGATAAAGGAACATCTTTGACTTGGAGGGGGAAATTTATTAAAAAAAATCAACGATCCTCGGTACAAAAAAATTTCTAGGGAACGCAATAAACGTCGTGCCAGTTACTGACACATCACAAATTATAGGTAACAACATCTTTTAAATGAATCCGTAAAAAAATTTGATGAAACCAGGGGATAAAGGAACAATTTTGTCTTGGAGGTGGAAATTTATTAAAAAAAATCAACGATCCTCGGTATAAAAAAATTTCTAGGGAACGAAGTGTACGTCGTGCCAGTTACTGACACATCACAGATTATAGGTAACAACATCTTTTAAATTAATCCGTAAAAAAATTTGATGAAACCAGGGGATAAAGGAACAATTTTGTCTTGGAGGTGGAAATTTATTAAAAAAATCAACGATCCTCGGTATAAAAAAATTTCTAGGGAACGAAGTGTACGTCGTGCCAGTTACTGACACATCACAAATTATAGGTAACAACATCCTTTAAATGAATCCGTAAAAAAATTTCATGAAACCAGGGGATAAAGGAACAATTTTGACTTGGAGGTGGAAATTTATTAAAAAAAATCAACGATCCTCGGTATAAAAAAATTTCTAGGGAACGAAGTGTACGTCGTGCCAGTTACTGACACATTACAGATTATAGGTAACAACATCCTTTAAATGAATCCGTAAAAAAAATTCATGAAACCAGGGGATAAAGGAACAATTTTGACTTGGAGGTGGGAATTTTTTTTCCGACAAGTCAAAATTGTTCCTTTATCCCCTGGTTTCATGAAATTTTTTTACGGATTCATTTAAAGGATGTTGTTACCTATAATCTGTGATGTGTCAGTAACTGGCACGACGTACACTTCGTTCCCTAGAAATTTTTTTATACCGAGGATCGTTGATTTTTTTTATTAAATTTCCACCTCCAAGACAAAATTGTTCCTTTATCCCCTGGTTTCATCAAATTTTTTTACGGATTCATTTAAAGAATGTTGTTACCTATAATTTGTGATGTGTCAGTAACTGGCACGACGTTTATTTCGTTCCCTAGAAATTTTTTTATACCGAGGATCGTTGATTTTTTTAATAAATTTCCACCTCCAAGACAAAATTGTTCCTTTATCCCCTGGTTTCATCAAATTTTTTTACGGATTAATTTAAAGGATGTTGTTACCTATAATCTGTGATGTGTCAGTAACTGGCACGACGTACACTTTGTTCCCTAGAAATTTTTTTATACCGAGGATCGTTGATTTTTTTTAATAAATTTCCACCTCCAAGACAAAATTGTTCCTTTATCCCCTGGTTTCATGAATTTTTTTTACGGATTCATTTAAAAAATGTTGTTACCTATAATTTGTGATGTGTCAGTAACTGGCACGACGTACACTTCGTTCCCTAGAAATTTTTTTATACCGAGGATCGTTGATTTTTTTAATAAATTTCCACCTCCAAGACAAAATTGTTCCTTTATCCCCTGGTTTCATCAAATTTTTTTACGGATTAATTTAAAAGATGTTGTTACCTATAATCTGTGATGTGTCAGTAACTGGCACGACGTACACTTCGTTCCCTAGAAATTTTTTTATACCGAGGATCGTTGATTTTTTTTAATAAATTTCCACCTCCAAGACAAAATTGTTCCTTTATCCCCTGGTTTCATCAAATTTTTTTACGGATTCATTTAAAAGATGTTGTTACCTATAATTTGTGATGTGTCAGTAACTGGCACGACGTTTATTGCGTTCCCTAGAAATTTTTTTGTACCGAGGATCGTTGATTTTTTTTAATAAATTTCCACCTCCAAGTCAAAATTGTTCCTTTATCCCCTGGTTTCATGAAATTTTTTTACGGATTCATTTAAAGGATGTTGTTACCTATAATCTGTGATGTGTTAGTAACCGGCACGACGTACACTTCGTTCCCTAGAAATTAAATAATGAGCTCAACAACTTTTAAAATTTAATTAATAAAAGCTCCGACACACGTGGCATTTAAAATTTTGCCGCCTTTAATTTTTTAGTTAATCTAATTTCGGCTAATTTCTTAATAAATAATCATAGAATTTTTATAAATGACACTTAAATGTTATAAATACTATTTATATTCAGTCTACAGGTCGTTAATAATCCATTTAACCCGAGAATTAACGTTTTAAAATACATTCAAGATCAATGTGCGAGGGTTGTACTTTTCCGTGACGTCACAATTCTTTGGAGCAGGCGTGGAGGTGATTTGGAGCTAAGTTATGCACGGTGTACATTATGCATAATATGCATATTACCAATATTATACTGTACATATAATTATTTTATGATTTCCCACAGCGTTTAATTAGTCTATTTTATAAAGCTTAACTCTTTCACAATCAAAAGCTAAGCTAAGCGTTGCTTAACTGCAACGCTGCGACCCTCGACACTTTTGCAAAAAAAAGCTCACCTTGATTTTCTTACAGTATCATCGTATGATACACTGTACAATTGTTGCAGCAGGTGCTACGGCATGGTTTTGCAAAAAAATTGGACTATGTGAGAGGATCTTCAGTGTATGTAAAGTACAATATATGTTGTGTTCTCACAGGTGATCAAGGGCTCTCTGAGGTCGGGAGTCCGTGCCTTCTCCTCCACAACTCCTGCTACAGCTTCCGACAAATATCCCTGTGGCTACAGTTTTCGTGAGTTTGTCGCTAATAGAATTTACATATTTATATTATGCAGAATGCTGTTTGCATCTAGTTGTTATGTAACCCATAGTTATTACATAATATAATTTGTTATCATTGTAATTGCTACTAAAGAAATGCTTTGTGAATGAAGGCTTATCAACTTGCTGTGTGCTTAAATACAGTACATATTGTATACAAAGAATATTGGATGGAAGGGGGGGGGGGGAGGGGGGAAGATAATCTTAGAATAGAATAGAATATTTTTATTCGACCACTGGCGGTAATACAGTGACAAAAAATTTGCCACAATACAGCATAAGTCTTGTCAAATTTTTACATTTAAAACATAACACATACATAGCACTATGACAGCAAGTTCCTAATATAAAAATAAAGGACAAAACAATATCAAATCTATTTTTTACTTAAAAGTCACTATGAATATTTTCATATGAATATTTGAATTTGAATATACTTGTTTAAAGTACAGTGCAATGGGACAACATTGATTGAATAAGAGGGGTAACTTTAAACAATTATGAATTATAAGATGTTGAGACGTGCATTTTTAAAATTGTTCTTATTGAGGCAATATGCTGGCCATCACATTCACGTAAGTGCAATTCAGCTTGTGTCAGCCAATAAAAACTGCGTTACAAGCTGTCTCCTGATGTCTTTACAAACTTGACGAAAACCAAATTAAATGTGACGAGTAGTGTGAGTGGAGAAATTTTAAACATCTGATTGGTTGTTGTTCAAAGTTACCCGCCCATGGTTACAGTAATTGACTTGTACAGTACACTTTGTAGGAATTTCTGGAACATTATTCCCTTTTCAACCTAAATAAGTAATAATTCTTTTCATCCTCCCTTCTTTTATACTCTTCTTGATTTTGTTCTGGATTCTTAATCAACTCTGTTTTTATTTAAATCCAATACACTTGTCGAAGGTTTCAGTTTTTTACTCTGTGTGAAGAAGCTTTGAATTTCCTTAAGTTTTTCTCACATACAGTAACATACTAATAAAAACATTCATATCTGCTGGGGCAAGCAAAAGTTAAGACTTTAATTGTTGATTACATTTTGACGATTATTTGTTCAACATTATTTTATTTATATACAATGAGAAGTAAAAGTTCTAAATTATTTGGGTTCAAACGACAATAATTTACCTGAGAAAAAACTTTAACTTTTGCCAGAACATTAGACTTTATGGACCGTGAAACCAAACTTGATACTTCTTGTCTGTAATATGTAGTATAATTTGATCCAGAAAATAATGGCTGCATGTTCTGTCCATTGATCAGTCTTAGCTGATTTAACACTAGCATAGGCAGCAAGGGTGGGTAGGGGCCCCCTGATTCCATCTAACTACCTGAACTAGTTCTTTTCAGATTTAATCATAAAAAATTCCTTTTCTCACCTGTATTAGTTGATGTCTACCCTACCTACCTCCCTGTTTTGTGTTCTGGATATACTACTGTGCTGTAAAAATTATCACCCTAGATCAGTTTGAAAATGTTTGGATTAAGAAATAATGAACAATTTTAAAATGATAGAATTGAAAGTCATTGATATAATTTTATAAGAAATTATCTTAAGTTGCAGTACAAAAAAAAAATATATATATATATATATATATAATATTATGTAATTAGATTTTTTTTTTTTTATCAAATGTGTGAGAAATTGAAATAAAATTTACATTTAAATCTTTTAATAAAGATGGTACATATATCTGGAGAGGGAACAGATTTATTTATTTATTTATTTATTTATTTATTTATTTATTTATTTATTTATTTATTTATTTATTTTTTTGTGAAAACCAAGAAAGCACATTGGCATATTTTGCAGAGACCTACTTCTTCTAGTTTTCCCTTTGATACTTTGTGGAGCTTTCACCAGCCTGCATATTTTACTAACATTATAATATCTAATAACCTATTATAAATCTTTTGAAGTGGTTAACAGCAACGTTGCTTGTTGTACTTTCAACCTTGCACCTTAGACTTTCTGTGATAAAAGTCTCTAATAGACTCTAACTTGATGATTGTGCAAATGCAAAGTACATAAAGATGAGGTCTTATCAGCCTGAAGTAGATAAGTAACTCACACATATTGTCTATCAATAAAATGCCAAATCTTCCTTCAACTAATTTTGTTGAGCCTTGATTTCTTATACTTGCTTGCTGGAAAAAAAATAGTATGATTATGTAACATAACTGGTATATAATTAAATACATGAGTACATAGCATGTATGTCAACAATTAATATCAAGGCTGGTAGCTAGCAACAACACAATGTTGTTTTCAATCAATTCCCTCCTAACTAGTGACTACTTTATCAGAGCGTACTTGAGTAGGAGGCCAAAACCCAGCCGGCGCGATCGTCATCTGTCGAGACATTAGCCGTCCGGAATTTAAAAAATAACATGCAATGTAATCGGGAGGAAATATTTTTTTTTAAATATTTACTTGATATTAATGAAGGTGTCTTGTAGTGCGATAATACTTCAATGTAGTCTCCCGTTTGCTAATTATTTTATTTAGTTCATAAATATCATACTTCTTGAGAAATAAGACGGTAAAGTTAGGGCGGGAACTTGGTTCTATCTTCCAAGCTTTAGTAATGTATCATGACGTCACGAAATATTGAAATTACAAAAGTACTTGAATCAACTTTCATACATTATTTTCGATGTAGTAAATAACTTTACTTGATATATACAAAGTATAGAAAATGCAATTAAGTAAAGTGAAAGTCACTCGCTATGAAGAAAGGCTTTCAATGTTCATATGACGTCATCGCCAGTAAACTGACTTTTATTACTTCGCGCATGCCGGCGCATGCGCAGATGTAACAGAAGTAGCAGAAGTCGGGTTCATAAAAGTTTAATTTAAGTGTATTAATATTGTTTTTGCGTGAAAAAAAAGGTTGTCCAGTAAGATTAAACTATATTAGAGTTAAACTTGTTTCATTTTGAAAACTCTAGTATACAGCGTAATTGTCGTAAACCGTGACCAAAGTGAAGTCCTCTCCCATTTGATTACACGCAAACCTGCTGCTCAGTAGGACGGCTATTGAAAAGTGGGCGCGGTCGTGTTGTGGCCTTCTACTCAAGTTTGCTCTGACTTTATATTTGTTATTATACATTTATTGTTGCTTGATTTCAACATTTTGTTAAAAATACAAAACAACCAGTGTAAGAAAAAAATACAGTGTAAAAATAAAAAGAAAGAGAAATTTGACCACACTTTATTTTTATTTTTATTTAAAAAAAAAATGTTATTTTAATACAATTCAACACTCTGCTTCCCCGCCTCCCCCTTAGTGTTTTATTTTATTGTTTTTTTTTTTTAATCAAACCCTATTGGGTACTTCTATTTATTAATTACATACTACTTTGAAACCCCTTAGTTTAATGTAGGATGTTTAAAATAGTATTTTTGGGAGGGCAAGCAGGTGTAGATTTTCTAACATAACATTTTGATAATATGACAATTTTTAATGCATTAAACTAAAATGGGTACTGAATGTTTGATATTTGACAAAATATAAACATGGCCAGGGGTGAGAGATCTCCCAACCTTAAATAAAATTAATTACAGCCTACTCCGCATATGAAAATGTTTCCTTTGCTTGTTAAATGTTATGGCACTCTCCCTTCTTCTATTCTTTCACGGTATATGGCACTCGACATATAATTTTAAATTGTAAAAACCAGTAGGCCCAGTATGAGATATTAGAATGTAAAAATTTTAGTGGCTTAATCAAAAGAAGGGGTAAAAATAATGGTACTGTGAATTTTTTCAGATTTTTCTGAGACCGGGAACTATTTTTAAAAAAATTATTGAAAGTCTATTTTGAAGACGTCACGGGTGGCACTGCTTAAGAAAAAGAATGGGGCAGTGCCGCCCGTGACGTCATAAAACAGACTTTCAATAATTTTTTAAAAATAGTTCCCGGCCTCAGAAAAATGTGAAAAAATTCACAGTACCATATTTTTACCCCTTCTTTCGATTAAGCCACTAAAATTTTCACATTCTAATATCTCATTGCAAAGAACTTACAGCAACACTATCTAATATTATTGCCAGCTTCTACGGCTAGACTAAAGCTCCGTGACTTGGTAGTAATGTCATCAACTGCTCTCTCTTGTTTCAGAGCTGAACGAGACCCAGCAGGAGTTCCAGGACCTTGCCCGCAAGTTCACCAAGGAGGAGATCATCCCCAAGGCTGCCGAGTATGACAGGACCATGGAGTACCCCTGGGACCTCGTCAAGAAGGCGTGGGCCCTTGGACTGCTCAACAACCACATCCCACAGCACTGCGGTGAGTCCCTGCTCTTGATAAATAAAAATTCTTATTTATTCGGCAACAGTTACAGAACCAATGACCAAATATAATAAAGTCAATAACACAACATACAAAAAAAAAACACATAATAATAGTACCAATAAAAATGACTATAATATAAATATAAAGGAAAAAAAAAAACAAACAAAAAAAAAACAGTAAAATAATAGTCATGCACAATAAATAGCAAAAAAACAAAAAAACAAAAAAAAAAAAAAAAAAACTTAAAACAGAGCGTTCATCAGATTGGTCCGAAATTGACATAAAGAAGAGTTGAATATGTCCACATTACTATGATCAGATACAAATTTGTTGTAGAGATTTTGCACTCTTGAAGAAAAAACAAACTTTGATGCATCAACACGCCCCCTCGGAGGCTTGAAGAGCACAGTGTGACGGTTGTACCGAGGAGGCGCATTCAAACAGAACAAACTCAAAATTTTACATGAATTAACACAATTATTGAGGATTCGATGCATGAATAACAAATCACTAATATCACGCCTCACTTTCAGTGAATGAAGGCCCGCGCTACGACACAACGCGTTGTAATTATCTTTAGTGAACACAATATTCATTTTATTACACCACAATCTCAGAAAATTCCTCTGTTCCTTCCAACATTCATTTATTTTAGAATACAATAACATCATGGTTAGATTAAATTTGTAATTTGTTGTTGTTTTGCAAATAATATCTAACATAATTTATTGTTTCTGTGTGTCAACCCAACTTCAGAAATAATTCACTGTTGTTGTAGTAAAAAAGAGAAGACTTCTATCATGCTATTGGTACTGAACAGATTAATTGTACATATTTTTATACAATGTAATATGTATTGGTTTATTTAAAACTCCTCCTTTATTATGATTTTAGATAATTCATATCTAAACTTTACAACAATACCAATAAGATGCTACTGTATTGTAATTATTTTGAAAATTGTCCAGTCTAGATCATCCTAGATCATGGTCTTAGATTATCAGTCATCTCAATGAAAAATATATTTTTAATGAAATACACATTGTATGCATGGAGCAGCATTCAAGAAAAAGTCATTTAAGTTTTCAGTACTACTGTACTTCTTCATTTGCATAGAGGATTAACACAAATACATTTGTATGGCTTCTGTATACAGGTGCTCTAGAATGTGTACTCCAATGTTGTGTGAAAGAAATAGTTAATACAGTCCTACTCAGGCGCAGATCCAGGGGGGGGGGGGGCTACAGCCCCCCCCCCCCCCCCATATTTTTTTTCTGGATCCGCGCCTGGTCCTACTATTTGCATTTCAATTTCAACCAAGTTTATATGTCTCAAATTTTGCAATGTTCCCAAAAATGTATCAGGCTTTACAGAATTTGACATTATATTTAAATTATTTTTGCATTTTAATTATAAATCATGTTTTTTTTTTTTGTTTTTTTTTTTTCTTAATTTGATCGCAAAAAATCTGAAGTCAGAGTCATTATAATTTTTATAAGATGAAATAAAAAGAAGCATGTACAGTGTTATGAAATGCAAATTTTCCTTGGGAAATTCACTTCTACATGGAAACAATATAGTGAGCTTGCATCTGTAATTATTTCAATTTTTTTTCAATAAGTCTTCAATATCAAACCTCATGGTGTTTAATTGTACTTCTTCCTCATTGTGTTTAATTGTACTTCTTCCTTTCGGTGATTGTAATCTCTTGCAAGAAATGTTCGTGAGTGTAGACTAGAATGGGATGGGCACTTGCAGGAGGCCTTGGTATGGGGGTATTTGATGGCTGCCTGATCACTGAGGAATTTGCTTACGGCTGCGCTGGAATCAACGCTGTCCTCGGAATTAACACCATTGGAGTAAGTAGCTAAGCAGTAAGTGTTCTTGCAGGTGGTATGGACATGGGTGTCTTTGACGGCTGTCTCATTGCGGAGGAGTTTGCGTACGGCTGCACCGGAATCAAGACTGCAATGGAGGGTAGCGGACTGGGAGTAAGTTACTGTCTTCCTCATACCAGCAGGTTGTATATTATTATTATATAAGTTGTTTCCATCATTAAACTTATGGAGTGTTGATGGAACATAGTTAAAAATAGAGACAAGATAGCTTCCATTTATTTTATTATTTATTTTTTTCTTTCATACAATGCTAATTTTTGGTAGATGTTGTATATGTATATGGACTGTATGGAGTAGGTAGATTTAGGGGAAAGGACGTAAAAGTATTTGAAATAAATCAAAAGTTAATGCGAAGTTGTCATTTTTTTCGTTCATATTTCTTTTATAATTAATTGACATTTTAAAAAGCTGTAGGTTGGTGTTACTAAATTCTTTAATATTAACTGATACTGAATTAGGGAACATAGAATTTAATTTGTTAAGTTCCTGCAAGGTGTAGAAGGTAAATTGTGACTTGTGTTGCAGCAAACTCCCGTAATCATTGCCGGCAACAAAGAGCAGCAGAAGAAGTATCTGGGACGTCTTATTGAGGAACCCCTCGTTGCTGTAAGTGTGCAAGATAAAAGCAGTTTGGACGAAGGTTGCTTACATGGTCCTGATCTGTGCAGGGCTACTGCGTGACGGAGCCTGGTGCGGGCTCTGACGTGAACGGAGTGAAGACCCGTGCCGAGAAGAAGGGAGACGAATGGATCATCAACGGACAGAAGATGTGGATCACCAACGGAGGAGTCGCCAACTGGTCAGTTGAGTTTTCATCTGCCATCAAGCAGACTGTGTTTTTGTGTGGATTAGGTAGGCAGTAGTAGTGTTTTGGTGGCTAAGATTACATTTTTCATCATCAGTAAAAGTGCTCCATTTTGTCCTCGGACTCCTGGGTAATAGTCAACTTTATTAGAGTCATTTGAAACAATTATGCTACAGTAAAATTTTAAAAACCTGGATCTATTTGTATTAAATACATTTATTGGAATTATTAAATTGTATTTATTTTGTTCGTCTGTTTCATTGATTCTTCGAAAATTTAGCTCAATCATACTCAATAAAGTTAGGAGAGGATACAACTCTACTCATTCCTCTGTTGCAGGTACTTCGTCCTGGCTCGATCAAACCCTGACCCCAAGTGCCCGGCAAGCAAGGCCTTCACCGGCTTCATTGTAGAGCGAGAAACCCCTGGACTGACCCCTGGCAGGAAGGTGAGTCCTTGTCATAAACAAGAGTTGTTTTCCTTTCCTTTTTCTTTCAATTTTTCAAGAAATGAATTCTAGAAACTGTGCCTTCAAGCTATTTTGAAAGTAAATTCCAGATTTGAAGACTATCAATGATGTTTTATCTTTAAAATTAATGGATTGAAAGCTTATTCCGATCAGTAGTAAAATTAGTATTGTTCTTTCTTGTACTCAGGAAATCAACATGGGCCAGCGCTGCTCTGACACCCGAGGAATCACATTTGAGGATGTCCGAGTGCCCAAGGAGAATGTTCTGATTGGTGAGGGATCTGGCTTCAAGATCGCCATGGGAGCCTTCGACAAGACCAGGCCCCCAGTAAGTGGCCACCACTAGTGTGTGTTTGGTTAGTGCTGATGTGTGTGCTTGCCTGTAGGTGGCAGCAGGAGCAACTGGTCTGGCTCAGAGGGCCATGGACGAGGCCATGAAGTACGCCCTTGAGAGGAAGACTTTCGGTGTGCCCATCGCTCACCATCAGGTAAACTTTACCACCAAGAGAGAAAGTTAATTGTTGAATTTGTACCATAAATACTTAAAAATTACATGCTTAATTAAAAAAAAATATAAATTTTGAAATTTTACCAATGCAATAATCGTTCATTTGTTTTCCTACCAGAACATTTTACAATTTGTAATGAGCAACACTCACCATTACAGTTTTTTGTAACTTGTACAGGCTGTGGCATTCATGCTCGCTGAGATGGCCATTGGTGTGGAGACATCCCGGCTAGCTTGGATGCGCTCGGCCTGGGAGGTTGACCAGGGCCGTCGTAACTCGTACTACGCCTCTATCGCCAAGGCTCTGGCCGGAGACGTGGCCAACAAGTGCGCTACTGACGCTGTGCAGGTGAGAAATTGTTGTACTTCGTTTAAATTTTGTTGTTGTGTGTATTAAAATAAAAAAAGCTTGATTAGGATTTTTGATTAAGTTGCAGCTGTCTGAAAATATCTTTGGCTACCAATAAATAGTGCCTCCTAATTCAGCATACATTTATAATACAGATTATTTATGCTACAGCTTAATTATTTATTTTATGCATGCTTAATTATTTAACTTATGCATGCTTAATAAATTGTTTAATTGTGAACAGTGCTACTATGTCTTTCATAAATTAAGATTTACTTTTTGTCCATATTTATTATTTTCAGGCATACTGTATTTTCTTATTACTTTGTTTCAAACCTACTGCTTGCAAACATAAGAGGCTTGATGCTAAAATATGGACATAAGTAGTTTATTTTATGGTAAAAAATATATTTATATTTGTTTAATTAAAAATTAAACCTTAATTACACCTGAATAATTCGTGCTGATTTTTCATAACCAAAAATACTCAATCAGTAATCCACACATGCCCAGAGAACACAATCAGAATGCCATCTGTTGTCTTTCAGATCTTTGGTGGCAATGGTTTCAACAGCGAGTACCCCGTTGAGAAGCTGATGCGTGACGCCAAGATCTACCAGATCTATGAGGGTACCGCTCAGATCCAGCGTCTCATCATCTCCCGTGAGATGATCGAGAAGGCCAAGCAAAAGGCTTAAACTACCTACCTGTCTTGCCAAGTACTCTCCATTCACTGGACTTGCCAGCAACTATGTTACAATAGCGGACAACTTGTTACAACTTAATTTATAACAATACCGGTTTGTACCAATTGATAAAATCTATGAACCTCTGAGAGTTTCGAGGTTGTATATAAAATAATAAAGCGCTAAGAGTGCTAAGAGTCTATTGATGAATCCAATGAATGCATGTGTACTGGTTCAAACTATATAGGGAAATAATGTTCTTGCATGTAAGGTTCATTATTTCTACTTTTTAAATTTGTTAACTTAATTAAAATTCAACTTTTATGAATTAATTTTAAAATGGAAAATGTATTTTTTTATAGTTATAATTTAAAGCTTTTAAATTTTGAAATTCAGAACAAACTGCATTGCTCTGTACATAATTGTGCATTATTTGGTGTATATGTTAAATCATTTTTTTTATATATACTGTACTGATACATATAATAAAAAAACAATTAATATTTATACAAAAATATTTGGTCAATGGTTTTGGGAACTTGGGATCAAGTTTCCCACTTTAATAATTTAATCCAATTTTATTCATAATTATATTAATGTGCTTGATAATATTAATTAATGATAAATCACCCCTAGTTAAATGTATTTTGCTTTGAATATTTCTACTTGTGTTCTTATTTTATAGTTAATTGTCAAAAAAATATTTTTATTGATAAATTATCTTAAAATAGGTGCTAAATTATTAATAAATGTAGAATAAAGTACAATACATTATTTTAAATTATACCTTTACAGTTTCAATATAGTTCTAATTAAAGTTTTACAAAATATTGAAATAATAGTTCTATATATAGTGTTTTTTATGCACTTCCATAACATACCATACATGCAAAGATTTCACTGCCAATTAAGTATTGCAGTGGTATAACTAGTATGAAAGAGAAATTGTTTATATTCCTATCCTTTAAATTTATACATATGAATACATTTTTTTAAGGGTAAGGTAATCCGCCCAATGTAAAAAAAAAAAAAAAAAATAAAAATAAAAATCCCACACATGAAAATTATGAAAAAAAATTAAAATTTTCTCCTCTACATCCCCTATCAGAGCCTAAAATATCAGGTATACAAATTCGAGCTACAGTAGTTTTTGCTTTATGAATTTTTAAAGTTGACTAATTTTTACTAATTTCTAATTTAACATAGAAGTTTGACTTTTCCATGTTAAAAGTAGTCAACTTTAAAAATTCATAACTCAAAAACTAGCTTGAATTTGTGTAGCTGATATTTTAGCTACTAATAGGGGATGTAGAGGAGAACATTTTAATTTTTTTTCATGTGTGGGATTATTTTTAACATTGGACGTGCAAAAAAAAAAAAAAAAAGTTAATGTGCTCAAATATTTAATTGTTGAACAGGGTCTGGTTTAATTATAAATTTTTCATTGATCTAGGGTATTTTAATTCAAAAGAGGTACAGAGTAATATATATAGTTTCATTAGTTTCTATAATTTATGAATATATTTTTACCAGTAGCATAATTAATAAATTAACAAAGCAATCACAATTAGTTGATAAATTTCACATTTATTTTAAAGATCATGCAAATTAAGTCTGCAAACCAGCTTATATATTAATTATATATATATATTAATTTATTAAGATGTAATATCTCTTAATTGTAGGTTAATTATTCAAAATCATTAGATCAAATGATTCATATATAATGATAAATTTTAATTAACCCTTAATTTTAAGATAAAATAAAGTAAATCTTATACTGTGAAGTGTTCATCGATGCACATCGCATGCAGCAGTTCACAGAAATTTCTTAATTAATTATACTGTAAGCGAAGAAGTGATGATATATATAGCTAGAATGCATTTTACGATCAGACCTAAAATTATATTAATGAAATGAAATTTTATTGATAGCTTTCGCTAATTACATTACGTCATGATTATTTGTATTACACATGTATATATATATATATATTATATATATTAAAATCCTACAAAATTACATGTATATATAATACTATTATATAATATTAATATTATATATATCATATAATAAAATTATATGTTTTACTGTATTCCAAATTTGGATTAAATCAAGTATTAATTCATTATTTACTGTAAAAATATATTTAAAAATAAATTATATTATTAAGTAATAATTTTGGCTATGAATAAAAGACAGAATTGCAAAAGCAATCGTTTCAATCGGGTTAGAAAAAAGTGAGTTTGAAAGTGAGAGCGCTTAAATTTTCTATTTGACGTGCTTATAATAGTTGCCAATAGATGGCGCTGGTAGTAATAAAATTTTGCTTTCGGAATAATTTATAATGAACGCATTTACCCTAAAATCAACGTTTTAATCCATTTATTAACCATAAATAGCTTTGATTTTGCTTTCATAATGCATATAAATGAAAATTTTACATTATATACCATTTATAATAATTTTATTGCTTATCAAAATGTTTTTTTACATATCGCACTCCGCGACCTACTTTTCATGATAAAATTTTTTTGACTCATTGAGTAACTAAATTCACATAATTTCTATATAACTCTAAAAATATCATTATATAGTAATCTAGTAATACATTTTGTATATTAAAATAATTATCTAGCTAGTTTTCTAAGGTTATAAAGATAAATATTGTATCAGACGATTAGTGTCTGGATATGGGAAAGTGATTTGACTCGCTGTGACGCTCATGTCTGCCTACTGAATGTGTAAAGCAAGTGTGAGTGGTTGTGGCCTAGAGACCTACATTTCTGTGTTCCATATTTTTTATAGCTTTAACCAAGTAGATTTTAAGTGAAACCTTGACATAGAGTTAAAGTTCAAGGTTAAGTTAGTATATTTAGGTACTTATATTGTTGTATCATTAATTAATTAGGGCGTAAAATAGGTTTTAATAAGAAACATCAACATGCACGAGGAAGCGAGTCCTGCTAGCGTTCCAAGCAGCAGCACCAACTCAGCTGCGCTTGCTAACCCATCCTCGCCATCCCAGCAACAACAAGTAATCGAAGTTATAATTTCTGATCCCTTGAGTAATGCAGAGGAAATACACACCGCTTCATTTTCATCCAACAGTTCTGCAGGTAAATAATCAACATCATAAAATTTCCATTATTATTGTCTTTTTTTTTATCTCCTCATTCACCTTGCACTTGATTTCTCATAGGAAATCTGTGTAACAGGTGAAGCATATTATATCATTGTAATTTTAATTATTTATTAACATTGCCATTGTTATGAAGAAGCTCCGACAATATTTGTTAAATTAAGAAAGGTGTATGCATATTTATTGTAAGAAAATATAGGCCAAGGTTAAAATTACATTTAATTTTACCAAATAAAAAACATTTCATCATATTTATTTTTAAGGTGAAAAACATTCTTGATACTCAAGCTAGAGGCAAAAAATGAAGCTTCTAAGCCTGTAGGCTTTAGCTTGATATTTGGTCGCAGCTAAAGAAAAAAAAAAAAAAAAACGACTGCCTGAAAATAAAATCAAACAAGTTGCTAAGCAGAATGCCTGTTGGTAGTCAGACGGCAAAGCCATACCAAACGGGTTAATCCTATAGGTGGTCTACGCCCACAATTTATTTTTTTAGACACCCAGTGGATACCGGTAAGATAAATGATGTCAGTTGCCGGTAAAATGTACCATCAAGTATTGTACCGGTAATAAACTTTGTTCATCGTTCCAGGGATGGAATATGAATCCTGATATTTTAATTTACACCATATACAGTACCGGTATCTTCACCTTATTAGTTGATGTTATGTATTTTATAATAGTTCTGTTGTTATTACATAGAATTGAGGGCATATAAAAACCGCTCTTACTCTCAGTGACATAATGGAAAATGCGAGTGGTAATAAGTGAAATCGGAAATGAAGCGACTCGCGTAGTCTAACTCACGAGCCGTGACTTCTTTTTCTCCTAGTGAGATCGCGGTCGCTGAGAATGAAAACTCGTCGTCGTTGTTGCTTTGCTGACGTTTAGTAGGTCGTCTTTGCAGAAAGCAAGAGTTGTTGTTATGGCTCGATCGTTTTGCTCGATTATATTACTCTCCGGTTTTGCTGCTACGTTACCGTCGCTTGACGTAGGTCAATAATAAAAAGCTCATCGTAATATGTCGCTTTTATCACAAAACTATAATTTGAAAATAACACATAACCATAATGTTTTAATAAATATATAGTGTCCCGGTACAGTAGTTGTTAATTTAGTAATTTTCATTCTTAGTAAAATTAATCTCAAGCCTGATTTGTTACAGTAAATTCGTTAATCGAGTTATATTAAAATCATTTGTTACTTTCCTCCTTCCAAGTAATCTTACCCTAATAAGTTTTCTTTTTAAAATTAACTTGGCCTATTTCCAAACATTTAATTTTTTTTTTAATACCGTACTGTGTTTTGTGAGACGGCATTGTATTGTGTGGTTGAAGTAATGTATGTGGTGGTCGCTGCCTGCTTGCTTGCCTGCCTGCCGGTGTAGCACGGCTCGCTGCTTTTTTCTACCTGCAAAGCCAGCAAGCAGGCAGGCTGCCCTCATCATTGCGTGCTGTAGTCTAGCACAGCGGGGGCTCTCCATACCTTCTCAAGTGAGTCAGGGTAGTTAAAAATCAGCAGGTAGCACCACCCACAAGTATTTCTCTATAGGCTTTTACGATCGTAGCAACAATTTTGTTCTCAACTGTACGTTAATGGGTTAAAATTTTACTTTGGATGCCTTTACAAATCTCTTGATATTATTCTTATATTATGACTAGGACAGGCGTTTAAAAAATTATGAAATAGAATCGCAGTGTATTCGTTAGTAAGGAAAATCTATAATTATTTCTGATTTATAATGCGGTGGCCATTTATAGTATTTTTTTTATAGGTACGTAAGAGCAAATTGTCTTATCTTTGAAAAGCTTCTCAAGAAAATCTTTTGTTTGTTCATAACAAAATACATATTAATTTACTGATATATAGAGTATTATAATTTAACCGAATAGAGCAGGGTATCAAATAATGCCATTTGATTTTTTTTTCTGATTTTTCTAAGCCCGGGAATTATATATTTTTTTTTTAAATAATGACAGTGTGGGTGCGGACACCCCTTTTCCCTTAATATGTAGACGAACTTTAGTTGCTTGTTTGAAACTTATAAAGTTTGACTGTGACGTCACGATACAGTTGGACATTTTGCCGGGCAGTGTACTGAGGTGTCGGAGCCGCTGTGACCGCCCACGTAACGCCCACTCTGCGGCAAGAAGTATCAGCCTAGTATCACGGTCGTAACTCTGTGCCGCACCTCAAGGAAAATATGTGCTTACTAATTTGATGGGAAGAGTAGCGATGGACTTCACTGTGAAATTTTAATTTCCTTATACTCTCGCCGTCTTAACTAGCTGCTTGTTACACAATACGAAGTCTTGGAGGAAAAGGACATGTTATTTAGACGGAGATGGTAATGGTGGGCTCCAGTTTCTCCCACGATGAGGCAGGAGACAAAACAAGCTATAGTGGTCACACAACGGCGACGACATGCGTGGCCGAGCGCGAACCAGCCGTGCAACAAGCAAGCGAGCTCCACAATGCGGCCGCGAGCTGCTGTTACATGGAGTTATTACTTAATATCTCGTGTAACACAGGGTTGGTGTACAGGAGTGCAAAACGTCCAAGACGACACACCCAGCATTTTAAGTGGGTGTGGTGGTACTTTATGCATTTATTCCATTTGATTTTTACTGTACAGTCGTCGCCCCGGAAAATTTTCCTTTCCAATGATTACGATGTCCTCAATGTACTGTTTGAACACAAGGTGGGTAAAGTTTTTACTCACACCTTGTTCGACCATTGCTAAAATATCGATACCACTGCCATGTTTTGGTAAACGAATTTTTACAAGTATACATGCACTACCTACTCATTATAGCTACGCAGATTTCGTAATATCTCCGAGCATCAATACAGTCTGAAGAATTTTGGTTTACCAAGTTCACTTTATAATACTGTAACATTTCTTTTATTTGAAATGTTTATGTAACTTGTGAGTTCGACACTTTCAATAATAAAATTATTCACAATTGAATAAACAATCGATTATTAGAATAGGAAATTCAAATTTGTTCAATAAATTGTATTATATTTTTTTATTCCAAGATAACCATTTTTTCTCTCTACAAGTCCACAAATCATTTCGCTGTTTGACACGTCGCGATGTAAGAGATCGGTTTGGATTGATGACTGCTTGTGGTCCAGCCTGCTGCTGGTCAGGGATGCTGGGGATAAGATCGGCTCGGACACGGCGTGCAAGGCGGTAACACGTACGGCGAACGGGGCCTGCAGGTCTCTCAATCACTGACACCCAGTACACTACTCCGCATAATGATGGGGAACCTCTTTATGGACCTCCTCTCTCTTCTTGATTCGTCTATATAATGGACCCAGTAGACACAATCAGTGATATAGAAAAACAAATTAATGCATGGGAAATCATGATGAAATTAGTGTTGCCTGGATGCCAACAAAATGAATTCTCTTAATTGTGCATGCATATATTTATGTCCAATTAAATGCAAACGGCATAATATATTAATAATAACCATATACGAAACACTTTATAATATATGATTTTTTATTGTAAAATATTTCGAGAATTATTCATAAAAAGCCATGCTGTCAAGATATAGTTAAAGAATATAATAATATATATTATGCATACTTAAACTTTTTTAAATGCAGATTGTTCCAGGATTTAAAAGTCTCTTGCATGCTGCTTGGACTTTGAGTTAAGTTAATTGTTTGCTTCCACAATTAATGAACCAAAACTTTCTTTCAAAAAATTTAACTATATTTATATACATTATATAAAAATTTAGAAACTAGTTGTTATATTATGTTTGAAGAATTTTTAAGTCTTTTAAAATATTGTATGTTGAAAAGTGTAAATTTTAATTTTATTTCTTTAATAGAAACTCGTTGCATTTCTAAATCTTATATGTTTGTATATATTTCAAAGCAACATATACCTGTTTTTTTTTTTAAACTTGTTAAACTTGATTTGCTTAAAAGACCTTTATTTTTATGAGAAATGTTATTTGATGAAATATTTAAAACCATAAATTTGTATTTATAATTGTTAAGTTCGCTAATGGTCTATATATTTGCTCTAAAAATATGCAATGAAGACTTTATTTTTCGCAATAAAGTAGATAAAAAAAGTTCATAAATATTTGAAAAAAAAGTTAAGTGCTGCATGCATCAAATTTTATGTGCAGTGCTGTGCAACGTGCATGCATCATTATCATCATGGCTCTGCTTGCACAGTTTCATTGCACTCAAGTCCGTCATTTGACCTCCAAAAGAATTGCAAGTGCGTTGACTTGCATTGAGAACAATGCACATAATAATATCAGTCGACTGCATGACGTCTTACATACAGCCGCGGCAGTACAAAATGCAGAGCGAGTGTGATAACATCTTTATCTGATGCCACATGATAAAAAAAAAACAAAAACAGTCTCTTTGCTTCATACTTTTTTTCTGAACTATTCTGCCATTCACTTACATGGCTGTTGTTTTCTTATATTGATGTTATGAATTAATCCAAAAAGGTATTTATAATTAACTTTCATCAATTTAGAACTTTTTAATCTAAAGAAAATTAAAACTAAAAGTTTTTGGACTAGTTTTCTTAATGATCATGAGTCGATCGACTCCCATGCAGGTGTATCGAGTATAGAAAAAGACATTAAGTACATTTTTTAAGTATATGTACCGTATATCATCATACGAACAAAATAAATAAATAAAAATTATATATTTTTACCTTGATCGTGTGTTATCTTTTGAAAATCTTCGGCGCATTACTTTATTTTTATGTCTTCATTTAAATATTAATTAAACCACAATATAAACAAGTTGATGATGTAAACAATCAGATAATATTCTTATCGCAATTTTATTTTAACATGTAATCACTATGCAGAACTTTTCATTACGTATAGCTCTTTAAACTTTTCTTTGTTGATTTATGTCAAGTAATTATTGTTTTTGACTGCTTTAGCAAGTTAATAAAGTACTGTAATTACGTAACGAAGTAATGTTCCATATGGACTGCGTGGTGGATTTAATCCTATACTCTCTTTGTGGGAGTTTAGTTTGGAAATATTGGTGCTCAATATATATTATAATCTCACCCAAATAAGACGTGTAAATTGTATAGTATACAGTATTAGATTTTCAGGCTATCATATGATATAATATTTACAACATTAGTTTACTTTTTGTTAAGTGGAGCACTCACATGAACTGCCTTGATTCTTCGACGACTTTTTCTGCCAATCTCTCGAGAAAATGGTATATAAACTTGACACTTGGCTGTCATTGCGCACATATAAGTTATAGTGGTAAAAGTTATCACTCGCTCCATATACTTTGTGGTATTATTAAAAACATTGCAAAAGTCTCATAAATATTTTATTCGTCTGAAGTTCCGCGAATTCGTAAATTATAAATAGATAAATTTTGTACAAATTGTTTAATTTTTGTTTGAAGTCGAGATCAGCTGATATTGGTTTCCGGAATTTTTCGTAAATTAACGTTTAAAATACTGTGCACGTTCCAAAATTCTCAAGTTGGATGTGTGTATACATTATAATATTTGCTGCATGTATATAAATAATATATATTATGAAGTGTCTTATTTGTATAGTACTGTATATTATAGTTCATTATATCTCACAGCTTGCATATTAAATGCGACAGCTTGGTTTATATAATATTTAACATCATCTCGTTTCAATAACAGATTAACAACTTTTGCGATAAGAGTAACTTTCTTATCTATATCGACGAAACGATGGACGTTATTGGAACCTTAATGATGAGGAGGTTCCATCGCGAGAACCACGCAATGCATGCTGAGTAATTTACTGGGCCAAGTTCAAGCCTCAATTTAGATAGCAGCACGCCATACTATATACGTGCTGTATGTAATATAAATACTCTATGTATGTCGTTGTCAGCATGTACTGTATGTACTTAGGGCTTATAGTGTAGTTCAATATAGCAATTTGTGTCGTCACAAAATGTATTAATTTAAATGTATAAATAATACCTCAAAGCAAGAGATTTTAATTATGATTATGTATCAAGAATACTAAAGTGTACTGTTTTGTTTTATAACGCAAATGGGCACAAATTTAAAATTAGTGATGTATGTATAACTTAGCACTGCATTGACGGTATTGATGGATATTGCCTCCCGAACAGCATAATTTATACTTCGTTCTAGTAAAATAATTACCTTGTTACCTCCCCAGTAAAGTGTAATAATTCTATAGTTAAAAATTGTGACGTAATTAATACATCCCGTTATCTCCGTGCATGCATATGCAGTTTTTTTTGATATTATGACACAAAGCTCATTTTCTTATTATTTTTTACGTATTTAAAACCTTATCGAGCAACGAAGATAAA
Organism: Siphlonurus alternatus; assembly: GCA_949825025.1. Taxonomy (NCBI): domain Eukaryota; kingdom Metazoa; phylum Arthropoda; class Insecta; order Ephemeroptera; family Siphlonuridae; genus Siphlonurus; species Siphlonurus alternatus. Next base: position 8,730,689 of record OX463781.1, on the reverse strand, counting down.
AAAAAAGTTGCATTATCGATGCCATTACCGGCAGAATTATCATTGTTGAGTAATGGCTCTTGCATACAGTAATGACCATGATGATGGGTATATATAAAATTGCTACGAACTGCTGCATGTTTAATCTTGTGGCTTAAGTGACTCGTTTAGATTTTCATGTGGGAGTCTTATGGTAGTTTTCTCTCTTTATTACACATTGCGGTATACGGTGACACCCACACTTTTGACCGTTTATTTTTAATTCATTAATAATGAACGAGTCTTTTATGTTTTCATTCACTGTAAATTCTCTTTGATTTAATAAAGAGAATATATTTATCATTTTTTTTATTGCAAACTCTTTGACACCATAAACGTTGCTCCTACCCTCTCTATGTTATAGTAAAAATCACATAAGAGAATCATTTTTTCACCCCTCTCGCAACGCTACAGGATAGGAATATGAGCCTTGTGGACGATTTTCGTAGCTGACGCGTGGTATAGCTTTAATTGTCAGGTAGTGAACAATAAGATGAGGTGTTCTTATTACCTGCTAAATTACATCTTACAGTCTCTTGAAGTGCAGCAAATGAAGCAGGAGTACCGTTCGAGCACTCCCGCGAAAAGCAAGATAAAAAAGCTAGGACCTAAAGAAATTTAAAATTCAAATATTATTTCGATTTGTCTTTTTTCCTCCTTTTTTTTATCGGAGTTTGTAGCCAGAAAAAAAGGGTGTGAATATGTTATAATTTTCTGTCTATCTAGAAAATTGACCTTTCCATCGTTATCAAAACAAAACAGACAAAGAGATTTTTCTTGCCTGCATGGTACAATGTTGAACTGTATTTAATTGATATAATTACGAAATTATTAAAAAATAAACATTTCTTAATCACGATATTAGCCTATTTTTTAATAGCAATAAATTTTGATTCGACATGTTCATTTTTATTATATTATATTCAATCGTGCTCTATTGTTTTGAAATTTTGATTTTTTTTTCTTTTATGTATCCTACCTGTTTATAATTTTAATTATGTTCCAGCTAACCTGTAAAAGAATTTGATTTCAGTTGAGAAAGTTTTTATCCCTTTAAAAAAAAGATACAGAGGGATAATAAAAAAAGGTGCTGAGTCAAGCAAGCGGGGTAAATTTTATAGTATGAGAAATTATATGCTTTTAAGATTGGCCTAAATGAGTTGAAGACGAATATATATTTGGCCTAAGGTGCACTGGTAAGCTCAGAAAGAGGGTAAGTAGGGGAAGTTCAATCGTCTTGTTTACGAGCTTGGAATTGGGGTTGACAAAAAAATCCTCGGCCACATTTTTTTTTTCTCTCTGGTAAATCTTCGTTCGTATATATTTTAGTTTGGACATGGCCGCGTGGTATTGTTGCCTCCATTGTTGCCATCACTTTCTCTTCTTTACGATCAGATGAGCATTAAAATGGGTGCGTATCCCGTGCAACCGTCTTGTTATAACAGGCGGCGTTACTTGATATTTCAGGACTTGAGTAAATAGATTAACCAATTTTTATATCATTTTGATCAAATTGATTGTAATTTTCTATTAAAAATATGAATATAATTTCAATTACTTTGAACGATTATGTTTATAACTGGAATCAAAATTTTACTGACATTTTTTTTTCTCTTACAAAATAATAGAATGTATTATGTATGAAAGATAAAAATATAGTGCTATATAACAAACTTGATAATAAAAGTTTATCTTTTTCCACGTTATAGATACAGATTGAAAGGGAGAGGGTTTTATTCTTTTGACAGATCCCTAAAGAAAAAAATATAATATTTTATAACCCCCTGGGTACTCTCAAGTTTTTGCTGGCATCAGCCAAGTCTAGCCGAACAAGCCCAGCCTCTAGCTAGCCCGTGTTGTCAAGCCGAAAGTAGGTCACCAAACGAGCAACCCGCCCTACGTGTACCTCGCGCCGCGCGGTGGCGGTGCGTGTTTATACTGATCCAAGATGGCCGCCACGCGTATATATTGTAGTTCTAACAAGTGGCTCCCTCTGCCCTCCACCCACTCATACTAAAACTCAGCAAATTTATCCACGACGTCATACACTACGCATAATAAAATTGAAATGTAAAATTTTTATTCTTGTTCATTATAATTTTAGAATTGTCATTGGTTCATAATTATGTTATAAATAATTGCTAATGAAGAAAAGGCGGAAAATAATGTAAATTGCTAGAAATTATTGCAAAAGAGCACAAGCACTGTATATTGCTGCTTGTTTTATACTGCCGTAGAATGTTTTTGATCTATTTCAAAATATTATATTTATTCCAATGATATCGATGACTTCTCTCGTTTAGATAGCATCAATTTACTGTAATATTTATCAAAAGACTTGTTTAAGTGCCCTTACGTCATGGAAGATCATGCCTTACGTATAGCTTACCATTGATTTATACAAGTACAAATTTTAAGTGATATATGTAACAAATAGTAGTTTTTTGTGCATGTACAAAATCGAATAATGTTATTTTCCTTTAATGTTTAAATCTATTAATTAATATATTAAAAAACAGTGTAACATAACTTGGATTCGTGTATAGTATGTTCTTTGATGAATTTTGTGATTAAAAACAAATAAAAGTATCAATAAAATAAGGGGCGTTGCCAGATTAAATCACACGTAATAATAATAAAAAATGCGCAATATCGCACACAAGTAATATAATTCATTCTAACAGATCATATATATTAATAATTGTGTTTACATAATAAGGTTGTTTTATATATAAGAATGAGGGCAGTAGTTCCAATGTCATAATGTAAGTATTATGTGTTAGTACTGAATGACCTAAATTATCTCAAGTCATGTGGCTGCTGCGGACGATTCTTTCAGCTTCCATACCCATGTTTAGATTTTCTGCAGCTATACACCACCTGCTGGTCTGCACAAGCCTCAAGCAAATGAAAACGAAAGTCGTTTGACGACAATAACAAACTTTGCGAATATCTCATTGCAGATATTAGACTTCAATTTATATTAGCAATAAAGCATACATGGCAATGATCACGTATTATATGAGAAGTGATGTCTCAGTAAAATTAGGACCTAATTTTTTTCTGTTTTGATCTCTGCATGCCATGATTAAAGTGAAGCTTACTTGCATAATCTTCGCTAATGACAGTTTAATTGGTCGTATATACCCAGAGCATAATTAGCCTTCAATAATGTTTGTAATAATTCAAATCAAAGTATTAAGGTAGAGATAACGCCGAACAGCTGTTCGACGTACTCCCATTTGATTAACATGTAAACCTTCACAAAAATTCTGAAATTTTTTTGAGAGACAGATATTAGTGCCTAAAAGCCATAGAAAAATATTTCAAAACAATTTAACGAGCCAATTTTTTTAAATTAATTTTTTTAATTTTCAGCATAGTGCTTTCCCATGGAGAGACAAACTATGAACTTAAGTAAAAAAAAAAAAAAAAAAAAATCGGCTCGTTAAATTGTTTTGAAACTTTTTCTATGGCTTTTAGGCACTAATATCTGCCTCTCAAAAAAATTTCAGAATTTTTGTGAATTTGCTAAGGTTTACATGTTAATCAAAGGGGAGTAGGCTGTTCGGCGTTATCTCTACCTTAACTTTGTGGGAATCTAACGAACATGCCATGTTGCTAAACAATTAAAAAATTGATGGGACTATTTAGCAGCAACAAACCCCTAAAATTTTCTTACAATGTTCGCACTTCCCTTCATCAGTTCGCTGCATGCGTCTGAGAAAATGGTACAAGTGCCACAACAAGTTAGTGTTTATTGTTGAAGCTCTTGCTGGGATATAAACAATCGAGACGAAGCTGCAACACCACCCGCCTTGCCAGCAATATCTATAATATTAAAGTCGTCACATAACGTCAAGAACAGTTTGTACTTCGTTGTAAATATTTCGCCATATCCGTGATGGAGCTGCTGAAAATTACTATTCCATGCATTCATTTTCTTCAATTTAATTATTAAGTATATAATAATTATATTAAACATTTAGTAGTTTATTCTTTGTAATGTTTATAGTTTCGAGTTTTATTATAAATTTTTATTATATATAATATACACAATTATTATTATATAACCAATTAATTTGAATTTCAAATATATTTCTTACTTATTAGATAAAACGTGTATTTATTATCCTGTGTAATGCATATTATATACAACATCTGTTATTATACTGATACCTTTTTTGGATTTCGTTTGTGTAATAAAGTAATTGATGATGTATTACAGCAGCTCATTAGCATCTATTTTATTTATATTTACATTTATTTTATCTAAATAATTATGATATATATATATTAATATTATACAGTATAAAATACACGCAGAGATATTGTAGTTTCGCTTTCTTCTTCACTATAGAAAGCAGCAAATCTATATTTTTAACAGTGTAAAAAGAAAAAAAAAAAAAAACGTTAAATCAAAAGTCTAAAAAATATCCGTGTGTTGATCCGTCTGCCTGCTGACGTGAGGTCCTGTTTTGCAATTGTAAATAAGCTTTCGGTCTTGGGACAGATTTGCATGCGACTGGTGGTTATAGCCGCTCCAAACGTACAGTACTTTTACTAACGGCAGGTTACCGGAAGATACCGCCACTTCCATGTCCGACGTTAATAAGAATGGACCACACGATACCTCAAACAACGGAAGTCCCAGTCTTGACCTTGACACACTGATAGATAATAGAATGCCGTGTTAATAAAACGGATGCTAAGTACCGGTCACTATGTATGATTAGCATTACAATGATACTGACGTCATAATAATAATGAAGATGATGTTTGAAGAGTGTTGTTATAATTGTGTTTCATTAATAATGAGTCTTTTGTGGCAATAATTGCCACTTTTCATCCCTTAATATTACCTCTATTGTGTTCTAAAGTAATACTAAAGGATGATAGATTATTTACATGTTGCGCTCTATTATATAGAATAGCTGCAGGGTACGATTATATTGTGCAGATCAAAAATCATCCAAGGTGTCGGTCTCATGGTAAGTTCGTATATACGTATAATATAATGCAAGCTTTACCTGATGGTGGCGCAGGTGTCAAATCAAATTTGTTAAGTCAAATCAAATCACTAAGCATGGCCGAGCGCTTGTGCCACCATCGGAGAAAGTGTGTACTGCATCAGTTTTTATTATTACAAACTCGTCATTATACACGGTTGTCTTACGTGTTCTTTGAAACACTGTAAAACCAAGCAATAAAAATTATCAAAATTTATGCAACTAATTTAGAAGGAAAATGCGGTCGTCATATATTTGTATGTGATTGCAATAAAGATAAGTTTCAACCACAGCAATAACAAATTATAATTATAATAATACCTTGAAACAGAAATACAGCATCAAACAACAATGCACGTCAATTTAAATTATTAATTATTACTGTATTTTTTTTTTTTTTTTTTAATATTACAATCGAATTGCAACATTCTCATCGTTTGGATCGTAGCTGAAAAACAAAAAGAAAAATAGTTTATAAGTCCATTTTAGTATGCCGTTAGATCATTTTTACATTCAATTAATAAAAAAGAACCGATCCGGTTATATTACTTTAATGTGGCCAGAGTGGACTTTTTTTTTTTTTTTTTAGTATAGTGTACAAGTTTTAGGATGTCCAAAGAATTGAAAGTATCGTAGCGTAGATGTCATCCTCTTTCAACTGCATTTTGAAGTAAATAATAATCATTCAATGCACTGAAAAAATTATTATTATAATTTAAGTTTATGAAGTTGGAAATTTCCACAAGGATCGAGAATCTGCTTTGATTATCTCGTTAATGGCTGCATGTACTGTATCTCTGCATGTGTACTTGAAAATATACAATATCGGATTAATATTTTTTTAACCTTTTCGTTTAGAAATGGAGTTTATAAATATAATATTATTACAGCCGGTTGTACTTGCAGTGTATGCCTGCATGCATGACAGGCTCCTGTGATATATACATACTAACACTCATTACTGTAGCATTGTGTTTTATAGTGTTGTGATTACATTAACAAACATTTTATTGTTGTATTTCCATTGTTAATACATCATGACTCTCTTATATATATTCTTACATTAATGACATGATGTTACATAACTTTTTATCAAATTATCATATTCAGTGAAAGGATTCTTGAATATTAGTATGCATATGAAATTATACATGCACCATGCATGTTATTATTATAATATGTATATATTATTTAATTTATAATAAAATGTTTGATTAATTATAAACAATCAATTAAAAATTTGTAGTCGTGCATGATTTTGGAAATGAGTTCATTGATGAAAAGATTAATATTATGAGTGAATTGTGAAATAATCGTTAAAAATGTCACAAAATGCGCCGATCTAATATATTATAATTAAAATGTTTATTTTCTCTAAAGCATTCTTTTTTAAACTAAATCCACGGCAAATTGAGTTACCTATTATGCAATATAATTAATTATATCAGAGAATATTCCTTCCTATATTATCTGTTTAATATTAACATAAAATGTGTGTCAAAATATTGCTCCATATTTGATGAACAATACAAAGTACAATAAAAGTAATTTGAGAACGAAGCATGCAGAGATGATAATAAGTATTATATTGTGAGTTGATATACTTGCAGCAGTATACGATAAGATATATATTTTTTTGGATCAGTGGGTCAATTCTGGGGTGGGCTGATGGGCTACGTTAGCGTTGCTTGGCTAAGGGTTGATAAGGGCAGGCTGCAGACAGGCAGCCCGGTCGATAGAGCTTGCCTACCCCAGCATGCGTGAGCTTGCCGCGGCGCTACCAGCCAGCTAAGGGTGTAGCATCAGCAGCGACCCAGCCATACCAGCCCTAGATTGTCAGGGGTTTATTGGGTCAAATAACAACGGCGCGTGGCAACAGAGCTGCTGCTGATAGAGATGTTAAGGGCATTGGGTGTAGCACCGGTAGTTGGCAACACTGATGTATCTTCACCATGTTAATTTTTGATCATTGCTCCTCGGAGTAATTTTTATGCTAGAGCTAAGCTGATTGCTGTAGTATCAAGATAATTAGTAGCCCAAGTGCACAATTTGGCTAAATAAAGCCTGATTTAAAGAAAAGTATTTTTTAGTAATTTTTTAAATTTACATGCATTTTTCTTTTTTCTTTTTACTTTTCTTTAAATCAGGCTTTATTTAGCCAAATTGTGCACTTGGGCTAATAATTATCTTGATATTACAGCAATCAGCATAAAAATTCTCCGAGGAGCAATGATCAAAAATTAACATGGTGAAGATATGTCACAGTGTTGCCAACTACCGGTGCTACACCCAATGCCCTTAAAAGGGATGATCATTTAGTACAGTATGCTTAATCCTGTATTTATTGTTTTGAACTAATTATATTCTTATAATGATTTATTGAATTAATTAAACGTTAAATTAGTTTAATTATTAAAGGGTATAAGATAATATGCCCAATGTTAGAAAAAATTTCCAGACATGAAATTTTTTACATACCCTATCAGTAGCTAAACAATCAGTTATACAAATTCGATCTATAGTTTTTGAGTTCTTAATTTTTAAAATTGGCTAATTTAACATGGAAGCTCCATTTCTCCATGTTTAAAGTATAGTCATAACTCGAAAACTAGATCGAATTTCTACACCTGATATTTTAGCTACTGATAGGAGATGTAGAGGAGAACATTTAAAGATAGGTTTCATAATTTTCATGTGTGGAAATATTTTTAACATTGGGCATAATTACTATCTTACCCTTAATTTTGGTGACAAATAATACTACATAGCAATTTATAAAAATTTAAAGCTCTATTGTTAGAATTTTAATGTACACCAGAAAACAATGTGAACTTGGTATTAGAATGTTTCGAAAATAAAGTAAATATATTTTTGGATTTTTTTCATTATCAGATTATCTGCATGCAATATTTAATTTTGCCTTGAAATGAATTTGATCAACTGAGTGAACTCGAGAATTAAAATATTAAAAATATAAGTGATAAAAACTTACCGCTTCTAGATTTAATCTAATCTGTATTTAAAAAAGAGTTGATTGAGTCTCAATATTATACATGCAACCTCGATTTTCCATTAAAAAAATCTTGTCCAACGCATCATGCAATGCATGAGCAATATTGAAATATTCTATATATTATATAATTTGGTCAATAATAATAATAATAATAATAACTGGCGCTAAACCACCCCAACTTGATTGGGAGTTAAAAACAAAAAAAAAAAAAAAAAATAATAATAATAATTGTTTATTGGGTTAAGAAATACATAAAATGGGAGGGAAAGACAAGAAAAAAAAAGAATAAATAACCCAAATGGTGGATTGAAAAAGGCAAATGCCCATTCACAATGTGATCAACCACCAAAAATGTCAATGTCAATGTAGTCCATTATATTTGTCGTTTGTTCTAATTGATTTACACGAATTCTTTTATATTTTATGTACAAGTCTTACATATAAATAAGATTTTGAGCCCTGCCACGGCAAAGCGGTGGATTACAACGTCCCGCGCTCTGCTGCCTGTAGTTTTCAGAAAGACCGCGTAGTGGCGCTAGAGATGCAGTGTGGGAAACTGGGGCATACATCAGTATACTGGAATCGAGGTCGACCTACACCTATAGTAGATAGACACAAACATAGCACATCAATGATCACATTATCGAGTGTGCACAGAGCTAGGGGCAAACACGTGTCAAATGCCGTGGGAAATTTACCGAGATACGGCTTCAGAGCTGAACACCATTGTTGTAATTTAGAAAAATAGACACTGTTTCTTCTATAATAATCATGAAAAGGGCACAAATCAATAGGTAATGATAAAAGATCACATGTTTTGACTTGCATTTTACTAGGCTCGATTTCAGTCTATATAGTTTAAACGTTAATTGTTTTAGCATTCATTGGGGCTTAGGTCTTTTTGGCTTCAATCTACGTGTGACAAATTTCATCACAAAATATTTATGCGTTAACAAAAATCCTGTAGTTTTGATTCCCTATAAAACCCCATTTTTTTTCTTTTAATTATTTAGGTTTGTTTCATTTTTTTTTTTTTTTTAATAATATTATATAATATGAATAACATATAACATATTAATTATATTATATAACGTGAAAAATTGATGATAATATTATTCGTGTAATAAAAAATAAATAAATTATTCTGTGAATTCACAAAGAAATAGGTCAACTTTTGCCTTAAATAAAGGAGCAGTTTAATTTTATATATACTTAGCATGGTGATTTATTGGAGTATTTAAGATGACGTAATCTGCTGTTTTAAATTGGCATGTGTATTTAAAGATTGATCTTGATGGGTGTTTTAAAATGAAAAAAAAAAGTTCTTTAAGCAGCTACATTATATAGTACATCTTAAAAGTATGTATTTTTCTTTAATTTGGAACAGTAGATAGGTCTAACTAAATAGGCCAATGTTATTAATTACGTTGTAAGAAAAGTGCAAGTTCAATGAATAAAGAAGAAAAAAAAAAAAAAAAAAACAGAAATGCAGCATGTTAATCTATATTTTATTTGCTCAAATAGGTGAAGATTAAATAGATTAATTATTAATAAACTTGTATTTTAGTTTTAGATCACATGCCTTGCTATTTGTATAGCTCAATACCACTTACAGATCCAATAAATTGAGCTTCAGCACGAAATTTCTTGATCAAAACAAAGCGATGCAGTGAGCAATGCACGTAGCCTACATTACAGGCTTCAGCCGCCATGCTGTTTTATAGCGAAACTTGGGTAGTTTGATCATTGCTTGTTAGAACTAACTATTGATAGAAGCTTCAATGCATGTAAGTAAAAAAATAGTTGTTAATTTGATTTGATTTGTTTATTTATTGGATCCAATACAGAATACAGAAATGCCATAATAGAACAGAATTACGCAATGAAAGTCATTGTACAATAGATGCAACAAGAAAAAGTGTTTGAAGTAATGCAAATTTTCCTGACATTTAAATTAGACTGACCTGACAAAAAATGCTAATACTAAGGTAACGTGCAACCCTTTTGGTGCATTTATATACCCCAGTTATATATTATGCTTGAAGGGAGTTGGGTTAACTAGGAATAGCTAATGGCTTGCTTCTGCGATGTTGCGAATCCCCGTAATGCGGTCAGTCTTGTTGGCGGTCCTCCTATTAGCCCCTCGTGTGCTGATTCTCTGCTGTTTATTGTTATGCTGCTAGAAGCTTCCGCCTCCACCCCAACTAGGAGGCTATTTGCATGACCGAGCTATTGCCAGCCGACACAATCAAACAAGAGCGATCGCTTTAGATGTGCCTAATAAACATCATGCTTTGAATGAATCTTCAAATTTTAGGAAGACGAGGGTTCGTATAATATATTATATTTAGGATATAGTGTTCCTTGAAATTAAATCAGATTATTTTCAAGCTATAACGAAATGTTGTTTTATTAGTATAAATATTATACGCGCGCTCAAACTTATTAACAAAATTAGAATATTATGAATGTAAAAGAAAAGTTTACAGAAAGTGGAAATTAATTGGCCTATAATATAATAATTATATTCCAGATATATAATATTAAAAGAGAATAATAATTTATTATAGATAAAAAAAAGAGGCAAGGGATAAAAATTACCACGTTGTGTATATCATAGTTACAAATTTTCGTTTCTATGACGCAAGAATGCAGATGATTCGAATTAAACACACGGCCATACCTACCAATATTTATTTTCTATTTAATCCATCACCTTTTATCAACGTTTAAACTTTGAAAAATATGTAAAATAATGAAGAAAATGCAGTCATTGATGAAACGATTCATTCTATATAGCTTCTTCACCTTGACTTTATTTGGATGTCGATAAATTAGTAAAACTAAAATATTTGTGATTCCGTATAAACTAGACCCAAATTCTATTGAAAATGTCGATATCCTATTTTTAACTGACATAAAAAACAAACTAAGCTACAAATAAAAAAATTTTTCACTACAGTGTTGTCATATTACAAAAAATGATAAGACATGCAATTAAATTAATTGTGTAATGGCGTTTAATTAATATTGACATTAATAATAAAAAAATTATCATTAAAATTAATATTTTAAATTTGACCTAAAATTTAAAATTTGTCCCTTATAAAAGCTCTTAAGTCCTTTTTTTTATTATCGCTATAAAAATGCAATATTGTAGCAATTAATTTTTAATATAATCATCAATATAAAATCTTATTTTTAAATAACAATTTAAATAAATATTCTTATAAGAGGGAAGAAGTTTCTCTATTGAAAAAGTAATCATTACACAGAATATATTACTACAATAATATGACTCATCAAAAATAATTATTATCATTATTACATTCCAAATTGTAATTGATAAAAAAACCCACGTACATTGCGGTTATAATAAAATTGTGCATTATACCTACCGCCGTGTGTAATTTGGTCATAATAACTTTTCCTTTCGTTAACTCTCACTCGTATGTCTGGCAATTATTATATATTTTGGCTGAGTAACCCACTGACCCACTAACCTTGGCTTCACTTTCGCTTGGTGGTGGGCGTTCGGTCTGACCGACTCACCAGCTGTCACAAAGCCTGTTTACACGTGTCATACTGCACGTGACCCTGAGACAATAAGATTTAGACCACTACAGATCACTGCATTGATCAAATTAATTGTGTTAAGAATTAAGATTGCGGATTTCTTTAAATTGGCATTATTGTAAATCTTGCAGAATTTTTTTAATTTTTAAGTGAAAGAGGGAGATATTATTTAATTAATGGGTATTATAGAAATGGGTATCCCATAACTACTCGTACAGTCGTTTGATTATAAGAATTTGTGATTCACATTAAACTGAGGTATCTAAGTAAGTATATAGGATTACCATATAAAAATATTCATAAAATTAACAAACAATACATATAATTTACTGCATTAATTATCTAATGTCATAATAATTTACAACACAACAGTCTAGGATTGAAATTATAATTTAGATAATTTTGTTTTTAATTGTATTATAGCCAAGTATTACATACATGACATGTGATTTGTCTTAGGTAAAATGTATTGCAATATAAAATGCATATATAAGAGCCAAAAACCTAGCACAACAAGTCACTTTAAAGTTATATATAATTATATTATATCTGTGCATCTTGAGTAGCATCCTACTCACTCTAAAGCTGTGGACTAAAATAAGATTTAACTTTGTTGGAGCTAAATATAAGAGACCTACTTAATGTTTATCACACACACTAGTTTAAATGTAAAGAAAAATGGCATGCCAAAATATGTTGTATATTTATATATTTTTTGATCTACTAATTTGAAACACTTGAATAGTGTTTGCTCAAAATTAGTTGACCTCATTTTTAATGTTTGGGAATTTTTTGCATGTTTGCTAAAATACTGCTTATAACAAAAAACTGCTGCACAATCAAGTCAAAATTTTCCATTCAGAGTATATTTTAAATAGGATTAAAAGTTAATATTTTTTCTCCGTTTCAAAAGGATGCATATATAGATTTGACTATTTTTATGATCTCTTGAAATAAAAATGCATAATTATAATTATAATAAAATTGATATTTTTCATAATAATACTAACTTTTATAATAAAAAAATCAATTGAATGACGTTTAACACCTGTTTTCTCAGAAAGCTAACACAATTATTTGTTAGTACACGTGTATTTATGACAAATTGCAGTCATACAGCAACCTGCATTTGTACAACCATTTTGTATCATGACGGCGATGCGGCGCGTGCAAGTAACAACATAATATGGGAATACTACTCGGTATTTAGGGTAAGGTCATGTGTAATTGCATGTATGATATTTTTTCTTTAACGTCATAAAAATTAATATCATTATTTTTACATGATTTTTACTTTAATAAAGATGAAATTACCTTTATATTATGTGCATTTTGCTGCTGCGTAGTAAATGAAGTACCCTTTTTTGAGTGTTTAAAATACCTTTACTGTAGAAAATAATTCAATTAATTAAAAATAATAAATAATATTAATTAGAGAGAAAAGTTCATTTATAAATATGTTCATATTGGTCTCATATTGTTGCACTTTCTGACAACTTTTTATACATTTTTTTTCTTCGCTCAAAATGTTTTTTTTTTATCCTTGTGATGCTTACTTTACACAGCATATAATATACAAAGTTCTTTTAATAAGTTCATGCAAACGAGTAAGCAATTTAATTTTAATTAATTACTCTTCATGCAAAGTTTAATTTATACTAAAATTTATAACATAATCAAGCAATTTATTAAATAAATTTAATAAAATGAAATGTAGGTCACATTTTTTTATTCGCCATGGTAAAGAAGTGTATGTATATTTACTCTATAAAGTTTTAAACAATGCAGTATTACATAATAAAGTAAAAAGTATTATATGATAAACGATATGGTTAAAAAAAAGTTTGCGAGCATAATATATATTTTTTTTTACATTTTATAAACAACTTTCATTTAAGTTTGGCACGCTAAAAAAAGCATAAGTGTTTTTTTTTCTTCTATTTTTATTATGGAGAATTAGTAGTGGGGAGGGAGGGTGGGAGTTAGTCCTATCGCAATATTGAAACTGAAAGTGGTGCCACTGTCAGTGGGTAAGTGTGTCATTAGGTCGACTGGGCCTGCGGCTATGGAGTCACAGCATTACTCGGTTACATAGTGGTGGGGATTACTTGCACAAAGATGAGATTATTATAAAGACAATATAAGATAGTGTTAATGTCAAAGATTGTGATGTCATACATCTAATTTTTAATATTATTATTATCAGTCCTATTTTTATCTTCCTTACACGAAAAGAAAAAAATTAATTTTTTAAAACTGTGAGTGCAAGTCTTTATTGCTCTAGATTTGAATTCTCTGTCAAGTTCTTTTAATACTGATCATTTTAATAATCAATTTGGTAGTTGCCTTTACATATGATAATATAATATATAACAAACCGTAGATAAGTCAATCCCCTAAAGATTTTCCCACAATTCCATGTTAAAGATTTTTTGAGTGAGTAAAAAAAAGCCTTGCCGATGTGCGTTTTTGCCATCATGCAGAGATAATTGCTATAATATTGCTATTGCAATACATATTTTTGAAAATAAATTTACGTGCATCATTTCTAGAAAATTTATAATTACGTTTAATTTTTATGCTATTGCATAGAAAAAGTGATATATTTTGCAATTAAATAGAAGAAAAGAAAAAATGTCATCATATTTATATGATGACTTTTAATTTACACTTGAAACGTCGTATCTTTGTGAGTATACTTACTTACAAGAGACGTGGTCGTCATCATCATTCACTTGCGTGCCCCCCCCCCCCCTCCCTCCTCGGTGGTTCGCAGCCAAATCTAGGTCACTGTGTCGACTGTGCCTCGTGCAAGCTGCTGCTGCTGCTTCCACATACATAATCTTTCTGCGTCATTTACTTATTGCCATTGCCAGTGAAATTAAAAAAAAAAAAAAAAAAAGTAAAAGGGAATTCCCTTTTCAAACGTCACACTACATATAGTATTGTCATAGTAAAGTTATATATATTTTTAATTTTCTGAGTAATTAAAAAATATTTGGAAATGGGGAATTCTTTGATTTTTAAAACGGAAGAATATTTGACCACAAAACTGACAATTATTTAAATTAATTGTAATTTTAATGAGTTCCTGAGATAATTAATAATATAATATCATTGTATTTTGCTGTTTTTTATTTATATAATATGGATAGAATACAGAATTTTATACAAAAAATTTCACTAAATTTAAAATAATATTACTTTGTATTACTGTAGCAGTAAATCTTGTAAGAATATTTTTACATCTCAAAGCTTAATTTGAATGATTCTGTCTTTTTTTTTATGCAAAGGATACGAAGTAATTCTAACTGAAAGTCATAACTTGCTCCAAAAATAAATAATGTACTTATTTTACACATTACATTATTTAGGTTAACTTGGTAATAATTGCCTGGTTATTATAGACAGATAGTATCAAGTACCGATCTGTGCGTGCTTATTTCGTGTTATCACGTGGCTGTTATCAAGCTAGCTACCAGCTGACTGAGGTATCAGATAAAGAGGGGCTTTCTGCCTTGGAGACGTGATAAAGACCGCGGCTCAACATTGTTTGCTGTGCGACTGTTTGCTGATGCACCAGATTGGCAATCTTGCTTATGTCAAGACTCTTGACATTTTTCGTTTCATAAATTTGATGCATGCAGGTTGAAATAAGAAAGAGATTTTTTAAAAAAAAAAAGCTGAAAAAGTGTTGTACTGAAACCCATTGACAGTTTTGATAAAATGTACAATGTATCATTTTTTACTGTTATGATGTTTTGTTGTTGCTTCTATTTTTAACTTTTTATTAATTAAAAGAAATCCAAACTGAAAAAAAAGCAAATTACATTGTAATAAAATGTTGAGGCTAAATATTGCTATATTATTATATATTGAAGTGTCTTTAAATAGAAATTTCTTACAGTATTTACGTTGGATGTGTAATATACACTTGGTGCAGTATATTTGTTATATTATTTATTTACTTTATTATAAAAAAATGAATAAAAGTAAAAGTGCTATTATTTAAATTTGATTAGTCACTTTTAAACAAAGGTATATACATTTTTAAGCGAAAGTATTCTTTTTTTATTATTATTTTATACAGATTTCGCTTATAGAAAGTGAAAACATAAAATAAAATTAAAAAAAAAAAAAAATCAACCAGACAAGCGTACCGCGTTTGTCTGACTGGGAGAGGAGGGGGGCGTAACTTGAAAGTGAGAGTGGGTCTAGTTTAGTGTGTCAGTATGTCAAGCCTGCTGATATACCATGCCATACCAGCTTGCGTGTGTATATGACGATGAGGCGGGGTACCAGCGGAGGAGGAGAAAAAAAATGTTGTAATTGAAGAGCCCATGACGTAATACCCATCGATATAACCATATAGATTTACCTACAAGAATATCCCTCCACTTATTTTTTTCTTCTGAATCATGTGATATGACGTCATTATTTAAGTGGTAGGGAATATTGTTGATTATTAGAAATGCAAAAACTGATAGTTTTGTATATATGTGTGTATAAGGTAAGTAGGACAGTAGTGGCAATGTTATATGGTTACCATGTCAGGGTTATCTTGTCATGTCAAGCTTGATTCTATTACTATAATAAAACTTATACCTGCTGCCAGCCTGCATTGAAACAAACCCATCTTTTTAACATAATATAATAATAACGACTTAAATGACCTTAAAGTTTTATTTATTATTATCTTAATGTTTATAGAATTATCTCCATATGTTCATTAATCAATATGTCATTAAAATACATTAATTTTATTACCAGTATATTTATTTATTGATTGACAAGATATTAATAAATTATGTATATTTCTTTTTACTACAATATTTAGGTCATTAGTTTTATAACAAAATTTTATTGTGGATAGATACGTAAAAATACGCCTTAGCTCTTGATCAAAGCGTTATCACCTAAACAATATGGCAGAAATATTTATTAACAGGATGTCCTGTTGTGAATCATTTGACGTACCGTGCAAGCAGTTTTTTTCTCCATTCACAATCTTCCTGTACTATTATTACATTTTGTATAGCATTATTTTCTATGTATTTTATGGATAAAACAAACAAATAAATTTAAAAGTTGTCATATACTATAACATGCATTTTAAACTTGTAATACACTGATCTTCAATAGTAGCTTATAATATTATAATATAGAAAATTATTATTTTTTTTTCCAGAAAAAAAAAAATAAAAAAAGCAAGAACAACAATAACAGTACGTTTTTTGAAACTCTCATTAATCGCTTTTGCATTTTCTGTACAAAATATCTCTATGAAATATCTTACTTTAAAGGTATACAGGCCTCAAATTACAAATTAGACAGACATTAAGAGTTGCTCAAGTTTATAATCAACATTCGTATTATTTTTACCTGCGCGCGGTGCGTCTGTGCGAAGTCGCGCTGTAAAGAAAGTCCTTGCTGACGTCACAACTCACAGCTAGCACCGATTAGCATTGAGTTGTGACGTCATCAAGGACTTCGTGACGTCATCAAGGACCAAATTTCTTACTTTGAACTGCGACTTCGCACGGATGCAACACGCGTGGAAAAAAATGATGCGAATGTTGATTATATACTCTAAACCCACTTGGTGACTGTCTAATTTGTATTTTGAGGCCTGTATGCCTTTAATGATGAAAAGTCAAAGTAGGCGTTTCATTTTTTTACATTTTAACCCCTTCAAGTCTTAAGTATATACACGGAGGAAAACTAGTTAGTGTTTTAAAAGGTTAACTCCGAGTTTTAGCCTTTTAGGTTAACATTTAATCCTTTTAGGTTAACTTTTAAAACCTCTAAGACACTAACGAGAAAAAATATTAAAAAGTTAACCTGCTGGAAGGATAAGATACTATGTTAGTCTTTAAGTAGATAGGAACTTAGTGTTTTAAATTCTACATATAGGAGGCTATCCTCTAGCAGGTTTACATTCTAGTCACTGCAAGATAAAAATTTACACTCTTGAAAGGCTAAAATGCTAGTATTTTAAAGCGTATAAAGAGTTATCCTAAAGCAGGATACGTTTTTAGTATTTTAAAGTCTTACTATTGGAGCTATCCTGTAGCAGTTTAACAAACTAGCGTAACAAGATAAAAATTTACACTCTTGAAAGGATAGAAAGCTAGTCTTTTAAACTTATAAAGAGTTATCGCGAAGCAGGTTACGTTCTTAGTACTTTAAAGTCTTACACAGGAAGCTAACCTGTAGCAAGCTAACATATTAAACGCTACAAGTTAAAAAGTTAAACTCTTGAAGGTCTAGAAAGTTAGTATTTTAAGAGTTTAAAAAATTATGCCGTAGAGGGATAAGATTTTAGTACTATAGTTTATGATGGTAACCTTTATGTATTATTAGAATATTAATCCCTCAAAAGGCTAAAAAACCATCCCTTATTAAGTGTATAAAACCTAACGGTTTTCTGCGCGTTGAAGATGCGCCTTCACCATCATCCAGCCTTGGCGTCGTTCAGTCGTCTCTGGGCAGTTGAGCAAGCAATTCGTGTCTGAATTTACCTATAACTGGTAAGTGTAAATCATATTTTTAATTTTATTTATCATTATTAATTCAATAGCATGGAATAAATTGTTGTTCTAATATGTTTCAGAAGAAGATAACATCACACGGAAGACGGGAAAAAAATGATTTTTTTCAACGCAAAGTCGCTGCTTGAAGGAACTTATTTATAAGGTAAAATAAGTTACATTTTTTTTATAATTATAAATTTTAATATTGTTCTCTTAATTGTTTCAGATACATGCAGGAAACTTGCTGTTACCTATGCCCTGGATTACAAACTTCATAACGATGGGTTCAATGTTAGTCTCGCTGCAAGGAACACTAATAAAATCATCACGATCGAGTACTACTAAGTACTGCACTACTAGTACTGCTGCAGAAGTTTGGCAACTCCGGAATTCCTGATTCCCTCGATCCAATCTATCATGTAGACAGGATAAAAATTAAAACTGTTAAAAGCTAATATCTTATCCTGCTAGAAAGATAAAAACCTACCGAGCTAAAAGACTAGAATCTTAGTGCGTTAGGCGGCTGGGAACCTAACCTGCTAGCAGGCTAGAACACTAACCACCGAGAAGTTTTGAAACTTACTCTCTTATACAGGTTAACATTTAATTCTTTTTCTCTGGATAACATTTTAGTCTCTCAAAGTTTTAAATCTAATACTTTTACGCGTTAGGTACAACATTTAGTGCGTAAAAGGTTTGGTTTTAAAACTAAAAGTTTAACTTTTTCTGTGCGTGTAGTAAACATTAATCAGAACGGATTCGATTTTCATTATTGAAGAAATCGAGACTTCAAAATTGTGTTTTGTTTTTTCTTACACAATCATAAAAAAACCTGTTAACTTTTATTTATTCTAAAATAATTGATTCACGAATTCGACATTATACAACCTATAAGATCGTGAGAAATTTTCTTTGTTATTATACTATGTAAAATTAAAAAAAGTCCTTCATCTATATAGTTTTAATAACATCATCAGATGTTCACGTGGTTGTTGCATATAACTGATTTGACCTTGCTGGTGGGAACACGTGTAATTTAAAATTCAAATTACATGATAATTCGAAACTCCATAACGCCTGCAAGAGTTTGTTTATGCAACTCTGCGCACACGAGTGCAACAAAATTGCATACTCTCCAGGATATTAGATCAAGGCCGCTCTTGTTGAAGAGTTTTTTCTACTTGGAGCAGAGTTTCCACACTTCCATAAAAATAATGCAATATACTTAAGGGAATATTAAAATTGCATTTTTAGTTTTACATGCAAATTTTATCAAGAAGTTTCCTTATAAATTTTTATAATGTAAGAATATTTAATTTATTGTGATGCAGTGATTCACAGAGAATAAGAATAGGAAATAAAAAGGTTTTTATTTGAAAAAATATACCAAGTTAGATTTATAATAATTTTCATCCAGTTTTTTCCAGTATATAAGATATAAAACATTTTTTTTTTTTTTTTTTTTTTTTTACTTTTTAACTTATATTATTATAGTATGAAAAATATGAAAAGTTTTTAGTTTAATGACTATTATAATGACATTAAGTGAAAAACTATAATATGAAATGAATTGGAATCACATCAACTGTGTTCAAAGCATGTTATGACTTCTAAATGATGATGTGTATTATAGCTAAATATTTTCATTACTTTAAGTTAAATGATGTTAAACATTTATCAGAATTTAAAGTAGAGTTCCTATCAGCTGATGTCAAAAAATGAAAACTGAGTTAGTATTTTTTAAAAATAGTTCCAGTGCTCCTGCATAAGGAACCGAAATCCAAAAAATTCCATCTCGCACATAAGTTCTCCAGAAAAAAATTGCAAATAAAAGTCAGAGTGAACGCGTCGCTTAACATGAGACCTTACCTAAAACAGACCCTCGAATATCTCGAAAAAATACACCGTTAGGTGGTATGAAAAAAATATGACGATGTTCTATGACCCGAGCTCTAACAGAAAAACGAATAAAAAAAAAAATTCGCTCGAATCCATTTTTCCGTAAAAAAAATCAAGAAAATTTCCCATGTTAATTCCCATAAGAGTTTTTCTTGGTTTTATGACGGGAAAACGGATTCGAGAACGTATGTTTTTTAAACAACTTTTGGTTAAAGCTCGAGCCATAGAACATGGCTATATTTTTTCAATACCACCTAACGGTGTATTTTTTCGAGATATTCGAGGTTGTTTTTTCAGGTAAGGCCCCATGTTAAATGACGCGTTCTCTCTGACTTTGGAATTTTTTTCTGGAGAACCTATGTGAGATGGAATCTTTTGGGTTTCGGTTCCGCATGTAGGAGCACTGGAACTATTTTTAAAAAATACTAACTCGTTTTTTTACTCTCTTTTTTGTAGTAGACCCTTTACTTTAAAATATAGAACTCCAATTGATTCAGATTCAGAAAAGGTTTTATTCAAATTCACATAATACAAATACAGAGTTAGGATTCAAAACGTCTAATTATATCATCTCTACCTGAGAACTCCAATTGAAAAATGATTGGTTTAACCTCGTATATTACATTCTTAAAAAAAGGTAACTGAAATGGAGCTAAAGAATCACCAAATTCAATATAATGATAATATTATAATAAATACAATGCCAATTATTTTAATAATTATAAAAATAAATTTCGAAGGTAATCTAAAGTAATACCGTAGTTCTCTGGTGGCACCAGCAGATGTCTCTGAAGTCGACCATGTTCCGGCGGTAGCAGCGCCAGAGCGGATCTCCCTCCGAGCTCCGGTGCTCCAGAGCCGGGGAAACCGTGACGCAATCACTTACCTGCCTAGCTCTGTGCTCTTCGTCATGCTCCGTGACGTCACGTGGCCTAGTTTTTTATTATTTAATCCAATCCTAAAATCATCATAATGTCTCACACCCGCCCTCCTGTGGTGGTACCTCTCTTCACTGATCATTATTTTTGTAATCAGAACGAATTAACAAATTTTATACAGGTAATTATTTTATTAACTTCAATTTATCACTGTAAAAACAAAGCATAATATATTAAAATTCATGAAATAATATATTTCTATTTTAAGTTTTATTTTTGTATCGTGGATTTTATAAATGTTCATTATTTTGTTTGTTACAGATATAGTGCTTTATTTTCAACGTAATAATAAAATAAAAATCTATAAAAAGATACGATAAAACCAATTATAAATTATTGCTCTCGATGCAATGTAATATTCATCAGGCAGTTTAATTGATATAGAACGTTAACTTTAGAATTAATTTACAACACAAAATGTACCTTTTTTTATTTACTAGCTTATTTCTAACAATTAATTCGTTAATTAGAATTAATGAATTAATGTCGTAATTTTTTGTCATAAAAATGTATGTTAATAAACAAAAATAAACATAAATATCTTCTTATTATAATCTTATCTAAATTTTGATGGTATGTTATTATAGTGTGTACCAATGTTTTGGTGCTTATTGTTTTGTCTTAACATATAATGAGGTCAAGGACAGCCGCTGCAGTTGCTATGAGAAGAGCTTATAATATTATTATAGCTGAGTAAAAACTCCTCATCGTCCCAGTTGGTTTCATCCGGACGCTTCTAAACAACATAAAGAAAATTCCAATATAACATTGATAAAAAAATATATGATGGAAACCTTGTAAAAAGTCGTGCGGTTACAGGTTTGAATTACTTACCGAGCGAAAGAATACAGATGCAGTTTGTGACTTTTCAACTTGTAAAATTAATGTATAAAGAAATTATTGTTATAGGACACGATGAGTAAAGTGACGTCCTAGCTTATGAAGGTGGCTTGGACTTTATTTTTGAAGGATATTATAATACTTCTTCACGATTCTAAACGCGTGATTCAATCATCTCTATATAGCATTTAGATTACACCTTTCTGTCGATATATATTATATCCCTAGCTGCTCGTGCTTGAGATGAGATGGCTTAAATAGCCCGCCCAAAATATAACTGGATTGATCTTTAAACCGATTTATAAGATTTCATTGTTTTCATATTGAAATAGGCCAAGAATAATAAATATGATGATATCTCTTTAATTAGTAAATTTTAAATAAATAGGATATTTTTTTTTCTGTAATAATAATTAAATTCTATATTTTAAAACTTTATCTTTAAATTAATGTTAAATAAGTTGCAACCAAATAGGTCAAAGTCAAGGTATTTTAACGATTATAATTTAATTACAAAACCACTGTGTAATTCATGATGTTGTGCAAGAGTTTTTTTTTTAAGAAAAAAAAATGTAATGTATAAAAAATTAACTCCTCGTGCATATTTTATAAAGTTATAAGTATAGTGTTATTACATATTTTTTTACTGCATAGTAATACACAATAATATTGTAAAAGTTAATTATAAAGTAAATACTGTAGATAATTTTATCGTTATAAAAAACTATAAATTAATTTTTAATGACGAAACATTATAGAATAAAAATATAATTAGTATAAAATTTATTGTAGTCTTGGCTATATTATGGTAAACCACGTAGGTTTTATCAGAATGTTATATATATTTTTTTTTCCTTATAGCGATGTTATACACAACAATCAGTGCCTACTAGTGTGTAGACAAGCCTCTATTCTGTGTATATATGTATGTTTACTGTCCGTCACGCTTTCACTTCCATTACTGTAGCAAAAGCAACACCTAAAAGATACCATACTATGACTTCTTCGCTCTGTCTTTTATTATAGGAAGAAAGAGAATAATAAAAAAAAAAGTCATATCCTTTGTACTTTCAGGCTATTTAGGAATTTTATTACATAGTGTAGGCATGAGCGCGCGTGTAAGATGGCTTATTACTTTTTTTGAATAAGTAAAAGTGAGAACCTCATTTTGTTATGTCGGAATTAATATTGTTTAAATTCTATTGCATAGTGGCTAGCCGCCAAATATACCGACATATTATATAGAAAGGGAAACAAATGCAACGATCGTGCATTTAAACAATACAAAAGCATGCTGTTGGATTTTATAGTTAAAAAGATTTGCTAGACATTGATTGGTTTTTGTTTTCTGACAATGAATAATTTTTAATTTATGTATTTTTTTTTACAGGAGTAATAAAATTTTGAACTCAAGTATAATTTCATTCAAAATTCAACATATCTGCAACGAATCTTCAGTTATCATGCAGTTTCCCTTGATAGTTTTTATTGAAGATAAAATTAGGCCAAAATATTGAGACAGAATACAAAAGCATAATAAATAATAGATTTCTCACTCTGTGGATCTTAATTTAATAAATTCGTGATGTATAAAGAATTAGTCTTGCATCAATGGTTTTAAAAATGTTATTTTGAGTCATTTTATCATATTCTATTTTCTATAACGATACGTACATTATAGCATGAAAAATGATTCTAAACATATTTCACAAGTTTTTAAGGTAGAGATAATATGGATCAGCTGGCCCAATGCTAAAAAAATCCCATTCATAAAAATTATGAAAAAAATTTATAATGTTCTCCTTAACATACCTTATCAGTAGGTAAAATATCAGGTATACAAAAACGAGCTGGTTTTTGAGTTATTAATTTTTAAAGTTGACTAATTTAACATGGAAGTTCCGTTTCTCCATGTTAAATTAGTCAACTTTAAAAATTAATAACTCGAAAACTAGCTTGTTTTTGTGTACCTGATATTTTACCTACTGATAGGAGATGTAGAGGAGAACATTATAAATTTTTTTCATAATTTTTATGAATGGGATTTTTTTAGCATTGGGCCAGCTGATCCGTATTATCTCTACCTTAAGATATTTTATATATTTTTTTTGTCGTTCTTTGAAGCGTAAAAATTCATGATGTCTTTACACAAAAATGTTTTAACACAAATGTTAAACGACGACGCAATCTTGCAAATAATCCTTCACGAGTTGCTGAGAGTTGAATTTAATACCTTTGATGACAGCTGGTTTGCCGCTACTTGCAATCCTTTTGTCTTAGTAATGTTACAAATAGCAAAGTTGAGAGTAATAATCATAAATCTGAGTGTCACCAACTTACACTAGTACTTTATTTTCACACCCCGCGCAATTGAGCCGGGTAATTATTTATTCAAGAAATAAATATCCTTTCTGTATGAGGTGCAATCTTCAAACATTTTGCTTGCAGTATTACTTTGAAAATTCAATTTACGAAATTTAAAATATCATATTCTCATATTAATTTTAATACCTCATATTTTAATTTAAACTTATTTCTTGTTATTTATTACCAAGATGGTATTTTCATTACCATCTCTTGTAAATGCATGCAGTTGTGTAAATGTATTTTTTAATATATAAAAATAAAATGCATTTCAGCGTGGGTTGAATAGAGCTATAATTTTTAACAATAATATATTACAAGATCATGAGTATTAGAATCTTATAAATGGAATTCTTTTGATGTTTTTTTTTTTTTTTTTTTTTTTTTTTTTTTTTTTTTTTAATCCTGTTGAGTAAAATTTGGTGTTGAAAGTGACATTGCGTTGCTATGGGTAGAAAGATATTAGGAAAAAGGTGAGAGCTTCTTTATAGTGCACGAGAACCTATAACTGTGATGATATATTAATATTATATGCAGTATAAAAAGCAGTAGGAGGAAGAAGAAGGGGTAATACACGTGTATGCCTAGGTTGAACACACGTGATCTATAATACTACATGCACCTACTATAATATACCTGCCATGTGTCACGCGTCCACTACTATATTCAACCTAGATGTATATATACTTTATTAGAACACGTCATTATTCCATAAATATACTCTTTCCTTAAATGAGAATTTATAAATTATATAATATTGCCCTCATTGAATTACTATGTAGGTTATTGTAATGGAAAAGTTTATATTATTGTCAATTAATCGAAAAAGTAAAACAAAATGCATTGAATAAATATCTCAGCATACTTTGAAATTATGATAAAATAAGAGACAAAATTCTAGTTTTTTTTTTTCAATTCAATTCAATTCAAAAAGGCTTCTATAAATCAATAAATCATACATATTATTATAATCCTATAATGTCAAATATCCCATTCTTAATGAAAATTGAAATTGGATCCAAATTTTGTTCCGACTTCCCGGCATGTAAACCACTTTTACAATTACACGGTTACCAATCATTCCTCTTCTTCTTTGCGGTCTTTGTTATCAGTATTCTTCTACTATAATAAATTTAAATTATGGTAAAATGACTTGCAGACATAGATTTATTTTATTTCATTGTTATATTATACTTTTAGTTTCCTCAGTTCAGTCAACCGTTCAATTGTAATCCTAGATACAAAAAAAAAAAAAAAAAACTACTTCAACAACAATTTGAATACAAAATGTTATTGTGTATTTTGTGTATCAATGTTTAGGCCTCAAATTTTACCACACGCTTCTGTTACAATTATTTATGGTTTTTGTAATATATACAGATTTAGGACAAGAGTATAAGAATAGAGAGAGTAGAGGGGAAAAAAAATATATCAAAGTTTTTAGTCATAAACCTCTTCGTCTTCTTCTTATGTATATATCGATGTAAGCGTAAGAAATTGGTTTATTACGGTTTGGCCTACAGGTATACTCCTAGTACTTATACAACCTGCAATGGCGGCGTCACTTTCCTTCTCATGCTGTTGTGGCTAGGCTTATGGGCAAGTATGTCAAGGCCATTTGGGCACCATTGTTGCCTCGTGTTGGTTGCTTGTTGCACTCCCCGCGGCAGCCATCATAGTATAGTAGCGTCATGCACACATACATGCAGGTAGACAGGTATATAAATGCAATGGAAATTTTTCATTTGATTAAAAAAAAAAAAAAAAGATTAAATAAGAGGAAATTTAAAAAAGTGAGGGAATAATATTATAATTACATTATTAACAGGAAATTTAGTTAATTTAGTGTTATGAAATAACCAATTAACAGGTGTAATGATTGTTAGTTGCATGTTTTTAGGAAATGAGAATATATGTTTTATAAATTCTGTGATTAAAGGCTGTCTAAACCTATTTGCAAGCATTTTTGTTTAAATTGTGGCTTTTAAACTTCAGCTAACCAAAATTTCTCATTAAAATCTCTCTTTCTAATCTGTTATATTTAAAGATTGGACTTTTTTTATCGGTCTCCATCAACGAGGCTCAAACTCGAGGCCTCCACGAAAGTGTGACACGTGATGAGGCCCTGCAGTGCATTTTGATAGGCTTGCACCTTCTCGACACGCGTGCAGCAGACAATATTAAAACCTCGCCGCCTTATCTTAATTGAAATTAAATTAACCTTAATCACGGTAGGAAACACGACTCACTTTGACCTGTTTCTTGAAATTCTCTCTTCTTTAGTATACAACAATCCAACTTGAACGATCTCAAGGCTCTAAATTAAATTAAAATTGTATTTATTTGAATGTTATTTACAATTAAATTTAAACTTCAACCTATGCATTGCAGTTCCTATATCTTTCAAAATAAATTGTATTGTAGGACTATCGTAAGTTATTTAATTACTTTAAATTATTTATTTATCCTTATATTAAATGTAATTAAATTTGAAATAAATTAATTTGCTGTGATGAATTTTAAAACAAAATGAAAAAGAGCATTCAAAATCATGTAATGTAATCACAAATAAAGTAAATTTCCTAAAATAATTCATAATTGTTTTAAAATAATTCTATACAATGGCACACAAAATCCTAAAAATCACGTTTATACCCTTCTACTATCAGAACCAAAAAGGTGTAACCCTCTCCTTAAGGAACTTGTATGCTATTCAGGGGTACACCTTTTTGGTTCTGATAGTATGTATAAAATATGTATAAAGTACAGTACAATGCTAACATGCATTAAATTTAAGTTAAATTGTAAATGAAACAAAGACAATTCCTCGCTTTCTGCAATGGACAACTTGCATGACATTTTTTTATTGCATAAATGGATAGAGGGTGCAAAGTTATGCTACTCTGAATTTTTTCAGATTTTTTTGAGAGCGGGAA
Organism: Siphlonurus alternatus; assembly: GCA_949825025.1. Taxonomy (NCBI): domain Eukaryota; kingdom Metazoa; phylum Arthropoda; class Insecta; order Ephemeroptera; family Siphlonuridae; genus Siphlonurus; species Siphlonurus alternatus. The sequence goes on along the minus strand of OX463781.1, from coordinate 8,703,563 downwards.
CTATTTTTAAAAAATTATTGAGAGTCAGTTTTATGACGTCACGGGCATTTAGCGTCTATTCTTTTCGTAAGGACAGACGCCTCGTGACGTCATAAAATCGACTTTCAATAATTTTTTTAAAAATAGTTTCCGGTCTCTAAAAAATCTGAAAAAATTCAGATTAGCATAACTTTGCACCCTCTATCCATTTCTGCAATAAGAAAATGTCATGCAAGTTGTCCATTATGTATAGCACCTTCTAAAACTACCTCTATTTAATTTTAAGTACACTAAAATGAGAAGTAGGAATTAGTTATACTAAAACCAGCACCACGATTTGAGTGATTAGTTACATTTACACACCACACTGGTGAGGAAGTGAAGTGAGACGACTCTCTCATGCACCGCACGAGTTTAAACTATCAAACTTTTTTGTCGCATGTCGCGGTGCGGTGCTCTCATTGTTGTCTTATTGTTATTACGACACTTTCGTTGTCAGGAGCAACCGAGACTAATTGTTGGATCGGTGACCAAGTAGCTCAAGGTCTTAATGATCTCTTATCAAAAGTAATATAAACATCCTAACTTCATATAACTCGTCAATTAAAATTATAATTAATTATATCTTCAAACATTTTTATTATATACTCCATGTTACTAACACATCTCTTCAAAGCTTTCTCTATGATCAATGATTTTTTTAATGTGTAATTTTTCTTATTTAATGTTTATTCGTATACTTCTCCATGCACAGTTGTAGTATATACGCTTTCTAATCATTTTATAATTTTTTATGTAATGTATTATTATTAAATATACAAAAAGAATTAAAGAAAAGTTAATTATTATGTAATAATTACAGACAGACCGTGTAAATAAAATATTTTTATATACAGTGTATTTATAGTTATTTAATTAATTTAATATATCCTGAGGCTAAAGATGAGGTTGATTAGATTATTTTAATTGTTTCAAAATCCTTTCATTGTTCTATCTCCTATGATGCACTCAATGCACTGCATACGAAGTCGTGATAATAAATAAAAGACGTGATTATTAAAATCTAAAAAGTCAACACGTTACACGTTCTCTCCATAAGATAAATATAAAATTTATTCGTCCACTTCTTTGGACTTCGCACCCTCAACAGCCGACTATGTTATACAAAATGAAATTGTAGATTTTCGGTGCATTCATCTATAATATTTTAACGAAAATATAACTTTTTCACCAGAATTTCACTAAAAAAGCAGGTACATAAATAAATAAATTGCATTGATTGTGCAGTATTACTTACGCAGATCATCAGTATACTTATTCTGTATGTCATGTTGCAAATCGCCTGAAAAGTTTGCATTTCACATTTTTTAATTTTTTCTACATAATGTGACGATGCAACATTATTTTTTTTCTTTGAGTTATTCAAAAATGCATTTTTATTGCAACTTTTCTATATAGAAGTTTTGGTGACTCAATCGTGTGCGTCGTAGAAATTCATATAAGGAACAAATAAAAACATTCAAAACCACCGGTGAATGCCAAACATAATTTTTCTTATCCCACGAACCACGATATTGTTTTAAGTTGTTTTTTTTTCTATTTGTTATAGACCTAGGCAATATTGTGAAATTTAAATTATATGCGTCGTAAATATATCAGAGAGAAAAATATTATTTGTGATTTCTTTGACTTGCGATCTGATGTCGCTATTAGTATTTAGATACATAGGCCTGAAAAAAAAACCTTGAAATTAAAAACGAAATAGACAAATCAGGTGTGAGGTAAACAAGAAGGAAAAAAAAAAAATATGCATTCAAGAAGAAAACAAGATACAATTTTGGTAAGATAGCCTTGCTAGCCATCATCATCATCATCATCAATAAACTTTTGTAGTAAATGTGCAGTAGTAGTAGTGTTAGTTAGAAGAGGTGTGACGTAGGCGGCGGGCGTGATTTGGTAGTTACGTCACTCTCAAGGTCATTGTGCACAGATAGTAGCAAGCAAAAGCAGCGCGCCACCGGCAAGCAAGGCGCGACCAGTGGCCTACTTCACCACTGACCCACTACACTTGGGCCACTTTTTGTGTGTGTTATATAGTAGTCACTTTTGCTTTCGATGGCGGCTGATATAACTTTTATAATAGTGTGCATGCTGCTTGTATTCTCTGATATTATACGATCAATATGTAAAACTGTCATAAAAATATATTAGTCACATTTCGTGTATCAGTTTTATTATATTTTTTGTGTAATGTTTAATTCTCGAAACATGAAATTTTATATTGTCCCAGCTGCATGCACCCTTTGACAGTCAGATGGCGTAAAAACAACAACAATTTCTATAATCGACTATATAAATATATAACATAGGCAATATAGGCTTTTGTTATTTAATATATTAATGGTAAATTTTATAATTGTATATTTTTACTTCTATTTTTTTTTTTTTTACTTGTAATACAAATTATGTAAATTTACGATGAACTCTAAAATCGTACAACGATCGCCCGATTATAATGAAAAATCGTACAAGCTCCCCATTCACTTTTAGTATATTGATATTGTATAGAAGGGGGTAGGTAAACTTCATCACCTTGAATAATTCCAATCACAATACGGCCATAAAAAGGTGTAATATGGAGCAGGTGAGGTGTCAGGTGGAACACGTAGCCCCAATATGGCTGCGTGTTGTGTGGTATCGCAAGCGCATTGCATCAAACTGATCGGGCACGTCAGCCAGACGTCTGACATAATTCCAAATCTTCAGTTGCAGGCTTGCTAGTTTAGTATTATCAAAGAGATTACATTATATGTAAAATCTCTAGTATATTTGCATGTAGAATGTTTTGTTACAATTAAGCGTACCTATACGAACTTAATCCCTGCTCTTTTCATTGGGCGTTACCACGCAGTCTATAATATGAAGCCGTGCATTGTGAATTTGAATTTAATTTAGGATGGTTATATAATAAATATAGAACAAGTTTATTGGCCCTCTTACCTCTTCCAAAAATAGCAAAACTGCATCTTTTTGTCCATGCAGCAAATGAGACAGGGCTTAATTTCGAATATTATATACTGTCACGAGGTATACGCTTGGGATAGAAAAATGTAATTACTAATTTGGTATATATAAATAATATATGCATTTAATAAGCTCCAGTTTGAGCATTCTATGCACATCTGAAAATTATGCATGTTCTCAGAGTTATTAAAAAAGCAGCGCACGTGCAGTATGGTTTATGTAAATACTAAATTAAAGTTTATCTTTATAATCCAGTTTTCTTAATACTGTTAGTCTTAATATACTTTTGTTTGCTTTTCTGCATCACAAATATTTTGTCCACCTCGCTGTTTAACATAAAAATAATTTTGATAATATTTTTGTTCTCTATATAACTATATATATATTATGACTGACTGGTTCTCCCTCGCTCTGTGGTTGAGATGTACGAAATTTGCAAGCGTGCAGTATTAGTTGACATACCCATGTTAATAAGGTACAAAAACACTCGATATCTCGCCATATTATCAGACCATGCAACGTGAATTTATAATGTTCAGTTCAAAGATACAGTCCAAGTTAAGTTTAAAGCGGTGAATTTATATTACATTTTATCGAATTTTTAGATTCGTGGATTTGTCGGGCTCTATATTTTGGTATAGTTTCGCCATTCATCCACGTGCCGTTCTAGCATTATATAGATAACAAAATCGAGATTATCTGAAGTTATTATGATTATTGTTGCCTCACCCCAATCAATCTTGATTCAAATTTACTGATAAAACAGTGATTGCAGTAGATTTATATATACCGTGTCATTGTTTACAATTCATATTCAGGTCTTGAATTTTTTATATATAATAATTTATATTATACATTAAATTGAGTTATTGTTATTGTGCAATGTATGTAAAATTTAATGATAAACATACATGTACGATTCGTATATTTAATTTAAATTTAGAAATGCTTTTTAAAGCATCACCTAGCTGCAGTTCATTTTTTAATATGCAGCACGCTATTTATAATTTTTCCGTGTACAATTTTACTACTAGATTCATTGTTATCGTCAGTGAAATCGAAATTATAACTTCAAGTGCGATGTTATTATTAATTAATTTTTTTATTTGAAATAGGTTTTGAAAATAATTTCTTGCCTTAATTTAAATGCTATGTGATAATTTTTGCTTATTTATTTATATATGAAATTATTTGGGTCCAAAGTTTATTATTATTATGATCTGATATACGTGTTATTATATAGATCTAAGGGTAGGTCACCATGTAAAACAAGCAGCAAGGCACGTGGATCAGAAAATGTAAGTGTGTGCGCTGCTGACCTACAAACACGGTGCACTTGGACTCAATTCTTTTATATCGTAGCATGAGAGCACCACCAGCTACGCTCAAGCATTTTATCGCCTGCCAACATCACACATTTCCCCTACATGTTATGATATCTTTTTTTTCCCCTTCTAAACAACTCTCTCCCTACTCTCACTTTTTATTTTTCATACCGCCAAAAATATTCATTTTCAAATTTTCCCGCCATTTCAAATTGGTGTCACGAGAAGGTTTATTATTGCATAACTTTAAAAAAAAATAATAATGATGACGACATATTTTATAATGCATGCTATACATACATATGTGAATAAAACACTCTCGGTAATGCTAAGTTAATATTAAAGAGTTGTGTTAATACTACACACTATATATTTTATATTGTACAGCTCAGGTATACTGAACGGATGTGATTGTAATAAATAGGATGCACACGTGGAGATATTATATACACCTGTATTTACGTAACGTTTAGTTAGTATCTAAACTGGTATGCAAAATTGAACCTTATGTGCATCATTATTATATAAGTTATTTTAATGCAAGTTTCTATCTTGCACGTATAAATAATGCTTTGCTATGCATGTATTCATCAAATCTCTTATTTATCTTTATTGCTGTTTTATTCAAAAAATTATTTATGATAATTATACTGACCTATTCCCATCTTAAATTTCCCTTGACCGCAACTATTTTTTTATTGCTAATGATAGATTAATTAAGATTTTAATTTTGTAGAATTTTTTTATACATGCATGTACTGTACTTAAATGTTAATTTTAAAGTGATTATGGCTATATATCGTATCTATTTTGTTGGACGAAACTTTTATAAAAACAAAAATAAAATGTTTATTTAAAATTATTTTTTTCTGGCTAATTTTTTAAACAACTTACTTGAGTTGTAACTTAAATTATTTATATATACTTGTTATTGCCTTATAAAATAACAATTAAAGTTACAGTGTATATTTTATTTATTGTATAGTAAAAAGCAAGTTGTATATCTTATTAGAGAAAAAGTTTATTTTTTTTAGTTAAGAAGAAGCAGCTACGTATAAAATTAAAAATGCCATGTTTCCAAGAAGTAATTTGTTAAATTCTGTGACAGTTTGTTTATTATTTATTATTATTTTAATAATTAGAGAAACATTTTTGCAAATAGTTATTATTGCATTACAAGTATAAGTGACTCAGCGTAAATATATAATTAAATCTAAATAAATAATCGCATACTGCAATGACCCGGCTAAATGAAAACTTGCACGTGGGGCTTATTTATGTTTGTGTTGACACATTACTGTATAGGACTACCTTTCTTAATTAGACAATGTTGAGGCAAGGATGAGAAATTTCACCTACGTAGAATATGCAGCTCTCTTAAAAAATTTCAGGAAAAAATAGCATAAAAAAAAACTTTTACTTATGTTATTTAGAATTTTATGACTTTTTGTCTGTCTTTGCAAAACAGTGGAATTATTCTATTTTGATGCCATGCAATGCATATTAGAATTCTAAAACTTTACCGAGAGGTACCAAATTTTATTGATTTTTTTTGAAAAGTTTGATTTCGAAGCATGAACGGGAAGGACCTGCACTTCCGCAGCTATTATACTATTCCGGAGATTGTATATAAATATTTTCTTTATAAATGAGGCTTATAATAATACAAACAAAATATTTGCTCTAGTTTTTGCTACGATTTAAATTTTTAAATAACATGCAGGTTAAAGTAAATATGAACTTAATAATCTAAGTAAACAAGCTGACTTGCACCTTTACGATTTAAACAAAGAGTTTCAAACTTAATACAACAGCATTGGATTAATGAGTGTTTTTTGTTATCAATGCGCATTTATACCATGATGGTATAAAAATATCAGATGATTTCTTCTTTCCCAAACATCATAACAAACACATCCCTATCCCAACCAATGCACCGGTCGCATGTATGGTTTGCAAAGTTGCTGCTAGCTGGCGAACCCCAGATCAGCAATTCTTTGGCATGGTCCGATGCCAAATATAAACACCACGTTCACCATCGTCACTCTCGGAGCGACCACTGTAATGACGTGCGAACCACTCGAGTATAATTATCCAGGAGTCAACCTTCGAGCCCTTGTCGCCGCGGAATCGGATATTCATTAATACATTTGTTGCACCATCTTTTTAGTGTCGGTGTCACAGGTTTCTTATTTATTTTCATCATATACCTTATTATAAAATATTTGGAAGTTTATATATTATAGCTTCTAATTTTTCATTGTGTGCCACACTTTTGACACTTTTAAAATGTAATTATACTAATTAATCCCATCATGAACCTGTAAATATTATAATTATTATACGCAACAATAAAGAGAATTAACAGTATTTTAATGCAAATAATGCGATGCATTAACTGTATTTATAATAAATATAACAATTATATTGTATATCAGAAAGCAATTTTATTGCTCCAATATTCCATACTTTCCTTTTCGGATGAACAGGTGTCGGAAAATTGAAATCTACATTATCTACATGCAGCAATAAAAACTATATGGAAGGGCTGCTTATAGCTGAGTGTGTTGAAATTATATCTATAGCTCTTTTGTGTAATATAATTAATTATACCACTAAAATATATGTCATTAAATCAGAAGTTTATATGTTTATATACCTCAAAGTGTTCTTTATATTACAAAAAGTATAATATCAAAACTAATTAAATATGAAGCATTTAATTTCCCCCTTACAACAACAACAACAACAATAGTGATTATGCAGGTGTTATAATAAGTAAGTCGTCGTATTGCGCGGTGGACACAAAGTTTCACTCGTCCATTAGTGGCGCCGGTAATTGCATTGTCACACGTGGATGTGATGACGTCAGAACCAGTTGCCTCATCACTTCTATACCTGAGCCTGAGCTTTAACATATTTTTAAATAATTTTTCTTTATATTTTAATGTAGTAATTTAGCCTCGAAGAGTTCATTCTAACTATGCATGGATGCTCATTATTACAGCCCATCAGCTCCTGTTTAACTTTTCTAATAAAATATCATCATGTGCTATATTTAATTGTAAATAGTAAGTTAGTAGATACTGTAGATAACGAGGTTTGATGTATAGTATATTGACACTTTTTATTTGTATATAATTTGCAACGTTTGCAGTATATAGATTCATTCGAGCGTATTGAATAATATATACTTTTTATATAAATATTACATTATTTACTTTTTAATTAAGAGAAATTATTATATGCATGTATATAAAGAGAGTTAATGTTTGCAATGTTTGCCTTTTTTTTTTTTGTCAATCACGCAATTGATTAATTTATTTAATTAAAATTTCTCTTAGTAATTTTTTTAATATGCAGCGATTCTTAGTATATAAACTTTTATTCTGATCATTTTTATACCATGAAAATGCTGTGGTCCACGTGTATTAAAAATGAGTGCCTTCTATTAGTTTTTTTGTTTAAAGGAAACGCATTAAAAGTAAATTCTGTGTTTGAAATGTTTGAATTGTCATTTTATACAAAGAAGTTACCGTCGTCCGAGCTTATGAAATATATATATAGGATGAGTTGTTTATTTAGGTTTAAAAAAGTTTCTAAAAAACTTTGTCTACATGCATAATGATTATGAAAGAATAATTTCGTTTCTCTTTGCTGAAGTATAGAAAAATAAGTCTAATTGACAATTATAATTATAATATTATGTTTTCAAAAGAATTTTATATTATGCACATTAATTTAAAGCAAATAGTTATAAAAGATTAAAATATTTTACCTCTCCTGCTTTTATATTGAGTATCATGAGATTAATGAGCAAACATAATTATAATTATATATAGTAAATTATCTTGTTATCTCAAAAAGTATGAGACTAAAGGACAAATTAATATTATTCTGAAACTCACTCTATTATGATCCGATTAAAAACTTCTATTAATGACTTGCCTTTTATAAAGCATAATTTTATCCTCGTGACATCCCTTAAAGAAAAAACTCGTGACATCCCTTAAAAAGAAAAATGTCACATACAAAAGCCACACTCGATGACTACCTTCTCGTTAATTCATTACGAAGTCACGTGGGATGGATGTGACGTCACGCGGTGTTCAGGAGCACTCCCGTGACGTCACTATTGGTGCATATTATATATAGGTGATGCTAGCTAGGAAAGGTGCGCATGCTGGGGCGGACAACTGATGGCGAGCAGTAACGCATGACGCGCGTTGAGAAATAGTGAAAGCGACTTTTGGATTTGAAATAATAGAACAAGAGTTGAGCATAGGAAACTAGTGGCAAAACCTGCCTAAGTTTCAAGTAATCCACACGCGTGAGGGTGCGTGGGCGGGAAATATTTGCAGACCGACGGAATAATATTATAGCAATTATACACCTACGTTTGATTTATATATTTTTACTATATATTTTTCAATTCTCTTTTTAACTCTATAACGAATTAAAGTATAGCTATTATAATAAATATTATGTAAATATGATTTATTAATATAATAATATAAACTAAAGCCTGATTTATATCATTTATAAAGAAAGAAAGTCATGGATGTGGTTATATTGATAAAATTTAATTAATTATTATTAACTGTAATATTTCTATATATATATATATATATTTTTTTTTTTTTTTTGTAGGTATCAGGTTGCATATTGCAACTGTGATACAGAATAAAATACATGGTATACGGTTTACGGTATCATATTAATAATTATATTTCCTCTTAAGTTATTTGCATTGAAACAATAATTACAATCAATTTATAACAATTACTTATTTCAACACTTTAATTAATGGTAAGGCTTGCATGCAATTAAGTTGTATTTAGACAAATAGAAACGCGGACTCCGTAAGTCCTCCCTATATACCCTGACGTGTACGTTACTGACAAGTATGACACACTACATCACTTTCATTTGCGTTCTGTAAATAATCTAAGAGGATGATTCTGAGACACCTGCTTCTACCGAGAGATCACTTTCTTAGGTTTACTGCCTGTGTAAATTATGTGAATTTGTATTAACGAGATACCCCTAAGTGGCTTCAAAAGTAAAATGGAGTTATGACTTTTTAACTACTGAAAATTTATTTATGATTTTTATGATGTAACGGGAAGTTGTTTATGGAAATTATTATTAAAAGGCATTTTTAAAAAATCCTTCCTTATAAATTCATAAAAATTAATTTAGTGCTTTTAGCATGCCAGTAAATTGAAATTCTTTGCAAAATATATTTTAAAGAATTTGCATTAAGTAGTCTTAAAAAAAAAAAAAAAAAACGTTCTATTTAGAAAAAAAAAAATCTCATAAAAGAATTTATAAGATCGGCGCGCGAGGGATGGATATTTTACGACATTTTATGAAAAGAACTTGTTGAACAATACGAAGGGGGAGGGTTGTATATGTGTTGCTAATAAAAGTGGTGGGTGTGACACGACCGATATTGCCAGCAGGGGGTTTGCTGCCTCTTTGCCCTGCCAGCCCACTTTCTCCTCTCAATTTCCGCAGCCCCCTCTCAACCCCCCCCCCCCTCGTACAAGATGGATCGTCTTGCCACCGCTTCACTTTACAAACAGGAAGCCAAGTTTTTATAACCATTTTCGTATAAGTGAAAGTAAAAATTTACCCTTAAAATATTTACAACCCTTGAGAAAAAAAAAAGTTGAAGTGTTTTGACAAGGTGAACTCATTTTTTGCCCTCAATTTTTTTCTATAAATTTATATTATTATTTTTTTTTCTACACGGAATTACGGCATGTAATTTTAAAGCAGTTTTAAGCTTTGTAAATTTTGTTTCAATAATTCCCTCCTCACTTAATTTTTTTCTACCCTATCTCAATCCACTTTTGTTTGAGCCATGGGGTTGAGGTTGCGAAAATTGTGACAGCTCCATCCCAGGGCTCTGAGGTTGTTATTGCGACGCATGGAAAGCTCGGCTACCCCTAGGTCACACGCAGGCCTGCTGGGACTTAGCAAACAAAAAGCAATCGTCCCTCGCCGCTGCTTTATTTTGCCTTGAAGAGTCAACAGAGGAAGGGTTTTTTTCTTTTCTCATCTCAACTGTAAACTGTCTATTGGACTTATCGATATTGACTCGGCATATCATTATAATGAAATCGTATTGGATGAGAATTTCTTTAGTTTCAATTTCAATTCTCGACAAACAACGTTCTTTATATCAGCATGCATGGCTGCATTTGAATGTGTTTTTATAGAAAACAATTTAATTTTAAAGTAACATGATACACGTAACTAAACTCGTCACTTAGGAAAGATGAAAATAATTTAATTTAAAATAAAATTTTTGAAGAAATTAAGAAATTATACTGTATAATATCTAATAGAGTTTGGAAAATGAACCCTTATTATTGTAATTAAAATTACACCCCCCCTCCCTTCCCCTCGTTCTTTCGTCTTGATCCACCTGAGAGATATTTATTTCAGTCTCAGAATTTCAGCATGCAAAAATTAAATGCATTACTATATGACGCACATAATTTATTATTTCAAGAATTTATTTCAAAAAAAAAAAAAAAAATCTTACTCATCTTTTAAAAAGTTTACTCATATATATACACTTTATACTTAGAGTATGCACTGTGGAAAAATTTAATTTAGTCATACTCAAATGAGTATAAAAAAATAATAAACAGAGATACACAAAGGAATGATATATTATACTTAACAGTCAAGAATGAGAAATTAAATTGTCAAAGATTTACTTTGAAGTTGTTTTTATAGAATAAAATTTATGTGTACATAGTGTTAGTACTGAAGTGCATACACTTTTAAGACTATTGTTTAGCAAGATAATTTGCTTACTCAGGTGCTTGTTAGTATCAATTTTTTCTCCACAGATCTCATGAAATTGAAACAACTCTATTGTGGCATTGAAGTTGGTTGAGAATAGGGCAACACTTGGCCACTTAAGACGGAAATGTGTGTAATGTAAGGGAAGATATACAGTATAAAAAGAAGGGGAAAATTGGCACAAATTTGTAAAGATATTTTTATACGTTTAAAGAAGCTTTTGGATGATTTTTACTTGTATTGATCAAAATTTAGGTCAGTAGGGTTGTATATAATATATAGAAGTAATAGAACACATTTGATCTATATTTTCCCACACTTTTCGTGTTCCTTTTAAAATATAGATCTTTTCTATTTATGTATGAAAAGCTTTTTAAAGTTAAAGGTTGCGTAGGTTGCATAACTACAGAAATGTAGGGGCGTTACATCTGGTTCTAGTTAAATAAACAATTGATAAGTTAATATATATTTTGATTTTATGTAATAATTGCATTATTTACATAGATTGATTTTTTTTTGTATATATAATGAACTTGTTATCGCATTTGAAATGATGCCTCGTATAAATCCCAATAGTATCATAACTATTATTGATGATACCTTGTTTTTCTCGAGGTCAATGCAAATGGGGTGTGAAAAAAGTAAAGTGTCTCTTGGGATTACATGACATTGTTCGCACAAACATAGGGGCAAGGACGAAAGTGAATTCCTAGTGGGAATCTCCTCCTCTTGCTGGTTTATTGCAATGCATCAATAATAAAAGCAAAAGCTAAGGCCACACGACGACGCATCGAGCCGCCTAGTGAGGCAGGCCATTCGTTTGGCGCGGGCGCTACATCGAGCAAGAGAGAGAAGAGGGGAACTTAGAGGGAGGAGAACTTTACCCAAAACTAGGTCAGTAGGCTAACCACGACGTTTTACCCCTACTTGTGTACCCTCCCTACGTAATATTTCCCCTACCTTCATTCGTACCTTAATAAACGTTTTCCCCTCTTTTTCTATCACATATATATACCCCCCTCTACTATATTTTACTCCCACTTTATAAAATAAAATCCCCACTTTTGTCTCTTTACTTTTATAATATTTCCCCACTATATTTATATAATTATGTTTTTTTTATAATATATTTTTTTACCACCACCAATATGGTCCACCACTCTCACTTATATGTTAGTATGTTCGCCGCTCGGTGTCGCTGGTGTATTGCCACTACTGCTGTTGGGACTGTACAGTGTTAGCTTAGTCCTACTCCTCTCCTCTCTTCGTGGTGGCGTATAGCGCACTCGTCTATACCATACAGTCAAAAGCAGGCGCAAGGCAGTGGGAAAGTAGGTCAACCCTACTATAACTTCACTTTCACTTATTACATAGGCTTCTAATCATTTACCATTGTATCACCGAGTAGAGCGGTCGTGTTTTATCCTTCTCTCGTGGTGGTAGTGTGGTGCGTGCTTTTCGTAAATCGACATCAACGTGGATTTTTGTTGTCAGTGGTGAACTTACCACGAGCAATATTTTCACAGTGTCAAGTGTTACTCTAGTGATTTTTTAACAATAATTTGGAATTTTAATTTTTTAACCCACAACTGGATTATTTTGTGTGTTGATAAAATATTTTAAGTGTGATGAGTGATGTGGCAAACAGTGAATAATAGAAAAATAAATTTTATTATTATTCTGTATCTAACATTGGTGCTATGGTGTCATAGTGTACTTTGATATTTATTACAAAAAAAAAATCATCAAACAGTGTATAATAATATATTTTTTTAAATATATTTTATTAAGTGACAATTAATTTATTATTTAAAAACAATTTATATTAAATTGCTATGCTATTAGAAATGGATCACCATTCATTAGCATCACTGAATATGCCACCTTTTTATTTAAGTCCATCGCTATCCATGTCTACCACTGCTAGTACAGGAGGCAATACAAGCCCAAACGGACAAAATAATAGCAATGGTAACAACATGGTTCTATTTAGTAACAACTCTGGCAATTATCATACCACAAATATACATGGTGGACAAATAGGAGGTGCAACTTCTACCAATAATATCGGAAATTCTTCAAATAACAATGGCAATGGAAATAACAATTCTTCTGGCAACAATAATGGATCATCATTATTGATTCATACATTCAATAATTTAGATCCGTCATGTCTGTTTGGTTCTTCAGGTGGATCTACCGGTAGCATGACCGATTTTACTGTGGGTCTTGGAACAAGTGGAGGTGGTAACACCGGTGCAACTGCAGGAAACACCGGTTCATCTACCGGTGCACCAGAATTACCGGACACTAAGGAAATTATTGAAGAATTGTGTCCAGTGTGTGGAGACAAAGTTTCTGGATATCACTATGGTCTTCTTACATGCGAATCATGCAAAGGTTTTTTCAAGAGAACCGTTCAAAATAAAAAAGTATATACTTGTGTAGCTGATCGAAGCTGCCATATTGATAAGACACAAAGAAAACGATGTCCTTACTGTCGTTTTCAAAAATGTCTTGAAGTAGGCATGAAACTTGAAGGTAAGTCAAATTTGTTATTTTTTTTATTAAATTTACTAAAAAAAATATGTACCATAGTGATAGGTTATATAAATAAGTCATGTAAGCGATGTTCGTTCGATTATGGATGGGAGTTTTTACGTAAAAAAAAGTACAGTAATTGGCCCAGGGTCGTATCAGTAACACATGGCGGAAGAGTCCCCTCCCACTTGCGGTAGGCTCCCTATCTTTGTTTACACTTTACTTTATAAACAAAACGTACTTCACTTAAATTATGCGTTTTAGTACACGTGAATATTTCGCGAATTTTTAGGACACAGTAATTAGGTGTACCTATTTATTGAGTCTGCTTTTTGCTATATAGACTTGTCATTCAGTTAATTATATTATTGATAATTATGTGTACATTTCTTCTTTTAATATACTTAATACGTAGCAATAATCAGTTTATATCGTTGCACTGTTTTTGTATACATATTTTAATAAAATCGTAAATAAATATAATTTAATTTCTATTTCGCATTTTATGCATTTGTATTCTTACGTAATAGTGTCGTTTTCTTGTTGTTGTTTTACTTATTTAGCTATAATGGGTGCGATTCACGAAGCAGTTAACCAGGTTTCTAGCCACGTTTACCTTAACCACGTTTAAATATACCTGTTTTACGTGTTAAACAACCCTAGTTAAACGTGGTTAAGCTAAACGTGGTTAGAAACCTGGCTAACTGCTTCGTGAATCGCGCCCTATAAATACAGTACACTGTATATAGCCATTCTTCTTTCAATTAAAATTTGTAGAATTTCGGTCATATAAGTGACTTAAAATCTTGTTATTTATTTGTGTGTTACTAAGGGAAATATTTTATGAGATTTTTTATTATAATATTATTCGTTGCCAGGAAATCAAGTTATAAAAAAAAATAAAACATTTCTAAATTATATTTTGTATAGTGTCTGATACGTTATTATGCCATGTGATAAAACGCTTTATAATAATATATAAACTCAGTAGACCGTATAGCGGTAGGCAGGTAGAGCGAATTTTAGTTGGTATATAATATTGCGCAAACGTTATAATGTGCCAGTCATATATTTATCCACTTTGCAAGGCACTTGATTTCAAAAGTAAAAATTATGACATGATTATATACAAAAAAATATATAGATATATCGATACAGAAAAAATACGTTTTTAAATGTAATTTTTAACCCGTTAAAACTGTTAAAAGAAATCAATCACTGCCAAAACATTAATTATAGATTTAAAAATTACCTATGCTATTGGAATGAATGAAAATAGATCTAAATGAAGATCAACATGGCAAAATTGTCATAATATTTACGTATGTAATGAAAGGAAAAGCAATAAATGGAAGTCTTTTTTATAAAGTGATTCGATTTAACATTTACAAGGTTTATCGTTTTGAGCGAGTAGTGACCCGAACTACGATCGATTGGAGTGCACTAGATGGTGAACAAGTGCAGTATAGTACTTTGCTGGTGCTAGCTAGCATATAGCGTCATGCAGCAGCCATAGGGCGCACGTGGAGCCAAACTAGGCCATCACAAGCCAGTAGCGTTCTGAGTAGCTTGGAGTTACTGTTGGGCTAGGATAGCAGCAGCTAGCAGTATTCTGAATAAATAATAAATATGCTATACTCAATATATTTTTTACATTATGTATGCGCTACAAATATATATAACTAATAGCTATTGATAAATTGACTGACAGTGTATTTTTTATATGGTAATTTCATTTAAAAAAAAAGGGTTACGAAATATTAAAAACCAAAATTTTATGTTGCATGCATTATATATATATACACACGCGATATAATATAGAATTAAACCCCGTCATTATTATGTTTTTACTCTAAGGTTAATTAAATTTTTAACACTCAGTGGCTTGCAAGATGAACACGAAGGGTAAAATTATGATTTATGTTTTACACGTTCATATTGATTCAATAATACACATAATACATATATTTCTTCTGTTAAGTGGTGCTTAATCCCTTATCTGGTGTTGTATTAATGCTCATGTAATGCATGCAGAACACCACGTGTTTTGTATCATGTACCACAAGGTGCAGGAATTTATGCTGATGATGCAAATAATGTTGTCGTATGCATGCTGTAAATGTTCAATAGCTTCTCTCAGGTGTATTATAATATATTATTACTATTATACGATGTGAATTATATTCGATTTGAGTAGCATGAAAATTGTTACTATACCATGTTTGTATTACTGCACGCTAAACACATTATTATGTTTAAAACTTTATTGATATATACAGTATATACAAGATGGTGTTCGTATTAAATATATAAAATTTAACTGTACTTATACTTCTATGTCTCTGTTTTATATTAAATTTAATATGAAAACAAGTTTTATGTATAAATAATAACAAATTATTCTGCAATGCACTCATTAAAAAAGCTTACTCAGCCAACTCCTAAAACTTTGGTGCTAACTCCTGCTAAGAATAATAATAATAATATGAAGGAAAATATTATTATAATTCTGTATAGTATGTATTTATGTATGTAAACTACTAAATAATATAATACGTGCTTTTCTAGAAGAAAGTCTTATTATAATATTTGAATTCACTAACAAGGGCAATTAGAACACAATACCAATACTATCAATAAATAAAGCTGAATTTTGATTCGGCAATTCTAAATTTTGTGATGGGATTGATTTATATTTTTTTCTCTTTCTCTTCTTGATAGGTGTGCCCTTTTACACCTACAAGATATAATAATATAACATCGCATTATCACTAATTCTCTCAGTACATGCACTTACCAATATATCGAAGGGCTTCTAATCTTAATCACTGTATGCTAGCTTATGACGTCATGCTCTTGTAAGGTTAATTTTTGCTATTGTTGCTTACGTTTTTAATGTTTTGTCTGGGTGCTGCTGCTTGGGATCAGGCGTCTCAGTAGACTGTGCTTATAGCTATATAATAACGTCTCGCCCATACTGGCCAAACCTCACGTCCACATTACCACACTGTACCTGCATCCAGACTGGGAGAAACTACCTTTGGTGTATTCCAACTTAGAAAAACGAGAGCGTAAAAATTTGATTTAGTAGACTTCTTTGTCTAGTACACGATCAGTACTGAGAAATTTCACATATCTTAATTTGTCGGTAGATTAACGATTGTTTTTGTGAAATGAAAAAAAAAAAAAACAAAAAAAATCTTAAAAATGCACGTTATAGAAAATGAGGTACTTTACACTTATATACAGTCAATACCTTGACTGCAAAAGAAGTCTGTATGGTCAAAGATTCACGTTTAATTGTAACATATAGAAATGATTCCCCCTCTCTCATTCTCGTGTTCTCTTTTACTTAATTAAGTAAACACATCTTGTATGTTATATAAACACCATACATTGCATGTTATATATTGGCTCAAGCGCAATAATTATTTAAATATCTGTATCGATGTAAATATTGGGGTATACCACTATATACAAAATAAATACAAATATTAAAACTAAAATAAATTGAAGTTGGTAAATAGCAAAACAAGCTAACTCCTTTAAAATTAAATGCATTAATTTAATTGCATTATGATGTTTAATTTTCTAAATGAATGAAGTCAGCGTTTTTTTTCAAGCGTTTGTTTTCTTATTATATAAAAAGTATTATATTTTGAAATCAACTAGAGATTAACATAGTGCGTGTCTCCCCTTGTGGAGCCGTGCGACCACTTTCAGTTTTTTTTTATTTATACTTTCATTGAAAATGTAATGTGACCTATTTTCTAGTGTAACCCAAGTTGTGCTACTGTAAAGTTATTGCACAATTTGACGAATAATACATAGGCATATCTTATCTATTAATTCGATTGATATTGGATCTCATGAAGATGCAAAGTTTTCTCACTTCAGCTAGTTTATTTTTCTGGTAGAAACATCAAATCAAAAATCGTTAATCAAACCAGTATAGGTCGTTTTTTTCATGAAATAAAAATAATACAATTAAGTAGGTCACTATTAAATATTTGTTATTGAACTATTACAGATAATTTAAAATAAAATAAGTACATGTATCCTTTATTAATAAAATGATATAATATTCAATAATAATATTAACTGGGTCAAATAAAATACATTTTTTTCTCGTATTATGTTGTTTTAAAAATATTGTAAAAAAATCTTTAAATAGTCACTTAATCATTCGATGATAATCAGTGGGATTCCTTCTCGGTACCACTTCCATAAAATTCAATGTTTTGCTGTAGTCTGCAAAGTAGGTCGAGAGGCAGTATAGGCGCGTGGGGCTAGCTAGCAGATCCACCGGCTTGCAGACTTATTATGTCATGGTGTTCTCTCTCTCTCTCTCTCTCACTCTCTGCCGCCGTAGTCACTCTCACTCTCGGTTAACATTCCGCTCTCTATAAAACCTGCTTCACTTACCTTTATTAAACCCACAAAAACATCGACTAAATATACCAGATAATATATGTTTGAAGCCTTGAAATTTTCAATAATTTTGGGTTGCATCAGTGAGAACTGATGGCTTTTATAATCTTATAAAACTAGAAATGTGTCAAAATCTGATGTCATAATTTTAATGAAACAAAAATTTTAATAATGCGGGCATGACAATGAATTTAAATTGTTTTTGTTAAAATTTAAAAATTATACTTAAAAAAAAGGTTACCTGTATTTTATTAAGTATTAGGAAACTAAAATAGAACAGAAAAAAAAGTTAAAATATGTTGACATGACTATAGTTTACATGTAAATTTGTGTATAAAAAGCAAAAGTTACTAAATAAGCAAAATTGGGTAATATTTTAACCACATTCATCCGTGCTACATAAAAATTAGGTCAGCTCATAGAAGCATGTCCATATTAAATTTTAGCGGGAAGATTTTAATCTTGTTTCAAAAATCTCTTTTCTTTGTATTCTCTCTCTCTCCCTCTCTGTGATTTTTCTTTTCTACACTTACCTTCTTTCACCAATAAAATAAAAATTTAATTTATTACATCACATTTAGTACAATAAAATATAATATTATGACACAACAATAATTTTAATATTTTTTAATCGTTTTTCTTATAATAATAGTAGTATTATGATTATTAGTTTCGTTTTACACATGAAGTGGGGAAAGTGTTATGAGGTGGCATTTAGTATTTGTCTACTATACAAGCTATGGCAGCGTAGTGGCCAACATTGGCTTGCTATAGCTTGCTTGCCTGGCTGCATCCAACGTTGAGCTGAGAGCTTAGTAGACCCTTATATGGGTCAGTGTTGCAATGTGCTTTATACTAACCAACTTTGTACCGTCATAATCAAATAACATAAATCCTAAATTGTTTATAAGAATGGTTGAATTAGGGAAAAAATCATTACATGTTTTTTTTTTGTAAACAAATCCATGCATTTTTAGATTAATAAAAGTAAATCGTTGTGATTCAGTGAGAAAAAAAAAATCTGTATTAATTGAAAAGTGTATATATAGTGTTTATTAATTTTCCATGCTTGGTATATTAATTATACCTGTGCAGGTTTAATGAGAAACACAGCTGATCTGTAAACTTAATATATACATAATATTATAATGAATAATATAGGTGAGGTTAACCTTAATACTAAATGTAATCAACCTTAATTACTTTAATACTGAAAGTGGTCTGAAACTCTTTAACCATGTTGCAATGCTTTTATTTTCTTTTAAAGAGATAATTTGTTAAGATTCTTTTTATGTTTTTCTCTCACAGTATAATATGCAAACAAAGGATTATTTTTTTCTCATAATTTTTCTTTTTATTTTATTTATTTTTTACAAAACAAACGAATGCACTATTAGCTTTTTATGTATTTTCTGTTTGAAGTATAAGAGAGAGAAAAAAAATATTTGTCATTTTATGGCATTGTAATTTTATGTCAATATGAGACGAATTTTCTTTGTGGTTTCATTTTTAAATAGGTCAGTAAGCACAACTTACGTAACCTTGTGCTTGTTTTATATATTTTTTAATGTTTAATAAAAAACAAACAATGCATGCCTGCAATTAAAATATTATTGCATTGTTAAAGCACGATATTGAAATTAATAGTATTTATTTTTGGCATTTTGTAGAGAGAAGAAAAATCATGACTTTTTTGTTACCTTAACTGATGAAAATTATGCAACGTAGTATTTTTTTTGTGAAATAAATATTACTTAACTTTTTTTTAAATAAAATTAGTACTTTTATATATTATTTTTGTGCGATATTATTATAAAATAAGACATTATTTTTATGAAGTGACGATTTATGCTAATATTTTTTTTATGTTTTATAGGCGTTTTGTTATTAGGCGTATCCATGCATGTAGCCTTAGTTGAGTGTGCAAGGCGTTGCATGCATTTTGTATTACACAATGTTCCTTCCATCATAGTGCTATACGGTCGTAGCTTAGAGAGTTAGAACCGCGAGTATACATGACGAAATTATCTACATATATAGGCGGAGTTAAACATTATAATTATTAACCTTATACCTGACCTGATCTATACAAATCATCTTCAAATTTCTTAATAACATTTTAAAATCAGCATTCTATATTTTTATAACCAGATTATATTAAGATGACGTCATAGATCCTGTTTTAATTACGTCACGGTATACGTCAGTAGTCAATAAATTTATTCTGTGGGTTTATCTGTACAATTAATTATTACTCATAAAATTAGATACGTATTTAAATAAGGGGCAATTTATTTATTTATTTTCTATGTAAGTTTTATGTCTTTAACATTTTACTGTGTATTTTTATTTTTATATGTATAAATTATACTGTATAATTGTAAATATGTAGCATATATATTATAATATATAATTTTTTATAAAAATGTATTTTGTTTAAAAATTATTAAAAAGATGAAGATCATGAAACGTAAAAATTGGTTTTTAAAATTAAACACTTTGCTGAATGGACTAAATAGGTCAAATATATTGCTATACAGTCTGTATATATACATTGATGTATACGAAGTAAGTGTTGTATAATATTGAAAATTTCATAGGCAGATGATGCCAATGTAAATATAGTATATAGAAATGATTATCTAATTATATTTTATGTTTTTATTTCGAATTCAAGTAATAACAAATTTTATTTCATATTAATTAGTATAAAATATCCTTTCACTTTAGAATGTGTATTATTATAGTGCTATATGGGTCTATTCTACTCATGCAGCGATAAAAAATAAATGCGTAACCATAAACGTATCATGCTGTATAAATACTTTCAAAACGATTGTCTAATTTATATAAATATCATTGTTATTCTATTAGATCAACTTCTTTATAAATCAATTCTGAAATAATCGCTTATTAAATAATCAATATTGAATAAGGTATTGTAAAAATTAAGAAGAGAATACATGATACATACATGATCTATACAAAGTGATATATTTATCATATAATAATGTATTTACTTTATGTTTATAGTGTTTATACGTATTAATTGTTAATAATAAATACAGCATTATATATATATATATATATATATATATTATATATATATATATATATATATTATGACTCACTGTAGTGTATCGAAAAAATTAGTTAAATATTCATTATTTGAAAAGAAAAATTAAATTGTATCATTCATATAAAAAAAAATAATAATAATAGTAAAAAAAGTAAAAATAATAATAATAAACATAAACATGCAATACTTGGGAAAAGTGAAGTAATATCGAACACCTGATCCATTAATAAAACTATTTCAAAATGAACATTGATTATTTAAGAAAGAGCAAATAATCTTATCATGAAGTAATGTAAAAAGTAATAAATTGCATCAGCTGACATTGTCATTGTCAGATCTGTCGTCACCTGATGTTTTGATATTATTATACCAGCAGAGTGCATTGCTCTTGACGATTTATATATATGTACACAGATGCAAGCTGCAGCAATAGTGCAGCAGAGTATTTTGCACTCTATGTAGAAATAAAACAATTGCACGTGCACAAAGTTCAATGACTCGAAAATTACTCTACATAACCATTGCTATAAACAAACTATTGTAACCTTCGGATATTATTATTTGATACAAAATTTATATTTGTTTATTATATTAATGGGTGTTTAGAGCATTGTATATTGTATATTGTTTTTTTTTTTTTTTTCAATACTGACATTGCATTACATTGACGTTTTGATATTTAGTACATATAGTCAGATTTGTGATATAAATTTATAGACTGCACGTGTTTATTAAGAGATGTATCATATATAAGCTATTAGCAAGTATGACGTGCGTATAATACTGGAGGAGGGACAGAGTTGCATGTACGTATATTAACTAATTGTAAGTAACATTATTATTAAATCACTTTTAATAATCATCATAAGATGAAGAAGAAAAGTTGTATTTCCTGTTTTTTTATTATTAAATCAAAACTACATAACAATTCATGAATAATAATAATATTAATTTAATAATGATTTTTATTATTATTTCATAGTATAACAATTTAAAGTTATGTGTATGCACCTACCATATATATCCCCTTCTCTCTGTATATTTCTATATTTCGTTGTGTACTGTAACGCCTCACTGATTGTAAGAAATGCGCACTCTATTATATTATATAGTTTCCAATACTATAATATAATATACTTGCATTATAGTCTCCAATATACACTTACTAGAAAATAGAGAGGCAATAGAAAAAAAAAATGACTGTCATGCAGCACTTGGTGACACATCAACGACAGATGAAATTTACACACTTTAATAAATAGAACAGACCAAAATTTGCAATTATTCGTCAAAAACTTATTCCTAATTGAAACAGTGCATGACACTACAAAATCTCGAACATAAACTTTTATTTTATATCATATTTTCTTATCGATCCACAATTTTTAAGTCTCAATGAATTGAAATAAGGCACTTTAATATTTTTTGTGAATGAATTATTAAAAAAATCTTTTTAAATAACTAATTTTTTTGATACTTGATTTTTTCTCCCTGTAATCTATAATTCATTCACCTTGTCCTTGAAAGTTTTATGGTAAAGTGAAGGTATATAAAGATTAAAGAGGAGGTGTTTGGGCTACCAATACTGATATTAATACTTGTTTTATTTATTATATTACTTAAGTGATAGCCACACTTTTTTTTTTATTGAATTTAAATTTAAAAGTTTCAACTTGTTGTAGTTAAAACTTGTTTGATACATCGGAAAGTGTAACTTGCTCTATATTTTAAAGTTAAGACAAAGTTTCATTGTGTGCAGTGATTTGCAACAATGTAGTGACGTAATACAAAATGCTAAATTATGGACCATATAAATATATATTACATTCAATTTATTCGACAAGACGCTTGCTTGTTAATGTATATCCTAAAATGTCAACCAGTTATGTTTTTTTTTTGTTATAATGTTCTATATACAAGTTCTTCAGGTCTTTCTAAATAGGACTCATTTTTTTAATACAAGTTTTAAATATAAAAATGATATTGTGAAATAATTTTTATTTCAAAACTAAATTAAACTTTTCTGAAGTTTTAATTTTAAAATACCAATTATTATTCTTTTTCTATAAAATAAATTATTTAAATTATAGAAACCATAATGACAATTGAAAATAATATTATTATATATTGCTAGAAATAGAACAGACTTAAATAATTTATATTACAATGTTATTTTAATTTGGTTGAATTGAACAACTTTTAAACAAAAAAATTATATGATTTTAAAAGGTGTTATAATTAATGTTAGAAGCAAAGTGTTGTAATTTTGAATCAAATATGTTCAAGCTTGTAATGAAGGTATAAATGAAATTTGTGAAGTGACAAGATTAGCCTGCGTCAAAAGATTGTCATGGGTCTTGATTAGCATGTGAAGCCTGCAACAAATGCAATTAAAATATAATAATGTGCTAAAAAAAATCATGACCTCTAAGAATATATTTCAAGTTATCCTAGAAAAGAAGAAGCCTTTCAGTAAACAACAACGTCTACTTGTTTATATTTAGAATTTCTTGTGACTTTATGAGGTATCATTCTACCTATTATATTATTTTTACAGTATATAAGTATATACTATACTGTATATAATGTCGACGATACTTTGACTAACGTAATTTAAAATGCGACCCTATATTGATGCATAAAGGTACCCACCTTTTACATACAGTTAGTTGCACCTGTTGCGAAAATCAAGCTAGGGGTAGGTAAAACGTGCAACTTGTGTGCATGGCGATGGTGACTCACATTTATGGGGCTTCGCGCGTCAAGTGGCGCATTAACAGTACAGTAGTATAAGGCGTATAAGGTAGAACCATGCACATACGAAGTGGAAAAATCACATTTTAAGAGTTGTGTCCTAACCTGTTTCATCCAATATATTATTATTGTAAGTAAAAATCATGTGTATGATTTATTTGTTTGCTTTAACACCAGGTTGATTATCATGTGATATTGGAGTAATTTGGACAGACAAGCATTTAATTTCCATTGATAAAATAGGTAAAGGTCACCACCATCGTTATACGGGATTTTAATAAATTCTTCAAAATCTTTTAGCCGCCATTAAATTCATCCACCCTTTCATTTATGCAACCTGTCACACTTAAAACTGTTTTATAATAGTACTTTTTTTGTCTTATGAATAATATCGCCACGATTCTTCATGGGTCTGATGGTAGCTAGCTGGAAGGTGTCTACGTCGCACGTTGCATCGCCGCCTCCTGCCCCCTCCCTCCCCCAGCAAGCCCGCCCGCCCAGTCGTCTTGTCCTTGAATTCCGCGCGGTAGTTCCGCGAGTGACGTAGCCCGCCAGCCGCGACTCTGCTGGCTGTACCTGCCACAATGACGTAGGCACAAAATGTATCAACGTTAATTCACATTTAATAAAAATTAAAACGCAATAATATTATGACCATAAAAAAACAATTGTTGTCTGTGTGAATATCGTCCCTCATTCGGAATAATGAAGTATCTGCTGTTACAGGTGAGTAGCAATGAGCTTTATTTTATAACAATTTACAGCTCATAATTGCACTCACCTAAAATAGCAGATACTGTAGCTTATTATTTCGGACGAGGGATGATAAATAAATCAATTAAATTTGCACAATCCACAGCATGATCAAAACAATTGCATGGTTCAAGAGAATGAAATAATAAAATAAATATAAAGTATAGAATCCTTTTAAATTGCTTCACATCATTCACCCTCCTATTAATAAGAGCTGCGCTATTCATTATAAAGTCAACTGAGGTCCTCATATATATTATATAGCTGTTATCTCCCCTGCAGTACCCGCAGCTCACCGACTGATAAGTAACCACCACTCGATAGTGCTGTCAAGCTGAGCGGGGAGGCTGGATGTACGATGAACATCCTCCACTTAGTAATTAATAACATACCGGCATATTAGTCACTCCCCCAGGCTTGTATATACCATCGTTGTATATAGACACTTCATATGAAATTACACTCTTAGTGAGTCATCATAATTTATTTAATATTACTGTATTTAAAGTAATTATTTAATTAAAAAAGTGCTTATTATTTTGAATGAATAAAAAAGTTACATATACTGAAATCTTGATAGTAAAATATATTCATATTTTTGTGTGAGTCACCGATAATAAGAAATTAATGTGTTTTGATTTAAATATAAGGGTAAAATAATCTTTCTATTCACATTTTAAATCTGTATAAGTTTAAATGCCATTGACGTCATATAGTTAAGATATTATTTTTGCTACTCTCCTGTAGCGGTTATGACGTCAAACTTTGAATATTTTTTTTCCTGTGTGGCGGCGATTGAACAATATAATTTATTGTAAGATGGTAAGAAGTTGCAAATAAAATAGGAATATAAAAAATATGACAATTTTATCAGAAATAAGCCAATCAAAAAGGATCTGAGAAGCAAGCCATACTATGTCAATCAATATTACAGAGACAGGTATTATAAAAAAGTTCAAAAAGCGCATTAACCGTTAATTTGTTTGATTGACTGGTGAATTGTTTAGATAGTGTGACTTATCCAAACTGCATACGAAGAATGAATTATTCTGTCTTTTGCTTTTTAATTATCGATTTTAAAGATAATAAACATGGATATTTAAAGTATAACTGCTAATTTTAAAACTGACATGAATCACGTTTAATTATAGAAGACAATGAACCTTGTTGAGATAAACAACTTGCACTTTCTGGTGGTATACTGCAGTGCAAGTTTCCATCATGGCTGCAGCAGCAGTTCCAGCAGCTCCAGGCTTGCTTACTAGCTAAGCTCCAAGTGGGCCGAGGTCATCCCAGCCTTAGCTAGCCCAGCAGCACTAGCTAACAGTATGGAACATTATTATTGCACACTGTAATCGCGAATCCTATATAGCAATTTTAACACTATTTATGTACAAAAGTGCATTACTTTAATGGAACAAGTGTGATACAAAAGTGCAACTCAAACATTTTTATATCGATAAAATTAATGACATCATATTAAATAGGTTACTCCTATTATATCAATTTGTTCTTGTTTAAACGATTAAATAATATGGAAGGCGAAGGGGAACTAACAATATAAATTTATTAGTATCAACTATAAAGTGCAGGATATTGATTTATTATAATTAATTTATAATAATTTGACACTTCGTTCAAGTGTAATTATAATACAAGAGCATCTAGTACAGCACTTCATTATCTTGTCACTTTTATTTTTGTAGGTTCTGTTTTGTCAGAGGAAACAATTTAATTTTGCGAGGAAATATAATAATAATTCACTGTCCATGTCTCTATGGTCTGCCGCGTGTATGTAAGAATTGCGTGCTGTAGCAGTACAACAATCGCGCACGCCTCCCACGCGTACTAACAATAATAATAGTATAATATACCTGATGCAATGCCATCAACAACAATGCATACACTGCATATCATGGTATATATCAGTGACGTCATAAAAATTAGAGGAACCAACTTTTTTATCTGATAATAAGCTGGAAAATGTTTTTTTTAGGGCTCATGACAATTACAGTGCATGTTATTTTATGTTGATATTAAGTGACTGTTAATTGCTCTATGGTAATCAAATTAACTGCATGCATTATTATATATGTATGGTATAACAATATATATATTAAATAATAATTTATTCACTTCGTTTAATTGTCAATAAAAAACACGTAAGTGTCATTAATATTTGTGCATTGCATTTATTATTTCTCAATAATATACTGTCATAAAAAAAGGTGGTAAACAAAACACCCATGAGCGAAAGTACTAAACCTGGTTTTTCTTTTAAAAGAGATTGAAAATAGAAGGATTTCTTTGTCGTTTTACCTAACACATTTACGCTCGCTGTAGTGACGACAGGACTACAACACAAATTTTTATGTCTTTACTTCTATGTGAAAGTTATACCTTCTAATTACCGTGTTAATTTGTATTTCTGCATGCTCAGTTTGCGGTGAATACGCTATATATAATATTATATTGCAGTAAAATAGAATTGCGCAAAATACAATATTAATTCAAAATTAAATGTTTTTCCTTTGGCAGTGAAACGATTATTTAAACATCTTTACAACTATACATAATTTCAGTATATATAAGAAGCATTTAAAATATATAAATAAAATAAATAAATTGTATGCTCAAATTTATTAGCGCACATTTATCGTAGATTAATTATATATAAAAATTTATAAATTAAAAATAGACTTAACTAATTCAGATGCTGAGGTCTAGAGAGAGCTGTATTATTTATTATATTTCCTTATACAGATTATATTAGGCTGAGAAGTTGCATGTCTAGTGTACGTTTGGTGTATGAGCGGGGGCGATGGGTTAATTGTTTCACTTTCTCTCCATTTACCGCCTCCTCCTTGGGTCCGAGATGTCACTCCACACGACAACACACACACGCCCCACGTTTGCCTGCTTGCGACAAACCAACTATACTTTTATCATGTCATGTGCACGGGAAGTGACTAATATTGTTCTCCCTACTCTTCAACACTACTTGTCAAAGTTTTAAAACACGTAATAGTACTCGCTGCTTTCACCCTTGTCTCAGTTTACAATGGAAATTAATAAAATATTATCGTCTTAAGTCTTCTTAAAGATGTTCAGCTTATAAATTTTCCCACCCGAGCGCTAGTATCAATGTCATTACGGTTACACTAATTCTGAGAACTTATCTTCTTCTGAACTATAACGTAAGATCGGTTATAATTTATAATAGATCAGTATAAGAGAGCGAGCAGTGATAGAAAAGGCAAGGCAAATAACTACCATTTTATTCTTCATCGATTTTAATTTTTTATCTAGCCATTATGATTTTCTCTATTAACTCAAGTGTCCATTTCGATTTTTTTATTATAATGAATGCTGAACAAATAATTTATAGATAGAAAAATAACGAGGCACAGTTTGTTATAAATATAATCTGAGCTCTCATTGGTATTCATGAGTGGATGTGTAGCGAACAGTAAATAAACGTTGAGTCTCTCATTCAGTTACCAAACCTGTGCACAAGCTGCTCTGATGTAAGGCAACAACTGCCACTGTGCCATTTCTCGTCACAGCAGCAGCAGTAAAACCGCTAGCTATACACACTCGATACACCGATTTGTTATTCATGTAACACCAAACACGATGTGGTCGTAAAAATAAAAAAATAAACAATATTGGAATTAGAAAAAAAAAATTGTAATATGCGATCTGCATTTGTAAATAGATTCGTCAGATACAGTTTGTATTATAATATGACGTAAGGAAAATCTTTTAAGAAAAAGTATATTTGATAATATTGTTTACTCTTTTCCAATATGTTGTAAGGTCTATTAATTTAATTTAATTTAATTAAAGAAAACAATAAAATTTTAATGAGGTTATGCCTGTGAAATTTAATATAAAATGTATTTATATATACAAAATTAATCATATATGACTCATTATGATATAATTAATATAATTATAATTATGTTTGTGGTTAAAAAAAAAGTGTCGTTTACTTGGATTTGTGTGGTTTTTGTGTAAGCAAGCGTGCGCCTCTTGCGTATCTCCTTCGTTGTTGTATAACAATATTATAAGCCAGACAAACGCTGTTATTATGCCGTAATATTTGAGATTTCCCTTTCACTCGAAACCAAGCGAATGAGCGCGTATAGCAGGATCGCGACTTGTGATGCATGCAATAATACTGCATTTCGAATGTTAAGTATGGCAACACTGCATTATGACTTGCATGCACTCAATCAAATATGGAGATCGTTGTTGTATGCAGACGACAAAACAAAAAAAGAAAATTAAATATATGCTTACTCCACTCCCTTTTTTTTATGTATTCTCCTTACACCTTTTCCCCTTCCATATTTTTTTTTACTTTTGATGTAATATACAGCATTATAAGAATGAGTTATTACTAGATTTAGATTTATGCATTACTGTGGTAGGTATGAAATAATATCATAAAAAATCTAATATAAATTTTACAGACCAAATATGAAGCAGAAATCAAAATTAATGAGTGAAGATATAAATCTTATAATCATCACTTTTAATTTTAGCAGTAAATTAATGTTAATTATGATATTTAATAATCCATAACAATAAATTACTATGACTTGAATTTTATTTAAAATGCATTCAAAAGAGATATAATCTTATAAAAAAAAATTGCAACGTTGCTTGTTGGTCCCGTTCTTTTTACAAAATTTTCATGGCGAGGTGTTAAAGATTGAGATTTTTTTTTATGCTTAGCTTGGCTGGCTTGGTCGTTTCGCTCGCTGGAGGAGAGAAGGTTACTAAATACCTTGCGAGCTGCTACTGCCACATGACCTAGTAATCGTTACATCACGATATATCATGTGAAATTAGGTAACCTTTCATTTTTTTTAGTGTGTGTGCACAGTATGTGGAACTATTATAATAAATGTCGTAAAATATTTGGGAATTAAAGATATTTGAATATTGTCTTTCATTTAAATCATGTACACTCGAGTATAAGATAAAAATTACCCTTCCCCCTCCCCTCTCTCAAATATAGATCATCAATATCAAGATGCATTTTTGGCAAATACGCATCGTTAAATAAAATATTATATTGTATACGACTGTATAAGATATTCGCAGTTAACATGCAGAACATTTGATGTGCATGTTTAAGACAGGTGCGAAAAATGCTCGTTGTTTGATACCAGTTGCTATGCAAATGAGATACCATATACATGCAAGTTCCAGAGTATATATTATTTAAGTTGCAAGTATAGAGTTATGTACTGCCCTGTACTTGGTCTACATATTCTGTACTTGCAGCAAGCCATTGCATTAAAATAAACTCAAACAAGTTGTGTAATATTTTCTTAAAACTTACACGCAAAAATATTTTTTTCCTACCTTTTTTTTTAAATATCTTGGTATTTACAACGTTGTATTAAATATGATTTCTGACTGAGTTACTCAACCTACAGAATATGTCAGTAACAATTAACATCCTTTTTCTCATTCATTATTATATTATAAGCATATTAAAATTCATTGTGACCACTTATATGATGTCATCATGTTATTATAAATTTTAAATAAAATATTAATTTCACAAAAAACATTTTTGTTATAATAATTTATATTACATTTTTATTTAAAACACTCAGATTTCATTGATATTTAATATTTTCAAAAAAAAAAAGTTGTTTAGTGATTTATTTTTACTTTCCCGGATCTTGTTTAAAAAATGTTTATAGCCATGTTACTTGGCTGCTGTACTGAAGTATAATAAAAGTACATTCACACTTAAATGTGTCTTGTATGCTGCAGCCCTGTTGAGGCTGCATGCGTTATGACATTCTAACTCACCTGCATATACATGCTTAACCATGCGTATTATTATATGGAAAATTAACATGTAAGCATCTTATCAGTCAGTTTTGTACCTGTCAATTGAAGAGAAATTGACTGCATGATCTTGTTGACTCTCGTTCAGCAAGATTAATTAAATTGCAGTTTACAAATCGTTGTAAAGAAATTAATGGAATTGAATCATGCAAATTTACAATAGTATTTAAATTTAACACTTGTTTTTACAGGTATTTAAAACACCATATAATAAGATCGATTGTTAACATATATTTTACTTTATAAAACATAAATTATTAAGCATGTTTAAGTTTTTATCGTTTATTTTATATTATTATGTGATGGTTCACTTCTTTATGCCATGGATAAAGTTAAATTTACATTATGAATAAAAAAATAGTACTTCATATATTATATCGTTTTAGAAAATGTATTTTAAAAAAACGTGACTATAAATATAATTTTATATTCTCGTTTTAAATTACTCTTACCCTCATTAAAAATTAAATAATGTCGTAAGTTGTTAAAATGTTACACAATTCTTAAACGGATGGGTCGATGATGAAGTGATTCTGCAGTACACACAGAGGAGTTTGCAGCAAGTACTGATGACGTCATAATTGTACCAAAATCAACTTCTTTTTATTTGTTGTAATAATTTCTAAGAATTCTCTGTCGTAATAATATTTTCTCTGTACGTTAGCAGTTGGCTCATTGTAAAATTAAAATTGTTTCTAAGTAGGCAATTTTAATTGTGTAATATACAGCGTTAAGTGCTTAATAAGAAATTAAATTTACATTTTTCTTTTAAAAAAAGAAAATAAGATGTTTTTAAGTTAAACAACTTTAAAAATCTTGTACTTTTCTGGATTAACCCTCAGTATCGCCATTTCTCTATATAGTCTATAATGTAAGGGATGAGCCTGGTATTATAGTGATAGCTGCATGTTTTTTTCCTGCAAATGAAATTTCGCGATTGATTGAGACGCGCGATGTCCGGAAACTCCTTGTGTCGTATCGCGGCTGTCAGGAGGGGGGCGTGGCGGGGTCCGGTGCTCATCCTCACAGTGGTAGCCCCCCAAGGTCACTTGAGTAAGGTCAGGGTAGCATCAGCAAACATCGAGCAGCGCGCAAACAGCAGAGATGCATGCAGCTCTGAAGGCGGCAAGGGGCCATTGAGCCCGCACTTCCGACTGCTAACATTAATAATTAATAGCCTCAGTAATTTTAGCTTCGGGACGTAAATGCATAATTTTTAGCAAACTTAATAGTTGATTAGGGATGTGTAGCTCTATATTTATTTGCATATACTACACTGACTACTATAATTCTTATTATTTTGTGTTACTTGCAATAAATGTTTTGATGCTAAACATGTTTTGCCCTTATAACAACCATGGCATGTTTCAAGTACTGCAATTTGGGTAATTTTTTTATTTTATGGTGGCATCATGATGAACTTTAGGCAAAATGTAAATTGAAATCTGATAAAAAAAATAAATTTTGTAATAAAACAATCTCTTTTTATACTTAAAAAAATATTATATAAAAATACCAATAACAAACTCACGAATTATCCTCACATTACTATTAATTTTTATAAGAAAATATTTTCGATAAAAGATAATAATAATAATATAAAAATTGTAATTTTCCATCACGACGAACTGTAATTTCTTGTCAGATTGTCGTAACGAGGTATGGCCTGTTTACTTGCTACAATCGAAACATCACCACCATGCAAATGGTGTTAGAACCGTTCTCCATTTTTTCTCCAAGGCTCTCTAACCTAATCGTGGGAACACCGCACCCTCTATATACTTGCGGTTAAGTTAAAAAAAATCCAGCTATAAGCTATTCAGGCGTCTGGTAGATTACATTCTGGATTGGCTTTAACGTATCAATAATAATAATGATGTAATTTATTGAATTTAGGTCTCCATCAAAACCAATATTACATGGAATCAGAAAATTTGCATTTTTGTATATATTATATATTATGCCCTTCACAGTACACCATAAAATTTAAGACATTCACATGTTTTTAAACGTTTATTATTATATATAATTATTATTGTATGTTTGATTGTTCTTCATGTACTAGTAGTGGTTAGCATTTATATTATATTTAAATAATATATTTTTTCTCAAAGTTCACTAAATAATACACGATTAAATTACTATGTATAATATGGTTGCATTATTCTTTAGCTCCTGAGAAAGTCATGATTATTTTTACTGTCCTGTTTTGTCTTCTTTTTTACCTCCTCAGTCTCCTCGATCTTTATAGATGGCGTTTTCGTGTTCGCGATATGCTATAACGAGTTGCCTTGATAAATTTTATAGTTGCACAAGAACAAAAGTAAATCGTGAAAAAATGTGTACAAAAAATGCTCAATGTATTAGAAAATTTTAATTTGTTCAGTTTTTACATAATACTTCGAATAATAAAAAAAGCATAGCTTTATAATTGCTTGCTCTTATCACCTGCTGTATTATATAATAATTATCGACAGTTTTCTTTATTTATTTAGCTCAACGATCATGCAACTTGCTATATTAATGATTCAGTCAAACATAAAATACGTCGAAGGGTATATAAATAAATTGAATAAACTTTTCCCATCGTGGCTGCATTGTAAATTTGCACAAATTATAAACATAATATATTATATTTTTATATTTTTTTTTAGCTTTTCGTTTTATCGGAATTAAGGATCAATGAAGTTCTAGGAATTGTTTTGATAGGTTGTCATTTTATTTTGTCAACCGAAGCCAAAATATTGATTTTAATTTTTTATTATTTATTATCCTGATTTAAGTAAAGGGTGAATTCATACAAGTTCTGGGAAAGAGAATAAATTGTCGCGACGACGTTCGGAATGACGCATATACTTGCAACGAAGCGCAACACTGAGGAGGAGTAGGAGACCATGCACTGCTGTTGCACCTTATAGTGGGAGGTGGGGGGGGGGGTATATTCCTGCGATCCTGTGGCTTGTGTGAGGAGGCCTATACCACAAGCAGTCAGTAGATTGCTAGCGGCAACTTTACTTTCTCCCATGGTGCCCTTGAAAAGCTTGCGTAATAGCAGCACTCTTGCGAGTCGCCCGCCCGACTGCCTGCTTGCTGCCTGCCAACCCGTCGTTGTATGTATAGCTTTTGCTATCCTCTGCCGTTGATTCTCTCTATACTCGCAATTTTACTACGCTCTGCCGCGGTTGCAACGTTGCCGTAGCAGTTCTCTAATCAAAACTTTTGATTGGGAATCTCAGCTGTGCCCATATAAAAAAAAAAAAAATTGCATTGTATACATTTTATTTAGTGACTACAGTAATACTGTAAAAATTATTAAATTTTAGCAAAATTAATTGAACATAAAAAAAAACTATGTATAAACTCTTCCTAGAATGACGATGTGTATATTTTTTTTATTTGCTTGCAATTATATATTTTTAATTGTAAAACACTTCCTCGTTTTTACATTTTAATTTATTTTAATTATATTTTTTTTATTGATCGTTGAAGGATAAATTCTATAATAACATTATAATATAGAAGAAAATATTTCTGTTTGTTTTAGAGTTGTTTTTATGATTTCATGACTTATAAAGTTATAAAAATTATGTATTTATTATAGTAGTTACTAGTAAAAATTAACAACACCAAAATAACAATGGTTGATTTTGTGCAAAATTAATTGTTGCATATTTATTTATTAATCCAGTAATGAATTAACAAATTTCAAATAAATATTAAATATTTTGGCATTTGCTAAATTTAACTTTGAAAATAAAATCACGTGCGTCATTGGCCATTTGCCAAACACGTGGAGTTGTGCGTATCTCCAATTGGTGCTTAAAAATCTGGTATAATATAATATAATCTATTGGAACGGAAGTTCCCATGATTTGCATTGTTGTAGCAAGAAAAAAGTACATGATTGTTGCTAAATAGATCCTTGAATTATTTTTTATTGCACTATACAGTAATTAAAACTTCCATGCTTTAAGATTCACTCCGCTAAGTTTCATTTGAAGTTAAATTACGTTCCACCCTTGCAAAGTGCAGCTTAATTGTTTCTTGAATTTTAATAAGGTTTAATTAAATTCTATACAGCAAATTAATTTTATAAGTGGAGAGCAAGTAATTATAATTGAATCCAACTTGCAAGTTACATTAATTGTTATGTATAATTTAATATGCAGTGGAATGAATTTTACTATAAAGCTGCAGTAAAGAAACAAAAAGTAGCATCTAATGCATTATGGATTAGTCATGCTAATAATCTTTTATGGAAAGAGTATGTTAAGAAAATCATTTCTTCCCTGTAGATCATAAGTTTTTATTATTTTGACATCGTTTAGATTTTTAAATTTTAGTCCCCATTTCTGTTTGCAATAATCCATAGAGATCACGTGGCCGTGAACGTGGTCTCATGCACTTGACCTTAATCAGATACTACCCTCCACAATACACCAGCTCTATATATTGATTTAACTTGACTACCTCTAAAACTTACCATTATATAATAATTAACACAGGTGTTTTTATCCCATATTTATATAATTTTAAAATTAGAAAATTTTCAATCATTAATCATTTTGATTACTCTTTAGGGTATATATTGTGAGTGTTTGAATCTATATATAGAAGCGTGGGAATATGAGATTTATTAACACAAGGGTTGATCTATATAATATAACAACATTGAGGTACATTAAAGGTATAACATAAAATCCAAGGAATGTTACTTAGTGAGGTAGGTCAGTTGTGACAGTATTAACTTATTAATATCATGAAGAGGAGAGGGCTGTACTGTTTACTTACTTTTAGTTCCTGGTGTTAGACCTTATATGACATTACAGTATCATCACTTGTCAAAGTGTCCCCCATAGGGCTGTTGGTGGTTCGACTCTTTTTTAGTCAGTTGTATGTATGGCCTTGCTCTATTACAATACCTTCCTTTCACTGTAATTCTCACTCACACAACAACTCGACAATCTATTCATGCTTGGCTGCGATATATTAGGCTGTACAATTCAAATTGTCTATAATAACTATTATATAGGGATTTCTATCCTAGTGCTAACCACAAACTATGTTATATATAATTCAAAATATCACCCTGGAGGTTTGATTAAGTGATTAATTACTATTTCAAAAATTTATAATTAGTATTATTGTAAAGCAATAGTATTATTGCAAAGCAATATAATGCTTATTTTAATTAAAATATAAATAAGTTATAATTAATTTCGTTTTATTTTAATGCTAACATTTAACCAGGTCATACGCATTATAAAAACATGAAAGCGAAAGGGAAGAATGATGATATATGTTAAGTTAATCTTGATGGTACGATAGTAAAATTTTGCATTCATTTTAATATTGATGATTTATCAATGACCTGGATACTTCAGTATATAAACAGTGACATTGATTTTATTATTTTTACATGTTAAATTGGCACAGAAAACTGAATAATTTTTATCTATAATTGTAGTACTGCGGGTATGTTTTTTACTATCAAATATAATAAATTCAGAGGAAATATCACGAAAGTGTTAAATAATTGCATAAAAAGTAAAACAATGGATATGCGTTTTCATACAACCTAAAATAAAACATAAGCTTGAAGAAATTCGCTAACATTTTATTATGATACACATTTTCTTCGATTTTCATTGCTGAGTAAAATGCTCTTATAAAAAGCTTAAAAATTGCACGTGAACTTGTATGCTCACCTTAATTCACGGTAATACTGCCAGAGGGTGCTGATGTCGCCTCGTTGTTGTCACATTGCATGTCTCCATACTGGCCTAGATATTGTTGTCCTACCCCCTCCTGTCCATCAAGTGTCAACAGTTGTCGTGACAATTTACATGCCACGCAGACAGACGTCGCGAAAATTTTGACACCCCTTATGTCAAATATTGTAAATAAATCATGTAGTTATATACTACCTGACACTTGAAGTTAAAACTTATCGTTTTCAAAATGAAATATTGTGATATTCTAATTTCATATTTAACATACCAACATGTATCCACGAATATTTGTTTCAGATTATATTTTTTTAATTTGAATGAACGCATAAAATATGCTTACGCATTAACTTTCATTCATTTCTCTCCAGTTACGCAAAGAAATATTTAATTACAACACACTCATATAGTACTGGTGTAACTAGGTCAGCATTCTTAGAATATTTTTACACTCGTGGTAATATATATAAAATATTATTAATATTTATTAATATATTTTTTTGTATTTATAATCATGGTACATCCGTTTGTATATATATATATAGAGCCTTTAGGAGAATTATTTTCTGTTTGATATAGAGTTCACTCCAAAAGTTTTTATACTATGAAATACTGTTTTTTATAAATAATCTAACATGGGAGCAAATGTCATGTTTATAGTTCAGTGATGTTTTTTCATCCTCACTTGAACTTATTTCCCCATTTAATATTGATAAATATACAGTTTCCAAATTAAATTCAATATTCCTGTCGACATGATCAAATGGGATCTAATTTTTTTTATAAGAAGAACTTTTTTCAATGTAATTTATAAAAAAAAAAAAAAAAAAAAACATATATGACATTAACTAACGAACACTTGTTTTTTTTTCCAGCTGTTCGTGCTGATCGCATGCGAGGAGGTCGCAACAAGTTCGGCCCCATGTACAAGCGTGACCGAGCCAGGAAGCTGCAGATGCTGCGACAGCGCCAGATCGCGACAGGTAGTGGCCGAGGTGGCGCCCTGCTCGCAGGTAGCA
The DNA here is from genome assembly GCA_949825025.1 of Siphlonurus alternatus. Classification (NCBI taxonomy): domain Eukaryota; kingdom Metazoa; phylum Arthropoda; class Insecta; order Ephemeroptera; family Siphlonuridae; genus Siphlonurus; species Siphlonurus alternatus. The sequence goes on along the minus strand of OX463781.1, from coordinate 8,666,230 downwards.
GCGACTCAGGTCTGAGCTACTCCCCCAACGCCGGCTACTCCCCCGCAAGCTCGGGCTCCAGCCTACACATCAAACAAGAGATCCAGATCCCCCAGGTGTCTTCTCTCACCTCGTCTCCCGACTCCTCACCGAGCCCCATAGCCGCCCAATTAAGCGGTCTGGGACCCTCTGCACCTCAGCTAATGAGCAACTGCAGCGCTCTACTGGCAGGATCCGGTACCGCACCTTCAGGCCAAGACCACAAGTTATGGACGGCACCAAACTCTACGACACCATCACCACATTCACTATCTCCTAAAGCTTTCCATTACGACCTTACTGGAGCAGCAGCAGCATCTGGATCAGCTGTAGCATCTGCTTTAGGACCTAAAATGTCACCTCTTATCCGGGAATTCGTGCAAGCAGTAGATGATCGTGAATGGCAAAATTCACTATTTGGTCTTTTGCAAAATCAAACATATAATCAATGCGAAGTTGATTTATTTGAATTAATGTGTAAGGTGCTAGACCAAAATTTATTCTCTCAAGTTGATTGGGCGAGAAATTCAGTTTTCTTCAAAGACCTCAAGGTAAGTGTCAAAGAAAATATATATAACATTTAAATAAAAAAAAATAAGGTGAATTTATTTTTTAACGTGCCACACGTGCCAAAAGTTACAGTATTATTAGGCAAGTTGGAAGATTTGTTATCAGTTATATGCTCAAACACGAATGGCACAAAAACGTGCTTTTTTATAAGAAAAGAGAAATTTTTCGTACAATATTTGGCATGTAATTTAAAGTAAAATGCTTGGTGTTGAGAATATGGTTCTAAATAAATTCACCTTACTTTGCACACTCATTACACACTATGGTAGACATGTCTTCCCCCGTCGTCACTCAGGGCAAGGTCATTAAGTATCTTCTTTCTTGTTATGTATGCTAACTTGCTCTCGTATATAAGATGAATGGGATTCTTATTAAAATTTTACGCGCGATCGGATCTAAAATATTATAATTTAATCAGTTGCAAAAGCAGACACTATATGATAAAGAGACTCTATATTAAATAATAAATTAGGTAAAATAATTAGTTAGTTTGTAATAACATATTTCGGTTTTCAATGCTGACAGTATAAATTTAATATTAAAAAAAATATATTGTAATAACACAGAATATAACCGCGATAGTTTTGATCTCATATTTATCAATATTTTATTGTTTACTGCAGTATCTTTCTATCAAATTAATAAAATAGTTTTATGACATCAAATGTCCTAGAATACAATCTTAGCATACTATATATTATTCTTCTACCATAGTAAACATATACTATGACGTCACTGGTGTAAGACTTATTCTTACTTAGTGTTGTCTCGATGTACCGCTAACATGTAGTAAGTACGTGCATTGTTCTCATAAATACATCGGCAAAGGGGCGGTACTGCTCGAACAATTACTACTTACATACATCCAAGTACACGTGCATATATATGAAAGAAGAATATATACGTGTGATCTTGATCAAGGAGCTGCATGGTATATAGTATTCTCAATAAATCTTTGTACTCGTTTGTAGTAACTTATATATTATGTGTAGCCGTGGCAAAATAAACCAGATATAATCGTGTAAATATGATTTATTTCATGATAAACTACTATATTAAATTACCATTAATTTCTTAATGTACATCACTACTGTATTTATGTAATAGAGTGATTTAAAGTAGGATTTGTGTGAAATTTCATATTATTATTAATTTAATTATTATTGAATGAAGCATAGTATATTTACATAATTATTTTCAGATTTATATATAATACATTCTGACGTAAAATAAATTAAAATGCTAAAAAAATACGTTTTTTAATAAATATTGCAATTTAACTTTTTTTGTAAGCCAAAATTTAGTTTCTATAAGATTGGAACTCTCATAATTTTATTCTGTGATATACTTTAAAATAATCAACAATGCTCTTTTTCTTTATATGCAGCGTATACAAATAAATCACACGAAAATAAAGTCGTATAACTTATAATAATAATTCAAGTTAGCTTACGTTGTTTAAATTTAACTGCGATGTACTGTACATAAGTATATATATATATTCGCCCGCCTACATGAAATTACTCTCTCATGATTGCATTGCATGCTAGGAGGTCCTTTCAGACATGTTTTTTTATTATTTTTTTTTTTTTTTATATTATAAGCCCTTGAAAATAACTGACTATCCATGTGTAGATCTACCATGCAACCATTTTATATTATGCATCTCTCTTTACATATATAATACTAAAACATTACAAGCTGGCGTCATTTTACTGTTGACCTACCTCAATTCCCTTCTTCACAAACTGAGAAGTATACAGTAAACTTCTAAATTTATCGTATACGTAACTCATGCTTAAAATTGGATACATCGTAATATTAAAATACTACTACGATGATGTTCATAAGATACGCAGCTACTTGCAACGTAATTAATTTCTAACATGTATTTTCATGTATCTCGTTACATAATAAAACTTGATAAAATTAGATTTGCTTTATGTACTGTAAGATAAAAAAAAAATCATGTTTTTTTTTCAATTATTTTTAGTCGTTGATTTTTATTTTATGAATGTAGCGGCGTTTATTATGAAGCATGTGTTAGTCTTATCTTATATCATATTATAGTAAAAAATATAGAAGATTTTGATAAGGAAACAACACTTCTTTGTATTTATTTCAACTGGATGCCAAATTTATTTTTTATTTGAAAATTTTCTCAGTGTCAATTCATTAGGTCACGGCCGTGATTTAAAAAAAAAAAACTTAATTTTCTCTGTTTTATTTAAAATTAAAAATTATATTGGCAGGTTTACGAAATTATAAGTGTGTGGTAACACAGGATATATGGATCCACATCAGAGTATAATATATACTCAACTCCATTGTCATGAGTACTGCATGGTAATAGCTAGCAGCCACAGTACTCAAACCAACTCTTACGTAACTATCAACACAGTGTTGTCAAATCTACAACCAATATAAAATTAGATCAGGCAGGTAATTTTGTAGAAATATTGATTCGTCAATATTATTTTTTTATGGAGAAAAATATTTCAAAATATAATTTTTTGTCAATTTATAGTGAAAGAAAATATGAAAAATATAATTAATTTTTTATTATACATATTATATAATATTCAAAATAATTATTTCCGTTGGAGTGTGGTAAATAATAGGATAACAACAATAATAAATCAGAGTCTTGAGAGGTGCTAGGTATTAGAGTAACATTTTTCCTGTCGGAGTGTGTCCGCTTGTTACATGGTGCTGTAATGCTTTGCTTATCATTCGTGAGATGACGTCACACAGTCACCCTTACATGCTGGCTATTTTCTAGTCGCGCGTGTTCAAACAGTTGCATACTTACGTTTCTAACAGGCTGAAACTCATTTCGGGATTTTAGATTTATTTCTACATCTGTTAGTATTAACTTTACTATGATCTGCTAAAATATTATAGTATACTATAATTATGTCATGCAACAGATTAATCAAAGCTTGTTAATTTATTTATAATAATATTATTATCAATATATTTTATTCAAATTTTATTTTGATGGTCTCCAAGTTATATGAGAAAATGTGTCAGTATTCGAGCTATATAGTTTTGTCAATATGATTATATTATAACAATATTAACAATAATTAAGTCAACAATATAGTATATTTAATTATAATTAAGAAATTATGGCAGTGAACTAATATTTTGAAAATAATAATATGGTCAGCATGTTTATTGATTGAAACAAATCTCAGTCTTTCTGCTTTCGCGAGTACTTGAATAAAAAAAAAATGGTGTACTGGCATTACTGCAGAGGTACAGAGAGCCAACACAGCAATTACACATTAGAAAAAACTGAGAGGTAAACCCGGTTGTAGTGACGTCACGACCTTGGAGGAGGCGAGATGATTGATGATTAAAGCGTTTGTTGTGGCTCAGACGGCCATTGTTGATCCTAGAACACTTCCTACTTGTTGTGTGAGACGGCGGCCAATTGTTGAAAATAGAATTTGCACTGCGCAATCTCTGTTACCTGGTGCCAAATTTAATGATATTTTGATAACTTTCAGCGAGTTCGTAATAAAAAGAGCATTCTTTGAGTTGTTCAGGTAGAGCGTTATTTTGGTTCAAATTCAAATTTTTAAAGCTACTTGTGCACTTTATATTGTTTGAAAAGAAATTTTGAACTAAATAAAAAAAAAAATGTCAAATATTATTGTAAACTGTTATAAATCTATATGGTTGACCAAAAATTATTAAAATTTAAAATTCATGGTTCTAATTTCAAAGATGCCTTTTCAAATTTGATATAAAGGTATGATAAACTAATAAGGACCGTGCTTGAATTATTATTTTTTGTCATGTTAAAGTCGACATAACAAGAGAACCATTCTGAATAGTCGAATCTACACACCATTTTTTCGCGTGTTTCTTGTTTTTACTACGCAATAACGTAATCAAAGAGTATAGTATGGCCATCTGACGGGTAGAATTGCAAGCTTTGATTTAATTGTAATATAAATTTATTATTATTTACAACATTCAATAACACCACATTCTTTATCAACGAGTCTTACAAGAGATAAAAAAAAAGAAAGGAAAAGAAAAATAATAATCTTATTGTTAGTGTCGGAGAGGTTGTTCATTAATAATTTTTTTTCTGCGATAACAATTAAATTATTGTTTTTTATCGTTATATATTTAATTTACATTGCTAACAAAAGAGGATTTTCTTCAATATTTCAAATCACTCTTAATATTAAGGACCCATAAGCAGCTGTTTGATATAGATATTATTAATAATAACAAATATTTTTATTTCTTTTAAGGCCTGCAATGGAAACTGAAGTAATTTTACTGTAATTTCCATCTAGTTTTTTAAGGTAGTTGATTTTTTATGTTGTGCGCGACGAAGCAAACACTCATGGCATAATAATAATAATAGCGTGGTCCCGTCCGCCCGCTCGGCTGAGCTAACAAGTGATACCAGAGTTATATAGCAGCAGCAGAAAGCGAGAGGGAGAGTGATATGTAAGGAGGTCAGCGGCGGGGAGTTGCAAATTGGTGCCAAGTTCAGGTCTAGAGAGGCGGCGGCGGCTCCACTCTCGCTTGCCGTGCTGACCGTTACGTCACAATTTTACCGCCACAACCGCCACCGTGACACACGCGCGTGATTGACGGGAGCCAACATGGCGGACAAGCGTAATCTTAAATTTATGCAACCTCCATTGCAATTCCCTTTATATAAATTAAAAATATTACCTATTATATCAGGTAATTTACTGATGTATAAATTAAAATATTCGGTATCGAAACCACGTACAGAGTTATAAAACGAACTCTATATATAGTACAACAATAAAATCCAAGATGCATTAGGCTTGAATCTCTGGTTGATATAAAAAAAAAACTTTTTTTTTTACCATTATACAGTTGGTATTTCTGAATGACTAAGCATTTTTAAGTTTAATCAGGTGTACCAACGTAAATGTATTATGTAGGCCTACCTGTATATTACTCAATCACAAGTCACTTTATAACAGCCAGCTATGATATAGCGTTTGGAGCGTTTTCTTTCCCCTTCTTTCTAATCTAATGCTCGCTTGTGTATGCTTGCCTGCCTGCTTACTTGATAGAGTTTCTTACTTAAAGATTTCCCTTTATTGCTTAAATCTTTTTCTTTATTATTGTACATATTATATATATTATATATATATATGTATAACTTTTTATCAAACATTTTCCAATTCAGTGAATTTATATTATGTTCTCTATACAATATTCTGTATCGGAGCAAAACGGTTTCACTTGCGAAAGGTAAAAAATATTTGTTAATCTCATACACATTATAACATACAGAATGCAATTAATTTACTGGCAATATTGTTCCAGACCATAAATGTATTTAATTTTTGAAGATTTATTGTTATAATATTTAAGCAAAAATTGCGTAAGATGTGTGTAAATAAAATTAAAAATTCATGTTTTTATTTAAATTATTATTTTTTTCTATTTCCTTTGTGGTAAAATAAACTCGGAAAATAAGATACACTTAAATTGTGATGATTCTAAATCTCTATTATATAAACTTTGTAGGAAAGGAATACTTGTAATGTTTTTTTTTTTTTTTTTTTTCCAACAGTAGTTTTTATAATAGTTCTCAAAATATTCAGTCGTGCGTATATAGAACAAAGTTATAACCAAAGGAAGACTCTTTGGACCATCATGGTCAAATTCAACTTGGGAAAATTGCAACGTTATGATTGCATTTATAAGTGACGTCATTCCTAATCAAATCTGCAGCGTGTTGCAAGCTCTGTGACGTCATCATTATGGTCCTAACGCGTATTTGACTTTGTCAAAAATTACCCCTTTTCTTCTTCAGTGACTAATCTACTATACATGTTAACAGAAAACACTTACCTCCTAATTACCGACTCATATAGCATTCTTTCCTTATAAAGTACAAAGTTATTTTATAAATAATTTGTACAGACTTTGGCAAGGAGACTGGAACAGAAAGAAGAGTTGGTTTTTCACTTTTTTAAACAGCAAAGATTGAAGTACGTACCGTGATTTTTATGTTTTCACCGTTCCATTCTTTTTGACCACATCAGTATTTTATGAAACGTTATAGAAACTCAATTCGCTGGAAATTAAATTTTAAAATGTAATTTAATAATTAAATTAACTCGATTATACTTTAATGCATCAGTAAATATAGACTTACATTATACATATAGCCTGTGGGAATTTTATACTTACATAATTTATGATAGCATTATATTATAGTATATAAGGCAGCCAACATTGAATGTTATAAGTTTTCTATGATGGGAAAATAATATCGGTGTCAATGTTATACACGTGGCATCAAAAGAACAGACCATTAAAATTATATTTCAAGATAAAAATTTTCTTTTCAAGATTATGATCGCTTTTATTCCATTTCTTTTCTTTTCATGTTTTTTTTTTTTTTTTATACATAACAATAATAAATCATAAAAATTTTAATTATAAAATTCTCACCCTTTTTTTTCTTCTTGTTAAAAAACACAGAATTATTTAATAAAAATATGAACCAAAAACTTTCTCTTATATTTTTATAACCAAGAAAGCAGACGTTATAATAGACCAGATTGTATAATGAAAATGATGGGGCATTAAAATGACTACATAAGAAATTGTAATATAAAGAAAGCATTGCCCTGACTTTCACTGATACAGTAGACACCTGAGCATATTCCGTCCTTGACCCTGAGGAGTTACCTGGAGAAAGTAGTTCCTGTGGTGCCCTCTAACTTGAAGAATAGCAGAACAAGGGCGAAGTGAGAGCGGAGATTATCGTAACTATTATTATCTCATCGTATACAAGAAGTGATGAGAGCTATTATGTATCATAAATAATAATAATAATAAAATCAAATTAAATAGTAATAAGTTTACTTGTATATTTTTTTGTTGTTGATATTATTGAATATTTTCTCTTTTTTAAGTGTAGTCTCATTAAGAATTTAAATCTTCCATCTCCGCGCGGATGCTTTTATTTATAGATATATATTTTTTATGTTCAATGCATTGGAAGATGATTTATGTTCAAAAGTTATACTATTTTGTACTTACACTGCTTGCACATGAAAAATTGTTGTATTAAATCTCTTGCATGTAATCGTAAAGTTTTTCAGAGTTATGATAAAAATAATTTATCATCGTAATACGTTTTATCTGAATTGTATTTCATTTTAACTACACTTCTTATATTTACTGGAGAAGTTATATAATAAACAAACAATCGAAGTTGGAAAGAAATATATTATATTCTTCGTAATTGAGAATTTAATCGAAAGCAATTGACTTTATTACTACGTCTCAGATATTTTATTAATGTTTCTGATGTACTGCTTTGTTATAAGGGATAGTTAGGCCGACATATTTACTAACTTGCCCACAATCGTGCTCGGCACTAGCTCGTGACATTTTAGAGCCAAGTTAAGTGAAAAAATGAGAGGTACGCTAAAATCCCCCTCCTTCTCTTCCCAGTTTTTCTTCGTTTAAATCCATTCCATGTAAATTTCACTTTATAGAAGATGTGCTTGTAGACTTACAACGTAATAGAGGCTCGATTGCTATTAATTAGTACCTGTTTTATACAATTCTCATATAACAAACTGGCTTCGTGTCACCTGTGTATCTAAACACCGTGGCGATGCGGCGATGACGGGTGCATGCACCACCTACTACATGCACCAGGAGGCGAGTGATGACTTCAAGGCTGCTGTTGGTTGCCCAACTTTCACGTTTATTATCGCCGCTGTGAGAGCAAGCCTCCTCCTCCTTCTCATCTCTCCACGTAACACCACCCCTCCCCCAACTGGCTACGGTGCAGACCAAATTATTGTCATTACTATAAAATCCATGAAACACGACATATTAGAAACGCATAAGAAAAATGAACCCCCTTTCAAAAAGTCGTACCAAGTTTTTCGAAATAATATGACCCCTTAATTTTTGTATTGAAAGACGTAGAAAGCTTGTTTCAATTATTATTTTTTTTCTGGCGGGGTCTGTTGTTTATAGTGCAGCGCGTGTTTCCCCGCTACGTCAGTTTTAAATACATGCACGTGTGCATCGCTTCTTGCTTTGCATGCTCGCCCAAGGGGGTATGCTCGTCACATCACTATAGGTTTTCTCTTACGGAACTACAAAATGCTTTGTATGACATCAAATCTAGTTTTATAATTAAATTGAAGATAAACAGCAAAAAGAAAAAAAAAAAAGTTTCTATGAAACGAGTACAGAAAATCCCTAATATTATTTTATAGTGTACAGTATCACTTGCCGGTATTACAGGCGGGAGCCAAAGCGTGCATTTCCGGTGACCATTGTTGCGGTACGAACGTGGTGAGAACCAAAAAAGGGAGCTGTTGTTACCCGCACTTGTGAGAATGCACTCGACTCGGCCAGTAACTTATGAATATTCAGCAGTCTTAATTATCGTACTGTGTAGCTACCGCGGTTTATATTAACAGCCGTATCATAGTAGAACAATAGCAAGAGTTTTCAAATTTATATAAATTTAACCTACGGTTTTGGTATTATATTCACCCGAAAATTGTAAATGCCTTAAGAAAACAGGCTTAGTTGATTAAAAGGTTGTGAAAAGAGGAAAAGAGTTTTCTTCTTATTACATGATGCTATGGTCTAAAATTATATTATATTGGCTAACAGATTAGTCCTTGTTGCATGAGTTTCAGTAAAGACTGTTACAACGTTTACTTTATCGCCATTCAGAACTTCTCATATATTGATGAGTGCATGCTTATGCTATAACCTCAAGAGATCTCTTGAAATCAGTGATGTATATACAAACTAAGAATATTAAAATCGGAACTTGTATCTCCCTTTTGCAACGTACCCGTTTATAAATAAACTTTTGCAATGCAATAAAGTTTTGTAGTCTAAAAGCGAGGTTATATATACATAATACATACTTTGCTATTTTACATTATACATACAAAGCTGTTTTTTTTAATGATAATAATGCAGTAGATCTCCATGCAGTTCTGACCTAGTTTATGTTGTTTTATTAAAGAGCGCTCCTCGATTTATTGTTGCAGTATTTATACATCAGGTACAGTAATTATCTTTTATCACCTATGAGAGAGATTAACGTAAACATTTCCATGTAAATTTATTGATCTGCTGCACTTTTGACCCACTTTCTTCATTGATCGTTATTGTTTTAATTTGTTAATGATTTTCTTTCGTACTACGGTTTAAAAATTATCGGATTAAAATTTCAACAAATATGGTAAAAAAAAATCAATAAATAAAATTAATTTTTCTTTTAATCACAGAAAACTCTTTTATTGGAATTTCTTAGCAAGTATTGACAAGAATTATATAGATTGCAATACATTTTATTTGTTTATATTTATAACAAATTTTACAACTTTGAAGTTACCGTACTTTATTCACATTGTAACTAAATTAACTGGAAAAGTGACGTTTTTGTACTGTTTCCTGGATTTTCTTTACGTTGAACGGGGCGGAAATTTAAGTCGGCGGGCGCCACTAGAGGGAGGAGATGATGGTGCTCTTAAATAGCTAAGTGGGTCAGTAGGTCAAGGAAACCAAGTCAGCCAGGGGATGGCGAACGCTTCTCTTCTTCTCCTAGTGAATCAATATAGCGTGTCTCCTCGCATAGAAGCGGCCAGCAGCAGCTCACCAGTAGATGGGGGGAAGGGGTGAAACAAGCACGTGGCGTATATACAGCATCACTAATGGTGCTCCTTTGTTGTTGTTGTTGATCTAGTTACACCATTAGTAGCAGTGGTGCTCTTTTATACAACTTGTTTGTAGATTTTTTTCTTTTAAAAAAAAATACACAGTTTTTTTTAAATAAATTGTAATGTTATATACAAGTAGCATTCATTAAGTATGAAAATAATCTTTCATGACATTTAACTTTTTAATTTTGTTTACACTCTTATTTACATTAAGTTTTGATTATAATAATTTAATTAATTCAATTCAATTATATAATTATGTAAAACTGTTTGCGAGTTTTTAATCTAAACAAGTTTTAGTCAATATGCATCATTAAAAACATTATAATTATTGGAGACGACCCCTACCGCTACGCAACCCCCCGTGCGCAAATGCTCACCCGGTCGTATATCCCAAGGGGCTCGCGTGATTTGCTCCCTGATCTAGCCAAGCTAGCCTTGTTGTGACGTCATCGCGCAGGTATTTCCGGTAATCTCGACCTTGAGAGATGGACCGACCGTCTTTATATATAAAAAAAAATACTTCTACTTTTGTTTTCATCTTACAGCAGAGCTCTTTTACCATCATGTGAAGTTAGAGCAGTTTCGTAAAAGAAAGTGTCTTTATATAATATCAAAATAAGTAATGGAATTCATAATGTAATAAATCAAATTAATTTATTTATAAAGATAATTTTCTTCTTTTTGTTTGCTGTGTGTTTAATTTACAATATTGCTGATAAGTGTAAATAGATTGGATCTAATTTTTTATATATATTTTCAATAATTTTAACAATATATTTATTAATCTCCCTATATAATAATTAAGAATAAATGTCAGTGTTGATATTAATATTATGATATTATGAAAATCAACCATTTTGAGTTCAAACGAGTTGAAGTTGAATGTGACAAGTCAGCAATACTAGTAGGAAATGGAAATGATTTTTTTTTTTTTATTTACATCCTTTGCAATATAATTTTTTTGCAAGTGATCGACTAGATAACAAAAATGAAGTAGCAAAAGAGTCCACCTAAGGATTTATAAAAATAATATTGTAGGTGAAGGTTTACAGTAATAAGGTTTTGATTACTGATTATATACACCTGTGCTATAGCCTTCAAATCAAGGCCCTTCCTTAAAGTTGGTCATTGATGCTAAAAATGTAATCGGTGTATTGCAGCGGCCTTGCTAAATCACCAATAGGTCACACAAAACTTGTCGTGAGAACAGTTCTTATCTTAACTATATTGACTGTCCCAGAAGTTGACACTGCATACATAATGAGAAAGTGGATACTAAATTAATATGCAACAAAATTGTGGTTTGTTTTTTAAACCTTACCATTTCAATCTAATTTAGTAAAAAAAGAAGAATTAATTTAATTGATTTTCATAAGTTCATTTTGTAGCATAGAGTAAGATATTATTTATCTGATTCAACAAATTAACTACAACAATAAGTGGATTTAGACTTTGCTATATCAAAAAGAGACACTTTTTCTGAAATTTTACTAATGATGCTTCATTTGAAAATTTAAATCCACCTTAGTTAATTTTTAACAATATTTATGATTGAATTTTTAGATGAATCAGATAAAATTAACAATAACAGTAATCACTATAGTGATGCTACTATTACCAAGTAATCTTGTCAATTTTCACATGATAATATTACATTGGTAAAATAATATAAAATGAGTAATGGTGATTTCTTACTGTTCATAGAGACCTGATCAAGCTCATGGCATGCGACCCCCTCCTCTCACACACAATGTAAATATTCTGGTTGGAGTCGCGGCTGACATCTTACTGACGCTCACTTGCTTGCAGGTCGATGACCAGATGAAGCTCCTGCAGCACTCGTGGTCCGACATGTTGGTACTCGATCACATGCACCAACGCATGCACAACAGTCTACCAGACGAGACCACTCTCCCCAACGGACAGAAGTTTGACCTTCTCTGCCTGGGTCTCCTGGGAGTACCTGCCCTTGCAGACAGTTTCGCGGAGCTTACCGCCAAGCTGGCAGAGCTCAAGTTTGACGTCAGTGACTACGTCTGCGTCAAGTTCTTGCTGCTGCTCAACCCCGGTCAGTATACAAACATCATTATCTACTTGGCACAAACTAACTTAGAAAATAAATTTGCTGACATTATCTTTTGGTCGTGTTTACAGAATTTAAATTTGAGAACTTTTGCAGAACGAATCTTCTTTTACAACTTTCTCAGACAAGTTTGCTTGTACAAATAATTATAATATCAGATAGTAAATAAATTGAGATTTTATCTGAAAAAAGTTCTGCTGGGGGTTAAACTAAACACTTTTATAAGTTAATTGTAATAGGTCATAGTTACGAATTACTCTTAATAGGGTTGAATATTTCTAAGCTCAGCTGGTTGTAACTACGGTATAGTGTAATAAAGAAAAATTTATCAACTTTTTTAAAATTTCACTGTATTATGGGGTTATGACAAATTTAATTTAATATTAAAATATTTGATTATTTTATGTTACTCAATGAAGCCAGAAAATAACAGCTATGTGGTGTCAGATAGATATGCAGAATGGTATTTCATACTGATGTTTTTGTTTTTTGCAGATGTGCGGGGTCTAGTGAACCGCAGGACGGTGCAGGAGGGCCATGACCAGGTGCAGCAAGCGCTGCTTGATTACACCATGACCTGCTACCCCCAGATCCAGGTGTGTGCCGAACCAAACCACCCTCCCTTGTGTGTCCTTGCTAACTACCTCAATGCATAACTTTTTCTTTGTGCATGTTCAACAAATTCGTTTTTAAACCAAACTTGCTAAGTCCGCCTTTACTTCCCCTTCATGCATGTTAAAGATGATTACATTCATTACAATCATGGTCTCATGCAGATTAGTTAATACTGCCGTATATGAGATGTCTTCAACTGTTATGTATCCCACCGCTGAGTGAACGTCCCTGCAACTTGCAATTTCACCCGTTACCGCTCTCTACATTTGATCATTCCTTTCCTCTATGTTTGACCTATCAAATGCATGCTCACCTATACCAAGGTACTGTTTGATTAAGTAATGAGCAACAGACTTAAATCTCACTACGCTCCCTGTGATTTTGCATAATGTAGTATCATCAACTTTTTGGGAAGCTATTTCAGCTTGGTTCTTTGTCCCAGACTTTTTAAAATAGATTTGTACACTTTAGTTTATTTTTGCGTTGAGCTTATATCTATGCGTTGGTGCATGTGATACACTCTGGTAGAAATTAGATGCACAATTCAGTATAAACTATTAATTTAATGGATATGGGGCTGAAGTAACTTTTGATTTTTACTTAAGCAATGATAATGAAATCTGCTGATCTTATTCAATCAATTCTGTTGCTTTATCTGTTAAATGTTACTATCAAATCATGTAATAGTATCTCACATCATAATTATACATTATAATACACGGCTTCAAATTTCAAATAAGTTCAATCTTAACATATTGTTGGTATGAAATAAGTACTGTATTCACTTTTTTTTTTTTGCTTTTCTTTATAATCACTTATAATTTTGTTTATAACCTTGTCAGCCCATTGCAGAGACATTTACCTTTGACTAGTAACATATAATGATATCTTTAAACTTAGACACTGTCTCTACAGTGGGGTGTATATATTATAATATGTAAGCAAAATTACCTTGCACAAGAGGAAAATCATCTTTCAGCTGGTGAACACTTTGTTCTGTACCTTCAGTTTTTTATCATAATCTTCCGCTGTTTCAGCTTGTTGACAGTTGATCTCATGTCTTGTGCCTCATGTTCTCGTGCCAGTGTTGCTAAAAAGGCATAAAATGCTAGTAACTTGTGCTGTATTTCAGCAGCACACAATTTACATCACACTATCTTGTTAAACGAGGATTTTGAATATTTTACAAGAGGAGATGTGCTGGAGAAAATCCAGTTTGTTAATTAGACCAATAAAGCTTAATTTTTACCACCTTTAAGTAAATATCCTATCATAGTTTACAAGTTGTCCACTTTGTTCCCGTGATGCATCAGTTTCTAGAAATATAGTTGATGATTGATCATTACTTACTTTTCCTGCAAGCCCTAATTAGCAACTTTAGTATTGCATTGTATTTTGCCACGGTCCAGTAAAGGGTAGGTCATGCAAGCCTAACCGATTGAAAAGTCAAAACAGGAGAAACTGCTTGCACAGACAAATGGCAAAGATGTAAGTGATATCTATCTGTGTTGGCAAGATTTTCACCTGCTGGGACTTCTTGGACGGTAAGGCCTTGCTGGCGATCTCTATTATAAGTATACTTAAGTTCCTTTATAAAAAGTAAACAGTATGGAAGTTTGCAGAATCGTAAGGCATCTTACAAACTCTGTTCTATTGACCCTGATGAGTGTTATTGTCTCTCTTTCAGGACAAGTTCACGAAGCTGCAGATGCTTCTTCCTGAGATCCACCACATCGCCAGCCGAGGCGAGGACCACCTTTACCAGAAACACTGCAGCGGTGGCGCACCCACCCAAACACTCCTCATGGAAATGCTGCACGCAAAGCGCAAATAGTTCTCCGTCACTGAACACAAAACAAACAATTTAGGACGTTATATTGAAGCGACCATATGTGTCTTTTTTATTATTTTTTGTTTGTTTGTCGCTTATTTTTTAAAAAGATTAAAATTATAAAAAAAAAAAATTGGGGGAAAAGTGTGAACCGCTGTGAGTGTAAAACCGTCCACGTTACATCACCGAGATTTGCAAATTTTGTCGTCGTTGTTCCTCACAGCAAGTTGCACAAGAGTAGACAAAAAAATATTAAATATATTTAAAATATAAAACTAAAATAGAAAGAAATAAAAATATATATGAATTATATGTAAGGTATATAAAACAATATTGTTAAAAAAATTATATGTTTTTATCAAAAGTTACGTTAAGAGTATTTAAACAATTTACACATTACACACACAAAATTGTGATTGTTTTTAACTCTGAAATTGTTACAAAGATTACCATAGTTTCTATATTTTTTTGTTTAGTTTGTTTATTAATTAAAACAAAAAATTAATAATAATTACATTTAAACCAGACAGCAGCTATTTGGACTCTATACATCTATATATATATATACAAAATATTATATGTAATTGTTAGTGAAATCATTATTTTGTTGTTGTTTGAGTGATTGTTTAGCTGTTGTGTGCTATGGACAATCGCTGCAGTGGTGGCCACAACGGCAGGAAAAAGTTACCGTTGTCGCCGGCGGTAGCAGTGATGATCACGCTGCCTGCTGAGCGACCAGCCGCCCGCTGTGTGCTGGAGAAACTGTGCAATAACCGGGGGATCAGTTTTACTTTGTCAATCTGTGGTGATGGCATACTAGCAGGTTCTAACGATAAGGATCGGCAAGGTCATTTGTATCCCCCCCAAAGTAAAATTCTTGTGCAATTAATTTATTATAAATATAATAGCAGCATGTTAATATATTCATTCATTTAATATTCTTATATGTTTTAGTTCACAAGGAAATATTTAATTAAATAAGTTCCTATATTTACTAAAATGTATCGGGCTATTTGTTTGAATTTTTGTTGATTAATCTATTTATTAAATGTTTATTGCTTAATTTTTTTTATATAATATACTGAGAATCTCAAAATATTTAGTCTATTAATGAGCGAAAAAATTAATCAATATGTGATAAATTATATATTTTTAATTGATTAATTATTTCTTTTTGTATTTACTTCGTATTATTTTCATACTTATTTTGATACGTTAACACTGTTATGCTATCAAATGAGTGCAAAAAGTTGTTATCCAAGGCCTTGCCTGTTCTTTTCTAGTCCTGTTACTGCTAATGTAGCTACAAGTACCTCCTGAAATGAATTTAAGTATTTTCACTATAACAATGTTAATTGTTTATTAATTATTACTAATTTGACACAACAATTCTATATTTTTTGTTAATTGTGATGAATTTGAATAAAAATAAGTTCCGACTTAATATTACATATAAAAAAATATATACACATAAAATCTAATTTTTGTACAATATAAATATAATCAATACACCAATTTTGTTGAGCACAGAAAATAAATATATCTATAACAAAAAGTGAAAAAAGGGCATTTTATAATTATCTGTTATTACATGTCCCTTTTTTTTATTGTTGTTGTTGCATTTTTTATAATTGAAGTTTAAAAAAATAATAAAAAGGAGGCACTTTGTATTAAAAAATAAAAACGTAAAAAAAATGGACTCAGGTTTGTGCAAACAGAACTGACTCCCACTATGCAAAATCATTTTAATTAAAAAAAAAAATAAAAATATATATTAGTTTTATGAAGGGTCAGTCTATTTTTCTGCACGAATGCTTTTTTATAAATAAAAAAAATAATCATAGTAATTTAGAATTTTAATTTTAAGTTGTCAAACAGTGAATTTTGTTTTAATTCATTATTTTTTTTAACTGTAATTATTAAGAAACCATTGCATCCTTGCTAGATTTTTTGTAAATTAATTTATATTTTCATTGATGTTGTATTGATGCTTTTTTTAAGATGGGGCGGCATGATTATTACATTCCAAATGTAAAAAATTTGGTTCTCTGGCATTTTTTTTTTTTTTTGTTAGCACATTTTCTTCATTAATTAACATCTCAGCAATTATAAGTGGTTAAAAAACCATTGTTGTTTATTTTAAAAAAAAAAACAAACACAAAGAAAACATACGTTTGGTTTATTTTGTTTTCATCAGTACATTCCATTGTGTGTTGAATGAGAGCGATTTTTCTGTCTTCATTTTATTTAAGTGCTCATTAGATCAAGAGGACAAAAATAGTGTTTGCTGTATCTTAATATTGTTTAATTAACATAATAAAAAATTATTGTGAACTTGTTTTGGTGGGTTGGTGATGGGGTAACTTTTGTAATTTTACTGTTAATTTTTGTTGCAAGGATGTAGTGGTTAAATTTTGTGAATATTACAAACGACAAATGTCCATGTGTCCCCCTCTCCCCACTCTTACGCTTTCTCCTTAAGTTTTTTGACCCATTTTTATTTCTTTGAACTGTTAAAAATATCACAGCTTAGTTGTCTTTAAATATTTATGAAATTTCACAGTTTTTTTTTTTAATCAATTTAATTTTGGGGTGAATAAGCTATTAATAAACAATTGAAAAAAGTTTAAATTTTTTGGCTTGTATTGCTAGTGTTATTTTTATTCATGCTTTAGAATAAAGTTTATATTTTCTGCTTCCCAATAAAAAAAATATACTTTGATACAAATTAAATGTGACAATCTACTACTATGCAACTAGAAATAATATTGGGAAAAGAAAATATAATAATACGTAGCTAAAAAAAAAAAAAAAAAAAAAAGGAAATCACATTGAAATTTTCATAATTAACAAAAATCATTATTATCTTATTGTTAACATGGATAAACATAGTTTATTATTGTTAAATGTTCACTGCCAAGTTAGAAACAAAATATAATATAGTACTATTTGGCTTTAAAAGATAAAAAGAAATATAAACTTTTTTTTTAATCCCTTTTCTTCGTTACATAGTTGTTGCTTGACTCTGTGAGTTCCTGGATGCTGTGGTAAATAGAAAAGGTAAATAAATAAGATTGCTTTTAATGTTGTTGTTAAAATATGGGTCACTGGGATTGTACCTGAGATAGAAAAAAAAAAATAAACAAAAGAATATTTGATCAAAAGTGACCAATATAATGTGACCGGAAAAATTATGTTTGTTTTTTCCCCCTCTTTGAGGTTAGAACTAGGAACTCAATAAACCAAGGGCCATTCTTTAACTTTCTCTCTCCCCCTCTCTCTTCTCTCTGCATTCAAATTTAAATTTGTGTCCAAGTTTAATATTTCCCGTGTAATAATCTATTCTGTCCCATATTTTTTGCACTGACTCTTTTTGTTACCTCAAAAACAATTTAAATGTCACTGAGTCATTGTGCCTGTAAATAATAAAATATATAATACAATTTATTTTGTTTGTTTGTTTTTTTTTTTGGAAAAAAATTGTATGCAAATGTTTGTAAATCATCCATTAATGAACAATTATTTTTTTAAATAAAAAAAAATATATATATATATATATACACATGAATTGCAATAGTTTGTTTCAATGCATTATATATAGCTTAGCTTTTATTTTTCTGTTTCTATTTTTTCTTCTTTGAAAATAATATATATATAAAGAAAATATGTACATTTTATTATTTGGTCTGTTTTATTTGAAACAAGCTATTGGCAAGATAATTACGATGTCTCTTTACCACCAACAAAAAAAAAAAAAAAAAATGTGTCAGTGGATCTAGGCATTAAACTATTATTATTGTAGAAATAAATTCCATGAAAGAAATTTACCTTTTTTTATTGAAATGCTTTCCTTGGAACGGCCACTTAATTCTCCATTAAATTCATACACTCTGTAGTGTTTGATATTGACGACACATTAGAGGTGCAGTTTGGGTGAAAACTAGAGAGCTCTGGTTCTGTGTTGATCTGTTAAGCGTTCTCATCACTTCTATCGAACCTGAATCAACATCATGATTCCACATCTATGTGATAATCGAGGACAAGTGGTATTTTATATTAGTTCTATAGTTCTATAAAAAGCTAAATGTTTAATAATGTATCTGTAACAACATTATATAAAAAAAAAGGATTTGTATCATCCTCTTGTGCATCACTTACCTGCTCGACAGTTCTATCTTTCTTAAATAATAAAAAGTCATTTTCGATGGTCAGCAATGGTTATGGAAGCTTCATCGTAGTTTGGCTTTTGTTTGTAATTCTCAGAAACTCCACACCGAGCAAGTGTCATCAAATTACATAATGGGAAATTCTCTTACAACTCAAATTTTAATTTAACTACTATATTAAGATAGGGTACATATTAAAAATAAGTTTGACTTAAGTTTCAACTTTTTAAACTCAAATTTGGGGACTCTGAAGGGATTATTAGAATAGGGGCAAAGTATGCAACCCGCGCGCAAACCTGAAAATTGTGACGTAGAAACTCCCTAGTTAACACACAACAACTGCCTGATATCATAATTTGAGCGTCAAGGAGTGATTGCCATGGCTATAAATTTTAGTAACACGATCGAAATCAGCGGGTTTTTCTACCCTAGTATCAATAGTTTTGTCTCCAATATCAGTTTATTTTAAGAGTGATAATCGAAAATATAAATTTATTGCCTGCTAGGCAGTTTCTACGTCACGTTTTGGCGCTAAATTCAAAAGAAGGAAGATTTTTAAAAAAATTCCCTTGTCTCCAATTTTAAAGATTAAAACTTTTTTGTTTTGGGACATATACTTTCAAGGCATAGAGCATCTGAAAAAAAATTAAAATAAATGTAGGAGAATTCCCCATTGTTTTGTATTAATTTAATTTCAATTTCAGGTTGCAATTTGATAATATTGCATCAAAAATATATACACTATCATTATTTTTTTTTTTTTTATAAATAAAAAATTTTTTAAGCAAAAATACAAAATAAAAACAACACCATTTATTGGTCCCGTTAAGTTATTATTTAACTAGCTTATAGCTTACTGCAGTTATCTTTAGCTTTAATAAAATACAATATATCTTACTCATTTTCTATCACAGCACTTTTGCGAAACCTCGCACGATTTTACGACTGTACAAACAGTACAAAGAATATCGAATTTCCTCAATTTCTTCAATTTCGTAAAATTGAGGTTTTACTATAAATGTATTATATATCATTTTTAATTCTTAAATGAATTTTCTTGTATTTGCTAATTTACTTCAAAAAAGATTTACTATATATGTCAGCTATCAATTTGTTGCACAATTATTTTATATATATATATATTTTTTTTTTAATATCACCCTCTGAGGTGCATATGTTTCCTTGCCATGATGGCCCATGATGTATTATAAATATAGTACGTATTTAAAAAAAAAAACAAACGATATAACGCATTTTAAATTTAATTTCTCAATAGGGGTAGGGGTACAATATATACAGCATGCCTCGTCAAGGGGTATAATTATAATAAATATATATCCAATATATATAATATGCAGTAGCGATTATGTAAATATCATCAGTACTTTCTGAAAAAAAAAATTCCAGTAAAGACACCGTCATTTAATTAAATAATTAATCATTAACAGTAAAACTATTAAAATTATGTTTTTTGACAAAAAAAGTTATAATATTACATATGGAGGGATATAATGGGTGCGATTCACAAAGCAGTTAGCCAGGTTTCTAACCACATTTAACTTAACCACGTTTATTAACTTTACCTATTTTACGTGTTAAAACCACCTAGTTAAACGTGGTACGTAGTTAAGCTAAACGTGGTTAGGTACCTGGCTAACTGTTTCGTGAATCGCGCCCATTATTACTATTTATTATTAATATTATACAATTAACAATTACTTTAGTTTATGTTTAGTGTATAAAACTGCATGTTCAATTGTGCAAAGTGATAGGTTATTTAAATAAATACAACAAGTTTTTTTATCAACTGGTATATATATTTTTTTTTTGTATTATCAATCATTGCAAATTCACCCTCACAAATATATTGACAAAGTATTTTATTTACAATATTTATTCATAATCATCATCACCATTACAAATTAAATGCAAAGAAATAGCAACAATTTATTGTAAAAATCCAACAATTCTTAAACATTTTTTAAATCAAATAACTTTAAATGTAAGCTCTGTTCAAAAATTTGTTTGCTGAAAATTCTATTGATTTTTTTTTTTTTTTCTCCCGCTTCTTTCATATTTTTACAATTTCATTTCTGTCTAGTTAGTTAGTATTTATAGTAAAGTGTTATAATTAACATCGGTGTCTTAAATGAATTGCAATTTGCAACTATAACAGGAAAAAAAATTAGGGGGAGGGGGGGGGGCTAAGTTTTAACTGCATTTTTTTAAACGTGTGCAATTCTTAGATAAAAACAAATCTACTTTGCAGTCACACAATCTTTATAATATTAATATTGCCCCTGCTTTTTAAGTACCAACATCTTGTCAAATGATAATATATTATTTAATGGTAAATTGGTAATATTATCTATTTTTACTTTTTATTATATGATATGTGTTAAATATCCTTAAATATCTAAAATAGTTGCTGAGTAAATCATTAAAATTTTCAGTAACAAATTGCCCACAACAATATTACATTCAATATAAATTTATTTTGTTTTATTAACATTACCATGATATAAGTTAGCCACCACAAATACAGCTAGTACTGGGATTTTTATTTAGAAAATATTTTATTGTTTCTTGCATCTTTCAATCAATTTGAAATACAGCAAATAAAATTTTACATTACATTTTCACATGTACACAATTTTATAGCTTCAATAGGAACAGTAACATATATATAGAAGAAAATTCACAATAGTTTTTGAAAGTTAGAAGTTACAGAAATTTTTTAGAAAAAAAATGAAGAAGAAAAAATTTACTATTGGGATACATCAATGAGCATGTGTGAAGTTTTAGTATGATTTATTAGATTGTAGGTATAGATTGTCTAAAATATTAAACACAGGGTGTTGAAAGTCGATTATTATAGGTTCAATTTTACTACCTGAAAAATTGATTAATTCTTTTAAGCACAAATTTTCTATTATGAACCTTAAATATTAAAATTTTATCGCTAGAAATTAATTTAGTTTGTAGATATAAAAGTTATTATAAATTTCGAGAAGGAAAATATGTAAAAAACAAATACGATTATTTGAAAAATAAATATTAAAATAAAAACTATCAATTTAGAATTTTATCAATATTATATATTAATATTATATTTATTTGATCAAATTATGATAATTTTTAGCAAAACATTTTTTTTTTTTATTTAAACATAAAAACAATATAAATATTGCTGCATGGAAATTACGAGGAAATTAATATTTAATTTTCTTTCTTACTGGTTAGATACATATATAATTAATTGTTATCGTGATCAAAATATACACCCTGCATAAGGTAACGTATTCAAACATGCATAAATCAATTAATTAATAAGCTTCTTTTACCAAATATACTTAAAAAAATAAAGAATATAAAGAAAAGAGATTCGTACATAGGTGTAATAATATTTGAGACGTTTTCTTTTAGGAATTAAGAGATAGGGAAGACTGCTTTTATAGAGAAATAGATCACAGTATGCTTAACGAAAATAGAGAAAAAAGTTACACGTACTATATTATTTTACAACGAGCCACCAGTGGCTGCATGTATGTATATATTTATAATGATTTACATTTATACTTAAATTATAATTTTAATGTATTCTAATTTACTTTATGAATAGTATGTTAATTATAGAAAGCAGAATACAGAAGCTCTTGACTTCATTAAATATACTAAACGGAATTAAAAGCAATCAAAAAAATACATTAACTTTTGAGCTACGTATTTAACTCGTATATGGAAACTTCCTCAAATTTTGTAATTCCTGTAGATTTTCTCCCTGCCCATCATTTGCTGAGCAAAGCTTCATACTTCTCATAAACAATAATTATAAATATTATAACAAATATTATAATGCAAACTCCCGGAAAATCTTACTGTCGTTAATCCTAGCCATCATGCTCATTACATTTGGAGAATATTTGCATAGTGAAGAATTTTTTACAGGCGCGCTTTCAAGGACCCCAAAACGTTTTGACGCACAATATTGAGACTTCCCAAACATTTGGAGGAGTTATTTCGCAATCTCATGTTAATTTTTCTAATTTATGTGCAAGGGCAGACTTGGATTTGGATGGAGGGCCCCAAATTTTATGTAAAAATTTGGAACTTTTAATTTTTTTTTAAATTAAACATTAAACTGGATTTAACATAGGCATTATATTCATATTATATATATTTAAAAAAAAAATCATTAGCATTAGGTTTCTAACCGGGCCCTCTAACCATGGAATTAAAGGGATACAGGCCTCAAATTACAAATTAGACAGACATTAAGTGTTGCTCGAGTTTATAATAAACATTCGTATTATTTTTACCTGCGCGCGGTGCGTCTGTGTGAAGTCGCGCTGTAAAGAAAGTCCTTGCTGACGTCACAACTCACAGCTAGCACCGATTAGCATTGAGTTGTGACGTCATCAAGGACTTCATGACGTCATCAAGGACTAAATTTCTTACTTTGAACTGCGACTTCGCACGGATGCATCACGCGTGGAAAAAAATGATGCGAATGTTGATTATTTACTCTAAACCCACTTGGTGACTATCTAATTTGTAATTTGAGGCCTGTATGCCTTTAAGGCTTGGACAAAGTCAAACAGCATTGCATATAACTGCACACCTCTTGCATCCATAAGTTAAGGGACGAATGTTTCCATCACTCCTCCCCTTCCCCCCCCCCCCCCGATCTCATGCACCTTAGCATTAATTTATATAACAATGTAAATATACCTTCAAACAGCAAAGAGCTTCTGTTTTCAGCTTGAACGTGAGGAAACATGTATTTAAGTTAAGAATAATAAAAAAACAATTTTACAAGATAGAAGAACAATATTATGATAGAAGATTCATTTCGAGAAATAAAATTTTTAATTAGTATATCAATTAAATTAATCCTAGCATCACCAAGAGTAGCGAGGGATTACAAATAGTTCCAAAATTTTTATATATAATTATGACTTATAGCAACCTCCTTAAAGAAAAAAAATAAAATTATTGTATAATATTGAATATAAAAAAAAAAACGACAACCACATGTATTTTGATTTTCAGAATAGCAATACTGGGGAGGAAAAATAAAAGAATGGACAATTTGCATGACATTTTTTTATTACAGAAATGGATAGAGGGTACCAAATTATGCTACTCTGAATTTTTTCAGATTTTTTTGAGAGTGGGAACTATTTTTAAAAAATTATTGAAAGTCAGTTTTATGACGTCACGGGCGTTTAGCGCCTATCCTTTTCTTAAGGACAGACTCCTCGTGATGTCATAAAATCAACTTTCAATAATTTTTTAAAAATTGTTCCCGGTCTCTAAAAAATCTGAAAAAAAATCAGAGTAGCATAACTTTGCACCCTCTATCCATTTCTGCAATAAAAAAATGTCATGCAAATTGTCCATTACTGTAAAATAAAATCATAGAAGATTTGATATGCATGATGCATGTTCCTCTCCCTCTTCTCATGTGGCTACTTGGTAGGATTAAAAACACAAAATTTTAAAAAAAATAAACAAGAATTGTAATAAAAAACAATGAAAATATTTCATAGATCTATAATTTTATTAACTTTTTTATTTAAATTAGATATTAGAATGTTAAAATTTTAGTGGCTTAATCGAAATAAGGGGTAAAAATATGGTACTGTGATTTTTTTTCAGATTTTTCTGAGACCGGGAACTATTTTTAAAAAATTATTGAAAGTCTATTTTATGACATCACGGGTGGCACTGCCCTATCCTTTTTCTTAAGGAGTGCCGCCCGTGACGTCATCAAAATAGACTTTCAATAATTTTTTAAAAATAGTTCCCGGTCTCAGAAAAATCTGAAAAAAATCACAGTACCATATTTTTACCCCTGCTTTCGATTAAGCCACTAAAATTTTCACATTCTAATATCTTATTAAATGTAATTTAGGATGTCTTTATACATAATTACAATACTAGATTGACAAATGTATATATTTCTACTTGAATTATAATATACATAATTGGTGGCAGTTATTATTGGAATAATAAATACAAATTTGTATTCTTATTGCTTTTTAAATTAAACAATAAAAGTTAATTATAGATTAGCAAAAAGTGGCGGTGGTGAAAAGAGTCACCATTAGACGTAAATATTAATTTACACAAACAATAAAAAGTTATCTTTTATATTTATAATTAGGCCAATGTATTTTTATTTACTTTTTTTTTTTTATTAAATCAGCCATTGTGTTTGATTATTATTATTATTTCATTTAACGGTATGAAAATGTATTATTTTTTTCACATTACAATTTGAAATTTATTATAATTATTATTTTATAAATTTTTATGGATGGGGTTCACTGACACGACGACATTTGATTGAAATGTGAAAATGAGGGATCGAGTATTTTGATTTTTGACGACGACGAAGACTTTCAGGGGGTCACATGAACAGTCTCTTCGACAAATCAATTAAATTATCATGGTCCTTATCTTCTTTTGTTTATTGAATTTAATGGCAATCAGTTGCTTTTAAATTATGTATCTTATAAAGAAGTTCAACGTAGACAAGAGATAATCACATCAGAGAAGAGATCGACACATTTATAAAGCATAGACCCATAACACTATATTGACTTGATCATTCCCTTGTCTATGAGAACTCCTCATGAAACACGTCTTTTACTATCTTATTGAGTAAATTGTGACTTTTATCAAGTAAAAAAAAAAACACTTTTAATTAATAAAAAATGTTTCTGCAGCTGATTGCAATTAAAATTCACGCTCGAACTAGTTGATATCTGAAGGCAGCGCGTCTTGACAGCCATCTTGATACTTGCAACAACACATTGAGGTCACAGCACGGGGGTGGGGTGGTGGCACATGAACGGGACTATAGTCCTTCTTCTTCTTCTTCTTCTTGTTCTCATCCTCAGGAAGTAGCAGCAATCTAAGACTTGCCAGAAAACAGCTGATACTGCAAGTCAAACATGGCAAGCAAGATCAATCACTAGAATATTAATTATAATTAATACACGTTATCTTCTATACTTGCTATATTAATTATAAATTAAGTTCATCAACTTTTTTTTTTAAATTTTTAAATTCATATGATGAATATTTATAATAAAATCAAATCTTAAATTTCTTTTGACATAATTAATTAAAAAATTGGAATTTAAAATTAATTGCATTAGTCACATTAAGTAGACTTAAAATTAATTGTTATACACAACGCAATGTTTATTGTTTATTAACAACGATTAAATTATAATTGAAATTTCTGACATTGTTTCGTTCTATGAATAACAATATTTCTTGCAATGAATGCATTCACACATCAAATCAGTGCGGAGATTGTTTACTTCAAAACATAAAATAGCAAGCACTTTGATGTAGTATTTATATGACGATTTTTTTCATATCCCCTTCAATTATACATTAAAAAAGAGAAAACAAACAGTAAACATTGCTTTTTGTAAATTAAAAAACAAATAAATATTTATCAAAACAACAACAAACATTTAATTAATTATTTTGTTATTTTGTTGCAATTCCCAATATTCACCCCTCCTGCACCCCTAAAATTTGCCATGATTGACAAAAAGTTGAAAATTACAAATTTTAAATTGAATCTAATATTTAAAATATAACTTATCTTTTTTTTTTTCAATCTTCTAAATATATTTCTACTAGATTAGAAGGAACCTGTTACGAACCAACCAGATTTCTTTTCTAATATAGTACTCCCTCATTTTTACTACAAGCATTAATAAAGAAGCAGCAGTTAAGAGACAAGGTTAGTCATAATTAATTGCCTTCTCTTCACTACTTTTGAATATTAACAAAAAATGAAAAACATAATTTAAAACAAGTATTACAAACATATTTTAATAGTTTCATGAAATTTTTTATTGCGCGTTTGGAAAGAGGACCTTGAACTAGGTCTTGTCAATTTTTTTCAGACTTTCTTGAACTTTCCAACACCCTTAAAATCTAGAGGAAAGACGCTGTGACGTCATGGTCATGCATAGTGTTTCCCTATATGTTAAATATTTGCTTGACTTAAACGTCACAACGGTTTTCAACACGATTTTAAATGTGTTAGAGGGTGCAAAGAAGTCTGAAAAAATATTGAGATTACGTATCTCGAGCTAGGACCTTTATCCAAATATGCAACAAAAATTGTCATGAAGGTTGTCTCTTTGCAACGTTGTGTTTTCACCTCAAATATTTTTGTTTCTTTAACATTTGGACCCTTGGGGTTCTATTAAAGTTATATTTATTAAATATTCCATTTGTATGAGCCAGAAGTAAAATACAGAGCAGAGATGCAAAACCTGAATTATGTATTATATAGTTTGGCAATGAAATTTGCACGGTGGAGTTCAATGTGCAAAATATTCTGGAGATCTAAATTATTTATAAACTTTACAGATAAAATATCTACATGTTATATAATTGGATTTCTTTAGCATGGCAAAATATTATATTGCTGGATAATGTTTTTAGAGGAATGGAATCGTTTTAATTTTTGGCTAATTCTGTCAGGAGTCTAATATAAAACCTTCCGTTACTACAGCCCTGTCAACTATGTCACAATTTTTGCCCCTTATAGTACTGCAAGTACAGCCAGCATACATTGATTTCTGCCTCCACAGAGATCCAAAATGTCAATTCTGGCCTCGATATGTACCTAAATTGTAATTTCATTTAATAAGTTATTATTATATTGCTTTATAAAAAAATTGGTTTGAAAATCTGAAAAAAAAAATCACGAAAAAAACTATAGTGATGAAATAGCAGTATTGTCAAAGTAAATAAAATAATTATATCTAAATAATGTTGTACTTATGTATAAAAAGTATTTTACACTAATTTTAAATATTAAATAGTCATACCTACCAGCGTGTAAAATGCATGATATATAAGGACAATAGCACAGGTAAGAAATTTTAAATATATACACATGAACAGGCAGTAAGTAAAGGTAGTACATGGGCACAAAAAGAAGTATCTTGTGTTAAATAACCTGGAAAATATGCAGATTTTGTCTTGTTGGAGAATTTGGTGATATTCGCAAACCTCTTTAGCACATATTTGTACTGAAGCACTATATTAAGTGTTTGAATTAATTCCTGGTGTTGAATTTAAATAATGTTGGTGATGAAAATAAAAAAGTTAGTGTTAAGGCGCTTTATGCAACCACCTGTATCCTAAATTTAATTTTTTAGTGCTGCGATATCATTTCGCCATGACGCTAGGCAACCTGTTTTTGCACAAGTACAGAGCGGGTTGCATAAACATCGGGGGCAAAATAATTAGCCCCTGCTGTGTATGCAATCCGCTCCGTACTGGACAAGTTGACCAACCTCAAGGTGAAATGACATGGCAAGGTGATCATTTGAACGTGTTTATTTACATTAATTAAATGTGCAGTGTTTATTATTAAAATATGTGATTACATAGACAAAATGTGGCATAATTTTTGAATAAAAATTTCTAGGAACTGTAATTTTATGCATCATCTTGAGTATACTCTTGCAAAAATATATAGTTTAGCTACTTATATCACGAAACCTCACATCTGTCTGGTTACTCTAGTTGTTATATTTTAATGTTTAACTTTATTGATAGGTTAGGCTTTGGACGGCACAATCATTACGTTCACGTAAGATCCTTTGATGCGCGTGACGATAAAAACTATAACCAATATACACGCATTAAATAAACCTCTTCATGTAAGCGTAGTAAACCTTTTCCCAGCTTAAATCTTCAGAGTAAAGCCTCGCTCAGTAACTGTACGTATTAAACTATTTGAGATAGTGAGGCAACGTTTAATAAAAACTGATATTGCATGGATTGATTTTTTAGACGTTAAAAGGTGGCATTAAAAACAATAAAAAAATAATTACTCGCGATTAAACGCACATTTTTTTTTTCATACAGCAGACAAATTTATAAATATATGTGATTTCTTTTGTAACACGGATATATATAACACAAGATACTTCCAAGTGCATGTAACTCCTCAACTGCAGACGGACGCGGACACAGACTGTGTTACATGAAGACATTACACGGTGGCGTACAGAGTGGTGCGAGATAACACAGAGAGACACAACACACGAGACCACCAGCTATAGAAAAGGTTAAAAAGTAAACAGAAAGAAAACACGGCAAGAGAAAATAAGATAAAGAAGAAGAACGTATACGTACGGACGGACTTTTGCACAGTGAACGAAGCAGCAGCAGCAGCAGCGTTTTTTTGACACAAGGGCGAAAAACGGACGAACATATATAAGCAAAAAACGGGTATAGAGCTTGGTATATTAAAAAATAAAATCAAGTACGATTGCTTGCTCTTTTTTACGTATAAAAAAGGTAAAGAAATTGTCTTTTGATGATTTTTTTTTTAAAATTTATTAATTTTTTTTACCAAAAAAATAAAGTAGGAAAAGTGCCATTAATATTATGATTTTTTTACTTAAAAAAAAATGCATGCTTTATTAAAAAATTCGCCAAACATTACTATGCTTCAATATAATTATATTAAAGATTTTTTTTCTTTTCCTTTTTTTAAAGAGACACATAAAATAGAGGAATTGAGCAATCGTACAGAGAGAAAGTCAACTTTTCTTAATAAATACACATTTAATTAAATTGATAGAATTTTAGAAATCAATAAGGGTTTCTGAAGTAATTTACTTTTAAATCCAGCAAATAAAAGCATAAATTAAAATAGAAAAGTACGACATGCTTCCATGGAGACATTAGAAACATAGAAAGAATTGAAATATCTTAATTTCGTGACGTTGTATTAATTATAGAATATTTTCATGGTTTCCTGTGAAGTTCGTTTGGCAATTTTAAGATGGTGAAGTTCCAGTTATTTATAAATTTAACGAAAATCAAGTGTATCTATAACAAATACCATCAGAGAAATCCGTGTTTATAGCCAAAATTTTGGTAAACTAATTCGAGGGTCATCACTGTATCCCGCGGTACGGTAGAACCACGTCAAGCGATACAAGGGCGAAGGCAGCGTGACAGTGGTGTTGCATTGAAATTTGGTCTTATGGACGGAATGGACGGAAGATACGGACGTCTCTGATAGTCACTGTATATGTAATTATTATAACGATTGAAAGATTATACAGTTAAATTGTGTATTCACATAATCATCAAATTAGTCCCGATATAAATTTAATTGAACATTTAATTCACATCCTCGACAACATTTTATTAGAATGGTCCCTAAGGTTGTAGTAGATAAGGCAGAATTTAATCTCTGACACAAAGTTAAAAATTTTAGGGGAGTAAAAATATACTCAATGTAGCCATTCAGAACTCAAATTTAAACCATCTCCATAAAATGTTGCCACAATCAAAACAGAGTGACTGTGCAGTGAATTATACGTAAAATGTGTTGACCATATCCGTCTTCAAAGCGGCCACAGTAACATTTATGATTACACAAATAAATTACAGACACTTGTTGCTTTTTGTATATAATAAACCCACTCATGCAAATACACAATCTAAATTTGTAATACTATACCATTCATTGAAAATTCACACTTGATAATTTAAAAAAAAAAATGTAAATATTTAGAAAAGTGATTTTTCTCATTTAATAAAATATAACGCGTTTTTCTTATTATAAAATAAGCAACAGTAGCGAGAGATCGAGCACGCTTATATTAAATTTTTATTATTATTAATTCTTATGAATGTTTTGAAGCTGGTGGTGTGTGTTGTCCTTACATTGCTACTAGCGCCCACCACCGCCGCCGAACGAGGAGGAGGAAGACCCTCTGGTCTGGGCAGCAGAAGGCGCTGAGTAGTAGGGCGAGTAGCAGTAGGCTGTAGATGCGGCGGAGGACAGGGTCCTTACCATGCCGGAGCCCAGCTGTTGAAGTAGGCCTGCCGAACCGGGCGAGCCGCCAGACAAGCCCAGACACGCAGAGGGACGGCGCGAACCGCCAGATTTGATGCTCGACATACTCGAAGACAGCAGGAAGGGTACGCTGCTCGAGGTATTCGGCATGGAGCCGCCCTGTGACCACAGCACAGGATGTAAAACCAAACACTTAATTAAAATATATACATAAAAAATATTGTTGTGCTTGAACTAACGTACATTGAAATTAACAATTCTTAGGGAAACTTCAGTTCTAAGAAATTACATTTTTCCATCTAGACCTTAGCTAAATTATAATTATCACCACCATGATAGACAAGGTGTTCAGCCTGGTTAACTGCAAAATCTTTGCAAGTGGCATTTCATGCTAAACAAACTGCCTAAACTCGTGGTGCAAAAAGCAAAGGGGGGAGGGCTCATTATTGTAATTGACGCGATAAAAGACGGAATTTAAATTTTAAATACCTAAAAGTGAATTAATTACACCTTTATTGTAAACATAGTGATCACAGTATTTTAACAAAGTTAATGAAACCTGCTTGTATTAAAAATTAATAATAATTTAAAAAATAAGTTTTTGCTATTTAAAACAATAAGCATAAATTAACATACAAAAATAAAATGGTGTTTACTATACAAAGCAGCTTATACATTGTTTCCTATTTTCTTTTTGACACACACTAAACTTGCGCAAAAAAGCAAAACAGCACAAAAGCATATATTTTATTTTACTGTAAAATAGTCATTTCTTTTATCAAAAACAATTAATAGCTACAAAGCAACACAAGCACTTTCAATAATATACATAATATATATTGTGTACAGTTCCGAGCAGAGAAATATCACTTAGCCCCTGAAGCTAGGCAACCTGTTCAACACCAAACCAGAGTGGGTTATCTATGCAGCAGGGGCTACATAAAAAAATGGACACTTTATCTTAGCTTAGGGCGTAATTATACTTGAGACATACTGTATAAACGTAAAAGCAGACATTTTCTGTAAATATTATTTTCATCTTTTAGAGGTAATGAAAATCGATCTGTCGAATGTCTGGTATTCAATGACCAAATTCAGCGTTCAATGCGACGTCGTCTAATCATGATGTGACATTTCTCTGGCTTGGGAGAGTACAAGCAAGCACAGGTGGCGAGTTAATACTTACGATCATGCTCCGTGCAAGCTGCGACAAAAAACACGGAGCGGTCAGAACGGTGACGCCATAGCAAAGCACAGGGACACACAGGACGTCACAAATCACCGCGAGTTGGCGACACCTTGCGTGCCTAATAGCCCACTTTTCGGCTTGTTTTATATGATATCATTGGGTTTGATAATAGGTTTGATGCTTCTTGAATTGAATATTTGAAAATATGTTTAAAATAGTGGTTCTTATTTGCTATATTCTCTTTTGGAACAAGACTATACATAACTCCTTATTTTTATTTATAGACTGACTTTTCCCCCCTCCCCCCTCAATGATTTTTTATAGTCTCTGCAGATACAATAACGAAACTCTTGTGTATACATAATTGGGCGCGATTGATGAAGGGAGTTATCCAGCTTTCTCCACTAACTACGTTTAGAGTCATTTAATTAGGCTGACACTGACCACGGTTAGTAAGAAACCTGAATAACTCTTTCATGAATACTTACATATCATCAAGAAATTTTGAAGTATAAGCTAGCATTTATTTAAGCATAAACCGCCTGTTATTCTTAGCCATAATTACAGCTGATTTGGAGAATTATTGACAAGCAAACTGTACAGAAAATAATGACCTAAAATAATTGAAATCACATTGGGCGCGATTCACGAAGGAAGTTATCCAGGTTTTCAACCTCTTTTACTTTCATTGAATTACGCCAACAACGCTTAGTCAGAAACGTAGCCAACTTTCTGGTTAAATTTTTCGTGACTAGCCCACAAAATTGATTGATTATTTGAAAAAGTGAAAATGCTTGACCAGCTTTCGTAATTCGAATCCTTCATATAAACAAGGAAAATCGTTTTTGTGTCCGAAGAAATTATTTTTCCATAATGCAGTTTACATCATAATCTAAATTTAATCATTTAATCATTTCTTCTTTTTATAAACTAGAAAAAAATTAATTAAAAATGAATTTTAACATTATTTTTTTACGTCACCGGTTTGTGTTTAATTCAAAATCATCAATGATAACAAAGGACTTCGCTGTGGCTCCAACTCTCGTAGATTTTTTTATTATTATTTTTACAGCGACTAGAACTGTTGCAATCTATTGCTCGACATAAAAGGAAATTCTTTAATTCCTTAATACCATCAATTAAAATCAAAACAGCTATATTATTTATTTTTCCAATTCTTTATATTAAAATTCTTGCAAAAATAGCTGCGTAAATAAAAAAGGCAACGCCAAAATATTAGACATCACGTAAATAATTGGTAATTACAAAA
Organism: Siphlonurus alternatus; assembly: GCA_949825025.1. Lineage (NCBI taxonomy): Eukaryota > Metazoa > Arthropoda > Insecta > Ephemeroptera > Siphlonuridae > Siphlonurus > Siphlonurus alternatus. The sequence continues at coordinate 8,632,879 of OX463781.1, read as the reverse complement.
TGAACACCTCCTGAAATAGCTTGAGAATGAGTAATTTTAAGCCAATAGATTGCATCGTTTCGTCGTAATTAATACATAAAAACATATTTAACTTCAGAAAATGAAGTACAACAATTAACGACTAAAATAATTTTTTTGGAGAACTGTCTGCAATTTCTGGGCGAGACGTCACAACATTTTACCATATAAGGAGCGTGGAAGGCCTGTTCAAATTTTATGCTAAATAAAAATATTTTGCTTGGCTAAAAAATTAAGTTTAAAAAAAAATGTAAAATTTATAAATATAAAGAAATAGTGATTGAAAATAATTGTTAATAAAAATTATATAAAATCATTCATTATTAAAATGAAAATTATATAAAAAAAATGTGTTGGAGATTAAAAGTATTTTTTGGAGTGCGCAAGTGTACCTATTTAATGAATTGTATTAATTTTAGATTGGTTTACTGTGAAGTTAATAAGCACAAACTTATTCCTGGCATCATTATAACATTTTTCTGTATTTTCCACGGAGGTAGAGTCTACTTAAGAAAATTGCTGCAGTTAACTACTAAAATAAAAGGCGTCAGTGAGTTTCAAACTAAAATTTAAAATCTAAATAATTTATCATTGCTACACGCTTTTCTATATTTAGAGCTATGTATGAAACCATCATCATCAACTTTTGATTTACTGAAAATTTCTCTACTTTAAAGTTCATTTAAAAAAATATTTTCAAGATAAAAACTTATGGTAGCATATTATTATTTTTTTTAATTTTAATTATTAAATTTTATTAAATAATATTTAAAATTACATATTTTTCATTTATAATTTATGAAGTTAATGTTAAAATGCCACTCACTGTCAAAATACTTTTATATCTCTATGAATGTGGGGAAAATGTTGAGTGTATAACCGGGATACATGCAAGTGGGCGGGGCTTGTAAGGAGGGGCATGTTTGTACAGGTACTCCATGCAATTACGGTCAGGCAGGTAACATCACGAAACAGAGAGCATTACATCAGCCAGCCAACAGTCACACACTGTAGTAGATCGTAGATGGGTAAGTGATATGTGTAATACTGACGTGCTGTTTAAAGATACACGGGAAAAAATTAATTGTGGAATTTGTAATAAATATATAATATAATTATATGCTAAAAATGAATTTATTAACATAGCACTCTGTTGGAAACCTATATTTTTCTGAATTATTGCTAGTGAAAAAAAAGCTTTTTATATTGAATATTATTATTATTTATTATTATTTTTTAATTTGCACGTTTATTTTAAATCCAGCAAAAAGTTTTTCTCCGTGTACGGGACAACTATCTCAACTTCAGAAACACGTAGATAACAAGTGTTTTAAATTATTTTCCGACCCGTGACATTGTCATTAAAAGTTTTATATTATTTGTAAAGGCACTTAGCACTTAAAAATAAAACCGCCACATGTTTTTTTACGGACAAACTAAAATATATTCACGTATGTTTTTTGCTGTTCAGTACTTTTTTATAGTAAAGACATAAAAGAAATATACAGTACATATTTTAATGATTACTATTTTATATAAATGAAGTTTAAAATTCAACACTATATAACTCGAATAAAGTTAAAAAATAATGATTTTTATTTTAAACTTTTTTAATATACATGATGATTCGATATTACATCATGTTTAATATACATAATTATTATGTGTTGATTAAAATCAATTAATTAATTAAAAATAGAGTAATGAGATTTGTAAAAAAAAAAGGTAAAAGTATCTCAAGGCCCGAGGGTCATAATATTTAAAATAAATTTAATTAGTTCCTTTTGTGACCAGCACTTAGCTTTTATAACACAATTAAAACGTTAGCAAACATAAAATTGTGCCCTTCCGGTTATAATAGTAAAGTTCACGAGGCCCAGATTTCGTGTTTGCAATCGAAAGTAGAGTAGCTTTAAACTAGTATGGCTCTCATATATGGCTAGGTGAAAAATAAACTTTTTTATCGGACTTGATTTTAAATCAACAAGCGTTCTTTAACAACGACGGTGAAAATATGAACATTATAGAACAGAAAATAAGCATTTTAATTTTAAATGAATTTCCATTTTTTAATATAATTTATTTTCAGAGAAATTTAAAACAAATCGGATCTTAAAAAAATCATGAATAATTAATTCATATTTATAATATTTTATTATTGTTATAAAATTTTTAATTAATTAATTATGTTCAAAATATCTTTTAATCTTGACAAACTTCATCCTTTCAGATTTGATTTAGAGCCATAAATTATTGATTTGCCATGTTTTTAATTTTTTTTAATCATTTTGAATATTTCATTAAAATTAAAAATATTTAATGAATTCTAATATTTATAACTTGAGATAAAAAAAAGTCAGGAATTACAATTAAAAAAAGTGCAATCTACTGAAAATTTCAATTTAATCTTGTTTTTCTTTGTGATGATTTGAATTTGAGATGGTTGTAACAATTTTTGTGTAATAAAGTATCGACCTAAAAAAATGTATTGCATAATTGGGTGCAAAATTATGCCACTCTGTTTTTTTTTTTTTTTTTTTTTTTTTTTTTTACAGAACAGGAAATATTGCTATAAAAAATTATTCAAAGTTCAGGTTTGAACCCAAACCTCTTTTAGTCTTATTCTTTTTTATTATTTTGTAAGGAGTGACACCTCTTGACGCGTACTCTCCCAATACTTTCAATAATTAAAAAAAAAAAAAAAAAAAAAAATCCTGGTCTCTAAAAAGAATTGAAAAAAATCAGAGTAGTATAACTTTACACCCTCCATCCATTTGGACTATTTCTGTAATAATGATTTGTGGTCGATACTCCATTTAGTGATAGAAAGAAAGGTTAGGATGGTTAGTATAGCATCACTTACATAGGTGGCGGGCACAGAGAGACTAGAACCATCCCTAGACACCATCGAGTGGTAGGAAGAGGCCTATAACAGCCAATCAAACAGCGTGCTAGATCCAACTGTATACCATGATAATATGTTCACCATTTCATACCAAAATCTATCCAAATGGGAAATGTTTTAAGACTTGAAAATCCTCTTGGATTTTTGTGATTTTTTTTTTTTTTTTTTTTTTTAATGAGTGCTTGTGACAAAAGTTTGGTATGAAATCAATTGACGTACACTGTGAGAAATCTATTGCCAAATTTAATGTTGTAGATTCTATTTTCTAAACAATCTGTACATTAAAAAAAAACTGTCTTTTTGCAGCTTTGTAGTTTACTTGCTTGATATTGTTTGAATTGTATAATTTACCCTTGAGAACATGCAACATGATGCACACCTATCATGTATAAATTTGTGGGTGTGTTATTGATGCATGTCCACCAGGTGTAGAGATTGAAAAGGCTGCAAACTAACACTAATGATTGTTTGAGTTAAGTAAATAAATTTTCAGAAATTTATTTTAAATGAACAAATTATTTATAAACTAATTTTGGATCAATGGCTGTAAATAGTGTAAATAGCCACTATTATATAAAATTATCAATAAATTTCTCTCAGTTTTTGCTTTTAAAAGGTCACCATTTAGAGAAAAAATATAAAAGTTAGAAATTCATAAAAAAATAGATGTGATTATTATTATTATTATTATTATTATTTTAATCACAGGCGTACCACCGTAAAATTTTATAATTTACAGCGGAAGGATGGATTTAAAAATTAAATGTCATATTTTCTAATTCATGTTGTTGCACGAATTAGGAATGGAAGGTAGTACGTCTATGGGTTTGTTCTAATATTGCTAAATGCAACATACAATTAAATATGATTAATGTATAGTATTTTTTTTTATTCATTTGTGTATGAGATTGTTGTTAAAAATTAAGCCTAATAATACCTTTGTTAAAGATGATTAAAATTATAAAATGTTAAATTTTTGTGGTTACTTTGTATTTAAAAAAAAAAAAAAAAAACATAAACAAATAAATTAAAAATAGGCGAACTACCTTAAAGTATTAGAATGTATAAAAGAAATATGAAAGTAGATGTTTGTAAAAAAGAACAACGGAAGGGAAGTATAGTCTTCATTCGTCAGGAGTGTTATCTAAAAAGTCTAGAGAGGAAAATATTTTATGCAAGCTCTTAATTAAATTAAGAATTAAAAAAAATACTATTTCGTGCTTTCTACTTAAAAAAAGGTACGGGTATTATTTTCTAGTGTATAACATAGCACAAAATATTTCTAAACTAATTTTTATAGTAACTACAAGAAGCAACTATAAAGAAAACATAATAATAAAAAGGGAGCAAGCCAAATCTGTATATGTTTTATTTTCATTTTAAAAAGTGGAATGAAGTGATTTAAACAAAAAATATAGGAGAAGTAAAATAATACAATTAAAATAGAAAAAAATCACTCTCAAGTAACACCTACGAGATTTTGATTTTTGTTGTCGAATGTTTTATAACTAATTATTATTATGATTATAAATAATTATTTAATAATATACATTTTTAAACCACTGGTTACAATAGAAAATGCATGCCATATTTTTACTATCAACATAATAGCTAAAAGAATGAAACATGAGGTACTGAACAGTACAGTAAAATAAAAACATTCCCCTCACAAAAAAATACTCTGGAGTACACTTGCTAGTCGCCATCTTGTTTACCAATGTGCTTATTGCACTACAGTCACTACACAATATTTTAATGTAATGCACTTAATACTAAAATTAACTTTTGCTTACGCAAAAAAAGTAAAGTTCTCATTTATTATAAAATAATTATATTTTCCCCCTGCCAAGCATAATATTGTTAATTAATGAGTAATAATTAAAATCTACAGAAAGCTAATTATTCAATAATTAGAATTTATTACAGTTTAAAAGAAGTATTCCAAATTAATAATATATAGAAGTAAACAATGAATTCCCTTTAAATACCCTTGAACAACTCGGTGGGCAATTTAAATAGTTTATGCAATGGTTTACAAGACAACTTTTGTAATCTGAATACAGCGTGCATTTTAACTTAAAACCATATATTGCAGTGTACACTATTGCTGAAAACAAGCAAGACCAATTTGTGTCTAATATTAACAACGATAATAAAATAATGTTTGGCTTTATTTACCTCGAGCATTTAGTATTTACAATTACATATATAAGTCATAGTGATTGTTTTTCAGGACTGAAAAATTCAAATCGTGCTGAAGTTAAAAGAATAAAAATAAAGTGTATTTAACTTGGTCTGACGTTTTTCAAGCAATTGTGCAAATACATTTTATTTAAGTGCTTATTAATATTTTTATTTAACATTGCACTAATATAAAAAGTATAATTACATAAATATAAAATAATTATAATGCGTTAGGAAAAATCTTATTGCGATTTATTTGAACTTAAGTTGATAATTATTAAATTACAATAAATTACCAATTTTTTCTGGAAATATTACAATAAGTTTTTACATTTATAAAAGGAAAAGTTTCAAAATTTGGTGGTTAAATGGAAGATGACTTACCGTGGGTGGTGACAGGTTGATGGTTGAACCACGGCGTTCCTGGGGTCCGATGCTCGAATGGCGTCTGATGGGAAGGCCTCCACTGCCCCCGGGGGTACCTCCAGGGGACGAGGCACAAGAGGGGGCAATGCGGATCTTCGGGGGCATCATCAGCTGATTATCCGAAAGCCGACGGTTGGGGAACGCGTTGTGGACCCTCAGGAAATTACTATCAGGAGAAGATGGAGAACCGCCGAACCACCAACCTCCTAGCATCCCTGTGAAAGTTTAGAGGGGGGTTCATTTACGGTGGTCAGATTCACTAATCTTAATCTATTTACCACGGAGTTGTTACTAAAATTTCTACCACTAATGACAACATTTGCCTTAGTGGAAACTTCAATCAATATAATTATATAGATAACACATAGCATCTATTGCATCTCAAAATTTCGGATGTTGTAAAGTTATTTTGAAACTTTTGCGTCATTTTGTATTTTCTCAAATGCATGAAATCCGCTAAAAAAGGTACACTAAATTGCCGAGGCCTCACCATGCAAACTGGAAGCCCCCGCTGAGTTCTTGCGTGCCATGTCCTCGGCGCTCGAAGTCTTGCGCTGCTCTATGCGAAGATTGGGGATGTTGAATGGCGCGCCCGCGTGCATGTTATCCGAGCTGTACTGATGTCTGAGCGGCCGATGACGCTCGGGACTGGGCAGCGACAGGTTGTCCAGCTTCAGCTTGTTGCGTTGGTTCCTGCAATTAGACACAATATACATGATAGGTCACCGTGGCTTTAAAAAAAATAAACAGTTTTTGTGTTACGAACTGATTTAAATATCAAGTTTTTTATTATTATTGTACTCGTATTTCATTTCAAAGCTACAAAGAAATCCTTTTAATATTTTATAATACGTCTTAATAATAATGCTTTTTTTTATAGTCTCTCTTTCTCCTACAATATATTTATTGTATAATTTTCTATTTATCTTAGTACTCTCGTCATAAGATAATACATATTTATAACGTTAATCATACACCAACTTTTCAATTAGTGCTATAATGTATATATAACCTACTGTAAAACACATTAAATAATACAAAAATATCTTCATGCCAAGAATAACACGCAAACAATTTCATTTTATTTTAAAGCGATTTTATTTACACTTGATTAATCACGTGTAATAAAAAAGTTCAGTAGCGACGACGTTTTACGATCGTTTTACACCGCCGCGCCAGTCTGCTGCTGTCTCGTGAGCATCTTTATTAATCTCGTCACGTCGATCATCCACGTCTAGCCACGTGATGAGCAGCTGTAATTTTAAGCTCATCATCATACGCACCACTACAGCCTCCTACACAAAATTGCCAATTAATAATTTTAGTATTAATTATAAACGTAATGAGATTGTTAACAATTTATTGTGATTTTATTTAATAAATTCTTTCCATTTTGTTATGTTATAATTTTATCTTAAATGTATTATTCATTGTAATATAAAGTTAATATAAAGCTGTGTTTAATTAAATTAATTATAACGAGACACTCGAGCTCTATCGAACAAAAAAAGAACTGATATCTTACTACACTGTGCATTGCAGACTATTGTTATTTAATTAAAATATTATAATTTAGAAAAGAGAGCTCTTCACAATTTTATAGTTTAATTGCGTTATTTTCTCCACTGCAAATTATTCATTTTATTGTAATGTGATCTCTTCAAGATATTGTACAATCTGTGTACATGAAAGTGGAGCAGCGTCTGCACCATTAGCTCTGTTCAAGACTGTACATCCGAATTTCCTGAGACATTAAATTCTAGACCCCTATTTTAAAATGATTACATTGTTTTTAACATTTAAAAATCAAATGGAGATTTAAAAAAAAAAGTTTCAAACTACGACTTAGTTTGACATCACAAAATTGTGACCTATACTTACTTTGCAAGAACCAATATTTTAATAATTATTTCTGTCATATCAATTTATGAGTATAATAATATTATCTAATATGTTAAGTAAAGTTATTTTAAATGTTTTGTAAAAATTGAAAAATTCAAAAGTAACGTGCTTAACAAAGAAGGAAGAAAATGAAGATAAATAGCGAAAATAAAATGTGTGAGAAAGTGTAAATATTAAATGCAATCCCATCCAGTGTATATTTTTATATATTTGAGCAGTTGGTTGTTACTATAGCAACGGAGGCTGGCGAGTGGGCAGGTAAAACGAGCCATTTATTGATTGCTTTGCTTTGAAAAAAAAAATAATAAATAAAATAAAACGACGGAATTGAAGGAAATACATAAATACGTATTTTTTATACCTAACACACTTTTTAGCATAATATGGAAACCTAATGAAAATATTTTTTAATGAATTGTTGATCTTTTTAAATTCTTTTACTATTGAGTATAATATATATATATATATATATATATATATATATATATATATATATATATATATATATATATATTATACATATACTGTATATATTGCTAAAACAAAATAATAAAATTAAATGTTTCCAGCCCCCAACTTACCCTTATCAAGCCCCCAATTTATTGAAAAGTAAGGAAAATTCTGGGAGGGACGTGTGAAGAAATCAATACCGGAAAAAATTTAAACAAAAAAGTATACTTAAATAGCTTCATTATAAAGGAGAAAATAAAAGTAACAACATGAATTTTAATAATTTATTCTTTAACACCCACTGTTGAGGTTTTACGTAGCTTGTTTTAAGGCTTTGAGCCATGCTACGTTTGTGTATATTTATATATTTTACAGCGTGAAATAGCAAACAATGGCGGAGTCTCATCGACAAAACTAATTTGTTTGTTCTCGCACGTAGCTAGCAACCCGCAAAGCAGATTTTCTCACAATTCGCTTTTTTTTCTCCCCCTCCTTCTTCTTATACCTCACAGCAGCAGCGAGAAAATGTTTTATAAGATATATATGTTTTCACATTTAGGAAGGTTTATTTTTATTAGAAAAATACAAAGAGATTGTTATAAAAATTTAAAGAAAGAAAAGTTTGTAATTCTTACTATTTTTATCAGCAAAAGGGAATAAAATTAAAAAAAAAAAAAATGATAATTAAATTATAATTGAAAAATGTATTTTTAGTAATTTTGTTGATTGTGTTGATTCATTTTTACTTTGAAGTTAAATACAATAACAAATATATTTTATTAATTTATTTATAAGTTTAAAACAAATAGATATTCTCGACAAGCTGCAACTAGCTGCAAATTATTGTTCAAAGAATTAAATATACTTTCGCTGCCTGCTTTCATTATATATTTTGAAAGTGCTCATATTTGTTACGAAGCACCCTCATTACTTTGTTCAGTGTAAATTTGTGCACCAATATTCTACTCGTCATAAAGATCAGTATGTATTGGAACGACATAGAACAGCTGCATACGAAGATGGACTTATGTCTACTTCGCAAGTGTTTTATAATCATCTCCCATGCAGTCAATGTAAGGAGTGAAAATAATATGATTGTGTATAAAAAAAAGTGAAAGAGTTTTTGTTCCACAAGGATATATACAAAGTGGTTGACTTTATTAAAAAATGAACAATAATGGTTCTGATTGTATTATATATAATGTTGACTTGTCTATGTTGGTAGATCAATAAATTCTTATTTCTTATTTCAAGGTTAAGGATATTTTATTGAAATAATTTAAATAAACAAATGAAAGTTTATGTTTGTACTAGAACGTTGTGCGTTACATGTCTACGTATCAGAAAACACAAATCGAAACCAACGAAAAGATGAACTCAGGGAGGAGATCCCCTAGCCGTGGAGTCACGCGGCACAAGGTCACCCCGTGTCCACGATGTCCACATTTGTGATTCAAAGTGCATGATAGAGGGCCGTAACACATCAAAGTGACACGTAATACGTCGCAATAGCATGACGTCCTCACTACACGGCCACGACAACACACCACGCACCAACACTCGAACACACGGTGATTCGAAACACAGACCACACGACACCGAAGAGCCCAAATTTCCAAACGTAACCTCACGGGCGGCGTGCGCTGCCGAAAGGGTGTCCGGTGTCCGGAACCGAACACGACTCGGCAGCAACAAAAGTTCACCGGGCAAAGACCTCCACCGGCCAAGGCCAGCGCAGGGCACCGGAAGAGCTCGGAGGCCGAAAAACCCCAAAAATCTAGATAAAAAAATTCACCCCCAGTCCCCCCCCCGGACGTGGATTTTTTATTATTTTCCCGGTTACGGCGGCCACCCCCGGGAACCCCCAGGGAAAGTTTCGTCGGGTTCCGACGAACCCAGACGCTCGCCCAAAGGAAGTGCGTCCCAGCATAGGAAAACGCTGGTTAATTTTGGGGTCCCGAAAGTGATGTTTAATAATAAGGATAAAAAGCGTAGTAACGGTGAATTCAAATGAGCGAATTCAGTTAATTTTTGATGCTCTTTTAAATTACAAAATATTTAAACAAGCGGAAGTTCCGGTAAGTAAGCATAATTCGTGCTGAAACCGACCTTGTAAATTCACCTTTCGAGAGAACTTTATCAGGAAGGTCCCCAAAATTACCAAGAATGTTGAACAAGCCAAAATAATTTTAGAGTCTGAAATTCTTGATATATTTTTGCTTATACTGAACGCTATTGTGGTTATAAGATACTGCATGCACCTATTCATAGTATTCAAATAAAAACAATAAAATTTTGTTTGCTTATTAGCCTTTTCTCTTTATTTTTTTGATGCGAGTGATTTTTATAATATTTTACTATAGCACGTATGCACGGGGAGGAAGAAGATATATAACTGTTATTAAGCACACAAATGGCCCAGACTACATTCAAAGAAATTCAAAGAAGATGGTACAATTCTCAGTAATAATATTACGTAAAGGTTCTTTCTATAAGCATTCCTTGCAGTAAAAAAAAAAAAAAACGCAGAAAAAATGTTTATTTTTATCAATAACAACTTATTTGAGAAAAGTTTTCCTCGTTGGAAGCAATAATGTAAAATTCGTGCGAAATGAGATTGAAAATACATCAGATAAAAATCTTAGAATAGAAGGTAGAGTCATATAATATAATTAATAACCCTTAGTTAAGCGGCACTTTTCGCGCGTAGGGATCCTCGTAAGAAACGCCCGCGAGATTTTCTTTTCGCGTGGCAGAGGTGTTCCCGTCCGGAATCGACCCGGGAGACGGGGGCGCGGGGTGGGGGGCCTCCCGAGGTTTCCGGAACCGCCTCCCTAAAATCGAGTTTCCGTTCGGGAGGGGCGCCGGAGGGCGAGAGAGGGCGGAAATCTCGAGCCGGGGACGAGATTTCGGGGAAGTTGCGGGCCTCCGGGGGCCCTCCCCGGCGTCCGTCCTCGGCGCCGCGGGAGGGGCGAACCGGTCCTCTCGGAGGTTCATGAAGCCCTTTTTCCACTTTCGCCCCTCCTCCGACGGGGCGGGGGCGAGACCGCCCCCGACCCCGCGGGACGGTGCGGCGTCTGTCGGACCTCGCGGTTCTCGTGGCACGCGACCGGCGGCCCGCCGACGCGCCTCGAGACGAAGCGACCGATCCTTCGCGTCTCTCGCGCCTCTTGCCGTGAACGCGCGTCCCGTCGGGGGGTCGCTCGGGGCGGGGGAACCGCGGAAACTTTATCATCGGGGTCGCCCCCGACGTTTGCTAACTCATCCGGGCACGAGAGTAGGTTAGGTCCGACATCGGTCGATTGACATGGCCGATCGAGCGGACCACAAATGAACAGAGAGCTTTTTTCGAAAGCGGGCCTGCTTTCCGTCAACGGGGACATCAAATTCGGGCCCCCCTCTCTTTGAGCAACGTCGGGTGCCATTTCGCGATTTGAAATCCTGCCTCCGTTCGAGGGGCGTGTTCGCGAGAATGACGTCGCGACACCTTTCCATCGCGATTTTAATACTTTTCGTACTTACTCGATTGAAACGCTCCGTTTTTCGAGCTGACCGTGCGGTCGACGGGAAAAAAGTTAGGTCGTGGCATTCAGACGCGCCCACATACGGACGGATCTACATGACGTTGACAGCCATGACAGGGCGTAATGCCGCGTCGTCGCTAGGTCTACGTCTCACTCGCTTCATCCGAGAGGCGGAAGCGTGACTCTCGATAGAGACTTCCTGGGGGAGTCTCGTGCCGGTCCGACACAGAGGGTGCACTATTTATCATACATTCTGGAAGGTTCCGGGGCGGTACGAGAAAAGGCCACCAGGTGGCAGCACGGCTCGGAGAATCACCAGATATAGTGGCGATCGCCGTCGAAATACTTCTACACTAAGTTCACAGATGGCGCGCAAATCCATTTTTATGACACGTGCAATTTTTGGTCACCACCACGTCGTCGCGACTCTCCTTCTCAAAAAGAAAATAAAAAAAAAACAAAAAAAAGAGGCCGGCGACCACCCGCACCCCTAGTCCTTATTATTAAACATCACTTTCGGGACCCCAAAATTAACCAGCGTTTTCCTATGCTGGGACGCACTTCCTTTGGGCGAGCGTCTGGGTTCGTCGGAACCCGACGAAACTTTTCCTGGGGGTTCCCGGGGGTGGCCGCCGTAACCAGGAAAATAATAAAAAATCCACGTCCGGGGGGGGACTGGGGGTGAATTTTTTTATCTAGATTTTTGGGGTTTTTCGGCCTCCGAGCTCTTCCGGTGCCCTGCGCTGGCCTTGGCCGGTGGACGTCTTTGCCCGGTGAACTTTTGTTGCTGCCGAGTCGTGTTCGGTTCCGGACACCGGACACCGTTTCGGCAGCGCACGCCGCCCGTGAGGTTACGTTTGGAAATTTGGGCTCTTCGGTGTCGTGTGGTCTGTGTTTCGAATCACCGTGTGTTCGAGTGTTGGTGCGTGGTGTGTTGTCGTGGCCGTGTAGTGAGGACGTCATGCTATTGCGACGTATTACGTGTCACTTTGATGTGTTACGGCCCTCTGTCATGCACTTTGAATCACAAATGTGGACATCGTGGACACGGGGTGACCTTGTGCCGCGTGACTCCACGGCTAGGGGATCTCCTCCCTGAGTTCATCTTTTCGTTGGTTTCGATTTGTGTTTTCTGATACGTAGACATGTAACGCACAACGTACTAGTGCTACTTTTTCCATTTTTTATACATACAGTGTTTCCTGCCATTGGAAAGTTTATGGTTACCAACTTCAACAGCTTCTTTGTCGTTTAAGTTTGAATGTTGGTGGAAAAAGGCAAGTATACCATTGGTAGAAAGAGTTCTGCTAACTGGGATTGGCTGAAGCTTTTGCATATCGTCAATGCTTTGAAATTATTATACTTTATTAATTTTCTTTGTGTGACTGCTGCCATCCCATTGGCTGCTTCCGTTTAGAGGCAACATTGCAAAAGGGGATCTGACTGCTCAGTGCAGTGATGTGAAATTCGCGCGAAGATTGGTCCGCGAAAATGCGCATGCGAATATCCGCGCAAGTGCGCGCATATGTGCGTAAGATAGTTTCAAGATGGTGGCCGCCCGCAAATGGAATCACGTGAGCACAGATATTGTAGACATTCAGAAGTTCGATATTTTTCCCATAGGTGGAGATGCCATGGTAGCACATTCCAAGCAAACTACTTCCAGGTGTGACTTAATTATTATAACTTTATATAAAATTGATTATTTTCGTAAATAATGCTCGGATTTACTCCCAATTAGGTCTAGGGGGGGTTATAAAATTAAGGTGCAAGTAATGCGGGTTGCATACTTTCAGGGGCATGTAGGTTGTGGTTGCATACTTTCAGGGGAAGTTTGGTTGGGTTGCATACTTTCAAGGGCATGTAAGTGAAGGTTGCCTACCTTTAGGGGTAACTTATAATAACTTTATATAAAAACGAATATTTTCGTAAATAATGCTCGGATCATCTCCCAATTAGGTCTAGGGGGGGTTATCAAATTAAGGTGTAATTAATGCGGGTTGCATACTTTCAGGGGCATGTAGGTTGTGGTTGCCTACTTTCAGGGGCAATTTGCGTTCGGTACATCATAGCATTACGAGGTTTAATTACAACTGGCCACCTCTTTGTGTTGAAGATGGGCAGTGTCCGGAGTAAGCCCATTGCCTTGCTCGCTCGAACACGACCGGACGCTAAGAAAATAATTAACTCGAATCTCCCCAAACTCCTTAAAGGTGAACTGAAGGGATTGCTTTTTTTTCCCTTTGGGGAACCTTATATTACCTATCCCATCCATCTGCACTAATTTTTTCATGGCAGATACTTATTGTGCTGCTGTAGGACAATTAGTGAAAAAGTGAAGTTGTGACGTATTAGCGACGGTTGGTTGACTTAAAACTCGCCGCCGTGAAAAAACACACGAGCGACCGCGAGCGACCGCGGAAACTGCCGAGGGAGCGGCGATCGGCTCGCGATCGCCACTCTCTCGGCAGTTTCCGCGGTCGCTCGTGTGTTTTTTCACGGCGGCGAGTTTTAAGTCAACCAACCGTCGCTAATACGTCACAACTTCACTTTTTCACTAATTGTCCTACAACAGCACAATAAGTATCTGCCATGAAAAAATTAGTGCAGATGGATGGGATAGGTAATATAAGGTTTCCTAATGGAAAAAAAAAGCAATCCCTTCAGTTCACCTTTAAAAAAATTATTAAATAAAATAAAATAAATAATAATAAAATAGTAGGGGCCTAACAACTGCGTCTGACTCCTTAAAAAATTATTAAATAAAATAAAATAAATAATAATAAAATAGTAGGGGTCTAACAACTGCGTCTGAGTCGTTATCTGAGCCTGTTCATCTTCGCTAATTTAGAACACTATAATATCTGTCAACATATGGCTGAGAGATTTTTGGAAGTGCATCACTGCACTGGGTGGAAAGCAAGACGAATTTATCCCAGGGAGGGAGCGGCGTATTTTTATACTTGAAATGGTCACCCATCCAAGTATTAACCACGCTTGACGTAGCCTGACTTCAGTGATCGAACGAGAACCGGTCAATGCATAACGCCACGCTCCACCTCTACTCTGAATTACTCTGAATTTTTTTAGATTTTTATGAGTCCTGCAACTATTTCTAAATAATTATTGAACGTTCTGTAATTTAAGTTGGCACCCCTGAATCATTAATAAAAAGGATAGGACAGAGACGCCTGTTGACGCCTCCAGAGGGCGTGGCAGCACATTTAATAATTATTTAAAAATAGTTCTGGGTTTCAAAAAAATCTGGAAAAAATCAGAGTAGCATAATTTGGTACCTTCAATTCATTTCTGTAATAAAAAAATTTCATGTAGGTTGTCCATTTTGCATTAAAATACCGTTATGATATCACGTTCTGAATACTTATATAGATGGCAACATATGATTGACAAAATTAATTAAAAGACTTGAAACCAAACGAGCGTAGGCGAGTTTACACCCCACCCCTAGTTATACAGTATATTTATAGTATTTATACTATACAAAAATAAAAAATTGCTATTTATAATCCTTACAATTATAACTAATTAAAAAGTTAAAAAAAAATTGTCTGATCTATTTAAAATGGTGTATTGTGAAATAAATAATTTTAATAAATGACTAAAATTTTGAAATTAACAAATTTATTTTTATTTAATGCCGACTATAAATTGTATTTTATAATAACGAAATATTTATAATATTAAAAATATTTTTGGCATTCCAAAGCCATATTATATATATTTGTATATATTATGTTTTACAGAATATTTGTAAATATATTCTTTGTTTTGGGTATTTTTCCCTCTTCTCCATTAAAAAAGAAGAAAATACGAACAGGATGTTGGTCTTGAAACTTAGACCATTTAGTTTTAAGCTGCTTGACTTACTCTAATTGGAATAATTAACTTACCGCCATCACTCAGAAATAACACAAAGTTTTTTACTCCCCCCCTCTCTTCCTGTCTGCGGCTGCTGCGGTTTTGGACACCACCCCACCACAGAGTACTTCAATGCACTGACTGACAGTGGTCACCAAACCATTTATGTTTAGTGTTAAAATAAGCCAATGAATGCGATTTCATGCTTGAAACAAATTATATAAATTGAACTATGAATAAATAATAAACGTATATAACATGGTAAATATATTAAAATTAATACAGAATTGTGTTATTTACTTTGTATGTTTATAATTAATTAAAATCGTAAATCATACAATTGACATTGCTTTTTTTTATTCAAAATAAATTAATTTAAATAGAACCATGTTAAATATTCATAATGTGAGTTATTATTTATGGCTTGGTTAACAGCAACAAAGCCATGATATCGATCGTTCTTGAACGAAAGGTGTACATGCTTGCAAAATTCAATAGCTCATGAATGAAAATGTTATAATATATAAGCATAGAGTTTGAATACCACTCAGCTCACGTTAAAACCATACGAGTGTCTTTCGAACGACAACGCTACATTGATCTCGCGGTTCATTGAAAGTTATGCAACGTGGAAGTTAGATTTTGATAATAAAACAAAAACAACAATATTTTGTTATTTAAAAATTTCAAATTTATGCCTAAAAATTTTAATTCACCAACAAATAAAATAATCTTATAAAAAAGTTTCTGTCTCGCCATTTCAGCAGTTGAAAGGAATGATTATAAATTAGAATTCTTCAATTTATTTATAATTTAATTGCCTGTAAGTCACCGGATCATCAAGGTATAGAGAGGTTATCCTCTTAAATGATTTCCATAACTTAAAGTCAGTGGATCACCAAGGTACTTGAGATTCACAAGTCATATAAAGGTCACAGAGACGTCACTTTGTCCAAATTACAACAGTTCTGACTTCATACTAAGGTCACACAGAGGTCATGAAGAGGTCACTAACCTGTCAATGTGATCAAGCATCTCTTGCAGGACCTCCAGCAGACTGGTGAACTGCTCGAGGTTGAGCGAGGGGTTGACTGTCTGAGGCAGCAGCGAGGGCATCACGCGCGTCGCCATCAGGTTCACGGACAGTCCGAACTTCTTGTCACTCAGCATCAGACGGTAGATGTCTGCAACAATCCAAGTTTCACGTAGGGCCCTGGCAAATTATAGATGGAATCTCAGGTAGTGTGATTTTTAGGTGTGCAAAAATATGAGAAGATCTGAGCCTTGAAGAATCAGGACAAAAAAGTAAAAAGAGATAATTTATTTATCTAATAAGAGCTATATTTTGTATTGAAAGATCTGAAAATATTGATATTATGTATCATGTGATTCGATTTTGAAACTAACGGTTCTATACATTTTTGTATATAATATTCTAATTGTATCTTTTATTGTCAAAAGAGAACTTGCTTTTAAGTTACAATGTAAACTGAATGGAAGACGTTGAGGAGAGTGTGTTCTTGAAGTCCTGGAGACATGAGATGACAGCGTAAGTTTTCATTCTCATATCAATTTCCTTAGCATGTCAACATGTAAATTCTCCCATTTAGCCTGTGTAGACATTTTATCTTTGTGTCACGGTACAGAGGAACAGAAGTTAATTTATTTTCCTTCACGCTGCCAATTAATTAAGTCACGTGCACCAACATGCAAACAAAAGTGGTCATCACAGTGACTTTCTATCGAGATATGAAAGTTTATGAACGCCAATTATACAACTTTGTTTTCAATCGACAAATATGTCTGTTTGAACTCATTATAAAATATCTGGAAATGAGCAGTCGTATTGGAATAAAATGAGCAATATTTTATCACTCAACAACTTCATCTTTTATAAATCATCTTTACAAACTTCTTCTGAGAAAACAGAGGGAAGAGGATGCTATAAGAACATCATATAATTATTTTTTGTGCTCTGTTTTTCAACTTCTTACAAAGCAATTAACAAGCAAAATTTTTAGAATAAAGACTTTAAAAGTAGTGCAAGAAGATTCGTATTTTTGTGTCGCAAGAAATATTATGTACAGTACTCTATGGGTACTGTACACATTTCGTAATAAAAAATTAATAGATATAAAGATCATAATAATAACAAACGACTGTTGTTGTAAATTTATAAAATATGCATTTATATTTATTTTAAGATTTTAATACTACTTAATGGAGTATCGACCTCAATTTTTTTATTGCAGAAATGGATAGAGCGTGCAAAGTTATGCTCCCCTGATTTTTTTTTCAGATTTTTTTGAGCCAGGGAACTATTTTTAAAAAATTATTGAAAGCCCTTTTTGTGACGTCACGCGGCGGCAAGTCCCATCCTTTTGTTAAGGAGCGACGTCTCGTGACGTTACAAAAAGAACTTTCAATAATTTTTTTAAAAAAAGTTCCTGGGCTCTAAAAAATCTGAAAAAAATCAGGGTATCATAACTTTGCACGCTCTATCCATTTCTGCAATAAAAAAATTGAGGTCGATACTCCATTGTACAATAATAAATAAATATTAAATATATTCATATTTATTTTATTTTTACATTACTAATTATATTCTGTAAAGTGATGAGAATAATGAGGATATATTTTTACTTTATTACTTCATCACTTTATATTCACACCTCAATTTTATTGTGCTTTATATCAGTAATAATGTAACGCCTCGAGGTAAAGCGCCTGAAAAGTATGCAACAATTTTGTCAGTTGTGCATAGCAAGTTGCCTAACTTCAAGGTGCACTCTGAAAAATAAATGTACGGTACTTACTGACTACTCTGAGCGTGATCTCGGGGTCCGAGAGGCGCACGTCCCACAGCAGCGGCAACACCTCGTCGATAATCATGGAGCGGTCGAGGCGGTCCAGGGTCCTCTCCAGACACAGCAGCACGTTGAGCACGATCTTGAGGTCGCCGGAGTTCTTCTCGTACACCAGCTTCGTCTTGGGAAGCACCATGCGTCGGATGGCTGCCTCGTCAAGGTACTCAGCCACGTTGGTCACCGCTACTAGCGCCGCACTCTGACAAAGGCGGAAAAGGAAATTAGGAATGAAATTATTATTTTTTTTTGCATTTTGAACATAATAATTACGTATATAAAATGGAAGCTCAAGCAAGCATTTTTGTATACAGTTCATTTGTTTATGAGCATGATTAATTTTATTAAAAAAAAATCACACTAATAGTAAAATAACAGTGATAGTGGAAAACTATGACTACTCTTACTTAAATACAATTATTTAGATATGAGTGGGATTAAAAAAGGAGATACCCCTCTAAGAAATATAGCTCTAATCAATTATTGAGTTGGGCCAGCATTATAACCGTGATATTGAAATAGCTGGTTTTATTTCTGGTTATCTCCTCCGCGAATCCCATGCAACTTTGATTTTTAGGTCTCATAGACAATTATTGGAACATCGATGAACAGATTAATGTACTTATAATTTTAAATCATTCAATTGATTGGCCATGGAATCGAATACAAGCTATTTTGGTTTTCAGTTGGTATATTTTGCTAAAAGAAGACGAGGAATTGACCTGTAGTAGAAAATGGATAAAATTAATTTATAATAATTAAAAAATCACCTCAATTTGTCCACAAACTCTTTCGAAAAGAAGTTAAATGCACAAGGGTAATTTTGAGTTTAATGCAAAATTTTGTTTTCTAATTTTTTTTTTCTTATAACAATATTGATGCTAAAATAATTTATGATTATGCATGGTTTGAGTCAAACACTTTTATTGCATTGGCATTAAATATTACAACCTTTTTATAATGTTTATAAATGTTTATTTATACGTTCAACGTAAGTTTATATTTTAATAGTATTTTTTTTTTAAGTCTTAAGGAAGATTATCCTTTAAAAAATGAACACATTTAATGACGCTATATATTTTTTTAAACCACAAAATGCTTGAAAGGTCATTGAGAATTTCCAGTGCGAAGTTCAATTACTTGGTAGATCTTTCCTCGCCTCCTGATGTGTTTTTTTAGGATGAGAAGAGAGAAGGTAGATGCTCACGGGAGCAGCCGGGCAGCCCTCTAATGAACGTTCGAGACCGTAATGATCGCGCAGAGAAAGCGCCAGCAGCGCACAGGAGGTGAGAGAGAGAGAGAGAGAGAGAGAGAGAGAGAGAGAGAGAGAGAGAGAGAGAGAGAGAGAGAGAGAGAGAGAGAGAGAGAGAGAGAGAGAGAGAGAGAGAGAATTTTTCCCGCGGCGCTTGCAGCATCCAGTGTAAACGTGCACAAAACTCTGAGAGTGAGAGGTAAGCCGGAACTTCATTAAATATTCAGCAGCAGCAACTCCATGTCACAATGCTTGATGGTAAATAAAAAAAAAATGTAGAAGGGTGAAAATGTTATTTCTAGTTAAAATGTGTTGATATATGAGTAATGTAACAAAACAAAATTAATGAAATAAATACGTCGAAATGTGAACATTATACTCATGAATATTTTAAATGTTGTCATACATGTGTAAAACAGTAAAAAGAGTAATCAATAAATACATAAAACATCTGTTTAACTTTTTATGAGTTGTAAATATATGATATCAATAACATGTGTTAATAATTTATTATTTCTGGTATATACAGTTATATGCTATAATACGCGTATCACGTTGGTTTTACTACCTCATTTTTAGGAAACTACTTCAAATATTTGGTTATATCCCATACAATATATAAATAAAGATTTTAGATTAATTAAACAAATTCTAATATACTTTTAGTGTATTTTGTGACATATTATTAATAACAAAGGTATATACATAACGCAATAATCTATCTTACTTCTTACATATTTGACCTTCAAAGTTGCAGTCTTTTTTCTTAATTTGTACTGATATACACTCGTATAAATATTCCAGTACATAATTGCTTAGAAGAGAGCATGCTTGTCCATCACTATGTTCACATGACGGTTGTTTAATATGGATTCTTTGACGACGGATAATGTTATATGACTGTTATTATTATTATCAACGGATCCGTATTAAACACTGTCATTTGAACGTAGTACATGTAGCTTAATAATATTAAGCAACATAGAACATTTAAAAACATGGAGCATTTTGGGGGGGGGGATGGGATGGGGGGGGGGGATGGGATGGGGGGGGAAACGTTGCAATATATATTAATTAAGTTTTATGACTTTAGTATATAAAAATGTAAAACAATTTGTAAATACTCTTCATATGGAAGCTATATAGTGTAGAACATTATAATGTTATTAAATATTCTGAAATATTTATAGTTTGTTGCAAAGTGTTTTTAAGTAAAATATTCTTATGAAGTAGCAAAATTACATCTTGATTATAAAATATAAATATTAAAAATGAAAAAAGCTTTTTGAAAAAGTAGCTAAGTGCACTTTTTCATGGAAATTTATGTAATATACTTTTCTAATATTACTGAGGCTTCACAATAATTATAATATACTCTACACTGATGAAACTTTGGAATACACTACAGTGCAATACGCTTCAATATAAAACAAATTTAAAATAATGTAAGTTAAAATAGCAATACTGAGCATGAACGTGTGTTAAATTTTACGTTAAAATTCAGAACATCAAGCAATTATTTAAAATTGCAGTAATTTGTGTTAGTTATATCATTTTCCTTTACTTTTTTATATTCGCTGCTTTTTTGTTTCGTTGCAAAGACCTTGATAATTTATTTATATAATCTTACCTTATAACTTTTATAAATAATATATTAAATGTTTTTGAAAACAACATGTACAGTACATAAATAAAATTTAATGTTCTAATAATATCTGTGGAAACATTTATTCTAAGAAATTTAATTTATTTTTTCATTCCACTTTATATTTAAAATTCCCCATAGAATTCACTAAAACGATGATCGTATATTTTATCACATAAAATAGTTATCGTGATATTAAAGCCTCCCGTCGCGTCTTCTTAATATTTATTATAACAAGGTTAGTTATGATCAAATTGTAATGGAATAATCCACCTTATATACCTGACATTAGCATAGTAATAAATTAGAAAACTTACCTGAACTTGAAGTGTTGTACTTTCAAAGGCGTTGTAAAGCATTGGTAAAACCTCAGCCCGAATATCATCCCTTGGTGTTTTTTCTAACACTATATGCAAATTTTCTAACAATGTAACGGTGGCTTGTATGGATTTAGGGGTGGAAAATACACTTCTGAAAACATAAATAAAAAATATCCATTATTAAATCTGTAAAATATTTATATTCTTATTTATAGCTTTAGGTTCAATTACATTTTAAGAATACATCGCTCTTTAAGATTACATTATATTTTTATATGGTTTATGTTTGTAGGAAAACATAATAATAAATTTATATAATGCTGACGTATATAAAATGACAATAGGTCAAGTTTTTTTGTTTCACTTTTCCAACTCAGATAAAAACAAAAGATGAACTCTTAAAATACGAAAAATACCCCCCTGAAAATTTATGACTGCTCTACAAAATTTTGAAATATTATAAGAAAATTTTCCATCTGTTTTATTTTCTGTTTTTAATTTGTAAACATATAAAGGTTACTAATTAATCATAAATTTTTTCTATTTTATTTTATGATACACTGAAACTTAATTATGCATGTTAATTATTGAGATTTTTTTTTATTTAAAACGGTTAATTGCAATTGGTATCAAGAAGGTCTAAAGGATAACGGTTAAACATTATTCACAAAAAACTTGGAATAGAAATTTTTAGCACAAGATTTAGTACTGAAAATTGATGTTAAATTTGGTACTAAATATTTCTATGCTAAAATCTGTGTCAAATTCTTTGAGAAGAATCTCTAAAAGTATTTTGATACTATCGCGCGCTTTACATTTTTATTTTTTATTTATTTATTTATTTATTTATTTTTTTTTGCTGCTAAGATTGAGGTACTATTATTAAACTTGGGAGAAGATGAGTGCTGGTTCGATCAGACACTGAAGAGTTGTTAAATAACACCAAAGTTTGGTCTCTCGAGGTTACCTAAACGCGGGCAGAATGAGTTTCTCGTACTCCTCCGCGGAACTCTCTTGCACGAGGTAGATGATTGGCTGCAGAACAGCGGCCAGGACCTCCTGAGCCTTCATTTCTTGTTGCAGACATGGCCACACGTGCTGGTACCACAGTTTCTAGAACACAAGTCAACCGTTAGTGTACTAAATGGTTTGGGACACTGGCATGGCGTGGCTTCAAAAACACCTGCGCAGGGACATTATCTCTTAGCATGCATAGTCGCTTCCTCTGAAAATTTCCCTTCGCGGATCTGTTGATTACCATAAGAATAACACACGTCATGATGATTAACAAGGCTGCAAGTGGGAAATTTTCCAAGGCAACGAGTGTACTTTGATTAACATGAACAGCCTTCATATTTTTTATTGAATTATAAAGGTAAAGGACCTCAAGTTGTATATCGCTAAATTTTTACATAATATTTTTGTAAACTCTAAAACACCCTCAAAATCGAAGGTAAACATACTAAACATGCTGTTACGAAATATTTTGTTAACGTATTTTATGTTATTAAAATTTTACATATGACATCACAACGTTTCGCAGCACGTTTTAGGAGTGTTTTATTGTTGGCTCATAGAGATATGACTAAAATTGAAAATACAAAATTCGAAGTTTTTCATTAAAAATTATGATGGTCCAACACAAAAATAAATATAATAAACTTCTTTCAGAGACACAAATTGTTTGAAAGTTTTAAATTTGGATTTGATTTGAATGAATTGAATAGGTAAGGATATAATATATTTCTGAACGAAAATAGTAGACCGCAATGTTTGTGAGCTTTGAGAAGATGGGATTGAAAATGTCTTTAGGAAGATGAAAGGAGAGAAAAAAAAAGAAACCACAGCTTTGGTAAAGTTATCTAATGAAACCCTAGAGGGTGATTTGTGAGAGTTATTCAATGTGTACGAGTTCTATGAAACCAGAACTATAATTTACGCAGATTGGTAGTGAATTCTAGTGGGAAATCAAAATATTTTACAAATAAATACAAAGCTAGTGAACTATTGCAAAAGGTCAAATGGTTATAGTAACATCAATAGTTTACAAAATGCTTTATTTTGAGGACGAGGGGTAGTATCGTATATTATGTGACCTCAACTTTGTGAAATTACCTTACAATATAATGTTATTTTAAACAACTAAATTGACGGTGGAATTCACGATCCAACAAAATCCCTACGTTTAAAAAAATATTTATTCTTTTTCGTCAGGTATGCCTCCTCGAATAACATCGATAATGGATTCATAATATTTAATCATACAAATAATATGCATGTAGTAGCCTTAAAGGTGAGTGTAAAACTTCATCGATCATGAAGTTTTAAATTACAAAATTTGCAATTTTTGCAAATTTGCAATTTGCATGAAGTTAAATTTCTCTTCATAATTAATTATCGCCTCTCATATTCTGTATCTCATTTTTTTAGTTAAAATATTTTATGGTGAAATTATATAATTAATTTAGTATTAAATTTTAAACACTTGTTTTGAAAAGTTAGCACTACCTGTTTTCTCTTAGTTTCATATAGCAACGATTACCTTTTCCCTGAGGTGATACAAAACCAAACTTCAAGAATTAATTGCCTCTTACATCCCTCTTTCTTTGCCGTCTTCATAAAAGAGAATTGCGTGAAACTGTATTCCTTTATATGGAAGCTAGCCTGTGTAGTTCGCTCATCAAAGACGCAGGGATTGCTTCGCTCTTTTCAGCTCGCCGCCACCGCCGTTTCGGTACAAAGGAAGTGTGGACCATTATTTCCACTAAAAAATTCCATCACAACAACGTAAAACAGAACAATAAGAAGACCCTTCTTTTCTTTTTAACTAAAAAAAAAGGGAAATCTAAAAATAAAACAAAGTAAAATGTAATAAAGTTATTTAGTAAATATTAATTTCACAAACGCTTTTTTACTTCTAGAGCGAACTTAAATTTTAATAGTAATCTTTGATGATGATAACGTGTGCTTTTTGTGTCATAGATATTTTGATTAAACGTTCTTTATACACTTTTAATATCTCATTCAATTTGATTTAAATTGACTAAATATTTTTTATTATAAACTTTACAATAATTTTATTTTATTGTCTCATATATTTATCCATTCTATAACATCAGAAAAATGACAATTATTTAAAAGATAATTAAAAAAGTATAAAAGCAATACAAACAATACTTATAATATTCTGATTTCTATTTCTTATTACTATATAGAAAATCTTTATTTCCATATTCATAAATTTCAGAACTGAGAGCTATTTTTTTTTTATTTTTTTTTTTTTTTTTTACATATTTTTACTTTAATTTTATAATATATACCAGAAACACGTATATCAATTATAAAGTTACAGATAACTCATTCATTTTACCCCGTCAATGAACATTAAAAAAGAAAGCCTTGGGTTGTTTTATGATGATCAAACCAAACATGCAAAAAGAAAACTTTTTGAACTTACCCTTGGGATGTAGGGCAGTACTTCTTTCAGCGTATTGCGGTAGAAATGAGCTTTTTGAGTGGGATCTTTCATGTTGATTACATCGAGGAATTGAAGGGCATGAACTGACGAGTCACTGTATCAATCAAACAGTCTTAGTATGTACATTGGTTATATGCGTAGTGAATGTGGGTGCTATATCTAGAAGAGGTAACATTGATATAATGTAAATGCTTACGTAGTTCTGTTATTAATGTTTCCTACAGTGTATACAGTATACGTTACAGCTAAAGTTTGTGAATCTGTGATAAACTTATAAGTGATTAGTTATGTACTGTGAATGTATTCGTCATTGCTTATAATTAATGAAAAATTAAATTTATTTCACGTTTCCAGGAAATAGTTTGATGTTTATTTTGATTCAGGTAAGAAAGTACATATTTTTATGCACACTAATCCGAAATAGAGTCTCCATTTAGCTGTATAATTTCACCTTGAGGTTAAAAACCTTGCAAAACAGAGCAGGTTACAATTGTTCATCGTAGGTTAACGAACTCTCCATTCCCAGAGCTGGTGCTGAACAATTTGCATAACCTCGGGGGGAAATTACACGCACTTTATACCGTATTGAGTGAACATATGTTATTAATATTAATTCTATGTATGCATATATTGTATAATATAATTGTTTTGAATAACCAAGATTTTGGTAACGATATTTTAATATTTTTTATTACTCATGATAAATTAAAAAATTGACATAAAAAATAAAAATATTTTCAAATTTCAAAAGCAATTTAATTATTTTTAAAGTGTATTGAAGAAGAAAAAAATACTATATCATGGTTTGAAAAGTCAACCGTATCAATTGACGTATTTATGTTTTTATTTCAAATTTAATATTTAATATAGAAAATTATTCAATGCAGAAAGAGAGAGAGAGAGAGAGAGAGAGAGAGAGAGAGAGAGAGAGAGAGAGAGAGAGAGAGAGAGAGAGAGAGAGAGAGAGAGAGAGAGAGAGAGAGAATAACTGATTTTTTTAAATGAACAAAAGTAATCGCACTGAAATTAAGAATAAAAGTCAACCTGTTAATTAAAGTATATTGCGCAGTTCTGAGATTTTGTGTTTAGTTTAAATAATTTTTTTTACACAACTATTACTTGACATGGCAAAATCGCTAAATCACACCAAGATTTATAAACACTAAATTTTTTTTTCTCTTATAAGAGAATATAAGAGAATAAATATTTCTCTTATAACTATAGTTACTTTCGTCTGTTCTTAACTCCCTCAAAAGCAATGTTTCGAACTGTAGGACGAGAACATCAGCCTGTATGGTTTACTGTTTCAATATCGTTAAAAAGCGTACTTTTCCTGAGAAAAGCAAACAAAAATTCGTTGACTTTATATTGCTGTAGGGACATGAAGTTATTTCAAGCAGTTTTCCTTCTTTCTTGAACTTGCTTTGTAAATAGTCGTAATAAAAAGTTTACGAGAAATAAAAATGTCAAAGGTTAATACGCATGAAAAGAAAATATTTTGAATTAAAAAAAATATTTATAAATATATTATGCTGAAAGTTAATAAATTTATAAAAAAAATATGATCTGTATCTTAAAAAATACATGGTTTATATATAAAATGCAAATAATTTGAGTTATATAAAAAATAAATTTTATCGCACAGATGAAATTAAAATAACGAACGTTAAAAATATATTTACAATTTATTTTTGGAAGAAGTGAAAAATTTGGAGGACTTCAGAATCTAAGATTAATTTATTCTTTTTCAACATAATATGTAAAATATTATGAAATAAAATAAAATATATAAACAGGAAATTACATATAAGCTATTATGATAGACATAACACATTTAGGATCATGTCTGTTGTGTATTTTCTTTTTCTGAATAAACAAACTTGAAAAAAAAAATCAGGTTACAGGTGCATGAAATTGCACTGTCAGCATACCTGAAGTATTTGATGAGCGAGAGGAGCTGAGCAGTGGGACGTTGCCTCGTGTCTCTACTCAGCAGTCGCACGGCTGCCTCCTGCAGAGGGAGAGGCACGCGCGGCAACACGTTGTGGAGCTGGTCTTCCAGCTGCAATGTCACAAAACAGTGACGTTAGCACTGCACCGTCACAATAATGACAAGATGAAGCTGCACCGTTACCTACATCGGACACGAATAGCAGTTACAAATGTTTTCATTGACAAAAGATGGCAATAGAATCAATGTATTATTCTAATATAGAAGAGAAGACAAAAAGTGTTGCAATGATGATTTACGACCACGAATGAAAGCCACCAACATGATTTCACGGCCCAGCTACGCAGAACATTGTCAGCCAATTTTCATTGACTTGTTGACATTGTGTGGAAGATTGATTACTCCTCGGTTGGATGACGTCAGTGGAGAACACTATTGACAATAATCTCCGTTTTAACACTTTGAGTTAGTTAAAGTCACTTTCATGTAAATTTAAAAGATTTAATTACATCCTGAACTATTTTAGATCGTTTAATTATAACGTGTCATTCTGAAGTTTAAACATTTAATTAATTATTTTTTAATATCATAGATTATGGAGATGTTGTATTGCTGAATGGAAACAGCACTTGAAAGTGCACTTCTTAAAGAGGCAAAACTAGAACATAGTACTCTGATGTGCAACAGGTACTTTAAAAAATAATTCAGGCATTTTTCAAGAAAACTGTCTTAACAGACTTCATGATGATATGCACTGTATATTTATATAAATTACAAAATTATATATCTTTATAAATAGAGTAGAACTAATTAATTTTTGAATTAATCCCTTGAATTATAATCCTATTTGAATAATATAAAAACAAAAACCCTTAAAATTACTTCAAAAAGTGCTATTTACTGTGATAAAACTATAACAAAAGTATTAATTATTTTTTCAATGCTTTCCTAATTTTGTGTATACGCATTCCCTGTATGAAATATAATTTTAATAAAAGATATATAGTCATCTTATTTAGAATTAAAATTTAGTGAAAAATTGTATCTTTAATTTTAAAATTAGTCATTGCAATATATATATAAGTATACAGTGAACAAATAAAATTGCAACTTTAGTTTACTTTTTTCATGCAGTAATTTAATTTTTTTTTCGTAATTTTAATATAAATAAAATAAATGCATCTGATTCTCTTTGAATCAATTTCACTATAAGTTTAAAACTGTAAACGTAAGATACGTGTATTATTTATATATATATAATATATATATAAGATAATATATAAGCTGAAATGCATATATACGAGTAAAACCAAATTAACATTAAAATAAACCTAAAAACATTCAAATAATTTAACTATATATGATGGATAATGTTACTCAGAAGCAGGCGCGGATCCAGGGGGAGCTGGGGGGAGGGGGCTGCAGCCCCTCCTGAAATTTTGGATTTAACATGGGCAGCATAGGCATTTCCCCCACTCCAATTTTTATTTTTTAACATTGGCCTTATGGAGGCAGCCCCCTCCGAAATTTTTTTCTGGATCCGCGCCTGCTCAGAAGGGAACTCATATTTTACCTTACAATTAGCGTATAGGTCAAGAGAAAATCAAGACAATGACTCTTGAGAGTATTAATTGAAACTCTCTTAGACAAACTAACTCATTAGCATTGCTTGTATTCCTGTCATCTGTCATTAACTACTACATGCATAGTACTAGAGAGGCTGTGGCCTACTTAAACAACGTTGAGAACACCTTGTTTACCTGCTGGCATACTTGTATATTACTGTAAACAAATCTCTAACAATGAAAACTTTTGATAATGCAGTTCATGCAACTTCATACTATTTACATAAAAATATTCTCTCTGTAAACATTGTCATACACCATCAGTATTGTTAGTTAAGTTTATATTTGTTTAGTTTATAATATGATAACTATATACTCTTCTAATTTCATATCAAAGTTTTAATTAATTTTATCATGTCTGTATATGATATAATAAATTATTACAACATTTCACGAGAGTATTATGAAAAGAACTATTGTTTGTATGCTGACTACATATACATGGACGTTAAATCATTGTACAAACATTCATTCATCAAGTTTACCTCATGCACACAAACATTGTAACTAGTTATAATTAACATGCACATGTTGAACATGAAAATAGACTATATAATTTGTCAGCACAAGTTTTTTTTATTTTTATGTAAACCCCGGGACATGTTAAATCTGATTGATTTCATGAGCAGCAACTCCAAAAGATGCAGATAAAAAGAAACATTATAGTTATGTAATTTTAGAAGAGACAAAAGAGCACGCAATATTACCATACTATAGTCATATTATATGTTTATACTGTATAATATTGTGTACATGCCCATAATTCACCAAGCCTCCATAGATTATGATCCATCCCACACTGACATTGTGAGAGCATTAATATTTTGTGCTGTCTACGAGGTTTATATCAAATCATAAAAAAAGGTGGAATTAAATATCGAGCACACATATTGGTTATAGATAACAATAGATAACCTGCATGTTTTTTTTTATCGCAAGTATGGAAGAATCTTCAGTTTTGTAACATAATATTTTTTTCAATATGTTCTAATATGCACCCTTAAAATTAGGTGAAAGACGCTTTTAAGTTAGTAATGCAAAGCATTTTCCTTAACGTGTGGTGATAGTGTGTCTATAAGCAAGATTTTGACAATGTTAGTGCATGGGTTAAACAAATTCTGAAAAAATTGACAATTCGACGATCTAGATGAAAAAATATACAGTTTGTCTATTATGATATTATAACGTTATAATAATATTAATAATGCTGTGATGTTGTTGCTGATAACATCGATCATAGTATTATGCACTCCTATTAGTTCACACAAATCTGTATAAATTAATGACATTGCTCACATTGCAGTACATTTTGAGGTTAAGTTTCAGGATTAAAATTTCACACCATCACAAAACCAACACTCAAAATCTCGAACTATAAATCCAACAACTAATTCTATTAATTCGTTTTACAAAAACTTTTGCAAACTTCATACTAACGTGTAAGCTGTAACTAGAAAAATAAAAGTTTTATACTTTCTTGTTCATTCTATATAAAAATATAATTGGAAAATAATATACTTGTTTTTTCCTTTTATATTAGCTTGACGTTTGTGCCAAGAGCTGATATTGGAAAAACTTTTGATGAGACAAAAATTGCTAATAAATGGAAAAAACAAACATTTTTTTTAAACTTTTCTTGCTCAGTAAAAATAAACTTTTTACTCTATAAAAGCTTTAAATCTTTCAACGTATGCTTTTAAAAACATTATGAATAATAAAGTTTCTTGAATATAACATTTTTTTTTTCATATTATGAATATAATTATAATTTCCGTAAACATATAGCTTACAATTTACTTTTTTTGTACCAGTTTGTCTCTATATATTGTTTACAACGGTGCTTTTTGAAGTGACAGAAGCTATTTGTGTTGTAATGAAAATTTAACTTGATTTAAATTAAATTTTAACTTTAATTTTGCATATAATTACTCAAAATTTCATAAAAAAAAATCTCTACAAGGTTTAAAATTATGTTAGTTGGGTACTTTTTTTGTCCCTCTTTTAAATAGGTCAAGATTTAATTTTTGTTTTTCACTTGAAAAGTGGTAACTCACCACTTCAAGCTGCTTCATGTAGGTGGAGCTGCTGTGGTTAGCCTGGATCAGCGGCCGGCCTTGGTTGAAGATGGTGCAGATCACCATGCCAAGCGAGAACATGTCGGAGAGGATGCTGCAGATCGACGAGCTCTGGACCTCGGGGGCTGAGAACAAAAGTTGTTATGTCAGCTGGTACAATTCGGAGCAGTCGGAGCGTTATTCTAGCTACTTTAGATTCAATATAAGTAAGATAGATTTGAAGTTTTGAGAAGTAAAAATAAGATATAAATATAGCAATTTTACTACTATAATAAACTGTTTGACAGTGAAACTGAGAAACTCTATCCAATTGTGCATACAGGAGTATATGATTCACAAATTTACATTAAACGGCAATCTCCTCTGATAACTCACCGATGTAGTCGAGGTCCGGTTGTGCCATCTTGGCTAGCCGAGAGGTCCACGGCTGACATGGTACGGGCTCCAAGCCATCGATGTCGTTCACGCGCTCTGGTGGACAACATATGAAACATAACAAGTGAGCTTCCACTAACAGGTAACAGCAAATATTTAACTACACTGAAGCCAACATAAAGAAGTATCCTCCAACATTCTATAAAGAAATATCAGGAGATTTTAATGCTGGAAAGAGGTAATTTTATGTTATTATAAATTATATTGCACTGACGTCATGTTCCTGTAAGTATAGACTGCGCTGAGCCTGAATACACAGACTGGCATTTAAAGAAAGTATCATTTTTGTTTTACTTTAAAAAACAAAATAAATCGTGTTTAAAATTTGTATAATAACAATACACCAGTACAAGATAAATCATATCATAACCAGGGAACAGATTATGGTGTTCCCTGTCATAATCATGGTTAGTGAAAAAGTTGGTTATCTCCTTCGTGAATCGAGTCTATGTAGAGTTTATAAGTAGATTTTAGATATTTTCTTTACATTTTTCTTTTAAACAATTGGTCCTTTATTTTATTATTTTTTAAAAATTCTCTCTCCATACAAGTCAAAGGTCAATGGCATTCAGTAAACCTTTCACATTTCAAGGGAAAAATTTATGCCTGGATTTTTTTCATTCAAGTGACCAACTGTTTTTTTCCTCTTTTTTAATTAGCTTGTACGAAAAAATAGTAAAGAGCTTCTCTCTCATTCATCGTAATTTTAATTATGAAAGAGAAATAATAAAATGATTTTTAAGCACTGCTCGAGTTCATCAGAATTTTAACTTCACAAAGGGAAATTAATATATATATTTTTAGACATACAACAGCTGTGACTCACAATTTCCCCTAATTTCTTTGACTGCATGAAAACGTGATGGCTGTGATTCCACTTAGCATAATTAAAATTTAATTGAAATTTTTATAATTTTTTTAACATATAATATGAAAAATTTAAAGAAAAGAATAATTTCAAATATTTTTTTCAATACAACGTGTGTTTGACAACACCATAACAATATAAATAAAAGAAGCCTTATAAATTATATAATTTTTAATATTAAAAAAAAAAAAGCTTGAAAAATATTTTATAATACACCAAAATGAATAGTGAATATTGAATACTGATTTAATATTATATTTTCTGGATGAATATTACGGTTTTATATTTTTACATAAATCTACTGTTTTTTTTTATCTTCTTGCGTGGCAAGAGATGCGATTGGAATGTAGAATTACATCAAGCTGACAATCCAGGCCTGAGGAAAAATTTGATCGAGCGCTAAACTGTCGAGCTGACACGAGAGAGAGAGAGAGAGAGAGAGAGAGAGAGAGAGAGAGAGAGAGAGAGAGAGAGAGAGAGAGAGAGAGAGAGAGAGAGAGAGAGAGAGAGAGAGAGAGAGAGAGAGAGAGAGAGAGAGAGAGAGAGAGAACACATTGAAAATATATTGAGCACGTCACATAATAAGAAGGAATTTATCGCTTCAGTCTGCAAGAAAAAAAGAAGTTTTTATATTTGCAGATCATGTGTACGAATATTTTGCAGTTCTAGATATGTTGGTTGATACAAAGTAAAGTAATAAAAATAAAATGACGATGCAGCACAGTAATTTCAAGTCTTATATTATTTGCTATCAGCAGCATTATGCATGTGGGTTTGAGGGTTTCTATCACTCTAAAAAATATAAGGATATATATAAGAACCTTTGTTTGTGAAATGAAAATAAGGTTTTATAATAATTATATAAAATTGTGCATTTATGTGAAGGGGATTTTTATTTTTGTTGTGAAATAATTGAAACTCATTTATGGAGTTAAAACTTATAATTAAGTATTATTAATTACAACGAATGAGCAATTAGAAACGAAAAATTTTATTGGCTTAATCGAAAGAAGGGGTAAAAATATGACGTTGTGAATTGTTTCAGATTTTTTTGTGACCTATAACTAATTTTAATTAATTAATTAAGTTGCATTATTTTGAGAGTGCCGCCTCTCGTGACGCCTCTGACGTCACACCATTCTTGTACTTTTGCACTATAGATGAGATTAGGTGAGAACATGCAGGTATGAAAATCAAAATGGCTGGCGCCACGTTTGAAATTCCCCGCTTCAAATTTTTGAAGTTTTAATGTGGGTTACGTTTGATCAATTTTAGCTTTATTTTGTTCGCATACCACTGAAAAATGTGGTTGAAATATGATTTAAAACTTTTATCGTGCTCTAATATTGTTTAATACGTAAAAAGTAGAAAATTATGAGAGACTAACTTCTTACATCAAATTAGTTTGCTTTCTTCCTTTAAATAAAATAATTTACTGAAATTTAGTGTGCTAGTGGGTTAGCCCAGTGGTAAACGCATCAGACTTCAAATTTCGTGGTTGCGGGTTCGATTCTTTCTCCCGGCGAGTTTTTATAAATACATTTTTTTTCTTTAATTTTAATATATTTATGAATTCTAAATTTATAAAATGTGGTTAAAATATGGTTTACAGCTGCTATCAATCGTAATTGATAACTTTTTAATAGTAAAGAGAGGGAACAATATTAACAAAAAATTACTTCACTTTTATAGGTTCAAATAAAACATTTTTCACACTGTGTCCCAAAGCTTGGTGTGGCACAGTGGCGAAGACGCAGAGCTCGTACTCTTGTGGTGGAGAGTTTGATTCTCCACGTCGAAGGATTTTTTAAACTCGACACTTTTCTTTCCTTTAATTTAGTTTAATTTAATTAAAGAAAATTTCTCCGCCACTGTGCCACAGTGCCACACTAATTAAGCTTTGAGCCTCGGTAAGAGAAATGTTTTATTGGAACGCGAAAAAGTGAAGTAATTTTTTATTAATATTGTTCCCTCTCTTTACTATTAAAAAGTTATCAATTACGATTGATAGTAGCTGTAAACCATATTTTAACCACATTTTATAAATTTAGAATTCATAAATATATTAAAATTAAAGAAAAAAAATGTATTTATAAAAACTCGCCGGGAGAAAGAATCGAACCCGCAACCACGAAATTTGAAGTCTGATGCGTTTACCACTGGGCTAACCCACTAGCACACCAAGTTTCAGTAAATTATTTTATTTAAAGGAAGAAAGCAAACTAATTTGATGTAAGAAGTTAGTCTCTCATAATTTTCTACTTTTTACGTATTAAACAATATTAGAGCACGATAGAAGTTTTAAATCATATTTCAACCATATTTTTCAGTGGTATGCGAACAAAATAAAGCTAAAATTGATCAAACGTAACCCACATTAAAACTTCAAAAATTTGAAGCGGGGAATTTCAAACGTGGCGCCAGCCATTTTGATTTTCATACCTGCATGTTCTCACCTAATCTCATCTATAGTGCAAAAGTACAAGAATGGTGTGACGTCAGAGGCGTCACGAGAGGCGGCACTCTCAAAATAATGCAACTTAATTAATTAATTAAAATTAGTTATAGGTCACAAAAAAATCTGAAACAATTCACAACGTCATATTTTTACCCCTTCTTTCGATTAAGCCAATAAAATTTTTCGTTTCTAATTGCTCATTCAGATGTAAATTATTGTGTGTAATTCTATTTTATTATTATAATAAATTATAATAAAAAGTCTAATTTATTTTCCATCACGTCATCGAAATGGGAAATAATTTACAAGTTGAAGGCTGATTTTTTTTTTTTTTTTTTTTTTTTTTTTTTTTTTTAATCTGCTTAGTTACTCACAATATATAATTATCAAAAAGTATTAAATGAAATGGCCACGTTAAAGTAATATTGTTGGGTTTCATTTGCCAATAAAGTAATGAGTATTTTAATTTCAGTGAGTTTTATAGGTAAAATGTTAACGTGGGGATTCTTTAATGAGAAGCAAAGGGAGCATATAATATATAATATAATATGGGAACACTGAGAATATTTTACTGATATTTCTCTGCATGTGCTAATTGATAAATATATAAAGTTACCTAATATAATTATGAATAAGGCAGAGAAGAAGAAATTTGTCAATATTTTTCAGTGCAGTACTCGTAATTTTGATGTTTATTCCTTTTTCTAGCTAGAGGTGAATAAATATATATTATAAATAGGAAACAATAACTTTCAAGAAGGAAAATCTATTTTTTTTTTGTAAATTCTATTAAATGAAAATAAGACATTATATAAAAAGTTAACTAGTCACATAGTTTATTACGCAACTAAGAAAAACCGTACAGTTACAAACGTATATATAAATATAAACCTGAAGGCCTCAATCTTCTTATTTCTTTTGCTAGCTTTGAAGAAAAACTCTTGGTGCTACTTTAATGGCTTCAACTTTTTTTATATACCTAACAAATAGCTTCGAGTTAATAGTAGAGAAGTCGCTCTTTAGCTCGTTCCCAATTTTTTTTTTCGTTAAAAATCTATTTTGTTACAAAGTAATGTTTAGCTGATAACAAAAAAAATCATTTAATATATATAAGTTTAAAAAAATGTAATTTAGTAGCCAGAGATAAAAATTTCTTTTTATATTAAAAATTCTTTTATGCATGTAAAAATTTATTTTCCATTATATGTAAAGTGAAATAAAATTTCATTACTATAGCTTGCAGTAATCTCAATATTTATGTTAGTGTAAAAAATTATTCATGTAATAAAAATATATATTATAAATATATTAAATTTTTTTTATCTTATATCCATTCATTTTTCTGATTTAGAGACACTAACAGAACATGTAAAACAAAATTAACTTGAATTTGAAACAACAACAATCCATTCCATAAAAATGAGACATTTTTAACTGTAATTGTAATTAACTACTGTATCATTATATTTAAACTTATATAAGGTCGAGGTCGACAGGGGCGGATCCAGCGCGCGGCTTTGGGGGGTGGGGGTGGGGTGGTGCCCTATCCCGCAATGTTAAAGTTTGGAGTGGGAGGGGGGGCGACGGGTGGGGGGTGGTTAAACCTTCAATGTATTTTGGGACCTTTGGGGGAGGGGGGCGATCGCCCCCATCGCCCCCCTTTGGATCCGTGCCTGGAGGTCGAGCGTGGCGCAGTGCATTGACCGGTTCTCGTTAGATCACCGAAGTCAGGCTACGTCAAGCGTGGTTAGTACTTGGATGGGTGACCGTTTCAAGTAAAAAATACGCTGCTCCTTCCCTGGGGTAAATTCATCTCGCTTTCCACCCAGTGCAGTGATGCACTTGTGTGTGGTTCCTCAGGCTTTGGACATCGCTTTGGTCCATTGAGAAAAAGTAGAGGTGTCCGTCCTGACTGAGGTTTTCCACGGTTCCCTTAGTCTCACTTCAGTGAATGCTGGGACGCGTAAGCATGCAGGCCGTGGCCACTATCCATTCCCTACCTTATTCCTACCCAGTACCCCGCCGCGAGCTGTAAGCTCTTAGAGGTGTATCCTTGTTAAAAAAAAAAAAAAAAAAAAATAAACACCCTACAAATCCAATAGAGTATCGACCTCAATTCTTTTTATTGCAGAAATGGATAGAGGGTGCAAAGTTATGCCACCCTGATTTTTTTCAGATTTTTTACAGCTCTGGAAGTATTTTTAAAAAATTATTGAAAGTCCATTTTGTGACGTCACGAGACGCCGCTCGTTAACAAAAAGATAGGACTTGCCGCCTCTTGACGTCAAAAAATGGACTTTCAATAATTTTTTACAAATAGTTCCCGGGCTCTAAAAAAGCTGAAAAAAATCAGGGTAGCATAACTTTGCACGTTCTATCCATTTCTGCAATAAAAAATAGAGGTCGGTACTACATTGCTTGTCAAATATATTTGAAAATAACGAGAAAATTTAAATAATATTAATTAATAGCCAAATCAAAATGCTCTATTCCATTAAAATGTGTTAAAATTGGCGATCTTTGCAGCTAAAGGATACACAAATTTCAAAGGGCTCTTCATCCCCGTATTTCCTGTATTTTTTTGTGGTAGCGGGGTACATAATATTATGAAAAGAAATATTTTTCGTGCAAAATATTTCAAAATATTCTGAGTTAAAAGTTAGGGTCATTATTTTATTTATGGATATTGAATTTTTGAAGAACTTTGAAATTTTGCATTCTGATAGTCGAGCTACATTTCTTTATGTAAATTGTACTGAATATTAAGGAGAAAAAATAGAACTTCTTCGATAAAATAAATGGTTCTGTGTAGCAACATAACATTGAAGAGTAAAGTAAAAACAATTTCACTAACAGGTATTGTAGATGAAAAACGACTTGAATTGTTACGTTGTGAGACTCAATTTAAAATGGGAAGTAAAAATTACTGTCTGTAAGTTTTTTCTACCAAGCGAAAATCATTACAAGTTGCCCCGCCCCCTCTATCTGAGCCCCTAAATTTTAAGGAGGCGTGTTAGTGTTATTCTTGCAGGCTTTATGTTTTAAATTTCCATATCTTAATAGATAAAAGCAAGACATCGTGTTTCGTACAAGAAAGAAGTTTGACCTATACACCCCCGAGCATCATGTTAATTTCTAGGCCTTTTTGCCTATACTGGTGATAGTATGTTAAATATCTACCCCCCTCCCTCGCAACCGTGCCAAAGTGGTAGAATCTGAATCTCAATATCTTAATAAAACAAATAAATAAATAAATAAATAAATAAATAAATAAATAAATAAATAAATAAATAAATAAATAAATAAATAAATAAATAAATAAATAAATAAATAAATAAATAAATAAATAAATAAATAAATAAATAAATAATATTTCAGTTCATCTTATATACTATCCATTGTCTTGAGATAGAACGCACATAAATTTATTTTTATTTCGATTGTTGTGCTCTTTTGTAATGTGTATTTTGTATTCCCATAAAAAAAACTTGGACTTTGAATTTATTTTTTAAGTATCATGTTTTAAGACTGAATATAATATTTCTCAAGTAAGATAATAGATGTTAAAAATTGCCGTCTAAAGTTCAGCTAGACAAGTTTGCGACTGCATGTTTATAAATTACGACATAGTTGAAACAGATGAGCTGTAATTAAGATGCGCCAGATAAGACGAAACATGACGTGGAAAATTTATTTAGAGACTAAATATAAAAATGTTAGAGCATAATAAAGTTCAGATTAGCCTTGAGATATTGTTTCTCGTTAAAATGCAACCTTAATAAGCACATCCGAAGTAAAATATCACAAATCTAGATTAATTATTACATGCTTACGTCGTTATACAGTATAAAAATTTCACATGCAAGGCTATATATTTTTATAATGACTGATATTGTGTTTTGCGCGCTGATGAGAGTGATGAGGATGCGAATATTTTGCCTTCTTCATTCTTGCTAAATATACTCACGATGAAGAAATTGATTTTTAATGTAATATTTTAGTATATCGATTTCTACGTTTTAAGAATAGCTCAAAGTAAATCACTACCATTTGAATACTAGGGGTGGGGTGTAAACTCGCCTACGCTCGTTTGGTTTCAAGTCTTTTAATTAATTTTGTCAATCATATGTTGCCATCTATATAAGTATTCAGTACGTGATATCATAACGGTATTGTAATGCAAAATGGACAACCTACATGATTTTTTTTTATTACAGAAATGAATTGAAGGTACCAAATTATGCTACTCTGATTTTTTCCAGATTTTTTTGAAACCCAGAACTATTTTTAAATAATTATTAAATGTGCTGCCACGCTCTCTGGAGGCGTCAACAGGCATCTCTGTCCTATCCTTTTTATTAACGATTCAGGGGTGCCAACTTAAATTACAGAACGTTCAATAATTATTTAGAAATAGTTGCAGGACTCATAAAAATCTAAAAAAATTCAGAGTAATTCAGAGTAGAGGTGGAGCGTGGCGTTATGCATTGACCGGTTCTCGTTAGATCACTGAAGTCAGGCTACGTCAAGCGTGGTTAATACTTGGATGGGTGAACATTTCAAGTATAAAAATACGCCGCTCCCTCCCTGGGATAAATTCGTCTTGCTTTCCACCCAGTGCAGGGATGCACTTCCAAAAATCTCTCAGCCATATGTTGACAGATATTATAGTGTTTTAAATTAGCGAAGATGAACAGGCTCAGATAACGACTCAGACGCAGTTGTTAGACCCCTATATACTATTTTATTATTATTTATTTCATTTTATTTAATAATTTTTTTAAGGAGTCAGACGCAGTTGTTAGGCCCCTATTATTTTATTATTATTTATTTTATTTTATTTTATTTAATAATTTTTTTAAGGAGTTTGGGGAGATTCGAGTTAATTATTTTCTTAGCGTCCGGTCGTGTTCGAGCGAGCAAGGCAATGGGCTTACTCCGGACACTGCCCATCTTCAACACAAAGAGGTGGCCAGTAGTAATTAAACCTCGTAATGCTATGATGTACCGAACGCAAATTACCCCTGAAAGTAGGCAACCACAACCTACATGCCCCTGAAAGTATGCAACCCGCATTAATTACACCTTA
Organism: Siphlonurus alternatus; assembly: GCA_949825025.1. Taxonomy (NCBI): domain Eukaryota; kingdom Metazoa; phylum Arthropoda; class Insecta; order Ephemeroptera; family Siphlonuridae; genus Siphlonurus; species Siphlonurus alternatus. The sequence goes on along the minus strand of OX463781.1, from coordinate 8,593,531 downwards.
ATTTGATAACCCCCCTAGACCTAATTGGGAGATGATCCGAGCATTATTTACGAAAAAATTCATTTTTATATACAGTTATTATAAGTTACCCCTAAAGGTAGGCAACCCTCACTTACATGCCCCTGAAAGTATGCAACCCAACCAAACTTCCCCTGAAAGTATGCAACCACAACCTACATGCCCCTGAAAGTATGCAACCCGCATTACTTGCACCTTAATTTTATAACCCCCCCTAGACCTAATTGGGAGTAAATCCGAGCATTATTTACGAAAATAATCAATTTTATATAAAGTTATATTAATTAAGTCACACCTGAAAGTAGTTTGCTTGGAATGTGCTACCATGGCATCTCCATCTATGGGAAAAATATCGAACTTCTGAATGTCTACAATATCTGTGCTCACGTGATTCCATTTGCGGGCGGCCACCATCTTGAGACTATCTTACGCGCATATGCGCGCACTTGCGCGGATATTCGCATGCGCATTTTCGCGGACCAATCTTCGCGCGAATTTCACATCACTGCACTGAGCAGTCAGATCCCCTTTTGCAATGTTGCCTCTAAACAGAAGCAGCCAATGGGATGGCAGCAGTCACACAAAGAAAGTTAATAAAGTATAATAATTTCAAAGCATTGACGATATGCAAAAGCTTCAGTCAATCCCAGTTAGCAGAACTCTTTCTACCAATGGTAGACTTGCATTTTTCCACCAACATTCAAACTTGAACGACAAAGAAGCTGTTAAAGTTGGTAACCATAAACTTTCCAATGGCAGGAAACACTGTATGTATAAAAAATGGAAAAAGTAGCACTAGTACGTTGTGCGTTACATGTCTACGTATCAGAAAACACAAATCGAAACCAACAAAAAAATGAACTCAGGGAGGAGATCCCCTAGCCGTGGAGTCACGCGGCACAAGGTCACTCCGTGTCCACAATGTCCACATTTGTGATTCAAAGTGCATGATAGAGGGCCATAACACATCAAAGTGACACGTAATACGTCGCAATAGCATGACGTCCTCACTACACGGCCACGACAACACACCACGCACCAACACTCGAACACACGGTGATTCGAAACACAGACCACACGACACCGAAGAGCCCAAATTTCCAAACGTAACCTCACGGGCGGCGTGCGCTGCCGAAAGGGTGTCCGGTGTCCGGAACCGAACACGACTCGGCAGCAACAAAAGTTCACCGGGCAAAGACCTCCACCGGCCAAGGCCAGCGCAGGGCACCGGAAGAGCTCGGAGGCCGAAAAACCCCAAAAATCTAGATAAAAAAATTCACCCCCAGTCCCCCCCCGGACGTGGATTTTTTATTATTTTCCCGGTTACGGCGGCCACCCCCGGGAACCCCCAGGAAAAGTTTCGTCGGGTTCCGACGAACCCAGACGCTCGCCCAAAGGAAGTGCGTGCCAGCATAGGAAAACGCTGGTTAATTTTGGGGTCCCGAAAGTGATGTTTAATAATAAGGAATATATTTAAATATTTTAAATTAATACTATATAAATACAATCTATATTTACGAATTTGTGATATTTTTCTATAAAAATAAAATCAATTTTTTTAAACATAATTTCCCATTTAGATCTTATTTTCTTTTTCTGTATTTCACTATAGAACAATATTGTAGAGATCTTCGGAGGGTGAGGTGGCGAACAGTTTTATCCCCGTCCGTAGAGAAGGCTGAGGCTAAATCTGGGTGTTAGTCGGGGGGTCGTTCGCCCACTCAACTAGTGCGCCAGTTTGCGGCAAATGCGGCAGCCGCCAAGGTTAGGAAACTTAAGGGAGGTACAGCATGGTACTGATGACAACGGAAATTTGAATGGAGATGTTTCCATTTACCAACTGATAATCTTGATTGAACGAGTCTGTACAAGCACGGATGTAGCTCTTAATGAAATGTGTAAACCAAGGAATGACATTCTTGGTGTAAGCCTACGTCACTCAGGTTAAAATTCGAAACAACTGACACATGAAAATACATTATTTCATATATGAAGTTATATATTATAACCAAAGTACCATGAGGATAATATAAGCATGTCAGCAACTTGTTTATCTGTGGAAAGCAATTTTTATCTTTCAGTATGCATTTAATAAAGAATTTCCAAGAATTTAAATTTTATTTGAACGTACTTTAAATTTTCTCAATACAAAATTATAACTTTAATTAATATTTTCAAGTGACAAGTGAGTACGTGGTATATCACCATATTTCAAATCTCTTTGGAATCTTCCACATATTTTTGGAACTGTTGTTTGATATTAAGTTGCTTGAGCCATGATGATTAAATTAACACTCATCTATATATCTATATAATAAATGAGAATTGTTGTATTTTTAAAACTTTATTTAAGAGCATACTTTTTAGACAAAGATACTATTAAGGAGAAACATTACTGAGATTATACAGCTTGACATTCATGTGGCTGGAGTATTCGGAGTATACAACAATTAAAAAATGTGACGACTATACCTTTCACAGCTTTCAAGTGTAGCATATTTTAATCTGCATAGAGATCCATATAAGAAATTAAAAATGCATTTAAGTAATAGTATGCAATGGTTTGCATAATTTAACGATGATAAAATACTTTCAAAGTGTTATGTAAGAAAGGTAAGTACATTACAGTCAGATTTAACTCTTAATTATTAGATTTCATGATAAAAATATAACATAAATTAATTATAAATATGTTTGATTTATAAATATTTTTTTAAATTTATATAATGTGATATTACTGATATTAGCAAATATATGCATAAAAATAAAATTCCTACACATTAAATATTTAAAAAAAATTAAATGTCAGTAATATTAGAAATTTAAACAAAGCATGACTCCCGCCATTATATTAAACTCATTCACGATTTAAAATACTGAATCACATCTTGTCCTTCCGGTAGAAATTTAAGCCAATTTTAGTGTAGTTCGTGCCACCTGCTTGGCACTCGCTACCCTGGTGTCCGGACCTCGCTCGCTGGGTGGCAGGCAAGCCACAATAATACCTTGGGGAGCGGGCTTACAGACTCTCCGAGTAGCAGTACTCGACTGTGGCGAGGGGAATTAAATGGCAAAAAGAAAGAAGGCACAGAGAAAAACTAAGTATAGGGTGTATATTTTTTTGTGCTGCAATATGACGGATGAAAATTAATCCTAGGTAGGATTAAATATTATAAAACAAAATAGAGAAGAAAGCCAGGAAATTAGAAGCTAAATAAGAAAAAAATAAAGAATGTAAAAATAATTATAATCTTTCTGTTTTTCATAGTTAAAAGAGCATAAGTTCTTATTAAAATGAACAGTTATCACCCCAGAAAATTTCCCTCAACAATAAAATTATTTTACAACAGATTGATACAGATTGCATAAAAAGATTGATTGAAAAAAATCATCGGCACAACCATTCCAGTCTAAAATAGATGCTGAATAGGAATATTTAAAGGCAAGGAGTCCTTGCAAAAACAAACGTTGCTAAATTATATAAAATTTTATTTTTGAGATTTAAAAAAATGTACATTGTTTTATTGCTTTATTTATATTTATATCTTTTCTATAACGTTTAGAAAAAATAGAAAAAAATACGACATGAATTAGTTCGAGGTTACATTTAATGTTCATGATTTTCGTCATGAATTTTGTATTTCCTTCGGCTCGTGTTCTGCAAATCAAGAAGGTTCTTAAAAACCGTTTACCAATGAAATAAGACGTTATCAAAACCACACCATTAAATGTGACCGGCAGACTTATGTCTATTCTACCTTGGTAAAGCATCAATACCTTGGGTTACACGAGCTAACATGACGGTGTCAGACCGGCTCAGCTGCTCGTATTAGAGTCGTAAAATGTCTCGAGAATCTTCGTGTGGCCACGCTACGTTTAACGACAATTAGAACCATAAAATGTTATGACTAGGAGCAGCTCTTCTAGTAAAGTACCAGTCATAATATTGGAATCTGCTCACTATATAATATCATCTCTTTTTTTTATTATTTTTACTTTTCTAATACAAATAATATTATATGAGAATGGGATAAAATATGATAGAGATTATGAAACAATTTAGAGAATGGATTTTAATATTGTACAGCTCAAAATAAATGGAATATTGTCTGTGGAAGTAGAAGGGGGAACGTTTTTCCAGAAGGTAAACTGTTTATGGAAAGTCCACGAAAACTATTCACTCTTTGGAGTCAAATATTGTGCAGTCAAGTATGTAAATATCATCGTAATAAGAACATCAAACTTTCGTGTTTTCAATATACAGTTTAGCTTAACTGTAATGATCAAATAAATTAATTCACAAAGTCTGATCAATAAACTGCTCGATAACAGCCACAAGAGACTGGAAGGTAACGTTTTGATCATTCAGAGACCTACAAAAGAAAAGAGTGACGTGTTATCAATGCAGTCTTAATTAATTATTAAATTTTCACTATTATATATATAATTTCTGTTTCAAAGTGTATTCAATTTAGTAAAACAACAAATGTTAACTTAATTTTGTAAATTTTTCTATAAATATCGCTTATTTAGATTGTGAAATAAATAATTGAGAAAAAGAAGCTACTTTAAAAGAAATACATAATTTAGATGAATGTTGATCAAAACACTAATCTATTATCAAGATTAAAATACAATTAATTGTAATAATAATGAGTTGAAAATAAATATATAATTAATTTTCTTTTCATATAAAAGTTATATAAACTTTTTGAATACATTTTATAAAAGACTATTAAGAAAAGTGGTTAGACCTTGTGACCTGCTTATATCGATATAATGAAGGTATAACAACTTTTGTATCATGTAGAAAAAAAAGGGGGTGCGAATTCGTGTGAAGTTTTATAGGGAGGGGACACCTGCTGCTCGCTACACCGCATGGTGCCGACGACGGGGTGGGTGCTACCGGTGATGGTGGTTGTTATTATTGATTTTTGGTTAGGTAGGGAGAGGCTTTTACCATAGCAAATGTTAGTGGTCTGGCTAAATATAATATACATCTTGCGAAGTAGCAAGTTGTGAATGAAAATGGGAGTTACCACCGCAGAAACAGGAAGGACGAGCTTCAGATTCTAATGTTATATTAAACAGTAAAAAGTACTGAAGTAGAAAATAAATTTACAACCAAGAATAATGTTTATAATATATTAAAGTGCTGCTGAGTTTACACAATATTTGCATGGATATTTTATTATAAAATGATGTTATACATATTTTAATAAAATGCTACATCTTTATTTCTGTAAGATAGTAAAATGGAATGTATAATTAATTTGAATATTATATCATATTCAGTAAGAATCTTTTTAAGCACGTGCATTAGTTCAATATCATATCGTAGCCTAATGGAAACTTAAATTACAACATTATTTTTTATTTTTTTAATTAAATATATCCATTGAAATGGAATAATATATATGAATATTTATGAATAGAAAATAAACGTGAACAATATTGAATATTCTATTTAGAAATATAATATGCGCAGTAATAATATTACGTTAATTAATAAGCTTCCTAAATAAATTAATGAAAATAAATAACCGTTAAAAATCAAATAAAACAATTTTGTTGACATTATAAATTTAGCAAGTAATTAAATATGTTGAGTAATGATCAAGCCATTATTAATTTATATCAAAGTAGGTTACAACATCATCCCGACCCACTGCGGTCAGTTTGTCAAATGTCACGCATATCAAATAAAAAATTGATTGATCGACATGTTAACATCAAATCTTTATTCAAACAACAATTCTGATTCCCTGAGATCAAGAAATATATCAAACTTAAAATATTTAATATTAATATTATTTTTCTTGCAGCTTGAAAGCATTGCAGGTAATCTTGGTAAGATTTTTATTGGCAACGTTCTCCACCTCGTGGCTCTAATTTGGCAATCTTTGTCTCGGGACAAGTGTCGATTAGTTTCATAACGAACATATTTGAGACGAGTTTAGCTCACCTGTGAACTCGAGTCCCCCGAGTTTCCACGTTCCCTTCTTGGTCACCAGGATACTGGCCGGACAGACGTTCCGATGCAGAACGTGACCGGAGTAGTGCAGGAACGTGAGTGCCTCCGTGATCTGGAACATTACGACATAAAATTTAACAGAGCCGTAAAGTAAGTTGGCGAACAGGGTTAACTGTTAAAAAACGCAGTGGAGTTTGTTGTATTAAAATTTTTAGGTTTTATAGATTTGTATTTAATTTATTGTGGTTGGATTTTTTAATTAAATTAAGTGTGAAATAATTGCTTTAATGTTATTTTTAAAAAAGATAATTGATCTTTCTTAATATCTGATTTAAAAGTAAATTGAATTGCTATAATGTATTTTTGTAAACATTTGTTTTAAGCTTAAGCCAATAAAATCAACTTTTACAGAATTTTTTGCAAAGCTCTAATTATACGATATAATTATATATAATGAATGATTGATTGATGAATGATACCGAGTAGAGAGTGAGAGTGATTTTACAACGTTCCATATATAAATAAAATAAATATGTGCATGATTCCAAGTACTAATGATGATAACTAGCAATATGGTTAAATGACCTCACGGTAGTAAATAAATGACTAATAATATAATCTTTCATTCTAAATCTTTAAACGTCACTTTAAAAAATAATAACTTTGGTAACATTATTCCGATAATCTATGAAGAAGCTACAACTCGGAGAGGTCAAATAAAAATGCTCTCTCCATTGTTTTCCTGTTGTTCTTGAACTTAAAGTATCGGAAAAGCTCATCAAACAACGACCTCTGTCATGGAGAAAACGGAAAGTTCGACAACTTACTGAATTATACGCTGAATATTAATTTGGAATATTAACGAGAAGATTATGTTTGCTCAAATTGTTTTAAAAAAAACAAGCATTTTTTAGTTTTATACATGTTAGAATCCCCAAAGAAATTTATAATTACTATAATGTAAAATTAGTAACATTAACAAATTCTTTACAGTATTAAAATTTTGAAATAATTAGAAAGATTATTATTTTATTTTCAGATTGGAAAATAGAATGAAAATAAAAATTATTCATGAAATAATAATAATTACTCAATTATTTAATTAAACAATTCTAGTTTTATATATGTGACATACTCTATTTTATTTGTTATTAGAAGTAGTAAAAATTAAAATAAAGTTTTTGCTACTCTATATTCTGTTTTAATTCTCCATAAACTCACTCAAGCTTCAAAGTTTCAGCGAAACTTTATTAGCTAAGACGAAATTTAGCAGTAATCTGACATAGATTAACTACTTAGTTTAAATTAACAATTAAGATGAAAAGAAAAATGAGTTGCTTTTACAAGCTTCTTAATGATTTATGAGGTACACCTTCACAGTTTTATAAAACAATATTTGTCATAATTAAATATCAATGTTCCACATTCTCAGAAGAAAGAAATTACAAAGAATGCATGGCTTGAATTGAAAATAATTAAATTGTATGAATAAAATATTCCCATTAAAAATCAGTTTTTGAAGAAACATCTTTGTAAAAAAAAAATTCAATTTTTTCTGAGAACCACAAAAAGCGCTGAAGATTCCGTATGTCAAAGAAAAGGAGGAAAGAATTTTCGAGACTCTACTAATTTGTGAGGTTAAACTTTGAAAAAAGTTTATGTTACATCATTAGGAAAATGTTGTGAAATAATTTGTGACACTTTTTACACAAAGTTAAAAGAGAAGTGTTGAAAGAAAAACTTTCTGTTGTATTAAATACAATTTTAACAAATTAAGTTCAATATTTCAAATAATTTCAATGAAAAACGATAGAGAAACTGCTATAATAAAATTAAATAATATGCTTTATACTAAAGAAAATTTATATTAAATCTAAACTTTAACATAATAGAAACATTATAAAGTTTAAAGAAAATATAGCTTAGGTATATTATCACTGAAAGTTTTATGTGAAATGGCTTGGTAAGAAGATATTTCAATTGAGTTACATTCTCCTCAGCTGCTCTATGTTGAGTAGCGTGAGCTGAGTAGGCTGGTGGCGACTTGCTCACACGCTTCATCGCCCCCCCTCCCCCCTCTGCGTGCTGACGACAATCCCCTCCCTCCCTCCCCCACTGCAGCAGTCGCTGACACATGGAGAGCGAAATAAGCAAGGTAGTCCAGAACCAACACGAAGCCTAACAAGACGTATAGTTAATTTAATTAATTGAACGTTATTATAGATTTATCTTACTGAAGCGTTCATAGGTCAGTTTGTGTCCTCTTCACTTTCATTAAGGTGTATTTCCATGGAGCGGGGATAGCTAGAAAAACAAAAGCCGCAGCTAATGCGTCTTACGGGGAGCGATTTTATCGTCAACATGGCTGCCATATGAAATTAAAGCAAGTGCGCTTTCTCCCCCCTCCAAGCCCCGCTCGACATCGCTCCATGGAAATGAATATTTAGTTATTCGTTCAATGCCACTTGCCCCCCCTCCCCTTACTTGCTTGCACGACAACCTTTAAAATTTTATTTTAATACCGGGGGAGAGAGATAAATAGGTAAGCAGGTGGGCGGGCAAGCAAGTTGGTGGAGAAGGGCAGAGCAGGCGACACGAACTGACCAATCAACGCTGCACACGACGGATCTATTGATGTGAAATTTTCAGTTAAATGAACTGTACACTTTCTTTAACAAAAATGTTGATATCATACACAATATGAAGGTATTAAGGAAAGTGCACAGCACCAACCAGACTAACAAGTTGTCCATCTTCTACCAAAGACCACCCATTTTTTTTATGTTACTTATAACTACAAAAATTTCCCCAGTGAGACACAAACGCTTTTCCAATTGAAATAACTTGGACTGGTCAGTGTTGATATCGAGAGAAGTGTGCAATACAATACAATTGTCTACTTTTAAATTATATATTACATAAGATTCATTAGAATCTTGTATTTTCTTTTTGTCCTTTTACTGATAATAATATTATAATATACTGTAAGTTTTCGTTAGGTAGGTAAAATTTCAATGACAGGGAGTAACAAAATTCTTGTTTAACGTGAAATCTCGTTAATTAATTAATGAACTTTAGAATTAAAGTCATCCAAGATTATGTGTTACTTGACTGAAGAAACTAATACGCATAGTTGACAAATATGTCTTAAATTCTAAATGTTCTATATAATATGTTCTTCTGTGGTATATAAATGACATGTCTCGTTATAACGTTAGCTAGTTCACGAATAATATTGTAAACGTTTTTGTGAGGAAAATCACAGTATGTAATACCAGCTTAAGTCATATTAAATATTCATGCGCTTGAAATGTGAAATGTCTTCAAGAAATATTCAACTCCCAGCGTTTTGATGTCGTTGAATAAAATAGAGAGCTCTATTGTAATATTTCAATGTTTAAGCTATTTTACTATAAACAAATATAAATGTGTTACACTTAGAATTTATTTGAAACGTAACGTACAATATAACGTACTTCAGTAAATTTTATTTTACCTTAAGCTTAATTTTTAATACATATTGAAACAGGAAAAATAAAGAGAAAACATACGATAATAGATGCTGCTCCCAGGGTCTGTTATTTAAATAAAGACAGTGAAATGCTCGAAGGACTAAAATTGTACACTGAAACTATATTATAACTGGAGGGAGGGGGAAACATGGCTGCAGCCCGGGTGCGGTTGGCTGTCGCTGTCATATTTATTTGGTGTTTCCTCCCAGTATCTGAGCAGGCTGTACAAAAACATTGTTATTACCCTGTGTACGAGTATCACCTGTTCCAGTACAGATGCAAATCGTGTGAGTACGACAATTATCAAAGTTTTAATTCACGAATTCCAATATGGATATTTTTGTTGGATCGTTGTCGTCATGCTGATTTGGGCAATCGTCGTATGAGACGTCAGATGACCTTGAAGCGCAGATGACAATCGAGGAAGGAGACACAATGGAGGGCGGTTACGTCACGCGGCCAGTTACCTGCTCGCCTCTCCAGGCCGGCAGTCGCCCGCTTCGCCTCCTGTCTCCTCAAACGTCACCTGCTGCAACCTGGCGAGTCTTTAACTAACGTCTTACTCTTGTTGCTGCTGTGTTGCGGTGATATCTGCCCTAACCCCGGTCCCCCCCGTCCCACTCGTTGTGCTGCAAATGCGGCGGCGAGTGCTGCTGCACCTCAGTCGGGGAGAGGCCGGCGTGTCACTCACACTCACATAAACAATACTGCACCTCATTCATCAACTTCACGCATTTGTTCATGTTGTAATTCTTCTGGTAGAAAAAATCAAATTTTTATAACATGCTCTAAGTGTAAAAAGGATTATCATAGAACTTGTAGTAAAATCTCCCCTGAAATTTTTCGCACCTACAAAAATGAAAAATGTAATTGGGTTTGCTGGTCATGTTCAGTCCCCTGTTTTTCTGATTCTTTTTTCAATTCTTCTACGTCATCGAGTAAGTCTGAATCTTCCGACTCAAGTTTCATTCCAAGCCAAAGTCATGGTTTATCTTTTTTGTCATTTAATGCTAGGAGTTTATGTGATCCTAAACGTCATCCTGATATTTTTGCTTGGATTGCTTCAGTTGATTCAGATGTTATTTGTATATGTGAAACGTGGTTGAATGAGAATATTAGCGATGCACACATATTACCTCCCGGTTATACTGTGTTTAGAAAGGATAGATGCTATAATGGGTACGGTGGTGTACTTATTGCAGTTAAAAATCATATTAAATCTGTACGTGTAACCGGAATTGAAACTGATGGTGAGGTAATATGGGTGGCAATAACTGTAGGTAGTAAGCAATTGCTTGTGGGATCAGCCTATCGGCCCCCTAAAGCTACCAATGTCAATGACCCCAAGAATACACAAATACTTGATTCGTTAAAGTTGGCTTCTGATGTTCAAGCCTCTTATGATGGTGTATTGTTATTTGGGGATTTCAATCTTGATATTCAGTGGGGTGATACTCCGGTCCCTCGTGGTTCTGTTGCTAATGAATTTTTGTCGGCATTTTACGACATGTTTTTGGTTCAACTTGTTAAACAGGCAACACGAGTGGTTGGTGGGTCTCGCTCTATACTGGATTTGTTGTTCTGTTCTGATAAATCTATGATTGAGTCCTTCAATATTGTAACTGGCGTTTCTGACCATTATGGTGTACATGCAACACTTAAATTGCAGCAAAAGAAAAAGGTTTACGTTAGGCGTAAAGTGTTTAACTTTAAAAAAGCTAATTGGCCTAAATTAAATGAAATGTTTCTTTCTTCTTTGCCTACAAATTTTGAGTGTTTTGTTGATATTGATGCTGCATGGAAAGCATGGTCAGAACGATTCTTTGAATGTGTTGATAAGTGTATACCTCAAGTTATGTTAAGGCCTAAAACTCAGCACCCATGGATTGACAGTACCATTATTAAAGAGGTTAAAAAGCGTGATAGGCTTTTTAAAAAGTGTAATAAGATCCCCTCAGTTAAAATGTGGGAAAAATATAGAATATGTCGTAACAGGGTGAAAGGTATTATACGTAATGCATTCAATTCATATTTGTGGAATCTTGGTAAATCTGGCAATTGCAAAGCTTTGTGGAAATTCATCAGAGGTAAACTGGGGTCAATGTCTCCCACAAGCTTCAAATATAATAATGTGGTACTCTCTGATCCACAAGACATTTGTAATGCTTTCAGTGCTAAATTCAAATTAAATTTTTCTCCTTCCAATCGCAATAGTCATAACCTGTGTCCACCTTCTAATCCTAATGTAAAAGTTGTATTAGCTGATATCCCTGTTACGGAGAGGGCTGTCTTTGAAAGCCTTCTCCGTATCAGGGATGATGCTTCGTGTGGGCCTGATGGAATACCGGCAGTTGTTTTGAAACAATGTGCAAATTCACTTTCACCATCTTTGAAATTTTTTTTCCAGTATTCTCTTTTGAAAGGTTCAGTTCCCAGTGCTTGGAAGGAGGCTAGGGTTGTGCCTGTGTACAAATCTGGCCCTAGGGAGGACATTGAAAATTACCGGCCCATATCTCTGACTTCCTTGGTATCAAAAAGCTTTGAGCGTATAGTATCTGATGCAATTTTGTGCCATCTCAGGGACAATAATTTGCTAAACCATAATCAACATGGCTTCCTACCTGGTAGGTCATGTGTAACAATGTTAGCTCATGTTTTTGATGAATGGTACTTTGGCCTTAATGATAAGGATGCCAAGCAAGTTGATGTTATATCTCTAGACTGGGCCAGGGCATTCGACGCCATTCCTCACGATCGACTTTGTGATAAAATTTGGGCATTGAAGATTCGTGGCAATCTTTTATCATGGATAAAATCATTTCTCACAAATAGAAGTCAACGTGTTGTATTCGGGGGAATGGAGTCTGAGTGTGTTGACGTTACCTCCGGAGTTCCTCAGGGATCTGTCATTGGACCTTTGCTATTTACAATGTTTATGCTTGATCTTCCAAATTCTGTTGCCTCTTCAATATCACAATATGCTGATGACAGCACCTTGTACAAAGTTGTGAAGTGTAAAGAGGATACTGAGAAGCTCCAGGAGGATTTAAAATCTGTTGAGAGATGGTGCAGTGTTAATCATATGATGTTAAATGCTTTTAAAAGTGTCCATATACGTTTGACGAAGTCTCACGCTCCCATCGTTGTTCCTTATGTGTTAAATTCTGAAATTGTTCCACAACATAATGTTTTGAAATTGCTTGGTGTTAACATTTCAAGTGATTTGAAGTGGAATTACCAGACTGAAGTGACTAGGAAAAAAGGTACCAAAGTTTTGGGCATGCTGACAAGAGGGTTTAGTCGTGGAATGCCAAGCGCAAAAAGAACATTGTATAATTCTCTTGTGAGACCTCTATTGTTATACGGTGCGCCAGCATGGCATCCAACCACTCAGTCTAATATGCATAATCTGGAGCGTGTGCAAAGTAGAGCAACCCGTTTCATTCTTGGATACGGGAGATATGATAGATCGTGTGATGATAGTGTGCAGAGGCTCATAAAGTGTGATATTTCTAGTTTAGAGTCTCAGTGGAAGAAAATTGATATGTCCTTTTTCAATAAGTGCTTAGCTGGAAGATATGATCTCAATGTGTTCGGTCCTGAGCGTGTGTCTGTCAAGGAGCATAGGGCTGGTCTGCGTAGCAGCCAGACCTCCTTAGTTACACCTAGGGGCAAAGCAGTGTACTTGTCTTCCCTGTTTCCTAGAGTTGTAAAGGCATACAATGCATTACCTGAAGATGTAAGATTTCCTCTGCCTGTCTGATTCTATCATGTGATATTGACTTGTACGTTTTATGTATTAATTTTTATGTGTTAAATATTTATTTTTTATATATATATACAATTTTTGACGATGCAGTTTTTCTGATGTGTGGTGAATGTTCACTCTATGTGTATAGGCTCCTTAGCCTTTTATATTCACCAATTTGGGTTATTATGTTGTTGCTATTATTTATTTTTTTTCCCTATTCCCTACAATGTAATTTATCCCAAATAAACAAATATTATTATTATTATTATTATTATTATTATAACTGTCGTTAAATTATTCAGGAATATCCCATGTAAGAGTATGCTGGAAAAAGGACACGCTCTATTAGCTTTAGAGTACCGTGATTATTGATTATGAAGCTAAAAACCACACGATACCAATTTTCTATTTGTCCTTAGAGGAAAACTTCAACTCCACTTGTTTGTGAAGGGATGTTTTTTTTTTTTTTGGTAGAGGAATAAAAATTTCTTTGAAAGAAAAATGGTATACAATGAATAGAAAAAATCAACGTGTAATACCACTCTCATAAAGCCTGTACTACAAAATAAAATTTTGTAAACAAATTTTCATATAAAAAGAAATTTTCATCTCTTTTACAAACAAATAGTTGCATTTTTCTTATAGAGAAAAATGATATGCAATAAATAAACAAAAAATTATCGTTTAAAACCATCTTTATAAAACAAAATCTCGCAACATTTGGAGTGTTGCATTTTGAACTACCTCCTGATAACATAAGTACCTTGTGCTCTAGAGCATCGGTCCGGTTTCAACTTGCGATCATCAAATAGCCAGTGGGATGTGCGGTCGCTCTACAAACATGACTGCCCTCTCCTGTTCCCTATAGTCACAGAGCACCCCAGGCACGAAACACTGTGCTTGCTGTACTACATACACGAGTGTGTCAGAGGCTAGCCAAACCACCGCTATAAACTTGACTACTACTGCAATTACAATATCATCACGCAAATGTTCATCTCATTTCTAAGTAAACTGTAATTACTAAAGTTTAAATTACACAATTTCACTTTACCAACAACATTGTCTGGGGAAAAAAAAATAAAAGCCCCAGACTTTATATGCAACCAGTTGCGCACTTATGTATCAACAGTTGCCTATAGTTTAGGAGCTCTATTTTTTTTTTTTTTTAGTTGAAGCGCATTAATTTTATTTTTTTAAAAGAGGGTATTGAGGATTTTTTGACACTTGCTTGTCATGCACAAAACATATTGTAAAAAAATTACTTTGATAATAAAACCCCTTAAACCTTAAACTGAAACTTAAATGGAAGGTAAGTTACACACATTTGAACAAGCTCTTATATAAATTACTCTCTGTCAAAGAAAAATAATATAAGATTTCTTGTTATTGACATATTTAAGTAATTTATTATAAATATTATATAAAAAATATATTGCAATACAAGTCAGTTATTTATTATTACTTTTATGCTTACCTCCAAATGAATAAAAAGAAACATTAACATAACATTAGAATCAACAGCAGAAGCTTGCTCTAAATTGGTCCCTTCGTGGAAAAGCTAATGCCAAGGTTGTCTAAATTTATATGTCATATGAGCTACTTGAGGACTCAAAATGCTATTAAAATGTAAGAATATTATTTAAAGCTTAAATTCCTTAACATTTAGCGTAAAAAGCTATATTTTTACTTTTTTGAGTAGACAATATAGAACCTCCTAGTAGAACAAATTTATATATATATATTTAACAGGGGCGGCTCGTACTATAGTACTGCGGTACTGCAGCCCCCCCAGAAATTTTGGGAACAAACACACAATTGGAAATACCAAATAATCCTATAATTTTTCTGAACTTTCCAGCAAATTTTTATCAGTTCTAACATTTCAAATCATCAAAATTTTGCCGCTGCCGCGTAAATTTACTTCCTCAGCGCTGTCTAGCGGAGGGTACTGCCACTACTAGCAGTACCGAAGGCAGTGCTCCCTCCCTCATTCTCCTCCTCTTCAACTCCCACCCAAGCCGTGTGATTTTGGAGCGCTCGGGGACTGTGCTGTCGGCAGTACCTGCAAGCTCATTGGTTCAACAGAACCAATGAGCTTGCGGTATTTGATATGCGGGAATAATGTGAACAACACTTCTAAGACATTTCCTGTAATATGGTTTCATTGAGCAGATTAACAAAATTTTAATTACATTCATCAGTGAATACACTAACATAGATTGACTAAATATATTGAAGCATCTAAGAAATGGAGACCAGCACTTTTATTTTACTTTAATAAAAAATATGTCTGTACCAAAAGAACCAATACTTGATGTCTTTTGAAAATTAAAAGTGGTGCATGCATGGCATTTGCATGTAAACAATCGTGAGATCTCACGTTCGAACAACGGCAAAAACAGGATTTTTAACTTATAACCACGCAGTTAGCGCCAGTCTAACTCGATGACACTAAACGTCGATCGAATTAATTGAGAAATCTGGATAACATAATTCGTTCGTGAATCGCGATATCGACCATGCATTATTATAAGTTTACCAGGAACAAATCGATATACATGGGAGCTAGATTTATTAATTATTCACTAAAGCATTTTATACCATTAATGTGAAAATTCAAACATAAAAATAAAACAAAAACGAGTTGTAAAAGTGTACGAGTGAGTACAAAATATAAGAAAACGTTAACTACTCCAGGATGAGAAAAATAGCTTATTTTCCCGGTTTTGCGTGTACCGGCAGTACATTATTTAGCAGCAAATATGCGTGAGCAATCAAAGAAATATTGCATGGCTAAAAAAATAAAATAAAAAATAAAACAATAATAAAAAATTGGGATCTTTGATCTGTCATACCGCTCGAGAAATCTCTCATATGTGCGGTCAAGCCAATTATACTGACGTGTCGTAATCACCCATCAGAACTGAACATCAAGTAAATCGATCATTGAATATATATTTTGTACAAAATTAGGCGACAACCAGAATCTAATATAAATTTTTAAAGACAAAATTTAATAAAAAAATAACAAATGAAATTTTTATAAGAAAAAATGGCATTATCAAACATTATTTCATTATTATTAGTATTTATTTATTTAAGAAAAAATAATCATAATCCTGTTAACGTAGAGATAACACGGATCAGGTGACCCAATGTTAAAAAAATCCCATTTATGAAAATTATGAAAAAAAAATATAATAATAATTAAATTTTTTCCTCTACATCCCCTATCATGCAGTAGCTAAAATATCAGGTTTGCGAAAATGAGCTGTTTTCAAGTTATTAATTTTTGAAGTTGACTAATTTGACATGGAGATGGAGAAATGGAACTTCCATGCAAAATTGGACAACTTTAAAAATTAATAACTCGAAAACTAGCTCGAATTTGTGTACCTTATATTTTAGCTACTGATAGGATAGGGGATGTAGGGGAGAACATTTTATTGTTATAATTTTCATGAATGGGATTTTTATTAAAATGGGCGTGTTATCTCTACCTTAAAAAAAGTATGCATTAAATTTTTTATTCATAATATACATTGCGTAAAATTTATACCAGACATTCAGGTTTCATCATTTATTTATTATATTTATTAAAAAAACAGACTAACGTATTAACAATGCAGTTTGATTGACACTATTATTAAAAAAAAAATTAAAAATTGGAAATTATATCTATTATACAGTATAAGTTTGAAACATTAAATCACGATTTCAAAAGGGTCATACGCTCGCATAATTAAGTGCGTGTCATAACAAATTATAAATAAGATGATTAATTTTTTGTTTTTATATAATTTCTCCTTCTCTGTTGGGAGCATTATTATATGATTTTGTCACATAATTTTACCCATAAAAGGGGCGTGTCCTTAAAAAAATCGCGCCTGTGGCGGGCCATTGGGGGGCTCCGCCCCCCAAACCCCCCAATGATATTCTGCTGGTCCCATGTCGGACAGCACCCCCAGAGAAAAGGGTCACGAGCCGCCCCTGAATATATATATATATATATATATATATATATATATATATATATATATATATATATATATATATATATATATATATAGTTGATGATGTATTTCTATATAAAGGTTCTAGAACCATTATTTTAAATAATACTTATTTTTATTTTAGAGGTTTATTACAATTTTTAATGTTTTTAGAAATAAAATCAGAGCGCGCTAATAAGAATCTCTCCGGTAAAATCAGAAAATTAATTAATTTCAACTTTTCAAGGACAATCCTAATTGTGATGAAAATACTGGCAACTAGAGCATTTTAGAATAGAAATAATATGAAGATGGTGTTAAAATTATACCCTAAAAATAAACCTACTTACTTCTTGTTCTCCATACTTGTTAGTTACAACATCTTGTAAGACTTATAAAATGATTTACTTTATTTACGTTCAAATTTGGAATGTAATCTAAACCAAGTGAGATAAGAGACAAGAAAGATAAGGAATTCTAGGTCAGTGCGTACAAACATCTGCAGCCCTTGAGGGAGCAGAGAGAGAGAGAGAGAGAGAGAGAGAGAGAGAGAGAGAGAGAGAGAGAGAGAGAGAGAGAGAGAGAGAGAGAGAGAGAGAGAGAGAGAGAGAGAGAGAGAGAGAGAGAGAGAGAGAGAGAGAGAGATTGTATGTCGTTGTTTCTAGAAAGATCCCAGTAAAAAATAAAGAGAAGAACAAGGTGAATATAAAATTTCGGAATTAGACCTCACTTGTCCGGACAATTCTTTCCTTAGGTCACACGTACATATCCCTCTTTATACTCATTTTTTTACTATAAACATATTATAAAATATATTATTTATGAAAAAATTACACCCCTTTTCATGCAATTTATTAAAATTGATATTTCGAAACATAATTATTTTATAAATTGTTATTTTTTTTGGAGACAAAATTTTCATTATATGAACAGAAGAAACATAATTATTATTGAAAAGCGAACAAAAAATTAAAAAAATTTTGGATCCAAAATGAGGGGATAGAATTTGAAATTTTAGAATAAAAATAATAATACTGAAATAAAATAATTTTGTCCAACGAAACTAATTAGTAAAAAGGAATCCATTCAATTTGTGCTTGTGACTGTCGAGTTGGAGAAAAAGTTTCCTATTCATTATATAAAATTTTATCAATCAATTTTATCAATCAATTTTATGATTGTGTTTCTTTTCTCTTTATATTAGTTATACACTAAGGAATTATGCCAGAAAAAATAATTAAAAATCCCATGGGAAACAAAGTATTGGGAAACTTTTAAGATTAGATAACTTTTAATTTTGTTTTTGTGTCCCTTCTCTCGTTCATCAAAAGCTGGGATACTTGCACGAGAGGCTGTAAGAAAAATATTGTTGCTCGCGTTGTGGCCGCCGACAACATTGAAGTTTTATCCGTGTGGCCGTTGGGGAGGGGAGGAGGGAAGTCTGATTTTGATTGAAAAGTATCAGAAAAGAAAACATGTTATAGAAAAAATCAATTGAATTGACGGTGACGTCATATCCGTGTATTATATTATATTATATTATATTATATTATATTATATTATATTATATTATATTATATTATATTATATTATATTATATTATATTATATTACATTACATTACATTACATTACATTACATTACATTACATTACATTACATTACATTACATTACATTACATTACATTACATTACATTACATTACATTACATTACATTACATTACATTACATTACATTACATTACATTACATTACATTACATTACATTACATTACATTACATTACATTACATTACATTACATTACATTACATTACATTACATTACATTACATTACATTACATTACATTACATTACATTACATTACATTACATTACATTACATTACATTACATTACATTACATTACATTACATTACATTACATTACATTACATTACATTACATTACATTACATTACATTACATTATATTATATTATATTATATTATATTATATTATATTATATTATATTATATTATATTATATTATATTATATTATATTTTTATGTGTTATTTTATATACGAATTGGGAGCGATTCACGAAAAATTTATTCAGAAAGTTATCCAGGGTACTGCATGACCAACCGTCTTTAGTGCCATACTAATTCAATGACACTTAACGTTGTTATAGTGAGAAACATGGATAACTTCCTTTGCATGTGAATCGCGCCCAATAATATAGCTAGACACGTTAATTAAGTTAAAATTTAGGTAAAATGTTTTTCTCCTACTTTCTTTAAAATAATATATTTAAAGAGAGAATTTATTTTTTATGAATTTCTTAGTACAAAATATGAAGATCTTTAGAAAGAAATTAATTTACAGGTAACCTAGATGAATGAATGATTTTTTATTGCATAAATGAATAAAGAGTACAAAATCATGCCCTGATTTGTTCAACAATTTTTAGGCCTGAAAAATTTTAAAAAAATTATTGGGGGTGTTGACAACGCGCCCCCGGAAGGCGTCTCACATTAATGGGGTCTGTTTTATATCCTTTCATGTATATAATATATATTATATAATATTTATAAAGACACTCTCAGAGAGAGCAGAGCTGAACATGTAATAATAACATTACTCAAAAAATATATAAAAAATGAGCACAAGTATAACATAAATTTATAAGCTTTCTCCATTTATACCAATAAAAATCCGTTCATAGAATTTTATTACACAATATCACTCATTTACAATTTTTTTTTATTGAAATCCCCTTTTCAATAAATACCCAAATTAACAAAGTACTAATTAATCACTGGTTATTCTTTATGGTTACCCTTTCATCATGTCGAATATTGATCTCAAATACATTACCATTATTTGCTTTCAAAGCTAGTCAATTTACATAATACTAACAATCGCAGCGTTAACAAATCTTCAGGATGCTCGACCATATTTTCGCCATCAATCTCATGGGGATATGAAAAAATTGGAAAACTTTTCTAATTACATTTAAATATTATCGCTAAAATCTTCAATCAAGTGAAAAACATTGTTAAAAGCAGTGTGCCTTCTATAATAATAACTTTACAAATAAAGAAGAATATAAACTACTTTGATTAACGAGAAATAATGATGATAATTCATTATGACAGGAAATTACGTAATTCAAATGACAGCATTGTTCTGGTAATATGCAAACTGTAATAATTGTTAATAGGTATATAATGAAACTGATAATAACAAGATTTGTATTACAATTTTGCTGTATGTATTCAACAAATATCATGTATTAATGTTAGTATGACATTTTACTGAAATGATGACACAAACATGAAACATTACAAACCAAATTAACTTGTATAATTTACAGTGCTCAACCACATATTGCCGTAAATTTGCATGGGAGGTAACTTTGATGGCAAAAGTAATATAACCACTTTGAAGTTTATATTACTTGTAACTTATGTATTATATATATTATTATATCCCTAACAACTGCGATTTTAAGCAAGATGACCTTAGCATACAAGTTCTTCAATAGAGTATTGACCTCAAATTTTTTTATTGCAGAAATAGATAGAGCGTGCAAAGTTATGCTACCCTGATTTTTTTCAGATTTTTTAGAACCAGGGAACTATTTTTAAAAAAATTATTGAAAGTTCTTTTTGTGACGTCACGAGACGCCGCTTCTTAACAAAAAGATAGGACTTGCCGCCACGTGACGTCACAAAAAGGATTTTCAATAATTTTTTAAAAATAGTTCCCAGGCTCAAAAAAATCTGAAAAAAATTAGGGGAGCATAACTTTGCACGCTCTATCCATTTCTGCAATAAAAAAATTTGAGGTCAATACTCCATTAACATACACATTGATATCTTCCAAACGTTACACCCTATCTTTATTATCATACAATGAAATTATAATTTTTTAATTTATATATATCTAGGACAGACTATTTTTAAGATAGTTAATTTGCGGAAGGTACAATATTTGCCTGGTATATACACTCATGCAGAATACAGACCGAGATTCAGGACGCTGCAGGGCTTTCCCCTCCCTCCCTCCCGACTCACACCGAACGACAGCAGGAAAGATACGAGTCACAGGAATGATGTGAGTCACATCTTCGAATTAGCATATGAACTAGTTTGTATTAGCTAGACCAAATGCTTTTGACCCGCAAAATTACAACTGTCAAACACTTTGCCTATTGAAACTTGAGAACTTTATCCAGGATTACCTTCTTTATAACGAGCACACGTCATTACAACGTTAGATGACTTGCACTGAAGAGAAAGTATTGAGTGAGACGATGGTCCAGCAGTTTCTGGGAGCGACGGACGTGACACGGCCTCTAATGAGCCGTGAGAGAGATGGTCATTTGTCATCACCCTCAGGGAACGATTCAACTTTCTTCTTCCAGTAAAAATATTGACCTAACAAAATTGATGCGGTCATTTATAACCATACTGTTTTTTTCATTATAAATACTTTTTTGTAATTTCATATATATATATATTTGTAGACATTAAAAATTCAGAACATTACGTTTTTCCGAGGCGATAGAATTATAAATTTCAATTACGTGTAAGTTGATATTGTCTAATCAATGCTAATTCTAATTATTTTGTAATTGAATTATTATTATACATATTTACTTACAAAAAGATGTTAAGTATACAGATTTTCTCAGAAAAGTATTTTTTTTTTATTAAATACGTTTTCTTTTTTTTTTATATAAAAATATAATTACATAATTCCAACTCAGAACTAATTTTTTTTTTTTATTTCTTATTGTATTCTTTATTTTAAATATATTTGTTTATTTTGCTTTGCTACTTTTTTTAATTATAATATAATATATAATTGATTTGAAATATTTATTTTGTGTTACGTAAAATAAAAACAAACAAGAACTTTATGATTTGAAAAAATATCTAGATATTATTTTTCACAATTGATTTTTTTTTCGTTTTATTTGAAGAGGGGGTAAAAAAGAGTGACAGCGGTGAATTTCAGGGGAACAAAAGAGTCTTTTCGACGCTGGTTCATGGCGTAACATAAAATGAACAATATAATAGAAGGAGGAAAAAAATGACATATGCCGAGCGTCATAATGCATATAGTTTCATTGTATAAATGCCTTTGTTTGCAAACCAATATTACGTGAGGAAGGAACAAAATATAATATCAAGAAAAAAAAAACATAAAATAAAATAATTGTCAAAAAAGTTCAAAGAAAAATAAAATTAAATTATTTTTAAATATATTTTAAACCAATAACCTAGTTTTCATAAAAATGCATTATATAAAAGCTACTGTAATATTGTGTACTCTTTTTAGTAACTTATTATAATATATGAATGGAATTACACTATTATAGCAAGAATTAGGAGTTGACGAAGAAGGTTGTGTATGTGTAAGGTGCCGAGTTAATTTCTTTTGTGAATGAAATTGAAATATCAGCACCTACTGCTAAAAGGATTTCAGCTCTTGGGAGGACCAATTTTTATGAAGCAAAGAAAAAAAAAATGTATATATTTTGTTGGACTATAATTAAAATTGACATATTATTTAAAATATTTTATACTTAAAAAGTAAACATAAAAATTAGTCCATCCAAGTTTACTAAATTATTAATATTTTTTTAATTGAATGGAGTATTGTCCTCAATTTTTTTTATTGCAGAAATGGATAGAACGTGCAAAGTTATGCTACACTGATTTTTTTAAGATTTTTTAGAGCCCGGGAAGTATTTTTAAAAAATTATTGAAAGTCCTTTTTGTGACGTCACGCGGCGGCAAGTCCTATCTTTTTCTTAAGGAGCGGCGTCTCGTGACGTCACAAAATAACTTTCAATACTTTTTTAAAAATAGTTCCCGGGCTCTAAAAAATCTGAAAAAAAAAATCAGGGTAGCATAACATTGCACCCTCTATCCATTTCTGCAATAAAAAAAATTGAGGTCAATACTCCATTCATGCACATTATCACCAGGCATGAGGAAAATATAACATGGGAAGTTGGTAGTAATTTGGCCCCCTTTGCACACTCACTGCATGCTACCTGGTTTTATTTTCATGCCCAGGGACTGTATTGATGGTACGATATTTTAATAACAAAACCCTAATGCATTCAGAACATTAATTAATAATTTGTAGTTACAATGGAAATGTGAACTATTGTGTTAATAATGATAACATTAAACGTTAAATTATTTATGAAATAATAAAATGCAGAATATGACTCTCTTTCCTGGACACAAAATAAGTAACTGAAATAGTGATAAATAAGTGCGTTTTCATTTAATTAATACTTAACATAATTACGAGTACTATGCCACAACCAGAATGTTTTTTTTTTCTTTGTTCATAATTTATGACACTAATATTATTAACGTTGTAAATTATTATTTTATAATATTTATTATAATTAATTAAAATTATTATTTTATTATCTGGTAATACTTACAGTTACATGCAGTGTAGATTCTAATTATTGAGTCTATTCTGTAAATAATATCAATAATAATCTTATTATATACTTTTTTAACAATATATATATATATATATATATATATATATATATATATATATATATATATATATATTTAATGATTTGAAAATTATCCAGACCCAATTATGTGTACTAGTATACTACATAACCTACATATACATATAAGGCTATTCATTCAATATATCTATATTTAAACCATTTTTTTCCCCAGCCTTTTCAGAAGTTCACAAAAGAAATTTTTTTGAAAGCATTATGATATTGAGATTATATAATATGTGACACAAAAAATCAATACATCATGCTGGTATTGACAATATTCACATTTGATATTACATATGTAGACCATAGATTTATATATTATTAGAATTTTGTTATAAGATTTCAGGCTAATTCTGCAGTGATATAATCAAGTTTTATAAAACAATTGTTGATGTACAGTATATTGACGGATATAATCTAATCATGTGTTCAGACATTTGTTTGTAAGTGCAATAATTTGCTACAAGCTCTTGGCGTCTCAACTCGAATGGATTTCTTTACAAAGCTTCTTAATGTCAGAGGTAGAGGCTTGACTTCTCATATTATATTTGTTCAACCTTTTTTTATATTTTATATATAGAAAGAAGCCTTGAAGATTTTCACAGAAGGAATATATAGGGGCAATATATGCTTCTGGTTTCAATATCGACATGGTCTTTTCTATAGACTTGGCATAAATTGTTTTCTTAATAAACATAATTCTTTTCATCCGTCTATTGAAAGAAAATATTTTATATGATATTATATTTTTATAATTAAGTTTTAAATTTAATACTTTATATATTTTTATTATAATCAAAATATATAAACCGATAAAAGAAATATTTTTCAAATAAATTTACCAATAAACTGAGTCTCTATCAAAAAGGTTTTTAAAAAGGTCATTTTTCTTATCTTGCTTCATTAATAATGACCCATAATGAATATGATAATTATATTGCTGAACGTCAGACCCTTAACTATTTAAATATTAACAATTCTTTTGCTATTGAAATTTTTATAACAATATTAAACAATTTCATTTTATAAAAAATTATATTTATAATATTAATTTGTAACTCAAAGTCAGTATTCACATAAGCTACGCGTAAAACAAAATAAGCCGCATAATTATCTATACCATAGCGTTTTATACATAATTATTTTAGGTAATTATGATCTTTCTTTAGCTGTCACTGTTTAAGCCTGTGATGTTACAGTATAAGAGAAAGTAAAAAACAAACATAGAATCTACAATCTTAATATTCTTTATAATGACTAGACTGGGGGGGGGGGGGGGGGGGGGTCTTATTACCTCCGACATAATTTTCATATCACAATTTCTCTCTCTAGCAGTAAGAGCTCTATATTATAGTGACAAAAGACCTTTTTATCTGTAATTCTCAATTTACGGTTAAAAAATTATACTGTATTATCTGTAAAATACCATCATTATGTGACACAATTTATGATAGAGGTCATTGATATAAAAATTCATACTTCAAGATGAAGTAAGATATACTTGTTGTTTCATGTTGCAAAGTGATGTTAGTTGTCTGGAGTACCGAGGTGGCGTTCGCTTCGTCTTTGTCTCATATCTCCAATTAGCGTTAATTAACGTGTGGGGTCTACTTACAGTTCGCGGTCATATAATTAACAATCACTCTGTCATCTTGAAGTAATAACACGTTGTTGGGGAGATGAGGAGGATCAACATCCACATGTATATAAGTTAGCGGCGGTTTAAGTGCTTAAGATTATGTGACAATTATAATACAGTGGTGTCAAATTTAAATTGATAGCATGTAAGTACTGTATAAGCAAACCGTATAAAAATAGTCCCCGTTTTAATTGAAAAAAAAAAAAAAACATTTTTTTTTATATTATATGCTTTAAAAATTTACGTAATTTTATTTATTTATTCATTTATAAAATAAAGTAACATGACATTTCAACTAATTAATTATTAACTAAATAATTATTTATTAATAATTAAAATTAATGTAAATATGTAAATTTAATGTAAATATAAATTAATAATAAAATACTATATAATTATTAATGTAATTAATTTTTTTAAATTAAAAATCAGTATCCAGGCCAACGGAAGGTGGAGGTTCTAATTTTTTTCCATCCGCTGACTTCAAACATTACAACCTTGATATGAAAAAAAAAGAGAGTGTTTGCATATTATATTTATGAAAATCCAAATATTTTGATTTTATAATTATTATTGCACTATAAGCTGAATCGAAAGGAGAAGTTGAAATATATTATAAAAATGAATTTTATGCAATTTTTTCTAGTACTGCAACATACCTAATTAAATTAAACCTAAATAGAGATTTAACGAGGTCACGTGATTTAGAGGCTCCATCCTCAATGCCTATGACGTAAATTAAATTCTTTGTTTTATCTAAAGGTGCTTACACATATTTTCGAAAATCGCTACGGAAACACGCTGTAGCTACATCGTAGCAAATTTTGTTGATTACGCCGTAGAGATCGCGATCTGCTGCTGCGGCGTTCTACGGCACGCCGTAGCAAAATCATGCAAGATGAGTTTGAATTTACTACGGCATTCACATGATTTTCCGCCGCAACTGCCGCAGACGAACGAGAATATATATGAAAGGCTTACGGCATTGCTACGGAACTCCGAAGCGATTTTCGAATATGTGAAAGCACCTTTATAAACATATTGTATCTATAATTATACCGTGTGAATATTTAATATTTGTAAAAAATTATTGCATTGTTGCCAGTTTATTATTTGTTTCCAAAGTGATGTTTAGAAGTATCTAGAAGATAGTTGAACCAAAGAATGTAATGACGTCATAGGCATTGAGAACGGTTGCTGCAGGTCACGTGACCTCTTTAAATCTCAATTTTAGACATATTGCATATTAGAAAAAAATCATGTTAAATTCAGAAGTGAATTTTTTGAACTCTTTCCGATTGAGCTAATAAAAAAATGACATGCAGGAACCTAATTCTCCTTATTCATCTGGATGCACACTATCATTATAGTATCATATATTTCTACAAGTACAATCATGTTGTCACCAAGAACGATAATTTGAATGGAAATAAGGACAAAGTAGGTCATTCATCTCGGTGCTACTTTACTTCAGAAACTAAGGGAAGAGGAAGGAGTATGAAAGATGAGATGACATCACTACTAATAACCTGCTTGCAGAAGACGCCAAGTAATATGCACATCCATTTCAGTCATAATGTATTCACACATTTTTTTATTATTATGAAATATAAGACTTGGGTCATAAAAAAATGAGTGTAGGAAATATGATATATTCACAGAAGTGTAAAATAATGAGATATATTATAGAAATTGATATGAGATGAAATAATAAAATATCGATATTGAAATAATATTCAAAGAAGAATTTTTATATTATTAAATAATATATATTTGAATTGAAAATTTGAATTTTTCTTTGATAATTCTCTTTCTACGTATAAATGATAAATAAATTACTATCATGGTATGAATAAAATGTTCATAAAATAATTTTATAATAGAGGTTGTTAGCTTTTTGCAAGAACAACCGTGTTACATGCAGAGCCTACTTACTGCAGGTAAATTGAAATAACTTATTTCTTCCTTGTTGTAACATAAAATTTATTCAAAGCTTTTGATACAAAAAGCAGAATCTTTTTATTTTATGTAAATTGTGAACTAAATTGCATACTCGACATGTATAACGTGCTTTTATCGGCAAGTCACGGCTTTTGTATCTTACAATTGCATACCTTACAATTGCACACCGCACAATACAAAAGCTTTCATGTAAACTTAAAATGTTTACACAATAGTGCAAATGAAACAATGCTATTTACAATGCACTTTATTTTCCGAGCAATTTGTTTTGTATATATTTTTTATTTACTATATAAATTATCATTTTGTTTTAAATTATATTGTTTGAAAATAACTTAACAATTTATCATTTTGTTGGATGTTATTTATGATGCAATTAATATTTTATGCATATAATTTATTG
This sequence comes from Siphlonurus alternatus, assembly GCA_949825025.1. Classification (NCBI taxonomy): domain Eukaryota; kingdom Metazoa; phylum Arthropoda; class Insecta; order Ephemeroptera; family Siphlonuridae; genus Siphlonurus; species Siphlonurus alternatus. The sequence continues at coordinate 8,565,744 of OX463781.1, read as the reverse complement.
TAATAAAATAATGAGATTTTCCATGTTCTGTTTTTATTGAGAAGAAAGATAATGTATCAATTACAAATTATATTATAGAATTATAGATCAGAAGATAACCATTTTGCAATGCGATTGTTTTAATATTTTAAGAACAATAATATATATATTATATCGTGGAATGGTAATAAAATTCAAGTAGACACTGTATTTTACAGTATAAGTATTTATAAGTAATTTTTTATGCTTAACTATTGTTCTGCACTATATAGGCTTAGTGATTTATTAGGCTTTTAATAATAATATTTAATAGCTGTAATTTCATTATAACATAACATAATATTAATTATAATGTTATAATAAAATTTAATCACATAGCTATGTACTAAAAGCCATATAAATCACTAAGCCTACAGTGCAGAGCAATAATTAAATTAATTAAAAGCATAAAAACTATAAAAACTGGCATTTTTTAAAAAAATTACTCGCTACGGTATTACAGATCTTAGTTTACGTGTAGATTTGACTACGCGCGGCGATCGTCTTTTGCATTTTATCCCAGCCAGAATACGATGGCGACTGTCTAGAAAGCTAGGCGCCATAGAGTCTACAGGTATTCTAAGATCTGTTAGACTGTATATAGTTCCCAAAAATACCGTGAAATGTCAGTTATGTCATAAAGATATCGAAGATTGTTTAAATTAGCTGCTAGTTTTTTAATAATTTAGCTTGAAAGTGGAGCAAGCATATTAATTATAATTGCATAATTATGCAGCTTAACTTTGTCAAAAACTTTCTAGCTTTGAGAAGTCTCATTGATTTTTGTGTATTTTTAGGTACTGTACGAGTTAGAAAGTCCCTTCAGCTTTAAAAATAATGTTAACTACAATGAAATTTACATAACATTTAATTATAATATTTTAATAATTAATCATAATATTGTGTATTGTATATTATAGTATCTCTTATTATTTTTATATAAAAAGAAATATATGTAAAAAAAAAAAAAAAAAAACTTGTGACGTCAATGTTGTGATGTGGAAAATATAATAATACAAAACAAACATTCCTCATTCTTTCTGATCCCATAAAATAGATATCCTTGATGTATTTTTTATGGAATTGACGAATTTGTTAATAAAAATACTAAAAATCTTTCCCGGAAAACAGAGACAGGAAAGAAGAGAGAGAGAGATAATAAAAGGATATCATAAAAATTTAATGAACCCACGGATTTGAGGTAGAGAAACAAAAATGATGTTCAAGTATTATATTTTATAAAATGATCAAACCTTGAATGAATAACATGATGCTGAACAATATAAGAATTAGTTAGTTCTAATAACGATGCTAAATTTGAGTATTAACGAACACCACCGCATTTAAGCTGCTGCATCATACTTTGCCTCAAGTATGTGTAATTTTCAAATTTTTCATAAACACGAGTCACTTACAGAAGGAAAACAAAGAAAATTTGAAATACATAATAATTAATTTAAAACTCAATATCAGCTTTATAATTATAAATATATTACATTTTAGTACGTGTTTCGACGACAGATAATCTGCATGATAATATTCTATATATATTTTTTTTTTTACAATTTTTAAGGTAGAGATAACGCCGAACAGCTGTTCAACGTAATCCCTTTTGATTAACATGTAAACCTTAGCAAATTGACAAAAATTCTGAAATTTTTTTGAGAGGCAGATATTAGTGCCTAAAAGCCATAGAAAAAATTTCAAAACGATTTAACGAGCCGATTTTTTTTAATTAATTTTTTTAATTTTCAGCATAGGGCTTTCCCATGGAGAGCCAAACTAAAAAATGAATTTAAAAAAATCGGCTCGTTAAATGTTTTTGAAACTTTTTCTATGGATTTTAGGCACTAATATCTGCCTCTCAAAAAATTTTCAGAATTTTTGTCAATTTGCTAAGGTTTACATGTTAATCAAAGGGGATTACGTCGAACAGCTGTTCGACGTTATCTCTACCCGTCGAAATACCTGTTCATAATTTTTTTATCAAAATAAAGATACTCAAAGCAGATAAATTAATACTGTACAGTAAACGGTATTAATACTTTGAATTTAAAATAACAAAGACATGCTTAAACACTAATTAATAATTATAGAAATATCCAGGCGCGGATCCAGAAAAAAAATTCGGTGGGGGGGGGGGGGGGGCTGCCTCCATAAGGCCAATGTTAAAAAAAAGTTGAGTGGGGGAAATGCCTATATTGCCCATGTTAAATCCAAAATTTCGGGGGGGGGGGCTGCAGCCCCCCAGCCCCCCCTGGATCCGCGCCTGGAAATATCAGAAATGCTTCAACTTATTTTATATTCAACGTTGATTTATTTCTGTTTGTGTTTGTATACAATTTCATGATATTGAAACAATAGTCCGTAAAATTCATTTATGTAAAGAATTGTGTCAGACCAAAATAGAGTTCTCTATTTTGTTCTGACATTATTTCTAAATAATAGCAATTTCATTTTAATTCAATCTACCCACTCAAATTTCAAAATTATATTACGTACTATGTCAAAACGAAGAAATGTCACAGACAATTCAAGGAATTTAATTAATTTGATTTCAAATATTATTTCTGATTCAGGCGTAAGGGTATAAATCAAATTGATGGAATTTAGTTTTGTGGAACAAGCAGTTTAACATTTCCTATACAACCATCTTGACGAAAAAAATATAATTAAAAGGAACATGGGTCATTGAGCTAAGATACAAACAGTGGCTTATAAAAAAGAACCATTTACATATTTTTCAAGAAACACGTCAAATTTAATTTTATTTATAAATTTCTTTGCGGATATAAACTGTGAATAGCTTTTATGTTTCACGTAAAATGCAGTACAGTATAAATGGCGATATTGATTGGTGTAAATTCAAAGTAAACACTTTATTAAGTTTCGTATAATATTCATTATTCATTATTTTTCATTCATGCATACATTAATTTATTATTTTCTAAATATTCACCCGGAATAGACCATCCGAGTGAAAGTTTCAATAGCTTCCCTATATAGTCAACACAATTTGAACATCCAATTACTGACCTGTAGCAGGCCGTACTTAAGCTCCATGTCCAGGAAGTGGTACTCGCGGGCGTGCGGGGGTGGGCCTCCCTGGGGTCTCTCCTCCTGAAAGGCGAGGATGTTCGCCAGGCTGGCCAACACCGGCTCGCTGGCGAACGCGAGGGTCTCACTGCATTCCTCCACCGAGTGGAGAACCTGCGGATAACCATCGTCATGAACTGACCGCTCATTTAAGCAATCAAGACGTTCTGAGGGTGTTAACAAAAACCAACTTAATATTAATCACAATAATACAAACATCCATTCTATAAAAAATATATCAAATTCTGTAGAACAACCATAGGGTCTTGCAAGAAGGAGATACAGGTTAAGTCAAAATATTTTTATATTAATGTGAGAAGTGAAAACAAACAGTCTTTGCAAATTCAGTACTATAGCAGTGTAATTTTTCTACAGTATAGTGCTTTGGTTGCCTCGATATGGTTTAATATCTTGTAATAATCAAATTACCCTCAGTTTTATTCGATAGACCATGTTTAAAATATAAAATATCAAGAAAGGATTTCAATTCCAATGTATTTTTTCATTTTACATATTCTGCGTTACAAAAGATTGAAGGACAGAAATTTACAACAATCCAAATTCTTCCTATCCTTTCTTTACAACGTTACACTTTATTTATTTATTTTTTTACAAAAAAGAGGAAAATAAAACGTTAACTAGAGATGATGAATTTCCTGTCAAGTAAACTTATAAATAGGAGATAAATGAATTATTTAAGTGTCATACTGACAGACTATAATACAATAATATAATTTAATGCAAGTGCTACTATAAGAAATGTATTCTGCAGTCGTTGTCTACGGAGAAATATATGTCAGCTTTAAATTCCATTGGAATCTATCTTTACAGACAGTGACAAAAAATTAGAAATGTAAAATTTGTGCCTGCTTTTCTTTGCTGTTTTTGTTATAATAATTACTATAATAGCTTTAATTTGAAGATAAAATACAGTAATAAATTTTGATTTACAAAGAAGGAGCAAGAGAGAGAGAGAGAGAGAGAGAGAGAGAGAGAGAGAGAGAGAGAATGAGAAATAACACTATACATATTGAAGGATGAGATTATCAACTAATAATATACCGATATACACATCAATAACTGACATAAATTTCAACATCGTTGACATATTTAACATGTGATAGTATTAACGTACCTGTAGAATTTTGGGGTGTCTGAAGCGCTCAAGCTGCCGGACGCTGGCCCTCAGGATTTCTGTGATTGTCTCCTTTCTCTTGGGCTTGTGCAGCTTTTCTGCAATCCGCTTCTCGAACAGGAACACGGACACCTCCTGGAACACCACACACACACACACATGGTCAGCTCGAGGAAACAAAGATACTTGACAGTATTAGAGAGTTGAAACACCGCGAGCAACATATTTACTCGTCAGAAAAGTTTGGACTGCCTCATGGGGCTACCCAATCAGTGGTTTTCCTCTTCCCACGAAATAGGTGCATATGGTTCTGTAATTTCCCAAATCCCAAATTTTTGTCCTCGCACAGTTTTTTCAGAAACAAGGATAAAGTTTTGATAAGATGCCGTGAAGGGTTATATGCAGGGACTAGAATCACTACAGAGACAAGCATAAAGTTTCTTTGTGTAAGTTTAACACTTTAAAATATTTTAAAAAGTACATAATTTTATAAATTAAACTCACTGAGCATGTCAGACACTATATGTATTGAGAGACCTTTGGGCCCAATCGGCTGTTCCTAAAATAAAATGCTGTACCCCGATATATTGGTGTAAGCGCCCAATATATTTCTGTTGTTTATAATTGATTGAGCGCTGGTACTACCATCGAGGTGATGTAGCGTGCAAAGACTGTATTTTGGGAGTAAATATAGTTCTTGTGTACCACACTCTTCTATGATGCACAACCTTCGGGAAGTGGTTTGTTCTTATTGGACTGTTTGTGAATTTCCTGCCTCTGACTTGTTATTTATGTACTTATGAGGGAAATATAATAAAATAAAAAATAAATTATGTTATAATTAAATTAAATCCAGAGTAAGACCTGGAATTAACGATTTGGTATTGATTTACTGTTTACGCGTTAGTTAATAGTTATCTGCAATTTCTGGTATTTTCCTACATAAATGTAATATTAAACTAATTTATCAACTATAATATGTAACTTTACAAATGCAGTATCAAATTATTTTCAATAACATCCTAATGAACCAATGAATCATGAACATAAATTTTGTGATATTTTCATTCATAACATATTCTCAAATAAACTTAAACTTGAGTTTTGTAATCAATAATATTCACTGATGAAAGAACATTTTCAAAAGAGTTTTATTGATAATATGTAAACAAATTCGTCTGGAGAAATGTAGACCGTGTAGCCTAATGGATAAGGCGTCGGACTTCGGATCCGAAGATTGCAGGTTCGAGTCCTGTCACGGTCGATCAACTTTTTACATAAGTATTTTTCTTGATATCACGAGGTATCATAATACATCACCACAATGATAATTATCACAAGATTGAATTATGCAAATATTAACTTTAAAATATGAATTGATTGATATTGGTTAAACAGCTTTAATAAAAATAAATACTAATAGATAAATAATATTTAATATTTATCATAGAAAATATTAACTTTTAATCGAATAGGAGCAGCAAAAATGTAAATTAATACAAAGTTTGTAAATAATCAAAATTGATTTTCATATCAAACAGTATTTATTTACTGAACGTTCTAGTTTTTGCTTCACAGGATATTAATTGCAAAGTCAGAAAAAATATTGAAATTCTATATTGTCGTTAAACAAATATTTGATGGGTATGTCATCTTATTAAATTGCCATCATTAATATTAATTAAATAAAACGGCGGAAATTGCGGATTGCTTTTTAATTGATTAATAATAAACGTTCTAATTTTAGACTCCATTAGCATGAAGTCGATCCCTGTAGGCCTTGTTCATATAATTTATTATATATATTATAGTAAATTATTATGGTATCATCGTTAATGTGTTGTTAATATTTTATTGCAATCATTAAGACGATGAACATTTCGCATAAACTTTAATTATTGAATTTCTATAGAAATTTGCCGTAGGTGAAAAGGATATTTTTAGTTTTAACTAATTAGATAGAAATCAATATTTTTGGTTTGTTAAATTAATACAGATACGGGATGTTAAGAATATTTTGTGAGCTAGATCAACATCCTACGGAGCGGGTTATAAAGAAGATATAGCCCCTGCTGCCACTGCAACCCGCTTTGTCTCAGTGCTGAGCAAGTTGCCTAACCTTAAGGCGAGGTAAGGTATATCATACGCTGCGAAATCATGCGACCCTGTGTGAGACAGCCCTCACTGTAATATATTATTATTATTATCCATTTCCGTAAATGTGTTACAAACATCACAAGTTGTATTTATTTATTTCATAATCAAATTCTTTTACAGTATATAGCATAAATTCTTCACATTTTTTTTTTAAATTATTGATCTTTTTTTAGTTTTTTATTAAAAATTACAGAAATAAATTTAATTAAAATTCTTTAACCTTTCTAAAAGACAAATCAACAATTCATAATAGTTAAAAAGCACTTATAAAATTGTAATCTATTATAATTTATCCGTATTAATTTTATATACCATCATACACATACTATGACTTTTTTTGATTAAATCAATACATTTTTATGTCAATAACGTATAATTTGTGATCATGGTTGCTGTCATATCACGTTATCTGGTTTGGACACACCTACGCATGAAAGGGTGTATTATTCTACTTGTTGATCCTCCTAGCAAGCGGTGCTGCGGTCGCGAGGGGTGGGGGTGCAACAGGTGGACTCCCTCCCCCCTCTACCTCCCCTCCACACCCACGCATCCTTCTATTTAATCTTGTGAGGGGTAAAAATGTACGTGGCTATGCACTGTATAAAAGTAGAGTACTGTTAGCGACGTGTAATGGACGTCTATAATATTAACACAACTGACTAAACTCTTTTGTTACTCAAACCTATCTGTTTAACGTCATGATTAGGAAAAAAATTATGTCAAGCGTTATTAACGATTTTAATTAATTTACTTGTCGTCTTATTATTATAATTTTTTTATGCAAGATGTAAGCAGATTATAATTATAAAGAAGAAAGCATAATTATTGTAAATTCTTTAGTAAGCAAATCTGTAATTCTCAATTTCCACAGATGCTTCGAGTAAAAAAATGCATCGCAATGCTCATTACTCGTACTATATCGCGCTTGAAAATGCAGCAAATTAAATGTTCTACCTTTCTCTGTTATCTCAAAAAAAAAAAAAATAAATAAATAAAAACTTCAATTTTTCACTACATTTTTGGGCTTAGATTTGATACCATGAAAATAGATTCTGTCTCACATTTTTTTTTCATGAACTATATTAATAAATAATAAAAGATAAGAAACAGAAAATTGGAAGTATGGAACACCTGCATGCATGTAGTCTAGAAATAAATATTTTTTACGATATTTTACAAGATCCCAATTAAAAAAAAATACGATAATTTAATTTTTGGAGACATGCTATTTAAACGATTTTCACATATTTAGTAGCAGAATTTGAAACGATAGCTCAAAAAATATCCATCCGAAATACCAACGAGTGTGCTCCTTCATTATTATTCACTTCTACGCAAACTAACAAGATTAATTGATTATTGATTGCATTCTGAGAACTGAACTCAAGACTCCTTGTTAACGAACATCACTAATGACATTCGGTCGATGAATGTTTCTTGTTGGTAGATACATTCAGACGCTATTAATGCAGGCAAAGTATACAAAGAAAAAAAATATATGTATATAGAAAGAAATATTACGGAATTGAAGATTAAAATAGACATTTTAATATACAAAACTAATGTTAGTAATGTTTATTATTTATTATTTTTGAAATTTTTTTTATAGGTTTTCAAGTTATTGTTGCCCTTACTAAATATAAAAAGTAATGAAAGTGAATCGCACTCTGTTAAAAATCAATGGATGTAAACAAAACTTCATTATTTTAGGAATTATTAACAATCAGTGTATTGTAATTTAAATTAATTTATTTTTTTGTTTTTCATAGATAACTTTTTTTTTTCTTCAAAGTCAGTAAAAATTATTAACTTTTATTAATTTCCAATATTATACATCCAGATGATCAATTATTGATAATGCAGGTTCAGAGGAAATTTTTCAATCATGAAATTACTTTTTGGCAAGCGGAAAGCACTGTAAAAATATATTTTTATACCTCCTGCTACACTGCAGTATTTGCTAGTGCAATACATGAGAATAAATCATGCTAAAATTGAGAAAAAAAGAAAAGGAAAGAAAAAATATTTTTATCATTATTTAAACGATATGATAATTATGTTTTCGTCAAATAATATTAATTTATCACCAACGTAAAGTACACACACTGACTTATCAATATAGTTTGTACCCCGAACAAACATTTTTAGTCAGATAAGAAGCTGATTATTATCATATAATAGCTTGCATGTTGATAATGTACAGTACATGTTTAACTACCTCATTTTAATAACAATATACATACATATGAATTTTATTTTTTTAACGAACACGTTTTCAGTAATTAAATAAAATATACAGTATCAAAATAAGTCAATAAAAGATTTTTTTAAAAAAGTATGATGTATATTCTTATAGCTCGTATTTTTATATGCTGTATAAAGCAATACTCATGTGTATTGATAGTCTATTATGCACTAAGTACTTTCAATGATATCGAGTTCCAATGGCTTATAAATACAAAGTTAATTCTTCAACACGGTCTCTTAGACAAAGCTGCTGGGGCCTCCAGGGAGTAACTTGTTACGTTAGTGACGGTTCGCTTCTTAGCGTCTCTTCAAGTCTCAGTTCTAAAACCGACCACCAGAATGCGTGGGCATCGGACCCATCCGAGTGTGCAGTTCGCTACCTTGGAGACTTAAGGTCTTCTTGGGTAGTTTACTTTCCCTCAAATTAATGTTTGTCTTAAGTAAAAGTTATCATGAAACTATCTCAAAGTGAAAGCTAGCAAAATGCAAATGTACATACCAAGAGGGCACATTAAGATTTTTTTAGGAAAATACTCTCAATCTCTCTTTAAACAGAAGGAAAATAATTTGATAAACTCAAAGTAATTATTAATAGTTTTCATAATTATATACTCTCAACACTTAATTGTGTTTGTGAGGCACTATAATAATTAAAATAAAAGAGACGACATAGTTAGGACTGCATGTCACTTGTCCATCTTAATTTGCTTAATTTGTAAGTTCTTGGAATAAGGCCACCAAACTTTGTCCCGCTGTGGCTAAATGGTGGAGTGCAAATTTAACTTGGTTTCTTCACGCCACTTTCCTTTTGGGTCCAGAGCGCGGTGTACCGACACATTTATGGAAAGTTGCACAGTCTGCAGCCTGAGTTGCAATCGACATTAACTCTGTCCATTAACTATAAAATAATTATAAATTATACTGGCTCTTGATTAACACAGTTCTCTCAAAGCCATACGATATAAAATATCCATTGAACTAAAATAAAAAATACATTTTCTTTGTTTTGTATAATAATATAATATATTTACCAATATTTTATAGTGACATGTATTGGTATTTTCTGAGATATAACTGAGCATCTTAAGGTAGAGATAATGTCAATCAGCTGTTTTTTTAGCTCTATTTGATTAACATGTAAACCTTAGCAAATTCTCAAAAATTCTGAAATTTTTTGAGAAGCAGATATTAGTGACTATAATCCATAGAAAAAATTTAAAAATAATTTAACGAGCCGATATTTTTTAATTAATTTATTTAATTTTCAGCATAATTATGGCTTTCCCATGGAGAGAAAACTAAAAACTCAATTAAAAAAAAAATCGGCTCATTATAAGTTATTTTGAAACTTTTTCTATGGCTTAGAGGCAATAATATCTGCATCTAAAAAAAAATCAGAATTTTTGTGAATTTGCTAAGGTTTACATGTTAATAAAATGAAGCTAAAAACAGCTGATCGATATTATCTCTAAGACATTGTCTTAAGAATGCGATGAACTGATGATCCCTATGAGGCAACCACGTTCTACTCTTCTGACTCTCGTTCCTACAAGATTCAAAGATTCACTAATTTATTGTAATTGATAGACAAAACTACTATCTCCTTTGAATTTTCCACGTGTCTTATATAAAGATAAATTTGTTAGTTTTGATACTCTCGGAGTCCTAGAAGCAAATAAATGACATGAATAAGCCTCAATACTGCAATGTCGTTGAAACAATATGAAATTTCTCCTTATCATCATATAAAATCAAAACAGCTGTAACTGCATGTTATAAATTTTATAAGTACTCACGTTAAATAAGCTAGAATAGTTAAAACTAAAAGGTTTGTAAACTTTATTCTAAATACTTAATTCTGCCTGAATACATTTTCTAAATACCATTATTAATATTACCCATGGCTTTATATTTTTGGTTAAAACTAAAAATATTATAAATAAAAAATTAATAATCACAATGTTTAATCTTACATTAACAGCAAACATAAAAACTTTTTTTTTTCTTTTTTTTTTATATAGGAAATATTGAACGCTTTATTATAAAAATAATTTAGTGGTAGTTGTTCATAAATTATACGCAATCAAATGAGAGTAAAAATAATATTTTTCTTACTTTCACTGTACAGATGGTTAATTTAACTCTTAATTAATTACTGATTATTTGAATGTATTGATTGATTGTATTCGAACTGAACATTTATTTTTATGATAGTTCTCATTTTAATGACAAAATTCAAATCGCAACACTTAATTAATAATAGCTGTCTACCTAATTATTGAAATAAATTAATAATATACAAGGCTATTAGAAGTTGTTCTCTTTAAAAATGTGGACTATAGTGATTATGGTAAAATATAAGAGATAAATCAATGCTTTAAAAATAAAGATCCATCTATTTTTTAATATTTTTACTCAGCATATATACATAATGAAAATTCATAAAACCGAATATAAAATTGAAAAAAGCGTTGAAAAATATGACCTTTACTTTTCAGGAAAAGTTATGTAAGCCTTTAAGCCGCTTGGTTTCTCTTGTTATCTTTCCCCCCTCCTCCCCCCCTCACCACCCCCATTCCCTATTCTAGGGAGGTGTTTTAATCCCGTACCAGTTTGCTGTAACTCGGGTTACACGCCATTAAAATATATGTTACTGTGTGCCAGAAAGTGTCAAAGGTCAACTCACAGAAAAAAAATAAAATGAAACCTGTGAAATACACAGAGAAGGAGAAAATACAAAATTTTTGCAATAATTGTTCAATCAAAAGAAAGATGAAATTTAGATTTATTTTACGAGAGATATTAGTAGTGCAAAAAAGTTCTATAGTTATTTTAATTATAGTTCGTTGTCATTGATAGATTTTTATAAAACTCTTGTCTTAGTTATTTGCTTCCATTTTCAGAGGGGAAAAAACTATAATTATGTATAATATAATGTATGTGAAATTATATCGTAGAATTAATTTTTTTACCGAGTATTATTATAACAAGTACATCTACAGTGACTGTTACATTTAACGAGGTTTCTGTCGTTTTATCAACTTTCTCACTCATTTGTAACGAAAAAAAATCACTGGCCGACACCAGCCGATGATTTTTCTAATGAAAGTCGTTTTGAATTGAAAAACTCCCGATAGTACAAAAGGTTTCACAGAATTTGCACAGTGGTCTCCATTACAAGGGCACATCTCCATGAAATTGTTGAATATTCCATGCACACAAAGTAGCAATGTATATTCTATAAATCGTTCTTTTAAAATAAAATTTTACAACAAAAGAAAGAAAAACATTTGCTACACGTGTTTATGAATAATTTCTATTTGCTGTTCGTGCTCTACAAGTATATAATAGCAATTTATGAGCATCATATCATTCTCGCAAAAAAAAAGTGCTGTTTATGCTGCTGGAAAAATTTAAAATGGCGTCACAGCTGTTTGAATGATTTTATGATCCGTCACGTGACACAAACTTGTTGTATATAACAGGCTGGTACATAAATAGACGGAAAAAAGAGAAGAGAAAGAAAGGTTATTGTACTTTGTATGATAAAAATATTTTTGAATGAAAAAAAAAAAGGGAAAGAAACATGAGAAATATAATTTTTTTTCCTTCGTTTTTCTTTATTATTTGTTTTTCAGAATTCTTTTGTTTTGCGAGGAAAAATAATAAAGAGGTAAAAAGGAAAAACAAAAGCTGTTTTGGTATAGCTGTAAAATGTACATGATACACCAAACATATCTATATTAGTGCGCTTCATGCCCTGAATCCCTGAGTATTCCACAACAAAGAAATAAGAGAGAGAGAGAGAGAGAGAGAGAGAGAGAGAGAGAGAGAGAGAGAGAGAGAGAGAGAGAGAGAGAGAGAGAGAGAGAGAGAGAGAGAGAGAGAGAGAGAGAGAGCATGGCAGGACACACAGGTGATGAAAAAACCATCAATAAAAACCTATATTTTACAAATTTTTAATTTGTAATTTTTTAGAATTTTTTTTTTTTCTTATATTCTTTTCTTCTCTTCGCCAATTTTTTTTTAAATTAGCTAGCAATAAATAATATTTTATTTTTAAATAGTTATTAATTAGCACATTGCAAAATTCAAAATAATGAAGTTATGGGTAACAAAAGTAAGAATATGTAATATATGTGCAAAATGTGTTCAGTTCTCTTTATGATCTTTATAAGCTATTCGTCTGGAATTTAATGCTTCCATAATTTATACTTTGGTGAAGAAAATTGAAGTGTTTAAAAATATTGCAATTAATAATTATTAATTAACCTTAATTGTTTTCTTTATATTTTTTTCTTTAAAATTTACACTAAAAAGTAAGAAAAAAAAATCAGGTACATGCACTTCACACATGCACTTAACTTCTTTATAATTATAATAATTGCTGATTGAAAAACTTATGGATAAATTTTGTAAAAGCAAGCTAAGAAAATCGATACTAAATTTCTGATAAAGTAATTTCTTAGTTTTAAAGCACCCATGACATGTAGGACAATCAGAGAAAATACATCTATTCATGTATATTTTCTCTGGTACTACTATATATACTATCTATTTGCTTTGGGAAGTCATTAATTCTCAAGCTGTCTTTGTAAAGGTGTGCCGAAAGAATATTTTAGATCAAGTGCTTTTCTCAAGTCTTTGCATGAGTCTTGAGTTGCAGTAAAATCAGGCTATCCTAAGAGAGGCGTACACAAAAAATTTCTTGACCTAGCAAACTTTTATTTACGTTATAATCAATTCCACCTTAGTTGCTTTCTCGTATCTTGAGGTTATAGTGCTTTTTGAAATCAGAAGGAGAGATGCCCAAGGGGTTCTACTGCAGCCCCTCTCTTCAACAGCCCAAGCATTTTGTACTGCCAGCCAACGAGCAAGGAGTAACACAATCCTTCAGCCTTTTGCCTGCCTTCGAATCATTACGTATTATAAGACGTCAAGTTCAGAATCTCTCTCTCTCTCTCTCTCTTCTCTCTCTCTTCTTTTCTCCCCTCCTCGAGGTCTTAAGATATCATCCTTAAAAGGATTTTAAAACGTCGTCTTCCTCCTTGCAATTATGTCTGTAGCTGTATGTATATAAAATCATTACCGGGGAATGGGAAAGGTAACATTGCTATTAGTTAAAAATAGTCATAAGTAAATTTCTTGGTTGAAGTTTATTAATTGAAGGTATGTTATATTATGAAAGTTGTACAATATAGTATTTCAATCAGTTTCCAAGCTTAAAATGTAAGATTGATGGAAAAAATTTATTGTTTTTTTAACTATAAATTAAAGTTAAGGTATTTAAAAAATTGAATAAAGTATTATTATTGTACACATTTTGTAAAATGATATTATTTTTATATTTTATGATTAAATTATGATTTACGTTCACTTTACCTTAATTTAAATAATGATGTACTGACACTAAAAAACTTAATAAAATAAAACTATGAAATGACTTTAAATTAATTGAATGTTACATTATAATCAGATGCATAATTATGAATATACAGTTAATTTTAAAAATTATTGTTTTTTGCTAAAAGTACAAAGTTGTTAACTTTTTTTTACATTTTCGGTACTTCGTTGTTTTTTTTACATCTCTTCCTCTCAAGCAAAATGTACAAAAAACTTTTAACTCTAAATAAAAATTATGCTTATAACTTATAATATATATTTTTTACAACATAATGTAAAATTCAAATAATATATAATGCTATTTTTTACGCAAAAACTTTCAAAACATTTTATATTTAATCCTCAACTGCACTTTATTATTTTAAGAATAATACATTCAAATAACATTCACATTTATACTGATATGAAGAGCTTAAATCTTGCATAATATTACAACCGTGAAATTAGTTTTGGCACACAAAGTGCTTCCATCTCGACTGTCTGTTATTGATTGCCTCAGAGAACAAACTGTTTGCAAGTTTCAGCCAAAGTGATGTCCAAATCCTTTGACCGCCATGTGAACAGACAGAACGTTTCAGTATAGTAATTTGCAGACTCTGAAATATCTAAAGTTGAAATAAATGTCTTATTTTAACATCGTTCTTCATCTTTTTGAGGAGGACAGTCAACCCCTGATGCACCATTTCAAATAAAACAGAAGAGTTTTCATAATATTGAGGATGAAAAATTACTGCTCTATATGTTAAAAGAATCGGGAGAATAAAAAACTGGATTGCCAGGGTATAATATTGGCCACAAAGTAATTGTTGACGTGTAACGTCTTTTAATTTAATAAGTCAAATTATGTTTAATACAAGCAGAGGGATATATTTTTTCCAAAAGAACAAATCAACAAAATAAAGAATAATTTATTACAGTATAAAAATGTTATAAACTTTAACATTTTAAAAAATAACTCATCATTCTGTATCAATAGCACGTAAAAAATATATATTTTATCATAGATTTATTAAACTTTTAATAAAAGAAATATCATAAAGTAAAAGATCATGAAAAAAACAAATGAAATGTCATTAAAAAACATGTAGGTGTTCATTTCCTATACGTTTTACATTACAATGCTATTATAGTATGACTTTTTTTAATATGTAAAGTGACATTGCTTCAATTCAGTTCACAATTTTAAATAGACATCACGTTTTATCGATAAAATATTGAAATTCCTCTGCTAAAAATATCCATAACTTTTCAACGCAGTGCAGTCAGAGAAATATTTCGCATTTTTTGCACGTTTGAACGTGTTCCGAATACATGATTTGAACTATCGAACAATCATGATAAACGTTGTGCATCGAAGAGTATCAATACTTTTTTCTTTTAGACAATAACAACCAGATATGTCAGTATAACTTTTATATGTAATATATTAGATATGCACAGCCTGTGTGTAATAATATTACCAGTTCAAATGAATAACATTATAAAAAAAATAGATGGATTGTATTTTTTCTCAGCACAGAACCATTTTTTTTTCAAAAACACATTTTTTTAAGCAATATGCATCAGTCAAAATTTATTAATTTTCATTTTTAATAATGAAATTATAATATCATAAAAAGTTATTATTTTATGAGATATTTACAAGAACCTTTACATGGCTGAGCATTGATTGATCTAGAACTCAATTACAGCATAAATTTAATTAAAAAATATATTTTTAACAAAAATCTTCATCGGATATACATCAGGCAACATATAAATTAATTTAAATATTCTTCATCCAATTTTGTTTCCTTTTCTTAGCAATTTGTTTGTATAATCCACCTCACTGAGCATTTTAAGTTCTGAAAATAAGCCAGATCTGTCATATCTACTGAACTAGTAAATACTCTAGAAATTGCAAAAACTTCCAAACTATAAATTAGGGATTTTTATACATTTTTATGGTCTATTATACTAGCAAAACAAAAATGATCTATTCTTATCTTTAGACAATTTACTATTTTTTTTTTAAATTTGTATCCAGTCATTTGGCATTTTAAACATTGTAAGAAGAGCTTCGTAAAAATCAGAAGAAGTGGGTGTGGGAAGCCAGCGATTGCCAGGGATAGTGGGAAGAACGTCATCATGTAAGGAAGTTATATTGAATGGTTTCTTTACGTAGGCGGGCACAAAGAGATGGTTTACCCCTGATATCCATTTATAGAGAATGAGCCCCAGCCACTGCGGATGTCACACCGTCAACACCAACTTAATATATCGGATTAATAATGTGTGTTTTTTAATAAACTAAGTTATAATAATATTAATATTATAGTTTTATATAATAAATAAACGATAATGTTTAATGATTGGTTTTTAGTAAATATGCCATGCATGTTTTGTTCCATTCTAAGAACATTTTACACTAAAAAATAAATATAAATAAATAATACAATGTTATAATGATGTTATATTATTATTAATAAAATGATATTTGTTTTATGTATGGTATAAGTTTTTATTTTATTTTTACATAACTAATTTTTTAGTTTTTTTCTACTATAAATTCTAAAAACTATATTAAAAAGGAGCAGTTAATATATATTGTGATTACATCAATCTCATTTCTTTTGACAATTGTTCAGCGTGTCGGAAAAGAAGAACTGACAACATAATAAATAGAAAATCTAAAAAAAGAATGATGTAATAAATTTTAATAGGAATATTGCTAAGAACTCATAATATAAGAAGAGAGAAATATTGTGAACAGATTTTATATTGGTATTTTTATAAAGTGGCTTTGCTATGTTTACAAAAAAGTCTTCATAATATCACCCTATGGTATTAGAAGTAAGAAAGAAGGAGCTATACATCAAATGTTGAATTCCAAGGACGTCTAAAGAAAGTGGCTCAGCAAAAGTGTGTAGTGTACTTGTAATGGAAAAGTACATTTGTGAATTCCACAGATTTTCTGTACATGTTTTACTGTTGACTTTTTCTTCAGATATCATGATAATTTTGACTAGTTTTTTTTTAAAAATGACTCAGATTGGAGCGAATATTATTAGGTCACTTCATTGATAATTTATTTTACTTTCCCTGGACTCCATGCAAATCTCAACATATGGCTTTATGCTATCTGATATGAGACCTTAAAGTTGAGTTACGTGTAGATTGTACCTACCCATCCTAAATATATATTATTGTACTGAGATAGTTCTGTGACGTCATCGATTGCTAAGCTACTGTACCTCATGATCGACATTCTATGGCTGAGGTTTTGTCACCACGCTGTAGATTGGATCACCAGGAAAAGCCTTGTAGAGTGTCAAGCAGCGGGGTGTGACACGCGGCTGACAATCAGCCCCACCCACCCACACTACCCGCGTGGCACTTGCCTCCAAAAACATACAATGTCAAAAACAGTTTCACCACGAATTGCTTTTTGTTAACAAGACTTCATAAACAACAAAATCTGATGTTTTTCAAGACATTTTTTTTTTTTTTTTTTTTTTTTTTTTTTTTTTAGTATACAAGCCTTTTAGTTTCCTTTATAACCTTACTTGTGAGCTTATGTCATGTTATATGAAATTTTACTGCTTTGATGTACCAAACAGTCACTGATATTTCAATTTATAAATTTGGGTATGCGTCATTAAAACATATATTAAAACATTTTGCTACTCTGATATTGGGCTCAACTCTGCATGTTTTTGCATGTCGATTCCTATCGAGTTATTTTTAATGACAGGTGTAACACAGAAGTACATACTTTGTTATATTTTTAGTATTAAGGGCTTATGTTGATATCAACCTTAAAATAGAGTCCAGTGATTGGATTTGTGTTCATGCAATGATAAATATATAGAATTAAAGCTTCATCCAGTGATAACAAAATGTTAACTGTACCAAAGGAAAAAAAAAACTTTTAAAACATTCATGACAAAATGCTACAAGTAAAAAAAAGTTCAAATTTTGAGGTCATATTTAGTTATGAAGGAATATTTTGTGTATTTTATATTTAATTTTGGTTTGTTAACAATTATATGTTATTTCATTAATTGTTTATTTCCTTATTATTGTGTGTTTACACAGGGATTCGCTACACAACCTTCGGGAAGTGAATTGTTCATATTAGACTGTTTGTAAATTTCCTGCCTCTGATTTGTTATTTATGTACTCATGAGCATAAAATAAAAACATTTAATGTGGAATATAATTTGCCATTTGTGTGTGACTGAAAAAAAAAATAAATGATGACAAATAGTCATGTAAAATCATGTTTTATTTTCACAAAAATTAAAATTTAGTAATTTTTTAATTTACGATAAGTAAGTAGTGGTTAAAGGAGGGGAACCGCTTCAGCTTTTGTATTTTTAATGTTTTTTTAAATAATGTCAAACTTACTTGTGCACCAAAAAAATAGTCACCACCCTCCTCCTTCCACCATTTCAGCAGTTGATTTTCAAAAAATGCGCCAAAGAAAATTGGGGCTTATGACGTAAAGCGCCATGATAGGTCAAGCGCAACCAATCGTTGATCTTGACGTCATATGCCCCAATTTTCTTCGGCGCGCTTTTTAAATGTCAACTGCTGTACTGATAGAAGGAGGAGGGTGGTGACTATTTTTTTGGTGCACAAGTAAGTTTGACATTATTTATAAAACATTAAAAATATAAAAGCTGAAGCGGTTCCCCTCCTTTAAAGAAAATCATTGTGTAAAAATAAACCATTAATTACTGCTTCTTTAGATCATAGAGTAAAAAATCAAGAGTATTTATTTTTAATAGTTAATAACGTATGATGAAAAGAGTTGTAAATTTACGTACAAACACAATAGCTCCAAAATTCTAGAAGCTTAAATATGACATTAATGTTTGGAGGTTGGGTGACTGGAGTAGTAGAAGTGGGGGGGGGGGGGGGTCACTGGAGTGCTTTAGCATAGAATGTGGAGAGAATGACAAAGTAGCATAGCAAGAGAGAGAGTACGATGCAACACGAAACTTCATTTGTGTGGAGTAATTTTATAAAAGCCTCCTCCTTAAGGTAGAGATAATACGGATCAGCTGGCCCAATGCTAAAAAAATCCCATTCATAAAAATTATGAAAAAATTTTAAAATGTTCTCCTCTACATCCCCTATCAGTAGGTAAAATATCAGGTATACAAAAACGAGCTAGTTTTTGAGTTATTAATTTTTGAAGTTGACTAATTTAACATGGAGAAATGGAACTTCCATGTTAAATTAGTCAACTTTACAAATTAATAACTCGAAAACTAGCTCGTTTTTGTATACCTGATATTTTACCTACTGATAGGGGATGTAGAGGAGAACATTTTAAATTTTTTTCATAATTTTTATGAATGGGATTTTTTTAGCATTGGGCCAGCTGACCCGTATTATCTCTACCTTAAGAGAAACAGGAAGTGAGGGAAGGACACACAAACACCCTCCTCTACCACAGCACGTACTCTTTGATAACGACAAAGACAACAGTGACCTCTTTCTTCTGTATATACTAGTCCAAACAAAGAGTTACAAACAATAGATTAGTGTAATAAAATTAAAAACCTTTTTACAAACATTCCTTTCAATGTTGCTAGTATGTTGTTTACCGAATTTAATTTTCACTTCACCTCATTTGCTTTGTACTTTGGGACGGACATATCGACTCCTCTAACTCTAATAAAGACTTGAGGGGATTAAGTCCCCTTACAAGTTTCTATGACCAATTAACACAAAATGTAGAACACACACAATATCATGTAAATTGACCGACTTGACTTGCTATGTTAATGACAAACTTAAAGTTTACATAAAATAGATTAATGATAAGTTCTAGCCATTGAAGCTCATGGTGGCATTAAATACAGTAGCCGTCGCATTTAACTGGCTCATGGTCGTGTTTGTAACTCTCTCAGTCATTGGTAGCCGGTTTGTAACGAAGGACATCAGTGGCCGAGCCGAGCCGAATGACTCCCGAGCGCTTCCGACCATGAGCCAGTTAAATGTGACGGCCACTGTCATATAACACTCAAAACGTGACTTATCTGTGTAACAATATTTAATATAGTGATATATTATACGTTATACTGTGGTGTTGTAGTATAAGCAAGTTCAAAATATCAGTATATTGTTGATATCTTTCATAGGTAAAGTGACCTTAAAAAAAAAAAAAAGATTTCCATCAAATATTTGACTACATTGATAACAAAAATTCATATTTTATTATGACATTTAAATTTATAAAATAGGTTACTACAAATTTGAAAAGAAGAAAGAATTGCTACTGTGTATAAAATAAGCTAAATTATATTCCATTCATAAGCATAGTGTATGTAAATATACTAAAGAGTAACTTATTACAAACGTATTTTTGTAAAATGAATATAAAATTAAATTTAAATATGAAAGGATGTAATCAAAAGTTGAAACACTTGTTTAATATAAAAAAATAAAATAAATCTTACACTATATAATGATGTTGAAAAGTTGGTTGTTGATTGGTGAGACGAGACTCAAAATGGAAAGTTCACCCAAGGAGCACGAATATAAGGCGGTAGTTCGAGCAAAGTGCAGTCTGTAACGGAACTCAAACGAATGTATGACTGCAAAATGTATATACTGAAGAAATAAAAACATAATATGATTTAGTGAAGTGGATACTTGTTAGTTATGAGTATGTTAATTTTGGCCCTGTACGAAAGAACGATAGCCCTTTTTTGTTTAACTGTATACTCACAAATTTTGCAGGACCTCTCATTTTCTATTAAAATTTTTAGCTCGCAAACGAGAAATTTTATCCACAATGATCAAGGTATTAGTAATATATTTTAAATACACGTGAAATACACGTAAAATCGTTTTATTAAATTAGCTCAAAATTTTCTCTCAAAGGATCGATTTTTATTTGTAGAGGTGTTTTTCAATTATAGCTTATTAGAAAAATAAATTTGGACTTAAAACAACTATATATATATATATATATATATATATACATTCTTACTAACTTTTTTTATCATACAGACGGAATACAGTAATTGTTTCAACTTCAATATTCTATAACAAATAAATGTTAAAGTCCATTTCCCCCAATATTTTTAGTTAGTATCTTTTAAAAATATCTCTAATGCTCCTAAATATGGAGCAAAAATGACTAAATTCATCTTCCATATGTTCTCCACAAAAAATTCCCAAAGTCAGAGATCAGAGATAACGAATCCTTGTCATAGAGCGTCACTATATTTTTTCATATCACCAATTCATGAACTTTCTTCACGTAACTCGAGTGGTTTCTTCAGGTAAAGCCCCATGCTAAACGATTCGTCGCTCTATGACACGATCTTTAACCAAAAATTGTTTAAAATAATTTTTATTACGAAACTAATTTCCCCTGACGATATCAAGAATATATTCAATGTTAAATCCAATTTAATTTTTTTTTTTATTTTCTCATAGGAAATTGGTTTTGTAATAAAATTATTTTAAACGTTTTCTAGTTAAAAATCGGGTCATAGAACTTTTTTTTTTCTATATAGGCCGCATAAACGACTTTAAAATTTTTCTGAAGTTAAGGAGGATACATTTTTTTTTTTTTTTTAGGTTCATATGGAGGAGCATTAGAACTATTTTAAATGTTTTATCTCACAAATTTTGGGGGAACTGACATGTTTTAAGGTTGAGATAACACGGATCAGCTGGCCCTCCTCTACATCCCCTATCAGTAGGTAAAATATCAGGTATACAAAAACGAGCTAGTTTATGAGTTATTAATTTTTAAAGTTGACTAATTTAACATGGAAGTTCCATTTCTCCATGTTAAATTAGATAAAATAAATACATTCTCCCGATTATTATTCTCTCTAAGCCTTTCGTTTTGCTAAATTTACAACTTAACTTTCTACACTTTTTAGTTTTGAATATCAGGTTCTATTATTATACTTGGCATGTGAAAAAGAATATTGAATGTAGCTAGCTTTTTTACTCACCCCTATACTTAAAATTAGCTTGAAACGATTTTCTCCTCTCAGAAGTTTATATTAGATTCAGATGCAGAATCAGATTCAGAATAGGTTTTATTCAAATTCACATAATACAAAATATACAAAGTTAGGATTCAAAACAATTATAAGTCTTATTACAGATATTAAAAATACTGTGCCACATTACATTCTAAATAAATGAAATGTTTGCCTAACTATAAGGCTGAAACACATTTTACGAGGTATATTATTATGAGCACTTGTTGATGATCATATTTACCTGGGGTGATTTTTTATGCTTTGCTACGCTACACAGAATTGGCTTTGTGTTATGTGTAGCAGAAGCAGCGAGCCAAGCAAGCGTCTTCATTTGTCGCACACCCTGCCTCGCTTGAGGGGAAGTGACGCTACACAGTTTATCATCCCTAATAGCAGAGACTTGAGTGCAAAGTTTCGTTTTCACGGCGAGGAAATGATGAGACTCTCTTGTCCCAGGAGAGGAGCGCGCTTGGAGACAGAGTCACGCTCGTATTCTCTCTCTATTTACCTTTCTGTCTTCTTCTACGGTCCAGGAAAAGAAGTTTGTTATCTATATTGTTCAGCCATAACATGGCAGAAAAATACTTGCTCGACAAAGTTTACATAGCGAGGTAAACGATAAAACAAATTGTTTTTATAAGACTTTGTTGTATTATATAACAGTACCTTTAGGAACAGATGTTTAAATATGGAAATAATCATAATATAATAGTAATGTTTATAAAAATTCAAATTATATTGGTACTTACTACATGTAATAATAAATAAATTGAACAAAATAAAGTTGTTACTTAAGGTGCGCATATTATATAACTCATATAAATGTTAGAATTATAAGAATGTATGCAGTCTTCTACAATTTCAAAATGTATGCATAGTGGGTACGTACAAGTATTGGCTGCTGTTTTAAAACAAATTAATTGGAAAATATTATTCGTAACAATTAATTAAAAAACCACTGTCTTTAATTTAATAAGATTATATTGAAAAAAATTTCAGGATTCTCAACTTTCAATGCGACAAGTCGATGATGTAACACATAAAAAAAATACATTTATTTAAAGTGCGAGATGCCAATATTTTCCAGTGAAAAATTCGGTAATGTTGGAAATATGAAGAAGTGGGGGATTATTTCTATTTCACAGGCAAAACTTTCAGTTCTGGAGGAAAAAGTGTTCTAAAAATATCACACAAAAGGTTCTTTTCAAAATGGGACAGGATTTTTTTTCCTTACCAGAATTGCAATTTAAAATGTAATATTTCGATCAAACTTTATTTTGAAATGTCAACTTTCGTGCTACATATATACAGAACGCATGGTGTGAAAATGACTATTCCTCGTTAAATTTATACAAAGCATGACATATCTTTTTTTTTTTTTGTTTTTTTTTTTTTTTTGTTTTTTAGAATTAGTCTGCAGAGCAATAAATCATTTCTGTTACATCATATCATACAAAAGCGTTTGCCCAAGTCTTGGTAACTACATAGACTGCAAAAATGTCCTGCTATACTAGTTAAAGTTTTTTGCTAGCTATTTTTTTAGAAAAATTTTTAAAAACTGAATTATCTACAATGATTTATACAGAAACGAATTATAAAAAAATCATTTACTGCACTTTACATACTTTTTCATGAATTATTATCTGAGTCTGTGTAACCATAAAGCTGATTCTAATTATTTCTCTGTATATTATATTGATTGACTGGCTTGGCATTGCGTGATATGTTGCTGTGTGTGCACGCCCGGGCAATCTTCTCACGAGGCCTGTTTTCTCGTGGAGCTGCTGCAACTGCCTCGCGGAACAAGGGTTACACACAACAGAGGTAGCTCAAGTCCCGTCAGTCGGTATAATAGCAAGGGTGGGTGTTATACGTTTAGTTGATGTGACATCTTGTCATATATGAGTTGATAGAGGGTTTTCTACATAACATATTTTAGGGAACAAGGAGTTCAGTATCACATTTCTTGTTACATACTTTAAATGAAGTCAGTTTAAAATATAATTGATAATTATTAATAAGAACTTTTTTTATAATGAACGTGTACGTTACATTGAACAAATATGTAACTGTGATGTAAAGTTATATTAATGAGACTGTAACATGTACTGGATAAAACCACAACCAAAAATTTTGTAAATTTTGAAAAGAATAAAAACATGTTTGTTTTAATTACACAAATATAATTAAATATTTTAGCTATTATGTTGCCAATCGAAGTCTTTATTATGTAAAAAAAATAAGGAGTAATAAACTATTTATAAATTTTATGAAGAAAATTTAATAAATGCGCTTTAAATAACGCCATATGTATATGAAAGTGTAATATATTTAAATATATATTCACAGTTCAATTTTGAAAAATAAATAATTTAAATTTAATTTAATTGCTAGAATTTTTCTTGTGTTTAACTTACATACATAAACTTTATTTAATAGCCATAATACAAATCATTTTATTATAAGAGCCAAGTCTTCATTAATAAAATGCAAAAGAAATTTAAATGGGTACCTCACTGTTCTTTCGTTCTTTGACAACTACCAAACCCTCATAAATAACAATGGCAATGCTATTTGATGATTCGACTTATTCTGCTGTATAATTACACAACAAAAGCTGATGTGTGTGAGCTTTTCAGATGTAGCAGCGTTTCAATATATAGCTTTGTATTTGCAATTCTATGAGAAGAGAATACATTCGTACGTTAAATTCAATCAATAATTCAAATTGTTTTTTTAAACTGTAGAACTAAAATAAACTTTATACCCTTAATATAATAACCTTTTTTTAATTTCCACGTAAAATACAGTTCAAAAAATTTAAGATTACCACTGGCAGTAGTTGTAAGTGTGAGGTTTCTTTCTAGTTCAGTTTTGAATCTGAGATTTTCAGAGAAATACTAGAGATTTCAACCTAAACATTATTGTTGTTAATACTCCACTTTTGGCTTCTTCTGGTGGTAATCTTACATTTGTTGAACGTTGAACTATAATAATATTTGCAAAACAAACAACGTTTGAAAGTATCATAGATTTAAAAAATGTTGCAATATGCACTCTTCAACACCGAAGAAAAGAAATGAAATTTTGCAGTTTTGAGGTCGAGAGAATCCCTCTGCTCCCAAGAGAGCTCCCCCACATCGCCATGGACTGTATGGCACAATGCAGAGTAAAGTTGGTAATGACCCGAGGGTGTATATACACCTTGGGACAGTTTGACCTTTGTTGTAGCTTGAAGAGACAAAGGTATTATAGATTTTCAATTTTGATAAAGGTAAAAAGTGCACAGTCTAGCCATCCCCACTTGTAGGGTTCAAGTATAGAGAAGCGTAAAATTCTTAATTTCCATCGCTAATTTTACTAAATTTAGTCATTTGTAAATCCTACTGATGTCATTATTTTCGAGAATACCAAATTCATAAGAGCAATTTTACAATGAATCAAATTTCTTATTAAAGTAAAAAGTAGCTATAAAGTAGGTAAAAAAAAAATAATAATAATAAAATTTTACAAAGAAATATGAAATTGGTTCATCATTTTGTCTTCCAAAATATTTATTTCTTGAAACTGAAAGAAAACGAGCAATAATAATGAAAAAAAAGCATAGTTTACTTCCATATAATCATTTGTAAAACATTTTAAGAAGTTTAGGGTGAAGCTTTGTTATGAAGGTAAAGGTCAAAATATCAAATAACCAATCCTGAGTAAAGACTCTTACGACAATTTAAGAGCAACTAACCTTTCCAACTCTGATTGAATGAAACACTATACAGGAAAATGTCAGTCGTAATTTTATATAAAGTCATAGGGCAGACAGAATCGAGTGATATTCAGACTGTTTCTACGTATGTAAATGCATTTAGTCACATCAAAACTGAATTTTAGAATTTGAATTTTTTGAATTAATTATGGCAATGAAGATATACCAAGAAAAATGTCCTTATTTGAGGTATTATTGTAAATTTAAGTAATTTTTACGTCATTATTTTTGTGCATCAACTATGTTTTTTTGTTTTTTTATCATTTTACTAAATTTACAACACTCTTTTTTTAAAAAAAGACTTCAATTTATTCTGAATATTTCAACTTGAAAAAGTTTGTAGAGGATTTTTATAAAAAAAACTTTACAGTTGAAAAAAATGTTAAAGTTGGTTCCAATTAAGCCTCCTCGTACAGCAGCGTCGTGATAATTGTGCCATCTTGTAGGCCAGGCAAGCGTGTGCACATCAGAAGCTATATAGTTAGCAAGGATTAGTCGGAATTTATTACCTCTCTAAAGCCTGTATTACACCATACAATTTTGCATACAATTTTTCCTTGCAAGAAAATTTCATCTTCATACAAACAAATGGAGTTCAAGTTTTCTTGAAAGGAAAAATTGTATGCAATAGTTAGAAAAATTGTATCGTGTAATACCGGCTTAATATTAGGTACCATCCTGTCAAAATGCAATACCGGGTTGTAGCGAGGGCTGCGTACTCTAAAGCGCTCTCACATCTCACATGAAAGGAAATTATACCTCCGCTATACTGGTAAATATGTTGATTGCTATACTTCTGTTGTACAGTCATCCTCACAAAACACAAAAATTATTTTACCATTTATGTTCTAGGTTGAATAATTTCGTTTATTTGTGCATGGATATCTTTTTGTTGTTGTTTTTTTTTGTTACCCCTGTAGTTCTATATAAAATGATCTTATTGCTTTTCAGTTATATACTATAGAACTCTAGGTTTTCTTACCTGGAACGTAAAAATGAAGCAAAACTACAATGTACACTCATCATCCAGAAAATTTCCCTCGCCGATCTTGTCTATGTAAATAGATTGTTTGAACAAAACAGCGACGCTAAAGCAAACTGTTGGCTAGGAAATTTTCTGGGACGACTCAAACAATTGTCTGCTTCGACAAATTATCTCACCATGATGGGTCTGCATTGCTCCTGCGGTATATGCAACCCGCCTTGTTATGATGCTAAAAAATTTGCCTAGCATCAAGGCGTACATTTTTTTTAATGCACTAGATATAGCTACCGTTTGTAAATTAGAGCATAGAATTAATATAATCAATATAAACTCTTTAAATGCATGCAGCATATATTATATTTTATTTTTAAAGCATGATAGGTATATTTAATAGTTAATAGTTAGCTAATAATGGGTGCTTAAGTACAATGAGCATTGTAATATATATATATATATATATATATATATATATATATATATATATATATATATATATATATATATATTGGATAATTTTAAATTATGTTAAATGAAATTATAAATTTATTATTTTGTTTAACAGCAATTTTTGCTTTATTTATGTAAATATTATTTTACCTGTGCATGCACAATATCTATACTTCTGACATGATGTTATAAATTCAATAAACAAATAACATTTACATTGAACCAATCCATCCGAAAATAAAGAAAACTTGCAAAAAAAAAAATAAAAACTATAAGAAAAATATATTTAAAGTTGGAAATAACAGTAAAAATTTCATCTCTTTAACGAAACAGAAATTTCACTTCTGAAAATTAGCAAAGTAATAACAGAGAAGTTTAAAAATTTCCAAAGAGATTTAAATTATTGTCTATGCTTTAGTTTCTCTTGATAAACTTTTTACGGATATAAATCTTTAATTTCATATCATTCAGTATAAAATTATGTAACAAAAGAAAATCTTTGTCATGTTATGAAGCTTTAAATTTTGTGTTGCTGTACTTCATAATGTAATGAGGGAGTACGAGGAAAAAGGAACAGCAAATATTAAAATTATAACACTCTAGAGAAATCCTTTTTACATTTGCATAAAATGAATTTCACTTCCTAAATAAACTTTATGCTTGAAATCCACTAAAATGTGACATTGTTTTCAACATATCCGGTGTCACATTTTTTTTTGTGATTTAGTTTTGAGCGTTGTATACATTTTTTGTGAGTGGTTCCAAAATAGTACTTTAAGAACATAATAATGGCATGATGCCAATATAATTAGAACATACTGAGTAATAAAGTCTAATAATATATTTTTTTTCAGATCAGCTGTTTAATATTTTCGCCTTGAAATGTAGCCCAAGAAAGTTGAAATGACATAGAATAGGATAGATTGGTGTAAAACTCCTTGGCTTGGTCTTAGGTTTACTTAAATTCAAAATTGGTTAACAGGCTGAAGAAAACGACACCTGGTAACTGGTAACCGGTACTCTCTGCACAGGGAACTAATATTTTTACATTCTATTGAACTCCATTTACTTAAAGCTAGAAACAAAAATTAAATTTCATAAGATGCAACTGAATGCAGACAGTTGAAATTTGCGATAAAGATCACTTTCAAGGATTAAAGATAACAAAATAGCTCGTATCAGAAAATAAAATTGTTTGGATTTACATCTAGCAATTTTAAGGATATAATTATGACAAAATAAATTAAAAACTGTGGTTGAGTTCACATCGCGAGTGTTTGGCGATCAAAACAGGATATATCCATTGTCTACTAAAATCTATAAGTTATCGTCTTTAAACACGCAAAAACTTTATCCGAATGGTTTTATTTGTTTCTGATTGACAAGCCATCATATAGAAACATCTAACGGTTGAAATCAATCAATGTCAAAGTACCGAGAAACTAGAAAAAGTAAATAATATAATAATTGTACAACCTAAAAATATAACTATATATTTAAATTGTGTGTGGAGTAATATGATCGATAGTAAGAATTTAGAATGATAATTTATTGTAAATGTCACTTTTAAAATATGAAAATGGAATATTTTTTGTATGTAAATTTGTTGAATATTTTTGGCTGCATGAATATGATGCTCGGCGGGTGGTGGAATGAAAAAGGAAGAGAAGAGAGAGAGAGAGAGAGAGAGAGAGAGAGAGAGAGAGAGAGAGAGAGAGAGAGAGAGAGAGAGAGAGAGAGAGAGAGAGAGAGAGAGAGAGAGAGAGAGAGAGAGAGAGAGAGAGAGTGAAGCCATCGAGATGAAAAGCTGGGACGAATATAAAGGATCAAATTCCCCCGAGGCGACGAACTTCTCTCCCTTTAATGCTGCTCGGTTCAAGCTTTTGCTTTGACTTAAAATTATCAATATAATTATAAAATAATCTTATCATATTAATAAACCTATCTATGTAACACAAAACTGAATTATATATATATATATAGTCTTGGTTTTCTCAAAGTAGGATTTACATAGTTATTTAAAACCATTATATTAGTCTGCATGATAGTTATTACATATATATTATAGTGTGTCTATTTTCCTACAATATAACTTTTGTCTTGTTTAGTTAATAATTATATCAAATAATCAATTGTAAGATAATAATTTTGGATATTATATGTAAGATTGTAAAATATTTCAAAGTTGTTGACAACATTTACAAGAATGTTCGTTAATTAAGAACATTAATATACTTATATCAATTTTTAATGTAGTTATTTTAATTTATTTTTTTCTCACGGACTGAAATTTAATCAAAGGTGTATTATTCTACTAATTACCGGTTAGACAAAAAATTATACAAGTATAAATTATTATTAGGATAAAAAATAAGCTGATTTTAAAGTGATTTTATAAGCAACTCAGCAATAATTGGAAATAGGAAGGCAGTTTAAACAAAGAAAAAATATATTTTCCTTGTTATAGATGTAGGAAGTTCATATTGATTTTAACTTATAATTATACTGAAAGTAAAAGTGAAAAAATAATGACGTAAAGCGGGTTGCCTTCTTTTTACAAGAAAAT
Source organism: Siphlonurus alternatus (assembly GCA_949825025.1). Lineage (NCBI taxonomy): Eukaryota > Metazoa > Arthropoda > Insecta > Ephemeroptera > Siphlonuridae > Siphlonurus > Siphlonurus alternatus. The sequence continues at coordinate 8,535,927 of OX463781.1, read as the reverse complement.
TTAAAGCTACAGAAACTGAAATATTAAACCATATATTTTTTTGGTAATAATGTGCTAAATTCAATTTTTAATTACATTTTTTTGCTCTTTTTGATTAACATTAATAACAGAATTATTCTTTTACGAGGACATCCGTCACAAATTATTTCATTTTATCACTTAGATTTATTAATGAATATTAATGAAATTTAATTATAATTTGACTTTTCCTGTTTCCAAATTAGTTTTAAATATTTATATTATATTAAAAAAAAAATGCCTGTATTTTTTTAAACATCAATTACTTCATGAAGCGATGGCGTATTTCAGAGTTCTAAATGTGATTTTTGTAACGTCTTCCGTCATTGGTGGAGAGTTTGTAATGACTGTCCTCATTGGCGGAACACGAGCCAAGTTCGATGAAAACCACGTGTGTAGTTACACAACCTTCTACAGTCCACGCATAATTAAGGACAACGCTTTGTTAGCAGACCGACGTAACATAACGCTTTTTTTTTTTCAAAATCCCCACGTACTCATTGTTTACTATAGGAAAAACTTTCATGAAATTTTTTATTGCATATTTGGATAGATAACCTCCATTTTAAGTATTATTTGTCAATATTCTTTCAGATTTTTCTGATTGGCACAGCATCTATGCCACATATTTAAGTAAAAATAAGTACAAAATTATAAATTATAAGTTCAAACTGCCTGCATAGTAATTTTCTCTAGGTATCTTATAAATTAATTTAATTAAAATATTAATTATCTTTATTCCATTCAACAGGAGATAAAGAGTCAACACTGTAACAAAGATCTTACAATGCTAAAGAGTTGTTGCATCTCACTGCTGTGTGCTTATCAGGTAATTTAATATTACTAAAGTTAGTACCGTGTAGAATAACTTTCTTGGGAGTTTTATCACCTAAGAGATTAAATAGTTTTTTGAAACTTCAACGCTAAACCCTCATTAGTATTCAGTTTAAGAAATATAGTTAATTTATTCGTATATATATGCACTTTAACAACTCCCTAAAATACATCGTATTTCATAAAAATACACGAAAATACAGTTATTATTGCTTAATGGTCCTTTGAAACATAGTTTACTAACTTTATGTACAAAAATAACGTACTGTATATAAACTTGAACAACTTTAATGAATAAATCAATAAATTTAAAAACAAATAAAAATATTATAAATTTTTATTTCTTACGTATGCATACTAAAAGCATGATGTATATATTGTCTATTATATATTTAATTGCAAAATAATTAAACATGATGAAACAAAAGCTTTTAATATAAAATATTGCTTTTAGATTAGCTGTTTTTGTTTGTTCGTATATTATAAATTAATTATAATTTATATTTTTCATTACTTTGCTATTTATTCGATCGTTGAAAATTGCCTAATGTACTCCTATACAAAACGCCATATATAATATAATTAGTATACAATTTTATATACTGTACATTGGAAGACATTCACGAAGCACTTTAACTCCAACTTTAGCCTCGATTTTTATCCCTGGTGCTAAACCAGGGGCTAAACTTAGTTATTCTCTATATATATGGTTCTTATATATTGGTAATTTACCAATTAATTAAAATTTATTCATATTCAATTGTATATTTATCAAATTGAATTTTGATTGTTATTTTGTGGAAAAGAATATTAGTTTTCTTTCTTTAATTATGGTAAACTGCAAACTTCTTTCTTTCACACAATTCATTTCTTGAAATGATCCCATCATTGTATGGTATATAATTCACATTCACGAAGCACTTTAACCCCCACTTTAGCCTTGATTTTTATCCCTGGTGCTAAACCAGGGGCTAACCATATATATAGAGAATAACTAAGTTTAACTAACTAAGCACCAGGGATAAAAATCAAGGCTAAAGTGGGGGTTAAAGTGCTTCGTGAATGTAAATTATATACCATACAATGATGGGATCATTTCAAGAAATGAACTGTGTGAAAGAAAGAAGTTTGCAATTTACCATAATTAAAGAAAGAAAACTAATATTTTTTTCCACAAAATAACAATCAAAATTCAATTTGATAAATTTACAATTAAATATGAATAAATTTTAATTAATTGGTAAATGATGATAATTATCTCAGAATTGTGCATTTAATGAGCTAATTATTTAATATTATGTGTTTTAAAATTTACATAATATATTTAGCATTTTGGTACGTATATTACTAAATAACAAGTTATACGATCCTTATAAATTTACTTGCGTTACAGTTTCATGAAACAAAAAGAGCCTGATGCATAATAGGAAATCTGATATTTAAAATGAAAATTATTGTTAGAGTTATTTTGCAGTACGTAATTATTTTGCTTCCAATTGTTACAGTATCATGTTCTCTGTATGGTTTCCAAAAATAAATTTTCATGAGGAATCAATTAATTAAAAATTTATAAACTTACAAGTAAAAAGTTCAGACAGAGGTAGTTCAGTTTAATTTTACATTCATTTTATGAGCTAAAATATAAGCTAATTTCTAGTAAAATAATAAAATTGTCATTTTGAGGTAACAGATTATTTAACTTACCCATTTTTCCAACATGTGTATTAAATTCTTATTTTTACTTTCCATCCCTTTTTTTTTTTAGCACAAACATCCCTTTCAAATAATTAGACTATTCTCTCATTTGTTAAAAGATCCAATACGGCTTATTTTGAACAAAAAGTTAACTAAATGAACACGAAAGTTACAAAGTTTTGTTTCGCAGGCAGGCCCGTTTAAATATCTTCAAAATTAGGTAAGACAAAGAAAACTTGAAAATTTGAATACATGAAGGAGCTTTCTGGGAAGATAATAAGCTAATTTCTCACCAGCTGTGGTTATATATAATATAGCGTCATCTTATGGAGCCGTGGTTACTGAGAAACTTCATTATTTTTTAACTCGCGAATCATGCCCAATATTATTTCTACATTACTTTACTTTGTAAAGCAATATGAACAAAACAGACTTACGTACACACAACCATGCACTTTTTTTTTTTAATTATGAACAAAAATTGGGGCGATTCACGAAAGAGTTATCCAGAAAGTTATCCAACTTTCTCACTAACCACGGTAATTTCAATGATAATAAACGTGGTTATAGTGAGAAACCTCGATAACTTTCTTCGTCAATATTGTTATGAATTACACATTTTTGAATATTTATAATTTCAACCCTAGTAAACATTTTTTTTTTATTCCACTGTTTTTTTTTACTTTAAGTTAAATTAACAACAAGGAGAAAGATCTTGTGTATTTTAGTATTATACATAAATTGAGTGAAACAAAGTAAACCCATAAAATTGTTATGATAAAAAAATATGCTTTTAACGCCATGTATGGAGTTTTCATTCAGTTTGAATCAGCGAATTAACACATTTTTTTTGAGCCCAGTTTAAGACAGTTACCTACTTATCATTGACTTATATGACATTAATCCATTATACAGCTGATCAGCTGACTCTGTCAATAACGATGAGTTTGATTCCATCGGAGTCTTGTCATTTCGATTTAACTTGATCCACGGAAGAGCGGATATACATGTGGGTGATTTTTAGTAGCACGTTGCGAGAGAAATCTCTCGGTAATTGCAATTTTTTAGTCAAAAGGCAAAGTTGATTGTGCTAAAATTATGCCACCTCTGCCTATGCAAATTCAACTGATTATTATTTATCCATACCATCAATAAAGCTTTGTGAATAACACAAAAGTGACAACGTGAGCTGGAAATGTAAATTTATTCTAAATATATGATGCATGCATTATATGAGTATACGTTTTTTTTTTTTTAATTATAGTATTTATATAAAAATATATACTCTGTGTATTCAGTTAAAATAATGAGAGTATTATTACCATGCAATAATGTGCTGTGTATATTAAAACATGTATTAATTTTGTATAATATTTTTTATAAAATGTTTCAACATAAATATCAGGATTTATTAATAGAGTTTTTATTTTAAAAGCATGCAGTATTAAAATACAACTTATACGTTTTGAAATTTCTTTGATGTAGATACAGCGTAATTAATGTTATATAATAAAAAAAAATTAGCACTGAAATTATGCATGAGAAGATATTATGAATATTAATTTAAATGTAAAATCTAGCAATATGTTGGGTATACGTGAATCATGTGACCTGAATGTACACACGTTTAATTTATTCATTTGAAAATAAAGAGCTTATATAAATTTGTTTATATTCACTCTATCAATACGTCTGATTAATAATAAAAATAATTAAAAAAATAAAAATAAACCAAATAAATAACAATTAAATTATAATTTATGTGAGCCACTTTTTCTTCAAGGATAAGGGAATGAAATAATGGTGGGTTACGCGTCCCAGCATTCACTGAGGTGAAACTGAGGGAACCATGGAAAATCTGAGTCAGGACGGACAGCTGTACATTTTATTAATGGTCCAAAGTACAGTCCAAAACAGAAAAAATATTAATACTGTTCGCTAAAGGAAAAATTCTCACCTGCTTGCTTGAAATTGTCAGGATTTTTACTTAAAATTCTAGAGGCAATCAAAATACTGTAAATAAGCTAAACAAATCCCCAGCAGAAATAATTGTTATATTTTTTTCTTCACTTTCAATGTTACTTGTCTTTTTTCCCTACATTTGCACCATTTCAAAGAAAAAATAGAGAAAAAGACGAGATTACGTCTTCTTTCTTCTTATTAAGCTTGAAATTTTGGAAATATTCGTTCTATTTTATCGGTTTTATCCTCATTTTCAGCGAGAGAGCTTTTCTTTTTTACGTAAAAATAAGCAAGGATGAGTTGAAGATGAAAATTTTTAATTATTTTTAGGGCGCGTGTGTTATATCTTTGTGTAAAATTTTTGCTATGAATTTTCCATAGCAAAACAAATTTCGAATATATATACATCTGCTAGAGCCTTGATAACTCATTTAGGTGTCATGAAACAAAATATGAAATTTCCTTCTTACAAATTTACAATGTTTCAAATGTAAACAAATAAAAGAGACTTATATTTTTAAAATCTCTTTAGTGCTTGAATTAAGGATAAATCAATATGGTATTAATAAACTGTATTATTAAAAAGTTGCGAAGAGTGGAGAGCACTTAGAAGCATAGAATTGTTTGGTTTACTGGTGGATCGAATAGACTTGAAAGTGATGAGAGAGAGAGAGAGAGAGAGAGAGAGAGAGAGAGAGAGAGAGAGAGAGAGAGAGAGAGAGAGAGAGAGAGAGAGAGAGAGAGAGAGAGAGAGAGAGAGAGAGAGAGAGAGAATTAACTCCAGGTTATTCGGCAGCAGAACGAAATGAGACATCTAGGGCTCTCGTCCCGTGCTCACAGCCGACATTCATCACGACTCACGGTCTTTATTATCCCGTGGCAGCGAGCGACAGCAGCGCCCTCTTCACAAGCAAATACGTGGCAGAACCGCACTCCTCACTACTAGGGAAGCTTTATTATAGCTCAACTTCACGCTTACTTGCTACAAGTTTTTGCAAAGATACTTATTAGTTATTACTCTTATTAGTATTAGTATAACAAACTTTTACAATTTTATATATTTATATAATATATAATATTCAAATTATACAAACTGATGCATTACATTATTCCTAAATTTTTTCACAAAATAAATTTAAGCTATAATTAAACATATTTTAAAAATTTATAAAATTATTATGCAACATTGGGTATTTTGTGTAAAGCTTTTCTGAGAACTCAACAGCAGTTATGTAACGTTGTAGTTATTATGTTTATTTATAATGCAGGAGGGAGGATATATTAGCTTTTATGATGTGCCGAGTTCGTTTCCTATTAGTCTACTGACAGTCTCTCTCTCTCTCTCTCTCTCTCTCTCTCTCTCTCTCTCTCTCTCTCTCTCTCTCTCTCTCTCTCTCTCTCTCTCTCTCTCTCTCTCTCTCTCTCTCTCTCTCTCTCTCTCTCTCTCTCTCTCTCTTATAATAAATGTATGATGACATGAATTCCTTTGCCACGAACGTTTCAGTAATGTTATGTCTGATGTACAACAGTGTGCAATAAGCAGCGAACGCCGTGCTTAGTCTGGTATTTCGCATTACAAATACTTCCTCTCATATTAATTACACGTAGAAAAAAAAGTAAATAGGAATTTTGTTTTTGTAAAAATTTTTTTACATTATTTTTCATAATAATATATTTTTATTGTTATTACTTGTAATGGATAGTTCCATACTAATAACTAATAATATCAAATAATGTGTAATAATAATAATGTAAATATGGATGAATGCACGCATTTTGTGTATTAGGCTTTTGCCTTTCCCATTCACCAATTAGGTTTTGTTTAATATTTTTTCCTCCACTCTCAGCTATTATGTTTTTACTAACTCAATAAACAATTATTATTATATTAAAGCTAATAGAAAAAAAAACGGTAGTAAATAATTATGCTGCATTTTATATTTTTGTTTACGTTGTATGGTTTAAAATTTTAACTGAGTTTAATTTATAAAAAATATTATTTAAAAAAATAAAATCTTCTTCAATGATAATAATTTTATCTGGAATCCATTGAATGAGAATTTTACAACTGTAAAAAATTAATAAATTAAGTGGTAAATTTTTTAATATATGAAATAAGACATCCGAAATCAGAAATTTGAAACTTTCTGGAGTGGTGTCTTGTGACAAAATAAAATATAAAAAAAGCATGCACAAAATATTGATCTTTTTGAAATTTATTCAGAATTTTCTTGGAAGTGATTTGAAAAGGCGGATTCTGTGGAAATTACTTTGCTTCTAAATTAGAAATAAAATATCAAGATTATCTTTTACAAATCAAAATCTCTCCGCGTAAATATTCTGAGAATTGCATGGACTGACAATTTTTAATCGGAGGGAGATTTGTTAAAAGTCAGAGATATTCATCATTGTCAAACCACCTACTGACTGGCTGTAATCCGATAAGATCAACATTGAAGAGGAAAATGAGTTGTCGGTTTATGCATGGATAAGCTGTCCAAATTTCATGACAAACTCGTAAACCGAAGTGGCTCCAAACTCGACACGTGGATGACCTGGATTGAAAATTTAATGTTGACACGTCCAAGAAATTGTCTCGTAATTTGCAAGTGGAGGAACAAATTATTTTGTAATGGCAAATAATATTATAATTATTAATGATGTTAAATAACTATAACAAAAAGGCTAGTAAAACTTTCAAACACCATGCCGCATACGTGTGCTTAATAATTTATAAAAAAAAAAAAACGTAACCGAATAAGTTTTCCTATTTTTTAGCAAATATTAATATATTTACTTCCTTTTATTTTCTATAACATTATTAATGGTAAGCTATTGGTTGTCATAATTATAATATTCGTTATGTACCAAGTTTTGAATATTGATTTTTAATTAACACCCGTTTTCTTTCTTTCTAGCATCACCACAATTTACTAAAGCCATTATCACGCTATTCTGTATTAATATTCCCAATGTCTTTCAAAATGATTGACTATGTAGAAGCAATTTTGAAAAACACTTAAATTTTTTTATAGATGAATATCAATTTAATTCACTTACCACTATAACCATATCATATAAAAATCAAATTCTGTCAGTAAATGTTTATTACCATGTTATAAATTAAAACTTAGTGCCACACCCCAAACTTAAAAAGTCGTCATTAAAAGATAGTAACGCATTCTTCTTGATTCATTTCTGAGAAAAAGTCGTAATTATATGACCATGCACCCATGTACTATAGATAGAAACGCAACATATTTTTTTTCATGCAGTTCTGTGGCGACTATCGATTTGTCGAATCGCTTATTCGATCATCGATTATCGATAGTAATCTACAGTATACAAATACCTGAATCAGAGAGAGAGAGAGAGAGAGAGAGAGAGAGAGAGAGAGAGAGAGAGAGAGAGAGAGAGAGAGACCGCAAATGCTGTTATGTTTGCCATTATTTATATATACATGCATGGTCATTGCTGCCAAAATAAAGTTCTGCTTTAATTATATTTATAATTAAAATCTATAATATGTGATTTTAATTATACGATAAAAGAAGAACAATATATCGTTTCGCAAATACTGGTGTACTCAAAGTTTACGAACAAAGGACGTGACGTCAGATGTACTTCCTACCCCACCCTCTGTAAGAAAGTGTACGTACTCCAGGTGTACATCAAGCAGGGTTTACGAACGTTCTTTTTTTTCCCATTAACTATATCTAATATTTTTAAATAACCTTAAAAATCTTGGCTATAATATCCAAAGTGTGCAGTAAAACTTATATTTCATAATATTTAACACTCTGTTGTAAATAGAAATAACGTTTTTTTTTATATATTGTAATGTTATAGCTATATTATATTTATTTATTTATTTTTTTAATAATTTAAGTGTTAGTGTAAAATCGCATAGAAAGCAGAAAATTGTCATTCAAATCATAAAAGAATTGTACCTTTCAATAAATAATAATAAAAAAAACTTAAAATCGTAAAACAATTACCGTCAATATTCAGTTAATAAGTAAAATTTCATCACCACCTTCAATAATAAATTGTTGATACATTGCAATAAAGTTAATAAAAAGTTTTAATTGTGTGATGTATAAATTTAGCGTTTTTTTAGTACCTGCATGTATTTTTTTTAATATTTTTTTTTCACTGTTTGCAGGGTTTAATTTTGTGTTCGACCAATATTGGTACATCCTATACAAAATTAATGTTGCTCTAGGGTAGTAAACATCACGCTGCTGATATCATAGTAGGGCTACATCAATTGTTGGCTTAACCTCACATTAAATTTTTTCTTGGATGGTAAATATTTTTTCTTGGGCATAGTAAAATATTGCTAAAACAAGAGCTTGCAAATATTATTTTTTAATTATGTCATGCACGTAACTTTTTTAAATGTTCGTTACAAAATAATAAATGCTCTTCGTACGTTATAAGTTATATTATACCAACATGCATAATTTGTTTTAAAATCGTAAAAAGAGAAAGAGAGAGCTATATTTTTATCTGTAATATTATACGTAATTAGTCAATAATAGCTTTATAATATTACCGCAGCATCTTTTTTACTTATTTTTCCATCTATTTAAGGTAACCCCAAGATCTTACTTACTTTTGAATAATTCTAGATTTATTTAGTTCATTGTCTTCTAATTTTTTTACTTCATTAAAATTAAGAAAGCCTGTCTTACTATTAACTTAGAAGCACGCAAATTAATAATGGTAGAAGTTCCTTTTGCTTGAGATTTTTTCAGCCCAGTAAAAAAAAAAAAAATGTTTATGTAACAAGTCTGTCGGATATGTTAATCTGGTAGCCTTTAAGCTACAAGGCATTCAGACGCTCAACACACAGAGACCCCAAAGTTTGGTTCTGCTTTGTGAACAATAGAATTCATTCAACGAGAATGAGAGTCGGTCTTTATCCACCTTATTTATTGAATACATCCAAGGATGTTAATCATAAGCGTAAATTATTTGCCTGCTTTATACCTGCAGTGTAATACGACTTTTTCGAAGGTCAGTGACTGATTCTGAAATTTAATAATCTTCTCAAACTTCTTCACTTTTATTAATAAATAATGTAATATTTGCATCGTTTGAAGACTCAATATACATTATTTATTAAGTGGTTGGTATTTTTGTTGTGAATAAATTGTTTATATTAAAAATAACTCTGTACTTTTTATTGAATATACAACTTTTTTTTATTTTTTTTTATTCATTATTATAGAATACATAATACAATTTTAGAAAATTACAATTTTATAGTTTTGACCTCTATGAGCTTTAAGCTCGAGCAGAGGGAAAAAGATAAGAAATTAATTGAAACTGACTTGATGGCGGAAGTACAGGAAACAAACTATATATTCTATGTAACTGTTATGATTTTTAATATTTAACAGAAAGATGCAGGGTGGGTACATTAAGTATTTAAAAAATTTCGAATTTCTTTTTTTTTTCTAGTAATTTCTTACATTAATATAAATTATAACATAGCGTAATTATGCTTTCTAACGTTAAAAATGAATACAATATTTACAAATCGATGCTTCAATTGCTTTAAATTACAAAAGTATTGTAAAATCGTCCGAAATAAGGATCAAAACGCTGCTTTAAAACTATAAAATTCTTTACGATCTGTAAAAATCTACTCTTAACATATATGTTGACATGCTCTGTTGAGTTCCATGAAGAACAATATGGCTCCTTTATCAACAATAGGAGTATGCAATTTTACCTCTTATTACGGTATGCCCAACGTTATAATCAATATAAAATATAAAGCTAGCGATGTATATATAATATATGATGTACTTCTCTAAAAGTACGAAAGTAGTAGAATGTCTAATACCAAAGTTCTGTATTTTAATTAGTAAACACATGCCATGAATATTGACAAATTCACAGCAACAGTTGGACAGAAATATTTTTATTTACTCAAACTCACTTTTCTGCTTTGTGCAAAAAAGGTAGACATAAAAATTTGTTCCGAGGAAGGAAATGCTGTGAATCACTCGCACCAGACTTGTGCTATGTCCCTCGTGCTAGCTTCTCGAAGGCTGACCCAAAACTGTGTGAGAGCATTGGTAGCGATATCGATCTGACGCCGCTTGTGACCCGGCAGGAAGCGGAAATTTAGCCCTTCCATATACCTTCTATATTATATACCTCCTTCAGTCATAAACACTATAATAAGTTCTCTCTCTCTCTCTCTCTCTCTCTCTCTCTCTCTCTCTCTCTCTCTCTCTCTCTCTCTCTCTCTCTCTCTCTCTCTAGTACCCGTTTTCGTAGATAACCAGGCGCAGGATGAGAGTATTATTGTCAGTCAATAAAATTGACCATGTCCAAATTGAATCTAATTGAGCTTAATTGCTTCATTAGGGGGGCAAACGAACCCACAAAATTATTTGTAATTTTCGTACCTGTAGTTTCCGAGATATTGGAGGTCAAAGTTTTGTTTGTGGGAAGCATACTGACGGGATTTGATGTTGTCGGGAAGGGGGAAGTGACGTCACAACTGACACTTTAACCCTTCCAAAAATGGTGATTATCGGGATATCACGTGATATGTCACGTGGTCACACTGACGTTACCCTCATCATTGTCGGGACCTTTGTGTGACTTAATGAAGCTGTCAGTAATGACGTCACAGATAGTTTCCTCTTCAATATAACATTTCACGTGCATATAAGCGGGATTTAAAAGAAATTTCGTTTTTATTAAGTCCGACATCTTAACTCTTCATTTACTGAGCATATTGTCAGGACATAACTACTCACTGACGTCCGAGATAGTTACTTCTAGTCAAAATTAAGCAATGGGCATATATATGGTTCCTGACAGATTCCTGTTATTTCAGACTAGCCCTCATAAGATAAGATTTATTAAGCATATTGGAGGGAATGTTTCCACTTTGAAAGAAAACATTGAAAGGGAGAGCAATCATCACGCATAATTATTGCCAGGACTTGTACACTTCAGAAACTATTTTGTCATAGATTTCTTTACAGGATGATACCAAAAGAATAAACACGGGATTCCCTTTTTTGTTTATTGACATCATAATTGCTAACCCTACTGAAAAAACGAAGGGAGCAGTTTCACAGTACTTGCTTCCATTGCATTCCCCTTGAAACTATGATCTCACATACATATAAACGGGATAGTTTATAACATCTGTCCAAAGAAAAAGGTGGCAAACAGCATTAAAACTTACGGTTTAAGAGCTTCCTTGTGCTCAATTCCTCACACGATCTTCAATAACAAGTACACTGTGAGTTCATGAATTGATTTTATAACAACACACTTAGTTTTTAGTAGGAAAATATTGTAGATTTTCAAATATATTGAAGCTCTGACACAAAACGTAATACAATGTGGCGTCACCATTTTCTTTACCAGCATTTTCCCACAATGCATTGAGGCAACGTCGGGGAGGTAAACCTGATTATCGGTAAAGGTTTCACGCAAGCATTGCCCGGCTGAAAGAATTTGAGGGTTCGCAAGGCGTACTAAATGGCAAGAAGCTTGACCGGATTTTAAGGTCCACATACTCTGAAAATGACGTCACAAACTGATTCGCAGCGTTAAAGGCGGGATGAGAAAAAAATACTTCACCCTCGAATAATTTCTGTGAGCAGATACACGGGATGCAGACTTCAAATATTTTATGTTCTGCATTGGAGACCGACCCTCTGTTGATGCCGGCGATGACACGTGGATCACCCTATGTCTTCAATTTTTCACCGCACTCCGCAACTTTTTTAAAGTTCCATTTTGGAGTCCGACCATCTGTTCACACCGGCGATTGTCTTGGCTCCTTCCGGTACATGATTTTTATTTTCAATCCGTCTTCTCTGTGCGATGTACGACAACTTGTCGATACCGGCAGTCGCACTGACATCTCCCGGTGTCAGCATCCTTAATCGCATTACATCAGCAACTCACACGAAAGGGTGAGCATGAATAGTGATATTCAATCTGCACACATTGTCGGGATCTAAGACTTTGAAGAAATTTCGATGAAAATAAATTCAGCGTTTAAAAAATCCCGCCACTTGTGAAATGTTTGCCGAAATGTAAAATAGGGATGTGAGCGTGAGATAACCCTCAAGAATTCTCCCAGAAGAGAAATTCATGCACGAAGCATTGTGGGGATGAAGACTCTAAAGAAAAATAGAAAAGGTTTCTCGCAGTTGTTGCCCGGCTGAGAAAATTCAGGGTTACGCAGGGTATATTATCTGACGAATAGTTTGACAGGATTGTCAAAAGAACTTTTCTATGTTCGATTTCAATGTCTACGTATGGTCAGAGTCAATGGACCTGGATTTTTTCTCAAAGTAAATTAATGCCAGCTCGAACGACTCCAGGCACTTAAAATGACGTCACAAACTGCTTCGCAGCACTATAGGCGGGATGAGAAAAAAATGATTCACCCTCGAATAATTTCTGAGAGTAGATACACGGGATGCGGGCTTCAAATATTTTAAGTGAGCGAACACTTAAAATGCTTGTGTCTTTTTTCGGGACCCCAAATCTTCAGACCCCACAATGCTTCGTGCATGAATTTCTCTTCTGGGAGAATTCTTGAGGGTTATCTCACGCTCACATCCCTATTTTACATTTCGGCAAACATTTCACAAGTGGCGGGATTTTTTAAACGCTGAATTTATTTTCGTCGAAATTTCTTCAAAGTCTTAGATCCCGACAATGTGTGCAGATTGAATATCACTATTCCTGCTCACCCTTTCGTGTGAGCGGCTGATGTAATGCGATTGAGGATGCTGACACCGGGAGATGCCAGTGCGATTGCCGGTATCGACAAGCAGTCGTACATCGCACAGAGAAGACGGATTGAAAATAAAAATCATGTACCGGAAGGAGCCAAGGCAATCGCCGGTGTGAACAGATGGTCGGACTCCAAAATGGAACTTTAAAAAAGTTGCGGAGTGCGGTGAAAAATTGAAGACATAGGGAGATCCACGTGTCATCGCCGGCATCAACAGAAGGTCGGTCTCCAATGAAGAACTTAAAATATTTGAAGTCCGCATCCCGTGTATCTGCTCACAGAAATTATTCGAGGGTGAAGTATTTTTTTCTCATCCCGCCTTTAACGCTGCGAAGCAGTTTGTGACGTCATTTTCAGAGTATGTGGACCTTAAAATCCGGTCAAGCTCCTTGCCATTTAGTACGCCTTGCGAACCCTCAAATTCTTTCAGCCGGGCAATGCTTGCGTGAAACCTTTACCGATAATCAGGTTTACCTCCCCGACGTTGCCTCAATGCATTGTGGGAAAATGCTGGTAAAGAAAATGGTGACGCCACATTGTATTACGTTTTGTGTCAGAGCTTCAATATATTTGAAAATCTACAATATTTTCCTACTAAAAACTAAGTGTGTTGTTATAAAATCAATTCATGAACTCACAGTGTACTTGTTATTGAAGATCGTGTGAGGAATTGAGCACAAGGAAGCTCGTAAACCGTAAGTTTTGGCGCTGATGCTTGCCACCTTTTTCTTTGGACAGATTTTATAAAGTATCCCGTTTACATGTATGAGAGATCATACTTTCGGGGGAAGTTCTGTGAAACTGCTCCCTATATTTTTCAGTTGAGTGAGCAATTATGACGTAATTAAACAAAAAAGGTATCCCGTTTTTATTTTATTGGAAACATCCCGTAAAGAAATTTATCAAGAATTATTTTCTAAATGGTAAAATGCCCGTTAATAACTGTAAGGAGGATATGCTCTCCCTTTCAATATTTCCACTCTAAGTCCAAGAAGTCCTCTCAATAGGCTTACAATATATTTTGTCATAAGGGTATATATTAATGACGTCATAGCGAGAGAGAGTATCCCGATAAAAGTTCGCATCATATTAAGAACTCTACCACGAATTAATTTCAGAAGGGTTAAAGTCCTGGCAGTAACTTTATGGAATATATGCTCTCCCTTTCAATATTTTCACTCTAAGTCCGAGAAGTCCCGTCAATATGCTTAATACATCTAATGTCAGCAGGGTATATATTAATGACGTCATAGCGAGAGAGAGTATCCCGACAAAAGTTCGAACACAGCGCCCCCTGCGGGGAAAAAAAACAAACACGAGGGGGAGGGAGAGACTGTGCTGCCACCTGGATTTCGAAATTAGCGTTTTCTCAACGACTTTAATCGTATATTACTGGGAAAAATTTTAATTGACTAAAATAATGTTTTTTATGTACTTCTCCATACGGAGAATCAGAAATAAGCGAAAACGCTGTCGGGATATCCCGACAAAACTGAGAGTCCCGACAACTGCCGTGGGAGAAAACAAGAGAGTACGTGTTATCTACGAATAACGTCGCTCTCTCTCTCTCTCTCTCTCTCTCTCTCTCTCTCTCTCTCTCATACAAATAGCAAAAATCATCATGAGTTCACTCACTTGCATTAAAACAAAAATTCTTTATTAAAATCTACAAAAAAAAATCTGTATGCCATCTTTATTTTAAAACCTTATTTTATAATTATGAACGTCCAATGAACTTATAAACTTATAACGGAGAAGAAAAAACAACAACAATAACATCTCGTGTATTTTGCTTTGTTATACATATTATTTGAAAGCATTTTAGACGATAAGGTTTTAACAAAGAAAATTGACGAAAGATTTTTTTTCTTTGCTGTATTACAAAGTGCTTAGAATACGATTTTTCTCTTTCTCTATCTAATATGAATATAAAATATATTACTTTTTTGTTGTTTTCCTTTTTTTATGATGTAGTTTTTTCAACCTTATAAATAAATATTCTTATATAAAACTTTATAATTTATTTATAATAATAAATAATATATGTAGATACAGAATGACGTTTTTGTGCAAGACATGTCATGTGTATTTAGAATAAATCGATTTTTCGTCTGTAGCAGTAAGTTGTTTCTATTTTATATTTATTCCATGACAAAACTTACTGACAGAAGAAAATATGTTTTTTTCTTTTTAACTTTCAAACAAATAAAAAAATAACGACAGGCTTTCTCTATAAATATCATAAAAGTCTTTCCAAAAAGACATTTCTAATATGAAAACTATATAGAAATTTGAAAAACTTGAAACAATATTAGCGGAAATAAAATTGCCAAGGACTCATGCAGGAGGTATAACTGTGGGTATTATATGTGCTAAGTATGGTAACTAGGTAACTACCATTGAGTTTGACTGGTTATAGTAAAAAAAAACTGTTTATGCCAACGTTAATTGTAGCCATTAACTTAAAAAATAAATATTTTTTTTTAGAATTCGAATTAATAGACAACCTACACTGTCATGCGAATTTTTTTTATTGTAGAAATGAACACAAGATTTAAATAAAAAGACATAGAACAACAAAGAGTGGGGGTTCAATCAAACCTGAACTCTGAACAACTTCTTAGAAATACAGCCTCTAAAAAAATGAATACCATGATTTGGTGACCTCTATATTCTATACATTCCATGCTATAGATTCATTGTGCATGACTTTTATTTTACTTATTTTTTTTTAATTATGATATAATATTATGTTTCACTAAATACATTTTTTTCTTGCTTTTTTAAGAGTGTTGTTGTGTTGAATTTATTATATTAATCTGTAACTGTTGCTGAATAAATAATAATTTGAATTTCTGCAATAAAAAAATCATGTAGGTTGTTGATTAAATCATTAAAATTACTACATAATATTTCGATAAATAAATAATTTTAATGTCATATCTTCAATAAATTAAATTATCTTACCTTTCCATCACTTTTTCTGTAGGCATCATGAATCTTCCAAACAAATTCAGGTCCAGCACTGGCAGTGAGTTTACCAACTTCAAAAAACTGTAAAATAGGATTGTTGTCTAAAACATTTTGCGCTCCGGCGCCATGTTTAAACTTGGAAAACATTGCCGTTGCTGGCATTTAGGTATAAATAATTCTTTATTTATTAACACTCGTATATAATATCACTGAATTGATTTCAAATTGTTTTATTAAAAAATCCACACATTGAGAAATTTAACACCCAACACTTAACAATCTTTTGATATTTGAAATGACAATTAATTAAAAGAAGAATACATCTATTTTTTAAAAAAAAAAGCGCTGAGGATTTTTTTAATTACAAGTTGAACACTTTTTATTTAATTTGAAGTTGTTAATTTGGCATGGAATGGAGTTAAGTTTCATCTTGTTAATACATGTTGAAACTTGTTGGTAGAAGAGAGCCTGGAAGCAAAGAAAGAAACAGCAAACATTAATAAATGTTATAAAGAATTCAACTTGAAACTGATTTTTGTTATAGTGTATTATAATAATCTTTATTTAAAGTAAAAAAAAGGAACAAAGGTTTCAAAGTTTTTGCTCTTTACTTTGAAACAATACATTTAGTGTAATATAGAGAGCAATTGAATTTCTTTAAATGCTAAAAAGAATACGCAACTGAAATATTTTCAAAATAAGCTGCTTATTATAACAGCTGTGAATTGTCCTTGTTATGATACTGATCTACTCAATTAGGGCAATCAGAAGTGGTTGACAGCTTTAGATTTACTTAGCATGTACACAATACTGTGTTTAAGTAGAAATATGCCTTTATTGTAATGGACAATTTGCATGACATTTTTTTATTGCAGAAATGAATAGAGGGTACCAAATTATGCTACTCTGAATTTTTTCAGTTTTTTTAGAGACCGGGAACTATTTTTAAAAAATTATTGAAAATCGATTTTATGACATCACGAGGAGTCTGTCCTTAAGAAAAGGATAGGCGCTAAACGCCCTTGACGTCATAAAACTGACTTTCAATAATTTTTTAAAAATAGTTCCCGCTCTCAAAAAAATTTGAAAAAATTCAGAGTAGCATAATTTGGTACCCTCTATCCATTTCTGTAATAAAAAAATGTCATGCAAATTGTCCATTATAATAAAATATATTTGTTAAATTTGAATCTAAATCGGAAAAAATACGTCACAAATTTCCTGCTAAATTCTTTTTTTTTTTAATTAGATAAAATCTCTGTATTTCAATATTAATTTTATTGTATTTCAATATTATTGAATTTTACAGACTCAATCAATATTTTTATATGTTATTGTATTAACCTATAAGGTTTAAATTGGTTAATCTGTATATTTAAATGACCAATAAATAAAATAGTTAATAATTATAAATTTGATTTAACAACAATTAAAAATTTAGTGAACAAATTTGTTACCATTACCAGAGATCCAACTAAAACAAGTAAGGAATATAAAATTTGGTGAATATATTTATGTTTTATAATGTGCATGAAACCTAAGATGCTATATTATGCGCTAAACTTTACCTTGCACCAAAGAATTAATATCTACGTAGATATTAATTCTTTGCTTGCACTTCAACAACTTGACCCAAAAACTGTCCACTTTCTGAGTGTACATGCTCTTATTGCCGCATGCTCTACATACATACGAACGTGTAGTGGCTCGTTCAATACTTCGCTATAGATACTATTAAAATTTAAAAACAAGGTGTTATTGAAGTCATGATATTTTCAGACGTTAAAAATTGTGACCTATAACAACCGAAATCAACACTGCAAAAAATTGATGCAAAATATAATAATTATAGTTAAGCTTTTTTTGATATACCCTATTTACAATTAATTATTTTAAAAAAGTAAAAATTTTCTTTTCAATATTAATTATTTACAAAAACTTCAGCGCAACAGTATTATTTTATCAACATACAAATTGAATAACATGAATAATTCGTACGTAAGCTGTGTGACAATACAGGTTACAAAAACGGTTGTAACGAAATTCTATTTGATTATAACAACTTTGTATCGGTACAATTTTATTGATAAAAATTAAATATACTTGTTTATAATAAAAAAAAATATATATTAACCACTAAAAAGTTAACACATAATTGATAAAATACCAGTTTACACCATGACTGATAATGTTTAATTTAGTAAATATTTTGATGAGAGAGGCATTGACAAAGGATGAAGTATGAGGTGGTGCAAACAGCCGTGGTGGTTGTGGGCGCTTCACGTGAACCACGGAATATCAAATTAACAGGTAACGTAAACATCATGTAAAACGATACTGGACTTTAAAATTTAAAAAATGCAAAGTTGGAAATAATTATAACGTTATAACTACTATTCGCTTGCCATGCATCATTATAATAAGTTAATAATCTTATTTTTTAAATGCATCCAATGCACCCCACATTAAGGCTTAACCTGAGAAATTTGGACGAAAAATTCGCTACAACAGATTTTCTTCAAATTAATTTGGTGGACTTACAACAATCGTCAAATTAGCTCTGAATTTTTTCGGAATTTTTTAACCGTTGGTTTAATTATAATCAATTTATTTAAATGAGAATTTTGTATCCTTCCAATGTTAAATTTGTTAATTAGCATTGCAAAAAAACTATACAACAGATTCTTTTACTTTTTTTATTTACTAAAACCTAATTTTTTAGACTATTTTTCTGAATTGTTTTCATATATTTTGAACCGTGGCGATGATCGTTTCCTGTATGTGATGAGAAATGTGGCAACGTTCTCAAGGACTGATGTCACCACCCCCTCCTAAAAATTTATTCGCATTCCAATGCAAACAGTGTTGCCACTATAGCCACGCCTCTTGACCTTGACAGACAAATTCTCAGGTTATACCTTAAATTCTCATATTTCCCTGAGTATAACTGCTACTCCCCCCCCCCTACTCCTGCTATTCAAGTAGTTCTAAAGTGATTGTTACGTTTAAAAAATAATTTGAGCCTTAAAATATTTTTCGTAATGATAATATAGTGTCTAAAGGATATAATTAATTAAAATAATTAACTGAAAGTAATGAGGTTTAAATAGAAAAATAAATTTTAAACATGATAAAAATTTGACATAATTTTAATAATTATTTAAATGTTTTTTTTCTATAACACTTCATTATAACAATAAATGTTAATTATAATATGTAACGAACCGACAAACAAATTAATTTAGTTTGTATGGGAGTTTATACTTCTACACAATTTCATATTTTAAAAAGAATTTAGTAAGGACATAAAGATATTTTGTATTTCATCATTTGTAAAATTTAATGAAGCGAAGAAAAATAATAAATAAATTTTGGACTCTTTCGAGCTTATTAAATTAAACTTTTAAACACGGAAAAAAATTACATACTTTTTTTCAATTTATATTCCAAAATATTTATACCACGGAAAAGTATCATTTTAAGTTACAAAATTTAATTTTGATGAAACGGATATTATTTTTCTCTTTGACTTAAAAAAAAAGTAATATGTTTTCCTGTTTACTACTCAGAAAAACAATATTTCATATCATTGAGGACTAATTAAAATATAATATATATATATATATATCGCTGTTTGATGAAAGCAAATATTTGGATTGGTCTCATTAATACGAATGTGATCGAAGTAGTGGATGAACGAACAAAAATTTTAATTCATTCATGTTTTGAAAGTTCATTATTTTGGTTCTTTGTCAAGAACTTATACAAAAGGGATCGGAAATTTAATGATCCAATATTTTATGGTTAAATGGAGCTTTTCTCTAGTAAAAATTGAAATTTAACAAAGGTTTGTCAAGAATTATATTTAGATATGAATTTTTCTTTACACACAATTATTTGATGCATATTATATGTTTATTAAAATCAATTAATTAGTTCAATTTTTTATGCAAAAGTGCATTTATTATTAATAACTATTTACTTGAAAATACAGTCCTAATATAATTGAACTAATTGAAGTAAGTTCAATTATATATACATATTATATATATATATATATATATATATATATATATATATATATATATATATATATATATATATATATATATATATATATATATATATTATTGTGGTAAAATGTTGCAATAATAGAGCATTGTCCTCAATTTTTTTTATTGCAGAAATGGATGGAGGGTGCAAAGTTATGCTACCCTGATTTTTTTCAGATTTTTTAGAGCCCGGGAACTATTTTTAAAAAATTATTGAAAGTCCTTTTTGTGACGTCACGAGACGCCGCTCCTTAAGAAAAAGATAGGACTTACCGCCGCTTGACGTCACAAAAAGGACTTTCAATAATTTTTTAAAAATAGTTCCAGGTCTCAAAAAAATCTGAAAAAAATCAGGATAGCATAACTTTGCACCCTCTATCCATTTCTGCAATAAAAAAAATTGAGGACAATACTCCATTCATTATCAGTTACATGTAAAGAATAAATAAAATGAAGTTTTAAATTTATTCCTGGTAATAAAATAAAAATCGGGTTGCAATATGGAAATATTTTCCTCAAGTGTTCAAGGCGATGACTTACTGTACAAGCACGGTGCTTGCATCTGACAGGCTCTGTCGGAGACACCACCGTGCAATGTAACAAGAGATAAAACGCTGACTGACCAAAGTGTGTTTAACTCTCTGCTGTCGTCTGCAACATAAATATTTTAGAAGAAAGTAAGATGAATAAAACGAGCCACAAAGCAAGGAGATTTATGAACCGAATTTTGAGAAATCTACGTAATTAATTGCTTTCTTGAGAGTAATAGCAAAAGCATGTATATGTAGCTCTAATAGTTGAAAATTTATTTTTCATGTTTGTTTTTTTATCTCCATTTTATAATTTTTACAATAAAAGCTTCATGTTTACTTAAAATTTTGCTGAATCAATATTATACATTTAGCTACCATAAGCAGGGCTTAAGTCAATTTGATTTTCATGGTAAATGTTTACAAATGGTTATGTTGGAGATCCAATTCAAGCATTGGTAATAATACACTGTAGTACGTTTCAAAACGGGTAAAAAAATGACACTTTTTCTTTGAGCTTGCTGGTTGAGCCAAGCTATTTCGTCCCAAAGCACAGCTATTACTATTCAAACAGAAAACCAACTTCAGTATTTTTGTTACAAAAGCTATAAAATTTTACAGGTCTAAACAAACATGATTATATTATATGAAAATAATTTTCACGTCTTTTAATTTTGAAAACATAAAACAACTAACAAAAAGTGGAATATATTATGTTTCTTTTTTACTATTATTTTAAATGAATCAAATGTTACTATAATATTTATTTTATTATTATAAGCACTGGGGCTGATTCACAAAAGAGTTAACCAGAAAGTTACGTAAGTTTCTCACTAATCGCGGTTAGCGCCAGCCTAATTCAATAACACTAAACGTGGTTAGTGAGAAAACTGGATAATTCCAGGTCGTGAATCGGGCCCGGCCATATATATATTTTACTGTTTAAGGTAAAACCATAATATATATATATATATTTATATATATATATATAAACAAGCAAACAAACAATAAAAGAGTTATATTTACAAAGAAAAACCAAATGTTTTTAATTACAGAAAAAATTGCTTTTACACATGTGAAAGAAAAATAATGTAATGGTAGCTGTACTTTGATGTAGTGAGTTATCCAGTTGGTTTGAATGCATCATCACCATAGTTGATATTTACATGTAATTTGGAAGTAGTGCATGCCACTTACTCGACAGTTCAAACAAGCTGAATGATATTGCATATTTGTCGTCTCCTTGTAAGCAGAAACTGCTGAGTTACAATGCAGTTACACGTACAGCGTTGTTAGCGTCACAACGATCTTATTCAAAGTGTTTGTTCACTGTAGTGCTCACTGTAATGTTGTACTTGCATTCTGCATCAAGTAACAGTGCCTTCATTATACACATTGTCTATAATGATAATTTATTGGTACAAGTAAAGAAGAGGAAAAAAGTGTCAAAGAACTATTATGGAAGCTGAAAAAAAAAGTGTTCCGCAGTTAGCAACGTGTTTACAAGGTATAAAATAAATTAGAAAGAAAATAAAAAGGAATAAAGGGGATTGAATCTCCCTTATCTAAAGTATACCATGCATGGTGATAACAAAAAGCTTGATAATGCTTGCAGCATAATGATAGTATACTGTATAAATAAATACATCAATGATATGATAATTATGTGTATACATTGTAATACTTAATTTATTATTTAATTAAATAATTTAATTTAATTATACTAACATATTTATAAAAGAGCATAAAATTTGAAATAAAATCAATGAAATATCTAACTATAATATAACTGAACTAAATATCACGAGCAAAGTTATTAATAGAAATTGTAGATCCTAGTTCTGCTAAAGGTAGAAAGGCTTAATGCAGACTTAATGACGTTTAATTTTAAGTATAATAGAACAAAACCACGGTACAGAGTCCCTTCTTCCTGCTTATTTCTAGGTACGATCGCTTTCCGCCGACTCAACAATCGAGGTCGGCATTGTTCATAAAGCAAAAATGCACAAAGCTATGATAAGTTAGAAGGGACATAAACTTTGAACCGTGGATCATTGTTGTTCTACTTAAGATTGGACGCACACTGAAACTACCTTTTAAATTTTTAAAAGCGTTTTTTACTTCTGTCTATATGTTACGTCAGTGGAATATTTATTTAACCTTATAGAAGGGTAAACGAGCGAATAAAGAAGGAAAACGCTGCTGTCAACCTGCAACGAGAACCTGTTGCTAGGGTTACAAAAGAGTAGATATTTTTTGCATCTAATTTTCTCACCATGAATAAAATTATTTATTAATTTTTCAGTTTAATGCGTTAAATTTTGACATATTCACCACTGTTTTATAGAACCTTTAAAGGATTTTGACGAACATGATTGATTAATTTTATAATGCCAAAAGCATAATAAAGATTATATAACATTTACATCAAGTAGTTTATATTGAAAATTGAATACTAAAGATTTTCAGAAAATATAATAAATTCTATCGTCCAAGATCAGCAATTCCTGCATTTCTTATGATTGTCATGAATGAGTTTCACGGTTCCCAGAAGGTTTATCTGTTACATAAAAATATTTTAACTTACTCTGCTTTTTTTTAAGGTCGAAATAATTTGACTCATTAATCAAAACATAATGATTTGTTTAAAAATGTTCTGTTTTTATAACAAGTTTCATCATGTTTTTTCATTTAGTATTTTCCTTTCAGGATGGGTCATTAATGAATTAATTCAGAATTAATTTTATAAATTAAAATTACTGTAGTATTGATTTCGATTAAAACAACAAATTAAGAACAGCAAAAGCAAATTTTCTATTCATTTTTTACACAACTAGAAAAACAAAATAAACACATCAACTCCATTAATAAATTTAAATATATTTATTTTGTTTACAAACAAAAGTTAAAATAATTATTTTTGTCATAACCACTAATTAGGTTGAACCCTCATTATAATTTGTATGGTTTAGAGGAGATGATAATAACAATTAAGTGTGTTTATTTTGATGTTTTTGAGGTGCTCACCTGTGACGGATGGTTTTGATGCGGTCACCTGAGAGAAGCAGTAGCTCCCTGCCTGCTTGGCGAACCAACGATCGCTTCTCAAGCGACGTGCTTGCTCCGCTACTGGCGACCTGTTGCTGACTGAGCTAGCAGCTGGGATGGCTGGGCGGCTCACCCTACTCTCCCGTGCAAATATCGAGGGGAAGACGACGCCAGGCAGCAGGCAGGCGCACCAGCAACATCATCCCTTACAACATGACCTCACAACTATATGTACGTAGGTACCAATTAAAAATAATGTAATATTATATGTTTTTCTTTTAATAACAAGTATTATAGATAAGAAACATTTGTATAAAGAAGTGAAATTATGAATTTATTTATTTATTTATTTATTTTTTTTTGTTAAATGTTAATTTTTTAAAAGTTTTAAGTAAATTAAAAATGAAAGTTAATAATGACTTGGCAAAAAGCCTGTAAAGTATGTGGCCTGCCTTACATATATGTTCAATAAGTTGTCTACTTTACAGGAGTTAGAGGCCATTTGACACTAAAAATTATTTATCTTCATTGGCTTAATAATGATAATTTGATATGTATTGTATTATTGCTTTTACAATAGTTTTAAAAGAAATAATTCATAAATACTTTTTATGTTAGGTAACTGTTTTTGTGTTGTCCTCTTAATTAGACGTATCAAAACTACGAGAAAGCAATGAAATTTATTCACGACATCAATCATTATATAATTAGTAAACGAATTCGACATAGATTTTATTTTAAGAGCAGACTATTATTTTATTTAGAATATTTACTAAGAAAAAATGACTCTGGATCAAGATGCCTCTCTATACACTTCTTGTATTATATATATATATATTTTTTTGCATTTCTATGGTAATATATATTATTATATATATAGCCAATTAGAGGTGTTATTAATGAGATGTTGCATGATCAAAGTGATATCCTTTTTATCGAAGGTAGTCCAATTTGACTAGCAACTAGTTCTAATTTCTGTAAGGTCACGGAATTTTGATTGTTATAATTTTTTTTTTCTACGCGACTGAAAATTTAGGTGAATGTAAAATAAACTTCCACACGAAAATAAAATAGTTACAAAAGAAATAACACTTTTCTCCTATAACAATACTTCAATTATAAACTATTGTAGAAACCGTGTTAAGTAATTATGTTGATAGATGAATTAAATAAAAAATTACATTACTAACTGTATCAAAATTTTGACACGTTAAATTTTGGTATCTTCATAAATAATATAAGAGCCTTTCGTACAACGTTTATTTTGTCATCACTTACGTTTAATGGAGTGAAAATTTTTCCATTGTCTTAAGTGGTGTGTGAAACAGGGTCCATAATACACTGAGAAAAATATTGTCTGCAATATATTTATGAAAAACTATAAAAAAAAATTGCGATTAATTTGTTCTATACTCAAATTGTATATTTTGATGAGAATTGATTTTTACAGGGTACTAAATTCGAGAAAATAAATAAGTGCATGACGGATTTGGGTTCTTCACTTTAAGTTTTATAAAGTGGAGTAAAAAAAGACATGCACAAATAAGTACCCGATAATTTAATTTAGCAAGAAAAAATGTAGTACAAAGTCAATTTGTGCCTGCTCTTATGGAAATATTTATGGAATAAAAAAAAAAAAAAATGAGCGTCATATTAACTTACTATTGAATTCAAAAAGGTGTACCCCTGAATAGCATACAAGTCCCATAAGGACAAGGGCACACCTTTTTGGTTTTCATAGTAGGTTTTTGTCGGAGGTGCTCGGGTTGTGTAGCTTCATGTTCGGTCACTGAGGTTCCTTGTTAAAAACCATCTTCCATTTGACTGAAGACGAGTTACAAACAAGTTTAAAAGCAAGTTAAATTTGACGTGCAATGTAGAAATGGTGCACAGCTTGCACATTTAGACATTTTTTACAACCCATTGTTGCTAGCTGTAATTCATGGTAATTTTTTATTGTGTTTGTTGAAATTGACGAGAGTCACCATTGTTGAAGATCATGTTGTAGTCACATGTTTTTTTTTGTGCTATTCTGAGAAACGACATTTCTTTATTTTTTCTCTATTTCAAGCTTCGGTGTATAAAATTGATCTCACTGTTTCAATTTGTACGTCATTATGTTCATATTAAAATTAATTACCCATCAATTTCAATTGAACGAATATTGGCCTGGAATTCAATATTCAAGTTAATTAAAAATTGCAGTTATTTTATTTTTGTATAGCATCATCAGTTCCATAACGGTACTCGCTCTTATCAAATAGTGAAATCAATTATAATAATGAAATCATTAAGAAAAAAATTAATATTGTTGGAAGAAAATATGATGAAGTTGAAAGCAAACACCAATTGATTTATCTTGTAAGACACCGAGGATTAATTTTCTGTCTAAAAAATTAAAAATATTTTTTGTTTCTTTTTTATAGGTTGACATCAATAATAAGAAGTAGAACAGTAATTAATTAATTTAATTTCTACCCGTTCTTTAATCTGAGTTAGTTTAATTCAATTAAAAATTAAAGTGAATTTAATGAGTCTTGAAATAATATAACATAATTTAAATTTGTTTAAAACAATTTCTTTAATTTACTACATTAACATTTTGATTTATTCATGATCTATAGCACCTTAAATAATGTAGATTTAAATTCTAAATGTGACTATCTCACTTTATTTAATTTTATGTATTATAAGAGCAGTGTTTTACCATGAAATATTGTCTTGTGATTTTATGTACTGGATTATGATAAAAGTTTCAAGTTATTCCACATTTAAATGTGGATTCTTTACAAAATAAATGCAATAATAGTATTTATCCAATATCTCTCAATTTCTCAAAAATTTCTAAGCTTCTCTCTCTTGCGTCGCAGGAAACCTATTGTGGGTAACAAAACATGGCGCCTTAGCTGAGCAATTCGTCTTAGCATACGCCTGATGTGATTGAGGCCACTATACTGACCGGGGGGGGGGGGACGTTAATGCTTCCAGGAGCAAAGGGTCAAAGCCCAGGATTCCACCACATCAAAGTGCTGAAAGCTTAACATTGGGTAAAGATTTATGCTCGAAAAAGACACCACAAACGGTATGGTATCCCCAGCATAAAATATTTGTGGCTCGTGTGCGGCAACCGTAATTTAAAATAAAATCCATTTTATCGAAATAGAAGCTCTTGCTACTTAACTTGCGAATAAGAGCTCGTTTTAAATCCCTGAAAATAGCTTTATTTTAATTATTTGTATCTGATGATCTCGTTCATGTCTCATGTTACAAATTCTAGTTTGTGTCTAAATAATTTGAAATTTTGTGTACTAAATTTTAATGTAAGTAAACCAATAATGAACAAATCGGCCTGTTCTGCGAAATACAAACTTAATGGCTCACTCAGAGAACATGCATACATTAAAATTTCTTTTGTTCACTGTGAGGGGGATTCAAAAAGACTTATCCGCGAGACTTAGCCGGCGGATAACTTGTCCACGTTCTAGTCTGGATAGCCTAAATACTTAGCCGCGCGGACAAGTATAAGGCTGGACAAGGGTTTGGATACGTCGGTCTGGACAAAAGTCATTTGGCCAAGCCTGTTGGCTAAAGTCCCGCGGACAACTAACCGCGCGGCTAAGTCTCGTGGACAAATCTCCCACCTGGATAAGGTTTTTAATTACGCCGCCATCTTGGATTACGTGTTAAATATGGAGGTAATTGGATCTACATATATGATGATTCATTGCCAATTTATTAAACAACTGTGTTCAAATTTGATTAAATATCAATTTGTGTAGTTTGCATAAGACATAGGAAAATTAGTTTCAAACATTTAGCGCTTATATTCAATGTTTACCTCCCCCCGCTCCCCCTTTTCTATATCATCAGCAAGACCCGCCCTCTTTGTTGGCACACATTTTGTTATGCTCATTTTTCAATAATTAGACGATTAATACCTGATATTTGTGTCTATAATTGCACAAGGCCAGCCCAAGAATACACTACTCTATGACATTTCATAAAGGTAAGTGAAATATCTAACGTTAAATTTCTTAATTTGACGAGTTATGATAGCTCTATGATATGATACCATTCATCTGTAATTTTCTGATACTTCATCTGCGAATTTTTGATACTTTTACATTTAAACACGAACAGTTATTAAAAATAAAGCTCTTTTTAAGTTAATAATTAGTCTGGTAGCATTTAATTAAGGAGTATGAACTCCTGTATGTTAAAAATAAGTAAACGAGGCAAACAGAAAATGAACTAAAATCAAGGAGGTTGAAATCAAGCCCTCAAATGTCGTCAAAATAAGCAATTTTCTTGGATTAAATAATGGGTCTTTATTTTATCATATGATAATACTCTATTACAATTAATGACGGTACGTGAAATATCCATTAGAAAATTGCTTATTTTGACGACATTTGAGGGCTTGATTTCAACCTCCTTGATTTTAGTTCATTTTCTGTTTGCCTCGTTTACTTATTTTTAACATACAGGAGTTCATACTCCTTAATTAAATGCTACCAGACTAATTATTAACTTAAAAAGAGCTTTATTTTTAATAACTGTTCGTGTTTAAATGTAAAAGTATCAAAAATTCGCAGATGAAGTATCAGAAAATTACAGATGAATGGTATCATATCATAGAGCTATCATAACTCGTCAAATTAAGAAATTTAACGTTAGATATTTCACTTACCTTTATGAAATGTCATAGAGTAGTGTATTCTTGGGCTGGCCTTGTGCAATTATAGACACAAATATCAGGTATTAATCGTCTAATTATTGAAAAATGAGCATAACAAAATGTGTGCCAACAAAGAGGGCGGGTCTTGCTGATGATATAGAAAAGGGGGAGCGGGGGGAGGTAAACATTGAATATAAGCGCTAAATGTTTGAAACTAATTTTCCTATGTCTTATGCAAACTACACAAATTGATATTTAATCAAATTTGAACACAGTTGTTTAATAAATTGGCAATGAACCATCATATATGTAGATCCAATTACCTCCATATTTAACACGTAATCCAAGATGGCGGCGTAATTAAAAACCTTATCCAGGTGGGAGATTTGTCCACGAGACTTAGCCGCGCGGTTAGTTGTCCGCGGGACTTTAGCCAACAGGCTTGGCCAAATGACTTTTGTCCAGACCGACGTATCCAAACCCTTGTCCAGCCTTATACTTGTCCGCGCGGCTAAGTATTTAGGTTATCCAGACTAGAACGTGGACAAGTTATCCGCCGGCTAAGTCTCGCGGATAAGTCTTTTTGAATCCCCCTCTGTATCGATAAATATATTTTAAGAGCACTCTGCGAAAATACGAGAAACAAGCAGTTTGTTGTTGTTGTTGTTGTTGTTGTTGTTGTTGTTGTTGTTGTTGTTGTTGTTGTTGTTGTTGTTGTTGTTGTTGTTGTTGTTGTTTTCCCATGTACGTAGAATTCAGAAAAACATTCATTATAGTGTAAGATCGTTCATTCGTTTTTTGTTAAATTTGTATGTAAAACGTAAAATAAATAATTCAAAAGCTTTTGTTTATGCTCTTCCTTGTTTGAAGAGTAAATTTAATGTACGTACAGTACATGAATAAAATAAACTATATATATTTATAAAAGGAAATGTCAACAATTTTCCTGCGTGCAGGTATAACGGTATATTTAAAATTCTAGAATGTTTACTTTGCGATAAAACGTCCAAATATGTTTGAAATATTTTACTGAGATTATATTTATTTTTAAAAATTTTCTAGTAAAAACACACAACAAAACATGTTATAGAAAAATTTCATGATGATTTTTTATTATTTCAGTTTGAAATTATTTTACACTTATTTGAAATTGTTGTTTGGTAGTTTTTAGTTGTGATTGTGTCACGTATATACGTAGTTCATCAATATGTTTCTATATAACGATATTATTGTGCAAATAAACTTTGCTGGCGCACGAATCATCGTTCGATAATCATTACGGCTGAAAACATTTACTGGACTGGTTTATCATACATCGGTGCCACACATTGATTCTCGGTATAACTTGACAAACATCAGGAGAAAAAATATCGGACAGATATGAAATCCACTAGAAACGATGAATATTATTAAAATAAAACAAAGTATATTATATTCCCCCTATATTTTATTATTAAAGTTTGGTATCCTTTGTATTCGATGAAAATAAGTTACAGTGAAATTAATATGACAGTCCCTCCGGAAGTAGTCAGCAGTGTGAAATTCTGGCCTTCATTTTTGCAACTTTTTCCATTGGGTGTCAGAAATCTTTCACTTCCGGTTACTCCTGGACAGAAAATCATTTTAATTGGACTGTCACATTATTGCTTGGCTTTTGATGATAAAAAATAAGTTTTTTTAATATTTGCATTTTGTTATTTTTGCACATTTTTTGTTCATGCATGTCCTTTATAGTAACGTTCTTCGTGCATTTTACTATCAAATAATATAAATATCACATATGTTTAAAAAATCTAATGAACCATTAAAAAAATATAACTATTGTAAAATTCATCACAATAAACACAAAATAAATATATATACACAGTATATTACTTGATTGTTATATAAAATGTATAATTTCCAATTAAAATAAAATACCCCGATGCATGAAAATGATAAAATTCCATTAAAATATGATACACAAATGACGTGAAAAAATATTTTTGAAACACGCCCTAAAAAAGATATAATATTTACCAAAATGATACCGTTATATCTAAAAATAAAATTGCCTTTTTATATTAATAAATATTATTTTATTAATATTTTAAAATTTCCCATAAAGGGAATATAATTAAAAATACCATTGAATTAAAGTGTCATGCTGGGATATTTTCTTGTTTGAATAAACCTTTACATAATTTAAGCATGTATCTTTTGTGTATAATTAATGATAAAATATCAAGTCAAAGCTTACGTAATTTATATTTAGATGTTTGCCTGTTCATTCATGTTCCAAAAGCGGCGTGCCCAATCACCTGATGTATATAAATATGCAAACCTGAATACACTGCTGGGTCAGACTATTTCTCCTGTGTGTTTATGAGAGGCAGCCAACCTCTCCACTCTATATACGCATAGAAGGTACTATGATGAATAGAATATTGGAAATCAATAAATTCAACTGTCACATAAAAAACAGCTTGATATAAACAGTTAAAAATTTATGTGACAAATTTATATATAAAATATATATAGTTAAAGTATATAAGTGTATATAAATTTTTTAAAAAAATGTATTGTTATAAAAAGGAGACTTGTAATCGTATAACAATGAATTTTATAGCATGTTTGTTCTCGTTCACATAAAGATTGATTTTGAATTATATGCTAGTAAATGTAAATCACAATTGAAAAATCTCTGTCAACTAATTATAGTGTGTCAAATTAATTGATGTAAACCGTGGCCATAAGTCACAGTACTTTAACATTGTAATCCTAAAATAATCATTTACAGTTAATCATTATTTCAGTGTAAATCTCAAATTAGGTAACATAATTAAGTGATAACCTTTTCGACTAAAGCCTTATGAATTCAAAGTTCTCACCAAACGCCTTATAAAATATCACACAAAAACTCTGTTACATTACAACGACTCGTAAGGTTTTATAAATAGAAGGCAAAATTCAACAAAAGAAATTATTGATCCGATATACCATGAAAATACACTGTTTAAAAACACAAAAAAAAACTGTTTTGTGCTCATTATAATTTTAAATTTTTTAACGAATAACATTTTTAATATTTTTTTTACCATGATAATAAATATAATCACATTTTTAAAAACCATGTAAGTTAGTGTATTGAGTTTCGCTGAATAAGCTGGAAATAAACCTTTAAAAAATGCTACAACAGTAAGTACGGAGCAGTATGGAAGAAAACAACAATGAGTTGCTCGGAGTTTTGTTTGTTGAGTAAGCAAAGCAACGAGGACTCAGCACATGAATTGTAAAAAAACAGGTAAGATGAAAATGGAAAATATATCTAGAGAACAGACAATTTCCATGAAAAAGTTTAAATTTATTGTCATACAACACTGTGAAATGATTATTTATAAAGTCAGCTAGTGATCTAAATAAAATTATTATAAATGGTATTGCCTAGTTATTGAATATTGCGGTAACAACATAGTTCGTTTAGGAATCCTCCATGATTGGCCTGAGGTGATCTTATAAGCCTGGATTTATCAGGATGACGCACGGACTACATTTTAACGAGGAATATATGCTTGGACCATACTAGTCAAGAGTTTATCTCGATAAAAAATTTAGCTAACTTTTATAAATCTTTTTCTCCCTTATAAATCAGTTTAATCCATTGCATACTCCCATACTAATATACTAAACTTGTAACATGAATTATTATTAATTAATTTTGTGGTGAACAATTTTAGAATTATGATTGTACTTGTATTGTAATGTATATATTTTTCATTCATACATAGAAATTCACCTACATTGATCAACGTTTGTAGAAACATGCACTCTTATTGGCCAATTCACAAAAGCCGTCAAATTTAATCAGAAATTTCGTAAATATTTGGGTGTAATTGGCTGGTGTTCTGATAATCAGGTGGGTTGATACATATACTAGTTACCTATATATCAAAGACTGAAGATGAAAAATACGATAAAAATATTAAATATGAAATGGTGTATACTAAATGTTAACATTAATGGCCTGGTGTTGGACCAGTGATGTTAACATTTTTGTTAAAGAACGTGACATGAAAATTACAGGAGCAACTTATTTTCTTTCCATTAAACAATGTCAAGCAAGGCTTGGCAGTGCAATAAAGGCGCACTTGCTTTAATATCTTATGACCGCCATGTTGATGAGAGAAAATCGTCTCCCGCCCTGCGGAGAAAGATTTTATCGCCAACATGGCCGCCATACGATATTGAAGCAAATACGCCTCAACATTGCTCCTTTTGTAGAGAATTTTGTGTCTACAGTATAATATCAGAGAATAGGTGTAGGAAATACCTATTCTCTATTAATGCATTTAGAATTAAGGTTGCTCTCAAGTTCTGAGAACTATTCTACATCAAATTAACTACTGTATATGTGACAATTGGCCCCTAAAATATCGGAATGTAAATTTAACATGGAAATAAAATTGTAAACGAGGGGAAATCATTTTTAGAAATAAAATTAAAAATGAACTGAATGTATAATTGAAAAAAAAAAAAAAAAAATGAAAGAAAGAAAGAAAGAACTAAACTGGATAAGAAAATTTTTATTGCAGAAATGAATAGAGGGTACAAAAAATTAAGCCACTCTGAATTTTTTTTTTAGAATTTTTTAGAGGCCAAGAAGTATTGCCAAAAAGTTAAAGTTCAGGTTTAAGCCCACGCCCCTTTTAGTTCTATCCTGTTTATTAAGAAGTGACGCCTCTTGACTCCTCTGTTCTTTTTAAAAATAGTTATGGCTTCGAAAATTTGGAAAAAATCAGAGAAGTACAGTATAACTTTGCACCCTATATAAAATAAAAAAAATGAGGTTTCATTGTTTTTCATTAAATAATGTTGTGATACATAGTTATATTATGTTGAAAATACGCAGTAAATTAATGTGTTTTCAGTCAATAATATAAAGTTGAAGTAATTGGAAAGCACATTTCAAAATTAATTAATTTAAAGTAGGGTTTTCGTTTGAGTGACGAGTTACAAATGGCAATTAGTATAAAATAGAGGGGGACTAGAATATGGTCGGCACCGTAGCTTGATTACCACGTATATTATATAACTATCTATTACGTTATTGTTAATGCTAGAATGCTAGAAGCAATGATGAAAAACAATGACATTTATATAGCTACTAATATTCTAACAGTGGGAGTAGAGGTCATGGGGGTTTCACGTATTTGCAAGCCTAATAAACAGTGATGCAAGAACTAATAACATGTTTTTGTGAAAGTTAAAAAAATCGTAAGTGGTGGTAATTAAACAACGCGGTTATGGTGAGGGCATATATTACAGTATATTAGCAGCAGGGCGATTAGTGCATGGTACGGGTATCGACCATAAAAATATACGGAATTGACATTTAATTGCTTTGTGCAGCCTATTCTGGTCTTCATGGCACAATTTGACCGGTATTCATTAGATCTCCGAGGTCAAGCAACGTCGAGCGTGCCATAGTTAATAGTACTTGGATGGGAAACCGTTTCAAGTAAAAATTAAATTTGCTTCGTCAATGATGTAAATCCATCTTGCTTTCTACCCAGTGCAGTGATGCAATTGTGTGTGCATGGCTACCCAAAACTTTATTCCATTGATAAAAAAAAGTAGAGGTGTCCGTCCTGACTGAAGTTTTCCACGGTTCCCTCAGTACCACCTCAGTAAATGCTGGGACGCGTAACAGGCCGTGGCCGCCATCCTTTCCCTACCTTATCCTTATATATACCCACTGCCCTGCTTTGAGCTTCAAGCTCATATAGGGGTGTATTTCTGTAAAACAAAACAAATTATACTTCTTAATAAAAATATGTTTAAAGGTTATTAAAAATACCCACATATTTTTTCTTTACAAATTTTTGCAATCATGAATTTTAAGGGATACATTTTCAACTTGGGTATAAGAATATTAATCTCATTCAGAAAACGTCTCTTTTGTTATTACACAGATGACGTCATGGGAGGTAGAGCAATATATAAGCGCAGCTCTTCTTTCATTTTTACGTATTTTAATGAAAATTTCCAATTTTCCTGTTCTGATGTTCATTTCATTAGTTGACATCCTCTTTTCTCCTCCCCCTTTTCTCTTCTCCTGTTTCTATCGTATTATCAAAGTAGTGGGTTGCTTGTCCATTATCTGAAATAATTGACAATAAGCTTCCTACCCACACAATTACCTATACACAATCACGTTTTTACGCTATACAACATCATTACAGATAGTAGCCACAATGAGCTATAGTGAATGACGTACCGATAATGATACCTGTTGTTTGATGTGCATGTTCCCTAATAAAACCAACCTGCTTTGAAACCGATACTATAATCTCATTAATACACTACGGAAATAGCAAAAATTTACCATGCTTTTATCTGTCTTGAAAATATTTTTATATTATAACTGTAATGTTTAACGTTTTTGTTTCTTTAAATAGTTTAAATAAATTTTCACCAAGCAACAAAGAAACTAGAAATGTTGTAAATTTTTATTTTTTGTTGGTGAGTTCAACTAAAGGGTAGCTCTAGAGTGAAAAAAAATATTTCATTAATTTTCACAAGTTAGGGGTAGAAAGTGATACAAAACTGGTCACAAACAGAAATAAAGAAAATTCATAAAAAAAAATATGACGATTATGTATTCAAACTTTATTATAGTGTTAAATAAAATGAATATATGGGTATAAAAAGTTATGATTCTTTGATTTTTTTTTCAGATTTTTCATATAATTATAAAAATCCTAGCCTCGAGAAAAATGAAAGCAGTTCGTATATATGGCTTATATCCTTCACTCTTTATCCAAAGTAATTTTTTGCCGGTTTTATTTTTATTTGATAAATAAATAAACAAACCTTGGCTTCGAAGCTATAAATTTCTTGAAAATATTAAGTAACAACATGTCTCAACTTATACAGGCAAAAATAAAATACTCATTTTGAAAGTACTAAAAAATGTATGAAGTTTTTTGCGTTAAAAAGATTTCAATTAAAAAAACAACTAAGTTATAAATTATAGTTTTTTGCCCTTAGATAAAGCTAATACAGTTGTTGTAAAATATATCACATGGCCTTCCATATATTTGGGTCGATAACATTTCCTCCTGCGGTTTGTCAAAGTACTTTGACATCTGTTTCACTTTGATAACAGCAAAGGGACCGTTTTACACTCGCGAGAGACCGTTATACTTCCTTTACTATAATAGCAATAACTATCCTGGGCTTAATTTCAATAAAAACATTACGATAAAATTGATTCAACTGCACTATACAAGGCCTGGATTCAGATATAGAAAGAGTGTTTTTAAATACGCAACATTGGACATGAATTCCCTTGCCTATACATAACATACACTCTCCTTATGCTTACTGATTTGTGTTAACCTATAGCCTGTCAATCAATAATTTGTGTTGTCAGGAAATACACCTAACCTGCGTTTTTATATGTCAAAATATACTCCATATCATAGTCAAAGGTTACTCGGTTATAATATCAAATTTTAAGATTTTTTAAACTGGATTATTAATAATTTTTAATAGACTAAAGCACCAAAAGTCAATAATATTATATTGTATTTACAGAAAGCTTTCAATAAAAGCTGTGAGAGCTCACACCTGGGACTCTAATAATTATTGACACAAGAAAATGGGTATTCAAAATCACCATCTCAAGTATAAATATAAAAAGACACTATATTTGACCATTTAGCAGAAAAGTTTTATACATACGCAACGAGATGATTACAATTCAAAGAGATCTGTCTGTTAGTTTATGAATACCTGGAATTGAAAGCATCCAGGAAATGATCAAATAAAATGATTGTATGATTTATATGTTACAAGATAATTATAAAAGGTTTAATATGGTTTCTATATAAGAGGATAAAAGGATTTAAAAAATTTAATTTGAAAGAATTTGTACATGTATTAGAATTTAATTTGTATCTGAAGGGCGAACAAAATAAAAGAGGGTGGTTCTTAAATATTTACAAAAAAAACTTAGGAAATTTGACAGTTAAATTAAATTAATTAATTAAATTATCCAAGGTAATATATGACTAAAAATTATCCTGCATCATAAAAATAAATGAGTAATGCCATAGTTATGTATTTTTAACATAATAAAAGTTTCAGTGGTTAGGAAAATAAAAATTTAGCCTTCATAAACCCTTATATTATTATTTTTTTACACAGCTAACTTATAGTTATGCAAATGTGGAATAGAAGAGTTTGTAACCACAATCCAGCTCTTTATCCATCCCTTCATTTGCATATTGTCTGGATAGCCTCGGCGATGAAAACTGATCACCATACTAAATCAAGAGCTTAAAAAATCGTTATCAGATTCCAAGTTATCACTGAAACAAATGCTTGGTATGATTTTATCTTATTGACATTTTTTTACAACATAAAAACTGTTAAAAAAAAAGTGTCACAAGCAGCACGGTTAAATGAAATAATAAAGAGGGGATAAATTGAAAAAGAGAGTATAACTTTATTAGAAGCGTCCACAGTGAGAAGTGAAGCGTGGCTGGTGTCGTAGCCTGCATGCACTCAAGAGCGAGTGACCACCGCTGCCACAGGGTCTACTGCGTTCAACACCAGTGGATTGTACCTCGTCACGAGTCCCAGCCGCTAAGGGAAGGGGAGAGAAGGAAGCAACGTAGCTCGCTGGAAATAGCTTTATCGAGCCGCGCAAGGCCTCTGCTCAGCATTACCAAGATCATTTAAATCAACAGGTAGTCTCAAATATAACACCAACTGTTGAAATTCCCATCTTTATAACTTAGAAACAATTAGAAAATAATTTCTAAGTGATATACTGATGCAGAGAATGTCCTAAGATATTTTTAAATTTAAAATAGTGCGTAAGGTTACCGTTAATTGTTTTTTTCTCTTGGAATCCCAGCAAGCTAGAGGGTATCCCAGTGCTTTGCCTCCAAACGTCCCGGACTTTCTCGGTCGCCACTCAAGCGTATACAAACTGACGACCTCTGTTACATACAAATGTAAGGAAGAAAAAATAAATAGTATAATAAATGGTTAACCACCGTTTCAAATTGTAAATTTAAGCATTACATTTAATGTAATGCAATTGAGTCTTTCTATATTATACGTATATAGTTAAGATGTTTGTCTCAAAATAGTTACATGAGATAAATAGTTTAAATTTTAGTTTGTTGTTATTTTTTCTTGCAAAAATTTATAAAAAAATATGTGCTTTATCATTTAACAGAACATAAAACTATTTGAAAAAAAAAATCTATTTATCCTGAGCACCGAATACAAAGTAGTATGAACTCCATTTATATTACATCTCTTTATTACCTCATTTGGACGCCTGTTTTTTTTTTTGTAAAAAAATTGTTACCGAACTCAGAAATAATAAACAAAACGTCAGATTTTCATTACTTCTTTTATTATGTATTATATTGTATTGTATTTTATAAGGAAAAAATATGTTTATTAAAATTATTTTCACAAATTAATATTATATAAATGATCTTTATTTTATTATACACTTAAATATTTTAATTTTATAAATATTTTCATCATACATATAAAAAGAAAAAAGTAGAATCTAATGACATTAGATGCTTCAACTATTCCTTGGCGGGAATTTTTCTTTTTATTCTTCAGCCACCATGAATTTGAATTCTGTCTCAGTAACTATTAAAGCTAATAATTTGACCTACCCCCCTATATAAGGATCGCCTGACAATGAATCAAGAGCTTATTTTCCTATAAAAAAATAATTAAAAAAAAAGTGATTTCGAGTTTTTTTTACATGGGTTTGAATAGGACGGTGGGAACACCGCAAAATCAACTGACTTGATGCTCTATTGTTTAACTTGTCACGTTTCTTTGGTTTACAATTGATCTCGAGTGTCACAAGTGGACCTGAGCAACCTCGCTCTAAAGTAAGTTTCGTTGTTACTCTCCCATGACATCTGGTGGATTATTATAGAGAAACACGGTCAGCAGAGTGCTCCATAAACTGCAGACGTACCAAGATGGATTCAGCAAATGTCTACACGTAACTTTGACATATGGCAACAATGTTTTGACTGTCGCTTGAACAAATATAGAAAGAACATGGTTGACATCCCTCCCATCAAATAAAATGCTTTTTGAACTCAGCTCGGTACCTATACCCTCTGTAAAATGTTTCTAGACTATTTGAAAACATTGCCACGCCCACCTTTAATTAGCTTCATTGGGGGCTAATTATCAAGTTAATACTTTTTGATTTCGAAGTTTCAAATTGTATCACGTTTCTGATTGGCTGCGTAGGTTGTGCAAATGAGAAGTTTCTTAACCCTTTTAAGGATGTACACCTCGGGTCAACATGAACGTTACCTTTATTGTGTTTGCTCAGTTTTTTGGTAATGTCATGCAAGGTATAGGCATGGTGAACCGGAAGTTTGGGGATTATAGTTCTACCAAAAAATGCAAATCCTTATATCTTCACTTCGGCTCGTGTCAGCCAATGACATCCTTCATTACAAACCGGCTACCAATGACTGAGGACGTTACAAACAAGATTAAAATTAGGTTCAATGGGACGACTATGTAGTGTAAAGCTTGTGCTGTCTCAAGTATATACATCTTGCATGAACAAGTAGTATATGTATGCTTTATAAATACTGTAGAATAACTTAGGAAGCTTTCATACAACTTTTTACTATTTAAAATATTAAATTAAATTATATAGAAACTTAAAGTTTATTATATAGATAGACAGGAAGTTGAGAACTGTAAAACTTTGTAGAAACTTTTTAAAATATAAACAAAAAAATATTATATGTTAATAATTAATTCATGTATAAATAGATATGCATATCCTTGTCACTTTCACGTTAAATAATATTTTGCTTATTGTGCGCGCGTTCAGATCTGTTTGTTGGTTTATTTTTTTAACAGTTTCTAGTTTTTTTTTTAAAGAATGCCATAAGTAGTTTGTTATACATTTATAAATAATCAGCAATAACATTTACACACAGATTGTGAATAGTTTCTCAGTTTGTTTCAAGTTTTTAGTGGCAATAACACCAAGAAATAACAACTTTAATTTAACAAAAGTTCAAGCTCAGCTCGAGGACATAAGAGACGAGAATGAAAGCGTTCGCAAATTAAACAAATGCTTACTGTGACACCCTTAGGTTCAAACTGTATGATACGACTCACTCTTTAATATCTTAGATAAAGCTTTGTTGCTCTGTCTTTTATAAAGTTTGTCTTCTTACGGAAAAACATAAAACGGGTGTGTTGGAATAAAATTATAATTAAGTTAGCTAACATTAAAATTTAAATAATTAAATTTAAATTAAGTATCTAAATTTTATGATGGAAAAGATTTAATTTTATTTCTATCTGAGAAAAGCTGAAAGAAAAGGTACGGGATTACATATATATGAGGTCACTTACGTAAAAAATTACTATTTATAAACCTTATATAGCTCGTTGTAAACACTGACTACAATTGCAACAATCTATTTTTATCTTCTGCTTTACAGAACACTAAAAATAAAATTTAAATAATAAAAAAAAGTCATTTCGCCTGTACGCTAGGCAACTTGTTCAGCTTCATAGTAGAACGGGTTACGTATGCGTCAGGGGCAGACACAGTCAAGTCTTATGAGGTCATTCCAGTGACGACATTCTGGAAGCTATGGCCTCAAGTTGAGATGTTGTCTCGTTTATAAGCTTACACTGTAAAAATTCAAAGTCCCCTGCAACTCTTGTTGAATTCAAGGGGGCAAATTCTGAGATCTCAATCAACTGAGATTAATCCTTATATATAACAAAACTCTGTTATGCAGATTCTTAAATTTTATTAGTGTATTTAAATGAATTTTGTATATTATCTTGCAAATTAAATCACCATAAAAACTTTTTAAACGATTCAGCATAAAAGCCAACCTATGAAATTATAAAAATCTTGCAGAATAACAAACCAGGAAAGTAAAAAATAATTACTAAATTTGTCTTATAGCAATTTACATAAAAAACATTACGACAAAATTAATTCCAATGGTAATTAAAGGAGGACACATTTTCACCACCTACGTCTTACGGGTTGTCGTTTTTGAAGGATCAATTTAAGATGTAGTGTTTTTGATTTCAGATTAATAAATTTTACGATTAAAAAAAAAAATATTCAGTTTACTGAATGAAACATAAAAATATCTATAAATAAAGATCAGAAGTACTATTTTTATTACATCAACACCTTTTAGTTTTTTTTTAAATAATTAAAAATGACAGGTATAATAATTTTATAATTTATTGATGCAGATAGATACCTGTTTGAGATATAATGATGACAGGTTAATTAAGCTTCAGGCTTCCTATCTCTTTGTCACATCAGTCCCTTTCAATACGTAGGTAAAACGTAACATGTTTAGGTAAAAACGAAACAAAAACACATGACATGGCGCATCAGTTGATATGACAAAGCTCTGTGTGATCGAATAGAGCCTCAGGGATATAAAGTACATTCAATGCTAATGATATATGACGTCATTGATCTCTCTTATAGTGAACCTTAACAAAACATATTTTTGTTGTTGTTACATATATGATATTTTATTTTATTTTTTTATCATATTTTGCAAAATAAAAAATAATATTAAATACACAATTAAAATAAAAAATAACTATTATTGTGAAAAGTTTTCGCAAAGCATGTTTGAGAACTTCAATTATTTAGTAAACACATTTTCTATAATTATATACTTACAACTTACAACACTTATATATAATAAGAATGGTTTGTTCTTTAAAGGACTGTTATAGTGTCACCTGACAACTGTTATGTATGTAACGTGTGGGAAATATAATAAAATAAAAATAAAAAATGGTGCCATTTAAAATAATTACTTGATAATATTTTCTTTTATGTCATAAATCATGCATGCATTATAATAATATTGCATAAAATATTACAATAGTTTCTTTACAATATTGAGCCGTAAATTGTGAGTTGATGGGTAGTTGGTTCACTTGTATCACAATGACAGAAACTGGTTCAAAAACCAACACCTGGAGGTAGCCCAAACGTTTCCCAGGCTGCTTTGTTTGGCAGAGGTTCAGTCTGCAAAGACGAGGTGTCAAGCTATTTTTTTTCGGGATAGCAAACTATTTTATCTTTTTCCTCCCCCCCCCCTGAAATTGCAAATGTGATTGCGATTTTGCTGCAGTGGAAAGAAACAAATAATGAAGAGGTAACGTTCCAGATGTTTTGAGTTGTAAAATGATTAAAAAAATACATTTTGTGAAATTAGAGCTGGTCACCAAATGATGAACTCTAATCATATAAAAATGATAATATATACCATGTACTGCTAAATACTAAAAATACACATTTTTCTACAATTAGATATTTTATCTCTCATTTTCTTCAATCATTTAATTTTCCCTTTAAACAAAGGAGACTAAATTTAACTTAATTTAAATTTCATAAAAGTATTTAATATGGAATAAGCTTGGGCTAAACTTGACAAACAGCAAAAGACACTGTAAAGCAGAAAGAATCGAGAGATGATTCAATTTAAAATATTATTTAATATTATAATTTGAGATATAGAATTGTCAGTAAATATTTAAATAATTAAAAGTCAATGCTAATTTTTTTCCAGAGATAATTTTAAATATTATGTAAAATTTTGGTTATACATAATACAGTAAAAGCTTTCAATTACGCAACTTGTTGTTAGGTAATACTCGATTTTGAATAAAGGAGATTGCGGTCCCGTCAAAAATAATTAGCATTGCGTAGTATATAGGAAAAACTCGATATAAGGTAAACCTAATTTCCTGGGTCCCTTAACTTTACGTAATAACAAGATTTTACTGAATATTTAAAAAAAAATGTAAATACTATATACATCAACCAATATAGACAATTTGGAAATATGTAAAATGACAAAAGAAGCGAGTGAGGAGATAGAGAGGAAAAGAGAGAAATTAAGCTGATGGAGAGGCGTCTAAGGAACTGGCCAGACTTGAGCTTCTTAGCGTCGGTGGAAGACTGACTTACAAGCGACGATCCTTCTCCCCCTTGACCTTAATCTTCGCAACCTCCCACGCTCTGGTACCCAACACTTTGTCGACTTATTACACAAACTCGTGTACACCTTAATCTCCGCAACCCCCCACGCTCTGGTACCCAACACTTTGTCGAGTTAATACACAAACTCGTGTACACCTTAATCTCCGCAACCCCCCACGCTCTGGTACCCAGCACCTTGTCGAGTTAATACACAAACTCGTGTACACTCGATCCGAGATAAAGTGTCATCTCACTTTATAAGTTTCTTGTCCAGCACTAAACAGAGTTGCGTGCATCATGAATGTGATTTATGTAGCTAGCCATTTTAAGTGCTTACCTTCAAATAGCGATGACTAACAGTAAGCTAATAATTGATCTTCATTTGATGTAAAATATATTTACATTACAACCTATCACAATGTAATCACTGCAATATAGAATTTTTTAATTTAAGCATACAAGATTTTAATAATT
This sequence comes from Siphlonurus alternatus, assembly GCA_949825025.1. Classification (NCBI taxonomy): domain Eukaryota; kingdom Metazoa; phylum Arthropoda; class Insecta; order Ephemeroptera; family Siphlonuridae; genus Siphlonurus; species Siphlonurus alternatus. Next base: position 8,492,819 of record OX463781.1, on the reverse strand, counting down.
ATGTATATAAATACAATTTACTGCGAGTTAGTGATTGATTCCAGAGAAAATAAGTAAATTAAACTTAACTTGATCATAAATATTCAGAGTAAAAAATTGTATTTTAATATAAATTGAAAGGAAGTCATTTCTATTGATAATAAATAAATTTTTACGTCTATTTATATTTATTCTAACTATTTCCTTTCTTACAAACTAAATGTAGGAGCAGACTCCCTTTTTTCTACACTTGAATAGAGACTTAACTAGCAACTAGCAATGTAATTGTATGTTGTTGTAGATGAATATTTTTATATTTTACTTGCGACGTGTCTGTATACTTTACCCCCTTGTGTCACACAAGTAGTCTAACAACTGTTGCACAACGCTATATTTAGCTTCAACAGGCCTTTCAAAGAATCAACAAGTAGAGAAGCAAGCAACAGACTGTAACACGCACGCTAACTTGCGGCAAGTGACACCTCGATTAATTTTTTTAACTTACATCACCAGGTTAATTAGTTAAACCTTGTCTTGAGCTATGGATATTATGGCATTAATTTTGTGATGATTTTTATTAAGTGTTTCGACTCTTGATGAAGATTTATGACTGTGGTATTAAATTAATCCCTAAAGCATGAGCTGTAATGTGTCCATCTTCTTAGTGAATTTCAGTTGTCATGAGAGATCGTGAATGGTGCTCCTGGTGACGCTGCAGTGGCGCACTGGCGGCGCAGTAGCATCAGCAGCAGTAGCAGAGAGCAGCAGGCACCCAGGCCACCGGGAGTAATTTATCGATCGGGGCTGAAAATACCGCTCGGCCCAGCCGCCGCCGCCGTGCCGCACTCCACGCCGTGCCACGCTCTCGGTGCTCCCCACTATCTCCCTGTTTTTCTCTCCCTGAATCGCTTTATTTCTGATTCTTATTTTGCAATTTTTTCCCTTTCTCCCTTCTCTTTGCTCCCTGCGTCCATACTTTTCCAACTTTCCTTCCCCACCTCAGAATTATTATGCTGACTACTGCGACTTCATGTCACCCTTACCAGACAACTCAACTGGTTTTATTTATTAAATGGCTCAACTATATACAATCGTCACACCTGCCCTGTTCTTCTGCAAACGTGACTATGTACTGTGGTGACCTAGATCACTTCCTCGTAAACATACAGGCTTACGGGGATTAGCTATTCAAACAGCTCATTTTCTGTTTATTGTAAGAGTAGAAATTGTTATTAATAGAAGATTTAGTGGTTATGTTGAATATTGGAATTGTTTTGATAAAATAGGAAACAATTAATTAAAAGTTTTGTAGAAATTTAGCACTCGGAAAAATTACAATTAGAGAAAAGTAACAGCTTACGGTATTTGCAATTTTGTAAAAAGTATATTATTATGTGACATACATTGGATTGCAAACATTAACCTTTAATTTCAACATATTCCGTTTTCAATAATTTACATTCATAATAGCATGATGAATAGTTACAAAGGAAAACAAACAGACCAATGTTTTGTAATTAAATATGCTGTACATGCATAATTATAGTTTCATCAAATTATAATAGAATTATTTTTCACGAATAATGTTATTAAATAGCAATATATTTCTACAAAGGAAATTTAGATTGCAGGAGTAAATTTGCATAACAAACATGACCATTAATTGTCATAGAAGCTTAAATTATAATAAAATTTTTAATATATTATAGTATATTAAAAAAGTTCTAATATTAACTCACTATAAATACAAATTTCAGTACACTTGGACCCACAGATTTTTTTGTATGCTTGATACTTCACAAGCAGTTTTACATTATTATATAAAGTATTCTCGAACGTAGTTTTAATTTTATTTTTTTACTCATAGTATAATAGATATTTGGTCTTTTGCGAATCATAAATTTTATAACGAGTCCCAATAATCCTATTATATACTGAGCGCCATGAAAAGTAGAAATAAAATAATAAAAACCTTTGCAATAGTTCTCTTATAGAGATAGATAATATATATATTTTCTATACAGTTTAATAATGAGTAAACACCTCTGTGCACCACGAACTTTAACCCTGCTTTGTTTGAGGGGATGGAGGTCCCACCTATAGTGAATCTAAAAACTCTGCTGGGATAGGCTGGGTGCTCTTTTCTTACCTCTCTGGAAATCACAATTTTTTATGAATCAGCTGTTATTGAAGCTGCAGTTCTATCAGAATTGAATATATGAGTTATATTGGAATTGTATCCAGTTAAAATAATATAAAATGAAGTAATTCATAATTAAAAGTTAATTGAAAGAAATATACTTCTTGCTGATTTTTTATTTCGTGATAAATGAGTTAATATTGCGCATTAAAATGTATCTAGTCAAAAAAACGTTGGTGGAAAATATACACAGAGGAGAAAAAATAAAAAGGAGTGCTCACATTTCATTTTTTTTTATCTATATAGCTCCCTTTCTTCTTCTTTTCATGATCTTCTTCTGTCCTATCCAATTACCCTTTTAATAAACTAAAATCCTTTTCTTCCTGTGGTATTGTGTCTTCAGCATGTATTGTAGAAAGTTGAAAGTTACGCTTTCTGGACAGATATTATGAAACCATGATAAAACTTCACATTTGGTCTAATGGGGACGCAAGCTATGTAGGAGGTGCTAGCCACATCTTGCAATTAATTGTATTCATTATTTATTATTTTTGTTATTGTTGTTATTATTATTATTTTTTTTTTGAAAAGGGGATGTACCCATGTTTTTATTTGGGATTTATTTCTCCTCGCCTCTTCCTACATGGTTATTATTATGATGAATATTTTTATTAATCGTTACGCCTTCTAAACTTTGTATCATGTGATTTACTACTGTTGCTTTATTAAATTTTGAGTTTAGAATAAGAAAATTATTGACTAATAATAATAATAACGTATCCAAAATTAATTTTGCCTCTTCTTCACTAAATATTAATTATTTTGATTAAGCTGAAAGTAATAATGAACTACAAGTGGCAACAACAACATAGTAATATCTAATTTCAAGTCTATAATACAATTACCTATACACTAAGTCACTAAGTATATATATCATACAACGTTTTAAGTTATAACGCATTTTGTTTTGTTCATAGAGAACGGTAAAGATAAATTTAGCTCGCGTACTAAAACCAAGGATTATAACATTGTAAAGGTAATAGAGGATATTGCGCTTACGTCATGTCCCTGGCAAGTAAGCAGCGCTGAGAATGGATAGAATGCACATACTAACATATAATATGCTATAGTATGTGCATATCATATAAACAAAGTGTATAATTATTATTATTTTTTTTTTACTTAACTAAAAAAATCAGGTTAAAATACTGTAAGATTATAGAACAGTACACGATAGAACTCGTAGAAAAAATATCGCCACCAAAAAATAACAATAATATATAATAATTTATTAATAATAATAAAAAAAATCCTTTCCATCGCAAAATTTTGTGTTGATCATAAATCATAACAATTATATTCACAGACTTTTGGGAGGAGAGGGGATGGGTGATGACTGATGAGGATAATTTGAAATAACGAAAATGTCTTCTTGTTGAGTAAAATAGTTTATGTTTAGATGTGTTCTATATGTTGTTAATTTAAAATCTGATTTCAAGACGACTCCAGATCAAGCAGATAGCATGCTTGTAAAATGGAATTAAGTCGCTACAGAAAGGCAAAAGAATTTGACAACAATATCGACTTATTGAATATTATTATAAGTATTCGAAATGGGAGAAAATAACTGAAAGATAATTCTTTTATTCATTGTATTTAAAATATTAAACTCAATTTGAAAAGCTTAAATTTATAAGAATTCTAATCAGATTTGATAAAAAAAATAGCAAAAATAGCAAACGAGTATTATTATCTATAATATAATCCATTTAAATTTTGCAGCTTTTCTATATAATTTTTTTTAATCATATCATTTTATATATTTTTTCTTTACATTTCAGAGAAATAATAAAATATCAGCTTTCCACTTTTTTTAAAAGATAAAAATAAAAGTAGAGAAAGTAGAGAATTATCTCATTGATATCAAAATGTTGAAAGTAAAATAAAAAATTCTTACTATTATATTACTAATATAGATTACTTATTGAAACTCACTTGTCAGTTAAAGAAAATACACTCCATTGAAAGGATGACGATATGAAAACGGATATTCCGTTCTCCAAAAGTGTATAATTATATAAGGTACATAATATAATACAAAATATAAATACAATAAACTATTATATACTTACATATACGTATAACCTTTTTCACTGTACCTTCACCTACAATTCTAGTCAATATAAATGGGGCACCCCAAAATTGCTGCACCAATTTCTCTGTTAACAACATGAGCTGTAACATTGATTAAAATGGAACTTTATTATTTAAATTTAAAAGGAGACAATTTTATCATTCTACTTGGAAAGTTACATGCACTCAAACGCTCAAACTATTCAGAGAGTGGTGATGTTCTGATGTATTTTTCTTTAATTCGATTTTAATTCAACACATATTCCTTCTCTCTTATCTCATATGTATAATGGTCGTACTATAAAATGTTTGCTGGATCATAAATAAAAAAGATATAAGCCATTTCTAAATTAAATTTATCTCGATTATTTTGTTTATATTTTCACAGAATCACTATAATTAATTTTTTATATTATAAACACATTTCCTCAGAATCACCTAAAACTTGATACAAGCAAAAATATACACGATACATTATTTAAATTGATAATGGGGAATTCTCTTACAACTCAAATTTTAATTAAACTACTATATTATGATAGGGTACATATTAACAATAAGTTTGACTTAAGTTTCAACTTTTTTAACTCAAATTTGGGGACTCTGAAGGGATTATTAGAATAGGGGCAAAGTATGCAACCCGCGCAAAAACCTGAAAATTGTGCGTAGAAACTCCCTAGTTAACACACAACAACTGCCTGATATCATAGTTTGAGCGTCAAGGAGTGATTGGCTATAAATTTTAGCAACACGATCGAAATCAGCGGGTTTTTCTACCCTAGTATCAATAGTTTTGTCTCTGATATCAGTTTAATTTAAGAGTGATAATCGAAAATATAAATTTATTGCAGGAAAATTTCGCCTGCTAGGCAGTTTCTACGTCACGTTTTGGCGCTAAATTCAAAAGAAGGACGATTTTTAAAAAATTCCCATGTCTCTAATTTTGAAAATTGAAACATTTTTGTTTTGGGACATTTAGTTTCAAGACATAGAGCATCTGAAAAAAAAAATTAAAATAAATGTAGGAGAATTCCCCATTTTTTCATTATTTAATTTTTCACTCCTTCTGGATAAACTTGTTTTAAAATATTTTTAAGAATCAAATTTATTGTGTAAAAATTGTTACAAGACGAGATATAATTATATTGTAACCAAGAAGAAAAGCGTGAGCAATATTATAAAGTACTTTATATGTTGCTCATTTAAAATCTCATTCCAGAGCAAGCAGATAGCATGCTCGTAAAATCAGTAAAATGTAATCCAATCGCTACAGAACAGTAAAAGAACTTGACAACAATATCGACTTACTGAATATTATTATATGTTTTAAATATTCGATAGGAGAGAAAAAAATGAAAGATAATTTGAATATGAATTTAAAATATTTAAATTTTTTGGAGACGCTTATTATATTATTATATTTATTAGAATTCTAATCAAATTTGATCCACAAATTTAAGTCGGTTTAAATTTAGAGCGGTAAGAGAATACATTTTCTACTAACTAGTATCAAAACCATATATAATATATAACCAAGCTATTGTACTACCGTTTTCTTGAATATGTCTTGTATACCAAATGCAGCACAGGTATGAATCGTGTGTTAGATGGAGGTAACAGCTCGAGCTAATTCACTCTGCAGTCAGCCAAGCAGCAATCTCCTCCCCCCGTGACATCGTACATTACACCGAGATGACAAATACACGTACGTCACTTGGTAAAGTTCAAAGTGTATGTAAGCTTGTCAAGACACACTCCAGTTAAGAACACATCATCATATTAACCAGGAAAACTCATTATCAAATTGAAATGTTACATAACAATGTTGTAATATGACTTCTGTTATAATGCCTCTGTTTTAACGTTACACTCAAAGCAAAATTGTATAATATAATACCCTCAGTGTTTTATTAAAAAAAAAAAAAAAAAAACAGAAACGTATTGGTTTTATAGCATGCAATTTTTTTATTATTATTATTTTGGAGCAAAGTATTTACTTAAAATAATACAATTTGAGTGTTTCATTTTAATAATCAATTTATATAATGACTCTTAAAATATTATAGATAATGAATACACTAAAATGGTCCAACAGGAATATGAGCTGCACTGATTTAATATAGATGTACTTTATTAATTATAGCTTCCAATTACTTGTTTATCATTACAATATATATTATGGTAGAGAAAATTATATTTTTCATTCTGTTGAGCTAGTAATTTGATATTTTTTAAGATCAAAATAAATATTTAACTATATATTTCATCATGGAGCTCTTATAAAAAAATCTTTTAGTAATTATGTAAATATTTATGTAATATGTTATGTAACATGTAATATTATCAGTATTATCCCCTTGCAACAGAAATCATGCATGACTATCAATCTTGTACCGTGACTTCCATTATGTTATCTGATAAAAATAAATCAAATTTTCATCAAGGTTATGATTTATGATGAAGCAATTTGGTCCGTTTCTGATTAGCTTGCAGAAGATAACATTATAAATAAAAGAAGTAAAGGTTAGAGAGTAAAATTTAATTTTGATAGAATAATACAATTATTTCAGTTGAAGTGTACAAGGAAATTTAAGATCAAAATTGGTTTCAAGTACAGTTGATTGGAGTTCAGTGAATCCTGAAACAAAATCAAATTAAAATTAAACATACATCAAATTTTCGTTGTATTAAAATTTTTAAATCTTTCAATCCTTATTTCCAATTACAAACCCTGTGTGTTTGTTACTGCGAATCAAAACATAAGAACATAGCCTCCTCAGAGGTAATTTATTTATTTGTATTGATTTAATATACAGTAAACAAGATATCCATGTGTAGTCACAAGTTTCTAGCAAAAAAACGAATAGTGTGATAAAATTGACATAAGGTCTCAAGAGATGCAGCAGTGTGAAACTAATATGTATGTTGCTGCAGAGACTGATAGAAACCAATAAGCTAAACGTAAGACCCGCGTGATGTAATATATAGTCTTTTGTAACATTAAAATCACATGTATTTCAAATTTGGTTCAATATTTTGTAAAATTTTATATCAATGTATGTTCAATTCAAAGTCTATGCCAATTACAATGAATTAATATAATTTTTCATTCAAAATATAGTTTTGAATTCAAACAATGATCTTCAATGCAAAAGATTAATTAAATATATAAAGTACATCACATCCACATCTTCGGATAATATATCTGTTACATTCTTTAACATTTAACTTTTCAATCGTATAAAAAAATCTCCTCCAGGCAAGGTTTTACATTTTTTTTATATAAATATAATGAAATTATAACAGTTGGGAGACCCGACAAGAACGCTTCAGCAGCTTACCAGCCATAAAAGCCACAACTGATGATGAAGTACCAATATTTCTCAACATCTAACCTCACACTCACTGATGATCTTGGATCCCCCCTCCTCCTCTTCTCCATTCAAGCACTCGCGTCTCAATCACGTCCATTCAATCTTATACCCTTACAAGCTTCAATGAATCTTTACAACTCTATCTTGATTAAAGTGTATTGAAAAAAGGAATGATTTCGTTTTTTTAAGAACACGAAATTTTTCTTGTCTGCTGGGTTTTAATACGAATAAATTTAATTCTGTAAGAAAATTTAATATGTAAATAATATAATTTAGATTTAGTTAGTTTTTTTTTTATTTAAAAATTCAAAACCAATATTTTATTACTATTATAAATATATGGATGGTATTAAGGCTGATGTTTGAAAAAATTAAGGAGTGTCTTTCAAAACTTAATTATATTTTATTTTATATATTTTTTTAAATTTTATGTATGTGTTGAGAGTGAAGCCACATAAGCAGCAATAATAGAAAATAATACCATGTATGTCGAACAGAGAAAACGAAAGGAAGTGATGGTTTTATTTTTCTTCATTTAAGAAGACTGTTACTGAAACACTAAAAAGTTGTTGAATATCCTTTAGATTTGTATTTAAAAAAAAATATTACAAAATATAAATTTCACAATATTTTTTTGAATAAAATTTCAGTAATTTATTTCAACAGTATAGTTTTAATATGATATTGTTTATTGATTAATTCTTTAATACAGTCTAATTTATATAGCTTAAATTTCTGTCAAATTTATATTATATTAACAAAGCTTTAATACTTTGTATTTGTGTATAAATACTTATACAGTATACAATTATATATTAGGAAAAGGGTATAGGTTTTTTCCAGGTTTTAAGACAAAGTAATATATACATTATATATTATACGTATAACATTATTTTTTAATTCCTATATCAGAGCAGAATAATTATTTAATTTTATTAATAAAAAAAAGAGATTTTGAATTTTGATAAGTCGATACCCTTTTTATAAAATTTAATAATAATAATAAATGACCTTATTTGTAAAAAAAAAAGGCGTAGTCAGGACTAGACAGTCTTATCAACTAAACCCAAACATCATATAATACAATATATAATATATATATACATATATATATATATATTACAATAAACTGAGACCTTAGATAAGATAATTACATGATAGTTATTAATGTTTTTATAAAATACAGAAAAAATTGCTACAAAATATATCACAATATCGTAAAAATGAAATAAAATCACAGGAAGAAATAACATCAAAAATTTTATCATCAGATATTACTGAGTTACAATTAGTTATTAGAGAGAACATGCAAGAAAACCTTCCTATTTAAAGTTAAACTTGCCTTTATTTGAGTTACGTGGGTGTAGCCTTGCAATCCACATTTTCGGGGTAGTCGCAAATCCCGTCCTTCTCGTCGAAATATAGACCCCCTGGGCAGCGAAACATCCATGCATTGTTGCTATCACATACGAAGTACTTTTGGCAGTCATAAGGATGGCTGAAGATCCCGTTGATCTCAGGGCACTGTAATGATAATACGTAAGTTACTAGCAAGTAAACTCACACCAACAATTAGTTTACACCAAGGACTATATACAAGAGGATGGCCTAACTTTTTTGCCGCCAACGCGCCACCATTTCCTCAACCTTATGACGTCACGACCTTTACTTTTCTAGCGCATTTGATTGGCCTAGAGTCAGCTACAAAGATACCGCGGTCAAAGATGCGCTTTATTAGCCATCTATCAAGCTGTCAAATCTTTGAAGTCCTCAAAGAAACCGCCCGAGCGCCCGAGCACGTGGCTCATTTAGCCGACTTCCCCGAAGGTTGGCGAGAATTTTCAAGTATCGAGGTTCTTCAATAAGTTGTCCTAGGCCGTTCTCCCAGTATAATGTCTAAATAATGTCTTTGAGTTTACACAAGGAAGGAAGCATTGCAAATTATGCTTTTAGATTTGTCCAGAGACGTACCCATAATAAAATTTTTAGTCAAATTAAAGAAAATAAATTTAATTGCAGCATTTTTTCCCCATCAACAGTATTTTTTTTTTAATTTTTAATCACGTCAGCTGTTGCATGTACAGAATGAGTCGGCAAAAAAATGTGAGCAGAACATCACTTGAGGGGCATTCAAATAAACTATAGGTCTGTTCGTAAATACACAATCAGAAAGAATCGATTATTTATGATGATCGAACCTTATGTTTCATGTACAGAAGGTTCATCACAAATAATCGATTCTTTCTGATTATGTATTTACATTTACGAACAGACCTTATTTTTGCAAAATTTAAAATTTAAATTAAATTCTTTTTTTTTTTTTTTAATTTAATTTTTAATTTTAAATTTTAATTTTTATATATTATTATAACTATATAAAAAAGGAATTCTTCTTTCTATGATGTGTACAGTACTTGACGTCTTTAAAAAAAAAAAAAGATGACAAACGCACACTTCTTTTTAAAATTTATTTAATATCTCTCGCTTATTTGTTTTCTGAAAAGTCTACTAGTTTTAGAGCATCTATTTCTGATGCAGATTACAATTCAGATAGCCGGTTCTCAAAATTTTAGTGTTGTTGCGTGAAATTGGTAAATTGTAAGATTAAGTTATTTACCTCAAACCATGCGGACGGTGTGGGAGATGCTGAAACAAAACAAATTTAGATTACGGTAAGTTGTAAAGAGAAAGTGTCTTGATATGTGCCATGAATTTACGGTGTAATAGATGAATGCCTGACGATCAAAGTGAGACATATTTATTTAATAATCTCATCCGTTTTTCATCTTTTCAAATGGTAAAACCTGTTTGTTGATTTCTGTAATTTACAACAATAAGCCCTCATATTTATGGCGTATGTAATTTTTGTAAGAGAGATTGATGTTACAATTTGTATTTATGTTTATACATTTATTTTTTTAGGCATTTTATTAGCTTTTTCAGCAAAAACGGAGTTGGAAGTTACTTTGATATTCTTGCTGAAAATGTAACTCCCTTTTTTGAATTGATTCTAACTTCAGGATTACATGATAGAGCTAGACGAATACCTTATCTCGTCTACAAAGTGAATAAAGTGTGCAACTCATCTGAATGACAATTTTAACCTATCAATTGCAGTATAAATTAAAACATTGACTCTCATTTCGAAGAAGAATTTATATTGTATTAAAATTTTAGAATTTTAGTGCTTGAGATGTTAATGAAGGAAATTACTATCGTTTTGACATTGAATGTACTTAAGGCTTCCTCGGCAAAGCTTTTCTTCGGTGAAGGGTTTAACAAGGAATGCCGAGGGCCAACACGTTAAGAGCACGAGAGAGACTTGAGCAGCAAGACTAAAGACGTGCGTCACCACTCCAGCGTACAGTCCTTTACAGAAATATTAACTCCACTATTACATTAAAATTAAGGTACATTTCTCAATTTGGAGAATATTAAATTTATTCCTATAAAAAAAATGACACACAAGGTCCATTTAAACAATGTTTAATTGCGACGTATCTTCATTATAGTCAAGTTCACAAGCAAATAATACATTTTAAATGGCGTTATAAAATGCAAACAGTATAGTCAATCCACGTCAAAAGAGATTATTATGTTAAGTTAACAAATTTTGAAATAATAAGTTGAAGATTTATTAAACTGTTTTCAAGGAAAATAATAGCAAAACGTGTAAGAAATCCAATAATATAAGTTAACACAAACCGCAACTGACCTCAGAACTTTTATTGCAGAAATGAGTAAAGGGTCACTCTGATTTTGTTCAGAGCCTTTAGAGCCCGGGAACTATTTTTAAAAAAAATTATTGAAAGTTCAGTTTTGCAGTGGCAAAGTCTTATCCTTTTATTATGGAGTTCTGTTTCGTTGTGTTAGAAAATTGATTTTCAATAATATATATATATATATATATATATATATATATATATATATATATATATATATATATATATATATATATTATATATATAAAAGAAAAAATTTCCGATCTCCAAAAAATCTGAAAAACATCGGAGTAACATAACTTTGCACCCTCCATCTATTTCTGCAGTAACAAAATTTGAGTTATTATAGGTTCTCCATTGTAACACCGTTCACCGTATCGTAATTTCTAAGTGTGTATTAAAGCTAAATTTAGCTTTCAAATTTCAACAGTTTAATAATGAGGATTATCTGAGCAGTGATTGTGATGACGTCATACTCACGGGTAACGTCTGTGGTTTCCTCCTGGGCTCCTGTGAACACAAAAGAACATCTTAAGTCCACGGCTGTCAGTCAATATTGAGCGATCGGACTACTGCCATATTACAAATATAGCTTTTCTATCTGCCATGATCTAACTTTAGACAGAAACCCATTGTGTATATGAAGTATAGTGAATATTTTTACAGAATCATATTTAAAATTATTGGAGTTAATAAGTTAAAGAGTCTAATTTTATGTCAGTTAATAAAATAAAAGTTTGATGATCAATATGAATGATTAAAAAATTCCACCGTTTTTTTAAATACATAATTACGGTGATATTGAAAACAAAAAATATATGCAGTGCTAGACCTGACTTAATATATAAGATATAACAATTATATATTATAACTGTAAATTTTATAATAGGGTATTGTACATTAATAAAATTTAGTATCTATATAGAAAAAAAGACAATGTACAATAAAAACAAATTTATTTTCTTTTTTATAGAAGATGTGTTGAAAATTGAAAAAAATAAAAAATTTAGGCTTATTAAACATGTTTATGACAGTAAAATTTACATTATATACCATGTCGTGTAAACTTTAAATCTTAGCAAGAGTTTTACTGCTTTTTTGTTTATAAGCATTCATGATGAGCAACAATCTTAAATATCCAATGAGTATTTTTCTTTGACATCCTTAATTAGTGTTGTCTAAATTATTTTACGGCTTATTGAATCTTACTGTTTGTAATGAAATTAAGTATATTATGTTCATATAGCACTAGAAACTAGATGGAACTTACCGCTAGAGCCGCAGTATGCGAGGAACAGACCTGCATCAAGAAAAATAGTTAATGAGAAGCTTTAACATTGACGACACAATTCTCTCAGCCAATGAAAATCTAGCGCGTGAACTGCGCGCGACGACATGTTCTATCAAGCTTCCTATCCTTTAACCCAGCGGTACCTGGTTTTTAATTTTTTTCGGTGGTTCTTATGAAGGGCAAGATTAATAATTCATATGAGCCACGGGAAAGATCACTTTACACGACATAAAAAATATTCGAGATTTTGTGCAGCATAGAATTTGAATGAAAAAATAAATAAGATTTTTCTCCTAACAAACCTTATGGAGCGATGTCAGAATGCGGCGCTGCGGCATTTTTAAGTTGAAGCTTGTCATTGCATAGTGCCTTCAGAAAAAAATCTTTTTTTTTTAATTTGTAGAAAAAAATAAGATTTTAGCACTATATAACTATCATATAAACGTGCAATGATCAAGAGTACATTCTTACAGATTTACATTCTACGACAAGGTATGCGTGTTTTTTACATTTGTTTTAGTTTTCAATTTTATTTACAAACTATATTCGTATACTAACATTTTCAGCTGAATAGAACAGTAAAAACTTGTTGAAAATGAAAAAAATGCACTTATTATAATTTAAGTGTGCTATCTCCAAACATTTATTTTTTTACATTTTTGACAACGATTATATTTATTGATATTAAACATGTAAAAATTTAAATGTTTAGAGAATGGTCATACCAGTTTTGATCTTGCAATAAATATGAAATTCACAAATAATTAAGGTTAAAATGAATAAGCACACATATATTAGGATTACAAAGTAGAAATCATAACACTGCTTGCTCCTCGGAATAGCACCATATTATGCTTACCGTTGTCACGTGATCTGTATGGATATGTGCATGGTGATCAAAAGCTATTTGACAAATTTATACTGGGTTTTGTTCTTACCTCCACAGAAATAAAAAATCTGGATATTTTAGTTCCTTTGAGCTGTATATTCAAAAGCATGTAAATTAATTGTCTAAACTTAAGTCCAAACTGTCAATGAATTTATCATTTTTTTTTTTTTTATGTTCTATTAAGAGCACTAAAACCATTGTTACCAATTTTGCTTCAACTTACCGATCATGAAGAGGGCAACGAGAGACTTCATTGCTGCTATCAGAACCTGACTTGAGCCCCCAGTGTCACACGCTCGCTTATATCGTCTCACCTGCTTATCTGATGCAATCTGAGTCATCAAATAGACCAGATTAGCTGAATGACGACCACTTTTATTTATGTACTCGTTAATAATTGCAGTCTCATTGTAATATCCTCTATTATTGTGGTTATGTAATCATTTTGGCATTCTTGAAAGATAAACATACTAAAATAGACTAAAAATAAGCACTGCATTTCTCAGTCTACCAATTTGATTTTTTTAGCTGTAAATTAAACAAATTACAGTATATTAAATAATAAATATGATATATATTATAATTCAGATGAAATTTCAAAAGATCATAAATTTTTAAAAAATAAAATTCATCTTTAAAGCAGTACAGTGTACGGTAAATTTATTTGTCTTATTCGAAATTATATACTTATTTATTTATACATAGTAGTCATATTACCAATGACAGGTAATCACGTTCAATGATTTTTACTGAATATACAGTTAAAGTTATTCAATTCTAAAAAATGTTTTAGCAGAACAATAAAATTTATTAAGAATAAATGTTTTAAAAGTAATATATCCTCTATAAAATTATATATATATATTTTTTCTTAGAAATATTGGTAATTTTCAAAAAATCTGCCTGCATTATAAATTGCTAGTGTTATACTTGTATTACAAACATCGAGCACGGAACTGTGATTTTTCTTTTATAAAACGAGAAATCTATATCTTATATTATATAATGTATTATTATAGGCTAAAAATATGGCGAAAACTGTGCCATTAAAAAGTTAATTGTATTAAATCTCATTCATTGTGATTTATTGACAGAATGGGTTGACGTTTTGAAACAGCTGCTCAAAGATCAAAAGAAAATTTGAGAAATCGAATTGCAAATATAATTATTTTTCAATTAATATTTATAAAAAAAAATCCTGGACTAAGAACAAGAACAAAAAAAGAAAAAGCAATGGACAAGAAATGGCTGTAATTACAATTGCTATAAGCTAGAAAAAAATTACAGATTTTTTTTTTCACTGTATCATTTTATTTAAAGAATTAAAAACACAAAAAGCCTTTATTTTATAGATAAAAAAATCACATAAAAAAGTAACGTTAAAAATTTCTGTATGCATGATTATAACTTAACCTATATATTACTTTTTAAAACTTAATTTCGTGTTGAATTTATTTTGATAAAAACATGTAAATATGGAACAGTTCTGTTGTTGCTTACCCTGTATTAGGGTAATCACACGCTTTGAGTCTATCATTGTAAACTAATCGTTCTTCAGTCCCATTGCTCTCTCTCCACACAGGACACAATAAGGTATCAGCCCTTCCATTGTACGCCACTATGTACTTGGTCTTGTCATCAGGGTCCGGGTACATATATTCAGTCGCGTTGTACCCATCATCTAACGACGTCTGCTCAGGTGTTTGTGGGAACAGGTAAATGTCGAACATGGCTTCACCGTTCACTATATTTATGTTTGACGGACATGCCATTTGAGCTGTACTGTTGATGCTAATCGGCAGAGTTACTGAAAAGAAAATAAACAATATTGAGTTACGAAAACTATTTTATAAAAAATTATCAAACGGGAGGTTTGTTCGTATGTGCACAGTCAAATCAATTCATATGTGAAGCAAAAATCAGATGAACTTCCTGTACAGGGAAGATAAGGAGCATCAAATAATTGATTATTTTCTGATTGACGAACCGACCTAATGAATCAACATTATTATACTAATTATTTAAATATAGACTCTTTTACAAAAATAGTATTAAAAATAAAAGAAAATATACATTTGTATAACATGTACATTAATAAAATGTAGACATTCACAGAATAAATTTACTAAAAAGATGTATACATATTATCATATCAAGTTTTATTTTACAAACATGAAAATATTCAGACTGGAGAAAAAACAAAATTACGAAAAGTACAAGAAAGTATTCCACCGGATCTAGTGTTAAAATTTCACATTTATCAAAACTAATTTTAAATGTTGCATTTCTTACTAAAGAACGAATACATTACAAAATATTAACTTAAAAAATTACTTACTTGTCAATTTTCCATTTTCAAACTTGAATGTTCCACTACCAGTTTCAGGTATGACTTGTATAGGATCTCTCATGACGTAATTAGGGCAAGTACTACCACCATGAGCAGATGGTGGGAAAGGAGGAGGTTGATTGTTAGGGGCAGGAGGAACGTTTGAGCCCCCAGTTGATGGATCAACAGGAGGTGGTAAATTAGGGCTTTTAGGGCTGGGTTGATTTTCAGGGGGTGAAGGATCAACAGGAGGTGGTAAATTAGGGTTTACAGGATTGGGTTGATTTTCAGGGGGTGAAGGATCAACAGGAGGTGGTAAATTAGGGTTTACAGGATCGGGTTGATTTTCTGGGGGAGACGGATCAACAGGAGGTGGTAAATTAGGGTTTACAGGATCGGGTTGATTTTCAGGGGGAGACGGATCAACAGGAGGTGGTAAATTAGGGTTTACAGGATTGGGTTGATTTTCAGGGGGTGAAGGATCAACAGGAGGTGGTAAATTAGGGTTTACAGGATTGGGTTGATTTTCAGGGGGAGACGGATCAACAGGAGGTGGTAAATTAGGGTTTACAGGATCGGGTTGATTTTCAGGGGGAGACGGATCAACAGGAGGTGGTAAATTAGGGTTTACAGGATCGGGTTGATTTTCAGGGGGAGACGGATCAACAGGAGGTGGTAAATTAGGGTTTACAGGATTGGGTTGATTTTCAGGGGGAGACGGATCAACAGGAGGTGGTAAATTAGGGTTTACAGGATTGGGTTGATTTTCAGGGGGTGAAGGATCAACAGGAGGTGGTAAATTAGGGTTTACAGGATTGGGTTGATTTTCAGGAGGAGACGGATCAACAGGAGGTGGTAAATTAGGGTTTACAGGATTGGGTTGATTTTCAGGGGGTGAAGGATCAACAGGAGGTGGTAAATTAGGGTTTACAGGATTGGGTTGATTTTCAGGAGGAGACGGATCAACAGGAGGTGGTAAATTAGGGTTTACAGGATTGGGTTGATTTTCAGGAGGAGACGGATCAACAGGAGGTGGTAAATTAGGGTTTACAGGATTGGGTTGATTTTCAGGGGGTGAAGGATCAACAGGAGGTGGTAAATTAGGGTTTACAGGATTGGGTTGATTTTCAGGAGGAGACGGATCAACAGGAGGTGGTAAATTAGGGTTTACAGGATTGGGTTGATTTTCAGGGGGTGAAGGATCAACAGGAGGTGGTAAATTAGGGTTTACAGGATTGGGTTGATTTTCAGGAGGAGACGGATCAACAGGAGGTGGTAAATTAGGGTTTACAGGATCGGGTTGATTTTCAGGAGGAGACGGATCAACAGGAGGTGGTAAATTAGGGCTTTCAGGGTTGGGTTGATTTTCAGGGGGAGACGGATCAACAGGAGGTGGTAAATTAGGGCTTTCAGGGGGTGAAGGATCAACAGGAGGTGGTAAATTAGGGTTTACAGGATTGGGTTGGTTTTCAGGGGGAGACGGATCAACAGGAGGTGGTAAATTAGGGCTTTCAGGATTATTGGGTTGACTCTCAGTGTCTGTCGGGAATTCATCTTCTAAAGTGGGCATATCATCGTGTTGAATACTATGATTAAATAGGTCAGTGATGCTTGCGGTGAGGTTGCTATTTATTACAGGTATTGATATGTTTTGTAGGTACAGGGCTTCCAAAACAGTATTAACAAGATTGGATGTGAAGTTTAGGATGTCATTTGAAGATTCATTTCCATTTCCTAGGCCGTGGCATACGCAGGTTGCAGGAGCAGCTCCTAATGGAAAGAGTGTTTTATTAAATGAAGTCTAAGGCAGCAAAAACAATTTTATTCTACATTGCATGGCTCTTGATCATATAAGGCCTAAATGTTTCTTTTATATCCTTTATGACAGAACACCTGAAAGTGTATATCTTTTCATCAGATGTCGTTCATTCAGTTTAAATGTGTTGATTTAATCAGTGTAGACATGTTCTGCTCGTATAATACGATACACTTTTGGTAACTATATTGTATACAATATTTCCTTAAAAAGACATAGGACAATGCAATCAGGAATGCATAAAAAGTTTTTGTAAAATATGTTAATGCGAGTAATGGGTAAATTTCCGTTTTCGGACCATCCCCTGAATTTATGAAAATTAAATAAATATAGACAGCCGCAGGGCAATTGCACCGGCAACATCGCACTGAGCATGGCTGGGCGGATTCAGTCCTAGATTGAATGGTAGTGTCAAGTGAAAATTTTCCGGCTTTCATAAGACCATGATCCACAGTCAGTAATAATAGCACTGTGATTTTGATATATTTATATTAATGTGATTGATATATAGTGTAAATACATGACATGTTTTCCATATTTTCCTAATTACCAAAAATAAAATTTCCAGTTACTATAAGACTATAATATGATTGAGTATCACCACGATTTTGATATATTGTATTAATGTGATTGATATAGAGTTTATCTTATTATTTATTTATTTATTTATTTATTTATTTATTTATTTATTTATTTATTTATTTATTTATTTATTTATTTATTTATTTATTTATTACATATCAATTTCTATATACCTGGAGCAATGCAATTATGTACAAAACTTTCCTGATTAATTCAGTTAACAATTCAATAAAATAAGATAGGAAATGCTAACAATATAGATTAATTAAAAATTCACGATACTCACGTGCATTTCCGACGTACCCCGCCAAAAGCAGTCCTAAAACAAATTTCTCATTATTGCAAACTCTTTCAGTATTATCCTGAAATTTGCATGAAGCGTGTAAGAGAGCAAAGCTAGGTTCGTGCACTGAGAATAATGGAGGCGATTCATGAGACAGATTCCGCCAGGCTAATTGAATGGCACTAAACGTGGTTAGTGAGAAAC
Source organism: Siphlonurus alternatus (assembly GCA_949825025.1). Taxonomy (NCBI): domain Eukaryota; kingdom Metazoa; phylum Arthropoda; class Insecta; order Ephemeroptera; family Siphlonuridae; genus Siphlonurus; species Siphlonurus alternatus. The sequence goes on along the minus strand of OX463781.1, from coordinate 8,474,077 downwards.
CTGGATAATTTCATGAATCGCGCCCAATATTTATACATTTATGACATTCGAAACTAATCAATATTTATAAAGATAAGTATTGAATTTTCATTCCTTAAACAGTTCGATTAATAAAATTGAACATTTTTTCATTTTCTTTTCAATCATGCCTTAAGGTAGAGATAACTCCGAACAGCTATTCGACGTACCCTCCTTTGATTAATATTTAAACCTTAGCAAATTCACAAAAATTTTGATTTCTTTTTTTTCTTTTTTTTTTTAGAGACATATATAATATATTATTATGTGCCTAAAAGCCATAGAAAAAAATCCAAAACAATTTAACGAGAGGATTCTTTTATTTTTTTTTTTTCAGCATAGGGCTTTCCCATGGAGAGAAAAACAAAGAACTTATCTAAAAAAAATCGGCTATATAGTTAAATTGTTTTGAAACTTTTTCTGTGGCTTTTAGGCACTAATATCTGCTTCTCAAAAAAAAATTATAGAAATTTTGTGAATTTGCTAAGGTTTACATGTTAATCAAATGGGAGTACGTCGAACAGCTGTTTGGCGTTATCTTTACCTTAATTACAGAAGAAGTAAATAACTAAATATATGTAAATAAATTAAATATAAAAGTTAATATTGCTTGATGAGTAAAAGTATATGTTTTAAGAGGAGGATGATGACTATAACTGAAATATATTTATCGATAATTTATTAATATCTCCACTCATTATTGCAAAAGAAAAAAAAATGTCAGCACCCTCCGCTTTCTAGGAAAACCAACAAATCCCGACGGTTGATGTTAAGGTTTTTTTACGTCAACCGTCGGAACCTGCTGGAACTCCTAGAGGGTGGTGATGTTTGTGTGTGTGTGCAATAATTTGTTTGACATGATTTTTAAATTAATAAAAAATTTAAGACACCTTCCTTTAAATATGTATAAATAAATTAAAGTTCATGAATACAATGACGTGTTATTATACAAATATATTATAACTGACTTACCAGTAAATACACACCACTCTTGCAAGAAAGATTTCATTTTTAAAAAAACATGCAAGTTTCTACTTGAAGTAGCTTTATACTATCCTCATTAATTATTGCTTCACTTTTATTGCCTGCATGTGCTTATAAGCTCCAAAATATTATAATGTATAAATCTGTTACTGTCGCTCCTCTTATTAGCTTGTGTTTTCATCAAACGCACGCCTCGCCATCATAAAGTCATCGTCTTACAAAAACAGTCTGTTGATTGAGAAACTGACGTGATGATGCATGATAAAGCACAGAGTTGCGTTTAAAACTTTTTATTTCTTAATTCATTTTGCTTAGCAATGACTATTTTTGTTACAGCGGGATTTAAGTGACTGATTATAATATAATTGTAATTTCAGTTTTCTGTCGGTCATCATATAATTTTTAATTTGTAGCCTTATGTTAAATTTTACTACTTACTATATATGTATTTTCAGTATCACTTATTCGGTGGAAGCTAAAAAAAAAAAAAAAAAAAAAAACCCCTCTCGTGCATAAGGAAAATGATCAATTATCGACCATCCTGATTGAGTTTTTCATGGTCCCTCAGTTGCAAATAGACAAATGCTGTGACGTATTGTTATGCAGTAGTGTGCAAGGCCTCTCTTGCTGGGAAAGGATTCTCAAAAAAATAAGAAAGAAGGAAAATACATTAAATTATTACTATTTATTTGTAGAAATATTTAATTTCCATTGATTTTTGATTTTTTACAGTACGTAAATATCACTACAATAATTAAGAACAAATTTTATATGCTATAGATATGTTGAAATAGAAAATTAAATACTTTGAAATTTTTGTTTTGAATCAAAATTGAACAAAATATTCATGCATGGTTTCTTTAGGCCACATTAGGCGCTTGAATGTGACGTAGGATTTGGAGTTTCAATGGTCGTTAATTGGCATCCTTGTTGATAGAGCTACGCTATGTATGTTTTATATAAGCATAGGACAAAAAAATATTTAATAAATAAATAAATAAATAAATAAATAAATAAATAAATAAATAAATAAATAAATGAATAAATAAATAAATAAATAAATAAATAAATAAATAAATAAATAAATAAATAAATAAATAAATAAATAAATAAATAAATAAATAAATAAATAAATAAATAAATAAATAAATAAATAAATAAATAAATAAATACATTGTAAGGAAAGAAATTAAAATTCTGAGGTGAGCAAAAGTCTGTGAATTTAACTATAAACATTTTGTTCACCTCATATATTTTTTATTTTCATTTTAAATAACTATTTTACTAACTTCTTTCAATCTTTTACCTGCATGTAGAATTCTCTACCACTCCACCGACATGGCGGCCTGCGTGTGCATGTTTTCTCTCATCTCCTGATTGCGTTGCTCATGCAACCACCTTATATGACACGGTAAATTTATATAATGGTATTTAAATTTATATTTTTTATTGTTCAATTTTTAATTAAAAAAATTGGTCTAACATTAAAAGCACGTAAAACAAAATGTAATAACAAACCGATTAGCTCAGTTCACGAAGGAAAAGTAGCAATTTTATTTCTAACTGCGTTTAGTGTCGATCAGCCTAGCTCATTGACAGTAATCGCAATTTGTGAGAAGCTTGGTTATTTTCCTGAATTTTGCCTAATTATAAGAAAATAGTTCAAAAATCAACAATACACAATGAAAATAAAGTCATAATATAATTAACTTCTATTTTATTAACAATATGTTTTTTTTACTTTTAAAATACTATTGATTAAAAAATTTACTTCTGCTTTTAAGTTTCTTTTCAATTTTTTTTGTTGAGTGTAATTTTTCTTTTAAATATTTATTAATTGTTTTAAACTTATATAAATTCGTCTTTTGAAACTTATTATGGTCATATATGCAAGCTGCATGCTTTTTATCAATTCTGTCACTACATTGACAATCATGGTTCCAATGTCGCGCTGGACGTTTTAAAAATTCCCGCGATACAACGTCACATTTACATTTTTTATTTTTCTTTGTGTTGAATACTTTACGACGAAGTCGGCAGTGTAAAAACGGAGGCACGTACATCGGAATAAACGGATGAGACCTGATTATCCTCACTGGTTCTGACTGTGTCGTGTGCAGTAGTTTGAGATCACTCTGTCTTGAAATTTGTGGATCAGGTGTAGTTATCACTTCATCATCATGCATTCGGACATCATTAAAGTTTTCAGGATTATTTTCGTATAAATCTGGATCTAATGTTGTCATAAAAGTGGGAGGAATTGTATTTTTCATGGGATCATTTGGATTCGTTGTGACGTCATTTGTAGTGGTAACAATTGGGGTTGACAATTTATCTTCGTCATTTCCATAAACTGTATAATTTAATTTTGTTGTCATAAAAGTGGGAGGAATTGTATTTTTCATGGGATCATTTGGATTCGTTGTGACGTCATTTGTAGTGGTAACAATTGGGGTTGACAATTTATCGTCATCATTTCCATAAACTGAATAAGTTATTTTTGATTCATTAATACATTTAATTATACTCGGATATGTAGTATTTAATTTTTTTAATAATTTCTCATAAATATTTTCAACAATATTTTTATCTCCATAGCGTAAAGTATCAGTGATAACTTGTACCATTTGATCATTATTAAGAAGGGGGTATTTTTTTATGAGATTATCTGACGTTCTCTTATAATTTAAAGCTACATTTTCAGGCCAGTCACACACTTGTATTGCTGGGTTAAAAATTAGAGGATAGCTGCATTCCATTTCCACTGGCTTTTTCCATGAACACATAATGAATTTTGACTGGTTAATGGCATCAGCGTAATAACCAAAATTTTCTGGACATGTGAAATTGAATGTGTTGTTTTCCTGTGCAATGTTAAGGGCTGAAACGAAAAATTTATGGCTTAGAATTTGATATTTCAATAAAACTCACCTTAAAAAAATCATAAATAAAGGTTTAATAAATATCCAGGAATCTTCTTGGTACTTTTATATATCAGTTAATTCAGTTTCCTGGGTTGCTGATATAGTCAGATACATGGTTTTACTGAATTAAAATAAAACTAAAATATATTTTAATAATGAACTTAAAAATAAAAAAAAATAAAAAATACACACAACTCAATTTTTGTGCTGAAGAGTATACATAATATACTATATGCTAGTATAATGTAACTTCAAAAAGTAAGAAGCTTAAATTTAAAGCTTAATGAGCAATTACTTTAGAGTGTTTATTGTTTTTTCTCATATTCCCATTAAAATATTCTATGATATACTGTATTTAGAAAGAAACAAATAAATCATAAAATATACAAACTATAAACGATAACAAAAAATATGTAAGCTATTTTTACAAAATAAAAATAAATAACAATATTTAACAAGTGTTTGAGCAGTTATTTGACATGTGACATTTTCGCATTAATTGCATTTTGTGGTAATATTTGCAGTTATTTAAAAAAAATTAATGTATGTAACTTGAAATTAAAAAAAAATGAATATTAGTACATAAAAAATATATATCATAAAAGACGCATATAATTATATAGAATAAGTAATTAATCACAAAAAACAAAATAACATTTTAATATAATACTTACGGCAGTTTAAAAGAAGCAATATGACTGTCCAACTTCCTAAAATTTCCCGTGCTTTCATCTTGCTGATCCTTAATGTCTCGAATGACAACACTTATATGGCAGTAGAGGCACCAAAGGTCCCAAAGGGCCGGGTGATTGAATCATATTGCAACATAATTATATCATCAAAATATTGCACGTCCCTGGGAGTTTGTTTTAAGTACTTACCGCACCCCGTGTTACTTAACTTGCTATGTAACTCAATAGTCATGACTAAACTATAATTATTGTTTATCATTGCACAATTAATTGTTATAAGAATGTCAATGGGTCCTATAATGGCAAAATTGCAATAATAAAATAGAAATTTTTATAGAAAATTATTAATGAAGATTCAGTGGTTATATTTTTTCATAAATATATTTCAGTACAAATTCTTCAATAAATAATTTGCTTAATTTTTGTACGTTGTAAAAAAAATGCTAATTAATATTGGTAATATCTACATTAGGGCATGAATTAATTGTTTATAAGCATGTACACAACTATTTACACTGTTAACATCATGTTTTGTTCATTTACATAAATAAATATTGTTTAATATTTTTAAGTTTTTATAATATGTATTTTATCGCTTTGAAATTTAAAAGCCATATATATTTTTATTCTTATCTCGCCTAAAGTTCAGACAACGTGTTATGCATAAATTTGTGTTTAGTACACAAACACCGTGTTGCATGCGTCTCTAAATATTTTGATGCTCAATATATATTACCTAATTATAACCTATATATCGCCAATGATTATGATAAAAAATATAATATATATATAGGTGAATTTATCTATAGATGTATTTCAAAATGTTGTGTTCAATCACATTTTGAAGACATTATATCAAGAAGACAAAAATATGAACAACACTATTACACTTTGCAATTATGAGTCTATATTTCTATACTGCATGGTATTGTTTTTTTTTCTTAATTAATATTAGTATTATCTTTTTTAATTCTTTCTAAATAATTGACTGAAAACACGAGCAAAATTATACCTTATCATATTTTCCGATTTCTATTAAAAGGATAAGCAAATTATAGCTATACTGATTTTTTCTTAGAATGTTCAAAAGCGGATTTTGAAATTAGTAAACATTGAAACGCAACATTCAAAATTTTTGACGTGCTTTGCTTTGGGCACATGGGCAAAAGAAAATAATGACAATAAACAAAATTATATTTTTATAATATATATTTTATCTCACATTACATGCACTAGCATTATAATATATTAAAACAATTAAATTGTTATTGTTACTTTATTTTCAAATAAACATTTCTGTGTCCGTGTCTATAATAGAAATATAAAAATTACATTGCATCGGGGTATCCACGATAAGGAAAAATGATCAAAGATGCGCACGCAGTACAATTGCGAGCTTAGCTATAATATAAAATGGTCAAAATGGTCATAAGATAAGGTAGTTAATTATATATAATGTATACTGTAAGTTTTTATTATTTTTAATATTTTTACAAAGCTGATACAGTAAACAATATTTACATTTAATTTCATATTTAATTTGTATTTGAAAAGAGGTATAAAGTTTGTAATATAATGAAATAAAATATTTTATTTTGATTTTTATGAAAATATTGATAATAACAAAATATTGTTGAATAATTTTTATTACAAGTAACGATTTTTTATAAATTTAATATTAACAAGAAAATACAAGTTCAGTTTCTATAGTGTATGCATAAGTATGTACGCGTATAAAATAACAAAAATAATTTAATTATAATAATGTGCATTTTTCATTTGAAATAAACAAAACGAAGTATTCATAAAATAAGCACCCTTGATTTTTTTCAATAATTTCCAAACTTAATACTCAAATTTTGATACTTTTATTAAAAAAAATTAACAAATATGAAAAACGATTTATGCATTATAAATTTTATGCTTTTTAATAGCGACAGTTACAATATTTATCAAATTTATTTTGTAAAAGCTTTCTTGTCCTCTTGTACTTCCTTTGAAATTTTTCACTCTCTTGAGATAACTCCATTCTTGCTCTATAAAGATCGTCGTCAAACTGAGGGGTATCGTCCACGTGGTTCTTGTATTGATCTTTTGGTTTTCTTTTGGTGGATCCCCACCTGCTTCCATATCGTTCATCCTCCCCACCATCGTCATCAAGGTACCTAAGTCCGATATCGCGAGTTTCCTCCTCCTGGAACTTTGTAGCTTCACGCGGATGCTCGTTGTAAGGGTAAACTGGAAAATCAACTTTCAAGGGTGCATACAAACTGAATGTTATTGGTTTTGGAGGTTGTACGTTATTATTGAAGTTAGTATCAGGTGTCTCCAGCCAGTGCATTCCTGAATTTTGGTTCACATTTATTTGACTCAGTAATTTATTTAAATTGTTGTTATTTTTTATTTCTGAAATTTGTTGTTCTATTTCATTTTTAGGAAGTGGGTACTCATTAATGAAATAATTATCTGACTTTGGTTCAAAAATGTAATTTTTTGTTTGTTTCTTCTCTCCAATATCATGTTTCTTTGCTAAAACGTATTCGAGGATTTGATTAATAAATTTATTTGGGATGTGTTTTTTATCGTTTTCTACCAAATTTTCAGCAGTTGCGCTCTTTTCATTTGGCTTTTCAATTAAACCAATTTCTTCTGCATTGGAAACAGAATCTGCTTTAAAACTATCATTATTAAAACCAGTGTCGGTAATATTTTCTAGTATTAAGTCTTGCTGCAAATTATATTGTTTAATTTGTTCATCATTCATGTCCTCGGTCGCATTTTCAATTTCATTTAAATCTGGACCAGAAGTGCTCTCTTCGACTTCGTTCCCAAGAGTTCGTTGCTCAACGTTGTTTACAAAGGTTTCTTCGTTAGTTTCTTGCGTTACACATAATTTTTGTTCTGAATTAGTTAAGCTGTGTCCTACAATGCTTTCCTGCGTATTATTTTGTTGAGTTTCGAACCTCGTGCTAACGTTACTGCTTATCAAATCTGATTGTATCTCAGTCTGGTTGTTATCACAATCAGTGCCACTATTTAAACTATAAGTTTTTAAATTTTCATTGTTATCAGATGTATAGTTACGTACATCACCTCCATACACACTATTAATAATTTCTTTTAAATCAGTTGTTTTATTTTCAACGTTATTATCTTCAGTTTTAAATTTACAATTACTTACTAAATTATGACTTTTCATAAGTAAATCATTCGCTTCTTTCAATTTAGAAATTAAAATTTCAATTTTTTCTACAGGATTTTCTCCATCGTCGCCAGCGATAAATTTCGTAATTTCGTTGTCATTCTTGGCTGCATCACCGAGGTCCTGAGGTTCCTTCTCATCATCCGCACATTTCCGACGCAGGCAAGGCCAGTCACATACCCTGATGTCAGGGTTGAAGATCAGAGGATAGTCGCACTCTTTTTCAACAGGTCGACCCCACGAGCACTCGATGAATTTTGACTGGTTGTCGGGGTGCGAGTAATAACCAAAACATGTCGGGCATTTAAAGTTGTTGAGAGGCTTGTCGTCACAAGGATATGAAAGTAAAAAGGCTGTAACATAAATAACTAATTAATTATTTCGATATTTTAATCTTTGGATTGTTTTATATAACAGATAAACTTCATGGCGCGAGAAAATTAACTAGGTTTCTCAACAGCCACGGTTGGTGTCATTGATACAAGCTGTCAATGAACGTAGTTGGTAAGAAACGTGGATAACTTTCCTCGTGAATCGCGGCTAATAATTTTAGATATTACTTCCAAACAGCTCTTCCATATATGCGATTAAGTTTATTTTAGAATAATTCAGTAACGACCCTTCATGAAAATGGAAGGTGTTTTTTTTTTAAACTATAATACCACTGAACTATAACATAACACTCTAAATTATCAATGAGAACATAAAATCAATTAATGGACAAAAGAAAAAGTTAACAAATGTTCTGCTAACTGAAAATATTATGCTCATTGTATGATGATATAAGCAATAGGAAGGTAAACATAAACACTTACGGAGGTAGAGGAGAATTGTGATGGCAACAAACAGTGACTCCCTCGCCCACATGACAACGTACTGTGACTTCACAATGACTTGAATGTGTGGGTGGGCAGCCAATATAAACGACCTTCCAGGAAGTTCGAGTCGTGTCAATCGTCACGTTTACGTGCGTCATTGTTTACAGCAAAATGTCTCACGTAATTTTAGTAATTAATTAAATTATTAATTAAATTTTAGCCGAGACTGTAGAACTTTATCGTATAATATAAACTTCTTAGCTGAAAAACAATCAAAATATGTATCACGTTAACTCTCAATCAGTATACTATTTCTGTCACATAACAAATATATTAAATAGTTTTATCAATAAAATAAAAAAATTAAGTTCTACCGAGGCATTGTGGGTAGGTGCTAGTGTAAAATTTCACTTTCGTAATAACGATCGAGCTCAGCAAAACAGAGAAAATGAAACCACACGAGACATGTGGAATATAAATGCTAAAGTGTATAATAACTAAAAAAAATTAAAAACAGCATATTATTATTTATTATATATATATATATATATATATATATATTATGTTTATTTTCTATATCTTCATCATTTAAGTCAAAAGAATTAAAAAAGATTATGAATTATATTGGCACAGTATGAAGTATGAATGAAGACGCAAATAGAAATTATTCTTATTCCTCTGAAGGCATGAGGGTGCAATTTCATGGGTTTCATTTCTTTGTAATAATAACAATATTATAATTTATAATGCTGCCAACATTGCTCGCTTGGACGTAATGTTGTCAATATGTATAACCCCTTAAGTTCCATGTATTTTTGTATTTTTATTTTTTTTTTTATTTATAGTTAGTTAGTTATTGTGAGGCAGTATTTGTTTATTTGGGCAGTTTTGTACTATGATAAGATAACACAACATTCATTATCATTTACATTGCAAAATTTGCATTGTTTGCTAATAAATTAATGATGCGTCACTCAAAATGTTTGTTATAATTTTATTGTTTACTAATTACTTGTTTTTTTTTCTTTTAAGCACGTTCAAGTAGCGTCAAAACTTGTGCAGTATGTGAAAGAATTTTATTGTTTATAATACCATAATTCATTATGAGCTCATAAGCCGATTATAACAATTATTATATTATGTTTTATAGCAACTAGCAAAATATGTGATTCATTTATAAAATTAAAATGTATTTGCAATTGTTCTTACAGTATTTATATGATCCGCAATTAATTAGTTCAGACTGATATATTTTTTATAATTTATTTTATGTGCTTCATGAGAAACCTTAGTATATAAGCGAAGTTGTAACTTATAGTAAACTTTTTCCGTCTTAATCTCAACATTAATAAGGATTTTCTTCACCGATCTCACAAAGCTAGATGAATTAATCAATTTACAGTATTTAAAAACTTCTTTTTTTTTTAAAAAATAGAACACAAAATGGTAAAAACGTATAATAACCTAACTAAACGATTTATAATCTTTTGTCATGCAGTCAGTATAGGGGTGAAATTAATATGTTTGTGTATAAAAAGAAATTGAAAAGAGTAGTTTTTTATTCCTTAGGAATATAATATATTATATAAATAACGTGAACGATTTTACTTAAAAATAAACAGTATATTACTGATTATGTACCGACAATGAGTTAAGTGTGTAATATTGACGCTCTATTATAATATAATAGTGTGCTAATAAATTTCTTATTTGTTGTAACTCTAATTTTTATATTTTTTGTTGCGACAGCATTATTCCACTTTTGTTTATTAAAAGATTAAATTTCACTAATGTATATTTTTTATATGATTGTAAACATAAAAATAATAAATTTAATGTTATACTGATATATTTTTAAGCAGTAAAATATTAAAATACTTCTAAAAAATATCAATAAAATATTTGAGAGGAAAATTAATAATTTATACATTATATATACTATCTTTATTTACATTAGAGAATATAAGTAATTTTAAACATATAATATAATATGGATAAATTACATTGATATGCCCCTTAAAGAAAACTTTAAGACTCCATTTAGCACTCACTTTAAACTTATTATGACTTGAAGACAAGGGACTTTATTAAGAGACCTGGCGTGCATGCTGCTGGATAACTACTAGCTGGTCAGACGAGGCACGATGAATTGTTGCTGGAGGAACAGCTCTTGGTGTGGGGGCTGAAGAAGCGGCCGGGCGGACAGTTCATGGTCCGGGGTTCGCTGCCGTACAGCCCCGGGGCGCACATCACAAAGGAGGAGCAGTCAAGCCGGTTCAACAAGATCACCACCAGGCTCTCGTCGTATCGATGCTCCTCGGGGCACTCGGAGGCCGTCGTGTTCACCACCACGGTGAACGAGTTAGCTGGCAAAGGGACGCCAATTTAGTGGCAGTATTGTGGTACTAATGATTTAAAATTTTGTTTGCAATGGACAACATACATATAAAAATTATTTATTGCAGAAATGAATAGAGGGCACCAAATTATGCAACTCTGAATTTTTTCAGATTTTTTTTAGACCCAGAACTATTTTTAAATAATTATTGAAAGTTCTGTAAGTTAAGTTAGCACCCCTGAATCCTTAATAAAAAGGGTAGGACCGAGACGCCTATTGACACCTCCAGAGAGCGTGGCTGCACTTTCAATAATTATTTGAAAATAGTTCTGGGTATAAAAAAAAAAACTGAAAAATTCAGAGTAGCATAATTTGGTACCCTCTATTCAATTCTGCAATAAAAAATTTTCATGTTTGTTGTCCATTCAAAACTAACATAGAAAAATAGTAACTATAAATTTCGTGTTTTAGTTGAAATTTTTTAGTTATATTTGCTGGAGATTTGGGTTCGAGTCCCACCTTGGAAAGACTTTCAATTTTGTGATGCCAATTTTCTAATTAACATAAAAAAAAGTTTAAAGGTATTCAACTTCACATTATTTGTAAGTGTATGAAATACGTGGAGGTTGCAAAATTAAATTATAATTTACTGCAACAGTGAAAAACAAAAACAATGAGCGATTTCATCACATGATAAAATTTAGAACAGAAATTTTAACAAATTTTACTGCACATAAAAATAAAATTCTTACCTGCTCTGTTTGCAACAACGCTAATAGTATTTTTCTCATTTTTCTCTTCTAGTTCGCTCTCTGAATTCAGAAAAAAATTATTTAGTCAATTTTAATTTTAAGTACATTTCATTTTATAAACGTTATATAGTTAGCGTTATCTATTAATTAAAATATTTTACTGCCATGTTCTTGATTCTCAGAGTTAACAATACAGTACTTAAAAAATTTAATTATTTTTAATTATTTTTTTTTATAATGAGCTAAGTAATTAAAGAGATCGTAGATTATTTCAGACGTTCGTAAATAATAAAAAATCCTGATAAATTATATTACATTTTAAATAACAGAATTATTAAGTACAAATAGAATTGATTACATACCTGTCGTACTTGCTATTTCATCAGGTGTGTTTCCTTGGGTACTCTCCTCTGTACCAATCTCTAATATGCAATTTTAACAATAATAATATTTTTTATATAAATTTCAAATGTCTAATAAATTATAAATGTACAATATTTTATATAAAAAAAATACCACCCGATTGAACAAATCAAATGAGGCGTAACTTTAGTTCCAGCTTATCTCTGTTTATTTTGATAGAAAAGAGCTGGTCTAAAATTAGACTACATCTATTTTTGGGTGTAAGTATTATTATTTTTTTTATTTTACTCTTAGAGGGAGAATTACAACATTTCATGTCTAACATCACAACGCATGCAAACATTACAAAAAAGTAACACCGTGTTGTAATATTAAAATGGTAGAGTCCTGAGTGCCAACTAAAACTCTTCACTACTCACCTATTGTGTTTTCTGCACTGTCACCAACCTTCTCAGTTTTGTCTTCAATGTTGCTCACTGGAAGAAAATCAAATAACCATTTATTGATCAGGACAACTAAATTTTAATAATAATACCAGGCATCATCAGCACAGATTTAAAATTTTTGCAAATACAATAACAAAAAATAACATTTACTATCAAACAGACATAATATCTAATAAAAAATTATCTAATATTTACCTGTTGTGTTGTCTTCTAAACTTGTATTATTTTCCACCGCACTTCCTTCAGTAGAGTTTGCTAAAAGACACAATGTCTTGAAAAGTGGAAAGTATGTTTATTTTTTATTAAATATTTTTAGAAAAAAATATGAATTATCCCGTTGTGAATAGCAGTTGAATATTTAAAAATACAAATTCAATGAAAAAAAAATCTAAAAAAAGTGACATCATACCTGTGATATTTGATATCCCATCGATTAATTTTTCTTCGTCATTATTTTCTATTTCGTTTACTGAAATTGAGATAGCACCTATTTATTTAATATTATAAAATTTACCTGCGAACAAATCATGTTGTTTAGTTGTTATTATATTATATTATATACAATTTTTTTGCTCTTTAATATTAATTTTTTTATTAATTTTTATTTCTTTTGCCAAATTGGATTGCTTACTTACGGAATAACAAAGTACATATATTTTTTCATAAAAATGAAGGATTTTTTTCTATTCCCTTGTGTAGTGTTATTTTAACGCAGAGATAACATTTTGATAAAGAAGCTACCCAAAAATATTCTGTTTACTTACAAGATACGCTGACAGCAGTGAAAATCACAATTCCTGCAAACCGAGGAAGTAGTTTCGAATTAATTAATTGAAAATTATTAATATCAAAATTTTTGGACAGTTTAGCTTTTAATTAGAATCACGAATAATTTTTTTATCGTAAAATGAGGCTTCGTATCATTAAAATACGAACAAAATTGTATTTTGAAGTCTAATTAAAAAAATAGTGTGATCAATTTTTGTTTTTTAATTTATTATTTCATTATAAGATTTTGCTGTGAAAGTGCCATTTCTTTGATATTTTTTTTATTATAAAAATTTTTAATTATTTTTTTCTCTAATTTAAGTATAAATTTATTGACTATAGCAAAATTTAAATTTTATAGAGTTGAATATTCTAATTAACTTGTAAAATAAATAATAATTACTACGGTAAATTGATAAAATCACAAATTCAAATGAATTGACATGCAGGTTCTTTGAAAAAAAATTTTTTTTTGTCATTTTATACTAAATCTTTATATAAAAAAATGTAAATGACTTGCAAATAATCGATTCATAACAATTTAATTTTACATTGTAACACTTACCTGTTACAATGAGCAACAAGTTAGAGGCCCGAGCCATCGTGCTAAATGTTGTTTCTTCATAAAGACTCCTGTTTAAAATAATGAGCAGAGTCTTTTATAACCTCAGCTTTGTAGCCAGGAAACAAGCATAGTTTAGCGTTTTGTTGATTGTTTTTGTGTTTTTAGAAGCAACAGGAAAAGACGGACTTTTTAGTTGTTAATTTTATAACATAAATAACATAAAATAATATTTATTTAAAATGTTGTAAAAATAAAGTTTAAATAATTTGTTTAAAAACCACACATTTTTATTCAGTAAAAAATAGTACAATATTTGATGAAAGTGTAATTTGGATACGATTATGTAAAATGTTATGCTGTTCACACAGAGGTAAACAGTAAAAAATTCACGGTTAGTATTAACCTAACCCAAAGACATAACCGTGGTTAGTGATAAACCTGGTGATTTTCCGGACTATCTCCTTCATGAAACAGGACAATTTTTTTAATAAAAATTTTAATTTCAATGTACTATACTATAAGTTATTTCAATATACTCTACATGGTATACAACTACTTAAATATAAATAACTTTTGAGCTAATCATAAGAGATAACTTGTTACTTTTTTTGCATAATATTTTTCAATATTTTGCCTGACAGGATTTTATTTCCTATAATATAATATCGAAAAAATGTGCATGGCTTAAAAAAATGCTGCTTCTGATGCATTCAGCTATAAAACTATCATCTCAGGAAATGTTTTTTATAAATGTTCTAGCATTACATCACGGTAAAACATAACATGCAAAATGTAATAAACATAATTATTATTAAATTTTTTAGTACAAAATATATATTTTGTTAATTTACTACGTTATTTAGCAGGCTAATAAGATTATCATTAGAAAAAATGAAAACACGTACATTATTAAGAAGCCATTCAATACTCTATATAGCTATAATTGTATCTATTAATAATACCTTTTGGTAGATTTAAATGCAATAAAATCATAAAGTTATTGGAAAAACAGTAAAAACAAGAATTATCTACTGACCAGTAAATTACCAATAGCAGTAAAATTCAAAGTGAGGTTGCAATTCAGACCAATTCATTGTTACTGTTTTTTTTTAATTCATCATGTCTTCTGGAACTCATTAATTTACACAGAGCTTGAATTTGATTGGTCAAACATGCTTTACGATGAACTATTTTCTCGCGATTTTTTCTTAGAATTTTTGTCATAATATTGGTCACATCTTAAAATTAAACATCAGAATGAATAGAGTGAGAAAATTTTGCTTTAACGAGTTGTAAATCCCTCTAATATTCTCTTATATGTTAATAGTAAAATCATTGACAATGAATTTTAGGATGGCATTTTTCGTTCTCCACATTGGACCTGGTCGGGCCAGTTGCACCAGTTTAAGGTTGAATCGTAGAGCCAGTCTTCGGGACAAGTCATTACCCAGGCGACGTCTGCGCCGCAGTTGTACCACCTATTGCAGTCAGGGTGTGCGAATTGGCCGTCCTCAGGGCACTTGAAGCCAGGGTCAGTCACCTGAGCTCGGAACAATGCCGCTTCTCCACACCATGCTGCGACAAAAGACGTTTTTATGAGTTCATTAACCTTCTTCATCACTCATTGTTTTATCAAGACAATGAAACGCACAAAAAGGATGTCCAAATTTTCAAACAGCTGATTGGAATGAAAAATAAAACAACGCACAACAAAAAATTAAAAAAAAAAAAACACATCTATTATAATGCTTGTTTCGTTAAAGAATATATTATATTGTACATTTTATTATAATAATTGTACTAATATTGTACACAGTTTTTAAGAATTGCACTCTCCATACATTAATGTCTATTTCTATAGCAAGAAATTGTTATATATATACTTGATTAAAGACTCAAATTTTATATGCAACAGAAGTAAATGGTGCGGTGTTACTATAATAAAATATTCAACTCGGACACTTTAGCTGAAATAGTGTTTGTCAGAATGATTAACTTATTTATAGCAAAGAGTGCTGCGAACTTAAATTGCTCCACGTCAGCAGTAAAATGCTTCCCTAGCACGCAACAAAGACTAGTGATCAGTTGGAAAATATAAAAAATAATTTAAATGTTTTGTTACATATTTTGTATTTTTATCACTGTCATCAATGACAGCAAACAAAACTTTCTAGCAATAAACTTTTGATCATCCCATTCTCGTATTAACAATTTAACTTTATTTTCCACGTAATTAACTTGTTTGTTTTTAATGTAAAAAAATAATATCAAATAACATTCAGAATTTTCCTCATTTAAACGTGCTATTTTTTTGTTAATTCCATAATAGTGTGTTTCAAATGTCTCTTTAGTCAGTGATTTGTATTCCAGTGCGAGGCTGGCAAGTGAGCAGCTGAGCGCTAATTTAGTCAAATCACGCTGGCTAACAGACCAATCATGAGGGGAGACAGACTAACTCAACAATTACAGAGGATATCTAAATCAGCCAGTATCAGTCACAGTAACAGGCTTAAACGTTGGAGCTTTAAATAATACTTTGCTTGTCAAGAATGGCCTGTGTAGTATTTTAAATGCAGAAAAAAGTAGGTTTCACACAACATGCACTAAAATCAATCGAAAAAGTTCGAATAAAGAAAATGAATAAATAAAAATAAAAAAATCCAAATTGGTTCCTCCCCCCCCCCTTCCCTTGACAGTAAGTTACTCTCCAGAAGTATTTCTGTTTTTTAGTATGTACCATTGAATACAGCTGCAACCACGATCTTCACTAAATATAATAAAATCAGTAGATGGTAACGGATCCAAGGAATTATTGCAATTAGCAAAATGGTATTAAATAATTCTTTGGAATATATTTGTTGTTTTACTGTTTTGTAAAATGCAGCAATAACAACAAAACAGTTCTCATTAGTGTTCACTTATTGTTAGTTTCAGTCAAAATTACTTGAATAATTTGGACATGCTGCACTAACCACTGTGTATAGCACCTTGGGAGTGTTCAAATACCATCGATTAAGAATTTGCGTAAAGTTGCCCACACACAGAAATTACCTGTTAATTTCGTGCGTAACTTTAAGCAAATTATTAATTGGTGGTATTTAACCCCCCTTCCCTCCCTGGTTCTTTATTTCTAACTCTATATATTCACAGCTAGGAAGTTGAACTTTGAAATAGAAACATGATATAGACACCTCAACAGATTAAACTCCCACACACGCCCCGATACAATCTATAATATAATATTTTCTAATTATTTCACAACTTCTATAGCTTTAATTTTTAATTTTAAAATTAGCAACAAACTTGAAATTTCTCAGAAAATCTCATGAAAGGAAACATGATTTAACTACCCACATTAACAAAATATGAAATAAAAAAAAATACTAATTATCAGAATATTCTGAGAATTTTTAATTTTCATTGATGAATACTTACTATAAACTTCAAATGAACTAATTACAGAACGCAAATAAAATAAATATGGTGACCTAATAAAAATTAACATTTATAATTTGTTATGATAGTTTATAATTATAATAATAACAATTATCAGCTAGATATGACTTGTTTGATGATGTCTCAATGATGCTGAAAACCGTACATTATTTAGTTTATTATAACAATAATAATAACAGAATATATAGCAAGTCGTGAAGTTAACAAAAGTTTATTAGAATTCCCAACTTACCAACACACAGAAGTAATGTAACAACCACAAGGAAGCGTACACAGGCCATCACACTAACTTCTTCTTCTCTGTCTTGAAGTTGTCTAGCTTAAAGTTACAGCAGCGCAGTAGCGACTTTGTTAGGACTTGTCTACTCCCACAGTCCATTAGGATTATCCCCACCCTTTCAGACTGCATCAACTTTTAATGCAAAACCTTATTTCTTCTTCAGTTGAAATATAAATATTGTATTAAAAGTTTATAAACTACTTTTTTTTTAATTATATAATTGAGGATTTTATATGATACAAAATATTATATTTTAAAATTAAATACATATATGTCGTATTTTATAACTATTTAAAATGCCTTAGTATCACCACTACAATGCAACTTTACTCTCGGTGTCAATAGGTTTTAACATGTACTGCATGGAGACTTTATGGAAGTATTATTCTTTGTGCGTATATTTTTTTTCTCAACTGAAGAGCTCCTATCCTTATATTCAAAATTATATAAGTAGTATTTATTTAATATTTATTAAGTAATATTTATTTATAATATTCCTTTTGAAGCTGCACGCAGGGTCTAAAAAAATCAGGTAGGGTAACAATGCTGCATGTCTATTGAAATAAAAATCTATTTTATTTTGCATGTAAATAAACATTATTTCATTGTAACTATAAAATTATTTCAAATTAAAATAATTTTGATTTCATAATCTATTATGATCAAAATTTTTTAATTATCAATGAATTTTGTTGAAGTTTTAGAAAATTCAGTAACACAAAAACATTGTAGAAATCGTTGAAAGTGAATTTCCTTCTTTATTTCTTAACAGTTTTTATTAGTTTCTTTGGTTCCATACCTACATGATAAAGCTTCTAGAAGAGGGTAGAAATGTCATATTCTTGTCATTTAAAATGATTGATTGGATGTCATATTGAAGACGTGTGAAGGTTTGATAAGAGTTATCACAAAAATTTGATTAAAATTAATTCTGACATCACCAAGGCTACAGACAATAACAAAATATTTAATGAGATTAAAGTAAAAATAATTATAATTAATAAACAAATCAAGATCTATGTTGCGTTTTACACATTTATATTTGATTTGTTTATTGGATCCAATACAGGAAATTCCAGTGAAAATTATGATATTTAACTAAATTATTTATTGTATTATTAATTCCACAATTGATCGTTTAAACATATGGTCATTGCGATATAATATGAATAAAATTTTGACGTAATATCTCGTCTTGTCTGATTGATTTCTCAAAACAATGAACGAAAAATGTATTATGCAAATGACAGCTGGGCAGCTACAATATACCAAAGGCTTCAAGAATTAGTTTCAAAAAATTGGCTCTCGTTATATTTTATATATAATATATTGATCCTATAATTATCAAGGTGGAAGAGGGGGGGGTAAAAACAACTCACAACTCTTTAAAATCGGTAAAAAGGTGTGAAAGAATGATCCGAAAAAAATTAGCAATCTTTAGTTAGCTAGGGGGTAACATATTTCCACAAAAAATAGTAAGAGAAACTGTTTTTAGTATAGTGGGTAATTCAACCCTTCCCCCCACCCTTCCCTTCCCTCGGTATAGAGTGAGACAAAAGACATTCCTTGGCAATGCTAAGGTTAACATTATTTGATAATTTGATAAACAAATTCATGAAGCATTACTTCTAAAAAAAAATCCAGCAGAAACAATTGTTATTAACATTTAAGAATTATCACTGCTGTGATTGCGTTCATACTTTTGTGAATAAAGTGATTAAGTGAAAGAAATTTCAAAAATTCTTGTAATTGTTCTGATTTTAATTAAAATTTATAAAGAAAAGTAGTGATTTACAATTTCCATTGACTTAATTAAGAGCTACTAAGAAAAAAAAGATAATTATTGCAAATTACGTTAAACACTCAACTTTATCTTTTCATAAAAAAAAAAAGTAAAAAAAAAAAAAACACTTACGTAGAAAATTAATTGATCTCTTAAAGGTACGCTTTGATAACTTTCGTAATCCGTGCAAAAAAAAAAAAAAACAAAAAAAAACATCGCAATATATGCCGCTAATGGAAATAAATTAGTTTTTTACACTATGCTGATAAAATTGTCAATTTTCGTCACATCTTTGCACTATCTGTTGGGATCATCTTCGATAGCACCGAAATAAAAGCAGGAGGATTCCTCGGATCTCGCAACTTTCTCAAACATGGCTAACGTTGGAATGTTTGCTGTGGCTGCTCTCGTGGTGATGGGTAAGTTACGCCGAGATAAATTTATGGACTTGGTTTTATGGAATTCATCTTTTCCATCTATATTTTCTAATAATAATGTAAATCTAATTTTTCTGTTGAGCTTATTTAGAATGTAATATAATTGTACGTACACCAGCGCCTTCCCATAAAGCTTCCGGCCTAGGTAGAACTGCATGTAGTCTTATTTTTATCAATAAAAATATTTTTAAAAAATGTATAACCTATGCATGATGTTCACAAGAATTATAGTAAATAATAGTTGTTTTTGTATTATTTTGCTTATTTGCTTAGAGGACCTTGTGCAATGTTACATGACATTTATTATTAATTTTATTTGAATTTTTTTAATCCTCCAACTCCTTCAGAATAATAAAAAAAAAGACACTGTGACATTACATTCATGAAAATATGTAACACATAAGCATAGAAAAAAACCTTGAATATGTCACAACATTTTGCAGCACGATTTTGAGGTGTTTGAGCCTTCAGGTAAATCTGAAAAAAATCGAAAGTATATAACACAAGCTCTTCTATTCAAATTTGTAATAAAAAATATCATGCAAGTTGTCCTGGTACATTTATTAGAATCAGTAGGTCTGTATATGTTCAAAATAAAATTATAAAAATTATAATAAACACAATCATGGTTTTCAAAAATTTACAAATTTAGATGTAATTTTTGTATAAAATAATGATTAATGAAGTGAAAGAAAATCTTGATTCTGAAGGGAGGGTGAGAACAACCTCCACTTCAACATTAATAAAGAATTAAATATGACGTATAGCTCCAAACTAAGATTAATTGATTCTTTTTTACATTTTTATACAATCAAAAATTCTGCGATCAGAATAAACTCGAGTAATGAAAGATATTAATATTGTTTTACAAATTTACAATAAGTCTACAATTTTAACTAGCATGTCTATTTAAGTCTAATATTAATGTGGTATAATAATAGAGAATAATGTAGAACAAAACAACTGAAAATAAAATGCGTGATGAAAAGTAATACAAAATAATATTTTATGATGAAATATGAACTCTGTCTCTTTAGATACTCAGCCACCTTCTTAATGTTTACAGCTACCTTGAAGGTACAAGGAGCAGCCGAGATCGACCCTGACTACGAGTGTCGGAGGAACGGCCAATTTGCGCACCCTGACTGCTGGAAATGGTACAACTGCGGAGAAGGCACCGCTTATGTGATGGAGTGTCCTGAACCTCTGCTGTACGACCCTGAGTTTGTGTGGTGTGACTACCCTAACAACGTGACCTGTGGAGACAGGAACCCTAGACCTTCAACAACTCATTTCGAGAAAACTCTAGCAGGTGATTTTTGACCTCTTATATCTTGTAGAAATATATACAATATTATAGACGATGCAAAATCTGCATGAATTTTTAATGCTTATTTTTATACAGGATTAGGTATTGTTCATTTTACGATGTCTCACCGCCCTCTTCTCGATTTTGAAAGTGTTTGAGGGTTTTAAAAAAATCTGAAAAACTTGCATTCAAATTTTGTTTAAATAAAATTGTTTAATGCAAGTTGTCAATAATTTTTCAAATTAATTTTATAATTTTATATAATTTGCCCTTTAAACATTTTAAAATGCTGATGGTAGAATTTTTGTTACACATTAATGATAAAAACGTAGTACCGTCTCCTATAATATGACGTCCAGCCAGATTAGTTTCCACCATTCCTATCAGTTGGAATCAGCTCTGACAGAACAGAAATAAAAGCAGGATTGAAATTTTCTCAACCATAGCTTGTGTTAGATGGCTTGTTGTGGGTGCTCTCGTGTTGGTAAGTGCAGAGTTTACATGGAGTACATACAACGTCCTGCTAATTTTACACCACATGCCATACAATGCTCAATACGTAGTTCTATTAATATTAGTATAAATTGTTGTTAGTTTTAGGGTAAATTTATTTAATAGATTATTTTCATGTACAAAGAGGGAAGGAAAAAATATAACATACTAGAAAAATTAAAAAATATAATTATTCTAATAAACGATAAAATAACATATGTTAGAAATGTATAAAGATAAAAAAGATAGTCTTTGAAAGTTGCCAAATTTCATTGCTGCACCAATAAATAGTATAATAAATACTAATCAATCATAAAAATATAAGTGAGTTAAATTTCTTTCTCTCGGCGATTTATCTATAGCTGCAACTTTTTAAAAAAAAGTAATCAATTTAAATGTTACAATACATTACAAAACTACTTTTTTTTGCTGCTAATATTTATAATTTATAAGACAAGAAGCTATAATTGAAAGTGTGATTAAATTCACATCTTCTAGATACTCAGCTACCTTATTTGGTGCGATTCACGAAGAGTTTTCTGCTAACCACGTTTAGTGGTTTAATCGCAGTTCGTGAAAAAGCTACATAAATCTTTCGTGAATCGCCCCCGTTATTTTGTTTACAGCTGCCCTGACGGAGGACTTGATCGACCCTGACTACGAGTGTCGGAGGAACGGCCAGTTCATGCACCCTGACTGCTGGAAGTGGTACAACTGCGGAGGTGGCATCGCTTATGTGATGGAGTGTCAGGACCCTCTGCTGTACGACCCTGAGTTCGTGTGGTGTGACTACCCTTACAACGTGACCTGTGGAGACAGAAACCCTAGACCTCTGACTATGAATTGATCACCTGATTCTATGGATAATAGAGTACCGAACTCAAAATTTTTTTATTGCAGAAATGGATAGAGGGTGCAAAAATATGCTACTCTGATTTTTTTCAGATTTTTCTGAGACCGGGAAGTATTTTTAAAAAATTATTGAAAGTGCAGAAAAAGTGCCGCCTCTTGCCGCCTCTCTTAATAAAAGATAGGACCCAAAAGGGACGTGGATTCGAACCCGACCTCGCCAAAAATTTTTAGCAATACTTTCCGGTCTCTAAAAAATCTGAAAAAAAAATCAGAGTAGCATATTTTTGCACCCTATATCCATTTCTGCAATAAAAAAATTTGAGGTCGGTACTATTACGTAATAAGTATTATGTTTTAAGAAAATGGATGTGCATTGGGATGAACAACCATTTGAAATTTATTTATTCTTTATCTTAATAAAAATTGTTTTTAAATTTGCAATTTAATGTTTTATTGTTTGGTTATTATCACGAATTGAATTTGAATTATGATCAAAAAATAATTGCGTTGATTAATTTTCTTTGGGGTGAAAATATTTTTAGATAATTTATGTTATTTTGAATATAATACTTTATACTCTCTTTATTATTTATGTAATTATATTAATATACCACAGAGTTTTATTTTTTTATATTGCACAAAAGTCAGTTGAAGGTTGTAATAAAAAAAGCGGACATGCCTCGCCCTTGACGCACATCATGCGTATCTTATCTTGGACTAATTACATTTTTCAACCTCACACTTAGTGCACGTTGTTATTGAGTGTAACTGCAGTTGATAACCATTGCAGCTCATGATTTTAATAACAGATAATGTCAGTAAATTTATAAATTGTGCTACTTAAAATTGACAGGTAGTTATAGTTAAATAAATATACTTGGTTGCATCATGTAATTTTATTACAAGATAACTTAGATTGTAATGTTGATTTTGTCTTACTTTCATTTATATTATTTTTTCGTCATAAATCAATAAATAGCTAGACAGAGAGGATGGATTGAGGTAGCAACCAGTTCAAATTAAAGAACATAATTATGTAATGTTATTATTATAATTAATATAATCACATAACATTTATATATTTATTGTATAATATATGTTAACACAAATAATCCAAAATATTATATATTATCTTTCAAACCATTAAAGTGACATATTAACAAGTTAACTTGTAATTTATTATACACATAAATTGTAGTTTATTAAATATATTATGCATTGATAGAATATAGTTAAAACTCCTATAACAATTTATAAATTACAGGAATATAATATCTCGCGTTTTTGTTGCCAGATACCAAAATATTTTATTTTTTTATTCATTTTAAATGTACATGTATGTTACATTTTATAGATTAAAAATTTTTGTTTACATATCAATGAGCTGAAGTTTGAGAAGAGGAAAAAAAAAGCCAATGTCTTAGTACATGTCTTTTCAGAACCAAAGGAAAATTATTTTTAAATAGATTATTGATGATCTTATACACAAAGAAAGCAAAGTTTTTTTTAAAATTTAAACTTGTAATATTCAGCATGTTTGTTTCATTACATATTTCAATAGTATTTTTTCTCCAATCATAATTAATAAATACAGTATTTTTAGAACTTGTTTTGTAGTATTTTCAAAGATTTAAATACATTTTGGCCAGCATTTCTCCATATTCCTACCATACAATTTAAATGTGAATGAACTAAGGAGTAATAGAATTACACTGGATAGGATATAATGACGAGTACCTTGTAAAATTTCAATTACTGTCATTTTTTTTTTATTTATTTTTTTTTACAAATTTAACATGATTTTCCCATTTTAATTGCAACTCAATATGTTACCCAGGTTCAGACATTGTAACAAGTAGATATAATTATGGAAATGTACACACTCTCGGTGCATGTGCTTACATAGAAAAGCTGAGCTGTACGAGTATGCGTTTGAAATTTAAAAAATTATTGAATAAAATTGGGCCAATTTTTAATAGCTAATTTTAGTTGAAAAAGCCACAAAAGATTTAAATCTAATAATTCATAACAACTTTTTATTTCTTCACAGAGCAAAGTTCCTCATTAAATATTTTTTTACAGAACACGAAACATTAATTTATTTCGTAGAAAGGTTCAAAATATAATGGGTGCGATTCATGAAGCAGTTAGCCAGGTTTCTAACCACGTTTAGCTTATTAACCACGTTTAACTATACCTGTTTTAAGTCTTAAACCACCTAGTTAAACGTGTTAAGAAACCTGGCTAACTGCTTCGTGAATCGCGCCCAATATAGATTCCACATCAAGATGAAAATTGTTCAAGTTAGTCATCTATGGAATCTCACAAATTGTGGAGAAATGCTGAAAGTTAGTGGCTTTAACGATCGGTAGAGAGATAATAATTCAACTAATTTTCTTAACTAAGAGCGGGCTGCTTTGAATTCCCCGTGAATCTTTGACGTCCGTTAAGATTACCGGACCGGTAAATTCTGTAGCCCATAGAACTTTGATCAACCTGTAGAAACTTCCACTGCTGTGACGAACGCTATAAATGTTTTAACAAACTTAAATTAAATTAAAAAAATACGTTTTTTAGTCTAAAAAAAGTTTGACATTTTAATGATAAAATACCAAACCAGATTACATGTTACAATTTTTTTTTTTTCATAATTATTACCAAGATTTTGTTCCTTTCCAAGAAATTTATAACTCAATTATATTTGTTTGTAAGGAATTGAAATTTCTTTAGGAAAAATTTAAATGCAAAATTATATCGTGTAATATATAGGCTTTAATATTATAAGGAATTAATTATAGTTAAAACTAAGCATTTTTCAGTGTATATAATATATAAGCACTGTATATATACATTATAAATTAATGTTCTATGATTTTTTTTTAATTAAATTGTGCTGAATTTTTCAGTTTGTGGAGGAAAAAAAAATACTCGAGTAAAAGTTTTGATGACGTCAATGCAACAATTAGTACGTCATTCCCATGAACATGCAGTGATAAAGTGATCTAAAATTAAAAATTTATCAATTTACACTGACGTTTTTCATATATTAATTGACGCACTTAGGAAGATATTGTTATAAATTTGAATTAATGTACGTCATAAAAATATTAAAACCTGCTGAGTCATTGTGGATTAAAATTAAAATGCCTAAAATCTAAATTTGCTGATAAGCTGTAATCATTCCATATAAATAATCTTCTTGGTAACACTTTCTGCAGTAGAGTTCTCAGACGACTAAAGTGTTGACCTAAATATTTAAACTCCAAAAATTATGGCGTCGTCCTCTCTCCGTTTTTTTACGATCGTCGTGTTTTTAGTCATTGCATTGTCTGGTAAGAGGAATTTATTATTACAGTTCATGCTAAAAAGTCCTGGAAGTTCTAACTGTATATTTTATTAATATATTTGTTCAATTTGGATAATTTTATTTAGTTAATATAATGGAATTGCATGGTAATTAAGCAAATATTTGGTCTCAAAATAGCCCAAAACTGTAAAAATTCATATATATTAATATTCAATTGCAAAGCTAACTTTTCATAATGTATAACATATAAAAACACAAAATGTTGTCAATTTTCTTTGTAAATTTGTTATTTATAAAAATGAAAAACAGAATAGCTAAAAAAAAAAAAAAAAATAGTGTACTGAAAATTGAAAATTTCTCGGTCGCCATATTCTGACGCATATTAACATGTTTTATCACTTTTATTTTCAAAACTGTATATCAAATCAATATTCATAATATTATATTTGAATGATTTGAATCCAAATTATCAGTTTTATTAAATATTTAGTTCGCGTTTATCTTTAAGTTCAGATATTCCTGACGCTTGTATTAATAGCAGCTTACTATATATATATATATATATATATATATATATATATATATATATATATATATATATATATATGTGTGTGTGTTATATAATATATATTACTTATTTATGTTACTAATCTATGTTTTATTACTGTAGCAACCCTGATGGTGTCTGCCCAGGTGATCGACCCTGATTATAAGTGCCTTGAAGACGGCCAGTTCGCCCACCCTGACTGCTGGAAGTGGTACAACTGCGGCGAGGGCATCGCTTACGTGATGGAGTGTCCTGATGACTGGCTCTATGACCCTATCAACATCTGGTGCGAGTACCCTGAAAATGTTGACTGTGGTACCAGAAACCCGAGGCCTTAACTGCATCATCACTCTATCTGACCTGTACAGTTCATACCGGAGAAATATCATCAGCAAATTTTGTCTTTAAATTAGTATTTAATCACACAAAAATTATGGTATGAACTGAATTTCACATATTATATTATTAGGTATTATATTATAAATTGGATCTGTTTTAATTTTTATATGAAAATAAATGTATTGCAAATTACCTTTTCTTTTTAATTGTGTGTGTGTTTGTATTTTTTATTACATTTTTCAGTTACAACAACAACTTAATAATATATTAGAATAGAATAATATCTTTATATTAAAACACGTACAGTACTTCGGTGTTCTATATTACTATTAGTATTAATTTATGTACTAAATTTTTTATAACATTTAAAGAATGTTTAATCATGAGAAATTTACTAAAACATTTTAATTATAATACATGCTTCACAATGGTAAATAAACAAAGCAAACGAAATTACTTAATTCATTTTACATCAGTAAAAATATTATTAAATATTGTATAATATGACATGGAACTTTTTTTAGCAAGTAAAGAAGTAAAAATGTTGGTATTTTATTTCTTATAGATAAAATAAATCAACTGACATACAATATATCCGTATACTAGCTATACTATAATATATATTATATAGTATATGTACGGATATACGTTAGTTGATTTATAATTTATAGTATATATAACTAACTATATATGACTATATGTCTTGATAATTATTAATAGAAGATTGTTGGAAGGGACTATCATCGCGTGTGATATAATATAAAATCTCATTGTGTATTTTTGTGTATTTAATCCTCTTAATTTAATATCTACAACCAAATTTAATTAAAAACAAATTACAATAGATTATGCCAAACTTTATTACATTTTAAAAACAGTTCTCACTTTATCCGCTAAATAGTGCCAAGCGCTGTAACTCAGCAAAGAAAAATTGAATTTCTGCTTTGCACAAGAGAGAGCGCCAGCTACCACAACTGCAGCGAAGTTATGAAATTTTCCTGGTTATAACAGATTTATTCAGACGCGGATCCACCTGGATTTTTGGATCCGAAATTTCGGATTTAACATGGAAAACATAGGAATTTTCGACACTCCGATATTTTTTTTTTAACTTTGGCCTCATGTATGGAGAGGCCAACCGAAATTTGGTTCTGGATCCAGCAGCGCTTGGATTTATCTCTGATAATAAAACCTATTCCTTAATTTATCATATTAAATACCCCAGAGTCTCTGTTAATGACCTGAATGAACACTCCAGAATTTTTGTCACAAATAATATGATATGACTTGATAATTTACAGTATTTTCACTCTAATCTGGTGAACTTGAAGAATAATTACCCATTTCTCTATATTATAATTTATAATCATGGTGATTTTTTTTGTATATTTAAATGTTTTAAGTATTATAAATCAGAAGTACCTTTCAAAAAGTATGTTTTATTTTCCTACGAGTCTAGCGAACGCAGAAAATATAAATATTAAGGTAAAACAAACTTTAGCCAATATCATATTTTATTGAAGTTTTTTTATTTATACATTGGACAGTCTTCAAATATAGCGTTACATTTTAATTTCTACAAACTAATTATTCTAATACGTATATATTTAAAAGCATTTTCTTATGCATATCATTATAATCTTAGCTCGTAGCTGGAAAAGACACCAGATGATTCATTGCTTATAAAATTAAAAATTATAAAAAATTTGTTGATAAAATAAGTGTAATTTATGAATGTAATAACTGCATGAACTGTAAAAACAGAATTAAATGTGAATTATACATCACATTTTTCCGAGCTCAAGAAAAAAGGTCATAACGTCACAAGTAAGCATTTTTTTCTATAATGAGCGTAAGTCAACAAAATCCTATTGGTCTCTGTATTATAAGCTCAGAAAAATCTGATAATTTGCAAGACAGCATGATATACAGTGTTACAGATCTTAGTTTACGTGTAGTTCAATTGCGCGCAGCGATCGTCTTTTGCTTTTTAACATGGCCAGACATACGTCTAGGCATGTCTCAAAGCCAGGCGCCATTGAGTCTACAGGTAATCTAAGATCTGTTAGACTGTACGTTGGTGGTATACGCAATTTCTTGGTGCAAGAAAGAAAAATAAAATAACAAGCGTTTAACTGGATGTGCTGTACCTATATACATTTATTAAAAATTATTTTCATTTATTCTACTTGTGCCTTTTCACATCTATCACAACAATGTATATTATTATTGAAATAGAACATTAAATAATTTACAAAAATGTACAATAGTCAAGAGTATCTAAAATAAGATAGAAGAAATACTCTGTAATTTATATTTTATTTCTTATTGACTAGCTATTAATGACGGTCATTTTTAATTTTTATATGTATATAGAAAGATTGCAAACACTTTTAAAGTGAACATGTGCATGTGATAAGTTCAAGTGTAAATATTTACAAAGCGAGTGATCTCACAAAGATCTTTAAACACAAAATTAGAGTCTGCAATTTACCAAAATTTGAAATATCCAATAACTTTTATCACAATTAAAATCACATAAATAGTGGGAGAATATGAAAATAATTTTACATCTCTTTCGTAATGCAGTCTCTAATTTCAGTTTTATTTTATACAAACAAGAGTCATGTCTCTTGGTTTAAGAATATAAATGTATCGTTAGTAATGTGCTGATGTTTCTAGGCTGTGACTGTAGCATTAGATTTTATTCAAACTAATCCTGCTTGTGCACATGACATAATAGTTCAAGGTATAGTGACAAATATTCTAATTATTAATATACAACATAACACCATGCAGACTGATTTTTTTTTTGTTCCTAATAAATTATAAAAAAATTCAGAATTATTTATAATAGATCATGTTATTTCGTGTCAAATATTATCATGATACATCAACAGAAGATGATACCACAATACATATTGTTTTTGTTTTTATTTTGCGCAGAAAAATTGTTACATATTTTTAAGAATTTTATTTTTTTGGTGTATGCAATTCTAAATAACAACACTATCATGTCACAAGAGAATTGCGGGATTAATGTTTTTTTGTATCTGGGATTCCTGAATGCGAATACCAACCGATTGTCATCACTTCATCACACTTCAAACAATATAAAGTAAATTGAACTATTTAAACATTGCTAACAGTTTCGTACCCTTAAAAAAAGCCAATAAAAGAACTTGAAATTCCAGGTTTAGTATACATAAATTAATTTTTTTATGTAGTAAACAAAGAGTAAGCAACTTTTATAGGGAAGAAAAGCGGAGAATCCACAAAAAATAAGATTTCAAACGTTATCACCCTTAATTAAATAATAGCGTGGCGCAGTGCATTGACCGGTTCTCGTTAGATTACCGAAGTCAGGCTACGTCGAGCGTGGTTAGTACTTGGAAGGGTGACCGTTTCAAGTAAAAAATACGCTGCTCCCTCCCTGGGGTAAATTCATCTCGCTTTCCACCCAGTGCAGTGATGCACTTGTGTGTGGTTCCCCAGGCTTTGGACATTGCTTTGGTCCACTGAGAAAAAGTAGAGGTGTCCGTCCTGACTGAGGTTTTCCACGGTTCTCTCAGTCTCACCTCAGCGAATGCTGGGACGCGTAAGCATGCAGGCCGTGGCCATTATCCGTTCCCTACCTTATCCCTACCCAGTACCCCGCCGCGAGCTGTAAGCTCTTAGGGGTGTATCCTTGTAAAAAAAAAAAAATTAATAGACATTAGCGGTTGTTTATCCTCAAATGTATCGAGATCTATGAAGTTTTCCCACGTGACTTGTCACTTGTGCCCCCGCTATGGCGATGTTCCAACTGTTCACGTGTCCAAGTGACGAGGTGCTTAATTGGACAACTTTACGCTGCGAACGGTTTCTCCAGCCTGGACTTGTATAAGCACTCCTCCACATGATATGCATGTCTGTGCCACGTGTTGTACATGATGACTGGTAATGGTGTCTAGCCGAGGTGCTTGGCAGTTTCTTCCTCTCTGAGGCGCTGCTGGTTCCGGTTCAGGTCCTCCCAGCGCTCCAGGTTCGACAAACATTGGTCCAGCAGGGGCTGCGTCTCAGGAATCAGCTGACTGAGGAGGCGGTAGCACGGCAGACAAATACCGTTGAGGAAACCCACCTGGTGAGAAACAACCACATTTCACTCTGAGGCAGAGTCCCATTGAACAATATAGGACTGCAGTTTTGTTAATATCAATCTGTATATGTTTTTGGAAAACCCAGGTAGTCAGAAATGGGCATAAAGTGGTTGTCAGAAAAATGTTAAAATAAAATACAGAATTTGGCTATTTGAAGAATTATAAATATACAATAATGTATTTTATTAATTAAATTTTTTTAAGAAAACAATTTTAAATAAAAGATTGATTATGTATTTAGCAAAACTACAACACCATTTTTTTTTCCCATGTAGAAATAAAAAATATATGCAATTATATTTTTATAAAAACTTTTTTTAAACTTAATAACTTTTTTGAAAATTTGTTAAAAAAATTCTCAAACATTCCTTTGCAATTATATTGTTACTTACAGGCGCCCAAGCAAACAGGGTATGCCCATAGATTATGAATAAATATAGAAATTGAGACACAAAACAACATAAAAAAGATAAAAATATAGAAAATGCAAGAAGCTATGTAACATAGAAGAGCAGAGAAAAGCAAACAGGAGTGAGAGGGGGTTTGGATAGGAAGGCGTGCTGTAATATATAAGCCAACTATATATTATAATTATTATAAACAATACTGGACACACACAACACTAATAAAAACTTGTGAGCTTTATTAATAATCAACGTGTTATTTTTCTACTATATAGCTCGATCTCGTTGTTTCACCTGCATTTCTGCCAGCTCTGATTGTTTGTCGCGGTCCATAAGGGGGATGGGCATTCGGCCCGCCATTTTTTCCTCGTCCCCCTGAAACACGTGGTCACGCCCTGGGGGTCAGAGGTCAAAAGGATCTCCAAGGTCAAAGGTAAAAAAAAAAAGAGGGCGGGTCCGCAGTGTGAGGAGTGACCGCAACAAGATGCGGTTCAACAGCTGGAAGGAATTACAGTCGAGGATCAGCAAGAAGTCAATGGTCAAGCTGATGTCATAGCCATTAACCATGTTTGTGATAATATGAACTTTGAGCCTGAAGAGAAAGCTGGCATAATTTTAGCTTCAAAAGTCTAACAGCGTGGACCGAAGTATAGGCTAATTTGAAATATCATCTTTGATAGAATTTGTGGAGCTACATAGTTTTTAAAACCTTATTTAAAAGACGAGGAAAATATTGAACAAAAATATGCTATCAACTCCCATCTTTGAGAATCACATTAAATAATTTGTTTAATTTCTTTTTTAGATCATCCTTTGATTATTGTCTTTAATGTTTGTCATATTTCAACTGGACCATTGTGTCTCGCTCGTCAAAGTGTCAGAAACGTCATGCTGGATACAGAAAGAAGAAGAGCGAAGAGAGACGCGAGCGAGCGATGGGCTTGTCTGCCCGCGACAAACCTGCGAGGCCGCCTGCTGGTCCGGCTGGTAGCGGTCCATCATGGGGATCGGGTTGCGGCCCGCCGCGCGCTCAGCATCACCCTAGCGTCAGCCACAACGTACACTCCCGAGCACATGACATTTACCGAGATGCAGAGAGAAAATATCTATCCTCAGGTAAAGGCGGATTCACATGGCGATTTTTGTCATGCGACGTGACACGAATAATGCGCACTTGCTGTGACACCCATTGGCGGCCATATATATTTGGCGATTAAAAAGAAGAGCATTGCAATTAACGCGATTTCGCTGCCGCAACCTGGCGAATTCGCTCTCCGCATAAGATTTCACAGCTTGAGTGACAAAATCGCGTCGCATCGTCGTTGTCGCCATCTGAATCCGCCTTTATATGGCAGAAAAATGACTACGCTGCCTGGTCATAAAAAGGAAATGTTAATAAGATTGATAATATAACTAAATGAAAAGTAACGTTGCCACTTATACCTCAAAAGAACAAGGATATTTCTACTCACTTGATGCATCTCGGTAATACAACAGTAATGACGTTCACATTGAATCTTGATGATAAAAATCAATCAATGATTCAATTTTTTTACGTTTCAATAGTTGCTAGTTAATTTTAAACTTTGTGCTTTATTTCTTGTTTCTCAAATTTATTTATATACAAAACTTAATATTAGGTAGGCCCTCTATCCCTCAAAAAATACAAAATGACTAGGCTTACTTATTTAAAAAAATATTACTTTCAGAAATAATTTTATGGTGAACTGCTCAGCCTATTTTAAATCAATATTAACTGCAATTGAACACTATACATTTTAGCAATGCATAAATTACTCAAATTAAACATATTTTCCATAATTAGTCGATCAAGTAACGACCACTGGTGACCGGCAGGACTCGTTACCTGCTCGTAGAACTCCTCGAAGATGACCTTGACCGTCTTGACCTGCAGGTCCCACGGCTTGGCGCTGGCTGAGAGGTCACTGGCCGTCATGGCGAGGGCCTCCAGCAGCAACCTGTGCACCAGCCAGGCTCAGAACCAAAGTATGGACCAACGAGAGTAAACTATACTTAAAAAGACTGTTTTTTTCATCCAATATAGTGAACACCAGAAGATCAAATATTGCTCTTCTTTGTTGACATTTGAATATTAACATAGTTCCTAAAAATAGTCTTCCTGTTTTGATTTTTAAAATTGATTCAAATGAATTTGAATGATAGTTGGATATTTTTGCTCGATTTGACTTCAATTATTGTCCTTGGGATCGACACTTAATTTTTAATACGTGACCTTAACTATAGCATTTAAAAGATAAAAACAAAAACATACAATTTTTTTTCCATCAATTTTAAATTTTCATTTTTTTTTTTATTATCATTATTTAATATTTATTGCTGAACAGGAATCTGATTGTTGGTTGATTGCAGCATCATAAGTTTACAGATCAAGGAGGCATACCTGTGCTCTGGATCTGCCCAGCTGAATTCGTTGGCCGTGACGAGCTGCGATAGTTTCGCCTTGTTAGGAAAAAAGAGCGCCAGGTCGGTGGCCAGGATGCAGTGTTTGATGTGACCCAGCACCTGCTTGTACTCCTCGCCGCTCAGCTTGCTGAAGATGTTGTGTCCCTCCTGGCAGACAACCCTCATGGTTACGACACTTGAGCACGCAAACGGAGTCAAAACACGTCAAGGTCATCACCAAGTTACTGTACTTAACATCATGACCTTGTCTAGAGTATATCAAATTGTGCTCTCCTTTTTGCAACCTAAAACCTTTTAATGGAATATCGACCTCAATTTTTTTTATTGCAGAAATGGAGAAATGGATAGAGGGTGCACTACTCTGATTTTTTTTCATAGTCCGGGAACTATTTTTTTTTAATTGAAAATACAGAGAAAGTGACGCCTCTTGGCGCCTCTTTTAATAAAAGGATAGAAGGATAGGATCTAAAACGGGCGTGGGTTCAAACCCGACCTCAGCAAAACTTTTAAGCAATACTTCTCGGGCTCTAAAAATTCTGAAAAAAAATCAGTGTCCATAACTTTGCACCCTCTATTCATTTTCGCAATAAAAAAACTGAGGTCTCTATTTTAAAAGTTGGTTAAATCCTCAAGTTAGACGGACCTGCTGCAGGATGGTGACGGTCTGGTTGAAGTGGTGGTGCTCCATGGTGGACGTGCTGTAGATGCACGCGAGCGGCGACTCCGTGTCCAACATGAACTTGTTGTTCTTGCCACGGTGGTCCAGGTCGTGGCACAGCGAGCCGATGTACAGCGCAAGACACTGCAACGTATTGTTGTCTTCTTATTGTTAATAATGCTTTATAAAGTCTACGTTGACATATCGGAGGACCATTTCATTTCATAATATTACAGTTTATTACACTCACGAACGTACAGTATATACGTAAATTGTTAACAATTCATAAAATTTAATGTGTTTATTTAATTTTTTATTTAATTTGCTTTTATTTGATTTAAATTTTTTTTTAATGCTGATGATCAACATTGTCATTATGTTTTGATGAAAAGTTATTTGACTTCATGCAATCAAAAAGCAATAAAATAAATAAATTGTGAACTAGGTATATTATACCATTTTAAAATAGAATATAGTGTATGCAACTGTAAATTGCTCATAAAAGCCTGCAGTCTATTTCAAATCATTCCTTACAACATGTTTGAAATCTTAAAATTTAAATTTATGAAAATAATTTCCCAATTATTTATAAAGTTATGTTATGTAATGTATTGTGTTTTGATGTTATTGTTATGTATTTTTGTTAATATTAAGTTTATTTGACATGAACATATGTTGTCTTGTACAATCAAAAAAGTTCAAATAAAGAAAATAAAAAAAATATATATATAATGCATTTGACATCTATAGTCATTTAATAATACCATATAATAAAGAATACCAATACTAAAGAAGAAAAAAATACAGTCTAAATTTAATATCTCAAGGTTATTACTGTTTAAATTTAATCTTAAATCATTAAATATTAAATTAAATTAGTTTACAGCTAGGTAATCACATCTCTACTATACATTTTGTTTGGTAAAACAATATAATATTATTCCTGAAGCTGCACTATACGTACCTCGTTGGGTTTGAAGACACCCTTGGAGTGCTTGATGATGGAGTACATTGAGTTGGCCACCGAGAAGCCGTGCGTCCAGTTATGGTAGGGCACCCTGCGGTAGTTTTTGCGCACCGTCAGGGTGAAGCGAATGAGACTGTCGCGGTCAAAGCGGGACAGTCCGAACAGCTCGCTGAACATGGAGATGGCGTAGCGGACCTTCTGATGGTCGTCCAGCGCAAACACGTTGAAGTAGTAACTGCACACAGTGTCAAGTGGGCCTGCTGGCTTCTTTTCGGGCTTTACTAATCTGTGTACACAGTAATGTCTCCTCACATCACATTTCTATATATGTGCCAAATTGTGCTCGGTAAAAAAGTGAGATGTGTAAATAAAAATTATTTGATTTCTAAATCTTTAATTAATAAATTAATTGCATGCATAATTAGAATATATACTAGTTAATAGTCATAAATTGTAATGTAGTTTTTAAATTATTAAAATTGTCCATATACGAGTAAAATATTAAAAATATAAAATGAATTAAGAGTGCTGTGAAGGTGGACGACCGAGGTAATAATGCTGCTAGCCTACCCAATAAGGGGTTTGTAATAATTACAAATTTAAAACAAACCTGGTTTCCATATGACGTTACATCATTGTAAAAAATGTGACATTTGAAAAAAAAAACATATTTAGAAAGAAGACTTATTTATATCATTAATCACAATTTTACTATAAAATAAAGTCGATGATGAATGCATTAATTTTGTTACACCCTCAAGTGTATACACAAGGACTCACTCGTCAGCTGGAGGCGCTGGCTGCTCGTTGTGTCCCCTCATCTGATGCACCTCGTCCTCCGAGCACGTGTTGTGGTAGCTCAGGACCTCGAGGGCCACGCGGTACTTCTGCTCCGAGCGCTGGATCTTGTCGTACAGCTTGGCGTGGTGCAGTGCCAGTCCGCAGTACACCGCGAACGTCTCGAACGCCTCCTCGTCCTCCTGTAGGCACCAGTGACGTCATGTTAGGGATTATATTGTTTGTTATTTTGAACATGAAATCAAGCCCTATTTTAGTAAAATTATAATTTAATCACCTATAAATTGCCCATTGTAAGCCATGCCTTCTTTGAGTACATTAAACTTGTTGTATTGCTTAACAAACAGCATCAAGTTTTTTTTTTTAATTGAAAAAGAAAATCTTTTAAAGTTCTATAGACAAGTTTTAATGCACAAATTTAATTTAAAAAGGAAGAAATATATAACATTTCATAATATATAAAGAAAACTAAACTTAAATAATTTAAAACTTTGATAAGAATACGTATAACTTAAATAAATAAAAATAGAATTCTCATGGGGAAAAAATAGGTAACAGAACTTACGTGGAGAAATGCTAACGTCAAAAAGCAGTGAGGTATAAAATGTTTCTATTTTTTTCTTACACAATTTTTCGCTCTCTACATATAAAGCCATCAGAAAAACACTTTGCAGTGACTTGTAGAGAGCACGGTTCGTCTCGAACACTTGACTCTGCGGTCAATATCAGCTTTTATCTTTTACAACGAGAGCACTCGCTCTATACATCAAGGAGGCTACAAGCAAGTTTCAAAACTTTGCTTTTAATGTGGCACATACATCGTTGTCGTTATAATATCCTTTTTGTTTCCTACTAATGGACGCTCGATCTCTCCCAAACAGGGGAAGTTTATAATTAGTGTAACAATAGATAAAATCTGCACCTGCATGACATTACATCAACACATAATTCAGTTGAACAAAATTTTGCACTTATAAATCTTTGTTTGAAACTAGTTTTAAAGGAAATAATTAGGCTAAATAATCTGATATTTCATTATATACTTTTCTACAATTTAAAATTTTACTTAACTGTACAGTACCACTGTAATTTGTAACAACCATTAAAGCGATGTTCCTTGGTAAACCAAATGTTATCTTACAAAGTAAAAATATATATTATGTCTGCAGACTGTAGATGTTTGTCCCGAATGTACAGTAAATACGAGCTTAACATTTTCCATCAATCTTCACAAGAAATTGCAAGGATATGTAAATAACTCAAATGCATGCTTAATTATTTAATATAAAAATAATGTATTATATATTTCAAAGATTTTATGGTTATATAATAATTTTTGTACGTGTGTATTTTAACTAAGAATTTTTTTGTATGAACTATTGTATTCTTTATAATCGGATTACCTAACCTGTAGTCTGTTTTATGAATAAATATAATAAATAAATAAGTTTAATTTTACCTTGGTGAAGTTTCCGGACCTCTTGTTGACCATCTGCACGACTCCTATGACGAGGCCGCGGATGAAGATGGGCATGCAGAGGATGGACTTGGTGTGGTAGCCCGTCAGCTGATCGACCGTCCGGTTGAAGCGAGGGTCCGAGTAGGCGTCCGCGATGTTGAGCACCTCGCCCGTGAGAGCCACCTGGCCGGCAATGCCCGTGCCGAGAGGAAACCTGAGCGCAAATTTCAGGTGTGAGCTGCTATAATTATAGGTAGTAAACATTGCATTACAGAGCTTACAGTGGCGTTGAATATTTTAGTTCACCTCAATTCTCGTAAGTTTTGCATGCATGATGGTTGTTTAACAGTTTATCTTTCAAAATAAATCAAATTCTGCTGCCCATCATTTGATTTTTCTTTTAAAAGTATAACAACCATAAATCCTTAAATAGAAAATATTACATAATTAATTTTTTATAGACTCCTTAAAGTATGCAACTTTTTCAGCATTTATGTAATGAGGGTTGCGGTATTTCAGGTGCTTGCTATTTAGAATAGTTTCTTTGGTACTCCACATTTTTAACTAACACAGTTTAATGCATACTCTCCCCGTACTGCTCTACCTGATTTCCTTGGCGGAGGCTGTGGCGGCCGCCTCGTCACTCTCGTCCGTCGAGCCCTCCGGCTGATTGCCCATGTCGAATATTCGCGCATACAGCTCTTTGTTGCGTGCGTCCAGCAGGAAAAGCGAGGCCCTGTCCGCGTCCACCAGCCGCTGGGCGAACGTCATCACCTTCACCACGAGGGCGTCCATGCTCACCATGTCCTGGAATATCGACCTGCGGACACATGAACACCAATGACGTCACCATCAGTCATCTCTCCCTCGCTCCTTAAGATATTGGAGTACACTGTACTTGCATTTATTAGTTTTATTAAGATTTACAAACAATTTAATGAATTTAGAATTTAACTAAATTTTAGTGTGTATGAAAAATTATAACTCTCATAATATTAATTATTATATGGCATTTTCTGCTTGTATACTAAAAATGACATAACTTAATTACCCTCTTTTAATATTGCCATGAAATATAACTCTCATGATATTAATAATTATTAAATTGATATTTTCTGCCTGTGCACTAAAACTAAAATAAATTATCCCTCTTTTAATATTCTATGCACGTATTTTAATGACTAAAATTCTAAATAATATACACTACTTTCTTTGTACTCTTGGAGCTCTAAATCTTCTAACGTTGCTTAATTAAAAACTGAAACATGGTGCTCACTTGACGACGTGTAGCAGAAAATCATTGAGTCTCCGGGCTTTGTCCATGGAGAGGAAGAGCTGCGCGTAGTGCAGTGCGATGCCGCCCCACACGAGGTAGCTGCGAGCTATCTCCTCGTCTTCCTCGTGGAAGGACGGACCTGACGCGAGCCGCCGCCACATGAGCAGCACGCCCGCCATCTCGCCGTCCGCCTGCACCATCGGCTGCCACAGCGCGTGTGCAGCCTCCAGTACTGCGTCCTGAAACCAAGGTGAACTCAGGGTGTAACAGGATGAGTGATTTGTAATTTTTTGTTAAATGAAATGGTACTACGTTATATGAGCTATGGCTAAAAAATTTAATTTTTTATTATTATTTCAGTATTATATCTGCAAATTAAAAGTACACTCAAACAATAAACTTTCGGCGTTTAAGTCATATGAAACATTGAAATTTCAACTCTAGAACTCATTGCCACGTTGAGTGTAATTTGGCCCTTAAGCCGCCATTATATTATTTTACTTTAAGCTGTCATTCCGATTTTTCTTACGTCTTTTCCTTCTGCCTCTGGTACTGGTACGGGAAACCTGGGATCTCCACCTGACCGCGACAGACGCAGCGGCTCGCGACTCCGGGCGACGAACTCAGGTACCGTGGTGGGCATGCTGACGGGCAGCATGCAGGGCTCGCTGCCGTCACTAGTCCTGGTCAGAGAGGTTCGGTCAGTAAGGCAGCAGGTAAGTCAGAGGGTAAGTCTCTTTGATGAAAGATATTTTTCAGGGAGTCATAAATCAGGTTCTAATTTTATAATTATACAATTTTAAGGCTAAATATAGCTTTCTTTTATGTATTTTGTTTACTAAAAACTAATTTATGAACCAAAGATTATGTTTTTATTGTTCAATAAGCTCACCGCTCCTGTCGCTGTCCCCACGCACCCTGGTGAGACATGTCCAGGTACAATCTGTCTACACTAACGTCCTTCAGGGTCTTACCGTAAGTCGTGTCCCAGGTACTGGCCCATGAGCTCACTGCCCCTCTCGCTGGCTCCACCCTGGCAAGGTTCAGCCAGGTACAACCTGAATCCATCTGCACTGACGGCCGAACAGATGCAGCTGGCCAGCTCCCACAGCACGTGCGCGCGGTTGGGGCGAAGTTGCAGGGAGTGTGTCAGCTCCTGCAGCATCTGTCGCTTGTCCGCGTGCACGCAGAACTGAAAAGGTGCCGTGAGATGAGTTTGAATTCAATGTTACCTTGCAGGTGTTACCGTACTCAAAATAATGACTGACATGTTGCGTCGATAAATTATATCCATGATGATGAAATGTGTCAACCGTACTTTCTAGGAATCTTCACCAATGCCTCAAAACGCAACCACTAGAGGGGATTGCGTTGACGTCATGCGAGGAGGGCCAGAATGCACGGACTAGCATATAAACAAAGTGTAAAATAATTTTTTTACTTCACTTAATAAAATAAATCAACTTTAAATACTTCAATAATACTTTAACATTACACGATAGAACTCATAAAAAAAATCTCACCGCCAAAAAACTGTTAAAAGTATTTTTTATAATTTTTTTTCGTCATTTTGCCTATGCTCACTGTATAATCTGGCCTTCCTAAACTTTCTCTTTTCCCTCCCTCCTGCGCCCCCTTCGCAATGTGTTTGTATAGAGAAACCCCTCTCCCGCCTCACGTAAACATAAACAGAAATCAGCTCTATTAATTAATCAAATGCTGAAAAATATTTTAAAAAAATACAAGAATGCACTGGCATAAAATAACATTTCTGTCATATTATTTTGTCTTCATAAATTGAGTAAAAGAAAATTGTTATACTGTTAATAAAACTCTGGAAGAAAGAGAGGTTCAATTAAAACTGCATGGAGTTACATAATTTAAGTTTCGTACACGACTTATGTTACATTAAACAAATTGGTTAAAAAAATGGGTATAGGAGGTTAAAAAAAATATATCAATTGGCGTGACATTATTTTTTTGTTTTATAGATTATAACAAATACCTTATTAATTAATTATTAATGAACTAGGTCCATTTTTGACTAATCTGTATAATACAGCAAACCGTGAGACGCAATGGACAATTTGCATCAATTTTTTTTAGTAGCTCAATCGAAAGAGGAGGTCGAAAAATACACCTATGAATTTTATGAGATTTTTATTCTTACTGCATCATGGCTAAAATAGGGATGTAAAGAGATCACGTGACCTGGAGGCGGCGCCCGTGTCGCCAATGACGTCATTGAACTGTCTGGTCAAGCAAACGATCGTCTATATAACGCTTGTAAACAATAAATTAATTGTTGCTTGTTTCCACAGCAACGTGGTTGTTTACAAGCGTTATAAAGTCGATCGTTTGTTTGACCGAGCAGTTCAATGACGTCATAGGCGACGCGGGCGACGCCTCCAGGTCACGTGACCTCTCTTTTAGCCATGATGCAGTACGAATAAAAATATCATAAAATTCACAGGTGTATTTTTCGACCTCCTCTTTCGATTGAGCTAGTAAAAAAAATTGATGCAAATTGTCCACGTAATTTGTTTGCTTGTTTAGAGCTGCAATGTTTTACGAAAGTGTTATATTTCACAAAATAACAATGTCAACAACTCCAGACTTTGTATAACAGTTTGGAAGTTAAAGTGATTTCGCAGGGAACAAATTTATAGTAGCAAGTTTTAAAAGTAAACATAAAATTTATTACGTATAAATTAACTTACCTTCCAGCGAGATAAGCTTGTTTTTCGACCCACTTTACCTGAAATCAAACAAAAGTTTATAAGTCATAAAAAAATTTACTATACTGTACTATTTCAATTGACACTATTTCAAAATGATTTAATAAAACCAATAAGTACTGTCTCATCTTATTTATGTATGACCTGTAATTTATGGCTAGTAGTCTAGTGGTTTATAACACTAACGTAGTAAAATAAAATGGTAAATAGTTCGATAAAATGTTCAGTTTGAAACGATTTACAGTTTAAAATAATGGGCTTTGTTCTTCATTTAAAGTTAATTGCGAGCCGCTATTATGTTTTTACCCTGAGTATTAAACCACACACCTTAATTACTTTAAACAGTTTAAACAAAGGATGACTGCACAGAAATTAGCCTCTGGCAAGTGCAAAATCGATTTAAAAGTTGCAATTACTTTTTTTCAATTAAGATGAAATTTTGAAACGAATAAAACATTTTTTCAGCGTTGTGTTGTTCTGTTTCAAAAGACAAATAAACTTGTTTTTACAACTTTTTACTGGGCGAGGCTGCGAACATCTCTAGGGATTTTGGTGTCGTGTTGTTTGGCACCTCGACATGTAATGGTTAAGATCGGGTTACTCCAAACCTTTTATGGGTAAAAACTTTTGCTCACAGAAAAAGAGTTCCATGATTGAGGCGTTTCAGTAAAAAGGAGACGTACAAAGGCAGGATTTAGTTATGTGTTTTACAACATGGGTTGAATCGAATCCGTGATATTACAATTGTCACTATACACTCACTATGTGTGATAATTTGTTGCATGTAACGTGGTTTCATGAAGTAATTTTAACAGTCATTCTATGATCATCCTACTTCATTACAATCGTAAAACTAATTTTGATGTATTAGGCGGGTCGCACACAACCTCGTATTTATGCGATTGTAAGTATGCGATCGTACGTTTCTCACTTACAACCAGTTCTAAATTTCTTATCATACGAATGCATACGATACGAAGCTGTGTTCTTGGCTACCCTGATAGAATAGGTTTTATTAAGGGGCATTCACAAAGTCTTAAGGCCACATTTAGGGCTCTATAATTTAAGACCAGAAATTTTGGGTCTAAAAAGCATGTCTAAAATCGGGCTTTAAATTATCGAGCCCTAAATGTGGCCTTAGGGCTTTGTGAATGCCCCTTATTAAGTTTTAAATCATGCGCTGTGAAATCATGCGACCCTGTGTGAGACAGCCCTTAAAATGTTATAGCAAAAACAACTAAATTTGTACATTTTTTTTTAGGTATACGCCAATTCTTTTCAGTGAATAACTCGTAAAACTTTTAACAAGTAACAATGAAAATGTACGTTTTGTAAGCTTTTCAAAACTCTCATTTTTGTTTATATAAAATGAATAATGTTATGAAAGAATTTATTGACATTTTTTACGATAAATTTATTTTTTAGATAAAATTACATCATTACACTCTGTCTTGTTTTTTAATGAAGAATGTATACAATGTTTGTTATTTATTTATTTTTTTATATTCTTGTTTTAAGAATATAAAAATGTGGCCTTAGGGCTTTGTGAATGCCCCTTATTAAGTTTTAAATCATGCGCTGTGAAATCATGCGACCCTGTGTGAGACAGCCCTTAAAATGTTATAGCAAAAACAACTAAATTTGTACATTTTTTTTTAGGTATACGCCAATTCTTTTCAGTGAATAACTCGTAAAACTTTTAACAAGTAACAATGAAAATGTACGTTTTGTAAGCTTTTCAAAACTCTCATTTTTGTTTATATAAAATGAATAATGTTATGAAAGAATTTATTGACATTTTTTACGATAAATTTATTTTTTAGATAAAATTACATCATTACACTCTGTCTTGTTTTTTAATGAAGAATGTATACAATGTTTGTTATTTATTTATTTTTTTATATTCTTGTTTTATCGAATAAAAAATATTTTAAAAGAAAATAATATTTTGTTCATTTCTTTTTTTTGACAATGATAGAGAATTAAAATATATCACAGGAACATAAATATCTTCTGTTCCACTTACCATTTGCATCGTGACGTTTTTTATCACGTTGTGTTCTCCGTATCATCCAACGTTCCAACTGTTCTAGTTCAACCTCTTCCATAAGCCAACGTTCCAAGAACTCTGGGTGCGCGCGCAGGAACGCAGACACTTGTTCCGCGCTCGCTGCTTCTGAACACAGAACATGACAAATTAAAAAAATGTTAAACTTGCTAATTAAGAGAAGCAGCAGATGAGACTTGATTATCCTGTCAGTAAAAATTGATTTTATGTCAACAATTTTTTTTTATATATTCAGTCTGCATTATAAATTTGTGCCATCAATCTTCATTATAACTGATCATTCATTTAATAAATCTAAAATTGCATTAAGATACTAATTAAGATACTAAAAAAGTTATTTATGTTGATGGCCACTACCTTAAAATACACAGCTGTGTTGCGAAAGAACTGATAATTATATTAAAAATGCTTTCAAAAAATTGTTAGAAGTTAATTATGAATTTAAGCAGTATTGTAAAATATAACAAAGACTTTCCTTTTTTAAAAGGGATAAATTTATTTTCAACATGCAGTAAAATTAAACTACATGAACACCTCTTTGAAACATAGCTACTAGTATCGTTGACAGTTAAAACTATTGCAAAAGACGTCAACGTCCACAAATGAAGTGGCAGAGGTTACAACGGTATCAATTTCTATCAAACAGAGACAAGAAAAGCATTTGCCGGAAATGGAGTACCGACCTCAGTTTTTTTTTATTGCAGAAATGGATAGAAGGTGCAAAGTTATGCTACTCTGATTTTTT
Organism: Siphlonurus alternatus; assembly: GCA_949825025.1. Taxonomy (NCBI): domain Eukaryota; kingdom Metazoa; phylum Arthropoda; class Insecta; order Ephemeroptera; family Siphlonuridae; genus Siphlonurus; species Siphlonurus alternatus. Next base: position 8,429,708 of record OX463781.1, on the reverse strand, counting down.
TCAGTTTTTTAGAGCCCGGCAACTATTTTTTAAAAATTATTGAAAGTGCAGAAAAAGTGCCGCCTCTTGCCGCCTCTCTTAATAAAAGCTAGGACCCAAAAGGGACTTGGATTCGAACCCGACCTCACCAAAACTTTTTAGCAATACTTCCCGATCCCTAAAAAATCTGAAAAAAATCAGAGTAACCTAACTTTTCATCCTCTATCCATTTCTGTTATAAAAAATTTTGAGGTCGGTACTCCATTCTGCAGAACTCTCAATGAAACTGTCACAAGTTATCAGAATATTCTTACAATTTTTTTAATACGGCGGTAATATACCATACTAGCCGTCACATTTAACTCTGGATATGGTCGTGCTTGTAACGCTGTCAGTCATTGGTAGTCGGTTTGTAACGAAGGACATCACTGGCCGAGCCGAGCCGAATGAATCCCGAGCAGTTCCGACCATAACCAAGTTAATTAAATATGACGGCTAGTGTATATATCTCTCCAAAATTACTTTTGAGTACACGTTATCTTATCTTGGAAAGAAAAAAAAAAGTATGAAAATTTCCAAAATTTTACCATGAAAAGAATAAGCATTTTGCAATTTTAACTACTCAAATTGAGAATAATACATTAAATGTTGGATTGTTATTACTTTAGAGGAAGTATGCAAAAAAGTAATGCAAGTGAGGAATTTAAAAAAAAAAAAAAAAAAAAAAAAACATTCGCTGCTTTACTTGTGTCGAAAATAAAGTAATATATTATACATGTGTGCACAAGTAACTGAACAAAAGTTTATTTACCTGATCTAGAGTCCCCAGGTACCACTCCGCCATTTCCGTTCACCGTCGGTTGAGGTTGGTGACCTGAAACAAAAGAAAATCGATAAATTAGAACTTCATGGGGTTAAAAAGTATTATTCTTGTGTATCATCAAATATCATCATTATAATAATTATTATAGAAAGCCTGTTCTTTAAAACTTTAGTTTTTGTTTTTTTAATGTAAGAATTGCATTTTTATGGATATGTGACATGCAAGAAGCAAAATATTATAATTAATAAATTGCAGTAAAAATTGACTGAAGGAACGTGGAAACTATAATGAGGATGGGTCGTACATAAAATAAAATACAAAACAAGTAAATACGAAATGAATATCCCTATCTATTTTTTTTTATTTTTAGTAGTGATCTTTCTTCACCTTTTATTTCATTCTTTATTGCAAATATAAAAGTAATAAAATATATTATTATGAATCGATCCCATATAAAATGTATTAAGACAAATAAGTGAGGGTAAAAAAGGGATATTGAATATTGAAGCTGTGATAGTGATGTGTATAATACTAATTTATGAGTTAAGAACTGAATTTTATTCGATTTAAAAATTAATTTGAGTGTTCACCATAAAAAATAAATATATAACAATCACATCCATTAGCAATTTAGAACTAAAAGTTATAAAATAATTGTTGTGTAGTTACGAAATATTTTAATACAATGAGCTATTGAAAAACACTTTTAAAACTTTTAATATGAACGAATGTTTTGTAAAATAAGTATAAAATAGAATGCTTACATAAAATATAAATAAAGGCTTTTAGGTGACTGTTTTTAATGGCATTTGGACCCAAAAGGGTCAAAAAGGTTAAGCTATATATGTATATGGAGTATTTCCATTTAGCAGTTGGCGGTTCAAAGCTTTAAATCCTTGGCATTAACACTTTTTACTAGTGGTTATCAATTCCAAAGTAAAATAACATTAAAGGTAATACTATTTTAAGTATTTTAACGATAAAAAAATCATTAATACGACATGATCTCGTACATAATTAATAATACTGCCACCTTGTTTAGTTAGATGGTATTTATTCATGTTAAAAGTTCCTTAAAACAAATATAACACAGTAGACATGCAGAGGGTGAGTATTGAATTCTGGAAAACGAAAATGGCACACAAAAAAAATTGTAATTCAATCCATGGGGTGTGGTTGCTAGAAATTTTGAAAAATGTACTGCAAATTTTTATTTTAATTTTTAAATGATACTATTTAAAATAATATTTATATATTTTACCTTTCATATTGTGTAGCGTGTATCTCACATGTACTAACGTGTAAACCACCCATGAAGCTGTATATAAAAATTATGTTGTTATTTTAATTCAGTGTAATTTTATAATTTAAGCAATGCCATTCGACTATGCAAGTCGTTAATATTGAAGATAAGTATTATTTCTATTTATGATATGTTTGTGTTACACCTATGTTCAGAAGTTTACAGATTTAATCAAGTCTATTTAATTCTATTCTTACTGCATGGGTATGGGTATTAGTATGAATGTAGGTATAGAAGATTTGAACAATATACTGTGGTGTGAATTATTGACAATTGCATCATCTGAGCCAACAGTGGCGATAAAACCCCGACCACATGCTAACATAATATCGATTGTAAGACTTCATATGGAGGTACTGTGACATCTCTTAACGAGACCGTGCCGTGAAAAAAGACAGCGAATTTCAAATAAAGATCAGTTTCTTTTATCCCTCGTTTAACCAATACTGTGATATATAAAAAATAAATGAAGTACATTTGTTAAAGTTGCCAATGGACAACATCCATGAAAAAAATTTATTGCAGAAATGAATAGAGGGTACCAAATTTTGCTACTCTGAATGTTTTCAGATTTTTTTGAGACCCAGAACTATTTTTAAATAATTATTGAAAGTGCGGCCACGCCCCTTAGAGGTGTCAATAGGCGTCCAGTCTCTATCCTTTTTATTAAAGATTTCAGGGATGCCAAATGAAATCGCAGGAATTTCAATAATTATTTAAAAATAGTTCTGGGTCTCAAAAAAATCTGAAAAAATTCAGAGTAGCATAATTTGGCAACCTCTATTCATTTCTGCAATAAAATTTTTTCATGTATGTTGTCCATTGCTCAATTTTATTAACAAATCCCTAGAAATATGAATCCTAGAGTTTTAGAGTTTATTATTAGTAGCTCTGCATCTTTGAGTATTGCACATAAAATATTTACATAAAAAGAAATATATGAATTTTGAACTTTTGTTTGATATAGAATATCAGCATCTATTGAAAAATATACGCAAGTACAAATTATACTTTTTTACTGTCGTTAATTCAGAACACTGTTTGTATGCAATAAATTATAAATACAATGTCAAGTAAATTTCGAATTAATTATAAAAAAAAACATTAAAAAAGCGTAATTATATATTATAAATTTATGTATTATTTCATTTGACGTCATTTTTGTATATATATTACATATCGTTTGACGTCATATTTGTTACTAATTACACTTTATACATTTTAAAATAGTTCGTAAACTCTTCTTGTTGGTGCATTTGTATTTAGTTATTTGAACTTTAAACAAACAAGTAAAACCACATCAAAGCTTTTAGCTGCCTGGCTAGTAGAGACCATATGCTTTGCCGGGACAAAAGCTCGGGCTACTGAATAATGAGCACAAATAATTATATGAAACAAACTACTATTGTGAACTACATATAATGAATAACAATTAAAAATTAAATGCACATTGGTGACTGATGTCAGTGTGCAGAAAAAAAAATAAACAGTTGCTACAAAGATTATTTTAAATATTAATAGGTACGAAAGTAGCCCTTACGTGTTGCAAGGTTTGCATGATTATATAATGAGAGTTTAAGATAAAAAAAAAATAGTATTTCAATCAATAACATTGTGGGTTAAGATAGATTATTTTAAAACTTGAAAATTAACATTTAAGTTTCAGTCAGCTAGAAAGTAATTATGTGGGTTAATTATTACATAATATAAAACTCTTATTATATACAACTTTTATGATATCATAATATAATTACTTAATTAATTAAAGTTATTTACCAGTTCATTAAAACGGATGTTGCATGAATTTTTTTGATATTGTTGACACTTGACCTCATAATAAGATTTATCAGATTTAATTTCAATTATATTTTTTTTCTGCACTTAATTGAGAACGTAATGTTAATAAATTCAGTAAATTTGCCTTGTATTGTTGACATTATAAAGTTTACTTTTAGGGTAAACAAACAGCAGCGTATATATAGTCAAGCCAATATCATACAATGAATAAGCTATTCCCAAACCGACGGATTCGTGCGATAAAAGCACTCTTAATTAAAAAAGCTACTGCATTATGCATGCATGTAATTATAAATTATACAGTATAAAATATAAGCATTCATTATTGTTAAAAATGCAACTATAACTTCTTAACTTCTGATAAGAATTGTGCTGCATTTTTCCTCTCGTATTGACAATATTTATTTATTTATTTATTTATTTATTTATTTATTTATTTATTTATTTATTTATTTATTTATTTATTTATTTATTTATTTATTTATTTATTTATTTATTTATTTATTTATTTATTTATTTATTTATTTATTTATTTATTTATTTATTTATTTATTTATTTATTTATTTATTTATTTATTTATTTATTTATTTATTTATTTATTTATTTATTTATTTTTCAAATCAAAGCATACCTAAAATATATGTATATAGAGTATATACCAATGGCATAATAACTACAAGGTTATGAGAAAAACGTCGATATTTAAGATTAATAATATACAATGAAAGGTACATTAATTTTTATTGAATTATCTATAATTATATACTCGGAAGCTTGCATAGTTACATAAAAAAGGTAGTGCGTAAAAAAACTTTCATCAGTTTTCGTTACCCGTTAGATCACCGAAGTCAATCAACTTCAAGCGTGATTATTTGGATTGGTGAACGTTTCCTAAACAATATATTACGATGTTTTCACCCTGGGATAAATTTATCTCACTTTCTACTCATTACATTACAGTCACTCCTCAATCCCCAACCCTTTCTCATTATACTTTAAATTCTTACATACCGAATCTTTCTTGCGTGGGAGCTTCAAGCATTCCTAAAATCCAAAAGAAACAACGAAACAACGCCGTTTAATTCAAATACTTGCCTAAATGAACAATTTAATTACCGTACAAAAAGTATATTAACATTAACTAATATTTGACACAGAATATGCATCAGTATCCTATAAATTTCAATTAAAATTTAATTTATTGTTATTTAGTTAATTATCAAATATTTAACTAATTTATGGTGAATATTGTGAAGGGTTTTGTCAGTAGCGGTCGCAGTCAGCAAGCTTGAGTGTGATTTCAACACGTGGGTGCTACGAGAATCTGGTTGTCCGGACAACCGAGGTAAAGTGGCGCTTGTTATCTGCCCAGCTGGGGGGGAAGCAACCACTCGAGTGCGTGAGGTACACTCGGGGGCAACCATTTCAGAAACGTCGAGTGTGTCAGATAGGAAGAAAAATGAGGATTTTCAGTCTCTAATTGCTGAAATATTGTTAAGTGTTGTATAAGTAAAGGAAATTTTTTCAAAATATGCATAAATTTTTAGACAGAGGATACTTGCATAACATTAATATAAATATGTTTATTGAGCAAAACACAGCATACAAAACATCTAATTTATACATATATGCACAAAAAACCGCACAATGGGTGACTAAAAAAGAGAATCCCATTCACAAAAGTGTCCATCAGCCACCCACGATATAGCTGCTATTAGAGTTTTCAGAATATATTTATAACTATATCAAATTTATCGTCCCATCCGAATTTAGTATTCAATTGGACCAAAATACTAACTCTTGTTTATATGTTGAGATTTTTGAGTAAAAATAAACTAACTCTCTTTTATTTGTCAAGTTATTAATTTCTTTCCATTCGAATAGACATTTTTGTAAGTACAGCAGTTACCAATAAATGCTAATTCGCCATGAATGGGCGGTAATCAGTGAATATTTTGACCCTTGTGAATAAAAATTTTCATTAAACCCAAGTTGTGACGTCATGATAAATTTTATTTCTTAGAATTACGTATTTTCATCTACAGGAAATCAATTTCTCGTTTATTTTTTCCTTTCATTTTTGTCCTTCCAAGTACTCTCTGTTCAACCATATGATACCTACGTAATTGGAGTGAAAATACTTCAAAAACAGATTCTAAGATGACGTCCAACGATATGTTATATAAATCTTAGAATTTCTCTTTTCAAAATATTTTTCTTTTGACCGCCTTTAACATCCCGATATATCAATCACATCAAAGTTTATTCGATTAAATTTACTCAAATATTTGTGTTTGTAAAATTTCTCTCTGTTGTAATATTTTGTATGTATTTTTGATTACTTTCATCAAGATCTAAACCATATCACAGATACAAAAATATATTCAAAATTAATGTGAATTTAATGAAGCGTCATAAGAGATATTTTATTTCATTATATAGATAGGTTTCCAATGTTATTAAGAAATATATAAAATAAAACTAGTTATAATGAAATACAGCACTTGTGGTATTTTTAACGCATAATCAGTATTTTTTTTTAATTAGTATATTAAATAATATAATTAATATAACTTTTATAGCACAAAATACAAATCATTATTATAAATAATTCTACTTTTACAATTAATAATAATAGATTTCTAAAAATTTATATAGCTGTAAATTGTTACCTTTAGGGTGTAAACTATCAATGTCTTGTTTTCCTATTAAAAAAAATTGACAAAATTTCATTGTGAGCCATCAAAAGACCATGGGATAACATGGCTTTCAATCAGTTTAAAGTATCCTATTGTGCTCTAATTTGAACACGTGAGTGAAGTCACTTCCGCGCATGAAGAGTCGACGCAGCTTTAGATTGAATGGCTTTTAAATGAAAAGTTTCACCGAACAAATCAATGACATTTTGCTTACCACCAAATTTATATTGACGTCATTGTTATTCTCTAAGTCTGTACATTAACATTCCTATAAGTTTCGCTTGGCCACTTGTTGCACTCCCACACTTGTATATATACGAGAATGCATTAGTATGCAAGATGCACAATTGCATTTCTATCATCCCCTTGAGACTTGCATAGCTAAAGGCAATGCACTTATGAATAATGCATTCTTTGTCATCACTATACTTCTGTTGTGGCATTGAGTAGGCAGATGCATCTTGAAGTGCCTCTTAGTGCCGTTATATAGCTTTTATTGATGTACAACATGTGACAAAAAAATTAGATTTTTTAAAAAAAAATAATGACGGTAAATAAATTTCTATAAAAATGAATAAAAAATTAAAATTTATTTTGTATAATAAAAATAGAAATGAATAAAAATGCAAATTTATTTTTATACCTAATAACAAAAAGACGTGATATTCATTCGTATAATCAATCATGTTAGGAAGGGAGTGGGGTGCAGCTTAGATTTTTCATATTATATAGGTTTTTGCAAAAGTACATAAAATATAAAAAATTGCTTTGTCAAATCTTTCCATTCTCAATCCGTCGAACGGTCGAGTGCAATCTCTCGCCCCCACTTCGAGACACAAAATGTAGTCAATGTCCTAAGGCTAAGCTAGCTCTCCAATTTCCATATTATCATGGACCGAGTCCATTCTCACAGCATCAGGTGTGACACATCCAGATTGCTTTCACACTTCTGGGTATTTAAACTTATTAATAGAAGTTGAAGTTAAATAAATATCACGATGAAAAAAATGTCTGAAATAATGCAAATGATTTTCATTTTATTTTTTTTTTCGTATAGGTATAACGAGTATATTATATATTATGCAAGCACGATATTAAAATATTTTTGGCCAAATTGGTATGCCATAATTTATAATACTAAATCTATTTAAATAAATATTGCATGTCCAAATACCGATTAAATATATTTTTATTTTATTTTTTTAGAACTTCTTTTTGCTTGTGTCATCGCTTTTATTCGCTTTGGAAAATTTCCATTTGCGGCCTTGTTAATCACCAAGCTCTGTAAGAATAACACATTACATGGTGATTAACAAGGCTGAAGTGGGAAATTTTCCAAGGCGACAAGTGTACATGAAAAACATATTATTATAACAACGCATGTTAAATTTTGTCTTATTTTCCCTTTATATAATATCACCAACTGTAATATCCTTCCCTGCTCTCCCAATCAGATTTAAACAGAACACATTGCACCAGCCAGTGAACTCGGGGCACTCAACAGTAACTTTAACTCAATTAAGTGTTCAAATGTCTCCAGGGATTGCAGACATAAGCCTTTTGTAATTATTCCAACCGTTGCTAACTGCTAATGCATTAGATATATTGTGTTACATGTATGGCGTTTAATTAAAAAATATAAATTATGCAAAATAAGTCTTATAAAAAATTACTTGAGTTCATGATTATTGTTATTAGATAAATTATAATTACAGGTTTGATTGAAACATTGCATTATATTCTGATCGGAAAGCACTGACGCACTGTAATTTTTATTCAATTCCAAAAATGCTTTTTTTATGGTATTGTAAAGCAAAAGAAGTCATCACCAGGATTTGAACCCTGGGTCTCTAGAGCTGCGTATAAGTTTAGGTGGGCTGCAAAATTCGTATAAGTAGTAGTAGCTTACTTAGTTGGGTAAAGAGGTAATTTTGGCGGGTTATATATACGTGGAGTTCGAATCTCATCTGTGCATGACTTTTTTTCATTTTAAAGTTTTATATTCATAGAACGTAAAAAATGAAAGAAAAGAATAAAAAGTATTTAATTTAAAGTAGTTTTATTGAAGCATAATTAACATGGCTTTTTTTTAAAAACTGTTATAGCGTGCATTAAAAAATATATATTATCTCATATACGTAAAAATAATTAACACTTCAACATTTTGAGTTTTTTGTGCTATTTTACAAAGTAAATAATATTATAAATTCACATGAGTATACGCATGATCAGAACGATCAAAGTTACATTTTTTTCGTTCTCCTTTTCTATGAAACATTACGTGACAAGAGTAGTAAATAATAGAAAAGAAGATTTTTCTATACCATAGACCTGATTCGTTTACAATTGTGTGTTTCAAATATATTAAAATTATAGTTACTGGTACAAAAGTATAGTAACGGTATATATTATATATATAGGGCGTGATTATCACAACGTGATGGCCTTATGCATTTGCCGTACAGATGCTTCAATGTATTGTACGCGTATTTTGATACCTATATAGTATGTTAATCAAAGTTGAATTATGTCTTACTCTCAAGGACTATATTATATCCTCTAAAAAATTGCTATGTTTTGGAATTAAATTTCTAACTTTATCCGTTCCACAAGGCCCCAATTAAATCCAAGATAGAATATTATAGAGTAATTACAATGACAAAATGAAACTTATTACTGCGACTTGAGGATACTGCAAGTTGAGCTTTCTAGTAGATTGATGGCATCATGTGTTCGAGCGTTGGCGGTCCAACTCAAGCTTAAAGGTAATGTTTTACTTCTCTGTGTCTTGAAAGGGTGGAGATCTTTGTGGTGGGTTACTGGAGAACAAGCGACCAAGGAGAAGAATGGCGTGTCGTGGCGGAGAGAGAGAAAGAGAGTCACGCAAAGTCGCAAGCGACTGTGGCGCCATCTGCTTTCTTTGCTTTTCGCCTGCCGGCTCTCTCGCGGTAAGGCGTATTCACATGAGCGACGGCACATGCGACGCAATTTCGACGTACAAGCTAGAAAGTCCTATCCTAGAGCAAATTCACCGGGTTGTCGCAGCAAAATCGCGACTTTTTTAGCAAATATGACCGCCATTAATGGACTCTATTGCAAGTGCGCATAATTCGCAGCGTTCCGCACCCATCTTGAATTTGCTCATGTAAATCCACCTTTATAGAGCGCGAAAGAAAAAAAAAATACAATCGTAAGTTGGAGACAATTCGAACAAGCGTCAACACTCCATGTATAGATAAATATCATGAGACAATAGCTTTTGTTGACTCCTTTCAATGCGATAAATTCGATATTTCATTTTAAGAAAAATTAATTAATTTTCTTGATTAATCTATTTTTTGTTCATGTATTGCAGTAATTTAAAATAAGAAAATGCAAATATTAATTGTTTTTACACTACAGTTGAGTAATTTTAATAGAAAATTAGAGTTTATTTATTTATTCGTACAACTTCATGTAAAAAGTAATTAAAAGATCTGTTTTTGTTGTTATTTATGTTTTTTTTTTTAATTAAAACATAATGGTTTTAAAATGACTCAGAACAGAAGATTTACACTTTTAAATTAAAAATTTTGGTTGAAGTTTTATAATGATACTGGTATATAGAAATATAATTTGTGTTTTTATTTTTCCTGGCAATCAAAATTGCAAATGAGTGTTGCTTAATAGAGGCTAAAAAGCAGTGGCCTAATCGTTTAATCATGATTGTGTGTACTGTTGTTATTTAACGATTTTATTAATATACAGTGACATCGTATACACATGATCAAATTTAAACCAGATATAATGTTAGATATAAATGACACACCATTACATAATTATGTTAGATTATATAGATTATCGAAATTATAGCTTTTAACAAAGAGTGCAATTTTATGGTTTTAAAGCTAAATGTATTTTGTCTTTGTCTCTCGAAGATCTATTCAGCCAATTTTATAGGTTTTTCGCACATACGTCGATATCTTGAAGAAGCAGAACACTCGGTTTAAATTTAAATTAATGCAAAAAACAAACAAAAAAAAACTCTGCTTGCAAATCAGCAAATTAATTTTCAGTAGTATTAAAAATAATATATTTAAAATCCTCCCTATATTGAATATATTAACGCAATTTTATTGCTATATTATTTTCCAGATGATTGTCACTTTGTGTTTTTTTGTTTTTTATTAGTCTGTTTCTTATTATTTCCAATTAACAATATTTTATTGTTATTGTTAATGTTTATTGTTATTGTTAAGTGTCACATAAGTCACAATTTTTTAAACAAATTTCTATTGGTTCCATTGATATCTATAATAAGCCAGCAACTTGTGGTTTCATTATAATTTTGAAACACTCTCATACTTAGAATCTCGTATTTGATGAAAGCATTTAGGTATATACGGTTTATAAAATATAAAATTTTGATGAAAGGAGAAAACAGCTTTTATTTCATTAGTGTGAATAGAAAATTCATTGAAACCCCCTCTCTTTTAAATGAAGTAACCTTTTCCCCTGTGAATTGTATAAACGCTACTTTGTGTGAAAACATGTCTATGTTTTATTGAAACTTTATAATTGAAGAGAAATTATTATTCCAAGTTGATATTCACTCAATCGGTCCGTGCCAGCGCTTGCTCCAATATGAAATGATAACAATTATTGTTTATTGACTATTGGTGTATAAAAATATTTGCATGATAGAACATTAATGAGATCACATTTTATTTTTATTTAACAAAAATATAAAGAAAATCAAAATTGAAACAAAATATGGACCTTAAAACATTTTCGAGTTCATAAAAAGAAAAAGTTTTATTTATTTTTTTTCCATTGAAATATGTGATTATTATTTATTTTGTGTTTTTTGTGTGCAACAAGCTGAATGTATAAAAAATATATAAAATTTATGTAAATTTACGATACATACATTGCATTTAATTATGAAGACATTTTAACATTGTATTTATAATTATTAAATTTTGATGCATAATTTAAAGTTACTAAATATTCATTAATTATAATTAATTACAATAAATATAATGCACATTATATTAAATATTAAGCATGCAATTTCAACGTTCTTATTGTTGATGCATAATCCCCCCATGCATTGGAGATAAAAAAAAATGCGTGGAAGTAAAATAAAAATATTTTATCAACTTTATCAACATGGTAAATAAACTAGTTAATTTTTTTTTAATTTCCTATGTCCCCTCTGTACACTTCGGGAGAACCTGAAAGTTACAGTTTGAAGGCATAAAAGATATTGTCATACAATCTTTATATTGATTATTGATGGTGAACAAATTTAGAACCGGCCGGATGAAAATGTTTTATTCTGATCTCCCCAAGTATTTTAAATACGCAAGTACTGAAGCTAAAGCATATATACGAGGAACGTTCTTGTTGATTCTAGCTGTACTTTTTTCGTAATGGTGTAGTGAGGCAGGTCATGGTAAAATGTGATACCGGCTGGACGGGTTCGTTCCTCAGCGGCCCTCAAGCGGAACAAGTCTCGGTGTCGTGTGCCGCTACTCCGACCGCTGGCGAAATTAGCAAGCCCTTACATTTAATTGCTCCTTCACTTTCGGTTTATCATCAGCAGGGGAGTTTTCAATTTAAAGAATTTTATGAGGCAGATTCCAGTTTTTAAATTAAAAATTTTTAAATGAAAAGAAATGTAAAGAAAAGGTTTTTCTTTAATAATTTTTTACTTATGTAAATATTGAACTAATCAAAAATATGTTTATAGCTATGAGGAAATCAAGATTAAGAAAACAAAATAGTAGATTTTTTTTTCAATTTCAATTTTTTTTCCGACACGACACACTATAAATGATTATCAAGTGAATAAAAATATAATAATTTATAAAATAAACGTATAATATATTATTATCATGATTTAAAATATAATTTACTGTGATTGAAAATGAATTATTGGAAAATACAGTGATTAATTATTAAAGGTATACATTATAATATATTATACATTAATAAAATTATATTATTATTCAATCTTGATTATGATTGAGAAGAAATATATATTATATATGATTTATGTGCAAGTTTCAAGCAAGTTCAGAATATAATATACACTTATTATATTATCTTATAGAGATCCTATATTAAAATTTTCAAAAAAATTTATGTAAAATAATTTGTATACCACATGAAATGTTATAAGCTGGAGATGTTCTACATCATGTATCCAAACTTATGCAAATACTGCAATATCTACTGTATTAGATTTAATAAACAAACACAAATATTATTGTTTTGGAAAAAACAAACTAAAATGCTGACGTCGTACTGTAACATAAAAAATATTAATATTCAAAACTATTATATAAATATCCACAGGTGACAGGTAGCTTTTTAACATGAGTCTGCAGTGAAAAACAGGTGTGATATAACATGACACAATAATTATATAATACAAAAAAAGTACAACTTTATAAATATAAAAGGTTATATGCGTTCATACATAGCGCGTGTCAAAGACGACAACAGAAAGGTTTTAAATTTAATATTTTCTTCAATATAGTTTCCTATATTCTCATATATATAACCGTAGTAATACATAATATCTTATATAGATGACATAAACATCTTAATGCCTTGATATTAAAGTTAAAGCCACATTATATTCAATATTAATCTTTTATATCAACTATTTTAATATATAACCTATACATAAGCTGTCACATTAACTTTATTGTGCTGTCCATTATATACGTGCAATATAAAATGCAACTCGTAATTGTTATTTGATCAATACGAGTCTCTAGCATATTTTTTTTAGAAAAATAACAATGAAAAAGGTAAATACAATTTTAATACAACTTTTATTTATATTTTCATTTATATTGTGGAATTATAAAATATTATCACAATTAATTAATACGATGATAAATATATTTTTATTGAAAATTATAGCATATTTTGCAAAATAATCTGATAAGAATCAATATATTTGATAATTAATTTTAGTCTTTTACAAAGCAACGAAGATAAAAAAGTATGGCTAATTAAGTACAAACTTTTGTAATACACGCATATGTTATTGGATGGAAATTAATTAAAATTTGCCAAACTCATATCAAAGAGAGACGTAACACATACAATATTCTCCAAAGTTATTGTTGGTGAAACACGAAGAAATAAACCATCAAAGAAATTTCCCTTTGTTGTACTTTAATAGTGTTTCTTCAGTCAGTAAAAGATTTATGTCAGAATTTTAAAGTATTAGAGAATTAATTACATGCATCTTAGTGTAATAATAAAGGACATCTACTGCTTGCTCTCTTCTACATAATCTTCTTACAATCAAATCTGACTTCTGTCAATTCATATAGCATTCTAATTTTTATGTATTCGTTCACTGCATGAAAAAAAAAATCTCTTCGTTTTTTTTTTTTAAATATTTATCTTTTATTTTTATTTTTGTAGGTTAGTTTGATTGATTGCATTTTTGGACAATCGACAAATTATTATTCAAAATTAAATTATAAAGTTTATTATTTTGTAGAAGCAAGCAATCAATATATCCGGGAATAAATAATTGATTAAATCATATACCTGGCTTATGATGCAATTGATGCAAGTCTTTACTTAAGTATACGAAGTTAAGAAACAAGTCAAAATCCAACTATGATAAGGTAGAAAAACCAAAGAAATCAACATTCATTATACAGTATACATCGCACTATGGTGTAAAAATTATAACTACGATTTACAAATTATAATGTTTGATAACACTTCTAATTAATAAATAAAGAATGCTAATTTATTTGTAACATGCTGGCTGTTATCAATGGAAAATTGAAAAAAAAAAGTAAATTTTATAAATTATATCAATTTTAATTCAGTCAGTTGGGATCAAAATTAAAGAAATATACAAGTTATGGAAAATACATCATAACGCTTAGAATTAGAGCGCGGAAAAAAGTCACATTTTTTTCGAAAAATAGGCGCCTAAAAAGTCATCTTATTTTTGGAAAATAGTCTACAAAAGAGTCACTTTTTTTAAAAATAGTCTGTAAAAAAGTCACTTTTTTAAAAGTCACTTTTTTTTATAAAATGCAGCAAAAAGGCGTTTCAAAAGTGCTATTTAAAGTAGAGTGAGCGAAAAATTGACCGATGGTAAAGCTCATTCTCTTGCATGTAAAAAGTTACTTTGGAGCACCATAAATAAGCATCTGAAATCAGTTGAGACCGTCCTTCGTAAAAATTCTGAGCATTTGGGTCTAAAAGTCGATGACTTCGTCCATCTACTCCATGCTAACGCTCGAAAAACGTGGCTTCTTTTTTATTCGAACTTTAATTTCTTTCGCAATCTCCCGTAAAATGTGTTTAAAAAATATTCTAAGATAGAACATATTATGGTGAATCAGAAAGTGTCATAACTTTTATTAGCCCTTCATAAAAATTTTGAGAAAATTCTGATACAATACCAAAATCCGAGGAAAATTTTCATTTCAAATGTTGCGGTCTACGGGTTAACAGCTGACTGGATCAACGGGATCAACAACACTATATAACTTCAGCAGATGCTCGTATTGCGCAACTTGCATAAATTTCTACTGCGCAGCTTTTGAGGAGCCGACGTAACTTTTTCGTATGCACATATATAGTGCGTGACGTCATTCCCGTCATGCACTGCGCACTCAACTCGCTGACTCTACTTTAAAAGTGTGTTTAAAAGTTTTATTTTTTATATTTCTTTACACAGACTTCCCTTACACAGACTGAATTCTTTGTTTCTTTACTTCCCTTTTTTTTTTTTGACAATATGAAGAAAAGAGCTAAAATGCACTAAAAATGTGTCAAAAAGTCACAAAAAGTCATCTTTAGCTAAAATAGTCTCAAAATCCGAAAATAGTCTAAATAGTCTCTGTTTATATAGGCTTATTTTAATCCACTTCCGGAGATCAGTGGAAATCCTAAATGACAACAAAATAGTCCTCATTTGCACAAAAAGGCAAAATGACTTTTTTCCGCGCTCTACTTATAATAATTTGAATAGATAACAGTTTGAAATTATATTTCAGAGCCTAGAACATTTATATTTATCATTCTTAATAAGTTTAGTCTACACAGTGGCAATTTCAATAGAAGTACATTTCTTGGTATTACAACTTGAAATTCCTTAATTAATTCTCCCCTTGCTGTATTGAAATAGAAAGGCTAGACTCGTGATAGAAATGTCAAATTAATATCACTTATACTTACGTTGACTATTGGCCTGTTGACCCCCCAGACTGGCGCGTAAGAACCGGCTGATCCGTTCAGTGATGTTGCTCCACATCGCCTCACAATTGATTCATTGTTAACCTAACGCGTCGTATCACAACAACATTCACATCTTTCCTTCATCAAACTTTTAATAATCTATAATGAAAAAGCAATAAAGTTTTTTAATAAATTCTTTTTAAAAACATTACTTTTTATCTTTAATCAACGTGATGACAAATATATTACAACATTTTTCTTGTAAACTTGGTGTATAGAAAGAAAAAAAAGAACAAGTTTATTACGATCGTAACGAAAAGTTCGAGTCTACGATAGCACAGCCAAAGAGGTACTGGAACGGTGGTAGTGGCTACCCAGCCAGCCAACACGTGTGTCTGATGAGTAGTAGCCGTCTGTGTTGCTCCTGGGATCCCGCAACCCGCTCTGCCTGCTTGCTTGTCGGCCTGCGCAGTCTCCCTCCCTCCCCTAGCACCCCCAAGGTGTGTTATCATGTAGGTAACTCGACAGTGTACATATTCTGTTGGTACATTGCAGAAAACTGTAAAATACCCTTCAGTAGAGTGTGATGTGTAAAATAAATGCAGATAGTGACTTTTTTATTACTTGAATGGAGATATTAACATCGCAGTTGATAGAGAAGAGGCTATCTGCTTAAAAATTGGACAATATTTAGCAATTTCTTGTAAATGTAATTTTTCTGATTTTGAAGACGTACAGTTTAGTAGTAAAAATATTAAATTTACTTAAAAATCTGAGAAGGGTATTCAGCAGTCTCTTTAACCTTGATTTTTTTACTAGGATTTTGAATGAAGTATTAAGGAAGTGTGTTAAATTTCTACTTAAGAGCTTTTTGAATAGCTCACTGATTATTAAAATAAGTACATGAAATGTTTTTTGTCATTAACCCTATGTAATCAATATAATAATTGATTACAAGCATATTATTTAACATTGTAATTTCGTCAGAAGTGACCTATTAATAAAAAACTCAGCAAATTATCCACATATTAAACTTTGTATTGAAAATTTTCTATAATAAAAACATCTCTCTGTTATTGAAGATCATAGGTGTACAGTTTCAGCTAACTATGTGATTATTTAAACAGTTACTTGTCCTTTAAGATTGTAAATTATATGCTAGGTTTTTGTGTACATGTTTGATTAATCATAATTATTGTTTCTTGCAAATATTTTCAATGAATAACAGGTCTTAATAATTATTTAATGTGCACAATTAATGTATAAAAAAAATCTATTTACATTTTATCCTCAGGCTTATAGCATTAAAAAAAATACACATGACATCATTTTGCATATCAAAGACACGTAACCCAGCTATTATAAAAAAATTATTATTATATTTTTAAATTAAATTCTAAAAGCTCAATGTTGAGATCATTTTTTTTTTAATCTGTGCGGGATTATTGACGTCATACAAATATAAAAGAAGCATAATATTTTAGGAATGCATCAGAACAGAAATATTTTTAGTGTGACCTATGAAAGCTAATAATAAATTAAATTGAAGTATAATATGGTATATAGAAAGAGAGTAGTAGCGAGAATTGATAAAGTTTTGCAGTAAAACGCAAAAGTGCTATTTTGTCTAAACAAACAGCTAGTAGTTTCAATTTTTTAGTAGAAATTAATATAAAATATGCTGTTGCGTTTTGTGCAAAATAAAATTACAGTCAGCAACTGCTGCCATCTCTTTTAACGTGGGGTGTATCCCTATAGAAAAAGGGGAGGGGGGATTCTTTATGTGACGTCACGTGCTTGTTATCAGAAATATTATTGAGTGAAGAGATAAATGAAATGATAAATATACAACGCTTCTTAGATTTTTTATGTAGGAAAAATTATAAAATAATATTAACTTTCCTGAAAATAACACATGTTCACATATTATACTGCACTAACATCCACTTATGTGATTATATAACGTTTTTGTATGTTATCCACACCCTTGTATGCTTTGTATTTTTTTTTATATATTTTCTTTGGGTGAAATAAAATAAATAAAATAAAATTATGTTAAAAAAATGTTGCTGATGTATTCTCTTTTAATCCATAGAGGTCTTAGGTTTAAAATTTCTTGCCCCGTAACTTGATATGCTACTTTCAAAATTGTACTAAAAAATATTAATGTTTGACATTTGATACATAAAGTGTATTTTTTATTTTTGAATTGTATTTTTAATACAATATTATCTTTATAAAACATATTTTACAGTTACAAAACGTGATACGATTTTTAAATTAAAATATACTTTTTTACAAGATGATTTTCAGGAAATTAAAAGTAACATTGTATGATTTGCAGAGAGTATTATAAAAAATGTATATATATTTTTTTTCTTTGAGATAGAAATAAATCAAATATTTCTTTTTCTTCTATACAAATCGTAAGGCGAAAAAGAAAAATGTATCAGTCAAAAGCTGTCATTTCACGTTAGTCAGAAGCCTGACGCTGCTTGGATGAAGAAAACGGCAAGCCTTGCAACTTTGTTCAGACGTAAGCGAATTTAATGACACTTTGTTTGCATGTGACGTCAGAAGAAGCCTTTGTGACGTCACTTCTTATTGTTATTAATACAGGAGTAATAATTGGTAAGAAGGTTAAATTTTTTACGTCACTTGTGTCACTTTGCAGAATCAAAATAAATCATTGTCATGTATTTGGAATACAAATAGCATGCGTTGAAACTATATAAGGTTGCATATAAGTGTGGCATTGGCTCTGTTTTCGGTGAAGGATATATATATCGTATTTAAAATAATACCTGTCCAGTCATGACACTCATGACCGTAAAGCTTGTATTACACGATAAAATTTTTACTTACAAGAAAATTTCATCTCCATACAAACAAATGAATTTTAAATTTTCGTGCAAGGAAAAATTATATGAAATAAATTAAAAAAATATATATCGTTTAACACTAGCTTTTGAGGTATATTCGGGTGTGGGGAAAGCCCTAACTCAACTCCTGCTTGACATGCTGGAGCTGCAGCTCCTAAAGACAAAGAGAGGCCAAATTTGCAATTTTTAGAAAGTGCATCCGTTTTCAACATCCCAAAAAAGGTTTGCTCACCACGCCCATTATCAAAATAAAAAAGGACTTATACTCCTTTCCGTACGGGACTTGTATGTTATTCAGGGGTACACTAAATCCGATAGTGGCTCCATAGCCTGCGTGGCAACGCTCACAACTAGAGCAGGGGTAACGTTTGTGGTGACTCGAGGTGTACTTTATATTTAATTTAAAAAATAGCATAGTATTATATAATAGTGTACAATATAAATAAAATGTTAGTCTTTAAAAGAAATCAACTTGAAATTTTTGACCAGGTACATTATAATAATAATTTATTTCAAAACAGTGTTCTATTTTCATATTTTTACTGTAGTATTCTCTAAAAGACGGAAATAAAAAGTGGCAGCTTTCACTCGTAATTGAAATCTGAGTACGTCAACACCTTTTTTTTTTTTTATTTCCGTATTGTGTCGTACAATGAAGGATATAAAATTTTTTCTAACAGTAAGTAAAATTGACGTCACACCTGGGCCTAGTATTCAATATCTGGTCTCTTTACCAGAAGGAAGAACCAATAAGAATAGCTTAAAGGATCTGCGATAAAGAAAGACACATTTCGTATTATTTTTTTTTTCTTTTACCTTTTACTTGTGCAGTGAATCGATTCTGGAGATAAAGCCCATAAGTCCGTAAGCACCAACAAAATTGACCTTCTTGTGACCTCAAAAAACGGAATATATTATGTTCGCTTGCTTACCTTCTTCGCATAAAATAACATTTTCGTAACCTTTTATAAATTCATCTTCTTCTTCTAATGTAAAATAAAATTGAGACACAAATTTCTCGGAATGATTTTTTTTATATAATTTGAAATATGAGTAGCGAGCAATTTATGTTGAATGTTTCAAAACAAAAAATAGGGAAAAAAATGTAAAAAAAAAAAAAAAAAAAAAAAACGCGTAATAAATTATATTCTATAATGGGTAGTTTCAGATACTTTACATATCTATTATGCTATTTTAAATTATTTTAATATACATTTATCGTTATAAATAAAAAAAATTTACTTCCAATATATTAAATAGTTTACATTTATTTTCTTTTGTGTTTCATACTTTAAAAAAAGGCTTCTGAAGATATGTCCAAATATGATGAATAATTTGTAAGCAAATCTATAATTACATACAACATACAGTAATTACATAAATTAAATAATATCATTGAAGGACAAAAACAAAATAATATTAAAGCATGGTTGTATATCGTATTACTTCTCTTTAAAGGGTAAAAGTAACTCCAGTGAGACTTCATATTATATTAAAATGAATGCCATGCGAGTGAAAATTTGCAAAAAAAAATCTCTTAAACGTAACTTGTTACGATTGATTCATAAAAAATGCAATAAAATTGAAATAATTTTGCATTGCATGATGCTTAAAATTAGATATGAAGTATGTAGTAGGATAATGCTGTTCTTACATTGGAAATTATGTAGAAAAATAACAGCAACATCATGATTATATTCATTTTGATCACATAATATGTTTGGAAAGTGACTCAAGCCTCTCTTTACTTAAATAATTAATAATAATAAATATCTATAAAATAATTTATTAAAATTTCAGTGGTAAAAGGTACGTTACGTTTGGAGCCTGACAAAAAATCTGAAAGTGAAATAAAACTCCCTGCAATTGCAGGGAAAACTAATTGAAAACTTATTTTGTTGTTGTTTTGTTATATCGTATTATGTGTTGATATTTTAGATACGATTTTAGCTGGAAACATGAAGTTTAGCAACACACAAGGATTTTGTATCCTTGGTAACATATTATAATATATATTATATTGAGAAATATGTACGATGAGAAAAGCTGAGCACAGCAATATCGATTTCAATTCAATTTTCTTTCAATTTAAATTGTTTAGGGTAGAATAAAAATAAAATTTTATATAAAAAAAAATGCGTGCGGATTTGCATGATGTAAATTTCTGATCAAAATTAAAAATAATTAGTAATGTTCGTTAATTGTAATAGGGTTCTAAAGTGTACACTGAAAACAGGATTATTATTATTATTTTTTTTTTATTTACTTTTCTTTTCAATGATTCTATAATTATAGCTTTATTAGTCAAAAGATAATAGACAAGTATATAACATGTAATAACTCGTTGTTAAATTCTCTTGTTACACATTTTTGCTCATATACAAAGAAAATACCAAATAAATTAATCATGTTTCAATAATTACATTTATTTTCAAGTTTTTTTTTACATAAGATCTTTTTTTAAACCCAAACTCTCTGTAAAAATAAAATCTACCTTCTTTATAATTTTCCAAACTCTCAAACGCTATTTAATAAAAAAATAAAATTGTAATATCAAGTTCCTATTAATTTTAATGACCAAATTAATTGAGAATACATTTCAAAATTTCCAATGAGGAAAACAATTATAAGAAAAATAACGTTTATAGAAATTACTAATTTATTTTATAACAGAAGTGAAAAATCAATAATATTCTGGGGATTCAGAGTTTAAGTTTAAGACACTTTAAAATAATAATTATTAGAACTGCATTGTTATTGTTAATGCAAAAGTTGTTATTAAAAACACATGATATTTATTGTCGTTTAATCGTGTGTTGACGTTGTTGATCTATGTATGAAGAAAACCTATTTTTTTCAATAAACCACCTCGATGCTCTTCAATCATATAATAAATTACGTATTATACATGCAGTGTGACATAATTTCTTTGTGGCTTGCTAATGCATGGATACTAAGAGAAATTTTAGCTTTAAAAAAATAACTGAAAATTCTATCTTCAATTTGTGAGCAAAAATTTAATTTAAAATGAATATCAGGGAAAAAATTTAACTTATTTATTTTTTTTTTTTTTTTTTCACAATGGATTTTCAGTTAATTATTTTTACTGTCCAACAATTATTTTTATGAAAACTGCATATATGAATGATTTAATTTACTTGAGAATAATAAAAAAAAAAATGTTTTTGTTTGAGATCAAACGTTCTGTAAATAAATTTACTGTTGTAAAAATTATTATTTTACACAATTTTTTTATTTTAATTTAACACTCATTAAAATTATGAAATGCAGGTATAAAATATGTACTTATATTACACTAAATATATCATTATATTATATAAGATATATAATTATAATTTGTTGAATAATTCTCCACTTTATTCTTGTCTATTGGTTTCAGACAGCTGTAAATTTATTATTGCAAAGTAAGGAAATGTATGAGCAGAGAGGGAGAGAGAGTTATTGATTGCATCATTACTCTTGTTCTATATACTGCCTCGGTACTGAACACATACGTAGTCAAGTGAGAGCGAAGATACACTTCAAGACATTCTGAATGTTATCTCAAGCTCGATGTTGTCACGTATTTTGTGAAGACTTGATAACGCTTACATGTTCTAGATCGTAACATGCATCTTTACACATAAAGACTTGACGTGTGTCATATGCTACAATTGGCGCCTATGTAGCTGTTTGTTAGTGATATAATTCTCTCAGCCTTGTCCCACATGTTATCAACTGGGTGTCTACAACAATACTGCATTGTTGCGCATCCTTTGTTGTGTACAACAAAATGCAGTATAAACATGACTATCTATCAATCTACTAACCATGTTTTGCATGATGAGTACTGTACAATCGAGCACAGAAGTACCAAGGATTACATTTAAAATATATCGTCCCTTGTCCGGAATAATGAGCTTTCTGCCTACTAAAATTCATGTGCAATAATGAGCTGTCTGATTTACCTTTAACTTTGTAATTGCACTCACCTAATATAGCAGACAGCTCATTATTGCACACGAATTTTGTTAGGCAGATAGCTCATTATTCCGGACGAGGGACGATATATGAAGGAATAATTATCACACACTTTATAATTAAGATAAATCCCTTACTTCATTACATGTGAACGATTTCCTAAATAGCAAAATTCATACCACACAATTCTGTTTCAATATACGTGACGCCGCCGCACCCTTATTTTAACTTAACTAAAAATACTTAATTTTTAATTAACACAACCTCATAGTAGTTTCAATTAAATGGAAAGGTTATGATTTGTTTCTTTCTGCCGAAGAGTGTACTTGTGATTTGCAACAATGGCTATTGTACCACTCATGTGACAAACACGGTGCTCCTGATACAAAAGTAAATAACTATTAATTTACACATACTGATATGTGTGCATATGACAGGTTTAATATATGTAATGCAATGTCGAATAATTGTCTCTTAAAAAAAAAACAGTAATAAACATGAAAGTTTAGTAGATAAATATTTAGTTTGCATATTAAATATATACGTGAAATTTAATATGATATTTATTTAAAAACAAAATAAAAAATGTCATAAAATATTACAGTTGGTCAATAAATTTTTTTGACAACATTGACTTTTAAAAAAAGGAAAGTTTAACGTCTTCAATATATTAGAATTTTTATTTTATTTTTATAGTAAATATAAAATAATATTATTTTTATTTAAAAAAATATTTCTACAATTTCGACCTCTTAAAATATAATTTAAAGTAAAATATTAGTATTTCAAATTCTGCATTAATAATTCAAATCGATCAATCTCTTACAGAAATTAAGGACGAAAAAGCTTTTAAAATTAGAAGAGTGAAAATTAGAAAAATGTCTAGAGAATTTCTAATAAAAAGGTTTTTGAATCTTCAAGTATATAATTACAGAAAAACAATAATAATAAATTATAAAACAACTATAAATATCTGAAATGCATGGATAACATTTTCATTTTAGTCAAGAGCCATGCAGTTTTGTTTAAATTCGAGACATAATATGTAAACTACAGAATTCTGACATGTTTTAGTTTTAGTAAACAGCCACATAATTTTTAAAAAATGAATATTCTATAGTTCTATAGTATATTATATAATAATGATGCAATTAAACACATAATTCATTTATGAAATTAATTTTCTGTCATAATATCTAGTGAGGTATAATTACATTTGATAAATCCAATCGTTGTAGATAAATTAATTTTACATAATAATGCATTTATATTTCATTTACTCAGTAAATGTATCTCAGAGACTATGTGATTGATTTTACTGCATGCGGCAGTGCTTTGTACGCTGACCTAATTCATTACATAGACGACAATGGCAGATTGCTTGGAATTAAATTGTAATTAAAATAAATGCATTAAATGAAACCATTGTTTGATTTTTTTTAATTAATAGCGCTTTATTTTAATGCTATAATTACTTTCCTTTATTCACGAGAATTTTTTCACTATAATACTTCACTACAAAAATTTTGTAGCTATACTATAATATATATACAATATATATTACTGTATAATATTAAATCCGATTAATGCTATCTGTTGTATTGTAACGACAGTTAATTCACATTTGTAAATATAAAATTTACGTTTCATTTAATTTAAAACTCATATTAAAAACATCAAAATATATATGTTGCAAGGATATTACGGTAAAATATTGAAACTTAGACTTTTGTTAAACTAAAACTGGTATACTGAGGTTTCCATGGTTTCCTCAGTTACAACCAGGCGAATGCTGGGATGGATTTCTTAGGCCATTGCCGCCCCGGTTTGGAAGGGACCCACAATAGTAGGGTCTACGAAGAGCCGGGAGGTTAAATTCAGTCACTTAATTGTGGCCAGTACCCTATAGTAGGGTTCAGTTGAGAAGCTAAAAAAAAAAAAAAAAAAAAAAAAAAAAAAAACTGGTATACGATGCATTTTTTTTATTTATTTATTTCAAATTTTGTTAGAAGAAAAATAAAATTCACACCTCCGCTTTTATGTAGAGCTTAAATACTACCTGTTGTATGAACTAATTTATTAAATTAACTTCAACCACATACGACTTTTTGTAAGAACACAACAGTACCTCTGCTCTATTAACGTCAATTGTCACACTGTAAGCGTGGTGATCTTGAACTGTAAGTAGGATAGTTAAACTGGGCGCTCTTCATCACCTCACCCAAAATTGCAAATCTATCATGCATGTTGTCATCACACAACTGGAAATGTGTCTTATAAAGAAATATAGATTTCATTATTTACCATTTCATATTTATTTATTTTTTAAATAAATTGCATAACATTTACCGTCTCTTTTATAAAAAAAATCCCCTATAATACAAAATGTACTGAAAAATATAAATTTCTTGATAGGAAAGTAAGAAACTACAAAGAATATATACATTTTATATATGCACTTGACCATATACCTGTTAAGTATCATATATAAAAGTAATAAAATATACCATTAAATTTCTTTTTATACATAGCAACCTTGGTTTAAGTATCATAATATAACTGTATGAAACTAACAAAAACGTAACTTTTAATGCAATAATATAAATACATTAAATTTATTGCCATCATATGAAGACTTAAGAAAGTAATATTTCTATAAATTCAATTGGTAAGGAAAAAAGCTTCACTTATACCTTTATAAACGTACTGTACAAAAGTGAAGTAATGATATTTCGTTACCATGGAGATGGTTACGCGCAAGAGAGCATCGAGTGCATAATATACACAAGGTCTATAATACTATTATTTAACATAGGTAATCATACTAAATTGCAATATCTGAGTGAATGATGGTTGCAGCTTTAATAAATCTATCACTCAGGCCACCGCCTATCAATACAGCTGACCTTGGACTCCATATATAATCGTACAATGGGGCTGCTCTATTGTAAACCGGGATACTAAATAAAATAAATCCTATACTAATCCTCTCTTTGTGTGAGGTTCTTTTTTTTTTAATTTAGTTTCTACGTTGTGAGCAAATTATATATATACAGGATAAAAAATATACAAACATAAATCTACTGTGGAGTTTTTTTTACTTTATGAAAAGTTATTTTTAAAGTTTAAACCATA
This sequence comes from Siphlonurus alternatus, assembly GCA_949825025.1. Taxonomy (NCBI): domain Eukaryota; kingdom Metazoa; phylum Arthropoda; class Insecta; order Ephemeroptera; family Siphlonuridae; genus Siphlonurus; species Siphlonurus alternatus. The sequence continues at coordinate 8,403,895 of OX463781.1, read as the reverse complement.
TTTTATCATTATCAATTGAAGCTTAAAAAAATTATTCTGATATTTCAAAAGGTTGAAAATAAATTATGAGGATTTTAATTATTTTATATATTATATCTGATAAAAATTTATAATTATTTTTACCAAGTAACCGCTAGTAAATTATGTGTTGAAATTTTTCTGCAGATTATTATAGCATTCAATTTTCCAGGACAGGGTATGAATTGTCAAAACTTAAAACAGAACTTTTGTTGTAAAATCAATAAAATCAATTGTAGTAATTGTTATCGTTCACTAAAGTTCTCAAACAAATGCTAACTACAAAAGGGCACTTCAAATATATTATATAAAATTATATCACTTTTTTATAAAATGTGTAATATCAATCAACGGTGTTGTTTGAGGGAGTAGGGGATGAATGTCCCACTAAAAATTTATCACAAATAAATGGGAATCAATGCGACCCTAAACCTAAGGGTTCGATCTTTTAATGAATAATTATAGTCTAACAAGTCAAAAGATTAAACCACCTAGTAAGTTCTTTTTGTAGTATCGTTGACAATTTAAATAACTTATTACTTGCCTTGAGGCTCAGCAGAGAACAAATTGTTGTTTACATTTCATTTTTAGCAACTGTTTTCAATTGTTGGCGCAACACGCCATGCCAATCTCTCAGCAGCAGCTCAACAAATTCATGGCATCAGTCCAGCACCAAGAATGGCTATTCTGTGCCGAGTTATTAACTATATAGGAGTTAGCAGCATTCTATGAATATTTTTACTTGTGGCTATTTTTACGGACCTACATAATCTTTGTGGCTTCCACTTTAAAAGATGTAAAGCTTCTTACTTTTATTTTTTACTATTTTTACTATGAAAAAGTTTACTCGTATAATACGGTTTATGACATGTTTTTAACACTCTGCTGCCAAAAGACATGACTTTTATAACAGATTTTTTTTTTCTTGTTAGTGTTGGTCACAAATTAAATAAAAATTTTACGTAAACATGATTTAGTACAGCATTGGTTTAATATTAGAAAGATCTTGAGACAGTACGATATTTACTCCTGGCTGATATGAAGGAGCGCACATTTTTATACAAGACATTTCAAATTTAGGGGAGAAGTAAGAAAAGCACTCAAGTCTGGCCATCCATAAAAAAACGAAGTTCACTGAAGTTGACTGCGCCCCCAAACAGAACACTGAGTGCATGGTAATATTTGAGCTTCCTCGAAATGTACATATCAGAACATTCCGAATGTTATGCCAAACAACAAATCCTGCCCCTTACTAAAATGCTAACGTTGCAATTTTAATAAACAAAGTTATGAGGACTATTCTGCTTAGTTTTCCACGCCTTCAGAGACAACGAAATTATGACGTTATGACTGTTCCGAGATTATGATACTCGAGAGTGTGAAAAATGCAGACAGTTAAATCAGGAACTAACTAATTACTTAGGACTTTATTACAAAACTTAAATATGTTACAGCAGGTTAAAAATATAAAAATATATACATTTTCATATTTATTTGTTACTTTTCTTTAAAAAAAAAAAAGTATTTAATAATCTAGTAACTCCTGCAACCAAAAATAGAACCCGAATGTTTGTGCACGCTTGTATTATTAAATTTAATCCCATCTTGACCTCAAACGAAGGTATATTTCTCTCTCTCTTTTTTTTTTTAATGTAAGACATATTTTTTTTTAAATAATAAAAATAGTAATAATGAAATCTCTTTAAGAAATACAGCTTAAGTTTTCACATACAGTTACTTTATGTTATTTAAAATTGCATGAATAGCGTTACTGAAGCTTTATTTAAATTTCATGTCATAAAGTCATGTATAAAGTCACTTTTATATTTGCTTTTCATTACCTATTCCCATATGTTTTTTAACTCTTTTTATATTTTCTATTTAAATAAAAGCATTGAGTAACATAGACTTCTAAAGTATTCCTTTAAAAAAAAAAAAATTGCATGACTTTTGTATAATGGAAAATGTCACAAGGAAATTTGCATTACAAAAGTTCAAACATTATTGTTATACTCTGTAAAAGTTAATGGTGTTCTAACTTCCAAAATTAATAAACAAAACTTAAAATCTTGTTTGAAAAAGAACTTTCAAGACGAGGTTCAAAATTAAAATAAAAAAACAAAATAATTTGGCGGCAATATTCAAATGAAGTCACGTTATCTTCAACTTTTGTCACAATATTACAAAAGAATCAACTTTTTAAAGTTTCAATTCCTTCAAATGCTATAATAATCTCAATATTAAAAAATAAAGGATATAACTTGAGTTTTAATTATTTTTTAACTCGATGAATGAGTGTTTGACGGTGTTTAAGAGCTGCTGTGTGAAAGTAAAATTTATTTTCCTGTTTTGTCGGATGTTGAAATCCGGAGAGCTTGATAAAACTAACACATTCAGTCAAAAATATTCACAGGATGTGCGCTACAAATCATCATTTAACATCAACACCCTTTTCGTTTAAACTCAGAAATAACAAAAACTCATTGACAACATTTGTTATTAATAGGTTCTTTCTTGACTTATTTTATGAATTATAAAAACAAATTAAAATACCTATCCTTGGATACACAAAAAGCATTTAAAAATATTTATAAATTAAAAAACTTGTTGGACAGCGTTTTAAAAAACATAAATATTAGATGAAGAAATATTTTTTGTTTATCCAGCCTTCAACTTACCTATTCCCCCATCTCCTTCATCAAACGATGCACTCTTAATTGGAGGTAACATGTGTCCCGTGCGAGGCATTTTGAACGACTGATGTCACTTATTTTTAAAAGCTCTCCTCAAAGAGACCTTTAATACTTTAGGATTCAAATTTCCTTGCGAGCTACATCACTCAATGCACCGTCGTGACCAGCGTATATCCGTGAAAACTCCTCCTCCAATACCCCCCTTCTTCCGACACTTTACACCACCGGAAATACGTCACTTACCACGTGACTTAGCACAGAAATGTCAAAAATAACGTCAGCAAATTCTTCTGGACTTGTTTTTTTATTATATGTATATATGGTGGAATATTAAATAGTTTAAAATTTATGATGAATATTTTCTCTGGTGTAATTTTTTTAGTTGAAGTATGAATGCTATTTATATATTATAAAAATTTATATTGTCCTTTATTATCATTCATTAGGTTATTTAATATAAAATATGATTATAATAAATAATAGTAATTAATAATTTCATCTAATTGGAAAGAACGTCAAATGAATTCTTATGTATTCAGAGAAGTACATAAAGCATTTTTTTATGTAAAATAAACACACAAAAAATGGACTTGTGCTTGCTTAATTAGTGCCATGAACATAAATTTAATTTATTTATTCAAAATCCAAATATCATTAAATGCTATTTTAAAACAACATATATAATACACATAATCCTGTACACATTGAATATACCATGTAACACATATATAATATAGTGAAAATCTTGTTCACAATCTTGTGTAGCGAGGCGTTAGAATACTACTAAAAGATCCTACTCGCTGCGGCTGATGCGAGCTTGTAGAGGTGGCGGAGTGGGCGTTACCCCGCCCGCAGGTCACGTGACCGATGTCACGCTTCTGACTGCCTACAATACGATTCACGAAACTCAGTCTCCCTGTCCCTGTTATTCAAATATCTCAATCATAACCAAGCCAGATCAAAACATTGGCTAATATAGAGTATCAGTGTTGAAAGAGCTATAGATATGTATCAAGAACGGTCGAACAAACTTAAAGTGTTCGCCAGAAGTTACTGAAAGTTCAAATTTTCTAGTCTTTTTATTTATTATTCAGGCCTGAAAACTTAACAGTGGGTTTGATGTTTTGAAACTGAGTTGCCTTCAAAGTTTCAAAATCAAAATGTCCAAAGGAAATGTCCACTTCCGGAGGGAATTTTTAAATTTTTGACTGTAGAAGATGTTAAGAGGAGAAGAAGGAGGAGGGTGCATGTTTTAAAGCCCAGTAGGTCAAACAGAAATAACTGGCCAAGTGCCAATATAACAGACATAACATAACAGTCAGTTAATCCTAGTGCCATCTTCTCCTTCTTAAGCCGAATCAACTTGAGCGTAGGATTAAATTTAATGTCAGTTTGAAATTTATGAAATCTTAAATTTAACTTTTTAAAAATATGAAGAACCGGAAACTGATAAATTATTTTTAATTCTAAAATTGTTTGTTACATAATCTTCACTTAAATTTTAATTATAGATAAATCTATTTTATGACGTATAAAAATTTAATATGTACACTTGTTAGGATTCTATTGTTATATTTATAACAATAGAACTATTAATTTAATACACAATACATATAAAATATAATCTAATTGTAGCAAGAGAATTAATATAAAATTTTTATTAATTTATAAAAAAATGTATTTTAAAATTTAAGCTTCTTTTGAAATAAATTAATATTAAAATATTTTGATAGGTCTGGTTAAATAAGTTTACTTTATATTTGACTACAATTTACAATAATATTTTACTGTGTAGTCTTTGTACAGACTCTCATGCAATTATAACATACCTTACAAGTATCTTGTCTTTAATAATAAATTCACAGAACATATCAGGAACATTATGTACTAATTAATTAGTATACATAACAATATATTAAAATGTCTACAGAGTGAAAACTAACCAGGTTTATTTTTTACTAAAGGTCATTTTCTTATCATTTTCTTGACATTGAACGACTTTATATCTGAATAGTTAGGTTTATTATTTTTTATTGCAATATATATATCAAGCCTGCAAGTTCTGACATTTTTTTTAAAGATAATTTTGTGATTTCACTATAACAGCTCGATGTTAAATGCTTGTAAAAGATTATTGTTGTTTTATATATAATGCTTTTCTAAGTAAAATGTTATAGATAAACATTATTCCCTAATTTGAAACACAAAAGAAGCCTTTTATTTACTGTAACAGAAATTGCATCCGCCAGCATTAACATGCAGTGTAATGATTGCAATCATTGTTTAAATTAGCAATTACTGTGTAATATTGTAAAAAAAGTCATGATTTTTAAAATTCTGAGTATTTAATTATCATATTATCATCTAAATGAGAAAAGCAAATTAAAAAGAATAGAAAATGGTAGCAAATTTTCTGTGACGCCAGTTTGCTACTCAAATTAAGAACACGACAATGCACTACGACGCAAAAACAAGCTTGAATCATGTGACTTGGCATGCTTAGTAAGAGTTACTTTAACAAACAATTAAATGCAAAAACTGATAGTTTTGTTTTTAACTAGGTGTCTTGTATTGCTAAAAATAACTTACAGCAGACATTAGTCGTCATGATTGCAAGATTATATAGTTACTCCTTTTAGCTTTCAACGGGCTTGTGTAAATATATATTACACACGACGGGTAAAATGTAATGAGGTAATGACTTTATTAGTTAATTTTTAGGAATAAAAAAATTAATAATGTTCTCTTGAAAAATTATATATAATTTTGGAATATGATTCTGGATTTTAATTTTATAACCATAAAACAAATTCTTTTCTTTTAAACTTTCAAAAGTCTCAAAAGCCACTTTGAAAAAAACACAAGTTCAAAGTAGTGATTTTGTTTTTAGAAAAAAAAAAAAAAAAAAAAAAAAATTGAATCACGTCCTAACACTCCCATCACAATAAAAACAATGTAAGAAAACTTCAATCTCTTCGTCTTTTTCTTCCTGCACTATCACGAAAATTTAGCATGAATTAATGAACTCTAAAATTTGCAAGTAAAATTGTTGTTTCTTTAATGAAATAGTACAGTACGTTATTTGTTCTTTATAGTAATATATTCTGTCTTCACTATACAGTGTTAGTTCTGCTATTTTTAATTTAAAACAAGGTTAATCATTTTGACTTTGCTATAATAGAAACAACAAGTTATTCAAGACCAACGACAGAAGAAAGAGAGAGGGCGGGTCTGTTACGTACGTAAGTCCGCTCATTGTTATGAGGACGACCAACTATGCAACAATTACGCCCGAAATTCCTCATTACGTATTCTGTGAGAGGTGGCAATGAATCTTCTTCATATGGATTCTCCGATCGCTAATATCTCACATGAATCACTAAAGACAAGACAATACCTTGACACCCAACACAGTGTGAAATTACATTACATAGCAATAAATTCATATAAAACACGTTCTCCTACGTCTCAATTAAATGGTTTAATAAGTAAAAACATCGTTATTTCTTTTGAGGAGGAGGGGAGGAGAGCACGAGAAGTTTAATACAATTTTTTTTATTTTTAAACTATGCTAAAATAGTTTTTTCATTGCAATGTATAATTAAACCACTTTTAGTTTAACCTTTATACCAGTAATTACTGTATTTAATTCTTAATTCACTGAAAAAACAAACTACTATAATGTTTTTTTTTATATATATAAAGATCACTATTTGATTTTTCAGAAAAAAAAAATCACTCGCAAAAATAAAAATCAGTTATATATTATTTTTTTTAAAAAATCAATATTTTTTATCTAACTTTCTTTATTTTATTTAAAAAAAATCCAGCTTTTATATTATTACAAATAATTGGAAAAAAATTAAAATTTTCATTCTAGGCTTTAAATATTGACAATATTATGTCAAGAACAAGAGATTCACATCAGACAAAAGATGTAAGGAGAGGAGAGAGACTCATTAATATATATATATATATATATATATATATATATATATATATATATATATATATATATATTTGTAATACGTAGTAACAAAAATCTACAACATGACAATTTGATTAAAAACATAATTCTATACACTGCACGTATAATTAATATTGAAAAAAAAAACCTGATAAATTGAACATAGAAGCAGAGAATAGGCATTTAAATACCTATATTCCCTGTTATAAGTAAAATTAATGATAATTAATAACATAGTTTATAGACAAAATGAAGCAGTTACAAGTGGTGATATATGGTTCAATGAATGTCACAAAGTAGGTTGTAAAGTTTAAAAACATGTCGTTACAATGAAGCATTACTTCTGCAGCCATTATAAAGTTTCCAGACAGGATGGTTTGTGGTGTCTGTGTCATTAATGCAGTTTCATTGCGGTTTGCTTGGGGGGAGGGCGCCTCGCAGTAGGTGTTGCCACCCCGGCGCTTGTACCACCACAATTAGTGGACCTAACAGAGCTGTGTTCGTTGGCAATTATCACGCATTTCACGAAACATTTTATATACGAGTACAAGTGTTTACTCACAATACAAGTACAATATTATGTTTTTACATTTTTTGTGAAAACAAAAATATTTCGTTACTCATTCGAAATTTTAAAGCATAGAAAATAAAAACGCTTTTTATATTCATACATGTATTCATGTATCCTCATGTATTGTATAAATCATCACCTCAGAATAAAACTACGATTTTTTTTTTTTTTTTTTTTTTTTACAGAATATTATGCAAGTATAATATAAGGCCTCTCACTGAAAATAAATGAAAAAATATATATGTATTTCAATAAAATTTCAAATTAAAAAATTTCTCTGTTGTACTTTTTATGAAAATGTAATTAAAAATATTATTATTTTTATAAAATATGCAAGGCTAGATAGAGAGTAAAGGACATCACAGAATTGTTATTATGATAATTAAACGATAAATAATTAATTAATGACAAAACTTATGAAAGTGAACGGAAATCATGGTTGGGAATTTTTCTTTGTAATATTATATTTTACAATACTTTGAATGTAAGTTTCCACATTTCCGTTCATATTCTGCGATCAAACATTGAATTACATGTAAATTTATCTTTTACTCATACATGATTTTGTAGTAGTTTTCTAATAATAATTTAATTACATTATAATTAAAGATCATATGATCGGTTAGAATATTGAATATTTAATTTAACCTTTATATAATTAAAAAAGAAACATTCAATAACTTCATTTGTTTCCGTAAATACTAAATAGTATAACTGCACGCACATATAAAGTATACTTATAATGCATATATATATATATATATATATATATATATGTTCATGTACAGCAATTATTTATTAATGGATGTACTAGCTTATTAGAATGTTGCCTATACAAGAAGATACTGCCCAGATGTAAATTACTCTAAGTCAGTTTCTATGTACTACAGTGTACTCTCTTAATTACCTTTGTCCTTGCTGCTCCTGCGATAATGTTTCGCCTGTTCTCCAGCTAGACGTTGTGGCGTCACTTCCGGTCTCCTGATTGGTATCACTTGCTGTTGGTACCTTGATGGACTGGAACTCCGTAGCTTGGTACCGCTGTTCCAGGGAGCTGAAACAAATATAGTTTTGTAATTTTAGATGCTACAAGTATTCGTATATTATACAAGAAAAAATATTTTAAAAATTGTGCAATACAATGTAAAAAAAAAAAAAGAAGCTTTATGATTGTAAGGCAAAAAAGCGTTCCAATAAATTGGAATTGAAAATATCTTTGTAAGTGAAAACGCAAAATATACAATGGTTTTCCGTATCGTAATTGAGTTTGAAACTTGGTGCCAAAGTCCCAATGCAAAAATTGATTTGTTCGTAAAAATTCACAATGGAAAGGAGAAAGTAAAGTTCAGGTAAAAATATCAAATTATTTTCATTATTTGCAGCTTTATTGTATATTTTGTTGTAATACAAATCAATTAATTGTTTTAATTTTGCTTTAGTTTCATCATGTAACCAATACGCATGAAGAATTCTACAATTTTGCAGTAAAATTTAATCTCATAGCTTGTAAATTATTGAAAAGTGATACATTTATAGTATCAGTAATTTGTGGCTCATTATTTACCGATGCTGCTCAAATATCCGCGTTCACCTTGACTCCAGAAGATGCAAGCATAAATCTGTATTACAATTTCAAAAAGCTATAATATAATTAAACGGACGCTATAGCTGTTTAGAAATGATCAACTATTTTTTTTTAAATGTTTAAAAGCTATTGGCTCTTGTATTTCAAGACTAATTATACAATATCATGACAATTCGAAAGAACACAAAATGCACTCTAATTTCATCATCAGAGATAAATTTTAGTATTTATTAATGACGTAACTGGTGCTCATGAGGTTCCAAGTTTAGACACTAGGGTACGACACCTGTCAGTGTTCAATCCAATACACTTCAACTTTAAACATATCAATCAATTATTCGTTTCAAAAGAAAACAAATTCTAAGTTCAATGGAATCATTTTAAGTATACTTTTCACTTTTCTTATAACAATTAAGTACTTAAGGTTATAACAAATAAAAAAATAATTCATCTTTATAATATTACATTACTTAGACAATATTAACAATATTATGATGGATGATGTATTATTTTTGATCTAGTGTCACTTTATTTGCTAATTGTTTTAGTAAATTATGTATAAACACAAGGTATAGTCAATTGACAAATAATGGGTTTTGTCATTAGCTCTCATTTCACTGCGCAGGTTGAGCGCAAATGTTTGTGATCTCGTGGCGACGCGGCGGTCTCGGGAGAAAGACGATACAGCTGGATGTATACAGTGCTCCTCAGCATTTTGCTGCTTTGTTTGTTCGCACTACACGCTGCATGGCAGGTTGGAAAATAGTAGGTGACAACAAGGAGGGAAGCAGTGACATCTGTCGGGAATATCAAGAACTATGGTGATCAAAATAATAAAATACAATGATGTTGAGAGAGAGAGAGAGAGATATGGATGTGGATTCATTTCGTATTTTTTAATTGTATTTTTTATAACAATAAATTATTGAAATTATCGTGCTATTTATTATTAAATAATATAGCAAAGTTGCAGAGTTACCTCTGTTTCATATGCTTTACAAGTTGACTTGTATTATTTGCCACTGGTGTATGTATGTGCATTGTAATATATATAGCATGGCGTACTTATATACACAACATGGAAACGTAATACAATACCCGCAACATACACGGAAGGTTAAATTGGATTTATATTTCACATTACAACACTTTAATTCCGTAAAAATTTTGCAACAATTAAATGAAAAGAAGACGAGTTAATTAAATTTGTTTGTTACGTCTCTTCGATGATTAAAAGTTATTCTTCCATTTCATATTTATTAAATGACCAGATTTTATCTTAAACATGCAAGACTACAAAATTTAAAATGGAAATTTGCATGTCTAACTTTACTGGAGAAAACTCGTAAATTAAATTAAAAATTCCTGCTCAAGTTAAAATTTACAGTATTGTTTTGACTGCCAGATAATATATTCACTTTAAATGTAATATATGTACTGTGTATATTGTGTATTTTCATGCATCATCCAATGATTTTACTTTGTAAATTAGCCACAGGCCTATAACGTTAAAACAAATATTATTTCCTTGAAACTTATGCGGTGTCTTTGTACCTAGACATCAAATTACGGACATGACAAAGTGACAAACTAATTAATTTAACCCTCGTATAAACAACATTTCTTTGTTACCTTGTGAATGTATATATATTATATTATTGTAAATGAGAAATATACCTTATTTAAACATCATACGTAATATATTAATGATAATTAGAGTATTGTTGCAGGTTACAAAAGCTTAATATATTGTTTAATCTTAATATTACAAGACTTCTTTGTTGCTATGTATAATTAATATAATAATTAGATCATCTTCAATAGAAATATTTCCTCTTTATTAAAATTTAATTAGCCAAATTACTAATTATAATCTCTTATAATAGTCAAGTTTTTTCTGTTTAGTAAAATTAATCAATGAAATAATTAGTTTATAATCTTTGATGAAATTATAATTAATACTCTAAGTTTAATGACTCTAGCTATTTGACAATACTATTTAATTATAATTAGTAAATAAACTTGTTATATTTACTTTATAGGAAGGGCTGCACTCACTACATTTGATAATTAATAACTCAAACAAAGCATGCACGTACGCAATGACATCAACTAGGGGGAATTAATATGACAACCAGTGCGTGTGTTAGAAGAGACCATGCACGCGATTATATCCCACATGGTCGAACTCTACATAAATAAAACTTGATCGTGTGTTTCCGACAAAAATCATCATGAGTTACAACCAATGAGAAGACACGTTATAAAAATTGCACCAATGATCGGTTGCCTTTTAAATTTGACGACGGGTTTAGTTCTGTAACTGAAAGTTTTATCCGCCAACATCATTCTAATAATACTAAAAGTAATACTAAAAATCTTAAATCTACCCTTCCTCATCATCATAGATATTTTATTATATTCCCAAATGAAAAAAAAAAACATGTTCTTTTTATAGTTTATTAATAATATTTTTTCATAGAAAAAATTTCAATTTTTTATATGAAAATTCCTATTTATAAATAAAATTACAAATCGATATCTAATAATGTAATCAACAAGGGAATTTGACGTCATATTAAATCTAAAATTATATTTATGATGTTGCTTGCTGTAAGATGTATAATAAAATACAAAATAACATTAAACGTATTTAAAAATTACTTCCTTAAACTGAAAAATACTCAAAGCAATTTAAAATTATTGATTTAAAATTTTGCTTGGTGAGTATATATGAATGGGATTGTGATGCAATGAGTTTATCGGTTTGTGTGAGATCACCGAAATCAAGCAACACTGATCGTGCTTATTATAGTAGTTACATGGGTAATTATAATTCTTGAAAAGAGATCTAGCACCCATGAGGGTAAATCATTGAGGGTGTTTTCATAACTTTCGGGCTGTAGCGTCTATTCTGACTAAGGTTTCTACAATTCCCTCAGTCAAAATACTGAGATGGATTTACTAGGCCATGCATGGCCACCCCGTTTCGGATGAAAGCACAAGTGGATGGTTGGGAAGGTTTGAGGAATTTAAATTAATTTTTAATAATTGGCAATAATGTATCATTATATGCATCAGTATATATTTATAATTTGATTTGTTTATTGGATCCAAAACAGAAGTTCCAGTTGTTGGATACATTGCAAATTACATCATAGACATAAACATTACCATATGTACTTGCATGTTTAACATAATAAAATTATACTAAAATTATACACATACATACACAATTGTACAGTTCACTAAAATAACACACAGAATTATAATATTATACCGACAATATGAGATCGTGTTATATTACTGAATTTTTATCATATAAAGTGAATTTTATTATATTTATGCCTGACAATTAATTACGTTAATATAAACAAATATGAAAACTTTAAAAATTGAATACGTCTCATATCGCCTTTATAATAAAATAATGGATAACTTACAAAATAAATTCCTATGATATTGCAGTTTTTAATTGTTTGTAATTTAAATGAAACAAATCAAAGGATGAACATATGTTGAAATTGTTACAAGTTGCCTGCACTCTTGCAGTGTACGCAAACTTAGGAACGTTTGTGGTACAAGATTCAATTGAGAACAGCTGCTGCTAATAAAAGCTATATGTTACGATTTGTGGATTTTTTTATTATTATTTTGCTTCTTAATTTGCAATGTAGAAAGACGAATTAAGTAAATGAATGAAAATACTCTATTTATTATAATGTTATTATTTACTAGAAGATTGTTGGAAGAAATTCTTTTTATTTTTCGAATTTTAAGCTTCATTGAAAAAAACAAACAAACAAACAAACATTTTATACAAAAAATATACACAACAAAATGCCCAGCAAGAGTAAAATTGATTGACATAAAATAGAAAATATTTTTTTTTTGTCGTGAAAATTCTGTGTTATTAAAATGCTTGTTTATCTGGAAAAGCTGCAATATAGGAAATCGATAGCAGCATCAATATTGCCATTTGAACCAGATGCTCCATCACAGATTTTACGCAACATCAATCCCCAGAAAGTTTATTGTTCGCTTCACAATCTCATTCGTAATATTTCAAGCCGCAGTGTTGGCATGAACGAGCCTTCGACATCAGCAAGATAATACTGAACTCAAAGAGGAGTTTTAATACGTTTCTTATCAAGGTACAATGGAAAAAAAAAAATACAAACAAACGATACTTGAATCTAAAAATATTTAAGGAGAATTTTCATGTTTATTAGCCCTGTTCATGCAGGTGCACTTTCTACATACATTCGATCGCCTGTGTCCAACCAAGTATACAACATAAGGATCGAAGAGACTCATTTCTAATAATTTGAAATCAGAATAGAATATATTTAACAACACTATCGTACTACTTTAGCATTTTCGTAAAAATCTTATTAATTGAGTTAAGCTCATATACAGTTTTACAATTTCAGAAGTAAGAATACACAATACATTATTCAAAGGTTTTAACGTTTTAACGTTAGAGTAAAATTTGTTACATTTTACTCTCTAATGCTCTGGTCAACTCTAGTGTAAAGTGCATGTGTATTTTAAAAAAAAAAAATATCTTTATCAAACCAAATAGTTTTTCAAGACACCGCGAATGTCACCTTTGCTCTGCTTGTGGTCGTTGTCACGCAGCCTATGGAGGAGCGGTGAACCAAAGTATGACTTTTTTTTGGGACGATGAGACTGGGTGTGCCCTTCTCACCTCTCTCAAAGTTTCATATTTATAATTTAATTACAGCTATGCGTGTCCTTTGGAACAGTCTGAATTAAAATTCATGTTACACCGAAACGAATGTAATTATAATCTAATGTGTAATAAAATTTCATAATAATTAATCCAGCTGATTTTAATTTAATTGAAAAATCTCAATGTTAATTAATTTGACAGCAGCCATTACATTGCAATGTTAGTATCTGATATTATCATTTTCTTTTTTACTTTTGAACATGGTATAGTTCAGTGTCTGATGGTTACATAACTATTTTATTTAATAAAAATTGTGTTGCATGAGTTACTTTTTTTCCAAGTATAATAATATAAAAAAAAAATACTATTTGTGATAACGTGACAGTTTCAAACGGTTGATATAAGTATCGTAGCAACATCCTTTCTAATGCGTACAACAAAAGTACCGACAAAATCAACCGTAAAGTACACTTCGTACGCATGCCTGTAACCCAGAGGTCAGTCACACCCGCTCCTCTTATCAGTGGCAACAGGTGGCGCTGAGAGCAGATTTATGGGCGGGAAAATTGTCTACATCACGTCTGATTACGGTGACAATACTCTCGCAATATATAGTGCTGTTTGATCAGCTCCAGGTCGAGTCGATCAAGCGGTAAGTCTTACGTAATCTAAAGAGAACAGTAATCGGTATAGTGTTTTTATGTAGAAAATTGCGAAAACGCTAAAAAATAATTTTTAGTGGAATGGATAAGTAGATATTTTAAAGTTTACAAGTTTTAATGTGATCTTTCTGTCAAAAATTCTGTGTAAAATTAACATATGCCCTACTGTGTGCACTTCAGGCAATCCCGGACAAATACCCTTGCATGATTTGCTGAAGAAACAGATATTCATCTGACAATGCTGTGAAAATAACGTTAATGGTAAACTATAATATGTACTCAGGATATAGTTCTTTGCGAATAAATTTATTTAACGTTAAATAAGTATAATATATTTAACTAAATTGACAACATAGAAAACATTTTTTATCGACATTATATGGAACTTCACTTTCAATTAAGTCAATTACGTCGAAAAGAAAATCTTATTTTCTAGATTAAGATCGTCTAGAATGTCCCCAAGCAGCAATCAAACTACCCCTTCGATGAAGAATTAAATTGAAAGAATGGAGTGACGTAAGCTCTTTATTTTCTTAACGTGTTCTACCCTTCGTACACAAACAGCCAATCAAATTGCTAATTGGAGGCTATAGAAATTTTCATTGTACAGAAAAACGTTGTAACAACACAAAACAATGCAATATCCGGATTTTAAGAAGGAAGCACCGAGTTTATTTTTCCTGTGAAGATCGATAAAAAGCCACTTCCTATACTTTTTGTCTGCCATGAGAACTGTTGGAATTCATCTCGCACTTATTGCAATAGCATACGCTCCAAAACTATTTTAATTAAATGGAATGGTAAAATATTTATATTTTATGTTTCAATTGTTTCAGATAAATAAAAAGAATACTTTAATCTAGTACATCTTGTTATTCTTGTTTCAATCGTAAAATGTTAACTATGTTAAGTTACCAGGGTCGGTCTGGCCATATAGTTGACTCCGCAAATGCGGAGCGGGCCCCGGCCTGCGCGGGCCCCCTTCGGGCCTCATAGAAAATTTAAAATTTTACTGAAATTATAAAATATTTATCGTGCGCTAAAAAAGTAAAAATCCAAAAATTTATCAAGTGTTTCAAGGATTATTTTATGTATGATAAAAAAAAACACGTGAGACTTTGTGCATTAACTTATAAATCATACATATTTGAGAGGAACTTAAAAGAAATTAAGCACTGTAGAAAAATAGACGTATTTGAATATCTATTGAGTTCATCAAATTTTCATTATTTTTTAAAAAAAAGTTTGCATTGAATTTTAGGACGACACAAATCCAAAAATTCTATCTCACATAGGTTGTCCAGAAAGAGATTCCCAATATTATTAAAAACGCGTAGGGCCTACCTGACAAACACCCTCGATTAATTCGAAAAAAATACACCATTTAGATCGATGCGATATAAAAATATAGACATGTACGAGCTGTAACCAAAAGATATTTAAAAAATATAATTATGTTCTCGAATCTGTATTCCCGTCAATAAATAAATGAAAAAACTCATATGAGAATTAACATATATTTACTATGGCAAAAAATGTTCTCGACTTTTTTTACAGAAAAACTGCTCCTAGCAAAAATATTTTTTATACGTTTTTTGTTAAAGCTCGAGCCATGGAACACCACCTATGTCTATATAACAGTGCACTTTTTCAAGTAAATAAATGGAGGATGTTTGTCAAGTAAGACCTTATTATATGTATGTTAAACGACGCTTTCTCTCTGACTTTTTTTTTTTTTTTTTTTGTTTTTTGGTAAGAAATTTGAATTTTTTGGATTTCGGTTGCATTATGGAGGAGCACTAAAACTATTTTTAGAAAATAATAATAAATTAACTCAGCTTTTTCTCTCATTTTTTTTTTTTTTTTTTTTTTTTTGGTCGTAGACCATCTTTAAGGTAGAGATAATACGGATCAGCTGGCCAATGCTAAAAAATTCCCATTCATAAAAATTATGAAAAAAATTTAAAATGTTCTCCTCTACATCCCCTATCAGTAGGTAAAATATCAGGTATACAAAAACGAGCTAGTTTTCGAGTTATTAATTTTCAAAGTTGACCAATTTAACATGGAAGTCCCATTTCTCCATGTTAAATTAGAGAACTTTAAAAATTAATAACTCGAAAACTAGCTCGTTTTTGTATACCTGATATTTTACCTACTGATAGGGGATGTAGAGGAGAACATTTTAAATTTTTTTCATAATTTTTATGAATGGGATTTTTTTAGCATTGGGCCAGCTGATCAGTATTATCTCTACCTTAATCTTTTTTTTTTTTTTTTTGTAACCTTAAAAAAAATTCAACTGTAAACAAAAAAAAAAAAAATCCTCAAATTTAAATTCCCAATAAATGATATCTTGCAATATTTTGTCATTTTAAAATTAAAAAAACAATAAAAAGCCACGCCCCTTTTGCTAAAATTTTTGCACCTGCTGCGGGCTATACCCCCCCCCCTCCGCCCGCCCGCTCCGCGGCCGGGCCCTTCGGGCCCTCCCGCGGAGCGGGCCTTTGGCCCCCAGACCGACCCTGTAAGTTACCCAAGAAGGTTATAATATAGCGTCTCCAAAATCCCCCAAATTAAGAGTAATTGTGTTTTTTTAAATGTTATGTATACAGTTTGGTATATAGCATGCTGTCTCCCACATGTGTTGAATGAATGTTGTAATAATCTGGTAATATTAAAAAAATTCCGAGAGCAATAATGAAAATAAATGCAGTATAAACTAAAACCATTGAGATTTATCATGTGCTTTCATTTTTTTTAAATAAATTTGGCCCTAAAATATATTGAGTTCACCATTTCACTCCAAAAATAAATAAATAAGAAATAAAAAACTACCAATATCATAAAAAATAATTTACATTCAAAATACAAACTATCAACTCAACACGTAAGATTTTGTACTTAGAAAAAAGAAAAAGTGATAGTGACAGAATTTTAATTCCTTCCCCTGTCCGTAATGTAGGCAGCAAATGTATAATTATGTTATGGCAGGGAGTCCATGTGTTACTTCATAATTTTATGTGAGAATTTTATTTTATATTAGTCAGTAACGTCTATCGAACAGTAAGCACCTCAGAAAATTTCCTTCACAAAAAGAACTGTACGTATATAATATCCAAACAATACAATTGACAAATTTTGGTGAGTAAAAATAATTTTAAGATGCTTACCGGTCAGAAGATTAGGGTTGCGCGGTGAGATGGCGCGGCCGATGACGGGCAGGTCGAGTGGCTGCCGCGTGGGGCTGCGGCTGCCGAGGCGCGGGGTTTTGGCCCCATCACGCTCCGGGAGACATGGCACCAGCTGCTGCGAGGGACCCGGGGTACCACCCGACATCGAGGAGTCCGAAAGAGCAGTGACCGTGACGTCAGCACCTCCAGGGACCCCAGGAACCGTCGACATCGGTCGGACGATGATCTGAACCTGTGGAGAAACGTGCGTCAGTAGCGGGAAAACAGAGTATAGTGTGATGTAGGCTGGCATGGCATGTATAGACAATAGCTTCTTGATAATTTAATGTACAGCTTGTTTACATTTGATAATTTTACATCAATGGATATCTTTACCTGCCCCTCCCCCCCCCTCCTCTTTCTCTCCGGCCTGTCTGCTTGCTGTGTGCTTAATACAGGTCATCGTGCAGTATCCATATATGTATATTTATATGTATGGATGTAATCAGAATTGTATCCATTATAATTATGTATAATATTCAAAAAAACTGCATGCATAGATTTTTATTGCTGAAACTTGAAAATTTTATTTATATTTTGTTAATTATAATTATTATTATAACTATTCTAACTTTGATTAACATGTCTGTGTTCCAAATTCAACATATATTTATTTGCTTTTATGCATTAATTTGCATTATTTGGTACGGTGATAAAAACGTGATTCAATATTCAATATGGTAGACTCGCAGCAGACTGGTAGAATATAATTTAATTAATCAAGTAAATAAATGTAATTTTCTCCATTGCTCTATATAGACGGTAAAACTTAAATAAAATAATTTCCTTTTTTTTTTCTTCTTTGATCTGAACTGAGCACTTCTAAATGAAAAAAATAAATATAATAAAGGAATCTACATAAAATAATTTTTTGTAAAATAATTTTATCTACTAGAAAGTTTTTAATTTATTTTTTTAGAAGTATTCAAGGCTCAAAATTTGCGTAACAAGTGAATACAAAGTATATTTTATAATATAAGAGTTTGCGACACGTAAAGAGCGGTTTGCTGCATGTGTTGTTGTGTATGTTGGAGACCCCTTAAAATTAGGAGGGGCTATACATAAGCAAGGGATGAAGGATAAAAAGAGAAGTGTCATCATTTTTTTCCATAAAATCTGTCGTGTACTTATCCTTATTCTCACAAGTTTGGCGAAGAGAATACATAATATATAGTAGTAAGAGGAAAAAAATCCCATTGTTTGCATGTTAGTCTGTGCATTTATGCCCACCAAAAGCGCAGTTTACTTGCAGCTATAAGGGCACATAAGCAAATAACGTCGCTGGCGCGTTTCATTTTATACCTATAATATAACGTATACAAAAAGTAATATCTTTACAGATATCCATTGCTTCTGAAGTGTTTTGAAAAGTTATTGGAAATTTAGTAGACTGTAGGTTTTATCAATTCTTTATTAATTGATTTCGATGGGGATTTACTGTCTACTTATCTGATTGGGTCAAATCAAAAAGATACATATTTTTTTTATCCATCCACGTTGTAAAATATACATGGATCTGTCAAAAGCCTAGCTCATTGTCATTTAACGCGGATAGTGGGGAACGTGTGGTTATCTTTTTAGATAAATCGGATCTCCCGTGAATCGTGCCCGTTTGATATATAGTATAGTCCAAATAAATAAATTAATTTGCATGAAATCGTTGTATCGGTACATAGACAAATCAGTTTTAAAAATGCCTTGTATTGAGATAAAGAGTCCACCTAACTATCATATATAATTAATTTTTCCCTTCATTATGTGGATAAATATGTAGGATAAATCCTAATAAATCCTAATAAGGTAGTATAAATTGTTCAAGACAAATCTCGTCATAAAAATTGCCCCCCTTCCCCACCCCCCCAAAAAAATACAGTTTTACAAAACAAACATTCATTAATTCTTGTCATTTAGTGCTATATGTGTTATTAATTCTTTTTCTTTCCTTTTTACTGGCGTGTCTCACCCATGCATTACACCATGTGTTTTATATATATGTGTGTGTGTTTTGTAACTGGAATATTATAAAATAATTGATGAATTTCACACATGGCACAATAACTAAGTTTGTTATTGTTAATTACTAAATTTGTTGAGCATTGAAACAGAGCAGGTTAAATGGCAGCATGGTATACTATATAGCAAATGGTGGTGAAAAAGTTGACTAATTAACCTCAAAGCGATATTATATAGCAAAGGCTGATGCGTTTTCTCAGGTTGTGTGTACAGTACATAATAAAATTGTAATGACGATGTTTTGTATTTTTTTTTTATAAATATATTGAACTTGAAAATAAATTTAAAATCAAGAGTTTTCAAATGTTACATTTCATTTCATCAAGTATTGGGACAAATTTTTCAAATGGTCTGAATGTGCATTTCAACTTTACATGCAATATATTTAAATTAGTAGGTAGGTGTATCTTTACTGATTTAATGATAAAGCATAATTAGACAGAGAGTTTAAACAGTTATTAAGTCAAGGTTTAAATAATTTATTAATAATTAATAACCTATTTATATGTACATTAATTTTATTACGTTAATTCATGCATGCTTGTGGAAGTGCTAAAATTTAAATATTATTAAATTAATTAACTTTCAAAATCTTAATTGAAGGCTATCTTTTATGCAATTAAGAAAGAGGACTGGTAATGACAAGCTCACAATTTGAACACTTTTTTGAATATTAAAAATTACATTATAATGTTTATTCTAAAATGTAGTAGCTAGAACCTCAGAACTATCACGTTATTATATTACACTTTTTAATAAAACTTAATTAATTAAAACTTATTAAAAGGCTAAAAGCTCTCACGGCAAACCACGCAATTTTAATCTCTCTTGACAGGAAAACTCAATTTAAAATGGAATGACGTTCAAAAACAGTTTAATATGCATCCATAACTTTACAAAATACTTGATGGATTTCATTTCATAAAATTCTGCTAGGGTAAATTCTTCTTTGAGTAGATGTTATAAGTACAATGATAATAACTGCTTCAAAACAAAAAATAATAATAATAACAAATTTCAAATCTCGTGAAATTCATACAGGTCTACAAAATTTGCTATTCTTTTAAATAAGAAAACAAAAATTTATTAAGAGATTTCAGTTTCGCAATGACACAAAATGCTGTACTTATTTATTTCAGGAAAAAATATATAACAATAAATATATTGTTTTATTCAAAATTGAAAATTCATTAAAAATACTGTAAACCCACATTAAAAATTATTATACATCATACGAGTTAAAATTTAATTTAATTAAGGCGTTATCTATTACAACATGCATATAATTAAGTTAGTGATAAGCCAGTGTTATCTGGCACACGTGTACCTGAAAGTGTAGTTGGTCGGAGCTCGGGATGGTTAGCTCCTGAGGCTCGTTCGCAGACGAGAACGAGCCTGACGAGGAGGACGAGCTACCCTCCTCGATCACCAGGGGCAAGGGTTGGTCCTCCCCCACACTGCTACCGACACTCTCACTCCCGCTCATGATGGCCTCCAGAAAGACTTTAACCCGGAGTGTACATAATACTTGAAGCAGTCTTCTCGTATCTGAAAACTAACAACCATGCGCAAGCGTTCTAAACCAAGGCAACTAAAATATAGAGGTTGTATTATATTGTGTCATTTAATAACTTCTTTTATAGTGGGTGTAAAGATTGTATAGTTCTAATTTAATTCTTATATTTTATTATCTTATTTGATATTTTATTTTAAGATAATTTTATAATCTGGTTTATAGTTGGGACATGAGATTACCTCTTTTTATGAATTAACCTTTTATTTTTTATATCCCGGCCACCCTTTGAGTATTCAAAAGGTTCACAATCGAGCTAATATTAATAATGAAAAATATGGCGTTATCTTTGTTTTTATTGAATTTATAAACAAAACAAAACAAATCGAACGCACACAAGCTGGCAATATCAACTTCTATTAAATTTATTATTAATTTATATATAAATATCAAACACGTTTCGCCTTCTATTTTTTCCCCCTTTATCCCTTTTTTCAAATATTAAATCTGAATATACTTTGCAATTTGGAATATATTAAAAATTAATTTAATTAAAAGTCGTTTAGCACTAACATGAAAAAATATTTATATGATTAAAAAATAATAACACATATACTTCGGCATGTCAAAGTATAATAATTTTGAATTTACATGCTATACACATTGCAGACAAAGGAGATAATTTTAATTTTATATATCGAAATACAATATGCGACAAAAACAATGCAGAAATAACATTATTTGAATTTTAATTTAAGCTGAAAATAGGCGGGAGAAAAAAAAATTAAACAAAAAAAGAAAAAGCTCAGAGCATTACCAGAATAAAATCAGGACCATACAGTGAAATGTTGCTAATATTTCTAGAAGACACAGCCTGCCTTCTTTTTGTCTGGAAAATGTGTGAAACAAATAGTGCTGTTTAAAAAATTATAATTTTTAATAGATTTTCTACGGAGACGATAGATAATTAAGATGTAATTGAGATTGTAAAAAGATAAAGGAAAAAGTAATTTAAATAGAGAATCAATTAATGAAGCAAACTATAGATTTGTTCGTAAATGCATCCATGGATCAATAATCAGATTCATGAACCTTCCGTACAGGGAACACTTATCCAGATAAGGATAGTAAAATAATTGTTTATTTTCAGATTGTGCAGTATTTATAGATCTTACACCTTTAAACGCATTAGAATATTATGAAATATTAAAAACAAAATTAATGTCTATCATGCGTACACCTCTAGCTGGACACTTGAACTTTACACAGGCCCTGCATGGCTCTGGATCGATGCTATACTTTATCGGCTTATGAAGGCGTGGTAAATTACGAGGACGATCAGAGTTACATTTTTAGTTAGAAACATTGCGCGCAGAAGACTCTGAGGTCGATTAACTGGGTTACCCTTGTATTTAAAAAAAAAAAATTTTGGAGATGGCTAATCTGATGAGGGTGTTCTTCGTTTTTGACACTCGCAAAATTGTAAATCTGCATCTCGTTATGTTTACATAATTGCATGCTACACAATTTATATAAAAATACTAAAAAAAATATATTATTATAATAATGTTAAAAAATCTCTCAGCAATATGTGGGCTTATAATTTCACTATAGAGTTCAATGTCATTAATGTTAATACTAATTTTCTTAAATGAATATTGCCTCTATATAAATAATATATGGGTCAATTAACCAAAAAATTATCTAAAAATAATAAATATAATATAATATAATATAAATAATATTGGAAATACTTGCATGGAAGATTGTTGATTGTACTAAAATTAAATTGTTAGTATAAGCTAGTACATGCAATGCTACACAACAACACACACACCACGACAACAGTCGATAGTGATTTTGTGTGGTACTGTATATATCTCCTACAACAAAAACAACTTTAATCAAATTATTTCTTCATGACCTGTTATATAAGCTGTTTAAAAGCTGGCATGTAACACGTTTTTATGTACACCACATTGCAAAAGTAAGTGGACCTCAACAAGCCTTAGTTAGTATAAAATAAATGTGTATCTACATAAGAGCCTAATGAGAAAATCAAGAAATAAATTAGCTCATTCCTCTTTGATATAGCCCATCAAATCAAACTTATATTAATTGTCTCACTATAATTGAAATTTTAACCAATTAATAAGGAGTCTATTTTATCATACATGTAGTGTACATATATTTCCCTTGGTGGTTAAAAACTCATGTTAAACCTTGGACTTCAAGAGTCTTGCTATAGCTAAGTTTAATAGTTATACTTTAAAGAATATAACTTACACAATATTACTTCAAGTTTATCTGTATGTAAGTATAGGAAAATGAACCTTAAGACCAAAATATCTTGTTTAGATGAAGAGTAGGTTAGTTTCCATGGTCCATAGGGAATTTCGTCAGGATGATGAATGCGGTTCGAGGTCACCCTTGCCGTGCTGCATGCAACCAGTGTCGCAGTAAAAGCAACCCCCCTCACCGACTATGTTCAGTACAGAAATCGTATACATAATAGGAATTAAAAGGAAGATACGTCATTAGTAAGAGTTGCTATAGATATTTTTTTTTTCTGTCGAAACAGTTATTGTTAAATGATAATAAATGTTATTGTTCTTCCTAAGAAAAAAATAATCATATCTTCTGTGATTTTACTTTTATTCTAATTATTATATAATTTGATTAACTATAATTAACTATAAATATTATAGTTTACCCATATATCATGAGTCAAGCAAGCTTCTTTAACTGAAAAATTTTACATGTCAATATAATTAATATGTTTTAATGAATTAATTAGTTTAATAAATATAATATATACAATTCAAATAATAATTAACAATTTAAATATATTCTTAATTAAGGATTAATTTTTATGTATTGCAACTACAATATACTCTACAATGTACTGGTGCAGAAAAAATCATTGTTACAAGACATGATATGAGAAGTCCAGGGCTCCATTCAGATTGGAAAGATGTCTTTAATATGCAGCTTACAACTTTTTTTTTTTTTTCAAAACGGGTCATTTTAGCGATATAAAGGTAAAACAATTAGTATAAAATAAATAAAGCTTGCATTGCACGGGATAAAACGCAGGTTAATTAATACATTTATAAGCTTTAAATTATATAATTAAAGGCAATGCAGCCAGACTGATTATTTTGTTATTATCATGTTTTCAATAAAAGTATAGTGAAGTACGTATTACCAATATATAGATAATATAATTGACTTTTTATAAAACATATATTGAGCAGTGATTCATTTTTAACTTTTAACAATAAATAATTTTAATTAAATACTTCACAACATGTATGAAATATTATTTTAATAGCAGTATAATATGAAATGTAACGTCCGATCTAAATTTTTATAACACAATTATGACGGTATAATATATATAACGACCTCTTTTTTTTATTGCAGAAATGGATAGAGGGTGCAAAATTATGCTATCCGGCCTGATTTTTTTCAGATTTTTTAGAACCCTGAAACTATTTTAAAAAAAATTATTGAAAGTCCATTTTTTGACGTCACGCGGCGGCAAGCCCGGCCTATCCTTTTCTTAAGGAGAGACGCCACGTGACGTCACAAAATGGACTTTCAATAATTTTTTAAAAATAGTTCCAGTGTTCTAAAAAATCTGGAAAAAATCAGGGTAGCATAATTTTGCACCCTCTATCCATTTCTGCAATAAAAAAAAAAAAACGAGGACAATAATATATACTCCATTAAAAATATAAAGATATGAGTGACGTTTCTGCCCTGGGTCATATTAATAATTATGATTAATCATTATTTGATTGATTGCCTGTCTGTGCTTGTACCCAGATACAAGGAGAAAAATTTAAAAAAAATCTGAAAGTTTTTAAGTAGCATGGTAGTTTATGGTACCCTATAAATTCTATAATAATTATAATAATAAAAAAAAAATGTTAGTTATTAATAATTGTCCTCTATTAGGGATTTCGGACTAAAAAAATCACCATGAGGGGAACTTCAAAGAAGAGAGATAAAATATTTTAAATTTTCATTTGTATTATTTATACTAATAAATTAATACCTTGCAGGTAAAATTTGGTTTCAAAGTTCATGAAATTTCGATTTGAAAACGTTCCGCTTAATTTTGTGCTGCCATCTATGCATCTATAAATATTTTCATAAATTAAAAAAAACAACAAAACAATTGAAAACTTCGCGTACTGTGTGTTGTGCTGTTGACGAATGCCGGCTTGTTGTTTTGGTAATAATTTCATACAATGTCAGAGCCAAATTCACCTGGAACGTCAAATTTAAATGCAACTGTTGATTGCGTTGATGAAGAACAACTTGTGATGGAGCCAGAGATATCAATAAGTACCAACAAAATACCGGAATCGGCTCGCAAGAAGATCCCGTACATGGCTGACCCATTGCTTCTCCCACGTGTAGTTGAGGTAATGATTCAACGTTTACACTAATATTTATGGATTTAAAGGAACATTTATCTCTGCATGAGCATTAATAGATTTAGAAGATATTATGAATAGTAAAATCGATCTTACGAAAACTTGTGTTGATGTTGAAAGTATGCACGTTGGGTGCATTTTGGTTGGTTATAATATGTATGTGTACATATTATAGTTTGAAATATGCAAATGTTATTATGCTTTGAGATGGCGTTGGAATGAAAATGTTTGTATGCAGTTTAACTCTAAACTGTTACACATTTCTAAATGTTTATATTCCTAGAGTGGGCATTTAATATGGTCAGTAGCATCATATCGGTATGTACTGTTGAGTCCATATATGCATAACGGTATGTATATACGTATTAAAAGACAGCCTGCTTTCGCAATTTTTGCTTTTTGAATGAAGATTGATATCCACAGTTCCTAATGCTAAAAAAAAGTATTAAATAATATGTACTGTATGCATACTACAGTACTTATAGGTTTCCGCTTGCAGCTTGATTTTGATAATTCTAGCAGATGACAATTAAGGCAATGATAAAAATGTACTCACGTTCAACTCCTCTCTAACTCATGACAAGACTAACGTAGGATTTTGTTTTTTCCATATTTCAGTACATCAATGTTCTTCAGGAAAAGTCTTCATCACCAGGAGAGCACTACATTGACGTAGAGGAGATTGTTGATGAACTTCAGAGAAAGTACCGAGACTATCGTAAGAAGAAAAGGCTGCCATTTAAAAACTCTGTGCAAAGAGGTGAAAATCAACTGCAAGTTATTTCTGTACTTGGCAACAACGTTTATTTGTCTTCCTCATGATTACAGCTTTGTCAATTATAATGCAAAACAATGGAGAGCCTTCAGACTCTGGCTCATCAGGTGGAATGTCAGACGAGGGAAGCGATGCCCTGGAGTTGATGGACCAGCGGCCAGATTCCAATAGCCAAATTGTCAACATGTATCTGCAGAACAAAGCAAGGTAAATTTTTGATGTGGTGAATAAACTGACAGGTAGTCCAGTTAATGAGTGGAGTATCCTCTCGTAGATATACATTATGCAGTCCATTTAAATAAAATGGATGAGATACGTACTATACTGTAATCTGGATTTAACTAGTTAAATTCTTAGAATGTATAGCTAACAGCATCACAATTAGAAAAGTTGTTCTGATTTTCAACTTTGTAATACCTTAAAGCTTAAAGAAATGATAAGCTGTAATTCTGAAGTGCTGTAGAATTATTTATTTATGGAAGAAAAATATAATTTTTACACAACGTAATAGTGCTACAGCAATGCAACATGTTTTGTCTCAGCAGCAACAAGAAGGTGGTGATGGACGGGGACAAGGAGTTGATCGACATCAGCAGTTCCGAAGAGGACAACACTGAGCGTCCCTCCGATGTGGATACTGCTGTGCGGCTCGAGGCTCAACGCCAGGAGAGGCTGCGTCAGGCCGCTGCACTGCACGCCCAGGCGAGGCGTGCCAACAAGACGACGGAAACACCACCCAACATAAGCCACCAGCAGCAGGAGGTGAGCAGGGTGTTTGTTTGGTAGTAGCTAGACTCAACTTTTGTACATAACTCAAATGTCTCTCAATTTCTAAAGGAATGTATTTGTGACAGTTTAGACCTTTGATAATCTATTTGAAATCTACCTCGGCATTTTTTAAAAATTTTAATTTAACATTGAACATTGTCAATAGAACATTGCCAGGGTACCAATACCATGTTTTATCAGTCAATAATTTGCTGTAGCTTTAAAATATCAAGTGTATTAATTTCCTTCCTACTGGTGTTATGGACAATATTCTTCCACTGTCTACAGGTTGCAAACAGCCAGGAGAAGAACATGCCCAACATCTTACGCAAGAGGAAGTCTCCCCCTGAGGTTGAAATCCCTGGTGGTCCACAGCGCCCCTCCAACCCCAGCAAGAAGAGAAAGTTCAGCTCCGTACCTCTCGGTGCAGGGGGACCAACTTTCAAAGACATCGGCGGCAACGAGAACTGCCTCAAGGTAAAATAATTACAGCTTACTTTACAACTTTTATTGAAAAAAATACCTACATATTAGAGCAAATATAGGACTCTTGAAACTTTATGGTAAATAAAACTAATCATTAGCATTTGAATTTACATTTTTCATAAGAACTTAATTATTTTGTTATTACTGTTAAGTCCAGAATTCTAACACTTTTTAACATTTTTTTTTCTTTTTTTCTTGTAAGCTTAGAGGCTTGAAGTCTTACTACAGTCAAATAAATTTCACATTCCCGCCGGAAGTACCCGGAAATGAGAGATTTCTCGCCTTCATATTTGTATTCGCTCTTTGAAATTTTGGCTACAGGTTCGTAAGAAGAATACTAACAAGTATGCAAATTTTTAATACGCAGACATGAAGAAGATGACCAGAAACCTCTCACTTCCGGCTAGTTCCGGCAGGAATATTAAATAAATTTAACTATACAGTACTCTATTTTTAATTAAAATGCCTTTCAGAAATACATAACACTCTTGGCTATACAATGTTATATCAGAATTATCCCCAGTTATTAGGCTCAATTTTGAGAGTAGTTCTGGGAGATGCTGTTTCATTTTGTTTCTCTGACCTGCAGGAGGTTTGCCAGCTTCTGGTGCACATCAAGCACCCAGAGGTGTACGAGCAGTTGGGAGTGTCTCCGCCTCGAGGCTTTCTCCTGCATGGACCCCCGGGCTGCGGCAAGTCTCTTCTCGCACAGGCCATTGCCGGGGTAAGCACTTGCAGGAATATTGAAACCAAAATCTGCATTTGACATTAATTTGTATACTGTATTTGAATTTTCAGCAGGTACTGTACGTAGCAATACTATCCACAAGTAATCTAGGGTAAAAAATAATCAGTCTGCACTCTTCAAAATCCATGCTGATTTTAAATTAACATTAAAATTATTTTTTTAATTAATTAATTACATAAATTTATTTTATTTTTATTTATTTTTTAATATCAGTTAGAACAGTATTATTTTATTTTACTACTAACTGTCTACTTGTCTACTACTGTAACTAAAATCAACAAAGTAAAAAAAAAAAAAAATAATAATAATAATAATGTATGACATGTACATAAAATTTAGTTTTCAGTACTTGATTTTCAAAATTATACTGAGCCTCCGTCTTTTTACAGTTTTTACAACTGTCATAATTCTGTCAGGTTTGCACCCTCAGTTGTAATGTTGTCTTGTGTAGGAGCTGCAAATCCCTCTCATCAAGGTGGCCGCCACGGAGCTTGTTGCTGGCATTTCTGGAGAGTCTGAGGAGCGTATCCGCGAGCTCTTTGAGCAGGCCACCGCCAGCGCCCCGTGTGTGCTCTTCCTAGATGAGATAGACGCCATCGCTCCCCACCGAGCCACAGCCCAGCGAGAGATGGAGCGTCGCATAGTCGCTCAGCTGCTCTCCTCCATGGACGGTAAGTACTTGCCTGGCAGTCCTAATACTGAACAGAGAAGTGTTTTACTTCAGTCAGCTACTGTATATCATTTTGACCTGCATAATAGTTTTAAATCTTACGTGTTCAAGCTTTCTTACATGAGACTTTGCTGTTGAGATAAAATGATAGCTGACTTTCTTTAAATTCACTTTATATTTGATCATTTTATCATCCAACTTTTTGTACAGTTTGGAATTGAAGAAGTTCATAAATACAAGTTGTTGTGCTTGAGAACTTATATTTGTTTCTACTTGCAGAGCTGGCGTTGAGTGGAGTGTCCGTGCTGGTGGTTGGTGCCACCAACCGTCCTGATGCTCTGGACCCTGCTCTTCGTCGAGCGGGCAGGTTTGACCGTGAGGTGAGCCTGGGCATCCCTGACGAGAAGGCTCGTGAGAGCATCCTGCGTGTGCTGTGTGCCAAGCTGCGTCTTGCCTCAGGCCTCGACCTGGTGGCCCTGAGCAAACTCACCCCAGGCTTCGTGGGGGCCGACCTGGCTGCTTTGACAAGGGAGGCTGCGATGGCTGCAGTCAACAGGTGTGTGCTTTGTTACTGCTGGTATATTGACTTGGAGAACTTTTTTCTGTCTCTGTTTACTTCAACTATCACTACAGTATCCTTTAAGCACACTTTTTCTTTAAAAACAGAAACACCTACACACAAAACTGAATACTAGTTAGATTGATTAATAACTGAAAAATTAATCTGAATCTAATTATTACAGTATCATAAGAAATGCATAGAGTATACTGTATATGTTTTCATTTTTTTTTTTTTTTTTAATTTAATTTTTAAATGTTTTTAACATTTGTTTTAATATTAGATTTCCTTTTTATTAGTTTATCAGGGATCATATTTTATTATGATGTGTATTTCAAGTGACAAGACTGCTTTAATTAATCGAATTTCCATTTTGATACTTTATTTTTTATTTACAATTTTTTCCCCCTTGAATTGCCATAAAAAGAACTAATGCTGTATTATGACTACTTGTTGTTGTTGCATGTACCGTTCTATAGTGGAAAAAAAAAAAAAAAAAAATCTCACAAAATCTATTTTTATCTACATAACTAAAATTAATGTGTTTATTTTGCTCTAATTTTAGAGTCCTGGGTGTATTAAAAAACAAATGGAATGACAAGAAAGAGATTGTAAAATCTCCATCAAAAGAAGCTCCTGCCACCACTACAGAAAAGCCTACTGCTTCTACAGAAAAACCTATTGCTTCTACAGAAAAGCCTACTGCTACTACAGAAAAGCCTACTGCTACTACAGAAAAGCCTACTGCTACTACTGAAAAGCCTGCCGAGACTTCTGAGGAAAATGGAGAGATTGAGGTGGTAATGCAGGAGCCTGAGGTGTCCTCCAACCAAGAGAATGGCACTGAGGAGGTGCCGGAGGTTCCCAAGGTGGCGCAGCAGCTGACTCTTGAGGAGCTGATGGAGTGGCTCAAAGAGAAGCCCCCACTGTCCGCGGCACAACTAGCTGAGCTGAGTATTGAGCAGCGCGACTTTGAGCTGGCCCTCAAGAGCGTACAGCCCTCGGCAAAGAGGGAGGGCTTTGCGACCGTGCCAGACGTCACTTGGGAGGACGTGGGCTCTCTGCAGGACGTACGGGAAGAGCTCAAAATGACCATCCTGGTGAGTAGGCCAAACATTAGTCTTATAGAAGAAATATTAGTTACACAACTGTGTTGTTTGTATGATGCTCTCCAACCTATAAAACAAGAGTTGGTAAACATTTAAAAAAAATAGACCAATTTTGTTTAACTTTTTTGTCAGCAAATCAAAATGGTCCTTTTCAGCTTTCAAAATTATCTGTTTAAAACACTGTATTATTGTGTCAATGATATTGCTGTTGACAATAAAACAGTGAAAGTGTGCCTTTTGGGTTTTGGAAGTGTACCATATGAAAAATACAATAAATAATTAAAATTAAAATCCAGACAATACAATACATATAGAATATTTTCTTTACTCTAACAATAATAACTTCCTAACTTGTGTTTCACTGAGAGATGTCATCTGATTTCCGCAGGCTCCAGTCAAGTTTGCAGAGCAGTTTGCTGCCCTTGGCCTGACCTCTCCCGCGGGAGTGTTGCTCTGTGGTCCGCCTGGATGTGGCAAGACCCTGCTGGCCAAGGCTGTGGCTAACGAGGCCGGAATCAACTTCATTTCAGTCAAGGGACCAGAGCTACTCAACATGGTGAGCAACGATTCTTTGTTTTGTTGGTGCAGTAATAGTGTAATATTATTATAATTTTGTAGGTGCTCTAATACAATTTTAATTTAGTTCAATTCAATAATTATTGTACTGCCTTATGAAGTTATTACCAATTACAATACTTGAAAATTTGACATATTCGAGGTGAAAAAATATATCTGTTTCGTAAATAAATAACTAACAAAGGTTTACATTTTAAATTTGTTTTCTTCTTCTCGAATCTCTAATAATTTCTCATCACTGCTTGATCCGCTTGCAGTACGTTGGTGAGAGCGAGCGAGCAGTACGTCAGTGCTTCCAACGAGCAAAGAACTCCGCCCCCTGCGTAATTTTCTTTGATGAGCTCGATTCTCTGTGTCCCAAGCGATCTGACTCGGGAGAGGTAAGTGTTTGTAAATGTTTTATAGATTTGTAAGAATTTATGACTTTTTTTTTTATTATTAAAGAGCAGTTAGGAGCTTTAATGACTAGGGTTTAAAACCGTTGTTCATATACTGCTAAATAAGTACCATGTCCTAATCACAAAATTTCATTTGTAATTTGCATGTATTTGAAGCAAATTAATTACAGAAATTGCTTCATCTCTATCAACATGCACATATTTAAAAAGTGATTGATGCAGCACATAAGCACTGTCCCACTTACTTTGATCGTGACTTTACTATGAGGCTCACATTGTGTTTTTGCAGGGCGGTGCAAGTATGCGGGTGGTGAACCAGATGCTCACAGAGATGGACGGTATTGAGGGTCGTCGAGGAGTCTTCCTGATGGCCGCCACGAACCGTCCCGACATTGTCGATCCCGCAGTCCTTCGTCCTGGACGTCTTGACAAGATTCTCTACATCGGCCTCCCAGCCAATGAGGATAGAAAGGACATTCTGCGAGCACTTACCAAGGTGAATTTTCTGATAGAAAAAGTGAAATCGTAATTTTTTTCCCCAAACTTTTAAACTTCTAGAGAATAATTAAATCTTTGTTAATGCTGAAATAAATTTATTCTTATGTTTTTCATCAACAACAATTAAATTAAATTGCCTTAACAATTTCCTGATTGAAATCTTCTATATGCTGCATATATAACAATATACTGGTAAGGTGGGGTGACTTTGGACACTTAATTTCACCCCCTAATTATTACTCCATTTTTATGTCACAAAACATTAATGATAGAGGTGTTTCTCCTCTGGTCAAGAAAATATTGGTTAACCCTAGAATTACCAGGGGGGGGGGTCTGACCCACAAATTTTTTAAAGCGTTAAAAAAAGTGTAAAATACTTCTCCAAAAATTCAGAAAAAATTTGTAAGCCTTGGTTACAAAAAAAAAAAAAAAAAAGTTAGAAAAAAGGTTAGAAAAAATATTAAACTTTTTTTTTAACATATGATTTAAATAGCGGGTCATTTCACCCCCCCCCCCTTTTGGTAATGTATATGAAAAAAATACCTTGGTAATGCTAAGGTTAATATTTTGTACCAGTACTAAAAACTCAAGAATGAGAAAGGGGTAAAACTGTGGTGTACGAAGTCACCTACAAATACCAAGGTCACCCCACCTTATGGTACTACTTTTTGGTTAGTGATGTTCTGAGGACTGACTAGCTTTTGTTCTCAGGGTGGCACGGCTCCTCAGCTTGCTGCAGACGTCAACATGTCGACGCTGGCTGACCAGTCTGAGGGCTACACCGGAGCAGATCTGGCCGCAATGGTTCGTGAGGCGAGTCTACAGGCACTGAGGGGCGTGATGGCGGGCGAGGCCGGAGCCACCCTCACCGTGCATATGAAGCACTTCAGCCAGGCCATATCCAAGATCAGACCCTCCGTGGCGGACAAGGTTAGAAAGGACTCTTTGTCTCATAATATCATTTGCCATTTAGTTTTGATATGATCTTCTATAAAGTAAGCACTGTAGTTTAGTAGGCAATACCCCCCTTTACTATTATGCACTGTACTAAAGTTATAGAACCATGCATCAAATTGAAAACTAAGCTTTAGGTTCATAAATTATATATATATATATATATATATATATATATATATATATATATATATATATAGGGATTTATTAAATTAAAGTTAAATTGTATTCATGTATTGTTTCATGTTTTTAAGGTGAAAGAAAATAATTTTAAGAGCTAACCATTTTTTTTTTTTTTTTTTTTTTTAAAATACAGTATTACATTTAATATGTTATTATTCTTTCAAATTGCTGCACTTGTACTGGGCATTTATTAATGCCTAAAATTGCTGCTAACAGGACAAGAAGCGTTACGAGACCCTGCGTGTGCTGTATGGCCCCAAGAAACGAGACGACTCCAGCAACGGAAGCTTGGTATAAACCGTAGGCTACTTGGATCACAAGGCTAATTGTAAGTTTAGTTTATCTTTTATAGTTAAAGTGGTTTCTTCTTGTATATTATAAATGTCTCATAAGCAGTTTCATTTTATTTTGTTTTTTCTGCTCTAAAGTTGCAACTAAAATTGATTTTATAAGGTAACAAAAGCTGTATTCTATTACAAGCTATTACAAAATTGCAATTCGAGTGGAAAACACTTAAATAATTATGATTATACCTCATTGCAAAATATTTTTGCTGGAAATCTTAAATTCATATTCAATTTTGTTAGCTCATGGATTTAAAGATTGTTTTAACTGAATATTACAATTGGAACGGGTGCAAGAAGATTTAAAGAAACTCTTGAAAGTATATATGTATATTCTGCTTTTTTAAAAAATCTTGAATGTGACCAATATGTACCTAACATGGATTTCTGGAGAAACTTCGTGTGTGTTACACGAACATAAAATTTTGTACATCAGAGGGGGGTCTTCAAATAACACCACTTAACCTAAACTTAGCCTAAGACTGTCTTAGCGCAACAATAAAGAATACGCTAAGACTGTCTTAATTTTAAGATTGTTGTAATTTGTGTTATTTGAAGACCCCCCTGGAGCTTGTAGCAAAGCTGATTTTTGTTTAGATGAGCCTAGCATGAAGAAGTAACAATGCTAGGTTATAGAAACCCTGCAAGGGAGGGAGTACAAAAAACTTTATATCCAAAATGTCCAAGTAGGGACTTAAAATAGAACTATAATGTAATCAACAGTTATGCTTAAAACTATGTTTGCTCTGCTGTATTTGGTCATAATTTTTTACAGACTAGGTAGACCTACTGCACAATTATTCCTGCTAATTTCATGCACTGCTTTTCTCTGTTTTTTTAAAAAAAAGGGAAAAAAAAAAGTGCTGGTCATAGACATTTTAGACTCAAAATAGAAGTTACTCCTAACAGATAATTTATTTTTTTATTAAATTTGACAATAACCAATAGGCATTCTACAGTCCAAAGTTCACTCTATAAATTCAACTTTCTCTGTATTTGTAAGAAGAATTTAAGAAACAAAAATGTAATTTAAAGCTTCATGAATGTAAAGTTGCGTATTTTTGTGCCCTTCAGTGCGGATTATCAATTGTATCGAAACAACATGAATATATTGCTTGTAACTAGAATGTTAACCAACACCAATGATGGGGAAAACATATTTCACGGTGAACGCTCTGCACCTTTACATTCACTCTCTACAAGTGAAACTTGTCCATTTTCGTCTATCAATAAATTTTGTAGAAAATTCATAAAGATACATAAACTAGAGTATGCAGGCATGGTTTTCTGTTTGCTGCAGAATACTTATCCTCTCCCCAGGTAGCCACAAAATATTTGCTTATTTGTATCTGTTTCCAAGGGCATTAGTAAAATAATGGTATGCATGCCAGTGTTTACAATAAGGTTTAGAATAATAGACCGATATTGGATAGGTGACACTGAAAGTATTCTGAGGTTTCTGGAGTTCAGCTCAGTTTTTATCTGTAGCAAATAAATTAGAGCCGTAAAAATATACCGGTATAAACTTTCAGTTTGGTCAAAGTCTTTTGTAAACTGCATCTCTGTTTCTGTTTTAATTTTTGTTTGGGGTAATTCAATAATGCATCTGAGCCAATTTCTTTAAACTACTTATTTTATACTTAATACACAATGATATTAATGTTTTCTGGTGTGGATATCTGTCTAAATCTACATCAACAATAAATGTTTTTGTTATAAAAAGTGTACTATATTGTGGATCAAGTTATTTATATTTTGCTGAATATGTGTACTCCACTTGACTACAATGTTTTAGTTATTGGTCAAACATTGTTGCATGCCTTTTTTTAGTTTTAGTTTTATTTTAGTATCTTATTTTATCTGCAGGAAATTAAAATTTGGAAATAATTTTAAGGTAATATTTTAGATTCAATCAAGTTACAAAATTTTATTACAGTTCCTCTGATTTATTTTGTCAGTACTAAGTTCAATCAATTTATCATCTATCACTCATGTATCACATGTTAATTTTACGAAATAAATGTTTCTATGCAAATATTTTGACTTGTTATTTATCTCATCAACCTGTGTTTATATTATGTATTATGTTAACTAACTTACTCTCCTGTAGGAAATTTTGCTTATTTTCCTTTTTAGTTGACAAAAAAAAATGAAGTATTGACCTCAAAAGATTTTAATGCAGAAATGGATAGAGGGTGCAAAGTTATGATACTTTCATTTTTCTTTTTCTTTTTTCAGATTTTTTTTTGAGTCCGCGAATTATTTTTAAAAAATTATAAAAAAAACAGAGAGTGACGCCTCTTGACGCCTTTCTTAATAAAAGAATAGGACCTAAAAGGGGCGTGGGTTCAAACCCAACCTCAGCAAAACTTTTTAGCAATACTTCCTGGGCTTAAAAAAAAAAACTGAAAAATAGAGCAGCATAAATTTGCACCCTCTATCCATTTTTGCACACAAAAAAAAAATAGGTTGATGCTCTAATGTCAATCTAGATATCAATAATGAGAGTTAAGCTTCTCTGAGTTGTTTATAATTACATTATATGAATACATTGATATGTGAATTAATTAATATAATATGTTTGAATTATTTAAATATACTTACCATATCAAGCCCTCATTTCTTTGTGCATGAATTTATAAGTAAGCTCATTGTGAGGGTATTTAATTATTACAAAGTTTTCTATTTGTAAATATTATTGATGTTTCACAATTATCATATAATTAAATGGTTTCACTTGCAACTCAATACTTCTGTAGTTTTTAACTTCCATCAATTTTGCTTGCCTCAGCTAGTTGCTTACTATAAACACAATACACAGGTAGTATGCAGTATTGAGCTTGTAAAGTATTAAAATGCATTTGCAGCATGTTGTGCACTTTAGGATGTCGTGATAAAATAAACCATAAGTGCTTAAGTAAATGTTGTGTCCACTAATTAATCAGAATTTATTGTGTTTTATGGTGAGTACTGCTAATTATAGATAATTTAATAAATAATATAATATAGTAGTTAGATGGGTGATCATTTTCAACAAAAAACACGTTTCCCATCCAGGGGTAAAACGTTGCGCTTTTCCACTATGTGGTTCCCCTGGCTTTGGACCATTGCACTTCCGGTTCATTGACAAAAGCTGTAGCGTCCATCCTGGCTGAGGTTACCACGTTTCCCTCAGCCGCAGGCAAATGCCGGGATGGATTTGCAAGGCCGTGGCCGCCCCCGTTCCAGAAGAGCCCGCGAAACGCTCAAGTTAGGGTTTCGGAAGGTTCGGGGTTTCAAAGTAGTATGTAATTAGTAAATAAAAGTACCCAATAGGGTTTGATTTAAAAACAAAAATAATAATAAAATATTGAAACTTTTAATGTTTAGTAAATTTAAAAAGTAATTCTGTAGGCTAGCTTGGTCTTCAATCTGATTCTCTTTATACAGTATGTAACAACTACTACAACAAGAGTTCAAAATCTTATTCAATTTTTATTGTATATTTTAAATTATGTTTCTTTCTAAATTTAATGAAAATCAATTTACCAAGACTTTCTTTTTGTGTTAAAATATGTAGCTATTTATTTTATTAATTTGCGAAATATGTACGCGCGTGTATAATATAACAGATTGTCCTTTAATTAAACTATTAAATATTTTTATATATTGGACAATTTGCATCAACTTTTTTTAGTATAGCTCTGCAATCAAAAGAAGAGGTCGAAAAATACACCTGTGAATTTTATGCGATTTTTATTCGTACTGCATCATGGCTAAAAGAGAGGTCACGTGACCTGGAGCCGGCGCCCGTGACGTCATTGAACTGTCTGGTCAAGCAAACGATTGTCTATATAACGCTTGTAAACAATAAATTAATTGTTGCTTGTTTTCATAGCAACGTGGTTGTTTGCAAGCGTTATAAAGTCGATCGTTTGTTTGACGGAACAGTTAAGTGACGTCACGGGCGAAACGGGCGCCGGCTCCAGGTCACGTGACCTCTCTTTTAGCCATGATGCAGTACGAATAAAAATCGCATAAAATTCACAGGTGTATTTTTCGACCTCCTCTTTCGATTGGGCTACTAAAAAAAGTTGATGCAAATTGTCCAATGCATGAAGTTGAGTAAAAGTATACCAAATTTACACCTGTATATAATATTTTGCATTCATTTTTTTTCTGTTTTTTTTTTTGTTTTTTTTTTAATGAAGCAAAAGTTATGGGTAACAGAGTTATCGAAGTAAAAGACTTAATTATTCATTTCACACATTATGCAAAGAAAATATAAAGGGAATGAATTTTTTATTTTATTTTAATTGCCCGCCATAGTATTGCTGTGGACCAGCATTTAAATTTTTCTTGGTTAAATTGCTAATATTGCAAAAAGTTATATTTAAAATCAAAACCCGAAATTCTCCTCGCAATGGGAAAAATATATACGAGTAGGTTAAATTCAATCGCAAACAATTTAAGGGTAAGGTAACGCCACCAATGTTAAAAAAAATCCCTCACACAAAAATTCTGAAAAAAATTTAAAAATGTTCTCCTCTACACCCCCTATCAGTAGCTAAAATATCAGGTGTACAAATACGATCTAGTTTTTGAGTTATTAATTTTTAAAGTTGACTGCTTTAACATGGAGAAATGAAATTTCCATGTTAAATTAGTCAACTTTAAAAATTCATAACTCAAAAACTAGATCGTATTTGTATACCTGATATTTTAGCTACTGATAGGGGGTGTAAAGGAGAACATTTTAAATTTTTTTTCAGAAT
The DNA here is from genome assembly GCA_949825025.1 of Siphlonurus alternatus. Lineage (NCBI taxonomy): Eukaryota > Metazoa > Arthropoda > Insecta > Ephemeroptera > Siphlonuridae > Siphlonurus > Siphlonurus alternatus. The sequence continues at coordinate 8,365,674 of OX463781.1, read as the reverse complement.
TTTTGTGTGAGGGATTTTTTTTAACATTGGTGGCGTTACCTTACCCTTAAGCAAAGAAAATATACAATATTTTTACCTAAGCCTTATAATATAAAGTGATTACTATTTCAGGTAATAATATAATATTGATAAATTTTTTCATCGTGAATATGTCGTGTTATTTGAAACAATAGGAATTAATTCATTAAAAAAAATAAGATGAACTTTCAGATTGCAATAAAGGAATGAGTTTTCTTTTTTCTTGCTGTGTTTTCCAGGTCTTCAAGATAAGATTACATTGAAGTGTAAGATATTATAAAATTATCAACCGAATGAAACTAAATAACGGGACACCTCTGATCTGAACACTCTGTTACATCAAGATATTCAAGATGAAGCTACAGGGTTTAATTCTCTGTGCTTTAGCCTTGCTGGGTACAACCCTTGCATACAAGTCATATGCTGGGTACGTACATCAATAAATATATTTATTAGTAATTTGCATTAATTGGTTATAAAATGTTCAAACTTTTAATATAGGACTAGCTTAATTTAACTTGACTACCAATTAACGCAGTGAGAGAACAATCATGCAGAATAGAATGACCAGAAAAGGAAGGGGGAGGGGAAATTTTAAATTTAATTTGAAATGAAATCAAGCTAAAGCGTGAAAAAAGTTTTCACCTCTTTTTAAATTATAATATTTTGCTGAATTTATTATTATGGCTGGTATGTAGGTATGACTCGCTTAGACACCGCCCAGTATAATATATTTATACATAACTATATACAACACTTTCATTTTTAATAGAAACTCATTATATATACTGTCAAATTTATCAGAATCCTCTAGCAGCACTCTAGCTCTTGTGATTTATATTAATAACACATTATCGAGCAGATATTTATAGTCAGATTTAGTACTTGTGTGTTTACAATTAACAGCAAAATATAACACAAAAATCTAGTTTAAAAATCAGTGCAAAAAGTGTTTAAAAGTCTAAATAAAGTCTTATATGAAGCTGTTTGAAAAGTTGCATACTTCTCAGGCGCGTTCACTGAATGCGCGCAAAATTAAGCAGTTATATAGCGTAAGAAAATTCATATATTATACCAAAGTATTATCAAAACATAAATTATTTTGTAAAATATAATCTATAGCATTGTTTCATTTATAACCTTAAAATGTTACAATTGTCAGCTTATAAATATTCTCTGTCATCAGGTATCAGGTATTTCGCACACTGCCTCTGACCGAGTCATCCATCAAACATCTGGCTCCCCTCTACTTTAACCCCGACTTTGACTTCTGGTCGAGGCCTCGCGTTGGCAGCCCCGTAGAGATCATGGCGTCCTCCGAGCAGGTGGTCATCCTGAGGAACACGCTCGCTCGCCTGGGGCTGCAGCCGACCGTCCTCGTCCCGGACGTCGGAGTGTGAGTATGAGCACCAAATGTTCTCCAGTACGTTAAACTTACATATATAAGATGCTTTTTAACAGAACGATTGAAAATGAGAGAGCGGAAAATGAAGCCATTAAACGTCATAGACAGCTTACCGGTCGTGCACCTGCGTTCGATCACTTCATGACTTTTGATGAAGTAAGTTCGAAACACTGAAATAATTATAAACAAATTTAAAATGTATTTTATTTACTCTCGTTAACAGATTCAAGCTTACTTGGACGAGGTTGTTGCTGCGTTCCCCAACATTGTTACCAACATAATCATCGGGACTTCGACTGAGGGAAGACCTCTACGTGTCCTCAAGATCTCCAACGGTCCCGGCAAGACTGGAATTTGGTTTGACGCTGCAGTGCACGCTCGCGAGTGGGCGGGTCCTCCCACCGTGTTGTACGCCATCAACGAGCTGACCGAGAACCTGGCGGCGAACCAGGCCATGCTGGACAAGAACGACTTCTACTTTCTGCCTGTCGCTAACCCTGACGGATATGACTTCACCTGGACTGATGTAAGTATTAAATTTATAAATAGTTAAAAAAATATATTATTAAATTTTTATTAACGACAGAATTTTAATGCAAATATTTTTATTATCAGGATCGTATGTGGAGAAAGACTAGATCACCAAATTCCGGAAGTAATTGTATCGGCACTGATCCTAACCGGAACTATGACTACGCCTGGGGACGTAAGTATATATACCTCAATCCGCGCTATACTAGTATGGACACACTACCGTTGCGAGGGGTCAGAGGACAGTGACGGGGTGCAGACAAAAGGAGACTCTTTCAGTTATAGACTTTAAATATTAACAATTGATAAATTCCTCGAGAAAATTACTGAAGATTGATAGAGCTTATTCATCCAGTGGCAGGCGACGGTCCGTGCAGCGAGACGTTCCCCGGCAGTGCCCCCTTCTCCGAGCCCGAGACCAAGGCAGTTGCAGACTTCCTCACCAGCACCACCAGCATCACCTTCTACGTGGCCGTGCACAGCTACGGGCAGGTGAGCGGAGGGGGGAAGGAGTCAATTTCAATATAATTTTAAATTTTATAGTAACCTACTTGTAACTAAAATAATATGAAAAGCAATGGTATTAATGTATTGCAAAAATAAAATTTAAAACAGAAATAAAGCATGAAAGTTACAAACATGCAGCTTTAATTGATTTTCAATTCAATTTTACGTCAAAAAGTCAAACTGATTTGCTGGTGCTCCAGTTGTTACAAAAAGAAAAAAAAAAAAAAAAAAGAAAAAAACATTAACTTCTCAACATATATATTTTCTTGCATGTTCATTAAACAGTACATTATTCGTTACCAACAGTACCTGCTGTACCCATGGGGAGATACGAGCGAGCTGCCGCCCACAGACGCAGAACTCGTAAGTATTGGAAGTTGACAATTTTTTGGAGATGCAGCTGCTGATCCAGGGGAATGGGGCTGTAAGGTCTTCGCCTCCCTCCCCCCGAAATGTTGGATTTAATTGACCGTGCATAGTATATGGGACTTAACGTCTCCCTCCCCCCCCCCCATTTTTTCCCGACTTTGCGCCTGTGGGGATGTTAATAAAATTATATCTTATGTAGCCATGCAAAATTACGCGCATTAACTAATTATACGTTGAATTTCAGAGACAAGTGGGAACTGCCGCTACGGACGCGCTAGCAGCGGTATATGGAACCCGATACACTGTTGGTACTACTTACAACGTTCTCTGTAAGTTTGAGAAAATCCATAAAATGAATTCAAACAACTTTTTGAGACACGTAGAGCAAAATGATGATGTGATTTAAGGAAAGAAATTTGACTTTTTTTATATATATATAATTTTTATTTCCAGACTCGGCGTACGGTCTCGCTGAGGACTGGGCCTACGCCGCTGCTGGAATCCCTCTGTCTTACACGATCGAGCTGCCGGGTGGAGGTCTGACTGGCTTCAACCCGCCACCCTCCTCCATCCCTAGGGTAGTCGCCGAGACCTGGGAGGCGTACAAGGTGTTCGCCGAAAACATCCCCGACTCGCGCTTCCTGAAGCGTCAGCCGCGGAATTAAGCGGCGGGAACTTACATCATAACCCTGGATGCATTGCAATGAAATTTATCAAGAGATGCACAATAAATAAAAAAAAAAAATCATTGAACTATTTGAACCTTTTGCTTGTTAAACTCTTTCTCTTTTTTCTCTCTCTATATAATACAATATGGCCCCATTTTTTTTTTAATTATTTTAGAATATAAAATATACTGTATATATTTGTAAAAATTAAACATGAGGCATAATCCTAATAAATGCATTATGTTATATTATATTCATGAAATTAAAGGTGAATCAATAAATTCTCAAATTATTTATAAAATTAAAAAATTATATCATCACATTCATCACTACGCGAGACTTTATTCATGTGATTATACCACAAGTATCATAATACAAAGATATTATAGCAGCATAAAATTTAACCTCAACTGAACAAAATTTATATTAATGATTTTTTATTGAAAGTCTTTCTCTCATCCCCGAAGAAACAAAAAATAAATTAGCACAAAATTTATAACCAATTTTTTTAACGTAACTGCAGATTTAGTTAGAGATATAGACTATACGGATAACGTATTCAAATGGTGAAAAAAATATGCACATAATATAGCTTAGGAAGACCCAGCAATCAAATGGGTTTAAATTGTTTAAAAGCCAAATTAACTACATCAAAAAAACACAGATATAGACCATTTACAATATAATATATGTAAGTTATCCCTTTTTTTATTTATATGGCATAAATTTTTAGCCATAATAATCTCTATATGTATAGTTGTTACAAGAGATATCTCTCCTCATGTCGATCAATCAGTATATAAATATATTGAACTTTGAGTATTAAAAACAAATATAGCAAGATATTATTGTTGACATAATATAAAGCATATAAAAACGAGCATAGATCTGAGTAAAGATAATTTATCTATGAATTCCTCCTTATTTCTCGTAATCTTCTCTCTAAACTCGGCTATTATAAAGAGATAGCTCTCAGGAAAATTTCTTCACTCGATGGAGCTCAAATTCACGATGAGGGTCACTACATTTTGGATTTGTTATTTGGTCCTCTTTGTTCCAGCTTTCAGCTATAAGTCATATGCAGGGTAAGACAAATTTTATTTTAATATTTAAATTTTAAATATATATATATTTTTTTTTTTTACAATTTCATAATTTGATAAAATAATATTTTTTCTTTCTCTCTTTTTCTCCTTTTTTCAAAGTTACTTTCCCATAGGTCTAGCTCTAGCTTGTCTTCTCAAGAAGCAGAATATATGTGGAAAGGGACGGAGGGCGCCGAGGAAAATAAAATTACTATTGTTGTTACTCTTTTTTTCATTTTTGTCATTTAATTTACATTTTTTTACTATTAAAAAGTACCTTCTGCTGTCAGTACCTTAAAGTTCCAACTTTAGAGTTAATGGCAGCAACTATTTGACACAGGTACCAGGTTCTCCGCACGATTTCTCTCGATGAATCCTCACTTCTAAAGCTGGCACCCCTGATAGACCGTCCCGAGTTCGACTTCTGGTCCACCCCTCGTGTAGGGCAGACAGCTGACATCATGGCGTCCCCCGAGCACGTGTCGCTTTTAAGAAACTTGCTCGCCCTTCAGGGTCTGGAGCCGACCGTCCATATCCGGGACGTTGGAGTGTGAGTACCTAGTTTAACCTTATAATATTTAATCCAATTGTTTTTATGGCCAGGTGCAAAGTATATAGTTATTTCATTTTTTTGCTAAAAAATTTGTACAAACATGAGTGATTTAAAACTAAATATTTCAATACAACTTTATTTACAAATTAATATAGGACCGTCGAGAAGGAAAGAGAAGAAATTGAAATTCTGCGACGTAATGGAAAACCAAATGGACGTGCCCCAGACTTAAGCCGATATTTGAATTTTGACGAGGTTTGTCAATAAGCTTTGTAGTACGTTAAATTCGTATGACACTAAAATGTTACGTGTCACTGCAGATTCAAGCTTACTTGGACGAGGTTGTTGCTGCGTTCCCCAACATTGTTACCAGCCTAATCATCGGGACATCGACTGAGGGAAGACCTCTACGTGTCCTCAAGATCTCCAACGGTCCCGGCAAGACTGGAATTTGGTTCGAATCTGTGGTACACGCTCGCGAGTGGGCGGGTCCTCCCACCGTGTTGTACGCCATCAACGAGCTGACCGAAAACTTGGTGGCGAACCAGGCCATGCTGGACAAGAACGACTTCTATTTCCTACCTGTCGCTAACCCTGACGGATATGACTTCACCTGGACAAATGTGAGTGTTAAATTTATAAATGATGTGGGAACATGATGTAAAAGCAAGACATGTTAACCGCGTGTTTAGTGATCATGGAAATATCAGTTAACATTTAACTTTAAATGGTTAACTTTCTTAAATTGAGCCCATTACAATAAATATATACAGATTTAATAATTACATCTATGATAATCTATATGCTACTTTTCAGGATCGTTTCTGGAGGAAAACTCGAAGTCCCAACGCTGGATCGAGTTGTGTCGGGACCGATCCTAACAGGAATTTCGACCATTCTTGGGCTGGTAATGAACTCCCTAAGTCTCACAGTCCGCAGTAACAAGCCATGTTGTCTCGAATCCTCAGGAGCCGGGGTTGGCAGTCCTTGCGGCGAGACGTTTGCGGGCACGGGGGCCAACTCGGAACCGGAAGTGAAGGCTATGAGCGACTTCCTTACCAGCAACAGTGACATCACCTTCTACACTGCCGTGCACAGCTATGGACCGGTACACAGAGGATATAATATAGCACTAATATATAGCAGCGTACCAAAATCAATTAATAGTTCAATTTTAGGCTATACAATTAGTCCAACCAAATCATGATAGTTAGAACCAAATATTCAAGCACTTCATATTGAGTTAAAACGTTTTAAATACTATTTCAATTAAAATTTTTAACGTTGTTCAAAAACATTAAAAATACATTAATTATATTTATTTATTTTATTTTATAACAAATTTGTTAAGTATTTTTTTTCTTAATATTTTTCTAATTTAATGATTATTAACATAAGCTTGATGTGCCTGACTCTCTTTCTTCCCTTTAGCTCCTTTTGTACCCATGGGGTGACACCAAAAATCTTCCACCAAACGTCGCTCAGTTGGTGAGTAAAAAATTAAAAAATATATATAATGTAATTAATTTTACTCTAGACGTTACAAGCACAGAAAATAAATATCATCTTGGATCTTGGTTTTTAAAAAAAAAAGCCTTAAAGTCCATCGCTAAATTATTTCGCATAAAGCTGTGATAACTTAATAATATAAAAAATAAGAATCCTTTTCTACTTTCTACTATCATATTGATAAACCAAATAGAATACAATTATAACTTATAAATTGTACTTTAAATTATATTCTGTTCAATAATCAACTTAAAAATAAACATTAAATATTGCAATTACCTCTGCTAGGAAAGCGTGGCAAACGAAGCCACTGCAGCTTTGGCGTTGATCAATGGAACCAACAGTAGATACGTGATTGGCTCCACAGCAAACGCTCTATGTAAGTTACATTGTCATGCGTTTTTATGTTCTTTATACGATCCTTATTAATTTATGATAAATTTCCTTGTTTAAACAGACATGGCGTATGGTATCAGCGTGGATTGGGCGTACAGCAAGGCTGGCTGTCCGCTCGCCTACACGATCGAGCTTCCCCCTGGAGGATCGGGCTTTGATCCCCCCGTATCCGACATAGGTCCGGTCACCACTGAGACCTGGGCGGCGTACAAGGTGTTCGCGGCCAACATACCACCAGCACGCAACTAGCACCTGAGTTCCGGGAAGGGTTTTAATATGAGAGACTGCAACTGTCCCTCCATGTATGTTATTACTGCAGCCACACACAACAATAAAATTTTAGCGTGACAACAAGCAAAAAAGTATTTTATTACTGTATGACTTTTCCAACAAATTTGCAATGCAAAAAAAAAAAAAAAAAAAAAAACGCAACGCAACGCAACGCAATTATGCATGCAGATTGATTGATTAAAAGGTATTGGCTTAATGTTAAATCATAATCAGTTTTAAAATAGACTACATAAAATTATTTAGAACTACTCAAGTGCAACACAGATTTAACATGAGAAAGTAAAAATATTATAAGCAATGCAAAAATCAAAAACAATATAATACAGTAAAATACAAATAAAATATGTAAATAAATATACAATACAATAAAACAAAAAGCAGCAGATTAAGTTCAACTGATGCACTTACAGGGCCGTTATCGTTGTGGACATTTCGTATCGGAGATAACGAAGTTGAAGTGTTTTGTTGTGAGGCCGCCTCGATTATCCCAATGCAGAGATAATGTCCATCATCTCTAACAATCGCCCATTAGAGAATTTTCAGTAGACCATGCTGATTTTAGGTTAATCAAATTTGTCATTGTAAATTGTAAAATGGATAGTTTTACACGTTTAGTTTGCTTTTTATTATTTCTAAGTTCAGCAACAGCCTACAAATCATACGATGGGTACGTAAAATATTGAAGTATATAATTACATATATAATAATTAATTAATTCTAATTACTTAATCTGTGAATGATTGCATTACACCCTGTCAAAATAAAGAAGTAAAATGATATGATACCAAGTTTCGTTTCTTTGTACTCACTATTTTTCAATTAAATTTTATTATAAATTCTTTTAGATATTTTGATTCTGTTAATTTTTGTTGCATAATCTTCATTGAAAAAAAAATACTCATAAGTTTAATAAATATGATGCAGAGTATAATAAAATTACATATTGTATATAGCTACCAAGTTCTGCGGACGGTGCCTTTGGACGAAACATTGCTAAAGAAGCTTGATTCCATAATGAAGAGTCCTGAGTTCGAATTCTGGTCCACTCCTCGTGCGGGACAGCCAGCTGACATCATGGCGTCCCCCAAGCACTTGTTGGTGCTGAGGAATACGCTCGTCAGTCTGGGGTTGCAGCCGACCATCCTCATCTCGGACGTCGGAGTGTGAGTGTGAGCACCAAATGTTCTCCAGTACATTAACTTATCATTAAATTTTATTTTATAGGACTGTTGCAAAGGAACGTGCGGAAATTGATGCTTCAAAACTAATTGATGATAACAATGGCCGAGCTCCAGTTTTGGATCGATATCTGAATTTTGACGAGGTGCTTTAACGGTGGATTAGTTAAAATGTTATACAGTACAATAGTGAATTCTGAACATTACAGATCCAAGCGTATCTAGACCAAGTTGCAGCTGCGTTCCCCAGTATTGCTACCATAATTAACGTTGGCTTATCGTCTGAGGGACGGCCACTTCGAGTCCTCAAGCTCTCAAATGGTCCCGGGAAAACTGGAATTTTCTTTGACTCCGCAATCCACGCTCGTGAGTGGGCGGGTCCTCCAGTCATCATGTACGCCATCAACGAGCTGACTGAGAACCTTGCGGCGAACCAGGCCATGCTGGACAATAATGACTTCTACTTCCTGCCTGTCGCTAACCCGGACGGTTATGACTACACCTGGACAACTGTGAGTATTGGCAATAAGAAAAATGGTAAATATTTTTTAATTTATTTAATTTTTAGGATCGTTTCTGGAGGAAAACACGAAGCGTAAATGCTGGAACCATTTGCAAGGGCACTGATGCCAATAGGAACTTTGACTATAACTGGGGAGGTATATGTAATCTTTGTCTTTCAGGTAAGAGCAGGTTGACCTTACGACCTTTCTAATCTCAGGAGGAGGAATCCCGATTGAGTGTGACCTGATGTACCCTGGCAGTGCACCTTTCTCCGAGCCTGAGTCCAAGGCGATTGCAGACTTCCTCACCAGCACCACCAGCATCACCTTCTACGTGTCCGTGCACAGTTACGGGCAGGTGAGACAAACACCGTCATTGCATGGGAAGTTAAAAAAATCAATTTTAGACTTGATAAACGTTCTCTATATTTTGTGTTTATACTTCACTTGTTGCAGATTAAATGTGCGTATTTTTACATTCATAATTCATCCATAATAATATTTAATTCATTGCCTTCTGATTTTTACATTGTATATTGTGTGATATCAAATAAAAAATATATGAAAAAACATTTTGAATTTAGAATTGTTCTGCCCACAGTACATCCTCTACCCTTACGGAGATAAAACCGAATTGCCACCAGACTTCGCCAACCTGGTAAGTTTTCACAGTGCAGTGAAAACCGACTCGCACAGCAACTTGTATTATAGAATAGAATGATTTATAAATATAGAATGAGATATTGGAATGTAAAAATTTTAGTGGCTTAATCGAAAGATGGGGTAAAAATATGGTTGTGTGAATTTTTTCAGATTTTTCTGAGACCGAGAACTATTCTTAAAAAATTATTGAAAGTCCATTTTGATGACGTCACGGGCGGCACTCCTTAACAAAAAGAATAGGGCAGTGCCGCCCGTGACGTCATAAAATAGAATTTCAGTAATTTTTTAAAAATAGTTCCCGGTCTCAGAAAAATCTGAAAAAATTCACACAACCATATTTTTACCCCTTCTTTCGATTAAGCCACTAAAAATTTCAAATTCTAATATCTCATTATCTCTATGGCGGTAAGTACATACAGAGACAATAAATTTGTTACAATGCAGCATTACTAAATATTTTGTCAATATAAAATAATTAAGGTACTATAACGTAACAAATATCACATGAACATTTCAGTACAATTAAATTTTTACGTACGTTGAAAAAAAAAATCAATTATTTTAAATTGTTATTATGGAAGGATAAATTCATACTACTCCTTACATACAACAATTATGTTCTAGGACCGAGTGTCACGTGAGGCAGCAGCGGCCGTGCTCGCAGTGAGGGGCACACGTTACCGAGTTGGCACCACGGCGGAAATTCTCTGTGAGTCCTGAGAACAATTCGATTTCATTTGAAATTAGTTTGTGTAACAGATACTCTGTTTTACAATCAATGAATAATTAATTTCAAGAAAGCTGATATAGAAAAAATTGGAAAGAATTTACTCCAAAACTCGAAGAAAAAAAACAAACAGCTTGTTAAATTGTTGACGTGCATAATCATGTTAAATTCATTTTCGTTCTAAAGGATGATCGGCTGCATCAGGACACGGCTCCTCGTAATAATTTGAATGTTAATATTTATTATTATGCTGCAAGTTTGTCTCTCCCACAAAAAGGTTCCTTGCCCTTTCCATTCAATGACCTCTTGATTGTTTGCAGACTTCGCGTACGGTCAGTGCGACGACTGGGTGTACGAGGTGGCTGGAGTGCCTTACTCGTACACCATTGAGCTGCCAGGTGGCGGCATCGGAGGCTTCGACCTGCCGGCCTCGGACATCCTGGAGGTGGCCACCGAGACCTGGGAGGCCATCAGGGTCTTCGCAGGGAACGTGCCGTCCTCGAGGAGATAAACAGCAATAAACTACCCTCAGGGCTGAAATTGTGTGCATTACCTTCTTTTTTTCCCTCGAAATACATATTCATCATCAATAGCTAACAAATCTTATATTTCAATAAAATATTTAGTTTTGTAAATTCGATCGCTTCATTAAAATTGAAAGTGCTTCTTGGAAGACACCTATATCAGTAGGAAATAGCTTTGAAGTCACTATTAATTAAAAGAACTCATTAAGTTTATATAATGTGTATTTAAAGCAGCCAAAGGTTAGCATGATTGTTAATTATAGACAATAGTTATAGTAAATATTCTATTACACAGACATATATTATATGTCATAATGCAATAACAAACAACATTACATTTTATTATTGTTGATAATACGTATGTAATTATATTCTGTGTATATCAAATATAGCATAATCATTGCAGTGAAAATGTATGAAAAAATATTAAAATCATTTGGCTGACAGATTGAAAAGACATGTAAGGAAGTTAATTTAATATTGAAATAAAATTTGATAACAATGTTCATAATTAAGTCTCTTTGCAGCTTAGATACAAAACATTCAGAAATCGAGGTTGATATTAAAATATAATAGTTATTAATATATTAATTTAATGTGTAAATTTGATACTAGCTTTTTGAGGACAAAATAATTTTGATTTGTATGTGTAAAATACAAAATATGACAGGTTTATTGGCTAATTGCACCCTCTATAACGTAATATTTATTAATAGGAATTAATATTCAATGAATTTTTTTTATTTTTTTTAATAAATATAATCTTATTATACACATGGTCATGATCATAAAACCTGAATTTTGCATAAAACATGCAACGATACAATCGTGTTCAGAGACATTGACAAAGACACAATATTACTAGTATTTAAAATAATACTTGCGTATACTTGGCACAATTTTAGGGAGTATTATAATTGAAAATGTTGATACATACAGCTAAAATAATTAATATTGTCTACATGATTAATAAATCACAGAATACTATCATAGTTTAATATATATGCGTACTTCACATCACAGTTTTCGTATAATTTTTCTCTTCGTTTAAAAAAAACGAATATGTAATATATTTATACACTTTGCAATACCAATTTGGGTACAAAAGTATAAGCTTATTCTATAAAAAAATATATAGCCATTTATAGCCAATAACTAAAGTAAAATACTTAATTTTAGAGTAGAGCATCATGATAATTTTATTGAATTAATATATTTAATTCAAATTTTCATTTAAAAAAATACGTAATAGCATAGTTGAGCTGAATGGAGATTATAATATTTACACTTTTAGTCAAATGCCACTACTGGCTATGGTGAGATTGCTGACAGCTGATGCAGCATTAAGGTGAGATTACATGGACGTATAGAGTCGTCTCGTGTCGTCTTACATGACATTATACTCCCACAAATAAAAGATTTCTATTGGATGCATCTGAAAGTGCAAGATTTCAGTCTTTTATATTTATAAAAAGTCTTAGTTTGAAAATTTGAATATTATAGAAAACTGACATCTCTGTAAAATTGTTAATATTTTTTTAATAAAAGCCTTGCATTTTCAGCTACTTCCGGTTGAACCATTCATTAGTCACATTGGTGACCATCACGTGACCTCACGCAGGAGACTCTGGCGTGCCTCACTTTCAGAATCTCGTTCTTCAACATCAACATCGGTGCTCACACGAGAAATGTTATTTGGTTCCACCACTGCCGTGCTAACTGAAGATAAATTGTTTTTCTCTAACACTGAATTATTTTGATGATAACTGTTTCCATCTTCTGACGTGCTTGGTATGTCATTCTTATCCCCTTCAGATATGCAATTTTCAGGTGTAATTAATTTATCGGCACTATCTGGAGATAAGCTCTTTTGGTCAGCTAGAGGAGATAGACTGTCCTGGTCCTCTCCGGCGGGAGGGTTCACGACCCTCAGCTCCACGGGGTCGGTGGTGATAACGTTCCAGGGTTGCTCGGTGCCGCTGCCAAGGACCAGGAAGGCAGAGGCGGACGCCACGAGAACCAGCGCCGCGCTGCAGAACACCAGACGCCACGAGCCGGGCAGCTGCAGGGGAATGCATGTTGTAAATATATGTATTGTGTTATCAAAAAAGCCTTGAAATTTCAAGTCCCTACATGATGTTTGTCGTTTTTTTATTTAGACTAAATTAATTAAGTTTCTGAAAAAACTTCAATGAATAGAAGAACTAACAGTGCAGCGTGAAGGAAATGGTGTTAAAATTACTTTAACATACAGAATAAATGTTATAAACTTACTGTTAGTACATTTTATGCTCTGTTCGGTACTAGATTTGTATGAATATTAATTTTTGACGTTAAATTCATTAGTAAATTATACGCCAAGAAAACAAACCTTGAAGTAAACATATGTATATTAGAGGATGAAAATTAATGAAGCGTAATAGATGTCACGTCGGCTTACCGAACCATGCAGTCCCTCCGTGATGACGTAGTTTGCAGCGAGACCACCCGCGGCGCCAGCAGTGTGACTCACGGCGAACACTGCACCTGTAAAAAATAATTCATATCAAGCTGTGGATAAAATGCTTCAATGGAAAATACAACTTTAATGAAAATTATGAAAATTAATCATTTAAAGTAGACCTTAAAGTTTTAAGTCTGGTATATTCAGAGGCAGAGCTTTTGAAAGAATAGGTTAAATTGACCAAATTATAAAAAAACATTACTATTGTAGACAAAATATATAAAACATATTAACAGAAGAGCGCACTGTCCCGAGACGAACCTGCGAAGTTGGGCGCGATCTCCAGAGCGCTAGCGTACGCCCCGGCCGCGAGAGCGCTGCTCACCATCACGGCGGCCACGAAGAGAGCAGCAGGGGCCGCGGGGTCGCACCCAGTGTACCCCACCACGAACAGTGCGGCCGCAGGCAGGAAGTGAGCTGGAAACAATAAATAATAAAGATTTGTTACCTTAAATGTATGCAACCCTCTTAGCTTCAAAGCTGCAAGGGTAGTCCGCCTTGCAGGCATATTATATCGTAATTTGATTATTTATATTTGAAGGCAAAACTTAATTATTTCATATTTTTGGTGTACAAGAAATGAGGAGGTGGAAAAGAGCATCATTTTTAAAATTGCATTCTATGTATTTTTACGTAATATGAAAATGGTCTAAAGTCTAAACATTGTCGAGGGTCTGGTTTCACCACTGACCGGTGTAGACGAACATCTTGCGCGTGGTGGTGACGGAGCACACTTGGCGGCCAATCACGTGGTCCGCGATCAGGCCGAACGTGAGCGAGCACAGGAAGTGGCCCAGGTGGGGCAGCGCGGACAGCACGCGGTCCTGCAGGACACCACCAGTTTAATCACAGATCGTCATACAAAATTGACGAAATGCATTCAATGTCTTAACGAATCTTACTGACATGTTGTGTGTACCATTTATATCGATCCTGAATTTAACATCAAATATAGTAAAACTGTATCAAATTCATTGGACTAAAAACAAACTATTCATCAATTTGAAAATTCATCAATGTTCAATAATATATCGATAAAGTATTAAATTTTCTTCATCTTTGAATCACAATCTCGCGATAAATTGGTAAGTTCCGATATCTTGGTTCTTCTACGTACCTCGGTGAGCGCGAAGCCGTAAACCAGCTGCAGGTACTTGGTTCCGGCGAGGTGCAGCGTGGCCTGGCCCCACTGGCCCCCCAGCACCGCAGCGGCACACCCCCACACGGCACCAGAGGTCAACAGACGTCGCCAGGGAGCTCGGTGGGGCCGCTCTGGAACGGCTGGCGTGGCGTTCACCACCTCGGCGTTCTGATCAACCTTGTTCTGGGGGTGGAACGCCACGTACCACTTGTCCTGCAGGGCCACAATTAAAGGGTATAAGTTTTTTTTTTTTTACATTTACACTGTCCTATCAAAGGTCACTCTGTCTGAATTTATCGTCGTTCCAGAGGCTCAATAAATTTTGATAACTTTAAAAAATGCAGATAATTTACATCTTATATAATCATTTTTTAATATTTTTATTGTTACTTACAATTTTTTTAAAGAATAAAAATTAATTCAATACAAAATTATAGCAGTTGTTAATTACCACGAGAGCATCTTGAGGAATATTTTGAAGACTAGAATAATTATGATGGAACTCATGCAAATTGTACAAGCCGATTTCTTCTTAGGACACATACCTTGACTGCGGAGGCTGGCGTGTTGGCGACTAGGAAGGACCAGGCGGCGAACCAGGCGAGGGCCAGCGCTCCCTCCAGGTAGAACAGAGAGTCCCGTCCTAGCCCGCGCACCAACGAGGGTCCGAGCAGAGCCGCCGCGCCGCAACCGAGCGACCATGCTGCAGAGGTAGTCAGATTTATTACAAAGTACAATCACAGGCTCGAAATAAAATTGCACCATGAATTTGATTGATTTCGTTGTAATTATTATTATATTGTATTCTTAAATATATATTTAAAAAAATAAATAAAATTTACATTATTTATGAAATGTCGTTATAAATAAATGATCGAAGAATTTGAACAGAGAGACATCATTCAGTTCATTCACTCACCAGCATACGCCGAGACGAAGAGGCTGCGCTGTGGTTTGGGACACCAAGTGGCTGCCAGGATGTGCAGTGCGGGCCAAATCACACCCTGAGAAACCAAATAAGGGTGGATGTTAGCACGTAGTGGTGTCATTGTAAAAATTTTATTTTTGCTTTAAATCAGAGAAGTTGTACTACCCTTTGCATGGCATTGACGTTTATCCGTAGCATATCGAAGAAAAATAACAAATAAGCAAAAAAGAAAAAAAAAATACTGAACGTTTTATTAATTAAAATACAATATTATTTTATCAATTTTTTATTTTTGACAAGAAAATTGTACATGAAAAATTAAAAATATCTTCTATTTTAATCTATTCCGATCTGCTTTGAAAAATCATTCAGTTTTGCAATTATATTATGAAATTGAGAACGACAATCTCAATAACTAGATAACACGATGTTATAAAACCTCTTTGGCAAGTCAAGGTGAAAAACTTGCATTCTTTTCTCTATGGACTTAAAATTTTATTGTAACACCATTATATTCTCTAGGTTGCACTCTTCTAGCCTCTGTGAACTTGCTCACCGTGGCTGCGCCCTGCACGGCCCTCAGGATGATGTGTGCCGGTGACCCCCAGGCGGCAGGCACCAGCAGCGAGAGCGCACCCGCCATCAACACGCCGTAGCCCAGCATGCGCTTGGCACCGACCCTCCGAGCCACCTGGTAGCCGGGCAGGGGGGACACCATGGCGCCCCAGAGGAAGGCCTCGCGGAGCAGAGAGTCCTCGCGGTCCTCCTCCAGCAGCGGGACCTGAGGCACGGTAAGTGATGTCACGAGAGAGAACCTGATTTGCTAGCGCTGCAGCTCCACAAGACCCAGAAGTGCACAAATTTACAATTTTAAATAAGAATAGTAAACAGTCTAGCCATTCCCCCCCCCCAAAAAAAAATGATTGTAAAAATTTGATTATGAAGCCATGAAAAAAATATATGTGGCTATAATAAAAAGTAAGAATGAAGTTCATTAATACGAGCAAATTAAGCATTAGACTAAAATGTTAATTTCTTATTTTTTTTTTTTTTTAAAGAATGTATATTAATATAAAGTTATTATAGCTGTAACTATTTTTTTTATTATCATATATAATGCATTATACATATTTTAATATGCAAAATAACTTAATCATCATATTTTCATTGAGTTACAAAAATAATCTAAATGCACTTTACCTTGAGGTGTAGCGTGGACTTGGTGGGGGCGGGAGCCTCGTCGTACTCTTCACTTTCTCCAGAGGTGAAGTTTCTGTCCGTATCCGTAAAATTTCTATCTGTGTCCGTAAAATTTCTGTCCGTGTCGGTGAAGTTTCTGTCCGTGAAGTTGGCAGTCTCCGGCTCTCCGCAGTACATCTTGACGTAGCTCGTGTTGGCCACGTAGTCCGCGAACTGCTCGGACGAAAGAGGGTCGCTCAGTGCCAGGATGGACACGGTGGTGCTGTGCTGCACCAGCCCGGCAAGCGCCAGGCCGAGCATGGCCAACAGCGCCAACATATGGTGCCGAGCCATCCGCACTGTGGACACAAGTCAGCATGAAAATTAATTTTCAGCTGCAAAATTAAGAATTTAGTATACACCGGTCCCCGTGCAAGGAAATTAGAAAAATTTGGTAATGTCTGTTCATACAGTAAAAAGGTCATAATATGGAAAGATTAACTTCTTTCATATTTTGACAACATTGCTAGGATACACAAAGGAAAAATAATGAGCACACGGATAACGTTGCTACATGAAAAACTTAACCATTTCATACCCTTATAAGGAAATAAGCTCATTTTTACTTGCATCTCTGCATGAGCTCCCAATTTATTTTTAAACAACGAGACGTATAAAAATATAATATATAAAGTATTTAATCAATTTAATGAAAAATTATTATGAAATAATGTAAAAATTAATTATAATTACCTAAAAATAAAGCAATAACAAATCAATCAACCATGAAGACGCGCTCTTCTTCACTCGCTTCAATTAATGAAAATTAATACCACGCAAGCCGACAAGCACCTAAGCTCTGACGTAAATATAATTATCATATGGTAAGTACTAACAGTTGTTTCAGCTCACAAAGTGATTGTCACCGAGCACACGCGAGTCGTCGCGCTCGTCTGCGCTTCCACGTGACACAATCATCCACGTGACATAATCACTACATCAAGAAATCAATACAAGAAATCAATAACAAATTTATAGTCAAATTATTAGCAACTGAAATGTGAATGCAGGAACGCGTAGTTTTGGTTTGTATCTTTTTAGAAGTGTTTTAATGTATCCGCTTTTAGTTTCGTTTTCTCGCTCTCCATTAGTTAGATGATGATATAATGCTGAGAATAATTAAAAAAAAAAAAAAACATAATACAACGAACTGCAAGTGTACATTATACAACATTCAGTCTTAGAACGGATGTCGCTAAAATTAAGTACTGAAAATCACACTCTAAACAACACAGCTAGGGTCACAAGGCCTACTTAATTTACTTGGTCAAAGCGTCAAAGCTAAGTAGCAACAAAAAACAACCACCAACTATATATACACCCACGTCCTCTGAAAGTTTTGTTTGAACGAACAAAAATATATCAGCTTAAATATTCTAATTCTTACAGTCTCTTTTTATACAGCATAATATATAGTCACTAATTAAAGTTACACATTAGGTTTTTCAATATTCTTATCATTGCACATTCACAATATTAAAGTTCATGAAATTTAACATTCATAATTTAAATGTAAAAAAAGAATAAAATATATAGTATTTCATTTATTTAAATTAATCAACACAGAAATTGTGATTTTAGTAGAAAAACTACACGATACATTTGCTTAATTGCTATATATTTTCAAGCGCCTTTCCTGCCCTTCTCTCTCCCTCTCTCCCTTTCTCAACAATAAAAAATACACAAACAATGGAAACAACTTCGCACTATTTCTGATGTTCTTCAACTCCCTCCATTTTCCACTCACGTTAACTCTTCCAGGCTACTATAATACGTATATGACCTTCTGTCCCCTCTACAGTGCATGTTGATAATTCACAACAATCCCACCACGTGACTCCTTGAGCTTCGGTGTACTGCACTGCACTTGGGTGCAAGCCTGTAAGTTTTGGCTCCCTACCAATTGCTTGTACAGAGATTTCTAGACTTCTTGCACTTGCAATAAGAAATACAAGCCTGATTGAATAATTACATCAATGAGATGCGTACTTGACATTTTGAACTCTTTAGATAATTAATTTGATTTAAATATGGTTATTTTTACACAAGTGTAGGATAGAATGTCAGTAAATGTATCAGTTGAAATACCAAAGGTCGTGAACTGTGTGATTGTGCAAGGCTTTAGAACATAAATGAATAAAAAGAGGGTAATCTTATATATGTAAATTTAAAACAGTACCTCAGAAACAGGAGCACATTATACAATCTAGTAGAGTTAGTAGACGTCAGTTCGAAATAGTGTATCTCTTACATATTTTTTTACGGAGAGTTTTATTCATTAAAAAGCATATCAATTTCATGTTTGAAATATAACATATTAAAAAAAATATCAGCTTTGTTAACAAAAGTTCAAGTATTTTTTTTTTTTTTTTTTTTTACAAATTTCATCCCACTATATTATGTATACCAAAACATAATATAATTTATATTTGTGATTTAAACGTGATTTTGCCGATTTTGGCGAACACATTGATGACTTTCTCGGTACCATGCATATTCAACACCTACATGGACTTTAATTAGCATGGTATGAATGGCACACCTATATACGCTCCTCCAGTCCCCAGTACGTCTTACGTTGGAATCTCTCACCTGAAATGAATCACTTTTTGAAGGAGGCGAGGTCACTCTCTCGCTCGCTCGCGAGACTATTGTAGTTATAAAAAAAATCTCTTTACGTCTGAGATTGCAGGTGGATGACGTCACTCGTTTTTATAACGTAACGGTGACGTCATAGTCTCGCAGATTGCCGTGCGGACCTCCCGAGAGTTTTGCGGTCTAGAGCGATGAAGGCTGCAATAAGACAGTAGCAGCTGGGGTATGCTGCGGTACCGGATGCCGGCCTTTAATCCATCAGTCGTGATAGAGCAATCTCACTCGGCCACTGAGCTACTATCATTCATCCGCAAGTTGCCAGACAAAATTGCGAATGCAGACGTCATTCATTGCTTCCAGATGCAAATCTAAAAGATATACTTCATCCCTAACTTTGAATTCCAATCTTTCTTCTCAGTTTCTTGTTATTTGGGTCTTAGGGTCATTAACTCATTATACTAATAAAAATTGTTTTTCTTTTCATCTCAAATCATTCAAGCTTAAAATTTGTAGAAATTCAAGCGCAAACTTCATAAAATTTCATTACATGTTATTAATTTAAACCTCACATATAAAGGAAGAGTGGAAAAAAAACACCATTAAAAAATTGAATTTTATAATAGCATTTAAATTTAAAAAAATAATTAAAAGGCAAAAAATTTAAACAAGGATAAGAATTCAAATCATAAATTTTCTGACCACAGCGGATGTGTAGTGGAAATTTAATACTAAAATAATACTTCAAAGGTTTCCAAGTAAACATGAGTCGGAAGATAATGTCGTTATGTATTATGACTGGACCAATTGAAATACTGCGTTTATAAATTTCACTGAAACTTGACACTCTTATTTGCACATTAGCAAATATAAGATTGATCGAGGGGTGTGTGTGATAAAAGGTTACAAAAATGCTGTCCATCAATGATGCTAACACCAAATTTCCTCCTCGATCAAATGCTATATTATATTTGCTGGATAAGACGTCACCCCTCTGTTTCATTAATATTGGCAGATACATTTTTTCTTTTGACTCTTGACCCTGATGATAAGACATTATATATTGCAATAATTTATTTCATAAGAAAAAAAAAATCTCAATAGATGTGATTCTATAATATATATTTGTCAATTTTTTCATAATTATTATTTTCTAACAATAAATTTAGATTAAAAAAGTGGTCCATATAACAAGTAATAATTTGGTGAAGGTACGCCAGGTTACGCCAGATACAAAAACCTGTCTATTTCCACGTGGTGACTTACTTGTGCAGTTCTGCGCCATGTGCTGGTGCTCCTGAGGATGCTGTGGCGTCTCTCTCACGTGTGTGAGCGCCGACTTAAGACGCGCCACGAGCCCACCATGTGCTTCTCCACCACGTCTTTTGAAGGCACCACGGCCGGAGTGCACACAGACGCGCCAAACCTGTCGACAGGATTGCGAGTTAGATCAGAGCGGGTTATTTCTGACGGAAATCTACTCATCATAACATCCACTGTAGTTAAGGTTCATTATTATATAATTTATCATTGTGAGAAGCAAATGTGATTAAATTAATTCAAATTATGCTTGGTTGTGTTAAGACACGATGTTGCCGCATCGTGGCGCTACCTCCTGGACTCAAATATTGTTATGCTGATACAAGTTCTCTATGTTAAAGTTACTAAGGTTTATTTTTGTATACTTTTTAAATAGAAATTCATCTTTATGGTTAAATTAAATATAGGATATTATTTGTATTTCTTATCTTTGTATGAAGAAGAACTTCAGAGGTGTAGTGTAGTATTTACTATTTTAGTATTTTTTTTTTTTTTTTTTTTTGTTTTTTTTTTTTTTTTGTTTACTACTGACGAGTAAAAAATTAAAAGAGGACAATATAAAAAATATGAACGGTGAATATTTTATTATTTTGACCATATAGGAACTCGCCGAGTCAAAACCGGTAATTTGCATTTTCAACTAAGATCATTATCTTATCTTTTTACCAGGAGAATGACCCTTATTGAAAATTCATATTGCTGGTTTTGAAAATTGAGGTGTATCGACTGACTTAATTTAAAGACAGGTGAGTGTACAAAATAATTACAATTTATCTGAAGAATTAACTAACTACATTCATTTATTACTTGTTGATATGAAAACGAACAAAACAGTGAAGGTAACTTCAATTAAAATATTAATATTAAACTAATTTTAAATGTTAATACAAATTAAAATATTAATATTAAACTAATTTAAAATGTTAATACAAAATAAGCTAATGAAACCAATTTGTTTTTCATTACAAAAAATAGTCTTGCCCATGCATGCAGATATGATGTGTCGTTATATTATATAATATCACTGCATTAAAACTAATAATTATAATTTTGTTTTTACTGTTTTAATTTTTGTTGAAAAATTAACCTGCAAATAAAAATATGAAAAAGCAAACCTGAAACTCTAAATTAGATGACTATTTAAAAAATTAACTATATTAATAGTATTGTATAGCATGACAAAAAAAAATATAGAAATCTCTAAAATTGTATTGCATTATGTATGCAGTCATATAATATGTATATTATATGTTTCAAATTAAAAAGCTCACAAACCCAAATTTATTTTAGTTATTATTTATTTATTAATCGTAAGAAAGGTTTTAGTTTTAAGTATCTTAACTTCGCAATACATACGCTTATGACTTTTAATTATTCCTTGCTGATATTTGATGGATTGACTTGACAGCACTCTCAGTTGACATTCTCAATTAATATCGTGATTCAACGTGACTACTTAGCAAACGTGATAGGTGATAGATCACGTGATCTCACTCATTCTTACAGTAACGTCAAAGAAAAAAAGTACTCGAGCATTATATGTCAATTAAAAACTTTTAATTAAGTGAACTATAGTAAAATAATCAAGCTGAATATTTCCCTTTACAATGTAATGTAGAACAAGTTATACACTTCTTATCACACTTAGTACTGATAATATAAGATATTTTAAGGAGCATTCACAAAGTTTTAAGGCCACATTTAAGACCCGATAATTTAAAGCTTGATTTTAGACTTGTTTTTTAGACCCAAAATTTCTGGTCTTAAATTATTGAGCCTTAAATGTGGCCTTAAGGCTTTGTGAATGCCCCTTATTATGTTTACAATTCATAACAACACGTAGCCGGTACAAAATTTGATCTGTTATAATAACAATAATATATGATCTCAAGAAACATTGATTGATAATATTTTTGTAACTACTGCAATGAGTCTAGACTGACGTGGTTGTAATACTAAATAATGCGTGGTGGGCATGAATAAATCGTTTAAACGACGAACGCACTACGTCGTACTACAGTTATAATACGAGACACACACTCCAACTATTTAATTGTATAAGAAGTAGTTGCGGGTCATATTATATAGCGAGATGCTATTGGAGAGACTTTACGAATTCTGATTACAGATGATCAATCCTTTTTAGCTGTAGGTAAATTAAATGTCATGCAGTACATCATATTTAACATTTCTTGTACCTGTAATATACAGTTATATTATGTTATTATATATAGGCAATATTGCTTATAATTACATACGGTGGATTTTAATATTTCACGCACTCTGCTGTAATAATAAATTATACTCTCTTCATATACACATCATATATTTACTCTTTAGTCACGTGGTACGTAAATTTTTTGTCCCCTAGCTCGTTCTTTCAGCTGTTCCTTGCATCATTTGTATATAGTTAAAATTATATGTCTTCGTTTCTTGCGCGTCACACTTCTATTTTTATTCGTTAAAATTTGTACACGCATTATTCCTAAAACATTGTTTTTACTAAATATTGTGAACTTTCCGTCTTAATTCTATGCAGATTTAAATTTTACATTATTATAAAATTAAACGATAATTTTTTGTTCTTAATAAAAACCAATTATTTAAGAATCTAAGCATTCGTAAATTTTTTAATCCTATTTATTTTTGCATTTCAAATTTTGATTTTATTATAAACAAGTGGTGTTCTGTAAATTAACAGGCAAATCTATAGACTGAATTACAGCACATTCTGGAACATTATCTTGCTACAGCGACGCACTATGAGGCGAGAGACACGCCCACCTAAAAACCTGTTCCTGTGAGTCCTCTAGCTTGAACTTGGCTGTAAGTTAACAATAGCAAAATAACAAGTTTATAGCGGCAGTTACTAATTTTAAGTAGTCTCTCTAAATGTGTACTCATTTGTAGTACCAACAACATTAAAAATTAGGATGGTAATGTACGTCAATTATTTAAATAATTGAGCAATCTTTGATATAAAGAAATATGTTACAATTTATTAATATAGTAAAATATATATATTTATAATTAAATTTGGCTATTTCTTTATAATAAGTAATAAATGTTTATAAAAATAATTTTAATTTATAAGTATCAACAAAATCAAGTTTGTATGAAGACTGAAGACAACAGTTTAATTGAAAAAAACATTCTTATCGAATTGGCCAATGTATAAATAATTAAAAAAATAGACTTCTTATCTTACAATTAGTTAACAAGATTCGAATTACAGCCATAGAGTATAAAGTATAATTGTTTGCAAAGCAGTTACAAATAGCTATATTTTAACTTTTACTGAACACATAAATAGTTTACATAATTATTATACCAGTTAAAATAAATTTTGAATAAAAAAATACTAAAAAAAATTACTGCTAAAACTTATTTACACATCATTATCTTATTTTTAAAACACAAATGAGCACCATGCATAATAGAGATAATATTGGAGAACAATATTTTTATGAACTTAAGTTATACATCTTCCTCCATACACTTGGTTAATTAAATATCTGCTAACAAACTTTTTCACTCCGCTTGGAGAACGCTTCTTACCTTATCCATTATGGTGCGCACCATGGCAACAGTCGATATATGAGCACCAGCTGTTTGCACTTGCAGATGGGCAGGTCTAGTGATGACCTTGGTGCTCAAGTCAAGTGAATGGTTCCGCGGTGCTCACTCAGACAGTCCAGCCGCGGGCCTCTTGATGAGCGAAGATGCGCGCGCGACACCAACTAGGAAACATTATAGGACAGCGCCCTCCATCTAGCATAGCAACGCCTCTATAGTTTGAACTGTTTATTAGGACACTGTCCTAAAAAAAAAAGAGTGGAATCAAACTGATAAAAAAATCTCTCTGTTCCATTGTAAATTTACTCTGAACTACGTTACGAGATCTTGTCATAATATTAAACACAATATCACGTGCTCCACTTATTTACATAATAATAAAAAAAGTTGTTTTCCAAATAGTTTATTTTTTAATTCATAGATGTCACTATGTGTGCGTTATAAATTATTGTTAATTATTATTTTATATTTTTCAATTAATTTAAATAAGTCTGCATATAGTGTTGTGGTTTAATACGTAATATATACAATTACTGCAGCGAGTTGAGAAAATAACCACGCAGTAAATTGAGATTAATATAAATAAATAAATAAATAAATAAATAAATAAATAAATAAATAAATAAATAAATAAATAAATAAATAAATAAATAAATAAATAAATAAATAAATAAATAAATAAATAAATAAATAAATAAATAAATAAATAAATAAATAAATAAATAAATAAATAAATAAATAAATAAATAATAAGACAGGAAAATTTTATTCAGATATTGCTGAATATTGACCCCTTGTAGAAATGTATTAAGAATT
Organism: Siphlonurus alternatus; assembly: GCA_949825025.1. Taxonomy (NCBI): domain Eukaryota; kingdom Metazoa; phylum Arthropoda; class Insecta; order Ephemeroptera; family Siphlonuridae; genus Siphlonurus; species Siphlonurus alternatus. The sequence continues at coordinate 8,340,632 of OX463781.1, read as the reverse complement.
AGGTTCTGAGTTATGAATGTTTTGTATTTTTAAGAAAACTACTTTTCCGTCTCCGTATATCTCAGAAGTACAAAATAAAGTGTACAGAGTTAGTAATACAAATAGTAGAGCCGAGTGATTGGCCGCGATGCAGCAGTCGTAAACTTTATTTTACAATATTACACTTTCATCCTTCCGTATTCATTGAATAATTTTAATTTAAACACATGACATTTTTTTTACTATAAAATTGCAGTTAAAAATTGTTGTAAATATTAGAAAATTATTTATGAATTGCAATATTTGTATTGTATTGTTTATTATATAATTTAAAACTAAACACATGACATTTTTTTTACTATAAAATTGCAGTTAAAAATTGTTGTTAATATTAGAAAATTATTTATGAATTGCAATATTTGTATTGTATTGTTTATTATATAATTTAAAACTAAAAATTCTCAATAAATCAAACATCCGCATCAGTTTCTTGATTTTAATTAATTTGACTAAAATCGAAAGTTGCACGTGCTCATAAATGCTCTCGTTCACAGCAATGTAAATATCGAACCTCATCAATATTTTATTACGTTGCACTTTCACTTTTCAACAAAATATCACAACTTGTATTTTGATCGTAAGTTTTAGTTAAGTGTAATAATAATAAATTTTTAATGAATGACTACAAAAATACGCAAATTAAGTGTAATGTTTCAAGTTTCAACCACAATATTTTAAGTAAACAGTTAATTAATGGTTCGGGTTCGGGTAAACAGAATTTATAATAATGTAATAATTATAATATTTCAACATTTATTTTCAAACAAACATCTAAAAAAATCATTGATTTATCATAATATATAATGTAATTAATATTAATTTTAAATTACATACCTGATAAAATGACTTGAAATAAATAAAATTGAACATCATCTTTGAAACGCTGAGAATCAATATTTTGTCTATTTTGTATGTCTTTTCACTAAATATTTACCCATAATATTCTAGCTAAATATATTTTTTTTATCATTTATTGCTATTTTTGAACTTTTTTTATATAAATGTTGTAAAACTGTATTTTAAATCAAAAATACTCTTAGTTGACACACATATATTTGTTAAAAGAATTTCATCCATTTGCATCTGTCATCACATTGATCCGGAAGCGATTTCAATTCAGTTCTATATTATGACATGGAAGAAGTGATCTAGGACGGCGGTGGGCTAGACTGCTGACACCACAGCTGATACACTTTCTCCTGGCAGCAGCTTCCTGCTGCTCCTGCGGCGATGATCTTTTGACTGCGTACCTGCTCTTCTTACCTCACACTGTCACAATCAATCACACATTGCGTCATCGTCATTGAGAATCCATTATAATTCTTAATGAAAGTTACCGAATTCAATTCAGCTTTTGTATATAGATAATTTTGAAAAAGGATTACAAACAAAAAGGTTCTTGTAGTTTTCTTTTTTCTTTATTTTCTTAGAATTAAAACCAATTGTGATCAATTTCAATGAATGAAGAAACAAATGAATGTCTAAAATAATAATTTCAGCCACAATTTAAAAAAAAAAAAAAAAAAAAATCGTAACGTCCGCTTAATCTGATTTTAAGTAACGTTTGATGTTATAGATAAAAGTTACACAAATTTTTTGTTGAGTTTTTAATTGAAAGTAATAATAATAAAATATATGATATGAAATAAACTACACGTTCAAAATTAGCTTTTCAAAACCAGATCAAATTTATTTTGTTCTACTTTTACTGGATTCTCCATTAAATTTAACGTTTAACTTGACCGCTGGATTCATCCGATGTTAAAAATAGAGTAAATAAACAAAATGTATAAAATTCTATTATACCAACAGCTGGCTTTACCACAGTGGATGAGTTTGCTGCAAATAATTAATTTTGCTACTACCAACAAAATTTAATTATTAGTCACAGTTAGTTAGGTACGATGACTTTGTATTATTATTTAATTAATTCGAAACCACAATAATTACTAAACAAATTAATTATCTCCAGGTCATGCGCTAATGTATAGTTTAAAATAAATAAAGAATTATTTTAATTTCTTAATAGCTTCCTTCTTGCTATTTCCTAAAATAATATTGAGATGTTGATATTTAAAGCAACATTTTTATTTGCAATTTTATTTAAAATTTAAACATAAATCTATACATTTGTTTTTGCATTTCTGTTTAATATATAATTAATATATTTTCATGTAACTATTTAGCAATTATGAACTAAATTTAAAAGCTGACTAATAACTTAACTTGTATCATGGTTTGACTCTTTCTTACAGAAATTCCATGGCTGCAGTTGCAACCTGATAATTATTAATTTCTTCCCTTTTAAATTATCATACATAATTATGTTAAATCTTGTACCAGGAACTACATAGCTTCTTAGGTAACTAAAAAAACTACAAAAACTCATGTTAAAATTGAAGCTGACGGAGTGTATAAAATTGATTGTTACGTCGATAGTGTAACAAAAAGATGTAATTTCACTAACGTCTTACACAATTTCATGGAATGCAGATGCATGTCCAAACATATCCTGTTTTTTAACCAGATGGGAACATTGTTACACATCGCTCCTTTGTCGTCCACAGCTGCATTGTTGGCCTTATGTAATTGAATTACGTCATTAGCATAATTGCTGCTCTGCAAGTGCCCCAATTCACATGACGCATTTAGTAGCTCGAGAATTTTCCTGAGTTTCCTGTTTGTGTAAGTAAACAATTAGTCATGAAGAATTTTGTGTATTTGATAATAATAATAATAATAATAATTGTTTATTGGGTTTAAAAATACAAAGTATAGAGAAAATATTAACAATAAACATATACAAAACCCAATTGGTGAATGCAAAAGACGAAAGTCCATACACAAAATGCGTACATTCACCCAATGTAACTAATGGTGTAATTTATTTCAATATTGTATCACATCACTCTGTGTGTGTAATTCTTAATAATATGCTGTCAGTGAGAAGTATGCTAATTATCATACAGCTAATTTTAATGAGATCAAACTTTAAAAATCATATTAAAATTATATATTTGAAATAATTCTGCTACCATTTCTCTTTCAACACATTAGTATGTATATTATATATTTATGGAGTATTGACCTCAAATTTTTTTATTGCAGAAATGGATAGAGGGTGCAAAGTTATGCTACCCTGATTTTTTTCAGATTTTTTAGAGCCCGAAAACTATTTTTAAAAAATGATTGAAAGTTCTTTTTGTGACGTCACGAGACGCCGCTCCTTAAGAAAAAGATAGGACTTGACGCCACGTGACGTCACAAATAGGACTTTCAATAATTTTTTAAAAATACTTCCCGGGCTCTAAAAAATCGGAAAAAAATCAGGGTAGCACAACTTTTCACCCTCTATCCATTTCTGCAATAAAAAAAATTGAGGACAATACTCCATTATATAATCATTCTAACATTTCTAACCATTGTTTCATATTATTTTTGTAATATTTCATAATTTTCCTAATTATACTTTTGTAATAAATAGTATAATCATAAATGCATCAACTTATGACACATTTAATAAATATAAGTAAACATAACAAAATTAATATGATAAATATTCATTTTTTAATTGTTTTATTTAAATTTGGGAGAATGAAAATAAAATTTCACATTTACTTGCATACATTTATTCATAAATATTTTACAACATTTCAATTTATTAAATTACCTTTTCTTCACATATTTTTTTATCACTATCATTTTTTATTTTACAGTATACAAACAAGAAACAATACAACTGAATTCCCTACAAATTATCTCAAACACATTACATACAATTTGACTCTCTTTCAAGAGAAAAATGGTTGGCTTATTTTCACAAAACTCTAAACTCGACTATTATTACTGTGACTGGAAGAAGAGATTAAATTAAAACAAAAGTAAAATAAGCCCCCAAAAGTATAGAAGTAGAGTTTGGGTTAGTTATGATTGTGTACTATGTTAGATTTGATTTTAGTCTTATTTATTAAGGACATTTCTTTTAGAAAATGGTTAACATGTTATATAATTTAATATCAGATAAATTATCATAAATTTAAATAGAAAATGAATAACAATGAAAAATTAATTGATTTGAAGATAAAAAAAAGTTAGTATATTTAATAATCTAAGCATTAATATTGCTGTGTTAGTCTGCGTTATTGAAAAGCGCTATTTAATATTTTAAAATATATTAATAAGAGGATTATATGGTACATGCTCTTTGTGGTATTGACACAATTTTGGTGCTAATGGAATTAATATAATTTTTGTAGGAATGTATCAGAAATACATGGACGAGACCAACTGACTGAAAGCGTTGTTTCTTTTATTTATTTAACAATTAAGTATTCTTTTGTTATTTAATTTAACGTTACATAAAGCTGAAACAAAGTTCCCATAATAGGAAATTAATAATTTTATATATTATAGTAATTAATCAAATATTAGAAATTTATATTAAATAGAAAACTGTATGAATTATTGATGTTTAAACTAGACGTAGATTTAAGTTCTGTAAAAAGTTGATGATAAAAGCTTAGTCCTTTTCTTTGCACAGTACCACAAAATTTACAATGTTTATTAAATCACAATGATTGCTGATAAAATATATGGAAATGATTTTACTTTTCATATTTTTTATTTTTTACAAATAGTTAAATGCAGACAACACTGAAATTGTATATTATTAGAGAAAGACGTTATAAAAATTTGATTGTTTTTCTTTGGATTTTAGACAAAAGGATATTCAAATTACGTAGTCTTATTAATGAGATAGTGTTGCGAATTTACCAGCAGCGAAGACACCGAGGGCCGCGCCTCCCGCCGCGAAACGCTCTGAAGAGCAGCGGAATGGCGAGCCACAGCAGGATGAGCGCGGCGAGGGCGAGTCAGGGCGCCAGGGAGCGACGAGTAGTTGGCGAGATCGTCGTACTTGACCCTCGTGGCGCTGCAGTCGCAGGGTTGAGAACCTGAACCGACCTGACACGTTGGATGTAGCTCGGGGTCGGCCTCTCAGTAGGGATTCTCTGGTTAGAACCACTGCCTGGAGTAGTGCTACTTATGGAAGGCGAAGAAGATGGCGTTGCTGTCGAATATTCATCATCATTGCTACCCGAATCTTGCTGTTGTACTCCAACTCTATAAATTACTGGATTTGGTTGGTATTGATACCTGTGTTGGTTTGTCACAGCAGGGTCTCCAAATTGACGACGAAGTTCGATGATAGCTGGATCATCCCCTAAATCTTGAACTCCATTATAACCTGGTCTTGCGTACTGACGTTGTTGTTCTTGTGCTAAAAGTGATTGCTGATATGCAGCGAGCTGGCGTGCATGATTAGCACGGGCTATGGCGAGGGTATTGTAGTATCCCTGGGGTTGGTATGCCTGCTGAGACTGTTGGTAAGCTGCCCTGGAGTAGTACTGTCTAGGGTCTTGGTAATAAGAAGCAGCATTGCGGGGGTTGTAGGCGGTAAGGCGAGGGTCCTCGTAGTACTGGTCACCAGCATAGCTTGTTCTTGGATCCTCAGCAGTTGTTGGTGCAGTTGTATATCTAGGAGAAATTAAACCATCAAGTCCTAATAATCTTGCAGCAAGTAACATACGATAAATTAAAGCTTGACGTAATTCTTCAGGTAAATTAGGATTTTGATAAGGATATGATCTAGCTGAAGTAACTCCATTATATCCAGAATAAGTTTGAGATGGATAGTAAGAAGCTTGAGTTGGTGGATAGTAGTATTGTTGTTGCTGAGGGTATTGGGTAGTTGCTGGGGAGTACGGATATCTAGTATTGTAAGATTGATCGTAAGAATCTCTAACCACGTTGTTACCGGACAGATATTGGAGAACGGGGTTCATGGTGCTTCGAATGGGACCAGGTGTGTAAGATTGAGGAACTCTTGGCATCGGAATGTAGGTGGGTTCAGGAGCGGCTTGGTTACCAACTGAAGATGCGTATTGTTGTAGCTCGTATAACTGATCAGGAGTCAACTGTCTTAAGTGATGATTTAATACTGCATTATTAATTCTTCCACGACCTCCTTGTAAGAAATGTTGTCTAAAAGGAGTATCAGGAACTTGGTACTGTGATCCTACTGAACTACCGTAAACATCAGAACCATCGTTTTGTTGTTGTAGTCTAAGAAGCTCGTCAGCGTCAGACCGAGTCGGTAACCCCTGTCTACTTTTACGTAATAACATTGCAAATACTGGAGAGTCATCCTCAGGACTCTCAGTGTCAGGAATTGGACGTCTGTATCTAATTATATTCGCAGGTGCAGATCTTTGTCGATTTCTAAGGTAAGATGGAGGTGGTCTCTTAGTTGTAGAACTTGAAGATGGGTTGAATTCTGTAACAGTATTTATATCCTCAACATTTTGAGGACTTGGAGATTCAGTAGCATTACTAGTGGAGTATGCCACCTTTTTTATATGACCTGATTTATCTAAAAACCCAAACATGCCTTTAACGTTGCCACTTGCGTCCCGGGTTTCGATCTTGAACGTCCCGTCGTCTGCCTCAAAGCCGATCGTGTAAGAGCCGTCATCGTTCACCCGGTTAATCTGCTTCACAATCTGGGAGGCTGCTGCTGTAGGGGTTGCCGCGGTGGTGGTGGCACCCTCGACCCTTGAGCTAAGGGTCAGTGACCCCAGGACCAAGCAGACCGCCCACGCCTGAAGATAGAACAAAAGCAAGTTATTTTTTTATAGTGAACAACAAGTAATATTTAAAATATGAATTGTATTATGAATAATGCATTATGTGTTCAGCACCCAGCGTTAAAATCTCCTAAAATATTCACGCTAACTGCGTTTCATGATAGTACTTAAGGGCATTGGGTGTAGCACCGGTAGTTGCCAACATTGACGTATCTTCACCATGTTAATTTTTTATCATTGCTCCTCGGAGTAATTTTTATGCTAGAGCTAAGCTGATTGCTGTAGTATCAAGGTAATTAGTAGCCCAAGTGCACAATTTGGCTAAATAAAGCCTGATTTAAAGAAAAGTATTTTTTAGTAATTTTTTAAAATTACATGCATTTTTCTAAAATATAAAAAAATACTTTTTTTTAAATCAGGCTTTATTTAGCCAAATTGTGCACTTGGGGTACTAATTATCTTGATACTACAGCAATCAGCTTAGCTCTAGCATAAAAATTACTCCGAGGAGCAATGATCAAAAATTAACATGGTGAAAATACGTCAGTGTTGCCAACTACCGGTGCTACACCCAATGCCCTTAACACGATTTCGTTTGAAACACCTCATAAAAATAACAGGTATCGTCAAATTATTATTTGCATTAAACTCACGTCAGTCATGTGAAGGTATAATTTAATATGTTATGTGTAGATTCCAAGAGATTTCAATACTAGCTACTAAATAAACAGCTTTATATTAGTGTCTTGTTTAATTCATTTTAATGTCTTTATTTTATTTATATTTGTATTATTAAAATCATAAAAAGTTACGAAACATGACAGCAATAAAAATATTTTCTCCAAGCCTGATGACAAAATTTTTAAATTTTAATAAAGCCAATGTCCATAAAAAGAATATTATATGCATCGTTATGGTGAAGAAGCCATAAAGCATAATTATAAATAATTTGCTGCTTTATTGTATTCAAATTTACATAAAATTTATTACTTTTTGTTAAGCAACTTTTGCTAAAATATATTATGATATTTTTTGTGAAGAAAGTTTAATTCTTACATGAAACCATATATAATAATGAATACCATGAAACTATAATAAACTAAAGCAGTATTGTGTTGTCAGCATTGCAATTTAGTGACATAATTTGTGGACAGTTATTTCGAAATTATTCAGTTGTATTGCAGAAATGCACAATTAAAATTTTAAAAATGACATACAAGGAAAATAAATCTTTCAAATTATTTAATAATTATTCAAAAAGGCAAAGTTATACTACATTGTTATCAACACACTACATTACTATGCAGTATTTATTGCTACATTAATTGTTATTACAAAACTGCTGTTATCTACGCAAAACTTATTCCATTTACATAATTATACTTTTTTTGTGCAGTAACGATAATTATATTCTATTAGCTATATATTTTTTGTATGTTTGTGGTTTTGCATATAATTATGTTGTATTGATATCTTTATTATATTTGCCATGGTGCTATGGTTTTTTAACTGTTGCCGAATAAGTAATAATTTGAATATTTATTTATGAAGCTATGATAGAAACCTTCAATATATCTCTGTACTCACTAATAATTCCCGTAAAATTTTATGATTGTTAGTATATATGAATCAACAATGCAGCACAGGATTCACAATAATTATTATTACTGTTATTTTTTTTTAATGATAAATTTCAAAACTAATATATCCATGTATAAAGCCTATATTACACGATACAATTTTTCTGATTATTGTATACAATTTTTCCTTGCAAGAAAATTTCCTCTCAATACAAACAAATGGAGATTAAATTTTCTTGTAAGGAAAAATTGTATACAATAATCAGAAAAATTGTATCGTGTAATACCGGCTTAAAATTAATATTTGTATTCAATTTAATCTGTCATTGCTCACAAGTAGCTTTAAAACACAAAACATCTTGCATTCAAGTATTATATATTATATATATTTTTTTTAATATTTTGTAAAAAAAAAAAATAAAATAATAATAATATTTAAATGCAGCCCTAAGAAATACTATAGAATTTTAAATTATCCCATGCACGTTTTACAAATAATCACTTAAATAAATGCACTTACCACAATGCTGAGCGGGCGCATGTTGTTGTAATATAAAATAAATCCACACACACACCACACACTGCAGTATCTTATAATATCACTATAGTAGGTCCTTATCTCATATATGCTGCTATCCCTTGGTGCACTGTACGAATGTCCCGGTGTCGAGCGGGAGCCCTCCTTTATACCTTCCACCATAATTACAGGTAGGAAGCTGGGGGATGATTGTGAGGTAACCTTGGTGTGGGATATCAAGATAAAACAGAACAAAAATATTAAAATGTGTAGCTTTTAAAGCGTGAGATAATACTATTATAGCAGAGAAAGTATTATGTGTAAGTGTATTTTTTGGTGGGATTGAGAGCGTAGGAAATAATATTAAAACAATGAATGTAACAATAGTTTTAAAAAAAAAAATGCATACACCATCAGAGTTAGCAATAAATGTTTCTTACAGCAATAGAGACATTTTTATCATTATGTTAATATCTTGTTGAATACTAGAGTGGAAATTTAATTTTAATTTTTGTACATACATGCTATTGTTATACAGTCAGGAAATTCAACTAACATATATTATATATTTTTTTTTAAAACTTGCTAAAAAAGGGAAATGGAGTTATGATTTATTTCAAATTCTCTAGAAAGATACAATTGTTATGAATTTGTGCATATGTTCACACGGTTATGACAAAGCTAGGCTTTTGATATTAAATTTATTGTTGTTATGCAAGTTCAAAATGGAAAGTAAAGCAATTACAAAACAAGGCTAATTTTTGTATGATTTGTCATTTTTAACTTTAGTGATTTATTTTTTATGTTATTAAACATCCCGTTTTTAAGTTCTCGACTTTTAAAAAGTTTAATTATTATAAGTTGTTATAAAAATTATTTTAATATTTTACTACAACAATTTTTTATTTTTAATGCAGCTTGACATGAACTATGCTGTCAACTTTAAATTATGTTACATAATTTAAATTTTTAATTTAATTTTAATTTTAGAAAGGTAGAAGAAATTGTTCTAATAATCAAAATAATTAACCCAAAGCACACAAACTTTAAAATATTGAGACTAACATTTTTAATACTTATATTCCATACCTATTTTTATCATTGTTTTATACCCTTTCTTCTTATTATTGTACTTAGGTATACTTAGGTATACACTGTATATAGTAATCCTAATTAAGAGTTATACAAAATGTACTATCGTTTAATCAATAATATTTCTGTTATGAGAATAAACTTATGAGAGACAAGGCTAGGGAGCTTATTGAAAGACAATTTGCAATAACCTTGTTGAAACAATCATCTGAGCACGCATTAAATGACTTTTAGGCTGAGACAATACAACTTTTAATTTCTCTGATTGCAATCAAAGAGCCCTAATAGATCATTTTTCAACACCATTCATGGCTGTTGTGAAAAATTGAATAAGAAGGTGGATTGTGACCTTTTCATTATATCTTTTTAATTATATTTTCAGATAAATTATAATCAAATTACATATACACACCATTTCATTACAACTGTCGCAATTTTATGTAAATTATTGTACAGTTCCCTTGAAACATCATTGTTCTGTTTTCTTAATGAATTAATTTGATTTTAATAAAGAAAATGTTTTCTGGGACTAAAAGAAAAGAATTCAAGTTTTCAAGTATTTTGTGTTATTATTTATTATATATGTATTTTGCAAGCCAGTTTAAAAACTATAATAAACTATCAATCAACATTTACAGCCACTATTTCTGATGAGCTTAAATTGTGAATTTAATGGAAATAAATTAAATATATCTATAATATGGCAAGGCAAGCAAAAAAAATTGAGAGGTGTCTATAATTTTTAAATCCTGCATTCAAAGAGATTTTTCAATATGAATGACTTTATTCAGGCGAGGACTATAATTTTGACTTGTGAGACGAATTCGGGGAGATTAAAAGCTGCATGCTGATTTGGATAACGTATCTGACTCACATGAGTGAGTTTGATGAATAATAGAAGGCTTGGTTTTATATTTATGTGAATATATTCGTTAAATTATGTAAAACTAATTAATGAAAAATGAAGAAACTGCAATTCTTCAAGAAAACACATTTGAATGTTACTTAACAAGGTTAAATAATGAAATGCGTGCGTTTCCGCGGTCATTACTAGGCTGAGAGTGTGATGATAGATCGCACCGCCTCGTCACGCGCCTCCCGCACGATGACGTGGGTGGCCGTCACGGGGCGTGCCGGGAAGAAGATGCGCGGGGTCACGTGGGTCACGAGACGCAGACAACAGCTGACTGCTCCCACGTAGCCGCTCATGTGGTCGTAATGAGTTAATTTCATAAGTTATTCACAGGGTCGCAGTATAAAATAAATCCCATAAGAAACTGGATGTGAACAACTGTTTTTGATCGAAATTTTTGACAACTGCATGGTTTTGAGAAAGAATGGACCAGAAGTGCTTGAATTCAAACTTTAAAAACTGTAAATTCTATCTTCATTGGTTTGTTTTTTAGAATCTTGGTAGCCCCGCGATATATTGAAACTTTATGTGTAGTACTATTCAATTTGTAAAACGATGACAGCATAATTATAGCTCTTCATTTCGAAATAACCTTCAGATTTACTTCGTGAATATACCAAAATAAGGAAAAAAAATTAATTTATGTACTCTGGTTAATGTGCGATGTGCAATATGTTGTTACCATATTTAAAGGGCAGAAAATTAAAATAAAATAAATTAATAATGGTTATAAAACTAACAATTCTTTTTCATTTGCCCCATGGGCTCTTTTTTATTATTTTGACTTGTACATTGTGATATATGTATGTTTGTGCCCATGAAAGAGATAATAAAATAAAATAAAAATAAAATTCTCCGGTTCGCACACATGAATGTTAACGCCTCGAACATAGGCAACTTTTCCTACATGTGAGCCAGCGTGCGTGTCCTTCAAGCGACAATGTTGAGAGCTTCAGTTTTATTCTCATTGGAATTCCTTATTTTAAATTTATTATTTGTATTGAATTTAAAATAGAAATTTAAAAAATTTGAACTATTGCTTTGGTATATAGTACACAGTAGTATGTATGTGCAAATGTGTGTTGTCAGTAAATTCGTGTTTCCATATGTATAAATAGAGGTGCCATAAACGTATAAACGTTTCCTCACAAATAAACTTATTTAAAATACATTCATTGTATTATTATAAAATTACTTTTATTACGTCTTATGAAACCAATTAAATGTATTTCAATATCGTTTAAGTATAATTAGTTATTAACAGCATGGTAACGAGCTTCTTAAGTGATTTAGTATCGTGTGTCATTAATAAAGAAGCCTCGCGGGTAATTAGCCAGATGCTAAGACGAATCGATGTTGCGTCTTCTTTTCGTACCTAAAACATTGCAGCGCGGTTACCAAACAGTCTTAAACATGGAAATATGTTTTAGACACGTTTGTTTTATGTTGTGAAATAAAGATGAAATATAAATCAGTTCTTGTTAAATCTTGTGGGAAAATGCAATGATAGAATGTTTCTACTCTTAGTTAGCATTTTAACAATCCAGTGAAATGTTTTATATACATATATATATATATATATATATATATATATATATATATATATATACTATATATATATATAGTATATAATTTTTAGATTTCTAAAATTCATAGGTAAAATATATCAAAAACAGGGCCAGGAATATTCATATACATTTTTTTCAAATATGCAAATGAATACAACATAATTTTCCCCTGAATTTAGAGTAGTATATATATATATATATATATATATATATATATATATATATATATATATATATATATATATATATATATATATATATATATATATATATATATATATATATATATATATATATATATATATATATACTACTCTAAATTCAGGGGAAAATTATGTTGTATTCATTTGCATATTTGAAAAAAATGTATATGAATATTCCTGGCCCTGTTTTTGATATATTTTACCTATGAATTTTAGAAATCTAAAAATTATATACCTACTTTATGAAGAAAAAAATAAAAACAAAAAAACAAAAACTTATTTTTAACCTTTGACAAACCTTAGAGCAGAACCATAAAGAAGACTAATATCGAATTTAAAAATGAACAAATGTATGAAAAGCAAAAGACTTTCTTCCTGGAGTCTCTGTGATCTTTGAACTACGTGAAGTTAGGCTCATTACATCGGAGCATCGACAAGAAATAAAACTTTATTGCACGAAATGTAGTTTTACATAATCACAACAGTACCATTAAAATCAGAAAGAAAGTAATAAATTCTGTAAATACAAGTTGGCTTGTATTTGAGATAATACAAAAACTCATTTTGTCTCTGGCAATTTTAGACCCACTTATAACTATAGTGATTATGTGTTTATTAATGGATATAATTAAAAAAGATTGCTGTGAAATAATTAAAAAAAAAACAGCCAAGTCTAAAAAATAAGGAAGCTACAGTAAAAATTTTTAATCATTAATGTAAAATTGTATTTTTTGATTGGAAATAATAACAATATTCTTGGAGAACATTTGCTAACTAGTATAATGTGTCAGAAAACACGTTCAATCTTCCAGTAAATTAATGTGTGAATATCAAAGTTGATAAATTTTCAGCATTACACTACTTTTAATCTACAACAACAACAAAAAAAGTGAATTTATTTACTAAAAAAAAAAAAAAAAAAAAAAAAAAATACAATGGTCATATTCATGCATGACTTTGAAATGTAAATCATTAATTGGCCTATTATGAATTAAAATAAAAAAATTCTATTCTCTTTTCAAACATTTAAAAATTAACATAATGAAAAGCTTGCAGTTCTGATTCTCTATTGTATCCATCCAGCAGGGTTTTCAGGTCACCCTGAAGGTCGCTTGGTGCTACCTCTCGCATGTAACCTCCTTGGTGTGAGAGAGGCGTGCCCCTGACAGCCCACCACCCACTCTGCACCCACACCACCTACATGCCGGTGAGGTAACTACCACTGGGGGCCTCCACCCTCTCGAGGGCGCATCTGAGCACCACGGTGATGGATGGACAAGTAGTCATGTTTCTAACAATGCACTATTATATCATTAGATATGACACAATCATGTTACTTGATATAATTTGGAAAGTCTTTCGCTTTTCTATGTTAAGAATATCGCAGGCGGAATACGGGGCGTTTGAGATCAGTACTCCAAGATTACAAATTTTTAATACTTTTTTAAGTATGCTATTACAAGGGTTTGAAATGAGATGGTAAAATATGAAATAATAAAAGTTATGATCTTTAACATGTAATGATAAATATTTATTCAAATGCCCTACACTTATTACATATATAGTAAAAAAAAAGTGATTTTTTTTAAATAGTTTTTATTAGATGAGAAAGAGGGAAGTATTAAAATTGTATACTCTAAAATGAATAAAAAGTTAGCGACTGTTCCAATGAAAGTACCAAAAAAGTGTTTTCCAGCTTAACTTTCAATAAATTTTTATTTAAAAACACTTAACAATATGAAAATAAACACAATGCTATTAAATAATTAATTATAAAACAGTTTCCTTATTATAAAATTCATTATTTTGATTACTTATAAATTAAAAAAACAATACAATCCTTGACATTTAAATTAAATAAATAAGGAACTCTTATTTTTCTATTTTTAATATTTCTGTAAAGCACGTGTCAATCATTAATCATGCAAGAATTCATCATAAATAAAAACCTTCGACACGAATTATTTCCGTGACCTTTGCGTGACCCCTGTGGAGACTCAAGGTGATTGAGGAGCTCGGATTTGAGAAATATTTGTGGGCCACCGTAGGAAGAAGATTTGTCCTAATTTGTTTGTGTTGACATGATGGAGGAGCGACACTGTCGTTTGTTTTGTCAATTATGCAACATATGTTTCATAGCAGAGAATATAAATATTTATTTAGTGCGTGTAATATTTTAGTAACAGCTAGTTGTTAATTATAGTAACGACCTACGCATCTACATTTTTTGTTATATTTACTAATCTGTTACGAAACCTTTCTTGCTTCAGTGACATTAAAAACTTGTAATATTTTATATAATTTAGTTCATGAATGCTTTTAGAATTTTTTTCAGACGTTGAAATTTTTTTCACTCTCGTTCTAAATAGTGCTAGATATTTGAACTTTTGATCACAACGTTGCGTTAAGAATGGAATGCTGAGCTATTTTATCGTCATGGTAAATTAATTCGTTCGGACACCAAATATTTTAGTCTGGAAATTGTAGTCACTAATATCTTATAATAAATTAACGAGTGAATGCCATGCGTGAGAGAGAATTATAGAGAGAGAGAAAATTAATATTATTATAATGTAATTTTAAGGAAAAGTTGTCGTTATATTTTTAATACTACACAAGAGAAAATTTGTAGTTTTTAATAAACTGTTAAATAAACATAATTAAGCAATGACATAATTAATATTAATGGTCAGTTTACAGAACAATGGTGACCGCGGCTCTCAGCAGTTTAACGTCAATCACAAAGCCTCCGGACGTAATTGCATGTGAATTACACGGCTCATGTTACGACACGCGCCGCCTCCACGACACGGAAACAATGAAAAAGGAAGGATGTGTGAAACTGAGTCGTCTGCACGAGTTTGCATGCTATGAGCACCAGTGACGTCACAATGGGACTAAGAGTACGTGTGAAACTCAAGTCGGGACACCACGCACTTCTGCACGACTCTGAGTGACGTCACGAGCCTGATGTCACTTCTGGAAGTACCTTCTCATTAACTTGATAATGTATAATTTGGTAACACAAAGATTGCGGTAGATAGTGGAAATTAGTCTGGTAATTCTCCTGCTCATAATCTAATTTTAATTCTGTCCCTGTAAATATAGTAATAAAGTATAATAATTATTATAATAATGTTTCATGTATAATTTTCATAAAAAAAATATAATTTGAACATTTAAATTTATTATTCGGTTCACTGCTACATACCTTTTGTTTTTGCATCAATAAAATAACGTGCACATAAAATAAAATTAAATCATTTAACTTTTTTTCATCTGGTAAAATTTTGACAACTTTGCATTTCACAGTATATATACAACGATATATTAAAACTTCGATAAATTTAGTGATGACTTAATAGCTTTCTTAATACAAATAATACGCACGTCACTGAAATACAGAACGTGAATTAATGTTTTCCAAAAGTCTGAAAACATTTCAATTAATACAATTCAGACCATAAAAAAGAAACTCTCCGACAAAACGCTTAGGCGTTGCTACTTAAAAAAGTCAATGTGATGGCTGAATGAATTCTCCAGTTTCACAGCACGTACGGTTGATGGAGAGGTTAACCACGGGAGAACAATTGAGCGGCTACTCGCGAGTGTACCTCAGATTTACAGCGAGATAAGAACCCCCTTGTTCCAGAGTTCCCAGGCTTGTTATGCAAATCTGTGACAACCAAAAGTAAGAGTATAAACATTTGGTAACCCAGCACTGTAACAAGATTATCAGACGCTCTCTTATGTAGTTTTTTTTTTTTACTTATATTCATAACCTTATGTCGTAAGAAAGTTGCTTTGAACCAAAATATTTCAATGTTGGTCTTCATTTCAAAACTTGAATATATAAATAAATTTTAATCTTAATTCATATAGCAATAAGAGCTTAGTGCTATTAATTACACTTTCTAGTTTAGTATAATAATTTTTAAATTTGTGACTCATGTTTGAATTTATTTTACAATATTTTATGTTATGTTCAATATTTCTTAACTTGTAATAAATTGATGGGCAAAAAAATATATGTTTGTGTTTTTATTTTTATATTTAACAAGCTATAAGTTATACGATCATTGCGAGATAAGAGAGTTATAATATAAACACGTTCATCGCATTTAACAAAGAAGTTAGATTAAAAATAATAATAATTAAGAAAGCAGTGATTACAACAATATTAATACTTCAATTATTTTCTTAATGAGAAAATTTAATATTATACTATTCAAAACATGCTAAATTAAGCACTCAATTATCAATTGTCTGTTTTCATTTTTATTGCACACTTTATTTGATTTAAATAAATCATTCGTAACCAAATTTAAGTAAAATTAAGTATAAATATTTTATTATTATATTTTGCCAATTTCGGCAATTTAAACTATACAGCCTATGATTGAAATAAAATTTTATTTCAAAATAGTATTTTTCTAAGCCCCTAGTACGTATGCAACTTTTCCTACAAACATTTCATATCATATGTTCAGCCCTTAAAACTTTTGAAAAGCAATAAGAATGATTTCTTAAAAACAAGTATCAACATGCCATAAATATAGTGAATCTCAGAACTGCAGTTCTGATAAAATATGTACAGTCGTCTCCTCGGAAAATTTCTATTGCCATTTATTAGTGTTTGAATATAAACAGTACTTTTTTATATAGTAAAATTTAATTTGGTTACAAGTGTTATTTTTTTTATCAAATATGGGTCAAAGAAAAAAAATAGTGAAATGGAGTATATTAAAATTCTAAAAATAAAATCTTTCATGTGAATCGGTATATTAATAAAAGTAGAAGATATAATTGAAAAATTATAGTATCATAATTCATAATATACTACACGTTTATTTTTACCTTTAATCTTTGCTTATTAGAGCATCTCAAATTTTGATATATTTTTAGATAAAATTCCAATTGCAAAAATAGCAGCTGCAGAAACAATAATGACTCATATTTTTTATCTTGAAGTTATGAGAAGTCATTGCGAGTTGGAAACGATTAAAGCGAGTAACTCGGACGTGAGGACTTTCACTGCAAGGATGTGGCGACCACTCCAGTTCAGGGTCACTTACAAGGCGCGGACGAGAGAGGCGGATCCCCCCCCCCCCCCTTCACCCTTGCAGACGTAACTACGCTTCAGGATCTTGTTGCTTGGTGGAGGTGGGTGGCAATATTCTCTTCAGATACGCCTACCTGTGATGAAGCGGTTGTTATAGTTAAGTCAACGAGGCTTGCTGCTGAAATCATATGAGATTAACATCTATTTAATTATTTTCAAGTAATAAATTGAAAATTAAAATTTTATTAATTAAATTTAATAATTGAATTAATTAATGTTCACGGGACAATTTTTCTTCTTGTTGTATACAACTTTTCCTTACAAGAAACATACTTCAATTGCTTCTGCAATATGTATGAAAATATTGTATCGTGTAATACAGGCTTTAAAAATTATCAAAATTTATATATTTTTTTTTTCAAATTATCTATACATTATTTCAAATTGAAATTTTAAAAATAACTGCTAATGAAATAAATTCTTTAATTTTTTTCATAATTCATAATATTTTAATTATGTAAATATAATAGAATACAATATTAGAGATATTAGTAACACATCAGAAGTTAAAAATAAAAACAGTGCAGTACAGGACACATAATTAAAAAATAAAAAAAACATAAGAGATCAATATAGTGAATTAGTTCTATTTAGTTAATCAGTAGTACATATATCATATAATTATTATATTAAAATATGTGTGATCAAACATAATTTTTAGTATAGTAGTAGTTTATTACTGATTTTTAGAGATAGTTGTTAAAAATTTCAATTCGAATGTTTAATTTTGTGTTTTGTCTTAATTGGTCAATAATAAGGCGAGAGATGACGGGACAGTAAAATAACAAATTCAAGTGCAACAATAGAGAAAAAAAATAATAAAAAGATCTCTTCATGAATGTTATAAATTCAACTCTAAAACAGAAGTTAATTTTTTTATGTACCCTCTCATTTACGATTCTTATACAATACATTGCAGTGCTTTATAAATATAATATTTGAATTAATGTACGTAGTACACTTATTTTGTTGGTACACGTATAGCCACGCCCATCCACTTGGTTCACGGTCAGGGCCAAGTGGACAGCTGATACAAAAACCAGCTAATGTCCTTGGATCACCAAGCGGGGTGAGAAGCAGCAAAATGTGGACCGTGGAGCCTTCTCGAAGCAGAGTATTTCCCAGTATGCTAATGTAAAGATGATTTTACGAGCTTGTCATTAGTGTGGGCATGAAACTGATGACGAAATGGAAATGAAAAAGAGTTGCACTAATATTTAGTTGATTACAATGAACATGCATAAGGTAATTTCGATATAATTATAAAGAGATTATATTTCATTAAAAATTATTTTTACAGGGTGATACCTGAAAGAAAGTAAATAATAAATTAATAATAATGTAAAATGAAATGCGATGCAACATAACCCAACTAAGGGACGACTCATGTCTCGCACTAAAATTGAACATTTTCAAAAAAAAAATATATACATAGTTAACAATGTTAGATTATATGGAAAAACTATGGGCCAAAATACAATTCTATCAGACAATTATTGAATATAAAAATACATTGTGAGAGGGAGGTTGGGGGAAGTTTCCATTTTTTTTTTTTTTTTTTTTTCAATTGGCTACATTTTTATCAGTCACAGTTCAAAGTACTTAACTTTAAATGTTAGTTATTCAAATTTTATAGAAACTTTGAAATAAAATTAATTTATCCAGCCAGGTTAAAATCATAAACCTTAATAGCATCAAACTTGTCTGAGAAACTAAAAGTAAAAGGATTTCTGCTACGATAAGTACAATATATGCTCATGTAAAAGGAGTGCACTTTATCTGTAAGGCTGATAGCAATAAAGTTTTATTATTTTAAATAGAGATATAAAATATTCTTCTATTAACATGCGAAATGATATTTAAGCATATAGCTGCATGTTTCTTAATAAAAAACATGTTATTCATCAAATTTGGTATACAGCTAGTATGTCTTGGATAACATTAAAAATTAAATTCTAAGACGAAGCATGGAAAACTGATTAGAATAGAAAAGCAATATTAAAATAAACCATGATCTAAGAAATACATTTTTGTATAAAGAATAGCTGTGATCGTAGAAGCATGTAAATAAAAGGTCCGGTCGTCGCCTTAGAAAATTTTCCCTTGCAGCCTTGTTAATCGCCATCGTGACATAATTATACATATATACAAGGCTGATTTTTTTTTTTTTTTTTTTTTTCAAAAGACGACCAAGTGTACGTCAAGTACCAGTTGGAGCATTTCTTTTTTACGCCTGGTGGATATGCAACCAGAGCTACTCTAATTCATCTTTAGATGTAATGAAAGTTGCCTGTCTATAAGGGGTATAAGTTACAATAAAAAAATTGTATAACTGGTTGCCAGCTACAAGGCGTGGAAACAGCTAAATAGAAAACAAAGCAAGTTCATAAAAAATTGCAATGATACCAGTTTATAATACAGATTGTATAAGCAGTCAAATTAAATTATTATGGAATGATTTATTGTTACTCCATTCCATATTTTTTACTATTTCTGTACAAATGTAGGTCCTCATTTCATTCCTGCTAATTCCAAAATTCACCTTAAAAAACACATCTGGACACACAAAAATAGAAAATAATGCTGATGAAATGGAACTGAAACTAAATTGATTTCTTAACTGGATTAAAAAACAAATCAGAGTTGATATATAAAATAAATATTTCGAGGAGCTGATGAAACCAAGAATTAAATTTTTGATACAATGAGTATAGTGAATAGTGAATCTTTGCTACATTTTTACTTTGTAAACGAGTACTGTTATATTATATTTCTGTCATGAATAAGCTATAAAATTTATTATTTAAATATATAAACTGGACTCGTTCAGGCAAATGCGTTTATAACAACGTACGTGTAATATAAAAACCACCGCAAAAAATGTAATAATTATTTTAAGATTTACTTTTGCTGGAAGCAAATCGTGATTCAAACAATTTTTTTGACCCATTTATTTCAAGAATTTTCTGTCTACATATTTTGAGTTAATCTATATTTAAGAAATATTTTATCTTATGAAAAATACTAAAAATTAAAAAGTATTATCATTAACTATTATACCATCTCACAGTTTGTAAACACGTTCATTAAAAATAAATTAAAAACAATAAATTTTAACTTAACAAGATAACAATAATTATACTTTCTAACATTTGTAGAAACTTATGTGTAAAACTATGCAAATTTTATTTTTTATTTAATTTAAATAATTTACTTTCTTTTGCATATTAATTTTTTTAAAAAACTGTAATTTCTCTATTTTAATTTTCACTTGTTAATTAAAAATATGAAAATTAATAAGATCTTCACGCATGTTTCTGCTTGACATAAATATTTGCTAACATTTGATGGTCACTGGCCATGACTTTGAGTCGGAGTGTCAGAGCGATTAATCTCTCACTCTGGAAGAAATCTTATGGAGGTAATAAACGGATGTGAAAGGATAAAGTGCACTGGAGCACACGAAACATGTTGTTGTTGTCATTATCATGCCAAATTACCCCCAGATTTGAAATTTCATCTAATAAATTATACAAAATTGGAACATTTTTAATTTCATTGGTACACTTTTATGCTAAAAATTAAAAAGAAAACATTTTTTTTTAATGGGAATTTTTTTCAAATTTAGGAGCAAATATTGATTTGAATTAATTTCTAACTAAAAGTGCTTTTAATTCCTGATGTTGTAATACCAAGTTTATTTAAAACAAGATTTCCATGCGTGGGTTAATACTTTTTGTTATTACAGCTTAATAATTATTATTTTAATATTTGTGCTATTAAAATTTTCGCTCCATAGAAATATTTATTTTTTCAACAAATCTATTTGAATTTATTTTAATGTTTTCAGTAAAAAAAAATAAAAAAAAAAAGATAATCAAAGGAACTTGAGACTGAAAAAGGTGTCAGTATTAAATTACAAAATACATAAAACAATTCTCTAAAAATTAGTTATTAATTATTCAGGGACCTTGTAAGAAACCTCCCACAACAATTAAGAGAATTATACAAATATGTTCCACAATAAATCAACTTAATAACCTCTGGTCATGGGAATTTAAAACATCACGAAGATATGCAAATAGTAATTAAAACTAGTAAACAATAAACTAATCTAACGCAGCCCTAAAAATATATATTTTGTATGCCATGATGATTATAACAAGGAAGAATATATTAGAAATGGCATTTATTTAATTTTTATGCCTGAAAGTGATATTTATACGATCACGTTCTGTAGACGACAAATAAGCTGTCGCTATTGGCATTCAACTTTCTTCCTGATAGGAAACTTTTGGTCATGAGAAATGCTTGTGTAGACATGCTTTCGTTTGGCTTTTTATTGGATCTAGTTCTGGAAATATAAGGTGATACATAAATATAACTCGTTTGGGGATACTAATGATACCTCCTTACGCCAATGGGCTAATAGCTATTATTGTTATTACTATAAATAATGGGAATAACTTAATATAATATCTCACGAACGCATGTTTAATAAGCATACAATTATTGTCGTAATTTTTAACTATAAATTATTAAGTCCGGCCACTATCTCAGTTTATTTTACTAAAAAATTAAAATCTGCCCATTTAAATGTTCAAACTTTAAATTATGTACTGTACATACAACAAAATGGCACATACAAATTCATATAATTTCTAATTATAATATTAAATTTAAAGCGAGTATAATTTTAGCAGTTCCTTTTTCATTTTTAACAAAAATTCTACTTTTCATACAGTATGCAGCAGCTAAAAATATATACACTTAAATCCAAAACAATATCTTTCTTATATCTTAAAATCTACCCTAGAATCTAGTTGTTTTTGTTTCATACAATATATTGAACACTTCACTTTCATACCTTGAATTTTTTTTAGTCATCAACACATATCAAATTCCAAGGTTTAATTTAAAAGTTTCCTGTAACATTATAGATGAGAAAGAAATTGATTGGAATTTCATATGCCCTTCATTATTTAACAGACGCCGGAGATGAAAAATAATCTCTATTAGTCATTTCCAGCTTACTGCCAAAGATAATTTTATAAACTTTGTTGCAAATCTGAATTTTCTCTTGTGTTTGCCAAAAAAACAAAATCTAAATCTCAATCTATGGTTGTCATTCGGAGAGTGAAAGAAAGTAGCTGTGAAATAAAACACTATCAGTAATCGGGCAAGTGTCCAACATCAAAGTTGCATCTATATTGTCTGAATTATAAAAAGGTGTTTGGTTTATAAGTGTAGAAAGTATATTGTTCAAAATATTAATAACGTCACGCATGATGCGTGACATCTAACAATACATTTTTATAAAAAAAAATAAATTACTTGATAATTTTCTCTTCGATCATATTTTACAATATAAAGCACTTAAACTTTTTTATATACATTCTTTTATATATTACCAAGGTTAAATATTTACAAGTGAACAATTTAAATAAAATGACTTTTCATATATTTTCTTTATAAAAGATTGAAGAGTAACAATTATAAAGTGTTGATTCAAGAGTGACTAGAATTCATTATTATTGTATATCTCTCAGAAGGGACGAGAGAGAGAGAGAAAGTGGTCGCGATTACCTGCTATTGGCTTGATGTTACGCATTATATAGTACGTTCCTACATGATCGAGTCTACCTGATGGCCATATGGTCACTGCTCCAGTCATTATAGGTGACAAGGTGTGTTCATATGGTATAATGTGTGGTAGCCTAACATGCGGAGAACATAATTATGTTGCAATACACTATAGTAAGATTAAATTTTCTACACCTGTTTTCTTAGAATTTATATACATCAATTATTTTGAAAGTATTTTTGGTGAAGCATTCTTCTGTAATATATATAATTAGTGCACATAAAATCAAATAATAGAGGGATAAAAGAAATATTTTTGTTACATTAATAAAAAAAATTACTCAGAAAATCTAACGAATTAAATAGAAAACCTTTAATAAAAGAGGAACGTTGAAAAGTAAGGGTCAGGAACGAGTTATCATGAATAAGATTTGAGAGGACCATATAATAATCTAGTTTTAAGAATAGCTTGAAAATTTAGTAACCATATGGACATTTTAATCTCCTTGCTAACGTTCATTATATTGAAGTTGAAGACAATTGAAGATCACAACCCGAGGACTCCTATACTGAACATCAAACCCATGCATACATCTATGCAAATGGTTGTTGCGAGTTTGCACGCACCTGCTCTACTCTGTCCAGGGAGCGGTCAAGTGAAGTTACATGTAAGCTAGGTCCAAGAATCGGCCTTTCTCCCGAGCACGCACGCCCGCTGTCCGAGATAGCACGCACATGCACGCACCCCATACCGTGCGTGCCCGGCGTGCTTTCTCTCCACAGCTACAAAACACTCTCTCCGCCCTGCAATAAACTCTTCATAAACATATAACAATTTAGCTGTAAGTAAATATACTGCTGTTGTAAAATACTCTCAATACAAGAAGAAATTATTTTAAGTTGCTTTTA
Source organism: Siphlonurus alternatus (assembly GCA_949825025.1). Taxonomy (NCBI): domain Eukaryota; kingdom Metazoa; phylum Arthropoda; class Insecta; order Ephemeroptera; family Siphlonuridae; genus Siphlonurus; species Siphlonurus alternatus. The sequence continues at coordinate 8,316,462 of OX463781.1, read as the reverse complement.
AGAATGATGCTCGTCGATGTATATAATATACACGTCGATTTCATAGCCTATAATATTCTTCAAATTTACAACAATTCCGTGAGAGTACAATTTAGAGCACTTATTAAAATTTTCAATTTACTATTATTTTATCAATGGTGGTTCCATTTAAAGAAAAATTTCAAAAAATCACAAATCAAGTTTTTTTTTCCAAACAATTTTGCTTTCGATTCAGCTGCAAAGTCGATTTTCTTCTTTTGTTTCTAAGTGCAGATTTAAGAATAATTATATTTTATATAAATATTTTCATTAAATAAATTTTGCTTCAATTTTAAACTATTTATAATCATCATGCCTGTAAGCACACATATTTTGTACATATATTTAGAAAATCATAACCTATCTATCTCCAAAATTTGTAAACATTACATATTACTTACAATAAAACCGTGCGTTAAAGTCTCTCTAAAATAATTTGTTAAAAGTGAAGCAGCAGCATTAAAAAGTGAATTTTCCCTGTAAGAGGTTGTTGACTTTATTGTTCTCCAATTTAGGTTGAAACTAAGTTTTTGGCAGCATGTTTCTTCGCCACGAGCAATTCGGAAGACGAGCTGAGTGGTTTAGAAGAAAGTGTTGCTACGAGGGGGAGATGGTCGCTTCCTGGCCCTTTACTTGTCATGTCGCACTCTCTTCTTGTACAGTAATTAGAGCAATTAGACGTGTTGCAATTGAAGTTTACATTGGTAACTTTAGCACGTTGGACCAATTTAATTTCACACTCCTACATTGTTACTGGAAAAAGACAGTATTAGTTACAAATTTGGTGTGCATAAGTTATTTAACAAAAATTATTTTTATAATTATTAAGTGTAACTTATAATATTTTATTACAGTTATATTAATTTGGTTTTAAGAACCATAACAAACATTTTATAATTTCAATTTTTTGTAATTCAAAACTGCATGTGCTATTATTTTTACTACAGATTTGTTCATAAATACCCAATCAAGTGATAATTTAGAGCCAAATTAACCTTATGTTCCAAGTTTTAGAGAGTTCACTTGATTTTTGTACTGTTTTTGAATTTGCGAACAGATCTATGGTTTCTCAATAATTAAACTTTCTTGCGTTTTTTTATAAAAATGTTTTATTTTAAACAATAGTTACAATTTACATTGAAAAAAAAATAATTATATTTAAGCAGACATTCCTGTACGTTTTGAGCCATATTTTGCTTCTTTATAATATGAAATCTGAATTTTAAATACTATATAATAATATAATTAATTATTACATTTTGACTTGAGTATTAAATTCCAGTAATTTAAAAATTTGAATAATATGAAATTTAAGGTTGTTGACATTACGTACATTATAACATATTTAGAAATCGTTTCCTGTGATCATATCTTCCTCGGTTTCTCCACCATAAACGTGTTTTATATTTACATGCTAAATGAGCAAATTTTATCAGTCTTTATATACTCTTTATACAATCAGTCTCTAACATGTAAGCTTATTACAGCCTCAGTTAGCTATATTATTAGTTTACATGCCTTTCTAAACGTTCATACCGACATAACAACTCAATTCTTCTAATTACAACGTTAATATTTAGGCTAAAAACACAATAAAACTAATTGCTCTAAGTCCATAAATTATCCATGTAACCGTGAGAAAAAATTTTGATTGAGTATTTACTGAGCTTCATTTAAGCTATTGAGATTTATGAAATTGATGTGGAGCGTAGTCAATCAAAGTACGGTGCAAAGTCAGTTACAATAACTTATTATTTATAAAAGATATGCTACTCGTATATACGTAATCGTAATAGTACCTTCATTAAAGTCGTAAGCCATGCAGCTAATGCTCACCTGTCATCCAAAAAGATATTTTTCATCTGTCATTTAGGATGACCTTCTTTGCATGGTCCTAGGCCATGATCTGAATATTCTAAATGGGCTTCTTATTTCCTTACCGTCATCGTAGGAAGTTAGGCGTGCGTCAAAGAAATTAGAACTAGATGCAGTTTGAAATCTATTAAAATGATTTTTTTTTTTAAATTATATCTCCAACAGTTTAATTTTTATTGAGGTATTATTAAAATTAAAATTGTATATTTTTTAAATTTGAATCTTACTGGATCAATGTAATTATTATTTTAATTATAACAATAATACTTCGATTATATTCTTTTGTAGATTCATAACACTCATTAGAAAACATTATGCAATTCAAATCAAATGCAAACATGCTTGATTTTTGAAATGTTTTATAAAAACTGAATTTCATTGACATTTCAATAACACAGAAATGAATTACGTTGTTACAATCTACAATTACAACAGATCGACATTTAACCTTTTAATTGTGTCACTTAAAAAGTGGTAATTAACCTTATTTAAAGAACGCTCCGGTGACAATCTTTTGATTTAGTGGCTCATCCATTTGTGACCTTTGTCCGCCGCGTGTTACGTTCAAAGATCTGCTGCGTGAGAACGAGCGGTTGCGTCATGTCAGGTGAGAGAGGTCAGGTGCGAGATATTTGGGTCGCCCGAAGACACGCCTCGCCACGAGACCACTTTCATTACCTAACGTTAAATTAGACGATTATAAAACCTTTTTGCTACTGGGACTTAATTTATGTGGTCTATCTATATCATTATTTCTGCGTCTTTAAATTTCATCAGTGCAAATTTATAAAGTTAAAAATAGAGCAGCTAAATTGTAAAGATTTATTTTTATTGATACTATTTTCGACTTGACTAAATGTTGAAAGGGCAAATTGTTCATTGTCGATGATAGAAAATATTTTCACATACAAGAGAAGATTGTGAATATTAATATTTATCAATAGAGTATCGACCTCAAAAATTTTTATTGCAGAAATGGATAGAGGGTGCAAAATTATGCTATTCTGATTTTGTTTTCACATTATTTAGAGTCTGGGATTTTTTTTTTTTTTTTTAAATATTGAAAATACAGAGAGAGTAACGCCTCTGGACGCCTCTTTTAATAAAAGGATGGGACCTAAAAGGGCGTGGGTTCAAGCCCGACCTCGCCAAAACTTTAGCAGTACTTCTCGTCTCTAAAAAATCTGTAAAAAATCAAAGTGACATAATTTTGCACCCTCTATTCATTTATGCAATAAAAAAATTTGAGGTCGATACTCCATTGGTTTGCTAGAAAATTGCTTAATTTGGCTATAAAACACCAGGCAATAAACTGTTAACGATTACATTTCTATGTTTGTATTAACTTAAGAAGTGATACATTTGAAATTGCTGAAAGTTTCATTTAACAGTTGTCGTACTTCTTAACTTATTTTTTTTTTCATTTTACAGTATGTTAAGTAAAAAATACGCTCTTTTTTTTTTTAATACACAATCATATATGAACGTTTTAAAAATTTCTTTGTGCCATGAAGTACAAAATTATTAAACATATTACATAACATAGCCCAGAATGTAATCATGCAAGTAATCTGTTATTATTATTATTTCAATAGAATTAATTAGGCTTTGTTAGTGTGCATTATTATGACGTCACAATGTATGCTGCTGCTCCAACAACAATCGCCAATATAAGCCCTGCCCAAGGCCGGGTCGTGATGCAACACTAGGAAAAGAGACCCATAAAATTACGTTTGATAAAAAATATATATACTGAGATCAATAAACAAAAACACTTTCTCTTTTCAACCATGCTCACGTGCCATGCGTGGTCAGCTTATATGTTTGTTATATAAAAAAACAAAATCATATCGTTTGCTAACCTATATCCTGGGTGAGAAATTACCTGACCAGAGCTTCGCTAGACTACAAGAACTTGTTTTAATAAATAATTTATTTAAATTATGATTAAATATAAATATTATCAAATTACTGTTTCATATTATTTAATCTAAATTTATAATTATTTCCGGATGTTACAATTATTTAGTATTTATATTCGGTTCAATTATAACAATCCTGTATCAGTTATAGTGTTATAGAAATATAACTACTGTGATATATCTGTTCATAAGGTCTAAAATACAACCCAACAAGAATTCAAGCCTTTTTGTTTGAAAAAAAAAATACTAAGTATTTTTTTAACTTTTTTTGCAAATATTTAGTAATATTTGTTATAGCCTACAGACAAAACTTCCGAATTAATAATATAATTGATTATTTGTCCCAATATGAATAATAATTAATACTGATAAATTTTAACTAATATATATTTAAGGTGGTATCTTTTCACGTTAAATAACAAAATTGCAGTCTTGAATCATATTATATTTTGGCTCGCAGCTAATTTTTATAAAACAGTGATTGATATTGCATGGAAGTGACATATTCCAAGTCACTGACTCGATCACCTTTCTCCACACATCATCGACACGTGGTTCAGCTGTGAGGACACCTAGGAAGGCAGTGACAACTTGGCTCATTCATTGCGACAATACTCAACAACAATACGCACGTATACATAAAATGTGAAAGCTTATTTAGTTCTAATGGAAATTTTCTTATGTTATGTAGAGTAAGTAACTAATTCATTGAAAACTGGACATTGATGAAAGTTTATTAAGCCAAAAAAAAAAAACTCTCTATGATTGGCAGTAACAATGTGAAAGGTTTTCAGTGAAGCTACAAGTGCAGGATTTTCTAACTCATCCAAGCATGTTTTTCAAGTTCAAGTTTAATGTTTTACATCTTTAAGGTTCATCATTTAACTTTCTATTGAAATTAACAAGTGTTTTTCTATTTATTACATTTAATTCAAGTTCATGGTATGTAAAAGATTTATGCAAGATAATTATTATGATTGTATAAGATACTATAACCAAGGAATTGGGAACATCTCAATTCCTTGCTATAACAATAAATTATCATGCATGACAATCTGTTATCCAATTTGCAAGTAGTTTATGAGCCTATATTGAAAATATGTTTTCAACGGACAACACTACGGTTTACTATGGAAAGTGCATTAACTTTATATCATAAGACAATAACGTTAAAAACCCAGACAAATCTAAAGAAAAACTCATTCTTGAGAATAAATAAAATAATAATAAGTGGGTTAGCACCAGTGATTTTTAAAATTAAAGAATTTTATTTTTTATGACATTTTTATATTTTTATTATTAAATACATACAATTATAGGCTGAAGACAGTAATCAGACTATGTACACAGAAATAATGGTAAAGGAAGCGTATAAAGATTTGTTGTGATGATTATAAAAAAATATCATCTTTACGTGAAGATAGATGGTCAGTGACCGTAAACAAAGTTGACCATGATGGTATTTAATTTCTCAGTGTCATTGCTAACATTTCGCATCGTCACTTGAAATACTCAGGAGAAAGTGAAAATGTTAATTTAAGTAGATACATTTGAGAAGAAGGAGAAGAAAAAATAACGAAAAACATGAAAAATAAAAAGTTCCAAAAATAAAACTTATAATACAAAAAGTATTGAGACAAAAATCGTGTTTCTTCGTATGTTGCCCAAGGGCTAGAAATCAGAGCATTTGCTGACTTGCTTTTACTAGAGTAGCGGTATTAATTCATGGGATAGACAAGCGGAAAACATTAATTGATTTGACGACTTTCTTTTAGTAAAATTTAAAAAATTATATGAATAAAAAAAATTTGTTCATGACAAGGTTAGTGTGTCATAAGTGCACGAAAGCTTTTTATTAATATTGTTACATTTATTTTTATAAAAATATGACTCTGCAATAATATTGTAACCGTATTATAGTCACCTTGAGACTTTGATGAAAATAAAGCATTTCTATTATTCTTTCTATTAGGTCATAAGAATATGATTGTTCAAAATCAAGGATATATTTTGACCTTTTTGACCCTATATAATATTACGATTGCTTTGAAATGTGTCTGAAGTTACAGTAATATTATTATACAACATACTCCCACGATAATGTTTCTTGAGAAAATATAACGTTTTTATTTTTCAACACTTTCTCTTGCAACTTAAAAGTTTATAATGTGTATTAGTTATACTTTTTTCACAAAACCATTTAAGGAAAGACATGTATAAAAAAATGTTTCACTTACTTATAAAATGAATAAAATTAATGAAAAAAAAAACTATGTAATTTACTACGTATAATACTTTGTAACTTTTTTGTCGTATTTACATTTGAAATTTTATTTCTCTGTTTCAGCCTTATATTATTTTTTTATAAAAAAAAAACAATATATAAAAAAATAATTAAAAAAACTGGCATTTGATTATAATTTGCTAGCAATTAAAAAAAACATAGCTAGTATTTTATATTTAGAACTGAATATTATGTCCCCTCAAAAAGTCATCAATTTGACCTGTTGAATATTGGTTACGAAGATTGGGGTTAATGTAATAGAATGACTGAGTGGGTGCATTTGGTGAAACAGGGGGGCGAGAATACTGTTGAGGGGCAAATTGGGGGGCAGGATTTGAAGCTGGCTGCTGTTGCTGCTGCTGTGCCTGTCTGAAAGCAGGGTTGGGCTGGAAAGCTCCCTGCTGAGGGCTAAGGAACACAGACTGTTGCTGTTGGTGTTGTTGTTGGTGCTGTGGCTGCACATAAGGCTGTAGCCTGAAGTTAGCTGAGAAGTCACCACCTCCCTGGGGCAACTGCTGGTAGTGAGCAGTGTTGTATTGACCAGTAGAGGGGTCGAACACCAGCTGGGAGCTGTAGTACGGGTTACTGGCAGGGACAGCGGGGCGCTGCTGTTGCACATGCGCAGCACGGAGTGGCTGTTGGTGCGCAGGTCTAGGAGTGACGAACTGCTGAGGCTGAAGAACATTCTGGGCAGCAGGCCTGGACTTGACAGCTACTGCAGGAGTAGTTGCAGTTCTGAAAGTGGGAGATCCAGCCTCCAATTGGAACTTCTTGAGTTCTGCGTCAAAGTCGATGGAATTAGGGGTGGTGTGTTGAATGGGAGCAAGTACCCTTGCAGTAGGGGTTGGCTGAGCAGGAGATGAAGTGTAGAAGGCCTGTTGTTGAGTTCTGGGGGTGGGAGTGGCTGCAACAGCGGGGTAGTTCTGGATCTGAGGTCTGTAGGTGGTAGCAGGGAGAGCAGTACGCAGATGTGTGACAGGTCTGGGAGTGATTGGGACCTGCTGAGGCAGCTCAACAGCCTTAACTTGGGGGATACGCTGTCCATGATTGTAGTTGTTCTGGAAGACAGTCTGGGATGGAACATTAGAGGGCGTAGGTGCAGGACGCCTGGACTGGTGCTGTGGGCGCAGGGGTCTCTGAGGCCTAAGAGGAACATTCTCCTCGGATGAGTCATCTTCCAGTTCCCTCTCATCTTCTTCAGCATCAGGGTGGTTGGGGTCACAAGGGTTTCCTGAGACATAAGTGAACTCACGTTTGTTACCGTCAGGGTCAATGTATCCGTACTTTCCACGAACTACGCAATCAGTTCCACGAGTTTCCTCCTTAAAACTTCCATCCTCAGCTTCGTATCCAAAGGTGAATGAACCATCGTCATTGATGGTGTTGTAGTTGCGGGTGGTCTGCACTGGTGGAGGACGTGCCTCTTTGGTGCGGGGAGCTTGCAGGGATGTGGCACGGGACAGAGGACGGGCTGACGGCCTGTATTCCTCGTCCTGACGAGACGACACCTGGTTGCCGTAGAGGCCGCTGTATGCCGCAGGGTTGGAGGCACGGCCTCGGGGCTGCTGGACTACGACCACGGCCTGGGGCTCTTCCTCCTCCTGGGGCTGCACGGCGTAGTACTGGACCTGAGGGACCTCAGCGGACCTCGACTCAGCCTCCGGCTCCTCTTGTGGCACAACGACGGGGCCGCGTGCCCTCACTCGGACGCGACGGGTCTGTTGCTGGGCGAATGCTGAGACTGCTAGCAAGGCTAACAGTACCAGCACAATCTGAAACCAAAGAAAAATTAATTGTTAGACAAATGTAAAATAAACTTCACAAAGAAAAATATTCACTTCTTAACACATATAAAAAAATGAACTGTAAATAAGTTTTGCTTATTTCTTCTGCGAGCAGAATTTAATATTTTTTTTCTCTTGTTCAAATTTTTCAAATGAGACAAATTTTGACTCTCTAAATGATTCTATTTATAGTTAAATAATATATAAGTTGTAAAATAATCGTCTTAAAATTAGCAAGCATTTCATTAAGCTTATTTCTGAAACACGAATGTTTGTTACTCTCTATTGATGATTATTATCTTAGCTGAAGCAACACAACGTTTTCTAACTAGTAAAACGGAGTAGGGAAATAGGTTTTAATTTTTTAATAATATAATTTGTCTCTAAAACAATGCTAACTACTTAAAAATAATGAATTTGCTTTTTGTTTCAAGCATACCAAATATTACAAAAATGCGTAGCACCATTATAAGTCACACAATCTTATTTAATCGTCACTGTTGTATATTTAATTACATTTCAATTAAAAGTGTAAAATTGCTCATTTAAAATATTTTAACTAAATATTTAGAATGCCCACAATCAAAGACCATGAGTTGATTTATTTCCATCCTTGATCTGTATCCGTTGTCATTATAATATATACTGTTAGCATTCTGGTTCACATGTCCTTTAAAAGAAAATAAATAAGTGTCAAAAATTATAATTATTTCAAGATCATGTGACTTTTAATACTGATAATAAAATATTATCTATTTTTTCTTTAGGTCATAAATGTCGTAATATGTCCCTTGCAAAGAAAATATGCAAAAAGAACAATTAAAAAAAATAGTGAGCCGGATGTATTGAAAATTTTTATAAGATACGAATCAGCAGGGTCACAATTATTTTTAATCAAATAAAAAATTAAAGTGACAAGTTTTGTAACTGTCCTTCATAATCAAATTTTATGATGGATAATTAAATTAACTTACGAAAGAAATCATTTACATGAATTAATTTAAAATTATATGTAATTTACAAGCAAAGTGTGGTTATCTCCTTAAATAATTTAATAAAATCATACTTAAAAGTACTAAGAAGTATATTCAGTAAATTAAAAAAAAATGATACAATTTACATATAATTGAGATAATTTTTATGAAAAAAATAATACCGTGGGAATCATTGCGTTGGTAATAATTTAAAAAAATATTCTGCGCAGTAAGTGAGAATTTTTTAACTTGAAACTCAGAAGCAAAGTGTAGATGCGTGAGAAAAAGTAAATTGAAGGTGATCAACTCTCATAAAATATTATATTTGTATCACTTCACTTTTGATAAAGTATTTATTGTACGATATATATATGGTATTGTTTAGAAAGAAAGTAAGAACTATAATGATCACGTATCAACTAACCTAGTTAACAGAAGCAAGCTAGCGTAACAAACAATACTGCACTTGCTGTGGCTAACCACCAATAATTTGATACACGGTGGTCCCATACTGTCTCTTGACGTAGCATGTGATCTACTTCTCAGATATAATCATCATGAAGATGATTAGAGATGTTGAAAAAAGTCAATGAGTGGTCTCGTTGCAACAAGTTTCGAAATTATGCTTTTCTATAAATTGATATACTTTCAAATTATGGACGTTTCTTTCTGCATTTAAGTTTAGTAAGAAATAAGAATGAATATAAAAAATTATAATAATATGATTTATAAAATTTTAATACAACAATTGCATAACTTCAGTTCATAAATTAATTATAAGAAATAAAGTTGTTAATAATTGAAATAAAAATTTGCAAACTTAAAATTTTCTATTAAAAAGATTACAAAATTAATGTTAAATGTTTAAAAAAATTAAATATTATCAAAATATTACTTCAAATTTATCAATTAAAATTATAAGTACTAATATAATTATGTCATTAACTTTAAAAAAACATTAGAAAATGATATTTGCTGAAGGTAATTATTTAATTGCGTCTGTAGTAATCGAGAGAAATATCACGTTTAATAATTAACAATTGATGATATTATTTCCTTTGTTTTTTTGTACATTGTCTGCAACAATGTTGTGCTTCTGGATTAATTTACGACCCTTGGAAATCGTTTTGTTGCTTCGTCTATCCCTACTTAGCTGCAGAAGACAAAGGATATTTTATATTTCAGTAACTTTTCGTGTACGTCTGAAGGTCAAGGCTTGCTAATATTATATGCTCCACATTAACCCAAAAGACTTTTAGTTTCCTTTGTATTAAATAAGACCGGTTTTTACTTGAACTTGCTTTTAAAATTTCTCTCTACTACGTCGGCTATCAAATTTAAGTGTAAACTAACACCGGAAAAAGAGTGAACAAAACTTTTGAAATTGTAAACCGTAAAATTAGTAACTGAGTTAGCAAAATTAAATTAGAAAATGAACAAATTCACCTATAAATAAACTATTTATTTTTTTGTAACGTTATTCAGTTTCATTGTGTAATTATGTAGAGTAAGATGGCTTAATTGACTAATCATGTTTACTCTTACTTATCACTAGGTGTTCCTTAATGGAAAAACTAATTACATATACAAAGAGTAATTTTTGAATAAGTTAATGTACTTTTTTTTAAGTAGAAGTTAATTATGTAGGTAGGTCATTATGTCATAACAATACTACAATTACATTGTTACAAATATTTGGCAATCGACAAGACCTGCACGGTTTAACAGGAAAGACACGATAATATTCGTGGCCTATACTTCATACACAAGGGGGAAGTATTAAAAAATATATATGAAGTTTATTATATTTGTTGCTCAACACCATAAATATCACTTTCAAACTTGTAGATGTAACAATAATAAGTAACAATGAGTACACCTGTAGATCTCAAACCACTGAAATGCACACAAACATTCATTGTTGTAAAAACTTGCACTTTCACATTATATTTACCATTGTTACTATTATTACACATTATTTTATATTGTACGAGTTCTCATATACAAGAATTAACTGAGGGAAGCGACAATTTTACTTTAACTGACATTTAAATGGATTAATTATACCAGAGCATGCACCATAAACAGTGAAGAGTAAGTTTTACTCTCTTTTTATTATAATGCATGCAATTAATTTTTAATAAATTATTTCAACTTTCATTTTTTATAATTAACTTATAATTTTGTAATTTAAATATATTTTAAGCTTCAATAAAATGAATTATATTTCTGTTGATGTAATCTCAATCTAAAATGTTTTAAGTAAAAAAATGAAGAAATATTTTTATGGTTGCTTGCACAAAGTTTTTTCTTTAATTTATAAATCATAATAATATAAAACCTGACGTAATATTTTCTACACGTATTGACGAGTGTGTTGAAGGATTACTGTTTCGTAAATTTATTGGAAAATCTTTTACGATTGAAAGATAATTGTAGCGCTTAAAATTCATAGAACCTTCACACTTCTCTGATGTACGTTATACTGCTTTCTCACGCACTAGCTGTTGCCTAATAAAAATATATTTAAATTAATTCAGTATCATGCATATAGTGTTTTCATTGATAAGCTATAGTACAAGTTAAGAGAATTGTTTGATAATATTTGTTAAATGCACACTATCAAAAAAAAAAAACTCTAACTCGATATAAAAAAAAAATGAGGGGGCCGGTGTATTTCAAAAAGCTCTTTAGCATTGAAGTTTTAGCACCAATTTCAAGGTCTAATTAAAGTCATACGTGCTGTACAAAGTGCTACAAAGGGGCGTTACATCAATGCTTAAAAGTTTAATTAATTTTTCTTATTATATAGTTAAAAAAATATAAAACGATTGTGATATATCTATGTCACTATATAGGGAAAAAAATCACAACAATATTTAAAAAAAAAAAATTAAAAAAAATAAATAATAAATAAATTTTCATATCTCCCCTTAATATTTTTTTTTCACACAAATTTCTCTTTTCCATAAAAATTAAAATTTAAATATCCCTTAAATTTTTAATTTAAATACCCCTTAAATTTTTAATTTAATAGTATTGTAACCCTCTATGAATTGATAGTTTATTTACAATATTCACCTAACTAATATAGAAAAGTGGTGTGTACTTACAGTGCTTGTAGCTCTCGTCATGATTTCACGGCTATGTGTCCAGGTACAGAAAATCTGCAGTTGCTCCTCGCCACTCGTCACTCACTACAGTAAACGCGAGCGCACTATCATTCACTCTTTATACCTGCCGCTCCCGCGATCTCGCCTGCTCCCATTGGTTGTCCGGGACAACGTCAGCCAATCACGTCATGGCGCGGCTTTCAACCTGCTCTCCGCGATACCCTGTCAGGTGAAACCTACTCAGGTATGTTCATTCATGAAATTGCTGATAAGAAACAATATCAATGATAAGTTGATAAGAAGGTGTCAGATAGGCAGGTGTGAAAATCTAATACTTTGTAATACTGTTGGATAAGGTGTGGAATTTTGTTACATCAATGAATATTATAGATAAGTTAAGAAATTTTTATTGTATATTTTAATGATATATTATCATCAGACCTTCAATAACTAAGATTGTTAACTTTTATGATTTTTCGAATCACGAATTTGAATAAATTTTAAGTATGTGTAATGAAACACAATTTAATTAATTTAAATGTTTATTTATAGCACTATCATCTTCTGTGTCAAGATTAATATTTAAACATTTTATTTTGAATATTGCTATATGACTAAATAATATGCAAATATATGGGAGTTAACTTTTTAAATCTATTTTTATTTTGCAAGCATTAAAGTCTCCATGCTTTGTCCCATTTGTTGGCAGAATACAATGCTTGAATTATAAATTAATTTCCCTATTTATTTTGGCATGTCCACAAAAAAAACTTTTAACTTATAAATCTAATTCAGTGAAACGTTCTCGTGGTTTACAACTCGAAACTCATCACTTTTTTTACCTGTAAATTAATACGTTTATTTCCAAATGTCTTAAAACTTCTTATTTTTTTTTATATGCGTCCTCATTTTCACGCAATACTTAATAGGATAATCTCTCTATCATATATTTAGATATTAAATATATATGATTAACAATATATTAATTAATTGAGGGGTCATCGTATACTTATTAAATTATATATATTAGAAATTAAACGCCTCTTCTCTGTTTTTTTTTCGTTAATTTTGTACCACAAAGTCGAAGAAGGGAAACTCAGTCTGCTCGGAAGTGCGAGGCCCGTCGTCACAGCTGGTGATAAATCGCACGCTGTGATTTCTTGACCCACTTCGCCGGACAAGAGAGTTCACTTGGGGAACACGTACGTAGAAGCTTGTTGGAGTGCGTGCGCCGACCGGACAATGGTGCAATCACGCCGCACAAGGTCATTGTGACTGGTGCTCATGTGTGGGTGTTGGAGTGAGTCATAGCAGCAGATATGAATGGATTTTAGATCTGTGATAGCTACTGCTTTATAGTTATAGTATTTTAGATCTGTGATAGCTACTACTTTATAGCTATAATATGTTAAGTACTCTAAAATAAAAACAATTTGTTAAAATTGAGTTTTTATTGCATTTAGAAGTAAAATATGGTTACCTTAATTTTATATCGAAACATAAAATTCACTGAATTTGGAAAGCATTAAAATGTACATGGCTTTCATGAGTCATAAATTGTATTACGTATTTTAATTTGATGTTGAAATTAAATTATTATCAGGTACGTCACATTAATGTATATATCACATAATGATGAAAGAAAAAATATATTTTGTAACGATCTATTATTATTTCGCATATCATTTTCTGCTGTTACAAAATTATAAAAACTTGGATGAGACATGATTTCTTACTTATTATGCTTGTTTCCACCAAGGTGTATAGAGGTTTATAATATAACCTTAGTTTCCATCAATATTGACGTGCATATAACACAAAAATACTAACATTTCATCACTATATTAAAAGGAAAAAAAGTTCACATGTCAACTGAATTCAACAGATTTTGTTATTATCCTGTTAATATTTTGTATGTCATATCTTTTGTAAAAATAAAATTTAATGTGACAGCTTGCTTGTAAGGTATAAATAAGTTTCTACTATATAGTAGTCACATAGCGAGAAGATTCATGAGGCATGTATCCATAAAACCTTAAATTGATGCTTATGATATGCAATAAGGAGATGATCTCATTCCATAACTCAGCAACATAATCTGCTTTAAATTAACATTAACTTCAGTGCACTTGTTTATCATAAAAACAGATGATTTTGCAGATAGAAACCTGACGCTTTCTCGGTAATTGCGAGTCCGGCTCGGTACGCACATATCTGACGCTTGATAGAAAGTCACTATGATGTGGATCATCCTTTAGGCTCAAGTATTGCGAGCATTTAGTCATACAGTCACTTACACCAGTTTGAGTATGTTAATATAGTCATGATACTCGACATAATATTATTTTTTATTATTATATAATAATATTTATTTTTTTATTTTAGTTCTTGACATAATCTATAATGTTGTTTGTACAATAAGTTTTTTATTTGTAAAAAAGCAATATATTATTACATATAATATATTTTATTTTTTTATCATGATTTCGAGCTTACTGTTAATAGAAATTGTATGAAAAATTATTAAAAGTTAATTCCATGACATCACAGATATAAATCAGATTAAAGTACATTCCTATATGACGTAATGCAGATGCAGAGCTCTGTTTAAAAATGGAACAAATGTAGAGACAGATGACCTTTATGTCTTTTACTAAACCGCCAATGGTTGTTTGAGAACACTTATCGAACTCAGAAAAAACGGAGAAAATTCATAGTAGACACAACTTTTTATATGTTCTTCGATATAATGCAGTAAGATGAAGATTTTTTTCGTCATGGTGTCACACAAATTGCATCCTTTATAATCTCAAGGTGTTATCTCATGTGTTTATAATTTTACACGAATTTAATTGCCTTAAAAAATTGATAATAACAGGGAAGAGGAGGCTCAAACATTTGAGAGAGGAGGATGTTTAATTATCAGTGCTTTGTAAACATAAATTTTGTTAGTCTCTGATTTATAATTACATTGATTATTTTAATAGTATTACATATAAGTTATTTAGATATGAACGTAATACAGTAAGTAGATTATTTTTTTTATCTTACATGATTTTGAAATCTCATGTTGTTGTTGTTATTATTGTTTTTTAAATATTACTTATTGATTTTTCACACAACTCAATTAATAATATTTTACATTCGTCATTTTACCTATCAATATATGACGTTTAATTAATGAATTTTAAGATATAGAATAAACACATCAAGGTTCAAATTTCATTTTTTGCATGAAAAAAAAAATGAAATAATAAAATAAAATGCTAGCTTAAAAATTAAGAAAAATGAACTACGTTTTTAGCAACATTATATAAATAATACGCCTTAAAGCATATAAAAAAATACATATCTTATTTTGTTACATAAATCCAATTAAAAAGACTATGCTATTATAAAATATTACATGTGGTCTATTACATCCAAATATGTCACTCCAGATTTCTTCTAGTTTGGAGCAAATTTCTCCGCGATTAGCCCGAGGAAAGTTAATGTTTGGATGAGGTAATAATGACCGCTCCCGAGTAGCACCGGGCAGTTCCGGGTGACCACGCCGTGGGATGTGACGCAATACAGGACCGCACTTCACAGCCCGGCGGCGTGCAGACCTAATGTAACTTGTCTATTAATTGCATGTACATTCCAGCTTTATTGATAGTGGGAATTCGTATTATTTAGAACAAATATTGTGTTGACTCGTTTTTAAAAAATGCCCTTGAGATAAAATTAGGAATTTTTTAAATTTGTATCCGTGTGACTTGACGTTGATAAATCTGTTGACTCATTCACGTCACTTTATAAGGCGTGTTTATAAAAAATTTAGTAAACAATATATTTTTAGTTAATGGCTCCATTGCATGATAATAATAATTACTTAATTGTTATAATAACAACAGCGGGAAGATTGAAGAAGAAACAATTAATTCAGTTAATTAATTAAAAAGTATATAAAATCTTATATTTATAAAATATTAATAAAAAAAAACACTTAATAAATTAACAAATATTTATGATTATAAAAATAAATAACTTCAATAATTTTAGCATTTGTATGTTGCTAAATTGACCAGTTAAAAATTAGTTCTACCTTACATTTTTTTACATACATTACGTAATGTTCCATTACATGTAATGTTTATAAAAGCCTTCAATAGCGTCATACCCAAGCCTTTACTTAGCTATTTAATTTCACACTGTGTTGGTTTACAATAGCAACATCGATCAATAGCTTATTTTTCTGTCCACTGTCCGTGACATTGTTTTAGTAATGTTGAATAACAATCTCCGTGTGACGAACACGCTGCAACCTTGCAGGGTATCTTTCAGAAATTGGATATTTCTCTCCCTTCAACAGCATTTTTACTCAATGGACGTAATCCACAAGAATTTTTGTTAATGAAACAATACTATATGAGAAATAAGGAATTTTGTTTAATGTTTTAAATCCGATCATATACAAATTTAACTTCCATGTGTAATTATTTGAAATTATTTTCTTGTAATAATGTTGGTGATATTACATTAATACTATTCTCAGTTTTCAAAACAAAAATAATATATATTTTTTTTAATTAGAATCTAAAATAAATATGTTTTTAATTCGCATCAAAGTGACGAGAATTCAATTCACCAATGTACAAATAATTTTCCTGCAAAAAAGTACAACAACCTCTAAAGCGATGGTACTACCAGTGTGATGCAAGAGACAAGAACTGGAGCAGCCAGCAAGTACTGCCAAGTTCATTTACTCTCCGCACCGCAGAATCTTTGTGATGGGAGTGGACTGCTTCTGGCGACCCCACCTGCATCTGCTTGTCCGGACGCAGCCGCGTGGAACTTGCGTCGTCTGAGACACCTTTCCCAGGGAGACTGTCAGGGCAGGTACGTCAAGTGCTACTGGAGATCCATAGAGGCCGTGGTGTTAAAATATTCAGATTATCATAATATATAGCAGTTTAGAGAAATCGTTTCTAAATATTTACTGTTTTGATTGTTGAGCTTATAAAATATTAATTAAACTAATCCAATGTATTACTATTATGTAGTTATTAATATATTTAAATTTATAAAAATAAAAAAATGTGAACTTCTCTTCTGTAATTTTCACAGCATTACAACTATACATTCACAAAATTGTTAATGATTTTGTCAATACTTGTTTATAGTATTATAAGTTGTTCAGGTTAAATAATCTAGACTAAAGATAATTACACAAACATATTATAAACAAAAAAATACAAAAGACAAAAAGGTTTTATCACAAATTAAAGTTTCTTGGTTATATAACGACTATAATGGTGAATTCTCAAGAAATTTTTATGAACTGGGTGCCTTACCTTATATAAAAAAAATCATAATTACAAATTACGATATTTTAAAAAATGTTACAGTTTAACTGCCAAGGTATTTAATTTTTAATTCCTGCTAACTTAAAATGTTTATACCTTTCAGCGTTTTAGTCTGCTCTGGAATCTACAGGTAGAAGTATGTCAGGACACTTAAACATTGGAATGTGTACACTTTAATTTTTTTTCAACAGTCAAGAGTCAAATTAATTCATGATCAATATTTATTGTAGAAATACTATTAAATGAAAACAAGTTGCATTAATATGTAATTATGTACTTCATTTTATAGCCCTGATCCCACTGGGCATTTGAGCAGTTAGCTTCTGATTTAGTCAAGATTTCTGGAACTCGGAGGCACGATTACATTTCCTTCTTTTAAAATCGACTAGAAACTTGTCTGAATATTTTTATTTTTGCCAATTGAGCTTAAATTCTAAGGTGGATCAGCCACGAAGGGAATATGAATTACGCTACCGCGCGAGTTCAAATAACATTGGAAATAAACAGAAGATTGAACTGAAAAGCGAAATGTGTCTAACTGTACTCGGAGAATATTAATTGAATTCTAACAAATCTAAAACCCCGTATTATAAATTCCCCATGGCTTGATTCCAGCTAAAGACAATGTTAGTGCAGCCTTTTTGATCTAATTACCATGTGATGGGCCTAAAGGAGTCCCTCCCAACACGCCCAACATTAGCAAACACTTTCTCCGTCCACGCTGCTGTAAAGTCGCCTCTGGATACATCGAGTTTTACACACTAAGCCAACCTTCATAACATATCGTTGTCTTGTGATACAATTTTCACAAAAAAAATATTTTATAACTTTCTTTTTTTTTTTCTTTTCTTTATTGAGTGAAATGGATCACCTTTTTAGATATTATTAAAAAACAAAAGGTGGGGCAGATGATAAAGTGAAATTAATATGATGTCACATAACCTTTTAAAATAGTTTTCCTTTTCTATATATTGCATCATTATAAATACTCAGACAAGTATGTACCATATATATTAAATTGGCAATGTCTATTATTAATAATTCATAATGCACAGTCTATGCTGCATAGTTATTAATATTTGCAGTCCATGTGAAACACACTCTCAGTTCCATGCTATTCAATAAGTTATCGTGTATGACCTAGTCAATGTTACTGCCAAGATATGACCATAAATTGAATAATACTTGTTATGTAAGTTATCAGTATTCAATCGTGCATTGTTTATTTGATAACACCATTATTGCCACAACAATGTGTAAGGTCACGACCCATTGCAGTAAGGCAACAATAGTTTGTCATTTATAACAATAATACTACTTAAGTGTTAACATTCATATGCGGTTTTATGAAAACATACATGTAGGTTAAGCATTTAGAACATATTTTTTATGAATACACTATAATTTAAAACTAGTATACTATTTATAAAAAAGTTTAAAGTTATGGCTAAAATGTTTTACATTTTTTTTATGAAGTAATTTATCACAAACTAAAAACATTTTCAAGCACTTTCCTTTAATGAATATTTTATTTATTTATTTATTTATTTATTTTTTGTCGCTTCTTTTTTTAAATAGTTTTGACTGATTTGCAAACTTTATAAATCGTGAAAAATTTACCCTAAAATACGCAATATTTTCATGTACAGTGTTTGATTTTTCTAAATTTAATTTCGCTTATTTGAAAGAAAAAAAAAAATATTTTTTTTTTTAAATTTTTTTTCTCCTTTTAACTTCCGAAATGATTTTTTAAATTTAAAACCAGACCAAATAATATGGAAGAACGTTTAAACCAAAATCGAAATCACTTCTTTTCTTCAAGCTCAATGATTACTTTTACTTTTGTATCCTTCCCTCTGGTCAGCACGAAAAATTTAAAATTATTCATTCATGTTGTAAAAAGTCCTTCACTTCATAACGTTAAGTGCACTTGGAGGAAATTCGTTATTACAGTGGCCAACAGCAAATTGTTCTCTTTGATGCGAGAAAAAAATATAGATTTGTAATTGGTTAGTTTCTATTTAATTTCCTTAAACCTTGGCAGTGTGAAATTCTAACAGAGAATGTAAAGTAATTTAATATTTTTGAAATTTCAGTTCTTCTATAAACGTTATATTTTTTTTAAAAATATAACATGAGATATTTCCAAAGAAATTTAGCATAGCTTTATCCGAAGTTAAATCAAGTGCTAAACATGATACTAAACAGAGAAAAAAATAGTATGCTAGTAAATTCTAGGCTATTTGTTCTGTTTCGACTAGTTTATCACATTTTTATACAAATTCTTTAGTAATCGATATAACCCATTCTTAATAGGGTAAAGTTGTGTCGATTTTTTGTGTGAATTTTATGTCCTTCATAATATTCACTCTTGCTAATGTCTCTTATGTTCTTCGATGTTCATATAACATAAAACACAATAAATCCAGAAACATAAGCATGAGGAAGTTTTATGTTGCTTGGGACAATATACATTTTAATTTGGACATTTGGATTTTGTTTTATTTGGAATGTTTTCTTACTTTCCAGTTATTTATTTGATTGCCACCGCTATTAAAAAAATCAATTTATTTTCTATAAAGAAGAAGTGAAAATAATTTTTACAACATGTTGTAGCTAAATTCCACGCTCCACACAATAAATAATATTGTTATTTTTATTACTTTGTTATAGAAATATTGCACACAATCTTGAACTAGAGAAAATGAAACTGTATTGGCTGATGTGTATGTTAGCGTAAAATCAAGGCCATAAGCTGCATAAGTACTTGTAGTGAACATCAGCAAGTAATACCTGTTCTTATTACCAGCAGATCTCGACAATGAAGACCACAAGTACTTGATTCATTGTTAATACTATCAACAATGAGTTCTCACGCTTCAAGAGATTTGCACCATCAGAGATAATTGCAGAAGCTCCGTTTAATTAAACCTAATCAGATAATAAAGGAGAATCTCGTCTTCATTTGTGCAACTCTCATGCATATACTAAAAATAGAAAGTGGATCACACATAATTAAGTATTAATGAATATGTCAACAGATTAATTATTATGAATTCCAACTTAATTGCAGTCTTTCAACAATGAAAATACAAAAATAGAACATACGCATGTAGTTGAGCTATTTTCTCTGTAAGAAAATAATATATAATTTTTTAACGATGTAAGAAATTCCAAAATATTAAACAAATACGACATTTACTTTGTACTCTAAAGACTTTAAAGAGATAAGTAATAATTTGCATTATGTTAATAGAATGAAATTATTTTAAACTTTCTTAGAACATTCGTATGTTAAAACAAGCTCAATGAACATACTTTGGAAACTGGAGCGGACAATTAAAACAAAGTAGCAATGGTTTACCCCTCATTATTTCGCACCACATTTTTTAAACTCTAATATTATAAAATTTAAATTCTAATATTTTTGCTATAATGTATCTAATACTATACAATATATATTACTTGTACACATATGAGTGCTAAACACGGTTAAAAATTAGCTAAATTGATGGCTGCTATTTTTTACAGTCTAAAAAACCAAAATACTGAAAATAGACAAGATGCAAAACAAGACAATTACAATTTTTACTACAGCTTATTTTCTTTTCTCTAAGCGTTTAAAGTAACCTTTATTGCAAAATTGAGTTGTTTTGTATCTCGCGGTCTCAAGTATCGTATTTTGATTACGAGGACAACATTCTCGGTTATATTCAACAGTGGAAATGCTGTGTTCCATTGTTTTCAAGATACAGAGAAGAGGCTGAGAGCTCACCTCCCATCCAAATATCCTACCTAGAAGAGTGTCACCACCCCACATACTACTCTAAATAACAATAAGGAATATATATAACCTCTTTCGTACTTCCTTAGTGTTGTTTTTGAATTCTTGAAAATGTTTTTGTAAAATTAAAAAAAAAATATATATATAAACGCCTGATGAGCTGCAACTTTTCTTGCACATAAGTATTGCGGGTTGCGTTTCTTCAAATGCAGGCGTTTAACTTTCCATTTTTTTCCAATCCTAGCTAATATAATAAACCTATTAATAAAATATATTTAAAAACATATTTTAATAAAAGTGTACATTTTCTGAAATATACTTGACCCTGTGAAATCATTGTACTTTTTATTCAATGAAAAACAAACAAACAATTAATTAAAATAGTAAAGTGTTTCTTACTAAAAAGTGTTAAATATTTAAAATCTCAAGCTAATCAGTGATTGTTAGCATTTTGTTCTTTGTAGGACTGTTTCAGTATCGCCTGTCAACTGTTAGATTATTTAATATGTTGGAAATATGATTAAATAAAAATTATCTATGCAGTATTCTCTATACACATTTGGAATAGAAAATGAAGAATTTGAATACATTATTATTTAAACAATAACACTTGAATATAAAGAAAATGTAAATTAATGTTATTGTATCTTTCATCACAATGTTCAAAACGTTATCTTAAATTGAGAATTCATTGCCAACAATGCTACTGTTACAATTATTATTTTGAGGCAGCATCTACAAAATGATCCACATTAAATGATCATGTGAACATATAACTAGTGAATGGAAATGGTGAGAAATACTTTTTTAAATTTTTTTAGCACACGTAAATAATAAGAAAAACAGATAAATGTGGGTATTATAAATATTTTATTAGCCACAAATTAAAACATTTGCACATATTTATAAAGTAGAATTATTTAAGAAAAAAATACGAAATGTATTTATTTCTTATGGTGGTAACAGGTCTGTGTTAAATTGAGCCTCTGATGTTAGAGACAAAGCAGGTAAAAAACATTACTACCTGCGATGGTTGAATTGGAACATTTTGTCTACTGAAAATACAATGAAAAAAATATTCGACGACATTTAGCTACTATCCAGAATATTGATTTCAATTGAAATTATCAGTCAACAGTAGAGATCCTACAATTGTTTTATATCGGTGTAATTTTAAATATAAGGATTATGTTTAGATTAACTATTTTTATGATAAGAATATCACTCACAAGGAATAGTTAATTATAATGTTTACAAATCTTACTTTGCAAGAGTGTTTCAGTAAAAAACTAAATTAACTAATAAAAAGTTGAAAGATATTACTGTAATTTATACAGAAGCAACAGTAAGGACTTTTAAACATCCATCTATTTAGAGAAAATAAACATTATAATTATGATTGTAATTGCATTACATTTCTGTTTTCTCTCTAATGAGCACCGAAGCAAACAAAAAGTACCCACTACAACAAAATATAAAACATAATGAAAAATGGCCACTTTTTGTTTGGTTTAATATAAAATAATTTGTCGTGATTTATTCAGTCCATTGAGGGACTTATTAGTAGTTAATTTAATACTTGAAGCACATTTAGTAGGTGGAACCAAAGGTGATGTCATGGAGGGCCACTCCACCCTGGGGCAGAGCGTAGTCTCGCTCCAGCTGGTCCAGCATGCTAGACTGGGACTGACGTGGTGCCTGGAAGGCACGTGGTGCCTGAGGTCTGGGCTGAGGCACCGGGGCAGGCTGATACTGCTGAGGCTGAGGTTGGTACTGCTGAGGCTGAGGTTGGTAGAACTGCTGTTGAGGGGCGGGGGCACGAGGAACGGGTCCTGCACGAGGCGCCTGCTGCTGCTGAGTTCTCACACGAGGAGGCTCGGCAATGAAAGATCCGGGAATTTGAGCGGGCCTAGCGGGAACTGGGGAAGCTCCAGGGATAGACAGAGCCCTCTGAGGCACGGGAGAAGCTCCGGGAACAGAGATGGGACGTTGCGGAACTGGTCTGGGGGCCTGGCGACGAGGAGGTTCTTGAGGCTCCTGGACCTGGTATTGTTGAGGAGCCGCCTGGTAGTTGATCTGCTGCTCGTAATTGGCTCCCTGAATGGGTGCTTGAGGTGCACGTTGTTGGGGTGCCTGTTGCTGAGGTACGTACTGCTGAGGTGCTTGCTGCTGGGGTGCCTGTCTGTACTGCTCCTCGGGCTGGTATTGAGGGCGAGGGGCGGGTCGAGGGCGCTGCTGTTGGGGACGTGCGCGAGGTCGCTGCTCCAGCAGCTCGGGCTCCTCAGTCAGGGTCTCGTCCACGAGGGTTGGGGGAGCGACGGTGATGCCCTCTCCGGCGGGCTGAAAACCGTAGCGGTCGGCGCCGTACTCGACGGTGCGCACCTTGCCGGTGTCGTCGACGAAGCCGTACTTGCCCTTGACGTCTCCATTGGCGTACTTGGTTTCGATCTTGAAGGTGCCGTCAGCGCCCTCGAAGCCATAAGTGTAGGAGCCGTCATCGTTGTGTCTGCAATAGAATAATTGTGAGTATGGGGGAGGACTGAGCAACATGAGCGAACTTTAGAAACTGACTAAATTTCATATATTTTATTACTAGTTAATTATTTTACTTCATAATACTTATTTTTAGTTAAATTGTGTTGTTTAATATTGCAAAGTCTTAAATAAATTTAAAAGCTAGCTATATTATACTTGTATCTGAATACTGTAAAAATTAAATTACTATGCATGTGGCTGCAAAATAAATAATTAATTCGCATATTAACCAATTTAATCTTGAGGAAATTGACCATGCAGGTCTATGTTGTACAGCCAAATTGACCAGCTAATTAAAAAAATAATAAAAAACTATTAATTAAATATTACTAGATAATTATATGTCCTACAATACATTTACTACGGCATTTTATAAATTACTAAAAATTAGTAAAAATTTACACAGAAATATTCACACCATTATATCGATCTCCTAAAATAAAATGTATAAATTTTGAGTTAAATAGTGAAACGCTGAAACCATATAAATTTTTATGAATAGTTTTTCATGAATCAAATGAAATGTCTCAAATGTCAAATGGTTTCAAATTATTCTGGTTATTAAAAAGTTAATAATAAATAATATAAATATTAAGTAAAAAAAGAGAGAAATGAAAGTGGTTTACAAACTTCCATGTTATTAGTGTGATAAAGCTTTCACAGATGGCGCCACTGAATGGGAATCCTCGGACAGTTCCCAACAAATTTTATTGTTATTTTAAAAAAAAGCATTTTAAAATTATAATATTTATTTTATTCGTTTTGATTTGATTTCATGTTTACCTGGCAGGAAATTATTAAATATTAATTCAATTTTCACAGTAGTCCCTTAAAAGTATAATGTAATTAAATTCATTAAAGACTTTACCAATAATATTAATTAACACAATTTAAATGAAGATAAAAATATTATGAATAAAATTTATAAATATTACAATAAATTTAACATAATTTAATTTTTACAGCCGTAAAATTAAATTCGAATACGTGATACTTTAGAAGCTGATAAGTAGATGAATAAAATACAAAAATACGAAAAAAATAAAAAAAAGATAAGTGAACAAAATTTCTTCATTTTCTTACATTTTAATTTAAGTATGAATTAAATAAAGTGTCACAGTTTATTAAAGCAATGGTTTTAACAACTTTCTTACTTGTTGATCTGCTTGAGAATGGCCACGGGGGTGGGCTTGGGGGCGGGGGGAGCTAAGGGTCTGCCGATGGCCCTGGCCACTTGGGGCGCCCTCTGCTGGTGCTGTGGCTCTGGGTAGTCGGCGTAGTCCGCGTCCACATAGTTGGGGGCGTGCTGGGCCGCCACCACAGCCAGCAGCGCCGCAGCCACGATCTGCAAGGAGACGCGAGTCAGAACGAGCAGGTGCTTGCAGGAAACGGTAGAGGGGCATATCGGAGCATGTACTGTACCTTCAAACACCCCAAGGGATTGTAATTTGTTGCAACATTCAAATTATTTATTATATAATTCCATTCGCGCGGTGCAAGAATTTACTAAAAGTGTTGAACGTATAAAATTGTAAATAATATTTTTGAAACAAAACACTATACAATAATTATATAAGGTTAATAATTGTGAGCATTTTACAATCTCATTTTATATTTTATTATTGCTTGTCTAATACAATTTTCTGCGGAACGTAAATAATATATATATATATATATATATATTTATATACAATTATTATCACTACTGTTAATATTTTTTTCTATATATTGCAGCAAGACTTGCTTGAATAAATTGTAGATTGAAACAAGTATAGCTAGACCCAATGACTTTTCGTAAAAGTACAAGCCTGCATGTATGTCTCTGTATGGCCATCAGAAATTACGAAAGACAATGTTGTCCACACTAAAAAGGATGCGACCTGCAATCGTGCTAGATAAATCTCAAGTCAACTTATATGGAAAAAGCATATACTGCATGTTTCTCCCATGCATTTAAAATAACAACAAAAACTGCTTATTAATTTTTAACAAAAATAATGAAACATTTTACTCATTTGTATAGATTATTTTTATATATTTAGATACAACCGATCTTTTTGAACAAGGTAAGGTTTGGTGATGTTTGATGATGTAGTTTAAAACCTAATCCTCACATTATTATTAAACTGTATTTCGAGTTATCCTGTATTTTAACAAAAATAATATAGACATAAAAAAAAATCTTCCACATCTCGGAATCCACACGACCACGATGAACTCGCATCCTCCGCCTCAGCTGTTAACAGACCGCGCCTTCGTGTACGCATAGTAATGGTGTGTGATTTATCACAAATTTATCACGCAAATGTATTTTCATTTTAAAGTTATATTTTTCAATTAACATTAGAAATAGTGATAATGCATTGCATTAATTATTTATTTTTATTATATTCCATTTAAAATCAAACGATGCTTGAAAAAAAAAATGAACAAAGTTGAATATCTAATTTTGTTGTTGTTGTTATTGAAACTTCGTGCATGTACAAAACAACTTACAATATTATCTTATAAATTATTATAATAAGTTTCATATCAGAAAACATGTCAAGCCTAATCGATCGTGTGTAATTTAATAATAATTGTTGAACTGTCTCGAGATCACACTAAATGTATGCATGGGCCACTACAACCACGGCCATGTAAGACTATAATAAGTTTAGTATAGATTGATCTGTCCAGCTTACTCACAGACCCTAGCCATATCAGAAGCATAACAGAGTGGCATGCAAGCACAATCACTTAGAAAGCCAGACACTTGAAGTTCATGAAGCATATTTATAGCATTTAATTAGATCTGTTCGTAAATGCACATCAGTTGATTGAGGAATCAGATGAAACTTCCATACCAACAGGCCTATTATTGTAAAAAGCTTTTCAATACCTGAGAGCGAACTCAAGCCTCCCGAACAACAGTCAATCAGCAGCCACCGATAAATTTAATTTTAATATATGAACTTGAAATATATTCTAAACTTATTAATTATTCCACCTTTGAAATAATTCCAGCCCAATGTCAAGCAGTGTCGGGTATTATCTGCACGCGTGTCGCAAGCGTCTGTATCCCGTGGGAGGGGCATGGTGGACGGTAGGACGGTTGGTCTCCAAACATCGATCTGGGTCACCGGCAAGGCTGCTGCAGACCGGCCATCCTTGGACCCCCGCGGCCCGAGTGAGCACCACTGCATGTGCACCGAAACTGGATTGTGGCTCGCCGCAGTTACTTGCCCTCTCGAATGTGAGCATGGAATTTTTAGCGAGAGTAACCTGAGAGTTTGCTTGAAATCGAGGTAACATTTTTTAAAAGGTCGAGTATTTGTAGCATAAATAAAATTACCAACAGTTTTTAGTAAACAGCTTATACGAATAATAATAATTTGTAATAATGTAAATATGTATTTTTCTTGTTTCATAAATTAGATAATTAACAATTTTGTTTATTGTGTGTGTGTCATTAAATTTTAATATACGAAAAAACTGCATGACGGAATGCCATATGCAATCTTGCTTGTTCTATTTTTATTATAATGTTATATTTGTTCAAAATGTTCAAATATCAAAACACATTTTTTTATAGTCTGCAAAGTATTGGCAGTTATGTGTGTTATGTAACGTTGTAAAAAACTGCAATTACGCTAATAAAAGTAAATTACCGTAACGCATAAATAGATTAACTTGCCATTCACTTTTTCAATCTATTTTTAGTTTCAAGTTTCAAGTATATAGAAATTATGTTTTTAGTAAATTAATAACAGCTAAGATAAAAAAAAAAAGACTGAAATAAACTGAAATACTTAAATAACCTTTTGGCTTAGTTTGAAAATATTGTAACAAATTTGAGAATTGTATATTAACGCGGATCAATATTTTTTGCACTAGAAAAAATATTCAGCATAATCGATAGTGATGAATTTCATTTTTACAATGTAATTTGGTGATAATAAACACAAAGCAATATTTCATAGCATATGACTAAAAAATATCTTAATATTTAAGCAGCCACCTCATTTAGATACACTCATACTTCTTTATTTTAAATTGTTGCATCTTAAATACGCACAGATTAACTGCACTTTCCGTTTCTTTGGCTGAAACAGAACTTGATGATTGACACAATTTTAATTGCAGTTGTTCATTATTTGAAAAGTTATTGTACTACGCAATATATTAGTATTCATGAATAACAAAAAATTGCATTGCGCAAACATAAGTAAATTTGTTATTATTTTATAATAGCTAACTGGATTTCGTTACTTTTTTACTGCAGTACTCGCAATGAGGAATTGAGATCGCAATAATAGTTGTATTGCTCCAAGTGTAATATTTTATAACCTTGCTTTCACTAGCAACAAAAGTATGGCAGTCACAAGGAAATAATAAATAATTTATTCATCTACTTTATTAAATACGCCTATATATATTTTTGTATGTCATATATATTTATATTATATATACTCACACAATTTTATATTTTAGTATTTGGGTTCAACTTTTTTGGTCACTTGCCAAAATTTAATAGAAATTAAATTTAAAAAAACAAACTTGCTCTTTTCAGAATGCAATTTTTAAATATTCTTTTAATACGGAAATATTGCATTAAAATCACAATAAAACAACGTATAAGAGAATATTGCAATTGGTAACTGTTACAGTATAATAATATACAAATTTTATGAAACAAGTAAAAAGGTAACAATTTGCGAAATTATATTCAGTAAAATATTTTATTTTAGAAACTCCATCTTAATTTTACAATTTTTACTGTATGACCATGTTTAACATTTTTAAATAAAATATCACTTTTATGAATGCCCTTTTCTTCTATCATTAATACAATACCAACTCATTTTGCTAACATAATTTCTCATAAATCACCAACATCACATTACATAAATCACATAAACAAACACGTTGAATAACAAACATTCACCACACAAGAAACATACCAATTTAAATGCCATCCTGGATGAAGTACGAGGTCTTGCGGCTTATTCGCACCCCTATGACTTGACTCACGTTACTAGGCCGAGCGGGCCGGTTCAAGCGCGCTTTATACGCCCTTCAATCACGGTGCTTACTACCTCCCCTTAATTGGACCACGCCAAGAGTACTACTACTAGAGCGGGGGAGGAGGGGAGGGGGGCACTGGGACCACTGGGGGGGAGGGGGGGTACTGGTGTCAGTCAAGGTCTCCTCGTCACTTTCACTCGAGCAATCAAACGAGACACTTCGCCTCTGATTAAACTAATATATTGATGTATAGGTCATAGGGTATTTAATAATGTTTGATAAATTCTGTTAACCTTTGAATTCAAGCCAGTGAGTTTCTATTGCCATTTAGACGAAACAAAAACTTATATATACAGCACAATTTAATATTTGTTTATATTTTATTTACACATGTAAATTTAATGAACGTAGTTAGCATTCTTAATTTTAATAATAATTACTGAAAATATCTGCTTTAGAGTTTAATATTTTAGTTTTATGTAGTCACAAAATATTATCATGATAGGATGTTTACTTATTAATTTATTTATTTCTCTTTTTGTACATAATACAGCATAGAGAGACAAAAGAAATTTTTCTAATTTAATTGTCATTGCTTGCATTTACTATCCAATTCATCAGCATATTTTATAGCACAACATTTTTGTGTCAGATTATAATATGTAAAATTTATTATATGATCAATAAACGACGTATTCTTAAAAATATATGCCATGGTAAATATTCCATCGATTTTTTTCATTAAATTCAAGTCGAACACATTGGATTTCATAATATTTTCAAACAATACAGTATATTAAATAAAAAATAGTTTGAGAAGAATCTAATTTAGTGTATCGTCATTGAAAAAATTATTTCTTATTTATTTCTTTACTTAACGGAACAATTAATCAGTATTTGAATTTAAAAATGAAAAATAGGTTCAAATAATTTAAATAAGAAATTTCAAGTATTTTTTAAATCGTCTGTTCATTTATTTCTCAAGTAAATTTGTGATTTATTGAAGAACGTTCTATTAGATGCATAACCAGTTTTTATCACCTTTTGCATGACACCAATACTCCATTTTCTTCTTTACTTTAAAACAGTTTCATCATTTATATAATGCATTTAAAAAAACTCGTTTAATGGCATATTGCCCTCAGTATATCCATTACATAATGGTAGAGAACTTGTTTTATAGCATCACTTCATCTGCTCCAGATTGTGGGATCATCGTGACAACTCAGCTGATGATGTGATGCTGTGTGGACCAAGCTGCAGAGAAAGTCATGCTCCAACACGCCCTTATTTATAGAGTCCTGCCCTACCGCTAGACTGGACGACCTGTGTCGAGCCAACTTTTGCGTCACAAAAATTCCCTATATGCACGCATGCATAACACCTTCCTGATTGTAGAGTAGATTTTGTCATAACTTTTTATTTACTTCAGTTAAGGGAAATTTAGCACGTTTTATTAAAGAAAGTAATTTCCTACTACATGCAAGTAGGTGTGGTCACACAAATTGTTTTAATTAATTAGATAAATTAATTATTTATTTTTTGTATTTGTTGAAATCAAATGCATCAGATCATTTTATGGCGATACAAAATCTCGTACTAAAATCTTTGTCAAAATTTAGTTACAAATTGTTTTTATGGTCATACCTGAATTTAAATAAGTAGCATCAGTAAACTGCTATAATAATTAAGAAATGTTCCTATTTTTTTTAATCTATTTACAAATTTAATGAATAATCATCATAGAACTATATAATTCTGATTTTCTTAAACAACATTATGTATATTTTCCATCACCAAGTATTACTTAAATTTATTTACATTAAATTGTTACAAATGAGACCTTGGCTTAAAAAAAAAAGACTGTTGATTTCCTTTATGAAGTTTCCAAATCTTCTTTTTAGTACAAAGTAGTTAAAATTATAGATTTTCCATTAAAAATTATTACACAAATATAATTAAGATTGCTTCTTAGATTATGTACTTAAATTTGCTTCTTACCAAAAACATGACGTGCTATAAATATTGTAAGTGTGTATTGTTAAGATAGTTCCGGTAATTTAAACTTATAAATAAGAACTGAGGAATCGTAACATGGCATCGTGTTCCATGCTTTAACTTTAACGTTTGCAAGTACAATAAAATGTCTGCAAGATGAAGGTCAAGTATCTTGTTCCTGGCAAGGAACTTATTTATAAACCTAGAGAGGCAAAATAAAGTGAAATTCTTGACTTGTTTAAACTTCCAGCTATCGACAACCTGAAATGAAAAATGTTTATTTTAAAATTGAAAAGAGGGTACCAAACAAACTCTTATTTTTTCAGATTTTTAGAGTCCATGAATTATTTTTAAAAAGCTATAGAAAATACAGAGAGAGGCGTCAAATAGGCGTCACTTCTTCAGGATTTGTATAATATATACAAATCATGTCGTTTCTTAATAAAAGGATAAGACCTAAAAGGGGCGTGGGTTCAAACCTGAATAACTTTTTAGCGATACTTCCTGACCTCTAAGAAATCTGCAAAAATTCAGAGTTACACAATTTGGTGCCCTATTCATTTCTGCAATAAAATTTTTTCATGTAGGTATCCCGTTAAGGGTAAATAATTTAGAAAGAGAATACAAGCAGGCTTGCGACACCTCAGTTTTTTTTTCTCTGAATGATTTGCATTGTCTTTCAAGTCTGTGATAAGACTTTGATTGATGATACAATCTGTAAAAACACTTTCCTTTGACATTTATGCAATCTCAATCACTTATAGTGACACATTTGACACATTATTATTTTTATATTCTATGGAAAAATCATACCAGATCAAAATTGCAAAATCAATACATTCTAAATATTTTAATACAAAACTTCTAACTTTTAATATTAAAGCATACAAACTATATTCAAATAATTTGAGGAATACTTTTTTCATGGAGAGATGTACAGTTGTCATTTCTGAAAAGTTCCCTTTGCAGTCTTGTTAATCTTCATGTTCTGCGAGTATATCACAATGACGATTAACAAGGCTGCAAAAGAGAACGTTTCAAAAGCGAGGAGTGTACTTTAACAAAAGTCACACTCCTAATAAAAGGTTTATTTTAACATATCAAATAATTTCTCATCAGAACGTGTGTGTTGATTCTTCTCCACGCAGCAGCGCCTCACGCAGACGCCTGATGAACTACCAGCGCCTGGAAGGTAGGCCTCCCCTCGTGCACACGGCGCCACAGTGAACTCCACGACGTCCCACCCACATGCAGTTTCCGTTTCGTGACGCTTCACTGGCCACCATGTCACTTTTACTCTCGCCTCCGTTGTCTCCAACAAGAAACATGCACGTTCCGATCATTAACTTCACGTTTTTAAACCTTATTATTTGTCAAGTGTTGTTTTAGTGTGATACGTCATAAATATTACAAATATACACGTGTTTTTTTTACGGAAATAGAGCGTAGGAAGTAATAGTAAAGATATTAATTAACACTCAATAAAAATATATGAACATTATATTACATGTCTTTCTCGGGATTTTTAACCTAATGCATTTCTTTCAGTATAGAAAGTAAATTGGAAGTCATATATGGTAAAACTAGACTAGACGTATATCAGCATGTCACTCTATCAACTGAATACTGAAATATCTACCTCATAACAATAAGTAAGGTGATCGAGTTCACCATGCAGCATTTAACTGAATAGCTCAATATGTTTACTATATTGCATGTTACAAGCCACTATCAATATATTATCACAGTAAATGACAGAAGTTTAACTGTTATGAAAATAACCAATGAAATAATCCACAATATTGATTTATTGTTGTTGTTTTCTTTTGAAATATTAATAATTTTTCAATTCACATCAGTGATTCATTGTAAATTAAATTATTAATTTATACAAGATAACTATCACTACCATTAGTTGAGTATTTTCAACATTCGTAATCCGGCTATAATCTGATTTGTTAGTTTTTATGGTCCGTTAAGAAAAGGTTTGTTCATGTGATTCAGACTGAGAATATATTTCAAGGTGCTTTATGAAATGAATAGCCGTTCAGTGAATCTGATATTGTAATTCACAAGATGGTTCCGCCTATAGAGGGAAGTATTTAGTTTAAAAATAAAGCGACAATAATAAAAATCAAATTCAAGGATATTGCTGCATGACTTCTTAGAAATAAAAAGACATCAGTTTCATGATTGTCAAAACAATATGTAGGATATATATTTAAAACTTGAAAACAATTTAGGATTGGAGCAACAGATCACCGAAGTCAAGGGTACGAGGTGCGTGGTCAAAAATACGATGGTGATCCACCCAATAGAAAACTCAAGCCTAAAGGTCAACCGTCTAGATTTTGTTTTTTCTAATGAAAATTTCTTGTCTTAGAATTTTTTAGTTATTATGTTCTTTATATATTTGCCCAATAATCTCTAATTCAATTCTTCTGAAATAAAAATAAATTGTTGTCAAGTATCGTATCAAAATTGTGATAACAAATGTTAGACATATGCACGAGATGATACGTCATATTTTATGCGAGAGTAAAAATTATCTATTAAAAAACAAGAGGGGTGGGGGAACGAGAGACATTGAAAATGGATAAGCGTTTGTGGGTTTGTGGATCATATAATTATTGTCGTGAAAAAAGGTAACCACGT
The DNA here is from genome assembly GCA_949825025.1 of Siphlonurus alternatus. Lineage (NCBI taxonomy): Eukaryota > Metazoa > Arthropoda > Insecta > Ephemeroptera > Siphlonuridae > Siphlonurus > Siphlonurus alternatus. Next base: position 8,283,165 of record OX463781.1, on the reverse strand, counting down.
GTATTTTTTATTACTTTCATCCGATCACATGTGACAAAATGGTATAAATTATAAATCAGTAAATATAATACAAGGACAAAATTATCAAATTTAAAATATTTACTAATACATGTAAATATATCAAGGTAACACCTAATTTTCAGATTTTCAATTTCCTCCTCAGCATCAAATTACTACCCTAGAAGGCAGGTACTTCCGATCTACGTGCGCAAGGTGACCTTGACTCGCGGGCGTGGTTGGCCCTGGAACCGACGATCTCAAGATCAGCCAAGGGTAACGGGACCACCGCACTCCCCGGGCGAGGCCTGGCAGGTAAAAAGTGAAAGGTACCTGAAGAAGGAATGTGCTCTTCGTAGCCCTGGCATTGAACGTTACATCAAATTATGTACTCTGGTGGTAGATCAAATAATTTTCAGGAAATACTAATGTCTGATGATCATGCTTCTGTAAATTTTATGTACTGTATAATTTTATAATAATTTGGTCCTACCGTCCTCCTAAATATATTCAAGCTATTTAATTTAAAATGTAATTTTATTTTTCTTGTATTAAATGGAATTTATTTTATACAACATTAATTAAAGCTTCTTTTCCAAATGCGTTGTACTAAAGAAACGTAATTGTAGATAAAATAATTTATTAATTTAATTTGTAAGTTTGAAAAAAATGAAGCATTAAAATTAAAGTTGCTAAGGAAAGCTAATAAATAAATTAACAGTTAAATTTATTTTTCAATTGCAAAAAGTTTAAAATTGATTATCTTATAATATTAATTATCTGATAATATTAAAGCAATGAATATTTTAAATAATAATTGATTACACTAATCTATATAAGATAAAATCAAAACGTCTTGAAAGTAATTAATTTTGCCTACAATTTCATTAGCATGCCACTGCTTTTTTTCTAAGTGCTTCTAGTATATCAAACTAGTTTTTGTTATTATTTTACTGATGACAAATAAAAGATAAATTAACATAAATAAAATAAAAACACATAAATTGTTTTAATACAAAATCATTTTATTACCGACAGCAATAAGTAGATAGTACATATTACAATACATGTTGTGATCATCAAAGTGTGTATGAGTAATAATAATTAAGAGAATATTAATGATACAACCAAAAAAAGGAAGACTAGATGATATTTAAGGTAGAAAATGTACAGATATATAGAGCTCTCTTATTGGAGCTTTTTAAAGGTTATAAAATGCCAACCGATCCCACATATTAAGAAGCGAATGCGTTTGAGTATAATACGAATTAAGTTTGTACTGTACTGGACATTAACTGGCTTAATTAAGTTTATTCTGATCATAGGGAAGAGTGGTTAGTATGAATGATTATTTATAGAGCTGTAGTAATTTCAAGTTGAAATTTACAGATGAATTAGAGGAAATTAGAGGAAATTATAGATTTAAGGTAGAATTGAAGAAAATGTTAAAAGTGGTTGTTTTAAAGACGTCTCAGTCATAAAGAAAATATAATAAGAAAAAATTCAGTTTAAGGTTATTAAAATGAGGTATAAATTCAAAAAATTGAAAGGAAGAATGCAATAATGTAAAGTGAACCAGCTGATAATATTTATATAATGATATGGCACCGGTTTCCACAATATAATAACATATTGACTTAACCAGAATAGTTGATGGTATAAGATCCTGTAGCAATATCAAGATTGGTAGCAGGGTGTCCACGGAATTGGTTGGGGTCTTGTCTGGGTGCCGCATGGCGAACAGGTGCTGCCTGGTGGTGAACAGCAGGTGCGTGGTGCACGGCTGGTGCGTGGTAAGCGGGTGCTTGGTAGGCAGGCTGAGAAGCCTGATGGTACTGCTGCTGAACGGGTGCCGCGGGACGGTTCAGGGGGAAGTTGCTGAAGGTAGCAGCATGGTGATCGGAAGACTGACGACGAGAAGCCTCGGACTGGTAGTACTGGGTAGGGTCCTCACGGTACTGACCATCATCTTCACCTTGATCGTAGTCTACATTGTTGCTGTTCTCAAGGGTAGGAGGAGCCACGGTGATTCCAGTTCCAACTGGCTCAAATCCGCGCTTGGTTGCTCCGTACTCAATCTCGCGAAGCATTCCGGAGTCAATGTCGACGTAGCCGTACTTGCCGTAAACCTCACCGTTGGGGTACTTGGTCTCGATCTTGAAAGAGCCATCACCACCCTCATATCCATAGCTGTAAGATCCATCCTCGTTGTGTTTGTTGATTTGTCTGAGGATTGGGATGGGGGTTGTGGCCTGGTGGCGTGATTGTTGGGCGCATGCCACGGTGACGATGGCCATCAAGGCACCAAGGGTCTGTCAAAACAAGTAATCAGTCAAGAGGGGGTTGATAATAGTTAAGAGGGGTGTTTCAAATCAAATAATACAATAAAAAAAGTTATGAACAAATAAAAATAACATTTTTGCCCAAATAAATTAAACAAATTTGCTCAAATTATTTTTTTGCGTCACTCATTCTCAATATAATCTATGTACTTAATGGAAATAAATAAAAACATGATGACCATGTTTAATAAAGATCTGTATATTTCATAATATTCTACTACGTCTAATGTTAAATAGAAATTAAATATCTATTAATTAGAACATTGAAAGTTGTTTATATACTATAAAATACAAAAAATTATGTAATGTAAAAGTTGTCACCAAAACTTGATCGATAAAGAACTACAAACAACTTAAACAGTAAATTCAGTTTATGTAGTATGTTTTAAGAGAAAGTAATATCATTATGAAATATACATAACTTAACCTTGATGTTAAAAAATCACCAAAAATTTATATAAATAAAATTAAAATACCCCTATCATGGTAAAATAGGCAACTTTATCTACACCCACGTCTAACAAGTTTCATAGATACTCTCACATACTATTTCTAATAAAATTACATCACACACTCACTGAAGCATGTCAATCAAGTTATATAAATACTTACATATGCTGAGAACACCATGATGTATGGAGTGTAGAAGTTGGTATGAAACAGCTTGAGCTGCCCTGATTCTTGGTTTATATATCCTCGCCCTCCTCCTTCTCTCTTCTCTTCGTTTGTCCCGCCACTTGATCACGTGATCTTTGCAAAGTTTCAAGGCTCGAACTCTGCCGCTAATATCATCAATAAGTCTCATAGGGAAGTCCTTGTTTTTTTAAGATGCCATCCAGAACATGCTACCAAATTTTTTTTTTTATGTAACAAGGTCATAACAAGGCTTTTACTCCCAATAAGATGTCAACCTTCTTCTAAAATATACAGGTGTATTCTGCTTTAGGTGATTTACAAAAAATACTTCCGATTTTTTTTAATTATATTTATATACTTACAGATTCAAGGTGTTGAAAATACCACTATAATATTTAGCAGTTATTATTTTTTTTTTTTTTCTTAATATTTTTTTCTAAATTGTTAAGCATTTCCTGATGTGTTAAACAAAACAAAAACAAATAAAATTATATAGGAAATATGGAAGATTTAAAAAATAAACATTACATTTTTATATCTGATGCAGACAGTATTAATTAATTCCATAAAAGTTGACAATATTTGGAGAAACACAAAACTATTTTCAGTTTGCTTTTTGAAATACGGACAAGTAGGAGCCTGCCTTCTTTAAAATGTTGTTTGTGTTGTCTAAATGTTGTAGCTGAAGGATCAAATCATTCACTGTCAATTTTTTGTAAAGTCAGTCGATACATTGTCATTTAACAACATTGATATGCAGCAGACCATTGTTGTAGCTGGAGAACAATTGTTGCAGGCTGCAGCTGCCTCGTCACAAAAACTTGGACTGTCTGGCCTTGCAGATCGTGCTCTCAGAGACTTGCCGCGCCACCACTGACGTCGCTACTGTCGGAGGGCGGACTGCGGTTAAATGTTCAAGTACAGTCCGCCAAGTGTTGAATTGCGATCGAGGAAAGCTGAAATCTTTATGATGCTTGCGGTAAATTAATGCAATAAATAAAATTGTGTTTATTTCCACTATATTACTATATTTATAAATTATCATCTAATTGTACTGTAATACTGAATATCAGCTAGCTAATCCACTGTAATAGAATTTTTTTAATTTGTAGAGCAAATATTTATTGTCTTGTATTCTCATGCAATAATCTGGCTAAAGCAGATATATGAATTTGGTAGCTACCTGATGGAGAACTTATATACCTTACGTGCAAAAACATGTATATATTGTTGGTAAGGTAAATATTCGAGGTGATAAAGCCAGATTTATACTTTTGCCAGATACATTCCTAATAATGCAATAAAATTCCCATAATGTTATTTTTAATTGATTCGTTACAAAATTATAAATATGTTCAAATACAATAAACATAATTATGCAGCAATAACTATTATTTACAGAAGGTAACATTAAATTGATCTGGATGTCCTTTATGTATTATTTATTGAGAGATCATTGTGACAACAACATAGACAACAATATCTTATTTCTAACATTACATTGAGACTTTGCAACATTTTCTGCTCGGATCGCCGCGGGTTTAATTCCAATGTCGACTGACAGGAAAAGTGGTCTCGATAGACAACGATAATCAGACACATAATAACCTATAATAGCGGCTCGCAGTGTCACGTGTGGTTTTAATTGCTGAGCACGCAAAGCGGATTAATACTGAGCTATTTAACAAAACAATGAGGCTTCAGATTATACCATGCAATTAGTTTTTAATTTATTATGGTAATATATATTATAAATTTTATAATAAAAGTATGTTATAGTTAATATGCCATGTGTTTTTTTGTGTGCTGTGATGGTTTTGTTTGTTTTTATTAATTGACATATATGCATGATCCAAGTTCAACCAAGTTCAACTATGTACAACCTAAACGATTAAATAAAGAATTTGAATAAGCCAGCCGAGTCTTAATTAAGAATATTAGATTTCTCTGATTTAAGTTTTAATTTTGCAAGTTTGGTAAGAGTGAAAAATTTTTGAAACAAGTTGGTACTCCTGCTGTTAAATCTGTATGTCATAAAAAAAAATACAACAAAAATTTACGTGCACTGATTTGAAATCTACTAAAAAAAGGGTCAATTTAAAGTTGCTCTACTACTTGCCCCGATCTATATATTATTTCTTAGCACTGTACCATCAATATTATATTTTAACTCTTCAGTACTTTGTAATATAATTATATTATTATTGAATAGTAAGAATCAAGTTCTGTACAAAGAGCCTGTATAAGAATTGCTTATTTATAAAAAAAAAAAAAAAGCCCAATACAAACTTGCAAATATTACCCGTACATCATTTTAAAGAATTGAACAAAAAACTATTAAAACGTGTAATAAAAAAGCCTAGTCCTTGAGATAGGTATTTTGAAGAGGCTATTTAATTACACTAACCCCTCCCCCCCCCCATATGTTATGTGATACACTGGATTATTATACTGGCTTGTGAAGAACACTGCAAATAAATAACTTCAAATATTTGATCACATTCATGACGATTAAAAAGTCAACCTTAAAAAAAATTAAGATCACTAAAAGTCCTTGAGGTGTTGCCAAATCAGCCCAGCATGTACACATACTCGATACAGAGTAGCCCTATAAAATATCTTGGTCCGAGAGCCGCCCTTTCTCCGGCTACATGTGATGAGGTTGCAAGTTGACTTTTGGAGGCGTCATTTTCCTCATTCCTCGTCGTAATTTCTCTTTCAGTCTATGTTTGTCTTGCATTTGCACTTCTGGTTTGCGTGTGCAGTGAGTGGCAGAATTGGTTCAGCGTTCGCCAGTACAGTCTGGGACGCACACCGAGCAACGTCAGTCCAGCATTGCTCTGATTGGCCAGGGGCGGGGTCACGTGACCAATCTTTCTATGCTATTTAACCTATAACCAAATTATTCTTTGGTCCATTCTTTGCTCGCAATAACTGTGACTTATGAAGAAAATATTATAGCCATTTTGTTGGTGATACGTGGTTTACTTTTACTGGGCTTGCTTAATTATTAAACTTTATTTTTTGTTTTTCTAGTAAAACATTTCTTTAATGTAAAATATTTTATTAAAACGAAATAATTCTAACTTTCTTTAAAATCCTAAATATTAAAATCACGGCACATATTTGAGTTCTCTTATCACAGAGTTATGATGTATAATTAAAAGGTAAACTGAAATAATGCATTATTAAATAACATTATAAAATTAAATTATTTAATTGTTTCTCTACTAACACTTATATATTATGCAATATCGAGCAGCTCTATTAATCATCAACGTAAAATCAACATTTATCGAATATTTTTTCAATGCATATTCATTAAATATGTATATATATATATATATATATATATATATATATATATATATATATATATATATATATATATATATATATAATAATATATATATATATATATATATATATATATATATATATATATATATATATATATATATATATAATATATATATATAATATATATATCAAGGTAATGAAATATATAATAAAATAATTTTATTTAATGTCTGGTCATTTATTTAACTAACTTGGGAGTGGCATTGGTTATATATATAATATTAATTTGGTTCCAGAGAACAATAATTCAATCGAAAGTTATTATTAGCACGCACATTCCAAGTCATCTCACGCTCTGATTAGCGCTGCAAGTGCAGCACGTTGCATGTGTGCACCAAGTGCATGTGCAACATGTTACGTCATAATTATGACCGGCGATCGCCGCCTGTCTTTCAGTTGCTGAACCATAAGATTATCAGCTAGATGAGAGAGAGATTCTATCCCGTACATCGGGATTTACTGCATAACTTGAACGCTACTCCATTCTGGAACTTCAGCTCCAATATGTATAATTATATACACAGACTGTCCCATGTTTCACCTTCGATTTTTTATTAAAAATTTAAATTTCATATTAGAGACTTGAAAATTTTTATTCCTACTAAAAACTTGTCACATTCTTTATGCCTATACAATTTTGATCCAATAAATTTTTTCATCTTTTAAAGGAGATGCAAAGTGAAAAGTTTAATTTTGCTTATTTTGAGGGTTAAATTTCAAATTTAAATAAAAAGTGACATTATATATACGACTATATATATAGGAACAGTCTAAAGTACACTCTGTATTATTATATAGACTATATAGATTACATAGTAATATATGTTGGTAGATTCGAGTTAAAAAGTAACCATAAAAAAGTTTTAATTGATACTGTGTCTTTTTATAGTCTGCGTGTCAACACTCTCTAAAATGTTAATGTTCATGCTGTCCAGAGGTGTATCGGTACTTGACGTCATAACGATCAAGACTACGTACCATACTTTGTTCAGTTTGGGCGTTGAAAGTCAGTTTATTTCAGTACATTGAACTGATTTTTTTTTTTTTTGTGAATTTCGGCAGTCTCTTAAAATATTGCAAATCTATAAGCACTTATATATAGCCAATGAGTCAAGGGCATCTATTATAATTTGTTCTGACTGTCTCAAGGCTTTACATTGATCTCCTACATTAAATTTAACTTGATTGACATGACATGTATTAACTAGCTGGAACTAGAAAAAAAAATGTGTTAATTTCACTTTATTTTGTTCATTTTTATATCATCAATTTATCACAATGCAATACCGCAAGAATTTAGTTTGATTATATTTGTAGAGTTTTTTTTTAAGATAAATAGAAACATAATTTTAAAAAAATAGGGATACTGATAATGACAATCTTTTATTTTTACTTACTTATTTCTGCAAAAATTTACAGTACGGTACATATTATACTTCATATGCTTTAGGCACAAGCAACTCGATTTATACATTTTATTAACGCAATGATGTTCAGTATTGAGAGGATATTTTTTTTACTTCATCTATCAATAAAAATAAACGCTAATAAATATTACGTGAAACATTTTTGATAGTATCTTTAGTGATTTATATTCCATTATATGTTAAAATTAACAATATCAAGGCTGCGATAGTGAATGTGTACTTGGAAATTGTACACTCATTTTATTGCTACAAGGCATTTTAACGCCTGCAAGAAATTGTGCAGCAGATTACACCCACGCTGCAATTAGAAATTAATTTCTCTGCTGGAACTGGAGGAAAATGGGGGGGCACACTAAATGTCAATAAAGGTCACTCAATTAAGTGATTTTCTAATACGGAAAAAAATAACAAACTGTGTTAAAATGTGAAACTCCTCGATCGATTGCAACAAATAAAAAAAAAAAAAAAAAAAAAAAAAAAAAAAAATCTTTCTAGTCGGAAGTCAGTTACTGTTTGCTTTCAATTTTAACAAATTACTATCGAAATTACTTTTAAATTAGCAATATATGGGACATCATAAACTTGGGTATACATTTGCATATTTGGGTTTTTCATTGCAGGAATCGATCGATTAATAATTTTAAATAAATATTTTTCTTTAATGCAATTATTTCTCTTCTTAAAATTCGAAAAATAGTTGTAAAAAATGCAGTATTAGACTGCATTATGTTTTAGATTCCATGATTCCAGATAAACTGTAGATAGATACGTAGAGAGGAGGAGACTGCTAATTAAATAAATGAGCAGAATATAATATTTTATCACGTAGTGTGCTGCTCTCTCCAGCAATATTTATGAACTAAACCTAACATTGCCTCTCAATAGATGGCAGAAGTAGGTTTCTAAATTTCTTTAAACCATTAAATTTTTTCAACTATACATTAAATTTAAATATCGAAATAAAAACGTAGTTTGGTAATACGACTGAAATGGTACCAGATTTTCACGTGTGCATTAACATAACAAGGTGTGGCTCCAGCAATGTAGCCTGTAGACCCCCAGCTGACAATGCTGTCATCTGACTCCATGACTCCCACGTGGTCGTACATGTGTAGCGTCCTGCGGTGTATAATGTGCTTGTTAAGAGAGCTATTATTATTAATATACAATTGGTCACAGTCCAAGAAAATTATCGATTTTTCATGTGAAAAAAATAAATCTAAATATATATATATATATCTCTGTTTTTAAAGTGGTATTTTAAAACTCAATTTAAGAAATATTTCAGTGTTATCATTTAATAGTTTTATTTATTGATATTTATTAGACTTATTTATGATCTAATTTACATATTATTCAGACGTTTGTTGCTATGCTCACAAAATTTCACTTGAAATTCGGCAAATTTTAGGCTATGACTGTCGCTCTATATAGATCCTTAATATATTAGCAGCTTAACTAGAGGTGTTACGGTCGCGATTCACGAAGCATGCAGCTATAGCCAGGTTTCTAGCCACGTTTAACTTAATCACGTTTAACCTAACCACGTTTAACTAGGTGGTTTAGCACGTATTAAAACAGGTATAGTTAAACGTACATGGTTGAGCTAAACGTGGTTAGAAACCTGGCTAACTTCTTCGTGAATCGCACCCAATTATGTACATCCGTCAGTATAGCAATAATAAACGAGAATTCCAGCAACAGAACAATGAGATATTACACTTTTATTTTAAATTTTGCAAAATATTTGTGGTATAAAAATGTAATATATTTTGCAAACAATGACCAGCATTAATAGATAAAAATAATAAAATATATAGATCGACGCTTCTTCAATAAAATTCAAAATTGAAACTTTAATCATGTGTAACGACTCTTTGAACATTTTATTTTAATTTATTTTTCCAAACTTAAGCATATTAAAATTGTAAGAAAATTTTAAAAAAGTAAAAATTTATTACATGAAAATGCTGCCTTTTATATTGCAATTAAGTTCTTCCGTTTTCGATATATCAATGAAAGGATCATTTATTTAAAAATTGACAAGTTATATCCTTTAAGACCGGTAAAATTTCTAACTGCTTTCGGTATATTGAACATTAATCAGCCCTGTAACAAGGTTTGCTACTTAATCTTCCGATCAGTACGCCAAAAAATAGAAACAAATTTCAAGCATTACGAATCAAGAAATATCGAATTATAACTTGGCCTTGATAAAAATATGTATTGCGGAATGAAAAAAAAAAAAAAAAAAAAAATCTTCATATTCATCTTACAAAAAAGTTTTCCCGTTCATGTCAAATAATATTCAAAGAAGATAAGAAATTGATATCTGATAACAGTGCATACTGCACACACATATATTTATATACATAACTTGCCTGCACAAGACGCACGCATCAGATTATTTCAATACTAATGTTATAATTTGTCTTTTGCAGAGCCTTTTACTTTTGCAGGCAGGCAAACGATAGTGCTTGGGTGCATGGCTAAATATCGCCCATTTTTAAAAATGGACCAAAAAGAAGAGTACAAAGTTTTTTACTTTTTGAAATTTTCCTCTAGATCATTGCGGAAAATTCAATAAAGATTTATACAATATACAATTTGCAGCAGTCAATTTCAAAGAAAAAATTAGGGTTAGAAAGATGTCACTTTCGTTTCCTGTTGTAATCTATTATGTGTGAGAATTTTTTAAAATTTTAAGCGCCTTAAAAGTATGCAACTTTTTCAACACGGCTGCATTTACTGTAGCATAATTTTGTTTTATAAAAAAGAGAGACAAGCAGCACAGGAGTGCTGTAGGAAATATTTTAGATTTGGTAAATCAATAAGACCAAAGTAGAATTATTAGTAAGCTGTTGAATAAATTATAAAAAACAAATCTCAACCCACGATAAAATCTTGAAAACAAAATTCTTGACTTGATGTGCCTTAATAAATATTCAAGTGGTACCGGAAACACATTTTTATCTCATTCCCACTGTCTTATTGAATTTCAAGGCTACAGAATTTTGCTTGCTACGTGTTACTTGCTAATGGTAAGTAATTTAGTAAATTGCTTCTCTTTTTTTAAATCACAAGAACGACTAACATATATTTTAAAAACACGCATACTTAAAAATGTACAATTTGTATATACGTACGTATGCTATTGACATATACAAATGAGTGGAATTTTAGGAATCTGGGTGATACAGTTTAGTAACATCTGTCGGATACGAGAAACAAGGCTGGTAGAAGATTTGTAATTTAATGTACAATTCAATGTAAAAAAAAAAAGTTAAATGTATGATACAGCAAATTATCTACAAACAAATTCAGTGCTTCAATTTGGCAGTATAACACAAATATATAAATTTGAGTATTTTTTATTCTTCTATGAAATTAAATTTTTATAAACATAAAAATTAAATCAGTCTCCGACTTTCTTTACAAGCTAATCAATGTAAGGTTAATTTGAAATGTGTACGGAAATGTGAAAAATGCATTTTATTGAATAAGTGCTTGTAAAGTATAAAAAAGAGCTATATACTGTTAGTTTATGTTATCAGTGTAATATTTATATACAGAGTGAACCACAATTCGCGTGCCAACTTTTTTCGTAAATTTGGTATTGCAAAAATTTTCGTACAAACTTCAAATTTGGTACACTTGTAGCTGAGGGTTGTAAAAATTAGTTCAGGGTGTCAAAATTTTTATTGGACACCAATTACACTCCTTTCAGGGGTGGTTTTTAAAAAAATTATTTTCGCCTTATGGAAATTCAATGTTAAATACAACTTTTTTTGAAATCATTGGAATTTTGCGGAAAAAGTTTCTAGCATAGGGTAATCGACCGTCCTGAACTCAGAAATAATTTTAGATTTTTTCCCCAACGCACCCCTGAGGGTGGAGACCTACCCCTAAATTCCATTTTACTTAAAAATTGTGCTAAAATTATGAAATTAATTTTCAAGGGGAAATCGACCCTCCTGAACTCGGAAATAATTTTAATTTTTTTCCCCGACGCACCCCTGAGGGTGGAGACCTACCCCTAAAATCCATTTTCCTTAAAAATTGTGCTAAAATTATGAAATTAATTTTCAAGGGGTAATCGACCCTCCTGAACTCGGAAATAATTTTAGATTCTTTCCCTGACGCAACCCTGAGGGTAAAAAGTAAAAACCCTACCCCTAAAATCCATTTTTCTTAAAAATTGTGCTAAAATTATGAAATTAATTTTCAAGGAGTAATCGACCCTCCTGAACTCGGAAATAATTTTAGATTTTTTCCCCGACGCACACCTGAGGGTGGAGAACTACCCCTAAAATCCATTTTCCTTAAAAATTGTGATAAAATTGTAAAATTAATTTTCATGGTGTACTCTACCCTTCTGAACTCGGAAATAATTTTAGATTTTTTCCCTAACGCAACCCTGAGGGTCAACGGCTAGCCACCATATCTTTTCTCCTTAATAATCGAGTAGAAATTGTGAATTAAATTTTTTTTTCGGAATTTATCAAAATCTTTCATAAAAAAAATCACAGACTCACCTCTTCACTTGCAGCATGACGATGGATGTGTTCACCGTTAATTGCATGGCGTGAAGGCACATGTTGGTCTGCACAACGAGGCCATGTGTGTCTTTAACAACTGAGATGTAACCAATTCCACATAACGTCTGTCACTTTTAGCTCGTCAATGGTCTCAAATCTCTTTCTGAAGAAAAATGTTCACAAGAAGAGATTTGACAAACAGAAAGTGGAGATCAGACGTTGCATGGAATAAGTCACACCTCAGATGTTAGAGGCTATGCACCTACACACATAGCCACGTTGAGCGGACCAACATGTGCCATCACGCCAATTAACGGTGGTCACATTGAGTGAAACCACTGTCATGCTGCAAGTGAAGGGGTCAGTCTGGGATATTTTTTCTCTGAAAAATTTCGATACATCCTGAAAAAAAATTAATTCGCAATTTCTACTCAATAATTAAGAAAGAAGGATATGGTGGGTAGCAGCTAGTTTCCCCTCAGAGTTGCATCGGGGAAAAAAATCTAAAATTAATTCCGAGTTCAGGAGGGTCAATTACACCTAGGAAATTAATTTCACAATTTTTAAGGAAAATGGATTTTAGGGGTAAGTCTCCACCCTCAGGGGTGCGTCAAAGAAAAAATTTAAAATTATTTCCGAGTTCAGGAGGGTCGATTACTCCTTGAAAATTAATTTCATAATTTTAGCACAATTTTTAAGGAAAATGGATTTTAGGGGTAGGTCTCCACCCTCAGGGGTGCGTCGGGGAAAAAATCTAAAATTATTTCCGAGTTCAGGAGGGTCGATTACCCCTTGAAAATTAATTTCATAATTTTAGCACAATTTTTAAGGAAAATGGATTTTAGGGGTAGGTCTCCACCCTCAGGGGTGCGTCGGGGAAAAAATCTAAAATTATTTCTGAGTTCAGGAGGGTCGATTACCCCTTGAAAATTAATTTCATAATTTTAGCACAATTTTTAAGGAAAATGGATTTTAGGGGTAGGTCTCCACCCTCGGGGGTGCGTCGGGGAAAAAATCTAAAATTATTTCCGAGTTCAGGAGGGTCGATTACCCCTTGAAAATTAATTTCATAATTTTAGCACAATTTTTAAGTAAAATGGAATTTAGGGGTAGGTCTCCACCCTCAGGGGTGCGTCGGGGAAAAAATCTAAAATTATTTCTGAGTTCAGGACGGTCGATTACCCTATGCTAGAAACTTTTTCCGCAAAATTTTAATGATTTCAAAAAAAGTTGTATTTAACATTGAATTCCCATAAGGCGAAAATAATTTTTTTAAAAACCACCCCTGAAAGGGGTGTTATTGGTGTCCAATAAAAATTTTAACACCCTGAACTAATTTTTACAACCCTCAGCTACAAGTGTACCAAGTTTGAAGTTTGTGCGAAAATTTTTGCAATACCAAATTAACGAAAAAAGTTGGCACGCGAATTGTGGTTCACTCTGTATTATATCATATTAATTATTCAAGAGATAAAATTGTGTTTTTATTTTCCATAAGCCGGAGACAAAATATGTAGGTTCAAAGTTCACCATACAGGGAAACAAAATTGAATAGAATCTTGACCCTGACATTTTAAAGTGTGTTTTAAAATAAACCTACTGCATTATATTACCTTTATATACTCTTTATAGTTACATCTTAAAACAAAGCAATTTATTTGTATATTCAAAACAAAATCCGCCACCACTATTACATTAGCATTCCACTACTATATATAAAAAAACAGGTTTTTTTATAATACATCATTGAACTTAAAAAAAAAATTATATATTGAAAATTTATAGCCAACCTCCCGTAGCTTAAAGTACAAAATAAAATGTATTTAAAAAATAATTCATTGATAAGTTCAAGGTTTAAGAAATATATAATAACAAAATTAACCTTGAACCAAAATATTTATCAAATAATAATATCTATACTTTATGATACTCTGCGTTATGGAATGTTGAATGCAGTAGCTAAGTGCTCAAGGTTTACGTAGGCCCAAAGCATACGTGCATTAACATTGAGTGCATATAATGAAGATACGTTGCTTATATTACTCATTAGAGTGGTTCTATATACTGGCCTTATATTATATTACAACATAGGACAGGGCGTAATCAAGTAGCATAATCCAGTCAATCGAGCTTCTCATTTCTTGTCACATATATATAATATTATAGTTTTTTTACTTTAAGATAAGCTACTGGATTTTCTAACGTTATATTATTTATTTCTAGTTTATCCTGTATTTTCTTTAACAACATTTTTAATATATAATTTCATATACATGGTTTCCATGATTATTGACTAAATTCAATTAGCAAGATTGTCAAGTATATATGAGAAGAAATTATTACTTGTTTGTGAGTAACTCTGTGTTTTATTATAAATGCAGCGTCACGGAAAATTAATTTCGTGCAAATTTCTATTGATAATTTCTCACTTGCGTTCATTGCGGGTATAGTAGTCTAAATGTAACTTGAAACTGAATGTATTTATAGAAATTACACATATATTACTAAATACTAGTGTACAATTATATATGTAAAGTATTGAAAGAGTTACCAAAGAAAAGAAAAATAGGGTGTAACCAAATAATGGTAATAAGGGTATAACTTCGGAGCATGCATTCAAAATCCATTTTTTTCCCCATATTTTTACTAAACAATTTATAAAACTGATAAGTTTAACGATTTAAAAAAAAATTACTGTGCATTTGCTATTGTTAGGAACAAACAAAATTGCTAAAAAAAAATCGCTTAAATTATTTTCAATAGACCATTGAAAGCTACGATAGTCTAAAACTAATGTTCAAAAGTATTCTTTAATTTTGGCAAGCGTTAAAAAGGCAAGCTTTAAATCTAATCTACGCAAGATTAATTGAACCACGCCCTTCAAACAAGCGTGACGGTGCTAGAAATTGGAACCGGGCCTGCTTATCATTAAAAAAAAATGCCTGTATGACTTTATATGGTATTTTAAAATAAATTCTCGTTTGATTTAAAATATAATATATTTCATTACCGTTCGGTAATATAACAATTATATTATAAAAACCTTAAAAAGGAGACATAATGTTAACAAGAAAATATCATTATCATGCAATAAGTAAAGATTTATAATATAAAGTATACAATGTCCACATGCAAGTATAAAAAACATTTGAATAATAGCAATTTTTTTTTGTCGTTGCTAAATGTAAATCTCATAATTTATGCCGACAGTCTGGCACGTGAACCCTGGACCACACCCATCAGGCTAGATCCGTTCTGGTCCAGACGCAAAGAGCTGCCGACCATCAGCGCTATTAGCAACAATAAGTTCGCTGCACTCGCCATCAAGTCACTTTAAGATCGTCCCACGCGATGCACTTGGTCGCATCAACTAATACTTAAATCAAATTATGTTTACATGAATAATTATATGATATGAAAACCATATTTGGAGAGCTTATAAAGTACTATAATACTCATATTATACAGTCAAGCTTAAATGATATTTTATCTTATATTCTTTTTGTTATTTTGCGTTTTTTAAAGAATATTGTTAAGAAATATGATTTTATCACATCTGCTACTATTATAATATTAAGTTATTGTTATTTATAAAATGTTGTTTACTCTATAACTTCTTTAGCTATAAACTAAATAAAAATATTTTTTTGCTAAAGGCAATTTGGTAAAGAAATATGGCAACTGTTTGTTATTGCTAAAAAAAATATATACCAGTTGTTTTACATTTCTACTCCTAGTTTGCAACCAAAATATTTAAAATATATAAAATTTCGTAAATATTCTTGATGAAACAAAACATAATTACATAATATAAGCAAATTTTGTCAAAATATTACCATAATCATTAGAGTAATAAGATGTAATTATAGATGTTTTAATGTGTTTCCAAAGGTAATTAACCTTCCTAAAAAAATACGCTTAAAATTTGTTAAAATTACAATCTGTATACCTTTACTTACTACGTATAATATGACGTGTTTTTGGCATATATAGCTAAGTGGAATGTTATCATTCAACTTAAATATCTAAATAATAACTAAATTACCATGAATATATTACTAGCTTAAAATATATACATATTATTATACAGTATTTTAAAATAATATATTTAACTTTTTTTAAATTGCATGTAGATTTTTGTATCATCAACAGAATTAGATTGATAACGTCTTCATAACTTTGAGATATCATGAGTAATTAAGCGATTGCTGTTAAGATACGATCTGACCTCTAGCATGTATAGGGATGCTATGTTACAGAGATGCCTGTTCAGATATGGACCAGAATGCTGGGGAGGCCCACACACAGCTGGACTCATGCTGAGAGATATAAATACTTGCAAGAAAACAAACACAAATCATTTCTCGGACAACGAATGCCTTTTTGTTTGGAATTAAGTCATATTAAACATAATATTCCACAAATCATGAATTATTATCTGAATATTCAGCAACTTTGTTTCCTGTGGTTTTAAGTCAGACTATTAGTCAACATTTACGAATTTATAACATTTTTATTAATTAACTAAAATATGATCTTTTAACAGAACCAAATTGTAATTAATTATCTGATTAACTCAAATTTGTACATGGAATGATTAATATTGTAAAATAGAGTGTTAAGTTACTCAGGTTAAAAATATAACAAAAATTTAAGAAAATATATATATTTTTAAATAGCCTTTTTATTATGTCGAATTTTGCAAAATTTTCTTTTATTGGTCACACAATTATATTATTTATTCAGGGAGAATAAATAATATTTATTTAATATTTATAGTTATTTATTAGAACTGTAACTTCAAACTTTCTGCTTTGCCATGATGTTAAGAGTTTAGTCTTCCCATGAATATCAAACACGTAATACCAATTGAGAGGACGTTGTCAGAAAGGATCAATGCCAATGGAGAAGTGTGTTAGGGCTAGAACTTTTAAGAAGAATAACAAAATAATTTAGTATTCAGTGAACATTTATACTATACTATCATAAAGTGACATTGAGATCTCACTATACCACCCACTGCTTGATGTAATCCTGTACATTTTCAAGTCCCTTACAGTAAATTATATCATTGAGATTTAAAATCACTTACAAAAGTCGATGCTCTTAAAAATGAATGACCACTGGAACACTTAAACTTGAATTTTTATTGAGCATGTAGAGGGTCTGTTGGAGACATTTGGACTCTTAAGAATTGTTGACCCTTACATTGTGGTTTAGATGGCATGATATTACCTCAACGGTCTCTCAGGTATGTAAGAACCTTGGCACTGAATCTTGTGGGTTTTAATTAGACTAGTAACAAGTCACGCAATCATCATTCTTTACCTGAAAAAAAAAGTTGATTTCATATATAATAGAAAGATGGTTTAATTATAATAGAAAGATGGTTTAATTATAGTCTTAGCCTAGACATAATAAATATATAAAAATATAGATAACCTTGTTCTAAAGGTAGGCAAATGATTGATATGATGCTATAGATAACTGCATAATTTGTATCACCTGTAAGAGTAGCAACGTGTAGTAAAGTTTCATCAGTGAGAGAGGAGGGATTTGTTGGACGAGAAGCAGAAAACCAGACGGCCTTGTATAGTAGTGTGGCGGGCACATGTCATCTCTTTCTCTCCCACCACGCCACGCTTCACACTCGAGTGCCAATTTCTGTACTAACATTATCAGGTGTGGCCAACATCGATCCTCACAAACTTATTATACTTCGTCTTATTTCAACTCACGCATTCATCAAAATTATTATATGGCCTCTAAAATTAAAAAAAAAAAAAAAACGTAATTCAATTTGTTACGAATGAAAAAATTTCAATTTCCACTTCTTGGTAAATTAATTTTTATAATAAATTTTAAGAGTGTGGGAGGGACAGTGGGATTTAACTACGGATATTTACCTGATGTTATAATATGGTATATAGACAATTTAAAATTAAATAAAATGATCGATGCTTAATAATGTTTGATGAAATGCATGTAGTTCAATGGTGTAATTTATTTCATGTGCAGATAAACTGAAACAAAAGGGATCAAATGCTTTTGTAATTTAAATACTTGAGATTTGCCCTAGTGTTGTTCAATAAGTTTTGCAATTTTTCCAAAACACGACATAATTTGAAACATTATTTATTATTTTTTATACTGTCTTGTAAATTATAACTGCAAATAAAATACACACAGAAAATCAGAAAATGGTACATTTCAGTTTAATTTATTATAACTTATGTCAAGGATTTGATTTAAGATAAAATTCAAATTTTTGTCTAACAGAATAAATCACATTTGAATGCTTTACCTCATTGCATCAATCATATTATTGAAACTTGTCAGTATTACTTTAGAGTCCCGTATAATTTGCCATGCATTACAACAAACGATTTATATTCTCTACATGGTAGAAAGTTAATAAATATTTTTAAAAATAAAGTACAATGTAGCAAGAAATTCATTGTCATATTTATCTATAAATCTCTTAACAAGTTTTTCATTCATAATATTATACAATATATTATACATTGTATAACAGTTGTTGTTTATAATATTTTTCTGTACTTGATTAATTGTATATTTCATGTCATTTTAAAACAATTTTTGTTATGAATGCCACTTTTTTTAGTTATTGAGTTTTTGTATTATTATTATTACTATTTTTTTAAGTAGAAAGTTGATAATTCCACGTCACCCTCTGTAATGTGGATATGAACATGAAACCCATAACAATTAAATTTAATATATTTCTGCCTGGAAATAAAAGTCTTCGTCAAATTTATTTTTATTTTTTATTGTAACTTGTTAATATTTTTTTTAAAAGTAAAACGATTCTGACACTCATGTCATTGTACAGATTATTACGTTAAAATTTGACCAAAGTAGATCTCTTTGTGTAAATGATCCATACTTCATACAATTTTGTACTACACATTTCAATGATAAAATATGTACATGATGTCATTTCAGATTTTTTATATTGTTATGTTACATGCCATGATATCCCGGGGCATAAGTCTTGTTGTTTTATCCATCGAAAACGCAACATAAAATGTGGCCTTCATTTAACATTCACTAAATGTATCCTGTTGCAGTACGTTACTAATTTTACCATGGTATAATATAAAAATGCTCTGAATGTATCATCTAAATCCTAAAAATTAAAAATCAATTTCAACATTGAACTTCATTCCCTATTTTTTATAATATAAATTTAAAAATTAATATTTGCGAAAGGTAATTTTTTTATTGCAAGTTTGATAAATTTATTAAATATTATTAATCGTTCTAGTTTTTTACAGTAAGAACATATAATAACTGCCGGAGGTTTCTTGAAAGAAAAATATTTGAACATTTAGCTCATTAATCACGTGAAGGAATGTAACTTTATAATCATGCAATTAGAAGTCTCTCTTAATGTTAAAAATTAATACAAATAGCAGAAGGATATAAACATTATAATTTAATACAAATAATCACGTTATATAAGTCTCATGAAATATATCACTTCGTTTACTACGACTGCGTACTTCCTTAATTTTTATCAGCAAAAGTGAGTTATTACAGTTTAACATGAAAGAAGGATAATGTAACAAATTAATGTTTTTGGTACCGGTCTAAGGTCAGAATATTGCCAACTTTATTAGAAAAGAGCTTCTTCTCCCACCCCTCTGAAATTGCCCTTTGGTTCTATGCAACAAAACTAAAAATTTATTATTTTAAAGATAAAAAAAACACTTTGTAATGTGTGATAGAAATGGATTATTCATGTGAAAGAATGGGCACCGGATCTTGAGATTTACTTGTTTTGTCTTAATAGCTGCCACCACACCCAGTTTGCCAAAAGCGACTTAATATTGTCAGAACCTATATAAGTATTTACAATATCTCTATTAATATAGGACAATAAATTGAAGTATCAGGGAGTTCCTGCATATATTAAATATATGGTTACTGTAACCGTTAATGTCATTGCTCTATGATTGTTTTCGTTTTTAAAATGTTTTTTTGGTGGTAATTTTCAATGATATAAAATCCTTCTCGAGTATTATCCACAGTTTTATAAAAATTTCACTAACTCACACCTGGTCCATGATGTATTCATCAGTTTTAAAAAAATACTTATTTATAAAGAGTAACAAGTGAACGTAGCATATTTTAAATTTGTATTCCATACAAGGTTAAATTGGATTAAAATATTTTATAACAATTTTTGTCTTAGAATAAAACTCTTAATAAACTGAAATTCAAGATATTTAATAATACAATTAACCACCCGCTGTTTTTAATGATGGATGTAAATAGAATTTCAAAATAATTCTGACATTTTTAATGCTTGACTTATATTTTTTGACGTTTAACCTTGGCCAAATTGCGTAGTTCACACAGTAAGATGTCATTTTGTACAGGTTTAGCATATTTAATTTCCATGTTCTCGATCTGTATCACAGAGGAACAGGAACTTTAAATTGAAATATCCCGCTGAGAACTCCAATATTTTAAACATACAAGAAACGTACGAGAAAGAAATAAAAAGTTTTTTATAAATAAAAACAAATTAATTGATATAAATTCTGATCATATATACAGCACTCTCTGTAACTTTATATTGCGCAAATCAATATCAATTATCGTTGAAAGTAATTGAATGTTATTGAGTACATTGGAATTTCAAAAAGTGTAAACTGCTGATGTATATAGTAAACTATTTTTTTATTCTATAACAGTATTCCAATTAATCTTAATTATAAACAACCTAGAATTATTTCATATAAACTTGAAATATTATTACTAACAATTATCACTCAAGTATATATAATTATTGTCAAGTTATTGCTTGCACAATATTTGCGTAATAAATTAAATATTATAGCTTAAATTTGCACGGATTGAAATTGGAAATACGTGCATTATTTCATAATAACTATTGGTACAATATAATTTCAGATGACGCAATGTATTTACAATACAATCCTTGATTAGCCAATAAAAATTAATATTAAATTTCCACAAATTGTATTCCTTATATTTTAATTGTTATGTTGAAAAAAGCTACAATTATAACAAACATGATTATTTACTATCAATTCTGTGGAAAAAAAGTTAATTGTTTAGCTTAAATTTGAACTTTTAACCCAATACTATAGTTTGAAAAATCTATTAACTTCTTATGGGCTCACGGAAGTAGATAATTTTACAGAAATCATTATTTTTTTATTTTTAGTGCAAGCTATCGCTTATCATCATTTCGTCCTTCGAACGCAATAGTCATTAGACAAGAAATCCTATTTTGTGATGGTATAATAATGTTAAAGTGATGGAGTCAATTTGTTAAAATTTTCAATTATTGATAAGTGGTTTAAAGAAATATATATAATTTTTCAAAAATCAATCTTGTTATAGGCACTTAAATACAAAATGGTATTTAATTTCTAAATGGAATCAATATTTCGACTAGTGATAAATGATATAAATTAAAACCTGCATCAGAATTATAACACACATTTACATTGTTTATCTCTTCTCCTTTCGGTCAAGGATTTTTAGTCACGAGGGAGTTCTTTCTACGACGTAGATCTTCGAAGAGCTCAACATTTTTTTTTTTTCAGACCCCCTCACACCTTGCAATACGTTGTGACTCTAGGCTTGAATTATTGTCTGAGTCTTTAATATTTCAAAATTTTCTGTAGGCTACATTGTTTATTCAATCATGCTTAGAAATTATAAATAAATATGTATAGTTTAATAATTATGTTTAATATATATACAGTAAGATGTAAAAAGAGAATTTCTCTGAGTATATTATGAGGTGACAACCTTACTTACTTGACAATAATTATAAAAATATATAAATATATTATAGCATGTTTTATAATATACTTTGCATTCAGCTGAAATATCACTCTATTAGCAAATGCAGGGTTATGTTATAAATATTACAGTAAGATTCCCCTATTATATAAATAGATCGTTTATAATTATATCTAACACAAGAAATCGCAATTCCAATACGTACGTATTTTATTTTTTTTTTCAGAACATATACCTCAGAACATCTACCTTTTGTACTTATTCATTTATAAATGATACACATAAAACTAAAAAATTATCTGTGTAACTCCATGACCGTAATAGAAAAATTGTAAAAATATGTAAATTTTCAATAAAAGAATAAAATTTCTGATTAATATTATAATGACTGCAAAGAATTTTAAGTGTTAAATTTTTAATTAGCACAGGAAAGAAATTACCAAACATAAAATAAATTTTAACTTTATTTAAAAACAGAAATAGATTATGGTATAAATTGTTTTACAAAATAATATGTAACAAAATTAATCAATTTAAAAAGTCCAATAACAATAAGTCCAAATCCAAATTACTGAATGATCTTTTGGAATTTCTCTGGTTAAAAATTCAAAGATCAAACTATGAAAGAAGAAAGGTGTGAAATCGCAGTCTAATTGGACATTTGCAGCAGCTCACGCTAGGTGGCTACTGATCTTATTAGTGGCTGCTTCTGACTGACTTAATTGCTGCCAGACCTCCGTGAAGCTCTGCAAGATATATGGGCTCGCGATAAAATACAAAGAATTCCTTCAAACTGCCTGCCATAAATATATAGTTGATCTTCAAATCTCACTTAGCTATAATGTATCATAAGATTTGATCAAACATTATATAAATATTGAAAATATAGGTGCAATACAGTGTTGAGGTAATTTATTAAAAATGAATTCTTATCAATAATCAATGAAATATTTTATAAATATTTAAACAATTTCTCATTGATATTGTGTAACAAAATTAATTCACTCAGAAACTGAAGGTTTATAAAAAAAAAGTTTACAGAATTGTAGTTCATTTTCCAAATTGAGTATTACCAATTTTATACCCATTACACATGCTGCGGACCTTAGCCCAATATAAACGTCCTGTTACATTGCATAGTGAGAAATCTTGCAATTCCACATAATTACTGAAATTATGGAAGTTGAAGTGACAAAGCTTACCCTGGGACGTCACCAACGTTTATTTAATATTCATTGATAAGACTTAATTGCCTGAAACATTATATTTACCTCAGCTAATTAATCATGACTTATAATTAACAATAACAATTTGGGATTATTGAAGTTCAGAGCGTCATATATTGTTAATTAAATATTACAAATTTAATCATTGCATTTTAATTCAAAATTAAATTGATTTAATTAAGTTTTGGGGAATTTTAATTAGAAAATAAAATCTTATTATTGAAATAATAAGCCGTATACAGGACGCTTGCGTGGTCTCATTTATATTTAAATGTTTTCAGTAATATGGAATTTTAATAACGCCTCCATATCATTTTCACATGAGAATGGACTGTCCTCGACTGTTTCACGGTGCAATTGTTTTGAGTACAATTAAATTATTATATAATTTCAGAGTAATGTATTTCATGACGAAACAACGAAGCCAAGAGATAAAATGTAAAAAAAGTACAATCAAAATATTTTACATGATAATAAATTTTAAAGTATATTGTTTTAATACTGCAAATAATTTGTCATATCCTTTGACCTTGCATGCAGCTTTTGCGTGGTAAAGATGTACTTTAACAAACAATTTATACAACATTATTGTCTGAAAAACGTATAGCTTTATTGTATAATTTTGTACACTTCAGGATATCCAGAACGTCAACACTACTTACAATAAAACAGACACCTAAAAAGCTAATAAATGTGATCTGTAAATATTTTTGGTGCTCTCATCCCTTCTTTTCATTGCAAATCTGTATCTATTTACGTCGTGCAACTGTAGCGTTAGTACATAAGTCAGAGATAACATTACGACTGAGTCGAAGTGCACATGAAATAAAATTCACATAATTCAATGTCTTCAAAATAATTAACATTCAGAATACACGTTCATATAAAAGTATAATAAAGAAGTTTTTTGTCGCAATATTTCCAACGTTTAGGATTCATCTCAGCACGATGAACAAAGGGTGGTTCGGAGTGTGACACATTTACTTGTTGTTGTAACTTGATGTGTGACCTTGAACTTAACGTAGGTCATGATATCGATTGAATACAAATTAATAACTATTGCTTTCAGGATCGAGATCAAAAGAATAATGGATGACATGGGTTTTTACTTTCCTGGCTGATTTATGTGTCTCTGTGTATTCATAGAATTGTTTTTTTATGTTATTAATAATTTTGTGTTATAAAGTGAATGAGGAAGCGAAGACGAATATTTTTAGTAGTTTTATATGGGGAAATAAAATTATGTATAAATTAGACAGTACTTCACAATAATAAAATGTTGAAAACTTTTTTATTGTTAGTGGATCCTCAAAATTCTTGAAATTTTTATTGAATAATAATTGTTCAAGACAATAAAACCAATTCAAAATTTTAAGATAATATTTTCAATAATGAAATAATTTTGAATAAAAGCGTTTAAAGTAGACGTTGAAAATCAATTGAAAAGAAACTAGACTTGCATGATGCATAATAAAAATTGATCGTGCTAGAGAGGGTTGCATCGTATGACATGTATACTGCATGTGTCCGTCAATAATTAAGCTTGTTTTTGTCGGCGTTTTAACGTCCTTAGTCGTTGCATGCGAAAAAATTTGTAACGAAGAACTTGTAGCGTGAAGTGCAAGGACAAAAGACGTTAAAACATCCACAAAAACCAGCAGACGAACACATCATACGATGCAACCTTCTCTAACATGATCATTTTTTTCGAATTTGTAAATAAAAGTACAATTAAAATTCTCAATTGATTCTTTAATTTACGATATTTTTTAATTATAAGTACGTATCAATTTTACAGTCTCATAATTATAAGTAAATAAAGTATATTTTATAAATAAAATCTCCATTTTGTTACATAGTATGATGAAGATGAGGGGGGTCTCGCGAATATGATGCTTTGAATTCTATTAACTGATTTCAATCAACCTCATCAAGTAACAATTTTAATGCATTTAATTACTTCATGACAAGATTATAATGCATTTCTGCTTAGTTATTAACCATCAATGATTCACACTTTCTTTGTTTCCTTTGTGTTATCTCATTATCATATTAAATTTCCTGTATCATTAATTATATGAAAATTAATTAAAATATTGAATTTATCATGACGTTGCAATTTATTAATTAATTCTCATATTTATAATTATTTTACCATTCTATTTTTTTACATATTATATTTATACAATAAAAGCTATTTATGCAAAACATTTTATTTTTTTATTATTTAAGTAAGGATATCATGCATGCAAAAAGGTCATATTATATTACTGCTTGGTGAAAACTTGTTACTTAATAGAAAGCATTCTAGTGTAACAATTTATGATGATTAAAAGGCTAATGTAATTTATCACACTATATGAAGACTATACAGTCCTGTTTGCTTGCATGCTTGTTATTAGATTGCCGTCTTTTGATGCAGCAGAGGAGCAAGAGCGCGTGCGAGAAACCTTCTAAAGCTTTATGGCATATTCGTGTATTCTGATGAGGATTCATCGCTTCTCATCTTGAGTAATAAATCTCTATCAAGTACACTTCAGGAAGTTTGGAATGTTATCCCTGTTATTTTGTCACGTAGTGTTTGGAGGTGTAGTGAACTAAAGCTCAGAGTATGGCTAGACAAGGTAATATTATCTGATCAATGTGCATGTATGTATTTCATTTGTTTATTAAATGAAATAGTAGCTTTAGAAGTATAACGTTGCGAATGATCGGAGCTGTACAAAAAAAATGATGGAAAACAATTTATTGTAATAACGTGTTCTTGAAAAGATTTAAAGTGAGTATTCAATAGATTACGTCCACACATCTATGTAATTTAAAAAATATATCCAAGGTTTATTATCGGTAAGCTATGCTATGGCTGAAAATTCCACATTATTTTCAAACCAAAAGAATATGCGTGTTTACAAGAAAACACATGCATTATAATAATGCATGTGCATTATAGTAGCCAATCAATTCTCTCTCTGTATGAGTTATAAGTTGTTATAACTAAATACGCCGCGGCTTGTCCATAAATTTACAAGCGTATGTAAAAAACTATATATGCAGCAGTTATTAACTATGATTTTTTAAAGACTAAGACATTCATAGACAGGTAATAAAGTGATCTGTAATGCAATTTAGTTGTAATAAAAATCATAAATTTTAATACATAATTTTAAATACCGTGTCTAAAAGTTTGTTGTGTGTGTACTGCAATACTTTCTGTCCGATCTCTTCTGCTCATTTTTTTTTACCATGACTCTGTACAGCAACACACACATAAGAAATTTTATAATTAAAATTATAATTGCATCTTTGCGTATAATAAATGTGACTTATGTTTATGGTAAACACTTAACTGGTAAATAAAATTAAAAGAAATGCACTGTGAAAACACGTACAGAAATATTTACAAGCCAGTCATGCTTGTTTATCAGTCACCACCATCAAAACAAGTGCTAAATGTTTATAAGTTCGATTTATGATTACAGCCAGTGTGATAGCATCTATTTAGTCCAACAAATGCGTGGACAAGATGTAGTATGTAGACGTTGATGTGGAGTGTCACTGGAGCGTGCAGATGATGGGGAGATACCACCTACCTGCAATTAAAGGAACCTTACCTGTTCTGCGGCTTCAGAAGATATATCTACTGTCAATATATAGGCTTCTTCTGTTGAATGTATTTGTGATTAAAACATGCAGGATATATCTCCAAATACTACGGTTACATGACATACAGATTCATTGCCATAAGAATAACATTAGGCGTTGTCAACTTATCGGCAATAGACACACTCAAGTAAATTTAGTGATAGAGAGTTCATGTAAATAGTTTTAGTTTTTTAATATTAGATTAAATGTCAATGAATAACATAAGACCTTGTATTTAAATCTTAAAGACTGTAATACTCCATCAGATGACGGTATTTGAAATTATCAATGTTAACTTGAAAATGTGTTGCTTCGGTATTTGCATAATATAAATTCAATTATAAGTTCATAAGAAAATATTTTCGGTCAGGAATTCAACCAAAGATCTCCGGATGTCACGTCTAAGAAATGATAAAAGAGACCTTGTATTATTAAACTTTTAAAATTTCCCATGTATTTATAATAAAGTTGCTTTCTTGTATTGTTTTTCCAAGAACTTTTGACACGGACATATTCCTTTTATGCAAAAAAAAACCTTATTTTGCAAGATTTCCGCATAATTTTCTGATGTACTCTGTTATTTATTAGTTATTAGAATCATTAATTAATGTCTTAATCTATATACTTACTGAGACTGAAACTACAAACAACAACAGTGCAAAACAAGTCAAAGAAAGGTTGTATTTCTATATTTGTATTAATTCCATGAAATTATGTAGAAATTAAAATATCCCTGTATTATTATTACATATTATTAATAAATTGATGCAAGTCCCATATAATCTATTAATTATTATTATTTCAAGTTATAACATAATATTAACAAACATAAAAATTATATTTGTCTCCTTGGAAGTGTAAATTTTTACACTGTTTTGCAATTAACCACATTAATTATACTTGTTTATGTATAAATTATCTCAACCGTAAACCTATCAATAAAGTTGTAATATGATATTTTTATATTTGCCTGGAGGATATTATAATCTGGATTACTTAGATTACAAGTGCAATCCGTCACCAGTGATGCGTTCACATGCATGTATCTTCTCGTGATTGTTGCATTATCTTGTGTTGTAAGCCGCGTTAGCAAGACCATTCTTTACTGCTAGATGGATGATGGTCATGTCAAATTAAGACGTGCAACTAACAAGGAAGGCAGATACAATAGCGTTTAGATATTTACTTGGTACTGATAATGAAAATTATGACTCCACCATGCATGACATTACCGATTGACTCGATGGTAAAGTACCAAATGGAGGAAGTGACTTCAATTATACACGTTCCTCGACCATGTGGGAAAGGGGCGTACGGGATTGGACCGTGTAGATATTTTTATTTAAATGTAAGGTTGAAGCAAGGAAAGTAAGCCACAAGGCATCCGAATTAAATTAGGCAACAAAAATCTCACTCGTTGAAGCATTACAAAACTTTAGTCTCTTGGTGGTGTCCAATCTACTATTTATAATTTATAGACTTTATTATTATGTTAAATATGCTCGTACTTATATTTACCCAAATCAATAAGTATCAAACTTTTATTTAATAAAAATAAAATAATTTAAAAATAATTTCAAATTAATGCCTTTTTTGGTTCTTTTAATTTTTTATGTATATTTTTTATACCAAAAATGTAATAGAAGTTTTGAGAATCTCAACGTTTGGGTGGTTACAATTTACGACAAGTATAACATTCAATATTGTCTTTGTGTATAATAAAATATAATAGCGTTGTTTATTCCGATTTATAATACAAAAAATAACTTATTTATGTAAATATTATAATTTCCAATAAACAAATGCTTACAATTCACACACTCCATTACAATATGAATGTTCATAACCGTACATATATTATGAAACATTGTATAAATTACTTTTCCTTATTGCAAGTGTCATGCATGCATGCAAATGCTGTAATATTGATGCGAATGTTACGAGTAATTGCTCGCAGACAGCGATCACACCAACCTGCATATAGTGACACTGTATGAGTCTGTATGTAACATGAGATTAATTGGATTCTTAGTTAAATTAATGTGTAATAAAAATTTTGCAAGTGGAATTCTATCTAGCGTGAAATAAATTTCAATGTTAAATACTAAGGTATTTCCTTGATTAAAGCACAGATTATTATGACAAAAAGGTGTAATAAAAAAGCTGTAAATGCAATGATGATTCAGCTTATTTAGAATCCGCATTGCAGGCATCAAATTTCCTCTCGGTTTGCATTCTATTCTAGTGAATCCTCCTCAGTACAGGGTTAGATTGTTGAAGGAAAAATTGTAACAAATGAAGGTTACACTATGCTTATTAGAAAAACACTATTACAAATAATGCAGGCACTATAAATCAAAGTAATAACTAGCGATACACACTTACTATTTTCCAAGGTGGTTATTTTATTTTTATACAAAAATGTGACTAATGTGCATTCTGAAGAATATACCGTAGCCGTAGAGGGTACATATTTTTTAAACTCTCATTTTATCCTCAAATATAAGTTAAATAATATAGCATATTATGTTATATGTATCATTACATTGTGTTCAGATTATTTATTAATACTGTGATTCTGAGGTTGGAGAAAAATATTAGAATGCTGTACTATATGGAGGATCGACCCCAATTTTTTTTTATTGCAGAAATGGATAGAGGGTGCAAAAATATGCTACTCTGAATTTTTTCAGATTTTTTTGAGACCGGGAAGTATTTTTAAAAAATTATTGAAAGCCCGTTTTATGACGTCACCGGCGTTAATGTCATATCCTTGAGGCGCCTCGTGACGTCATCAAAATGGACTTTCAATAAATTTTTAAAAATACTTCTCGGTCTCAGAAAAATCTGAAAAAATTCAGAGTAGCATATTTTTGCACCCTCTATGCATTTCTGCAATAAAAAATTTTTTGGTCGGTACTCCATTATATGTAAGCATTTACATAAAACAGCCAGCGCAACAAGTATCAACAATATTAAATTTGTTTATTTATTATTTGTTAATTTCACCAACTTACTTTCAATTCTCATTGCACTTACTGACATTTAAACATGAATTATTTACTTAAAAATAAAAATGCTGTTTTTAAAAAAAACATGAGTTGAATGTGTGAGAAAAATTTATTAAAAAACAAACAAAAACATTGTAATAATATAACTTGCAAATTATTATATACAATGACAAGATTATGACAAAATATTCCTATTATTTAAAAAGAAAATGACTCATAATAAATTTCTTGGTAACACGGTGTTAGTTCTTATATGGTAATTCCTTTGATGAATAATAATTATATTCAATGTTAGGTAATTCTCTTGGCTAGAGCATAACATTATGACCCGGATCCACCCTAGCGGAGGTGACATTGATGCCGTGAACTTGGGCGGGAGAATTCAAATTAATTCCTGAGACAAAGATGCAGCAGAAACAATGACAGAAGCACCGGGTCCCCCGCCACGCCGGCCTTGATGACGCTGACATGCACTTGATTGGCGGACGCTTTGAGGCACCGTGACGACTTGCATCAGTTGTAAGATCCGCGTCTCACGTGACGCTCATGAATCTGCTCGGTCAGGACGTTCATTAATCGTGCAATGTTATAATGCAACTGATGCTCTCATAGCTTGACTCTGGAAATGGAGTTCAAGAAATGTAGCCATTAATAAGGTGTAATATCATTTGAAATCCAGTACAAAAATAAACGTAATACAAATTAGTACTGCGTTTTGAGTAATTAAAAAAAAAACTGTATCTTCAACAGATTTTTTCATGTAATTATTATATAATATTACAGATGATAATCTCTATAGAAAAACGAAAAATATATTTTATATTTTCTGATGAAACTAAATAAAATATCCATCATTCAAAAAGGAAGTATCAAAATAAATCGTGAATTAATTACATAACTTGCAATAGCAGAGGCTAATATTGTTTTAATAATTAATGGCGTTATTTGAAAATACTTAATATATATTTTTTCTTTTATTTTTTAAGATTTTTCTCACCCAAAATGTCTGATCTTGTAGTAAAATTTATTCAAAATCTTAATACAAATCTTCAAAATTTGTTTATTCAAATTGTGTCTAATATGTTAGTAAGGTTATTTAATTGCCATGCTCTACTATTCCAGATAAAGGAGGTGAGACTTAATTATAATTTACTGCAGGTATAGTATTAAAAAATACATTATTTTGATTTTAACTGATTTACAATGTCAATTTATTTCCAATGACAACATTTTAATGGTTTCCCTTCTCAATTTAGTGATATAATTTTATTCAAATAAACAAATTTTTTAGTATTATGACGTCAAATATTTTTTGACACGTAAATATATACTTAGCATAAATATGCAATTGAAATATATCATAATAGATGTATAAACATCACAATAGTTTAAACATATTATGCGAAATGCGTAGGAGTTATATAACATGTTAGTGCTCGTAAAAATACCAATGAAGATAACCTCTACGATAGATAATTTCACGGTAAAGGAAAATGTTTCATCAAATCCTTAAACGTGAAAATATTTCTGGTAACATTAACAAGGTCTATGCTTAGTCTCACTCATTGACATCATTGGGAGTATATTTTCATGACTGTTACTTTGAGGGTAATTAGAAGTGTGGAGTTCCAATTTGATTGGTGCACGGTATAGTGCACGCGAGATTCCGAGAGGTAACCTTGCAACTGCTGGCCTAGTTGATGGAAGTCACACCGCGCGACGACGAACAATATTGCCAGTGTGAAAGTAGATGACATAATGTCACGTGATTTCTTCCTTATGGAGAATTTTTATCACTTCCATTAAAATCAATGACATTTATTATAATTCAAAGTAGCGGTTCGGTCAATCAATGTCGGCATGTTGAAAAATGGTTGAATATTAATTGAATTGTTTTTGAAGGGGAAAAAATATGTTATCCGGAAGAGTTTATAAAATAATAATAATAACTTTATTTATTATGCTAAACTTTGGATATTATTGCTAGCAACTATGTTTTAAATTTGTGTCTTTTGAAACACTTTAATGCATGGTTCATATAAACCTGCAATATTTCTTTATAAAAAAAACAGCAATTCATTTGCAATTATAGTTATATTTATTTGTTTCAATATTATTTTGAAATACAATTAATGTGCAATTTATCAATAAGCTATCTAAATTGCAAGTTAAAAACTATACACTTCAAACAAAGTGTTAAAATTTACAAGAAAAGACACACCAGAGATAAAAATGACACTCAATAACTGTCTTGAGGTTTCAAGTTAGCATGTACACCTTCGGACAACTTAAACGTTAACAATGCTTTATCATGTGGGTGTTATTATGTTTATGAAATAAAGCTGCGGAAGACTTATTCTTGTCTAAGCATGTCTATTGAGTATTTTCTAACAGAACCGTAAATTTAAATGATCTTTTCCTCCATGCATGAAAACTGCAACTCCAACAAATTAAGCAGATACAACGTTCTGAGTGTCTCGAACTGTAGCATTATTTAACGTTCCAGCATTAATTGTTACCCAGGTAAAAAAAATCAACTAAATTACGGCCTTAATAATTTCTCCTTCAGCTTGGCGTCCAAGATTAATGCGATTAATAACCCGACCTGGCTAAGTAATCACGATGTAATGTGCAGACTTTTTTGCCCGGTAATATCTTAATAATCTTAAATTGTCTGCCATGTGTTTATATTCCATTGTAACTAAAATTTACTGACATTTTACATGATGGATGATTTTCTCTATAGTAAAATATGTAAATGGTTAAATTGTTTTTGTATATATAAGTACTAAAGTACTGCAAGATAAAAAAAAAATAGAAATTAAAATATGATCTGATTAAAATGAACTTGAAATAAAAAACTCGTTTGTACAAAAAGCAAATTTACAATGCAAAATAAAGTATGCACTTAATATAAATCTAAATGCACTTACAAGTTTTAATTGTGTCAAGATTACGCTTATAGATGCATAATATTTGAATTGCCAATAAAAGTCAAAAGTACTGAAAAACTGTCTACTTTTGCTATCATACGAAAACAAGCTTGCCTCTCTTTTTATATTAATTATTTCTTAACACTGCAAATATATACTGTATAATTTTACTCTCCTCAAAACATAATACATATAAAAGGGGATTCACAAAGCCTTAAGGCCACATTTAAGGCTCAATAATTGAAGACCAGAAATTTTGGATCTAAAAAACACATCTAAAATCAAGCTTTAAATTATCGAGCCTTAAATGCGGCCTTAAGATTTGTGAATGCCTTTTATAGTGCCTTTTTATGAAATACCAATAAAAATTTAAATTTTGAAAAACCTGTAAAATTTAAGCGATTTCTTCCATCATTATTTTCTAAATAGGTACTTCTTACGCGCGATGTCGAATTTGAGGCGAGTCTTTGCTAAATTATGCGCCCCTGACTAAGCGTGATCGATGACCGGACTACAGTGTAATCTAACAACAATGGTGAGAGAGATGTCGCGAGATAGTCGAGAGGAAGAAGACAGTGGGATTTCTTGGCTGTCAACGGAAACAATTAAAACAACACTTTGTTGGTACCTATCTCGTCGTATATCTAACTTGTATTTTGATGTATAAAAATACAATACAGGATTTATATTATTATACATCTCCCTGTTCATTGTTTATGTAGATTGAATTATTTGTTTACGTTTTTTATTGTTTTATTGTAACATGATATCTTATTTTATAATATCTGTTCTTATCTTTATGTAAAATTTATAGATGTGAATTGACGTGTGAGAAGTTTGCACTTAAAAATAGTTTTAATTTATTATTATTCACTCTGTTTTAATTTAATTATTTTATAATTGAAATGTTGATTTATATCTTTTAGTGACGATAAAACAAAATTAAATTTTTACTACTGAACTGTTCCTTGTTAGTATTTTGAAAATTATAATTTATTATTCAAGTTGATGTTCGTTCTAATTTATTCAGTGTGATGACAGATTAAGCCCAAAATTAATGAATGAATGGTGTCTAGGATTCTTTCAACTCATTCATGCAGCCTAAAATGAACATGACAAATTGATATTTCCTATGACCTCATCAAGCGATCTTGATAATGTAAAATTTGCAGACAGGAAATACTGAGGGACACTATAACCAAAGATCGTAAGGACCAGATAGTAAAATCAATAAAAAAATTTATGTGTTTTAAATGTGTATTTTGCATCGATTTGTAAATGCATAGAATAAAGAATCTGGCATATTTACTACACACAAATATATATAGTGAGAAAATAAAGTTGAACTTAAAGATATTGAATAAAAGCTTATTATATTTTTCATTTTCAAGCTACACTTTTTTTCCTTTTTTTTTTTTTTTTTTTGTGCTTTGAAATTAAATTTATACGAAGTCATGTAAAATTTACCGTGCACTTAAGTGTATAAAATGCAATTTCAGAAATTGATATTATTTAAATTAAAATAAAGCAGGAAAAGGTAAAAGAAATTTTAATTTTAACAAGATAGTCTATTTGCAAATAACGTTTAAAAATGATAATTAAAATTTGCATAGCGAAGTTATGCCCTATGCACCTATGATGCATTGACACAATGACACTCACTAATGACACTAATATGACCTATGTATATAAACTATGCTTATATAATCACTGTATAATGCAGCAGTAATGTAAATTAGATAATAAACTGCAACCTTGCAGAAAATTGCATGCAAGCTCGACTGAAATCCCACATTTATAATGTTGAACACACGATGCATTGTCAACCATTTCTTCTGACAAATCGACGTATATAGACGTAACAGCTGATTTTATTGTTTTAAAGTTTAATTAAATTTTATTTCCCTTTTATTCCTTTCGAAGATCGTAAAAACAAAGTAATTGTTAGTAAACGTTTGTTACCAGTACCACATAAATTTCTATTAGAAAAATTATCGTTCTTAAATCGCTGCTAATCACAATTTACGTTACTGTTTTTTCTATTATTATTTTCCCATCTTAATTTAGAAGAAAACTAGTAAAAATTACCACAATGACCTTACTAAAATTACATATCGAAAAAACAAAATGAAAACATTAAATATAATTCAATGTCTTGATCTAGCCACAACATTAATATTATATTCGAATGAAGAGACTAAAAGAAGTATCAATTTTACCAATATTGACCACATAATATCAAGTTTTAAGGCTCATAATCGTATGATTTAACACTAAGATGTGAGGTGTGACGGCCCACGGTGGTTGGGAGGCCGAGGGCGCGGGGCGTGGCCGACCTTGATGGACTGGGGCAGACTCCTTGAACCTCGAGCGCCTGAGAGGCAGACGCCACCCAGTCGCATCACCGTCTCATCACCGTGAGCATTCCGATGACGTAACACCTGTTTCTCGGATTATATTTGCTAAATATAGAAATTAATCAAAGCTATACACAACAACAGTAAATAAAAAGTCTTTGACTAATGTAAGATTCTTATCGAAAGAAATTAAATTAATTATTGTTTTTTTTATGACAAGGAATGTACTGTAACAGTATATTGTACATTACCTTCACAAAATAAGGTCACTGTACGCTTTGCTTTTTTGTTTTTGTTGTGTTGAATTTTATTGATTTCAATACATTTGTTTTTTTAAAAACCTTCAAACATGAGAAATTTGATTTGATCAACTTTTCATTAATGAAGGGACATTTTTGTTTATATTTTGCACCGGCAACATATAATTATTAATTTGATCTTTGCTGGACAATAACTGTATGTTTTGAAATAATAATAATAAAATCCTAGCTCTATTTCTATTTTTATATCATGATGCAAGCATTGATGTCTCCAAATAGTAAAAAAAAAAACACACTTTATATTAGCATTAATATTTTTACTTCCTTTTTGTACATCCAAAATACAATGAATTATAATATTATTGTAAACATCATGCCAACCATACAATAATTATATTAAAGTGCTTTTTAAAAGGTTTTTACTTTTATCAATTTATAAGAAGAGCTGAAAATTGCTTGATATCAAGAAAATAGCTTGATAAGTGCGCGCACCAGCCGGCAATTTTTTATTTGTAGTCTGTGAAACGTGCAGTAAGGTCAACAGATTCAAACTTTCAGTGTCGAATTTTATTGGCACCTTAATCATCTTCGCATTTCCTGTAGGTATAAATTAAATAGCTTGCATTGTTTTGTCTTTTATTATCACCTTGCGGCGGTGAATAGCAATATCGCATGCGGGTATATTACTTCGGCAAAGATACTATCCAAACAAACCCACCAATATATAAGTTAATAGTGTTCTGTTGTATAGATTTCTCATTATATATATACATATTATACATACATACATACATACATACATATATATATATATATATATATATATATATATATATATATATATATATATATATATATATATATATATATATAATATTGGGTGTTATATATTATAATTAATATATAATATTTTATTATAGGTCTAAAATATAAATCTGCATAATGTAGTGAATCAAGAAATTATATGTGAATTATATTTATGTGAAAGTGATTTTGAAACATTTTTTTTTCTCTTATATAAAAAAATATCGTGAAAATTTAAAAAAAAAAGTTAATAATGAACATAATCATGTTATTAGTGTATTTTTATTCATGAATATTTTATATACCTGTGTATGTTATTTTTAAACATCTATGTACTATGTATGTTTTTTTTAAGTGCTATGTTAATTAGAATTAAGTATCTGTTATGTATAATATATGTAACAACTCTGACGTGATCTATGCTGTAAAGCCAACGATCGAAATAAAAATTTGAATTTTAATTTGAATTTGAATAATTATACTAATAATTATTATTGCATAATTATTGAACTGTATTTTATATAATTTAAAACCTAAAGGTGCTTTCACATATTCGAAAATCGCTACGGAGTTCCGTAGCAATGCCGTAGGCCTTTCACATATTCTTGTTCGTCTGCGGCAGCTGCGGCGGAAAATCATGTGAATGCCGCAGCAAAATCAAACTCATCTTGATTTTGCTACGGAGTTCCGTAGAACGTTCCGCAGAAGATCGCGAGGTGCTACGGAGCGCCGCAGCAAAATCAAGACATTTGCTACGGAGTAGCTACGGAGCGTTTCCGTATAAGCGATTTTCGAATATGTGAAAGCACCTAAGCTAAGCAAATAGAAGCTGAAGTGATGATGACTAACATGAAAATAGAATTTTTAATGTCTGCATTGATAAAAGTGTTGTCAATATATTAATAGTTGACATACTCAAGCTGAAGGAGCATAATATACATTGCATACAATAAAGAAAAACTTATATTTCTGTACACTTAATTATGAGTTTCACTAAAGTTGGTAATTAAATTATTTTTAACGAGTCCTACCAATCCTACAAGATTCAAAAATTAGTGTTCTGAACTATTCTTACTTATATTTTATTTAAAAAATACAATATCATGTTATGGTAAGTATTGAACAAAATTTTAATAATAAAACATTCCAGCTTTAATTTTTTTAAATCTACTGTACGGGAAAAAATATATAAATACACAAAGAGCATAATTTTGCTAATTAAAATTAATATTAAAATTAATTACGTAGTTTCTTAAGTAATTGCAATTAAATTTGAACTTGATATACACTTTAACAATACTTGCCTTAGTCAATTTCTTGAACTTTTATTGACTTTTCTGATATGTTTTCAAATTTACTAGAAGCGTTTGCTAACTGAAATAATATTTGTTCATAATTTTTTAAATTAATTATCAACAATACTTGAAAATAAATAATCATTAGGAATAACGGCTGCGATTTAAACAGGTACACCAATAAACTAAATTTAAAAGTATAAAAGTAAACAGCATGTAATTTAATTTAAATATTCTATTTACTATAAAAAAATAAGTGGCAGAAACGTCAGCATTTATTAAAGAGCTGCTGATTTTTTTTTATGATCAATAAACAACCATTTCTCAGTATCCCCAACACACAGTAGTCTAAATTAGGTTACAAGTTTCAGTTGAAACACAAGTATATGTGTTTTGAGGTATGTAATATTACACCTCATTATTATTCCCTTAATTTATCCACATCCTTTAAAAATGTGCATACTGATAGTGCATTAAACCAATATAATATCAAAGCAAGGTCAAATAATATTGTGAAACGTAAATTTAAAATTCATTATTCATACAGAACATATATATTGACAGCACTTTTTTTTCAAGTACAGGTTTTATGTATAAGTCAAATAATAATAAAAAGTTGCTTAAATATTTTTTATTGTGTTTTTAAAGAGATAAAAGGTACTCTTCCGCGATTGATGTCGTGCATTACTGTCGCACAAAAGATTCTTTATTTACTTTGGCTCAAGTTCAAAGTAATAGAGACCGGATTTTTATGTTTTTATTCATCGTATTCGTAATTTTATATTATTTTTTCTTGTGTCCAATAACGTGAGTTTTTTTTAAGTCTGTAAATTTTAAAAAAAAAAATCAAATTAAAATAAAAGAAATTTATATTAAAATCACATGAATATACTAAGTAAAAGCTTGCTAAAAAAAAGATAAATATATAATTATTAAAAATCACACTCTTTATTTTAAAAAAAAAATGCAGTATTATATACACTGACGACACACCGGACACACGCAAGCGCCTAATATAGGCGCTTGCGTGTGACGTCAGTGTGACCTTGGATCGGGAGTTTCAACAATT
The DNA here is from genome assembly GCA_949825025.1 of Siphlonurus alternatus. Lineage (NCBI taxonomy): Eukaryota > Metazoa > Arthropoda > Insecta > Ephemeroptera > Siphlonuridae > Siphlonurus > Siphlonurus alternatus. Next base: position 8,244,461 of record OX463781.1, on the reverse strand, counting down.
GTCCGCCAGTCGTCGATGGTGGCCTGGTGGAGCTCCGCAATGTATAAGTATAGGAGAAAATATTTAAAAAAATATTTGCAAATATATAAAGAAAAGATTCTGAATTCTGAGGTGAGCAGAAGTTTGTAAATTTTATTTCAAACATTTTGTTCACCTCACATTTTTTATTTTCATTTTAAATAATTCATCTAAGCAATTTATAATGTATTTTTTTAATCTTTTGCCTGCATGCAGAGTTCTCTACCACTCCACCGGCATGGCAGGCTGCGCGCGCAAGTTTTCACTCAGCCCCTGTAAAGTAGACTGATTGCGTTGCTCATGCAACCGCCTTATATACATATAGTGAATATAAATTTATGTTTACATATTTTTAAAGATATAATTATACACAAAGAGGATGGAAAATTCCTTAATTTAAAAAACATTTTAGTTGTTAACAAAAGCAAAAGAAAATTTATGATGAATACTCTCGTGAGTAAATGGATGATGAATTGTTTCACCAAGCAAGCCGGTCTCTAAATGTTACTACAAAGAATTCACGAGGCATGTAACATCATTGCAGTGGCTGCAGCAGCACTCGTTGTAAACCCTTTGGAGCGTGAAATTTCACTGCCGCCGTAATTTTTACACATGCAGTATCTGACATAACGACGATGCAACCACGCGGTAATCACAGCATGTAAAGTGTAACAAAACTCAATCGCCTTGCAACTGAAGGCTGCTATATAATCTTGTACTCCACGCATTATGTGTTATAGTCACAATCTTGTAGTATATCATAAACAAGGTATATGATATAAAGGTACATTTCATTGGAATTATAACGTATATATGAGTTAAGGTAATATATATTGATTATTCGATAAAATATAGTGAAATACATTATACAAAAAAAAATGGAGAAACATTATAAATATAGGAATGTACATTTATAATAAAAATATATTATTGCACATCAAGCAAGTAATTGAAATATAGCAAGAAACAGTAGTAAATAAAGAAATAATATATAAAAATCAATGCAATAAAAATCAACATCATATAAGATTTATCATAATACAGAACTTAATATACATTCCGTAATTAATTAAAAGAAAATTTAATTAAATTTATTTCATCGAGATTCTGGAAAATTATTAAAACTCTTAATATTAAAATTTCATTACTGCATGTCTATAGCTAGTACAGTTGTACCAATTTCATTTTTGTACTGCGGCTAACTTTAAAATATGCTCAAATCGATGCATTTATAAAATCTATTTTTCCATATATTTTCTTTTTTACCACATCAGCTTTTCTCTTGCCCAAAATTGTACTATAATAATTTTGTATTTCACATGTCTTTGGTGTAAACGAGAAGAAGAGAAACTGCTGGTGTTCCTCACTAAATTAATGGAACAGTTTTTTAAAAGCTAGAATCAGTAAAAAAAAAAATAGTAACTATTTATTTCAACCTTCTCACGCCGTTAAAACATAAGTTGCTACTTTTGCCATAGATTCTATCATTATTTTTATTTCAAGTCGTGAAAAACAAAATTTAGTCTGAACCTTTTTTTTTGTCAACATTACGCAACACACACGTCCATTGTACCTGGCTAAATATTGCATCTTGGTTCATCAGACGGTATTGTATCCTTGCATCACTTATTGAAAACCGTCACTGAGGATGTCATAATTGCTCGATCGAACCATCACTCAAACTAGAATTGAATTATCAGTACCATGTTTAATGTAACGTTTACTATATTGACAAACCAGTATGAAACATACAACTTTTTGTACTTATAATATTTCATGATGTCTTTAATATATTCCAATATACATACAAGTTTTCATTGTAAAAATAATATCCTTTTCAATCATTACTAAGAATTTTAATCCATATGACAACATGTCATTTATATCTATCATCGTTATATACTAGTTTTTTTTTTAAATAATGGAATAATTATTTTTAATTAAATTACTCATATATATTTTTTTTTGTAAAATATAAAAGAGAGCTTGTTTTTGTTTACAATTTTTTGCTCCAGCTGAAGAATATTGTAAAGATATTCTGTTTGCAATTTAAAAAAAGTATATAATTAATAATAGGTTATAAAATTATTCATTGCTACCAATAAAAACAAAATTAAATCGGTAAAATGGAATCTCAAAGAAGATATGCAAATTACACTCATAAATTAATAATTGTTTTAATGTCAAACTTCACAGCCTTTTTTTTTCTTCTTTATCATTCTCGTTCATCCTGTTAGTAGTGTTAGTTAAAATTTCATTTTATATTTTGTGTGTCTGTTTTTAGTTTAAAATTTAATATTACACATTTTTATATACGTAGACAAAATCTAGTACAAAATAAAAACTATTCCATAATAAAAAAGGCCAATTTTTATTTGCAATGACATGTGTTGTAACAAACCTAGTACTGTACAGACTTAGGCATAAGAAATGTAGCAAAAGAAATAATACCAATACTAATAACTACAGTCTGCTCTTCTTGACAAAATGTATACATAAATAGTTACTAAAAAACTAATCTGCGTTGAAATTTAGAACGAATTGAACTTTAAGCATTATAAAATATCCAAAATTGTGTCAATTTTTTGTACTTTTATTTGATTTATTTTGCAAGTGAGTATACATAAAAATTGATAGTGAATGCATGCTGGTTTGGAGGTCTTAAATCCACAGCAGGCCTATTGTTGGATAACCAGAACAGCGTTGTTTATGTAACAATGTGTCTCGTACCGCACACGTTGAGAAAATATAGGTTTTACTTCAAAACATTCAAATCTTAACATTTTGAGAACATTTTTTTTTCCGTACTCAGGGCTGCAACTTTTTAATTGTATGTCGAGACTTCAGGGTTTCACTTAAGGATTGCAAAAACACGTGTGATATATTGTAAAATAAAGTTGGTTCAATTAAATTAAAAATTTACACCACCAAGAGTTAGCTAATTATTTTTTTAATTCTAATTTGGTAATTTTTCCCTCATATCTATCTCTATGAAATAAAATGTTCTCTTTTCATTTTTTTTACGGTGTAGCCAACTGGTTTCCCTTTCAAGCATAATTATCAATTCAAAGTATTAAAAACTCTGCCGTACTTAACTTGATGCCATCCTAGCCAATAAACGGGTCACTCCACCACACCTTGCCATTTTATAGCACAGCCTCGTGGCTGCAAACCCTCATGTGTTTGTAAAATTATGCCTTGTCTATTTTTGTACACTCAAACTAGCAAGAATGACACGTTTTATTTTTAATACGATGATTTTCTGAAATCTCAGTTTAAAAAATCTGGAAACTTCAACGCAGGATTTTTTTTCTGGTTTGAAATTTACATGGACCAAATGATGATATCTGATATCTTAACCCCCATGTTTAAGTATATGCTTTCAATATAATTTATTATAAAATTACAATAATTATAACTAAATTTTTCAAATTTTACTGTGCCAAATTGGACTTCAACAAGAACTATTTACCAGTAAACACTTCGTGATTCGTATAAAGACCTCAATTCAAATACTAAAAATTAATATTGTAAACTAGTACTAGTAATAAATAATATAGAACGGTGTCCAGTTCTTTAATTTATTTTGATATCAAAATACAGAATGTGCATAATAGAATATATTTTTACCTCATAGCAAAATTTAAAAGTTAATATTAATATTTTAATAAATTTTAAACCATAAAAATTTAAATACTTTGCACCGTAAAAATACCAAGCATTTAACACTTACAAAAAAGTTTGAAATATATATTGCACCATTGAAAGGAATGAAGCCATACATCTTATGGCAGGACAATACGGGCCGGCCAGGTCAGCTGATCTGACATTGTCGCGGGGCATCGACTCGCTCCACCAAGGTGAAATTCCTGCCGGATGAGCACGTTTATCTCGCGAGAAAATAATGTTAATTACCGCGTCGTGGCATTGAGTGCCATATAAAAAGATTTTGAAAAGGAAAATAATGCGTTGATTGCGTATTCAAATCAAGTATTTATCTCAGGCTAAAGTTCAAATAACATAGAAGCCTTTTCATCAACAAAAAATTTCTAAGTATTTTATTTCTCACAATACACAGACGTATATTAAATAAATACAAATTTTCAATTTTAATTATTTAAAAAAATTGTTTCATTTTTTTTTTCTACAATTTTTCTTTTTGCTCACTGAAGTGCATCAAAAATGCATTAAAAATACTCACTTGTCTGTATGAAAATTTAATTCTACAAGCCAATTTAAATGCTTTTCAGTGTACAGCAAATTCTTGGCGATGTCACATTATATATTAAAAATACACGAAACAACACAAAAAAGTCTTAAAGAAGAAGAAAATCTTATAATATTTATATACTACTTTTTACTATAATATAAGTATGATAAGAATGTTAAAATGTAATTTAATATGACAGGTATAAGAAACACCAACGTGTATTATACTAAGAGGTTACATCATCGAAAAAAAACAAAAACAAAAGCACAACATTTAATATCTCTAATGACAGTAATGACCTTTAAAAAAACTTCTTTAGAAATAAAAATCACAAATAAATTTTTAAGTCGTAGTTAATCTAAAAATAGTTTTCCCTCTCATCAATATTTTTTTATATTTAAAAATTTTCATTTTATTATTTGAATTTTAAGATTATTGGTTTATTTTGATCTTGCACTCAGGTGGCTCAGGTGTTTGCATGGGCTGTGGTTCACCGCCGCCCCTCCCTCTTGAATGTAACTGCTAGAGCGAGTTGATGGCGACTGCCTTTGCCTCCTGCTTGCTCTTGTAACTCCAGTTCCAAGTCTCACTCCCGCCTGAGTAGGCGCGCGCAACGGTTGTGTATGCGGTTGGTCATATAAACCATACCGACATACTACAAAAAAAAATCATTAACATCATAATCGTGTGTTCTTGTGAAATATCGGGCAATAAGCCAATATAATTAGAAGGATGTTCTAGTTATAATATTCTTCTTTTTTTTTATTTCCCCTATTTCTCCCCCCACTTTACCATCATTGGTTTATCATCTCATATTATTATTACCTCATACTCCTACCCTATCTATAGGGCTGGAGGAGGTGGTAGTGAGTGACCAACTACAACCGATATACCAACCGTTTGCCGATCATTTCATAACGTAAGAAGATGCTACTCAGTTACTGCAAATATCTACGGATACATCTGTTCGTCCTTGCCCTTGTAAGTATACATTTTTTTGGTGCTAATATTTATTTGCAATTATATTGTATTTTATATTATTTGTCTTTTTTAAATTTTAGCTTGTCGAATTTTAACTGCATAAACTTATGGATTACTTGCATCTTTTATCTTTCTATGCGGGATTAAAAGATGCAATCGTGTCTCATTTAAACAAGTTAAAACTTAAGCTTTAGATCAAGATATGAGGTATTTTGTATGTTTACATTTATTCTTAGCACGTTCTAATAGTTTTCTCTATTAAATTAATAGAGAAAATAATAAATATTTCAATAATAAATATTTGTAAAGGTATTACAATTTTTTCAGTTACAAAATGTATAGTATACTGCACTTTCAATCAGTATAATAACTATAACATTTTGTTTCCTATATTATTCACTTTCTATTAGGTTATATAGGTGCTGTGTGTATATTGACACAATTTATGAATAAAAAGAAAAAGTATCTAGTAAAAAATTTGTATATTATGTGGTTTAGTATAATAAAACAATAATTTTGTAACGCCATACTAATTAGATACGGATATTGGTTTTTACATATTTATTTATTTATTTTTTTTTTTCCTTTTTTAAAATCTAAACGATCATTATTTACTTAAAACGATTAAATAAAAGATATGGTAATTTATTAGTGCATTACATTCGAGAAAATGATACTGCTACAGGTTTAATGTATGTAAATTCCAGGTTATTATAACACTTACATGGAATTTTACATAATTACAATGAACATTGGATCATCAAGGTTTTAATACATAAACGATATATATTGGTAATATTTTACGTTGTTTGATATAGCTCGTAAACGTGTCGATGACAAGAGCTTGCTGGGTTTTCTCTGAAGTAAACACTAAGGCTGATTGTTTATCGTTATTGTCATGCTGCACTGACTTACGAGCCGAAGTGTAGAGGTGAGAATGAACGTTATTAATGTACGTAGCAAACCATATAGGCTTAGTGAAAATTATTATTCATTTTCATATTATATTAAATAAACAAGCTGTCAGTATTGCTTATGTCCACCGATGCATTTCAATAACTATTAAAAATTTAGTTAAAATTGCCTGAAAAAAAAGTCGCACTTCAATTTTTTCCAATATTACAAAATATCTTCGGTGACAATAACTTGCTCACGTGACATCGGTGTGGATGCTACGGTACCAAAATGTGGATCACCGGTGCTCCAAGTTTGACCGAGAGTTTCGGGGAAGTTGAGGACCGTTGTTCGCTCCAGACGCCGCCCAGTTGCGTCTGCTTGCAGTCTGTCGGTCACCGGGTCGCCCGTGGAGATCAGCTGATCGCCAGGACCAATCTGACGCATTTTCACAATTGGGTGAAGATAGCGTGAATTTAGTAAAACAGGGGTTGTATTAATATTTTGATAAATTAATTAATAATGGCTTAATTTCAATAAATACCAATGGCATAATGGCATACCGTAAGGCGTAAGGATTTTACTTTTTAAAATGAACTTCTTGAAACAAATCTATATTATGACTATTAAGTCTATTTCAACAGTTTTTTCAATAATGCTGATATTAAAGATAATTATTTACCTGTTCTGTGAAAACTTTAGTGTTTTAATTCAATGTGTCCTCAGTAAATACCAAGTTACTTGCAATAGTAAAGTGCAGTGTAAGATATTCTTTTATTTTAACCATAAATCAATAATATATTGTTATAACTACTAACTCATACAATGAAAGATGATTTACACATTACATTAAATGTACTTTAACGTTTTTGTCATTACAAATCAGTACGCAAGTACTTCAAGTTTATTGTGCAGTAAGTAATGCGCGCGTCATATCGGGTTGCGCGTGGCTGCTGCTGCAGTCTCTAGCGGTGCGCTGCAGTTGCGATAATAACGGGATCTCTCACTCAAGATGATGAAGCAGTAGCCACCACCGGTATTAAGAAATAAACTCGGGAAATTTATGTATCGCGAGCACCGTATAAGTAAAGTTAAACTTGACTTTGATTCTCTGTTGGTACTGAATTTAATTAGCATTGTGTTTATAACGGATCTTGAATGTAAAGTGAAAGACAATTTAATGGCAGTCTCAATAACATTGAATAACATACTAATTAATGAAATTTCTAAACATTAATTATATAACATGTCTTGTTTTATTTATCAACACATTGCATTAATCACAAACTTATATAATAATGTAAAATTATTATATGACAAAGTTATTTTTATTTCATCATAATAATTCAATTTTATAAAGTCAAACAAATTAAAATGTTTAAAATTTTAAAATATGTTAATTGAGGAAAAAAAAACATATTTTATTATGGTAAGACACAAGTATGGTAAGAAAGACACTAATTATTTAATTAATTATAACTGAAGAGGATGTCTCGGTAGATCAAGGTGATGAACAGCACAAAAAACAAACAAACATATAAAAAAAAAGGCGAGTTTGAAGACTACTTTTAATTTCACGTTATTTTTTCAACTTGATTAAACCATATATATTAATATTCCATATTAATGTTATATTTTACGACCACGGGAAATATACAGTTTAATAATTATTACTGTGCCGACAGAAGACAATATAATAAACTAATAAAATCTGACAAATGCACTAGTTACCAGTGGCGCCAGAAAGATTAATTTATTCACTGTCACCTGTGCAAATAAATAAAAGTTTACTGAGGAATAAATTATAATGAGATATCAAACCATTTGCTATAAAATAATACTTGTATCATTAATTGGATCATATTAAAAAATATGCATAACTAATCAATCCGTTTCCTTATATGTTTCATACATAATGTCATTTAACTTGCCTGGCAAGATGTAATTCTGTAATATGCAGTTACTTTATATTTATACAGCTTTTCTATAAGAACATTTCATAGTAAAATATGAAAAATAAATATATTACCATTAAATAATGTTCTTCTTTACAATAAATATTTCAATATGATATAATATATTTTATTAACATTAGAATTAAAACCAAACACCGATCAATTCCAATAGTTAAGACATAATATTTATATATAATAACTTTATGAGAACTTACCTAATAAGGTGTTAAACATAACTTAATGCAAAAAAGAAAGCATACATATGATATTAAAATCTTAAATAAATCACAAGATATGAACATCACTTAGGCTGAAAATTTCTCTGTTACGCCTTAGGTTTGTTTATTTAATGTTATTATGACAGCAGCATCTCACGACTTGTAATAATTGTGTGATGTGCCAGGTAAGCACATTCCATCTCTAAAGTTTCCTTGTCCTTATGACACCTCCTTTAAGGGTCATCATCATCATCAACAGCTTTCTTACTATCTAAACAAATTATGTGTTTTAAAATTACATAATTATCTCTCTGAAGTATTATTTACTTGTTATATATTAGAACCACTTTTCTTTAATAATTTCAGGTAATATTATTGAAATAACTCAGAGCTATAACTAAAATTAATTTTATAGATATTCTTGTTAAATTCAAGAAGCGTAATCTATGTTATTGTTCGTTGTTTCTGTCCAAAATATTAACTTCTTTGATAACAACTTCATTTAAATCATCATGTTATCAAAAATTATTAATTTGAATTTTCCTATTATTCTATTTCATCAGTATTTCAATCAGCTGATACTTTCATGGTCTGGCTTCTATATTTTATTTACCATGATCCAATTATTAAAATATATGTTATTATAAATATATAGTATGTACTGCTTGAGTGTTTAATGGTATATTGCCAATAATTATTAATGTATGACTGAACAGTGGTACAATAATTTTATATTGCCTAATTAAATCAAAGTAATTAAGTTTTAATAAATATGTTGAAGGAATTTAAAACCTCGATATACCTACTATATATCTCGGTACGTAAAAAAAAGCAATTGAATAAATTATATTTTAGACACGTGATAATTATCGATCGTTGATTTCTTTTTTACACACATAAACAAAAAATATTAGGCGATAGATTGAGAAAGGTCAGTAACACTATAAAGATGGTCTGTGGTATATTTCACATATTATTACATCATTAACAAGAAACTTGCTACGTAGCTGCGAGCTAAATTCCTCATACAGTTCCAGACGCTCATTAATTTGCCGTATAAATTAGTTACGTCTGCATCCTAGTTCGTGCGGAGTTATGCAGGCGTTGCATCACATCGGGGCATCTCTCAGCTTCCTTCTGGAGCTAACACACCCTCTCAGCTTACTTTATTGGTGTTGGGTGGGATTCATGAATGAGATAATACTAGTTTCATATTTAAACACGGTTTATACAAAAGCATTAAAACCACGGTTAGTGATACACCTGGTTGTGAATCTCACATCATACCCATGAGTAAAGTATTTTTTAATGTAAAACTACGTATAAAACTTCTCCATTAAATAAATGAGTGCAGAAAGAAGAAACCAGCATTTTTAATGCAAAATGTTTAAAAATATGATTGTAGAAACTATTAGTTCACAATTTACAAAACTTTACTTCAATAGCTTATCAATTGAGGGCTAAAAAAATGCAACTATTTAAAACTTTATTTATTTAAATATACAACAGTATCAATTGAGAATGATATAAACGTTTTGTTAACAGTATCAACAATGTAAATATTGTAAATACTAATAAGACAATATAAAATCAGCGGCGAGATAAACCATTTCATTTGTCACGCAGTCACATTGAAAGTTGGCAGCAGTTCACTCCATTGCTCCATTTGTCCAGTTTCATGAGAGATGAGGACATCAATCCGCAATAAAACATCAATTGTCTCACTATTGGCAATAGTCTAAAGACCATTTTTGCGCTTTACCCGCCGGTACACTTACAAGTTGCAAGTTATTCATTCAGGCTCAATGTTTACAATTATTTTAAAAAATTATTATTTTTTTTTTCCTTTTTACTATTTTTTAATTTGAAACTTTAATAAATTACTATTACCACATATTATAAACATAAAAGCAACATATTTATACTGAAAAAGTATTTATAGCATAATTGAACAATTAAAATCATGATAAATTATAGTAAATTTTTAACAGAAAAGTATTTATTTTACTTGAAAACAATTAAAATGATTAAGCTTGTTTTATTTACAACTATAATGTTTACAACACATACTTGTATAAATAACAACTTCATCATAATATGCTGCTGCGGGTACTTCATAATAAACCTTCTGGTTATTACCCAGTGGCGAAGAAAAGTTGACTCCGTGACATCACCTGCAGGGTTGAGGAATCTGCGATAATTACCTTTACATTCCACCTGTCTCGTGTTCACATCAACTCGTAATTAAAATCGATGAACATAATTATATTCATAGTAAGTAATTTACATAGTCTATAGAAACTCTTGTTGATTAATTAAAAAATTATTCAATTTGCAATTTCAAGTCTGCATGTTGGCATTGTAAGTATAAAGAATTTTAATTAATTTAGACTTGTAAAGTAGACTGAGCTTGTTAATTTTTGTTTTTTTTTTATACAACATTTGATATTTTTTTTTATAATTCTACTTGAAGTTGAATTATACATAGCCTTATAAGGTAAGGTCATGATGATCGATTTTTACCAAAGTCATGAACTATTATTTTGTGTAATTATGTTCACCAGTGTGTGCCATGTATAAATGGTAGCAGTAGAAAAAAATTATACCCTTTATGAACAGGTATATTAAAAAATACATAATATATATTGACAGTTGAACAAAAATATTCTTAGCGAAAATCAATAGCGAAGAAATATTATCATTGATTTTGGTACTTTGATTTTAGGAAAGTAGAAAGGATATTCGTTAATTATTACAATACTCCAACAGTCAATGAAAATATGACTTGAAATGCATGCATGGAATTATATTGAAGAAAAATTGTTGAATAAAATAGGGACGGAACTGAGGAATTATTTTTAATGGACAAGAGCAGCGTTTTGCAATTGACGTTAACCGTTCTCCAAGATGGCGGCCTCCCCTGACATTGACGTCACCACAAAGTCTTGACATTGTCTCACTTGATTACGGTACAAAAAGTAATTAGCCTGCTCGGTGACGCACGTCTAGCTGTCATCAACTTCCTAGCGACCTTCGTGTGACGTCACGGAGATGGTCCACCACAAGTCACGTGACCGCCGCGATCTGATCCGAGCGCGGTGGCGTCTTGGCCTTGAACACACCCGCCCTGAGAACGCCCCCTGAGGAAATTCTCCGGTCTTTTGATGAGGGGGGAATGACGGGGTAACACCCCATTACATTTCTTAAATGTGAATTTTTATCGCTCACCTGTTGTTTAGTACCATACTCGGATTATGCAAATCCTTTTTAAATGAGGATCTAAAAATATAATTTATTACTTTATGTGGATGACATGAACATTTATGGTCTTCCTTGATTTCTTTATAAAGAATATACACAGCATATTAATATTTTAATTGAAATTTTATTAGCATGAAGTACAGGTAAATAATTTTAATATTCATAAAAAATGTAGATCTGTATGATCATTGAAATATTTTAAAATTGTGTAAAAAATAGTTCTAAAATGGTCTTTTAACTTGATCTGGCAGATCCTTTATGCAAATTAGGAGAGGCAAAATATTTAAACAAGTTTTTTTTTTCTCAAAGTATTTTCTATTTTTATATAGAATATTCTTTGGTATACTGTCCTTCAATAATTTATGAAACACTTAACCCGGAGACTTGTTGTTCATCTCAATTTGCATGTATTATATTGTGCGTGTAAAATTTTGTTTTTAAACAATATATTTTCAACAAAAGCAATAAAAAGCTATATAAATAGATTAATTTTTATATCTTGTTGTTTTTAAGATATGTTTACTTAGCAGTTTTTAATAATTTTACAATTGTTTGAAATTTTAGAGTACACCTCGGGACAGCACGAACTCCTGCCTCACTTGCTACAGAGACAGAGATGTAGATTTGCAAGTTTGAGAGCAGACCCCACCCATTCTATCAATGTCAAAAGAGTTTTGGTTTACTGCACCTCCATGGACTGCGTGTTAACGCCTATTATACAAACAAAGGAGGAGTAACTTTCGTAGTGTCCCGAGGTGTAGATGTCCTCGTAGTTAGACCACACACAGTTTAAGAGCTAAATTTAGTTTATGACCTTCCATAAAACATTATGTACTACTAGCATGAGTGAGAACATTATTCTTAGTGTGCTTTGAAATGCTTTAAATATTACACGCCCTGGAAAATTTTATAGCAACAAGAGCATGGCATTAAAAATTTTATATTTTATATTTTGCACATTTTTTTAAATGAGATATTTTTCTTTTTCAATTTGAATGCAAACGAAACAAATATAAAATTAATTAATTTTAGTTATTGATTTGCTCTGATTATTTCAGAAAAAAATCTCAAAGTTAATAAAATATCAAACATTTATAATAATTATATTTTAATTAAAAGTTGGCAACAAAAATAGCACCTAATTTCACACTAAAACTCATAATATATTTTTATAATATAGTTCAACATACAAGCTTAAATAACAAATTTTTATTTAAAAAAGCTGGTATATGTTAACCAGAAGCTGGACTTGCTAGCAACTCTCGTTTGTTACAGTTTTGGTGAGACAGAAAATTGGTTAGCGTTTTTTTTTTTTTTTTTTTTTTTTTTTTTTTTTTTTTTTTTTTTTTTTTAGTCAAGGTCGGAAAGTGGGCGCCGAGGATGGAATGTTCTCTCTCTCTCTCTCTCTCTCTCTCTCTCTCTCTCTCTCTCTCTCTCTCTCTCTCTCTCTCTCTCTCTCTCTCTCTCTCTCTCTCTCTCGGCAGACACCTGATCTGTGACGTCACTCCATCTCTTCTCAAGTAACGAGCACTTGAATTAAGCCCTCAGTACCTCTGGATGATTATCTCCACGGTGTCTCGTTCAATGAAATGACATCTTCATGATATTAGCATGCAGTTTTTGTTGTTTTCGCTTGTGTGAATTATTTGTACGTTGAAATATTAAGTTACTAGTAGTGATCATGTTTTTTTAATAATGTCATACTATATATTTTGTATAAGTTTTTAAATTTAGCTTAATTTAAATATTGTCAACATATTTTAACACCTGTTTTAATATTTAATGATTTTTTTAGGTGCCTATTTTATTTATAGCAATTTTGTTAAGTTACCCAGTCAGATTTATGAAGCTGTGTTTATACGCACAACATGTCATGTGTAAAATAATTTATCATTAAATTTTGGTACCTTTTTATGGATTCAACTGTTTGTTTGGTTATAGTTTATCTTATTAAAACTGTCATGCCTTACTCTAAAATATTATTAATATGTAAAATAAATAAATAACAAAGAAGATCGGAAGAAATCTCAAGTAATTTCCATTTTTTTTTAATTAGTTAGATGGGATTTTTTTTTCCAACTCGCATTTCATTCATATTATTCCTTCTCATTTGCATTCCATTTTAAATAATGTTGAACTCATTAATTTCAAACCCACAATTTTCCACGTATAATATTCATTAATCATATTTAACTTCGCGAACAATGAAACCTGGCAATATTAGAAAAAAGGTTCATTAATAATTAGTCTGTATCATTTTTTTTTTACCTTGAAATATTTTTTTGCTTATCATAGTATTATATAATAATTCAATAATATAAATGATTTTGTTTTTAATAGTTTTTTGTCTCTCAACACAGGAAGCCCCTAATGTATATAATAAAACAAACAACATATATATAATTAAACGCAGCAGATATTAATAGTGGCTTTTGATGCATTGAGAGTTTTTGTTTCAGTATATAAAGTTACTTCCTATGTTCTTATATAAAAAACTTATTAACATATTATCTTCTATACTGGCCGGTCAGGTTTTTACGACGAGCACGCAGACACGGCGACAATTCTTCAAGGACTCAACATCGAGTACCCCAGCCAACTACACTCTCATTAATGTCAGTTTTCCTTCCGGAAATAATGACGTAAATTTCACGTTAAAATGATATTGCATTATCAAAGAAATTAGACACATTTTTTTTTATCCTAGATATTTCTGATACACCAAATTTCAGTACTAAAGTTAGTTCTAAATCTGCAGATGAAATTTTTAAATCAAAATTGTAATTTTTTATATAATATATTAGTAACTAAGTCTTACATTCCTTGCACTTTATAGGTGCTAATTTTATAATTAATACAGTATTTATAATCCTTTTGTGTTTTAAAATCTAAAAAGTTTCTTCAAATGAAGTCAAAATTTATATAAATTTACATTGAAAGTTAGAAACCGCAATGCAAGTTTTAAGAACACACAAAGTAGGAAGCATTATACTTCCGTGAGGGAAGTTAAGTTGGCTACACTGTAACCTTGTTAGCAATTCATTATCTGAGTCTCGCTGGTTTCCTTATGATCTTCGTAACAATAGAGTATGAAATTTGGCACAGCTTATTATTGTATACAAATTCAGCTTCATCATCTTGTAAGATTAAGATCTCGATAAAGATCGATTTGTTGCCTTGAGCGAAACATCTTTTGATCGACTTGAATATTTTGTTGTTATTTTGTATTCAAAACATTGTCACTTGATGATTCTAAGAACAACATAAAGGATTTGAATATATATAACATAACAACTTATACAATAATTATGGTTGAACTGATTTTCTAAAACCATATTAACATATGAAATATTATAAAAAGTATTATTATAAAGTTATATTTTATTTCACCAGGGCATGAACATCAATGTGTAGATTTGCCATAAATCAACCAACTATCTTGTTTTGCTTGTTTTAAGTAGTGTTGCTAAGCAGTATGGATTTATTCAGAAGCATATTTTAACTATGAACACAACATCTCTGCATAATGATGCGACGCCATTCAAAGCATCAAGAGTGGTTTAACTCTTCTTCTTATTAATTAATTCTAAAACCCATGCTTGTCTCTTGACCTTTCCCAATATCTGCATTAAATTATGAACTTTGTAGTCTGTGTTAATAAAAGATACTTATGGCCATTGGTGTACTATGTAACATAAAAACTATATTTATAAATTTATATTACTACTGTGTTCAACAGTTTATGACTTTTGCAGCCAAGTATGATGCCTTGCATATATTATATTTATTACTGTCCTGCAATTTGGAATAGCCAGAAGGCATTAATAGAAACCACTTTAGCATGATATTATCTTTGAAACTACACACTTGATGATATTTTCATTTTTTACACAAAATTAATATTCATGGAAGTTATCTCAGAAACTAACATGCGTTATAACATTAAATTTAATATTTTATTAATATTAGTTAAAACACACAAATGTATTGTTTTGTATTGTATTCAAATGTATTGAATAGTATGCTTGCAATTTTTGTATTAATATGAAGTTGAAAAGTGTTTGCAGCCTTAGAAATCTCTACAATTTTTGGGATTGATATAATTTCTACACCTGTGAATCACTGTATGCACTAAAATTAGTGTTTTGTTGATTTGATTTGTTTATTGGATGTTGATTGTTGATGTTAATAAAAATGCATGTAGCTCTTGTTCTATATCAAAATATCTTTGTATACCTTTATACGCAAGGCAGTAAACGGACTTTTTATTAAATGTTACAGTGTACTTTTTATCTTAATGGAATTTTTGGATTTTTTGTTTCGATATGCGCAAAAAATTAAGAGAATTACATTATATTTTTTTGAACTAATATGATTGCAACTATAGAACATTTTACTATTTTAAAGCTTTAAATGAATGTGTAATGCCTATAATAACAACTTTGGGTAAAACCACTCGTGTAAGTGAATCATTAGCATGTAAGTACTTGAACAACAGCTAATCGACTGAAAAATCACTGAATAATAATTTTCACATAAAGTTGTGACTAACTCGGGCATCAAAGGCGCCTTACTTAGCTGACATCATGCAGGGCGATTCAAGTCTTGATAAAATTAGTAACCAAATATTTCCACCGACAGTTTTTAAGTCGCACCTTGCGGCAAGAGATAACCTTCACAGAAAAACCGCCGCCGACATGCAGAAAATACGAGCAAGAAGAAAAACAAGCATGAAATTTTGAAATTATAAAATAAATTGGTACGAGTATATTATTGAAATCATAACAATACTCATATTAATTAAGAAAAATTTTTAATCAAAATTCTTTTTGAGCTTATTCAATTATTTTTCTATTATAAAATAACAATCAGATATCTTGATGAAAGAATTAATTTATAACACTACATTTTTTTTTAATAAAAAGTTTGACATTTTTAAACATGCATCTTATATAGGAAGTAAGAAACCTTTTTTTAATTTTTTTTTTTTTAAGAAATTATAATAAACGTTGAGTTTAAATATTTATCGGGATCTAATAAACAAAGAAATTACAAATTTTGCAGGTAAAACAGCACCAGGTTCATTGATAATTAAATTGAGATTTAAGTTCAACAACCTAACATAGACTGCTTGACTATTAACATTCTGGGTGTCCAAGGGTGCATATTCAGCTCTAAATTGTCCGTCTGGGAGACTCAGACATTCTGGTTTCACTTGCTCTGGGAGGGTGAGAATGTGTGCTCCTAGGTCAAGGTTTGGGCACCAACATGTGAACCAAACTTCTAAGTCGCATGAACTGATTTACGTGCGGCCACGTGTACTTCATGACGCAAACATGTCGAGAAAATCAGATCAGTTATTTAAATAATTGAGCAATCTTTGAGAATTTAAGTATTAGCAGAAACTCAAACACTAATCAATCTTCAATGGAATGTTAAATATATACTTTCCTAACTTTTTAACAACTAATTTGTTCCATTACTCTAGTATTTTTAAATGGTTCTATTTATTTTTTTTTAAATCAATGAAAACCTGATTTGCTAATGAAATTGTATAAAAAATTTGAACTATAATAAACTTCAATGAATTAGGAACTCTGTACATTAAGAACACAGACTTTTTTTTACCAACATTCTTTAGAATATTTACCCAGCTCAATTAAGTCTTAGCTATCAAAATTCATGTTCAACACGATTCTCAGTTATTGCGTTTAGTCACATGACAATTTTATTTCTTGTAAATAGCTTCATCAAAATAATTAAAAAATCACGCTCGATTTGTTTTTTCGACAAAGTGCGTCATAAAGATGTGCATTTATTTTTGCAACATAATGTACGTAACAAACCCTCCATTCTTTCTTTGTGTTTTTGCAGTACTGAGTTCTGAGAGGGAGATTTTATCAAGTATGTATAATATATGATACGTAAACCTGATTACCAGTGGAGTAATAAAAAAATAGTGAGTGAAAATAATGATAGTCCTTTATATAATAAAAATAAAATTTTATGAACTTGAGAAAAATTTATAATATAAAGAGAATATAATTAATGTTACTTGTAATTTTATTAGTAATTGATTGTTATTGTTATACGTTTAACTTGCTATAATTTTTAACTGCTGTATATAGCTATTTTATTCAATTTAAACATTAAATTTCACATTAAATGGGATCAAATAACAAAATTTGACATTGGTAATAAAATAATTTTAAGTATAAATTTTAATAAATGAATCTACATAATCATTTAACATTTTTATTTAGATAATTTTATGGTTTGACTTGATCATGAATTATGTAAGCTCATTTTTTTTTTTTATGATTGCCCAATATATAACGTATCGTGTAATTATTTTACTGTTTTATGTATATGTACCGTATATAATAAGCAATAGGGGTATGTAGTTACGAATAAACTGAGATATTATAATTATCATCTGAAGATAACAAAATTATAACAATTACTAGGAATTTTCTTAGATTTAGGAAATCAATTTTATATTGTTATTTTTTTCTTAATTTTATGATGTTATAGTTCAGAAATCATAATGCTATCACTAAATCAAATTTATATTAGTGAATAGAAATCAACGAAAGATAGCAGGCAAATAATTTTTTAAGAATTAGATAAAAAAAAGTTTGTTTTAGTACCAAGCAGATTCATTGTTTTGGACTATTTCCACTGCTATAAATATACAAAAATGTAATTAAATTTAAGCTCATATATCTTCTTGTTAAGAACAAGTGTATAAACATTAGATTTTAATTTCAATATTAATGAGTTCTATTTTTATTTTGAAAATTTTACAACTTGGCGGTCATTAATATAAAAATATCATAAACTGGACTGAATTTCGATTTAATGAGGCAAGCACACTGACTTATACAGTACTAAATTGTGTTGGTGACACAAAATTTATAGCACCGTCCTCTCTTCTGTGGGTTTAATAATCAGATCAGTGGTAGCGGCCTTGCTCTGTGTTACCATCTGCTCTTCAAACTGCTGCGGAAACTGTGACACGTGATTCAAACGTGACTGCCAAGGTTAACTGCACACTAACCTATCAGGGTAATTGGTGCACACCTACCATCCAATCAACGGATCCAACACACTATATATCAGGTAGATGTAGAAGAATGTTATATTAGCTGATGAAATTTGGGAAAATTTAAATTTTCTTATTTTCATGCTAAATTTTGCTTAGTGAATCAATGGATTAATTTAGTTATAGGATACTTGATTCAATTCATCTTTAATTTTAGACATTTGTGCAAATCTTGTCCTTATTGCTTATTATTGGTGCAAAAAAATTATTGCAAAGACATTAATTAATTCAATTATAAATTTTGAAAACAATATTTTCAATTATTTAGAAATATATTTATTTTTACAGTAAATCTTAAATCCTGTGTGAATGAAATACAGTTGAAGGTATTAGATTCAAGATAAATAATTGCAAGATAATGTCATTCATAATTAATAATTATGTACAGTATTATGGCCAGAATTATAAATTACCACGTGAAGTAAGTTTGGTTAAGTGTAATTTATCAATTGAAAAGTAATTAAGTAGCATTGTGATTAAAGCACTAAAATTTATTCCGATCACCTTCACCTTGTGTGCTAATTAACTTTTATTTATAATTTTAAAAAGTCATATCTCAATGCTATACCATAATATTTGTAAGTCAAAAACTAGTATGGATTCTCTGTTTCTATAGTTGATAATTGAATTAATCATTGCTTATCTCTTACATTATAAAAGAGAGCTGCACATTAAATCTTACCCCTTATAGTTTGATATAATTTATAAGTTTTAGAGTAAAATATTTTTATTTAAGTATTTAATTCTAATATTGCAAAGTGGTAGGTGATTTTGACATGCTGAATACAAAACGAAACTAACACCAAACCTGGAAATCTGCATCTTCAAAATTAAATCAATACAAAAAATTTCATTTAATTATTCAAATTCTAGCTAACATATTTGCTAGCATTTTATTGGCTATCAGAAGACAGAACACAGAAGGCCACCCACTGGGAATGCATCAATTCAAGGGACCTATAAACGATTAATTTAGCCGTCAAAGTAAATTCAGCAGCCGATGGCAAATTTATGTGACATTTTCTGTGATATTCTTAAAAAAATAAAGGTTTATCAAGTCACTGTTTAAACTTGTCTACAAGCGCTAATCGTGTTCGCGGAATGATGTTTTCTCAAATATTCGTTCATTAGGACGAGATACCTGCACTAATGCATCATTAAAATTTATTATAATATATAACTAATGAACAGAAGAGTCGTAAATTGAATGTAATCTTACTAACAAATCTTTGTTTTTGTAATATGTTAATATGTACAACTGTTTAATGTAGTAACTGGCGAAATAAATAAATAAAAATAAATAAATAAATAAATAAATAAATCAATGTATGGTCACATTTTTTTTCTCATTAATAATGTGAGAACTCCCTTATTACGTAACACTATTACAGTCAGCGTCAAATCGCATAAATATAATATATTTAATGGCATCGTTTTAAATATAGCAAAAAATTATATTTCTCTCTGGTCTATTTAGCGACTGAGAAGTTAGCGGGTATATATATAACAGAGTTATATATAGTCATATTGCAGGTAGAGCTAGTTCTATCAGTTCGCAAAACCTGGGAAAGTTGAAGGACTACGTCATCATTCTTTAAGAAAAAAGGAACTTAATTTACACTCAAACCCTTATATTTAATCTCCTATATTTTATATTTAACTGTAATATTTTATGTAACAGTAATAACGTTTTGATAGAGGTGTATTAATGAACAAAAAATATACCTGTATATTATTGATTAATAAACTATCATGTTGTGATAATTAATTCATAACTATACATGAATATATTAGACTCTTCTTTGTTTATTGCTAAGTTTATTAAAAAACAATACATTGAAAACTAGCAGACATTTTTTTTTAAAGTTTTAAAATGAAAATTCACCTTGGTGTTGATGAGTTGTAGTTAAATCTTCAAGATCATGACTATATAAATAAAAAAAAAATCATGATTACTAGCTCTATGTTGTTAATTTTGAACACGTTGATTGACGCCTTGGGAGTCACGTGGTGTGGTCTTCGGAGGGAAGTAATTGGAGGTTCGTTACTGGTGCAGTGAGGAATTTTAACGTCCATCAAGTTCTTAGAATGAGGTGGCACATTCCTTGATGGTGCACCGTAACTTGATCATATCAAGGTTGAATCTTGGTATTTTAAATTTAATAAAAAATAATGCAGGTTGTAGAATCTCTAGTATAAAAATTTAAGTTAAATTTTATTCTGCTATTTGCAACCGTAGTTACGGTAGAAAATTTTACATTACTTTAATTAATTAATTAATTAAAAATGTTTCGTTACTTATTATACCTTATAAGTACTTAACTTTAAAGTGTTAATTTTAGTAAATTAAATTTAATGTTAATTGTTAAAGAATTTTTATAATTAAATAAAAAAGTGGTTAAACAATATTAAACTGGACGACAAACTGTCAAAACTTTTAATCATATTTTTTTTTTTTTATATTGCAAGCTTCAAATTCTCTTCTAATTTCAAAATTCTAATCACTCCTCTAAAGAAGAAAGTCTATTAATATTAACTCTAAAAAGAGCATCATATACTGTAAAACCTAGACTATTATTATTGAATTAACGACTTTTTATGACGTGAAATAAATCTTGCAAAGTTGAGTCACAGAAACTCGGTAAGCTAACACTCATCGTTGAAAGTGATGGCATTGATTGCGTCATGCAACGAGAGTGTGACCACAAGTGTAGCATGACCTTCAATTATCAGATTTGAGATGAGTGAACGTCCTTCACCATCAGCAGCAATCTGTTCCAGTTTCATGGTGCCGTGCTCTCTCTCTCTCTCTTTCTCTCTCTCTCTCTCTCTCTCTCTCTCTCTCTCTCTCTCTCTCTCTCTCTCTCTCTCTCTCTCTCTCTCTCTCTCTCTCTCTCTCTCTCTCTCTCTCTCTCTCTCTCTCTCTCTCTCTCTCTCTCTCTCTCTCTCTCTCTCTCTCTCTCTCTCTCTCTCTCTCACTCTCTCTCTCTCTCTCTCTCTCCCTCTCTCCTCCATCATTTTTGTCTGACATTACCATTGTTTAATAACGTAACATTGCATTTTTTTGTTAATTTTTCTTACAAACGAAGATCATTAATATAACATTGTAGTATAAAATACAAATACTATAATTTATATGACTCGCATGTTTCTCTGTATGAAACAAATATTACGATAACTACTTACGATGCTGTATAGTTATGTACAGACTAATTATTTATAAAACAATTGCTGCAAATTACAGTAACAAAAACATTGGAGCTGTAATTACAAGTTCATTGTTATAATTCGAGCATGCAATTTTGTTATAATCGCAAGTTTTATCGCTTTTCCGGCAGGTTTAATTAATTAATTTGAAAGTTTTTATAATAAAATATAATCTATACTGTATATTTTTTACATTTTACATGCCTCTATTAAAGATTTTTTTTTTAGTATTAAATCGGAATTAATTAAATCATAATTTATTTTTATAGCCAAAATCCGTAATGCATATTCAACAAGAGAAATTACATCTGTATTAATCATTCGCTTAAAATGTATGATTTGAAATGTAAAAATTGATATACATATTATTTTTTGTGTATATAACAAGAGCGGGGTAAAAAATTCACATTTTTTCCTGTCCATTAGATAGCATGAATATTCATAACATGAATACAAATTTAGACGTTCAATCAACTTCTTACAATATTCCATCATGCACTTGTCTGATACCGTTTAGTTCCACTAGCTTTGAATAGATCCATGCATTGTGATCAGTGTAATAATAGCAGAAGTGTGGCCTCTACCAATCGCTTTCCTAATTTTCGTCACTTTCTCTCCTCATAAGATAAATTCTCGCGCCCTATTCTCATTTTTATAACAAAAAACTGAGCAAATAATGTCTGCGCCACTCGAGTGTGAGATATTTTTTGTAACGTTGGTCAGCTGAGCAGAGAAATAATAATTTTGTCACGAGCGCTCTTCGTGACTTTCCACGTCTTTGGGGTAATTACCTCTAATGTACTTGCGATTTGAATGAAGTTGCAGATAAGTAGTTGGAAATTACTTTCTTAATATGATAAAGCAATTGTAAGAATTTTTACAAAAATATCTAGAAAATATTTTGTAATAAAGTGAAGAAACTCTTCATATTATTCTAACATGTTTCATAAAAAAATACTGATGTAATTTTGAGTAAATTGTATTATAGAACTGGGGAAAAAAATAGAAATATTAAATTGTTGGCAATTTATTGTTCATAATTCAACGACTTACAATTGTCATGTTGTATTTTTGTCAAAACTTATGCTTATAATCAATTTATTATTTATTTTAGTTACATATATTTGCAGTTGAAAACGTTATCATTAAAATTCTTAACATTAAAAAATATGTTGATAAAATATGCTATTTTGTTAAAAAATGAAGTAACAAAGTTTCTTATTAAGGTTTGCAAACACTTTCTGCTATACGTAGTAAAAAACAATAAATAAAAACACACAGTTTTAAAGTTCACACACAGATGGACTATTCTGTTCACTATCGGTTGATGACATGAAGTACACACAACGTTATCAGCATTGAAAAGAGCTAACTTGATATCGAGCGTGCAATGTATGAACAGCTTTTGATTACACTTCATTTCAAAATAGTATGTTTCTCTTCTCGTGGACTTAATGTTATCAGGAGTTCATGATTAAAATTTAAAAAATAATAAAAAAATATATAAATATATATATATATATATTTTTTTATTAAAACATATATCTTTAATATTTAATATATTTACGTTACAAATACTATGAAAGGTAACTGTTCTTTCATAAAGTTTTTTTATTGAAAATTTCACCATTATGGAAATAATAGTTCGCATTACAGTTTACCACTACCGTCGACAACAGCAGCCGAAGAGTCTGAACGCCTCATACATACAAATCACTGTAGACGCCACCCACCCAAGCGCTGCAAACCACATGGCAAACATCGCCACATAAATTGCAGCCCCGGAGTTAATAAAATTAGCTGAGAAGCGGTATTTAATTGGCTGCAAAAAATCCATGAAATCAAACACTGCGTTACAAAATAAACGCTCCTTAATCAAGGCTGCCATATTACCATCAGCGTGAATAGTTTCAATGATATTTTGTCGGTACTCCCCACATGCTTTTATAGCCCCATCAGTCAGTAAAATTGAAGAAGTTAAACACATCAATGCAGTAAGTAATAATAAAAAAGCACAAAATAACCATGTAACAGTGGCATATGTACTTGGCTTTTGTACAACAGCAACATTGTTATCCATCTCATTGTCATTGTTTCTTGCAATAGGTCTTCGTTTTCTCTTAGATTTTGGAATTTTATTAAGAATAAAGCTTGTTCTATACCAATGCCATACACCTAAAGTAAGTCCGATTACAATTCCTGGCACATTGGAATATTCTACAAAGTGACAAATCACAGTATCACCACCAATAAATAGTCTGAAAGTACTTTTAGCATATAATAAACACCCACAATGTCTATAGCCTAATTCTTCTTGTCCTTGGCAAATATTTAAAGTATCATGCCAATAACCAAATACAACCGCTGTAGTTATAAGTCCAATAGTAGATAACGCAGCACATACAAAATATATCACTGTTAAACGTCGTTCAGAAACTAATTGTTTAAAACGTGGGTTCTCCATCTTGTTAGTGGTGATGTATTCAACTTTGTGAGCCACTACGTAGCACCGCACCTTGCTGATGAAAACGGTTATCACAGGTCAGAGATAAGATAAAAGAATGCATCATAGCAGTGTTTTTATCTAGCCTACTGAGTCAACGGAGATTATTAGGAATTGTTTCATCGTCACTTTCTTGCAATATCATAATCATAATTTTTTCTAATAAATTGTAACTCAGAAAATGTCTATAGGTGCAGGTAATTTTTTTCATTTAGAATGAAAAATGAAGTGTTCTCATTCTAGCATAAGAAAAAACTATAATATATTCTTTTTAATGTTATTAATTTTTCATGTATTACATGTAAAAAAAAGTTAATTACGACTATGCGCTAGTAAATTATAAATACACAGGGAAAAAAAAAATCAAGACCCATTAAATACAATGTAAACAACTCAAGAATAAGTAATGTATTATTTACTGTACTATTTTGATTTATATACGAGAGTAGTGTGTAAAATCTACAGATTCTCTTATGTAAAATGTACTTAGCGTCCTTTTTTTTTCTATCATCATCTAAAACAATTCCTATCCAGACGAGGACAAATTACACTATCCTTGAGTCATACTGACTTCTCCATCTTAAAGAAAATCACTTTATTAACCTTGCAATTAGGAATTTGCATGCTTGAGGATTGCTAAAGGCGGTGGCTGGTCTAGATTGCCGCCCAAAGCAGGTCGCTCACGCTGGACACACGATGATGTTGGGTAACAGCTTGGCACCCGGCACGCCCCCGCAATCGTGATCAGCGTTTTACCGCACCACCGACTTTCTGTAGTACTAACACAATTGTTGCAATTATCTAGGTTATAATTTCAATGTCACAATATTATTGATATAATTGAATTTTATGAATTAATGCGGCAATTATAAAATCTACCATTTTGTATAATAATTTATGTTAAATATAATTTAAAAATAATGACGGTGTTTTACGATGGTGTAAAATAATTTTGAATTAGTAGAGTGGCCTTTGAAAACATAAATCATTGGCAGTTTACTGAAGTGTGGGTGGATACTTTATGATTAAAACAAATGAGATTGATTTCCCTTTGAAAAAAAAAAAAAACATTTTCTCGGCTTGACGATTGATCAATTACTCACACCTAGGTGCAATAAAAAGAGGTCAGTAGACAAAATAAATAGCATGACATGAATTGTAAGTGCTTGGTCAATAATTGTTACTTTTATTGTTCTGTTTAAACATTTCAATTGTAAGTACTTAGGCATTGAAATATCATTCAATCAATAATACTTTAAAATGCTAATTTTTCATAAGAACACTTTGATATATTGACTGCAGTCAAATAAAAAAAAATCAAATACTGTATTGAAAAATCACGAAGGAAGTATGTACACGTCCTTCATAAATTTTATTTTTAATTTATTAAAAAGGCGAGAAAAATTAGCATTGTATGATATTTTCATGGTAGTAAAAAGCAATTCAATTTATTAAATCCTTATAAACTAGAAGCACAGAATATTATTAAATATTACAATATAAATGTAAATAACAACACATTATCAAGTTACTTTGAATAAATTAGGCCACAAAGTAATTCAATCCATCAACACATTCTTATAGCAGTTAACATAAGAAACATTATGTAGTAACAGGGAAATTATCTAACTTGTCAATAATATAAACATTAACAAACTCACACCTGATTACCCACATAAATATATACTTACACTTCCATAGCGAATTAATAAGAATTCATAGTACACAGTGTAATATCAGTCAAGCATGCATCACTATGTACACGTTACATAATAAAGTACGAATACCTGGTGTCGTATTACCCCACAGTAACAATTTACATTGAGAAAGAAGAGAGTTAAAAAAAAAACAAAAAAAAAAAACAATTCAAGTTTACGGTTGTTCATGCATCTCGAGTAGTAGAGAGTGGTTTCTGCAGTGGTGAAAGTAGTTTCAAATTCTTACCAGTGCGCTTCAGATAGAGGCCTGAAGGGCCCAAACCCCCGCCGGAGGCGCGATTTTTTGGGAAAAAGGGGCGTGGCTTATTTTTTTTAATTGAAAGTTGCACTAAAATTGATTTATAATTAATTTTTTAAATAGAGTGAGTGATTACATTTTTTTAAAGAATTTATTTTCTAAAAATATAAAAATTTCCCAAAGTTGGTGTTTCGGAGGCGTTTAACACGCAAAATTTTGGCACAGAAAACAGCTTTTTACTTAAACTTTACTTGAACTATGGTACCAATTAAAAAATACGAACGTAATCTATCATAAATTCATTAATGAATTTTCGATTTAAAAATAAAATATTTTTTTACGGAGCCGTTTTTCCAGAAAAAATATTGAAAATCCCACAAAATAAGTAAAATTAAATAATTATTCAAACTTTTAACCGATTAAAAAAAAATGTAGTGTCGCATATTAAATTGCATGATAAAAAAAATATTCAAAAATATCTGTGCTGGCTAATGAAAATTAAAACATGACTTTTAATATGAAAAAAAAATCGCAAACAAGTTGTCTATGTCTAGCAGCAGTGTTAATACAATAAAAATATTTTAATGAACTGTTTCACAATTTAGAATATTCTATAAATTTAATTAATTTAATAAATGATACATTTTTTTATATAATTAAATTATCGTTTAAAATGTCTCAAAAATTAATTTAATAAAAAAATTCCAAAAAGATGTATATAGGTTACAATTTTAAAAAAGTGATAACGACTGCCAATTTATAGGAAAATTGAAGATAAAATAGTAAACCCAGTAAGCAGTAAACCTACAGATATTTAAAAAATATATATAAAAAATTCTTTGATTAAAAAAATTTAAAAAATTACATAATAAATAAATGTGTTCTCAGGCTCGCGCGCCAATAAAAAAAAGCTAGGCGTTTGTGAGAAAAATATTAAAATTAAATTTTTGATCGTAGTCTTTTAAAATAATGTTTTACTGTAGCACTTACTATTTATTTATAATGCAACAATTTTGTATCACAAATTGTCAATTTATTTTTATCTTTTACCCAATGAAAAATATGAATAAAAGTAAATACATTCAACATGGATTTCAATTACTTTTTTTAGTACAAAATTTTGACTTTAAAAGAAAGTACGTGCAAGTTAAAACTTCGTGAGATAAATCAAATCAAAGTACAAGAACATGTATTGAGCATGATTATAATGGTTTATAATGTGATCCGTTCACACTTGCAAATATTGTTTTTTTCATTAAAAATTATTGATTTTTTTAGTAAATTTTGATCAGTTTCTTACCAGTGCGCCGCACTGGCGTCAAATGTCTTACCAGTGCGGCGCACTGGTGCGCACCGGCTTACTTTCACCACTGGGTTTCTGTATACGCTCGTATCGTTGTATAATGTTCATGTCGAATTACAGGGAACAATATTGGCTCATAAGACAAAAAAATGTTTAAAAAAATACATTCAATGTAGATATCGACCGTATGCATACCTCGAGGCAGCACAGTCTTAACCCCTGACTGATTTGCAAGCCATTTCTCCATTAGAAATATATGGGGGAGGTAAGGTAACACAAAATCTATAAAGGGAATGTTAATTTTCCTAAGTAATTTTATTTTATTTTTTTTTTTTTGCCTTCTTCTAAAGTAAATTTTCATAAATAATTGCGCTCAATTTCTACAGAGAAATATATAATGACAGAAAATCACACTTTTAATTTGTAACATTTTTATAATTCTGAAGCGATGTTATATTGTTAAAAAATATACAAAAAAATTTATTGAAAAAAGCCTTGTGATATTTAAATAAAACATTTATTTTTAATTCATATTATAAAAAGATAAAAGGAGGAAACACGATTATGACAGCATCATATTAAAGTAATTATATATAAAATTAATCAAAATTTAATAAAGCTAAATGTTAAATTAATGAAACTGTCAAAATTTGATTACGTTTAAAATAATTATATATTATTTCTATGGTCAAACGTCAATTATTTTTATTTTTTAATTCCTTCATCACATTTTTCAAAGTTAATGATTCCATCAAAACAACACAATTAAAAGTTAATCTACGTTCGCACTTAATCAGTCTTCCCGCTAACGCAGCGGGGCAGGTTGGGATGCTATTTGTTGCTGACAGCCTTAAGCCACGTGGCCACTGCACTTATGATTATCAAATTTTAATCTATTTTTTATACAGGAAGGATAGTCCCTGAATATTTTTTTGAAGGCTAAGTTTATCAAAAACCGTCAAGGGGCGTTTCAAAAATCTTGTTATGAAATTAAATTATTAGCACTATTGTCAGCGCTTTGAATAAATATTTATTAATCAAGTTTTATGTTGTTGGATAATATATAATTATATATATATCAATGGCAATAGCCCAACTTATTATGAATAGAATGAGACGAGCTTTATTACGTATACTACGAGTCTTGCGAGTAACTTGGAGACACGTTTGCCATCGACATCTTACTGAACTCATCTCAAACTAGAGTGTTGTATGTAAATGACTTAAAGATATGACTAAGCTGTCAGTGCATGTCACGCTTGCCCCTATTTCAGTTCTTCAAAGTATTACCCACGCACCGTAGGTCAGTGCAGGTAAAAGTGCAGCATTGTCACTGCTGTGACGTCACCACTATTGTATCCTATTGTAGTTCCGCCGTGAGATATGGTTTGCTGAGCCGTGACGATCCTTTGTCCGGCAATAAATTGGAGCAAAATGATTCGATTAATTCACAATATTTATTACAACTGACTTTATTTATTATTACTTGAATTAAATATCCATTAAGTAGTAACTCACGATCATATATAATAGAGATATTATGATTAATGGTCGTAATTTTGCCTTCATTTCTTTTTATGTAAATTGTTTGTACTGAATATTTATACAATGTAGTGTAATTTGTTCAACAATTGTATATACAATGCAAATAAAACAAAAGAATATTATTAAATTTCTAAATTATTGTTATAGAAAAAATAAATTTTTCTACTGATTCATAAAAAAATACCACAATTTTAAATTTCATTTCTTAATTAAACAAAAACATTATTTCGATGGCTAACAACAAAGAGTTGTTTATATTGCGGTGAGCACAAAGTTCTGTCTGTCGTCTTGTACTTGAGCACATTGATTGCCTTGCTTATATAACCGAGAAGATAATAATAATAAGATATTACTACGTTTTTGCTTCAGAGAAAAAATTGCAAAGAATTTGTAATACTTATACATGGAAATATTTGAACAACAGAATGTACACAAAAAATAAATTCATAACAATAATATTACATGTAAAGCTCTCCCATTGATTTTTTACACATAAAAAAACTACAAGAGCAAATTGATAATAGCTGTGGGCAATTATATTTTAATTAGAAAATGAACCGTTGTGATATAAAGTTGCAACGTAATAAATTGATACTTAAATATGCAATATAATTTGCATAGTAATGAGTTAACAATAAAAAAATGTTCATAACCTTTTAGTAAAGTTAAAAAAAATATTTCAATTTAATTTTATAATTACTTTAACGTAACTTTACAATTTAAAACATGACTTTTTACTTTATGTACTTGAATTGCATTTGTAACTTTGTATGCTTTTCAAATTCAAGGTGCTTTTCAAAGCTATATTTAGAAGTACTGACATTTTTTTTTTTACTTCAATTACGCTGAAGATAGCAAGAGTACCCGCCCATTTTAACATTGTAACGTACACCATAATGACACGATAATTGCAACGTATACTTTATGAAACAATAATTTAATATAACCTTGTCCCAACATAGAAAATTGTACTGAATTCGTCATGCTGCATTTATGTGTTGTTTTTGTTGTTATTATTAAAGTACTTGCAACTTCAAGGTTTATGATTCACAATTTTTAAGTGTATTATATACCATCTTGTGAGGGCCTACAATTACTAACAAGTATAATCATCGTATTAAGAAAGATGTTGTTTGTTTAAAATAATTGGAAACATTTATTGATGCTCAAGGCACAGGAAATACTTCAAATATCAATATTTTTAGCCCAAAGGTGACTTATAATTCATGTTATTTAAAATTATTTAAACAATGCTGATGGAGCCATATATTTTTATATTTTTTTTTTCTAGCGAAACTGAAGCATCAATTATAGGGATCATGTCATTTTGTTTTTTTAAAGTCTACGTTTTATAATAATATAAACTATAATAAAATATTCAAAATTATAATTTCAAATTCCTCTAATTTTTTTTCCCCTGTTTTTATCCCATTTGAGGTTATATTTGAGTTATTATAAAAATAAAATTATGACTCAGTAAAATAATCTTCCTACACGATCCTAATTTAAATTTAATTCACGTTAACTATTACATAGATCAGTGATACGAGATAGGGAAGGAGGAATCAACAAAGGAATTTTTAATATGTTTTAGATTATTTTTTATTGGACATGCCACAACAAATAAAACGTTAGACCTTGCCAGTGAAACAGAAACCGCCCATTTCATCGACACTCATGAGTTGCACAATTTTAATTCTTCACTCCATCTTATTGTTATGATATCTGTAGTATTGTTATTCATATCATTTGATTAATATGATCTATCTTCCATGCAAAAAAAATGGCACTTAATGCTTTTAGCTTCAGGCAATGTTAAGAAAAACTTGTTGTTGTACTTGTAATAACTTGATTAAAAATCCATGACATGATATTTGATTTATTTTTAAATAATTTTTAAAAGATGATTTTAAATTCAACCATAGTATGAAAAGTCTATAAATTATATTTTTGCTAGTAATTTCTTTATAAAAAAGTGAATAACTAAATAAAATTGTGTTTTTTTTTTTTAATGTAATAAAATAGGCAAATTACACATGTATGCAAGTAAGTCGGACAAAAATAACATGATAATTATTATATATAAAACATGATAAAAATAATATTCATAAATAAGAGAGATATTGTGTAATTGCTGCAAGTTGCCTACGTTAAATGATAATTCACAGTACTGTATAATACACTCACTCCCGTTACCATGGCACGGCCACACCCAAGAAGCTGCTGGCAAGCAAAAGGGCGTGCACTGACCTTGAAGGTGGTTACTCTCAGGGTGGTAGTCAGGGTATTGTTATCCGGGAGGGACCTTGGCAGGCCTTGACCTGAGGAGGAGGACCAAACTTGATGCCTCAGGGTATCACGACCTTAAAGATGGTATTGCGATTCTCCAAATCTTCTTTCATATCTTAGACAAGGTAATTGACGTTATCGAACTTCATAGATGATTTGTTAAAGGATTTTTGTTAATGTTTGTATTGCAAAGAACAAGAATACTTTACATGAATTGTTATTTATATTAAGTGTAAAGAAAAATTATAATTTAACTGTTCGTATCACTCAAACGTATAAGATACAGTTTCAGATGATATAGAAATACATGATAGGGAATTTGGTACGTTCACCAAGTTCTGTGTTAAATTGAGCGTAATATTTCAATTTGTTTACATTGTATAATTCCAATGTTCATTTTTTATTATATTTTTCATTTTTTTATTTTTATTTTATGATTTAAAACAAACAAACAAACAAGAAATTTAGTTTTTACACCTAAAAATATCAATGAGCATTATTTTTTAAGATGATCGTCATCAGCATTAGAAAATTCTTTCTTTGAAGTGAAAATGAACCTTATGGCCTAACGACACAAGGTTCATATTATACTCAAGTTAATAAACATTACACTATGATTTTACCAACATGCATCGTTATGCAAATGTTAATTATTTTAAAATAAGAGAATACACATGTTATTTATAGAGGGTGTGTCGTCTAGTGTATAATCATTTTATAATCTTAAAGATGTATATAATTCTATGTTATGTGTATTTAATTATAACTTTAATACTAATGTAAATTTTTATAATTATTTTATTGTTAGATATAAATGTGGTTTGAATTTATGAATAATTAAATTATTATCATTACAACATTTGCAGTACTGGTAGCAATAAATATGAAGATTGTCAACCATAAATACTAAGATTATCTATTTTTAAAGTGTGGTATTAAATCTTTGTGTCATATTAAATGACAATTTCTCTTATACATATTATTTAATAAGCCTACGCAATAATAATTATAGTGTATACCTCTAGGGGAAAAAAATTAAAAAGTATTAAAAATAAGCTATTGTTTTACATAATCATCGTAATTTCAAGTATTTATAAATATTGCAGTAGTGAAAAACGCAGTAAATATTATTAACAAGCTATAAAATAAGGTAACAGAATAATAAATTAGTTTGAACTTGAATTAAAATAACTCCCACACAACTTTTCTCGTTTGACGCCTGGAAAGTAGATTACCTAGTGTTACATTTCTGTCTAGCGGGTTGCCTAGCTACGGCCGAGAGCGGGCCACGAGGCGAGCGCGTGCTCTGGTCATCCAGTCACTTTCCCCAGTGTATTCAGTGATCCGTGAACATCCCTCAGTTAGACATGTTAGCCTTTACGTCATCTTAATGTGCATCAAGGCTACTAGATAATTATCTCATATTATATACTAAGCGCAGATAAGCAAATTAAGATGCAATAAATTTTATTTAACTATTATGTTTATGATGTTTATCTCTCAAGAGTATATAATATTATAATTAGTTTCTATATCAGGGTTTATTATTTTTTTATAAAATTGTTTTTTATCTGAAAATGGTAAAATAGAAAATGCATTTAATCTTATATGAAAGCTCTGTTTTCTGTCCCTATTTTTATACAATGGAGTATCGACCTCAATCTTTTTTATTGCAGAAATGGATGGAGGGTGCAAAGTTATGTTACCTTGATTTTTTTCAGATCTTTTAGAGCCCGGGAACTATTTTTAAAAAATTATTGAAAGCACTTTTTGTGACGTCACGAGACGCCGCTCCTTAAGAAAAATATAGGACTTGCCGCCGCGTGACGTCACAAAAGGAGTTTCAATAATTTTTTGAAAATACTTCCCGGGCTCTAAAAAATTTGAAAAAAAAAATCAGGGTAGCATAACTTTTCGCCCTCTATCCATTTCAGCAATAAAAAAAATTGAGGTCGATACTCCATTATCTACGCTTAAAAACTTAGTGAGAGAATCTTTCATCTTTCCCCTCCTCTTTTCAAATGCAATTATCAATCAGTAGGACTAAAAGAACGCCATATGATCATGATTAATAAAAATAGCAAAATGTTTGATGAGCAATTTAGTTCTGAAAGTAAAGAAAGATTATACATCTTGTACCAAAATATTTTTATGGATACACGTATTAAAGAGTATTATGCACTAAAAACCTCGGAAGTTGCAGCGTCACTGCACGTTCAGATTTGAAAATACGAGTAAAAAAAATTAAATTGATTGACAAGGCAAAAATATTATAATACACGTCAGAATGTGTATGTTCTTTTTATTCGTTCTCAATTTTTAGGTGATTTAAAACTTATGACTCGGTAAAAGCTTTCAAGAAATAAAACATGTTTGTCCTTAATGTAAGTTGGCGTTAAGGGTTATGTTAAACCATTTATTTTGAATATCTAATCGATATTACTGAACAACTCAATTTGATATTTATTACAGTTTTTATGAAACAAGACTGACATGAACAAAAATATATCTCTTAAACACAATCTACTTTACACTTCACATGAAGTTATCATTTTAATTTAGAAATAAATTTTAAGAATAAGTCTTACAGTCACATTTAAAGAAAATAATTATATAAAAAAAAAAACATTTTAAAACATGTATGTTCGTGATCAGGTTTAAAGTGTACTTTTAAAACCGGCGACATCTTTCAAAGAATCGTTCGTGACCAGTTGGCTGACCGTTTCTTTTGTTCTGCATTACGAGATTGCAAAGTCCGATCATGCCTCCCTCCCTTCATCAGTGTAATGTTGTCTAACCTGCCACTGTGTCTTTCGGTTGCTAGGCCATGAACAAACCAAACCAGACTTACACCACATTATTTTCGATCTTCATTTTTTTTAACATTTTTAATACGCAAACCTGTTAAGTTCAAGGCCGGACATTTTAACAAAGCTTGTCTTACATGGAAAAATATTATTAATAAAAAAATTGACTTCGTTTTATTTCTTTTTTACTACCCGTTATATAATAATATATTTAAAATCAACGCATACCAAAAGACATTAGCAGTTCAACACCCCTATATATAATGTAACATAGCTTATATAACATCTTTTGTATTTAAATTAAATTTTATGTTGTATTATATAAATGAATGAATGTTATATTATAGTGTGATGTGTAAATTACAATAGTTTAACAATACAATGTTATATTGTTATATTCATTGTGGGTAGGAATATATAAATATGTATTGTTAACATTGTAATTTTTTATTTATTTATTTTTACATCCATATTAGAGCATCAACGCACTAAAGTTAGTTTTAAAATATATTCTTTGAGACTAGTTAAAAGCAAGTGCGTTGGTCGCTTAGTAATTAATAGCTGATCGCAGTAAGATGGGCGTCAGACTTGTAGGACTTGAACTGTGTAATATACTTCATGTAATTTATAAGTTTCTTTAAATTAAATTGTAAATTACTTGATGTCAACAAGTACACATAACTCACGATATGTGGTGTTCATTAGGGATATATTATATAGTAACTTCTAATTTATAATTATAGTGTAGTCAAGTCCAACAAAATATTGTTGTTTAGATTATTTAATTTTAAATTATTATATTTTTATGAAATATATTTAAATTTTCACTGTATATTCTGCAGAAAATTCTATTAACTTAACATCTCTGATTTGAGATATACGAAGAAAATAATTCTTACTTAAGCTTTAAGTCATTCAAGTAAATAAGTAATTGGATAAAAATATAATATATTTTATTGCGAAGAATTTAAATTCAAAAAGTTATCTAAATTTTTGTTTCTATAATTAAATGTCCTAATCACGATATTCTTTTTCTTGTGTTGCAGGTTGTTTCCGCACTGGTTCCCACTTCCCACTGCCTGCCTCTACCGAGCCAGGCAAGGAAGCTTGAAGGTTCCAGTAGAGACGGACTTATCATGGGCAAGGATTTCCTCTCACTCTTCATCGGACAGCAGGAGGAGGACCGTTCCATCTCGTCCACCTCTGAGTCTGCAGAGGACGAGGAGAGGGAGGTGGCGAGGGTGGAGGAGGTGGCTGGACCCACCCAGGACCAAGATATCATCACCACCACTACCACGGAGGCTGCTGCAGAAACCACCACAACATCAGCACCCCAAGTACAGGAGGAGGTCACTGAACCCCCAACCAAGGTCATCTCAGTACGAGTGTCCTCAACATCTTCTGTCAGTGAAGCTACTCCTGTCAAAACAACGCCAAAAGATATTTTTACTACATTTTTAGATGCATTTTCTAAAAATAGTAAAGACGTAACTTTAGTTACAGATAATGATGCTCAAATAACTCCATCTTCTGTACAAAGAAGTGATTTAAGTATAGAAGAAGCATCCCCATCTTCAGGTCCAATTACAAGGTCCATTTCAACTTATGGTTCTAAAATTATTAATAATAGATATAATAGACCAAGGTCAAGTATATTCTCAAGACCACGACCTAGACAACATTCACCACCACAGTCTGCATCTAGGCAATATGCACCACAACAATCTACACCTAGACAATATTCACCGCCGCAATCTGCAAGTGAACCGATAGAAGTGAGATTGTCTCCATCTGCAAGTTATTCAGTGGTAAGAAACGGTCGTAATCAAGTTAGAACACAGAATTTACCACCCCCTCAACGACCGCCGGCTCCAAGTTTTGATATAACACCAAAATCTTATCAATCATCATCTGTTAATTATGAAATTCAAACTCCAAAACAACCAGAACCAAGATCTCTAAATTATCAAACATCAGAACAACAATACGGACAACCTGAAAAGGTATATGGACAACCTGAGAAAGTTTATGGGCAACCAGAAAAAAATTATGGGACACCTGAACGTAATTATGGAACACCAGAACGGAACTATGGGACACCTGAACGAAGTTATGTACAGGTACCGTCCCCACCACCTAGTTATGCTGAACAAAACTACGGACAACCAGAACAAAATTACGAAGTCCCTGAGAGTGTTAATGTTGAAAGTCGAGGAAGAGTCCATGGAGTTCAACCTCCCCCGAGTTCATCAGCCTCTCCAGAGGGACTTCGAGTCTTTGACAAAGATTTGGATGCACAAAGAGCTGCAGCCGCAAACCAGAAGTTCGGTTACATTGTCCAGGGAGAAAATTACCGAAAATATCGAGTGGAAGAGCGAACACCAGACGGTTTCATCATTGGAGAATATGGAGTTGAAGACAATGATGGAATGTTAAGGGGAGTCCGATACACAGCTGATGGAACTATAAATCCTAAATTAATATACGAGGCACTCATGAAGTTCCTGGCGTTGTAACACCTCGATTAAATTATCTCAATTTGATCTTATTTAAAAATCCCTCCCATTTTTATTAATAATTATTTTTTTGATAAAAAGAAAAAATAAATTATGACGACGATGGCGATTATACTATGGACATCGACTTCCCTAATTTAATTAACAGATCAAAGTTAATTTAATAATTAATTTTTCTGTTGAAAAAACTCACTGGCTGTGATCGCTCGTCCACAATTCGCCTGCTTTATATTATACACAATATGATTCATGGAGAACATTTTGCCACGTGGCTCTGTAAATAATTTACTCGGGAAAATAGACAAAATATTTTTATTTACACCTAACTGTCCAAATGACTAAAAATTTGCACTTCTCTATCATTGAAATTGTAAATTATGAAATTGCATGAATCGTACTTTTTTAACCTGTTAACTTTATTTTATACAACAAAATAAAAAGGAATCATTTTAATAAAACCTTTGGCCAGTTGTCAAGACAATATTTTGTTCTTGTGTGTTCATAAATTTATGCTTTAAATATGATTTCTAGCTTCAATAAGAAATAACAATAAATGTCTAAGAATTTGATTAACTTAACTGAATAAATATAATTACGAGTCCAAACTTGCATACTATTGTACTAATAATTATGATTGGATTGTAAATATAAATTTTCTGCAATTAAATTGACAGTAAAATGATTTGCAGTTTAAGTTTTTTTAATTAAAGAGCATTAATTACTAATTTCTCCGTCCCCGAATCTGTTTTTCCGAGTGAAGCCAGGTGCTCGGGGGTCTGGCCAGGCCGGGGGGAGGGGCGGGATGGGACTGGGACCCTCCCTCCGTGACCAATGACGTCATCGATGTGGCGTCATGCCTACGTCGACCCTCCGAGCACCAAAATGACACCACGTGACGTCGGCTCCTGTTGCAATTTATCAAGATGATTTTTTGTACTTTTCTACTATATATACGCATATTTTGTAATTTTCTTTTTCCACATTTTTTTCTAAATATTTTTCAGCTTTTCTTTTTGTATACGAGCTGTGCTGATTTTTTTTTTTTTATAACAATAAAACATTTTTTATAAGTTATTTTGGTGTATGTTGTTATGCTTATTATTCACTACCCTATTAAATTTAGTAAACAAGTAGGATAATATGGAATTGTACAAAATATATTTCAATAATTCAAAGATAATTTTATAACTGTTTATGACAATATTTATAATATACATTTGTACACTATTTAAATATAGATAGCTCAATTGAAAAAAAAAACAGTTATCACAATTTCCTTTTTAAATGAATTAATAAAAAAAATTATCCTTAATACAGTACATACTAGTATATTACAGTGTTCTTGATTGTAAATATAGTGTAGTATGTGAGTGCTTGAGAAAAGAAGTTATAGGGATGCGATATAATTTATTTCTTAAAATTAAAAGTAGAGGTTCTCATATAAATCCAAAACTCATGAAACTAACGTAATTTATTTGAATTAATTGCATTGCTATAATATAACTCAATATAACTCTATCAAAACCACACTCAAGAGTATAAATTTCTTTAAATCTTCCTTGAAATCACAAAAAAAGTATAATACATATTAAATTTATATTCAATATAATTGTTCTGGGAATATTATTTGATTGTCTTGATAAGAAAAAGAAGTATCAGTTGACCATATGAGGAAAGTTGTGAGTTCCAACACTGCTGGACAAATTGCATTCCTACTCAGACTGTTGCATTGTCTTCAGATTCTTGCAGTGGACCGGCTGTTGTGTCATTCTTCACAGAGACATCCCAGGGCTCTCGCCAGGTAGAATAAATAAGCTCCAAACTAGTTTTCGTGTGTGGCTATATAACACTTTTACCAGAACTTGTCTAGGCTCTAAATGTTTTGTTTAATATATATATATATATATATATATATATAATATATATATATATATATATATATATATATATATATATATATATATATATATATAATTATGCAAATTTTTTTACAGCAAATTTATTTTAAGAGCTGTAAAATAAAAATCACGACGTTAATATAAATGAAGAATTCTTGGTAAATGCAAATTTTAAGAGATAAATAATGTATTTTGAAACATAAAATGACGTAGTTACAAAGAATTCAGCTTACGTTTTAGTCTAGAATTTTGTTAGCTATAGTACTGAAATTTACAAGTTTTATTAAATTTTTCTTATCATGCTCCCTTATATTGATAAATTATTAAATAATAATATCAATAAATTAGTAAAATAGCTTGGGAACAAATTTCTAAACGGGCTCAGAGCGCTTAATGATAGTGATGTATTATTTAAACATACCTGCTTCTTTAGCATACCAAGATTAGCTAATGTAATTCTAATAATATATAAAATTATTCGAAGGGCAGCCTCTTTAAAAATCAGTTTCACTGTCAGTCAATTCAATTTTTTTACACCACGTTGTTTGAAGTATTTGCACCATTCTGATTATTAATTAATTTAGTCCAACTTTGTTTCAATTCCACCTTATCGTGAATTTGTATCACGTCACTTGACATCTTGGCAGACGTTCCGCAGTCGTCAGAGACAAGAGGGAATGTGAATTTGAGTCGCAGCATCCGTGGTCCATATCACTGGCTGAAAAATGTGGCCAGATCTACGCGATAAGTCCAGCTTTATGAGCCCTGTGACAGCTCAAAGAGCAAGAGGAGATTGCCTTTTGATATACAGTTTCATTTTTATTTAAATAATATTCGTACATACAGGCATTAATCTTTTTTTTTTGTAATTGTAATAGAAAATTATTTTTGACATTTTGATAATTTTTTAAGATAAATATAGTGTCAAAATTTATATATATATATATAATTATATATATATATATATATATATATATATATATATATATATATATATATATATATACTGTATATTATTTTCATTCCTTCATTTTGAAGATGACCTGTCTTAAATTTTATATACGTTCTAAATTAAATCATATATTTACATTGTATCACGCATAAAGATCTATTTTCTAGTAATAATAAAACTTAAAAAAATTACTCTTAACAGGAAAGTATGCCATACAACAAGGCATAAAATAAAATAATAAAAAATATTCACACTATCATTTTTAATTATTTTAATGTTGCATTGCAAATCATGAAATGAACAATAAGTATGCACTGTGAGAAAATACAAAGAAAATTTGGAATATAATTTAATAAATATAATACAGTAAAAGCTTTACAAATTGAGTAAAATGCTTCAAATTTTTCTCTACAGTAACATTTTTTTAATATTGTCAACTAGAAATGAAAGTCCATAGAAAATCGACAAAACATTATTTGACAACTTTACAGTCCCCACAATCCTATATTTAAAACGATAGCGATCTACAGTAGATTTCAGTCTGGTATCGTTAGCTTGCAATTTACGATACTGCACTGAACTTGGCACATTTACATACGAAAAGCAGGTGGCTGAGACACTGGACCGGTTGCGGCTAGACTACAGACAGACGAGTTCAGCTACAACATGTCACCTGAATGATGACATTATGGCACAGGATGGGACATGTAAAACTCCACACAATCATTATAGGAATCAATAATTCTAGCGTTGTTATAGCTACATGAAGTATCAAATGTGACAGTCCATCCATTTGGTTCTATAGAGATTTTAGCGATGATTATATTGTCAGTATTTTGTTTTGTGATTTTATTTCATGGTAATGTTAAATTTATTCAATTAAGAATTAATTAATATCGAGTAATAAAATTCAAAAGGCTTCATAAAATTATGATTCCAATTATAATTCAAAAATTTCACGGTAGAAACTAACCATGTAGCAAGCTTAGGACTATATATTAAATATATTTATAAAAAAAAAATCCTGATCAACAAATGGCCATATAATAATGTCGATGTATTGTTTGAATTCTACGGATTCAAGAAAAGTCAGAAAAATCAAGGAAAATCCCAACAGCGGCAGCTATAAGTAATTCATTTTAATAAAAATTATAAAGCGAACATAATAAAATTAATATTAAGATTTTTTATACTCGTATATCAATGGTGAATAAGAAACAACTCATGAATATACTGCAGGGAGCAACTAAGAATTTGTACAATATAA
This sequence comes from Siphlonurus alternatus, assembly GCA_949825025.1. NCBI lineage: Eukaryota > Metazoa > Arthropoda > Insecta > Ephemeroptera > Siphlonuridae > Siphlonurus > Siphlonurus alternatus. Next base: position 8,203,576 of record OX463781.1, on the reverse strand, counting down.
TGCTTTTTTTTCTTGGTTTATTTAGTCAGTTATCAGTTATATTTTGTCATCCCTTATTGATTTACACATACATGTAAATATTTTATTTTTATCGATATTAATCAAGATAAAAAAATACAATTTATAAAATATATAATTAAAGGTGCTGTTACTATAATTCGATTTAGTTCAGTAGCTTTGCCATTTTTTACACTTGTTGACTTTTATCACAAATTTAAATAAAATATTAATATGGTTGAGCATTTTTTAAAAAACCTGTACTAGACGTTAGAACACAAGAACTCATTAACTAGTGTCACGTGAGAGTGTAAAAAAATCGAAATTGAAATAACTAATGAAAACAATATTAACACGTGCTTGACTTATGGTGATCAATAAATTTTTATAATATTTTTAATAAATCGAATAAATCAAAACATAGCATGAAATATAAACCACATTCAAGGTTAAAATAGTCTTTAAATAATATTTCAGCGTCTAGTTTGCACCTTATAACGCCACGCAATTCAATTCAGATAACTTTAAATTTATTACCAAGTTAAGCTGGCAAACATTTGAACTGAGCACGTACCAAAATTTAATGAATTTCTTTTAATTATCTTGATTTATTACAGATAATACTTCAAAGAGAAAAAAGTACATTGTAATGGATGTTACATTACTTTTGGTAAGTATTTTTCTATGAGGATATTGTATATAACGATCCTTTTTTATGTTACTCGTACATTTTTTTACTTCAATTATTTAATGGACAATAGGAATAGTTTTGAACACAATTTTAAATTGGTGACTTCCTAGTGAGATAATAAAATATTATGTCTAAAATACCACACAACAAAGGAGATAAAAATTCAGCAAGCTGTTATACCTAATTGAATTTATCGAATGTACTTCCTACGTGTATTTTCAGATTTTTTCTTGTTGGTCCTCATTGAAATTTTGCCTCACGTAAAGCAAGTAGTGGGACCAAGGTCGGTGTGTTCGTCTAGTCAGTAAGACACCGACTGGAAATACAGTCAAATTCGATTAATATCACAACCAAAAGTAGGCGGAAGTGTCTGGCTTTTTTTCAATTTGGAATATTTCCGCATCGGTCAGTACTTCTACTATGAAGTAGTCATGTAAATTTTCAGTTTCAAATTTAATTGAAGCACATCCGAGTTGTTCCGGTATCGAGTGATTTTGGTTGTGTACTTAAATCAAGTTAGACTGGATATGAAGCAAGAAGATGGAGCCTATATATTTTTTATACCAACATGTTGTATCTTAGAGTATATGTTTTTATATTTATAAATATTTAATTATTTTCAAGGATCTAATATACATTTTAAAGTATGACTTTATTAATAAACTTATATGTATATTATGCACTAAAGAATGCTAGGAAGTTAAAAAATTTGGTTGTAAAATTCTACAAAAATATTCATACTTTTTTTAACCTCTTCATCATGCTATAATTATATAGATCTTATCTTAAAAATCGAAGTTTTGTTAGTAAAGAATGAGATATGATTGAACATATAGTTAAAAAATTATTGATATTATCATTGGCTCATATTAGGCTATAAGTTAGACAGATTTATTTAATGGTTCTGCAAATTGGCTATACTTTTTCTTGAGGCTAAAATATTTTTATATAATAAAATACATCGCATTGGTATATTGTAAAAAGAAAAATTACCTAAAAATGAATTATCTATCAGTCAAAACAACAAAAATAAACTTGGCGCATTCATATTATATTTGTCTTGTTTCTTTCTACTTCCGATAAACAACGTGTTTATTTATTCCGCCTTTATTCATAAATTTCATCCTACCTAATCGTAATATTAACATCCTGTTTAATTTAAAATGTTCCCGATTTAGATATACGATACGTGTCCAAATTAATGATAAAGAAGGACTGGTTTATGGGAGCAAGAAAATTCATGACAATCTAATCTTAAACCAACACCCAATTTTGGCCACCCAATGTTCACAAAATCGAGTCTCGTATAGAAAATTTGGTCACGAGAAATCATAAATATCGATACTGTATTATAGTTACAAATATATCAATTGTGTAAATTGTTCTATTATTTTTGAAGATAGTTTTATCATTTCTTTTATCTAAAAATAAAATATATATGATAATTTACAAGATAACAACTTGTTATTTCCATCTTCATTGATTTAACTTACAACATATAATTATTAAAACTTTAAAGAGGCGCCAATCGATTCATCACATTTAAAATATGAATAAATTAATATGAAATAAATATTTAAGGTTTGTAATTTTATCAGTAACTACCACGGTTGAGAAGCACGACTTACATTAATATACTATCATTAAATATTTTCAGCTATTATTTTTTTTATTCTTCTTCTTCTGGTTGCAACGATCGAGTGGTGATGCTGAAGGTCGTTCAGAGCAACGGATCAGCCACGCCCTGGTGCCGCGAACCTATACTAGCAAATTGCAGCCTGGCCAAGGTGGGCAGACAGGTAGGTAGATCAGGGAGAAATTTCAAGATTGGAAGCTCATTAGATGGACAATAATCATCGATATTTAAAATAATTCAATTTTGTTGGAACTAACAAATGGGTAGTATGATATAACAGCGTTCGTGGTATTTTTAGTTAGTATAAAAAAATTACCTTAATCACTTGAATGGAAGGTACTGTACTGTTATCAAGGTAAATGATCCAGGTGAAAGATAAATCCAGGTAATATATTTTGTCTGATGAACAACGAAATGCATCAAGTGATATGACATAAATTAATAGAATAATAAAACAAAATAAGTAACAAAATAACTCACTAAGTCAAAACAAATAAGTTAAATATAACAAGTGATTTTGATTTTTATTTTATTTTCTCGACAATATTACGTTACACAATGTATTAAATGTAAAACTAAACCTAGATTTATCTTACTAGACAAACTTTTCGCAGCAAACCACAACTCTATGTGGTTAAATTTGCTGCCTCAAAATTTTGTGCGAGCTGGAAGTTACACTTGCTACGTGTTGTGTTGATGTTTTTTGTGCTAAAAAGCTAACACCCTGATGAACACGAATTTCACTAAAATTAAAAAAAAAAAAATTATAAACTTTGATTCAATAATTAACATAATTACGTTATGTCAATTCCGACTAACTTCTTGAATACTGTTTTAATATCAATGCTATCTATGTAGTGAATACATAATTTTACTGCATTTTGTGTGTGTGTGTGTGTGCTTGTCGTGTTGTATCTTTATTATATAAAATGCTTGGTTTTGTAACTGCTGCTAAATAATTTGAATTTAATAAAAATCCCCCATACAACAAAGCATTTATTGTTATATCTGTCCACAAAATCATGTTGCTTGCAATTTTATCTACCTTGCAAAAGTTTAAAAATAAACCTTGTTCTCGTTCAAAGATGCCATAGATGATAGGTGTAAGAAAATGCTTGCGCATCACAGAGAATCTTGAGAATATTTAATCGTTCTAAAGGACTAATTTATTTTCATAACACATTATTAGCAGTTAACACCATACACTAAATTGACTTCACTTTTGTATTCAACGTGAAGAAAATAATTAAAACAATTTTCTCGAGACAAGGTTCCCGTGATATGTTATAATTATACTTTTCTCCAACTTGGCGCCAACTAATTCTCGTAATTCATCTCGTTAAGTTGACGTACATTTATAAAAATAGTTTCGGTTGTAAGAAAGATTTAGTTAAATATCATGCCTGAGGACAGAATCGATTTTAACAACTTATAAACAGTGTAAAATTGATTAGCTTTAAATAAAAATTAATACGTTGCTAAGCTTACAGTTTTTTTTATTACCTATTAGATTTATATCATTATTATACATCATATAAAAAAATACTTATTTTAAAATTATGGTAAGCTTTTAATACTTTTAATAAATACCCTGGGCATTATTTTTTTAAGCATTAATTTACTATCGAATTTTAATATAAAGTTTCAATAAGTAATTTCATTTTCCCATTTGTTTTTTAAATGTTTACAAGATATAGTACAAATTTAACGCCTTCTTTGATTATAAACTCAATTCAAAGAAAATAATCATTTCAATATTTCACATTAATTAATTTAACTAACAAATTTGTCTGTTTTTAAATTTGATTACTTTAATACTCTTAATTGTCCCAAATAAAATCGTAAAAAAAAATAGAATAGTGGAGCGATATGTTTATAAATAAAAACAATAATAATCCCAGCATGCTGCTTGTATAAATCAATTTAGAGGCGAGTGACAGGCGTGGGTCGCGAGTTATTGTCCCTGACTGCTGCCAGGTCAGAGGTCGCGTCAAGATAAGACAAAGTAGGTCTCCTCAGGTGTGAAGCGGCGTCAGCTGGGCGGGCTTGTCGTCCTGACGGTGTCGTCAGCGGAGTTGTGTTGGTCGTGGGTTATTTGTGTTACCGTCGAGCTGCATCTTCTATTTACAATTATAATATATTTACAGCGCCATTAAAAAGAGAGTACAGTTTGTTATACAAATGTTTCCCCCTCTAGTTTCTTTTTATAACTCATATATACATGTAGGCTATGAAGTTATTTTACTTAAATTTTTTGTTGTTCATGCCTACCAGCTATGTTAGAAAGTAGCAATTAATTCATAGTTAATTATTTCTTACCCATGTAACTAATAAAAAATTATGTTAAAAATATTACAAAAATAATTAATATTGGTTTACAGCAAGATTTTTTTTTTGCGATTCATACAAAAGATATACATTTTTGTTATATTTCTGAAGTTTTATTCTCACAAACAGATTAAGAACGTTAGCTTCTCGCCCTTGCTTCCCTTCCTCAAGCAATATAATACAAGTTATTCATAAACATTATGTATTCTTTTATATATTATTTATTTTCTAAGATTTCTAATTGTAAATAAACAAATAATTACATGCACTATAAGTACCATAACACCTTTTTTACCTGCCCCATCACACTTTCTCTCTAAATGCCTTTAGCACAATGCAATGCATTCCAAACTGATGATTATATTTGGCTGCAAGTCAAATTTTAAAACATCTCAACATAATCTTACTTGCTGGTTTCACCCTGTAACATCAACAAAGGACTCGACGTATTTAAGACCACTTCAAATAGCTTGCAGCTATGAAACCACTTATTAACAATTTAATTTAAATAATGTTGTTAAAATAATTATTTCCGTTGTTTATAAATTTGGTATGTACACTATACAGCTCTGATCATTATAATTTAGCACTAATTAGTAACGTACATGTAAAAATTAAATTGCAAGTACGTGTTTTAAAATTTTGAGTGTTTAATTTTCTATACTGAAAAGTTAAAGTTTCAAGGTTCTCAGATTCAATTATGAGATAAAAATTTTGATACTAATTTTAATGGTATGCAATAAAATTATAATGTTTATTAAAAAATTGCTTTATCTTTAATCGTTAAAAAAATATTCAACAAATTTAAGTTTAAAACTAGACTGCTATGATAAACTGCATGCTGTTTCAATATTGCATAATCTCTGAATCAACGAAATTTTGAAACGAATCAAAGCATAGAATCTTAAGTGGATGCAAATTTTCGGTGATGTGCGATCAGATACCTTTGCCAAATTATTTCATGACTCTAAATTTGGTGAAAATATGCTAATTTTTTAAAGAATTATAACTTATAATATGGCATGAAAAACATACGAATAAGTTAAACAAAAAGAAAAAGAACTGTATCGTGCGCCAATAGATTTAATTTTCATTTTTGAATTTATTGCAAAAGAAAATGTTTGTATTTTTTATGACTTAAGTTTTTTAATTAATTAATTAATTAATTAGCCTTACTATCCTTGTAATTAATTTTATTTCACATATATTTGCAACCTTTTTATTACTTGCTTGTTTATTAATGAAAGAATTGTTTTGCTCTATGTAAGTTAAGTACTTTATGCAGTGTAACAAATTGTAGTACTTACAATGTTAGATCTTTCATGCATTGCAAGGAAAAAAATCTACTGTATTTTATATTGCTCCTTATAATAAACCATATTTTTTCATATTTATTAATAACCACATCTACACATAAATACTATTTTTTAAATATTTTGATCTGGATTTATCTGGATCATCAACCATTGAATTTCAATTTCTTTTAATCGTCCAATTCCAGATACATTTATGCATTATTAATATCTAGTAAGAATAAAGCATTATGCATGGGTAAGACACGTCAAAGGGCAAGTATTAATTCATTATTATACTCTTTAAACTAAAAGCTATTAATATTATATTGTTAATACAAATTGAACTCTTCATAATTATCATTAAAATCATGCACCTGAAGAAAGTTTCAAACAATAGATTTTATAATCTCCAATGCACGTTACAGATTATCATGCATGTATATTATAATATAATCTTTCATAACCAAAGTATTATGAATGTAAGTCGTATATAATGTTACCCCTATTTATTAATAACGTGATATTGATTACAATCTCTCAGATTAAAAGTAATAATTTTGCAAGAAAGTTATTAGTGTAAACTATTTCTCCAGTAAAGTTAATTACCTGTACATAAAACAAGGCATGTATTCAAGACAACGTTTAATGTGATAATAGTACCATCCGGCTTACAAGGCGTTCCAATTGTACTAGAAACTATCTTCAGAGGAACTCGTGGAGGCGATATTTCTAACTGTATGAATTTTTAACATCAATATTGAATTATGATTCACTCTGAGCTTAAATTTAATACGATATAAAAATTAATGATCCAGAAATTTTTCATGTAAATTGAAGATCAGAACATTTACTAATTCTTTGTGACTTATAGTAATAATATAACCTTGAATCTCTCATTAATTTTTTTTTTTTTTTTTTTTTTTTTTTGGTTTCCTGTAAGTTGTAACTTATATTTTAAAAAATATCCTTGACTTGAAATCTAATCAAATAGACATACATTGGTATTTATGACTTCCGAGGCCCGTGCAATGGTGTCAAATATTGGCAAATTTAATACAAATTTAAAAGATAATCCATTCTACCAATCCCATTATTATAATTTATAATTATTACTTATTAATTAAATAATTAATTGTTAGACATTTTTAAATTTATAGAAAATCATAAAATTCTTAATAATTATGCGCTTGATTCATATTATAAGGGATATATGGTGATCAGGTTTTTACCATTATTAATGACAGTAAATGCGGATAGGAGAAACCTATATAGTTATATTTTTTTTCTGTATAACTCCTTTATAAATCAAGTCCATTATTAAAAAAATTCTGAAATATTAGCGCATTTCTGACGTCCGAAAGTGTTGACAAAAATCATATCAGGATCAAGTGTAAAATCCATGACGTATCATAAGTAGCAAAACTTCCAACACTTTTGAACCAGACTGTATGCATGTGTAGAAAGATATTTATGACGATACTTTTTAAAACTACACTTGTTTCATTTTCTCATTTAAATATATAAGATAAATTCTAGTTTTCTCGCTTCATTAATACTGTTATTCTTCTCGTTAATAAGTACTTGTAGTAAAAATGCACAATTTCAAAATAATCACAAGTTAGAGGTAATTTCTTTGTAATCACACAACCAGTCTCTCCATACAAGGGCATTATGTTGGGGGATGCGGGGATAGTTTCCAAGGTGAGGCAGCAGCGCGAGCAGCCTTCCACATCAGATACGAACCCAGAACATCTTCTCAAGTAGAGCCATAAAGCCCGCTGTTGCAGTACTATTTTACCTTGCGCTAGTTTCTCTACACTGTAACGAGTGCGTTCACATTCATTTCTATACAAACTTCATAACATGTGTGATGGCTTTTACTTCAAATTTTTTAAAAAATTTACATGGAAATACATAAAGTATTTAATTTAAATTATGATAAATTCTGATTTTTAAAAATAATTGAGTTATTTCTGTGTTATAATCATGAAAAAAAACGTGATTTTGAAGCCCCTGTAAAGTATTCAACCTTTTCGACACCAATTTATTTTATTTATTTAAGTGCCATATTATGCCATATACATTGAATCAATAAGAAATAAAAATTATTGTAGAACTTAAAAAAATAAATGCAATCATATATGTTATACATATAATATATATGTGTTACATACTATACGTTTTATTTCTGTAATAATATAATCAGATTTTAATTAACTACATTATTTTTCATAACACACAGATCTTATTAAAATTAATCCCAATAGTAATATTACCCATTCAAGTTGCTTGTTATTCAAATTATAATTCTCAACACGCTGTTAACGTCATGGTATTGAAATGAGCCTAGGTAAATATATCACCTGTGAGAACATGCAGGTTTTGTCAATATCAAGATCTCGGCGTGACATCCAGCTCACGTAATCACATAATTTCATCAAATTATTGTCGCCGATCTCGAGAAATAATTGTAACACATGCTTGCAGCTTGTTACACGCTATTTATAACTCAAGTAAGCTCAGTGAACAGGGCTGTTAATTCTGTTATACGATCTTGATAACAAAGTACATGTGATTTCTGATTTTAATTTATCATAGCCTTTTCTTATTAAAATTTATGTTCATATTTGTCCGAACTAACTTTAAGCTAGAGAGAGATTCTTGTTGTTTACGAAGTGATTTATTTTAGGCAAGAGAAAATCAATTATCTATACATATGTATCTATCATCAGAAGAGTCGCATAACTCATTTTCCATACATTTAATACATAAAAAACAATGTATATTAATTGTGAATGTTAAATATCTGAATGTACCTCATTATTACTGCACTTGATTGCTTGCTTTATTTAAAAAATTACGATGAGATTCAGTATACAGTTTTGAAATAATTCGTGTATTATTGTCATTAAATATTATGTCATTTATTATACTGTATAAAATGACCAAAATAATTTGAATTTAGCTATGACTGAACATGAAAGAGTTAAAAAAATTACATTTAAATAACATTGATTAAATGCATCTACTATGATTTTGTGCGAGAACAGTGTTCAAACGTAAAGTTATAGAACCCTTGTGACCTGTATCCAGGGTTCACCTGCTGATGGACGGTGCAGACATTGCAGACAGACGCACGGGGGCTCCAGTTACGTGCGATGGTGGGCGTGATGGAGTCACAACACCCGCTCTGCTCGTGTCGTCGCTTAACATTCCTGTCGAGGGAGGGGGAGGCTCAGTACCAGGGCATCATATTGGGCAGGTAACCTCGCTCAGTTATTATTTGATGAGTGGAATTTTATCAAACAAAACATACTCCATTAAATTTTGATTCCCTCCAATCGAGTATCAACCTAAAATATTTATTTTATAAGGTGCAAAGTTATGCCACTCAGTTTTTTTTTTTTTTATTATTTCAGAGTCCAGGAAGTATCGCTAAAAATTATTATTATTAAGTTCAGTTTTGAACCCAAACCCCTTTTAGTCCTAACCTTTTTATTAAGAAGTGACGCTTCTTGATGCCTCTAGCTTTCTGTACTTTCAATAATTAAAAAAAAAAATATTATCAGGCTCTAAAAAATCTGAAATAAGTCACAGTTTATTAACCCTAGAATTCATGAGAATTTACCTTGCACTCTCTATTAATTTCTGATTATAAAAAATTGAGTTCGATTCTCCATTTGATCCAAATTTTCCACTCAGTTTTTCTAACGTTTGAATTGCCTCAATGAGCAGGGTTTGATGCTTCGACTCTGTTTAATCCCTGATAATTTTCATAACATTTGTTTGGAGCAAGCTTACTACTGTTTGTCCCGGACGCCTGCCCCTCTTGCTACTCTGGCCTTCACTTTAATGCACGACGACGCGCTCGTGTCACGAGTGCATGCAACACGGAGGATACACGCGTGGGTCACGCCCTAACATTGCACTACTACATCGCGTCCTGTTGGAGAACACACTGGCGTCTCCGCCCCCAACTACGGCGAGATGCACCAGATTGGCAGCCGTGTGGCGCCACTGCATTACCAAAGAGGTTGCATACTAACTAGAGACTTATATTATGTACTATATATATTAAGTAAGAGGATGTTTTGCACGAAAAGTTCTCTATCTTTTTTTTAACAAATAGTCAGACAACAATAGAAATCATCGTCAATTTGAAGAATTTCTCTAGTTTGCATGACAGAGAATATTTAACATTCTAATACTTAATTGTTTGTTTCTCTTGAAAGCAGATTACACATTCTCAGGTTTAGGCTTCTGGGCTTTTACTTGTTGAAAACAAGCTCTACAAATCAGCGTGCCTAACTCAAGGGCATTTCTTACGTTAATTGTAACTCACATAGACTTTTAATTACAAATTTTGCTATAGAGACAAATTAGTTAAGAATAGCCAGTAATTACCGCCCAAGAGAGCACGACTTATAGATAAATATAGATTTCTAGGTATATATAATAGCATCCTTGCATGCCAAAGAGCAGTTTGACTTGTTCACTAATTCACTTGTTCACTTTTAGTTACGTCTATTTGGGTCTATACAACGTCATTGGTCAGATGTTTGGCATTATTAGCAACATTATTTCCCATATTTTAATTTTCCTCCCTGAATCTGATAAGAGATTATCCACTTCCTGGATTCCTGAGGTGCGCCCTCCAGCTGCATGCCAGTCAAGGCCGGCTAACAAGCCCTCCGTCAAATTTAGAGCTCCACTTTCCATCAAGCACTAATCGCGACGTCCATCGCCGGTGCCAAAGAGAAAATGACGCCGACGGATTTTCTGAGTGTGAACAGAAAGATAAAACGTCAATATTTGTCCTAGAGCATCAATCAGGTTTTCACTGTTGGTTGCCTACAGCCTAATTAAAGAAATCAAGACTCAATTTTCTTAATTTTTACATAAATTTTAATCACATGGCTTAGAATAAGAAAATTTCAAAAGTACTCCAGAAATTGTCAATATTGTGTAATTATAAAAAAATTCAGTACTTTTGCAAAGATTTGGTAACTTCATTTGTTGAATGAGCTTTTGTTAAAAAAGTTTTAAATTTATTAAATCAAGTATATTTTACAACATGAAGCCACATGTACTTAAAAATGTACTTTTTTTTATTTCTTTACAGGTTAGTAAAAAAAGGTGCATTAAAAGTGTGCCAAAATTATTAAAACTCACTTAAATTTTATTGTTATATAGTTTACTTCTATAGAACTATTTAAAATTGATTTATATAAGGAAAAATATGAATTTTCTTTGAAATTATTACTATATGATATAAAAAAAGGTGTTGAATTCACACTTGTTATAGCGTGTTATAATAATAATTGTAGATTTGCACCTAAAATTGAACGTGCCATGTTAGTTGGCACGCAAATGCAGGAGACCCTAAGGGGACATTTTAGCAACAATTCTCCTTGTACGGTGAGCATAACATAATTTATTGTGGACGTCATCAGAAAATCTGAGTCGTTTGTTCCGCATTCTGAGTTTGACCTCGCACTACTAGCTTGCCTTCTTTCGATTGGCTAACTTAAAGATAAAAACCAGATTTCATTGGCTTATAATTATCATTAAGTTCAATATAATACAGCCAATAATGAAGTAGATTAAATTCATCCAATAATGTAATTCTTCTTTTAATGATCTATATCTAAAAAAAATATATATATATAACCTTGTCAAGAAAAAAATGAACTAATGTCATAACATTTATTAAATTTATCACCTTATTTTTACTATAACTCATTTTTAATGTATTTAAAAGTATAGTCTTTTTTTCATATAATAATACTGCCATCTTCATTCTTATGTGTTATATATTATCCTAAATTATTACCTTAATACTGAAGTATCAACGCGTTGTAAATCTTCGTCAGCGCCTGTAAAGTATGCAACTTCTTCTACATCTCAGCAGCTGTCATAGAGGAATACAAAATGTTCTGGTTGTTGGTGCAGAGTGAATTTAAAAAATGAACAAAATAAATATCAAACTACATTATTTATTTAGAATAATCAAATTATAATCAATAATAATTGTACGATAACGAAATGAAAAATCAATAGGAATAAAATGAAAGTGCAAAATAAAAAAATTAATTGTCTTTAAATTTAAGATGAAATATAACGCAAGAAAACTACCATGTACGTACAAAAGCTAATATTATGTCACGCTTATTAAAAAGTATTTTGTTACAAGTTAAAAAAAATATACATATCATTGCACACTTAATAAAATAATATTTAAAAAAAATACAACAGCCTTGTAACAATAAAATTTATAATATGTGGGATTGACATTTTACTTTGAATTACCATTACGAAACACGGCCAATAATATTTATGATGCACTTATAAAAATGTAGTATATGCGAGTGGTAATTTAATGATTAATTGGCCGAGATTATTACGTGTAATGACCGTCCAACAGAATCATCTCGCCTCTGCCAACACGTCTCCACCCAACGATGTTATTGAGATGCGTGACCTGACCGCCATCAGTGGGCAGTTGATCTTTGCCTTGCCCTGTCCACACGAAGTTACTTAATGAGCCATGATTAACTACTTAAGTAAGAGTGAAGTTTTTCTGGCAAGATGATATACAAGTCACAGAGTTCGAACACTATTATTACATGTTATATAATTATGTAGTACGTAGTTCGAGCCTTATAGTTGGTATCTCTGCAGTCAATGCTGGGGATGGGCCAGCTATTATAGCATATTAATAAAGATCCATCGATTAAGCTCTCTTATCTGTAGTTTTCATGAATTTTAATATAATAATGTTATTAAAAAAAATCCCAATTTAAAACAATCATACGCAGATACCTTTTATCTCATATAAGTGGTGTCCACCTATGTTGACAGTAGTTTAACATGTAGGAAAGTCCTTGAATATTTCCAGAAAAATTGTAAAAATTATTGGATTTTTCAGCATGGTAATTGTAGTTACTAAAAATAGGTGCTGTTTTTAATTTAATTAATAAAAAATAAGTGCAGACAAAAAATACAAGAGTGCCTAACTTATTAACGATTAATGTCAGTGGTAAAAAATAGGCTTCTAGTAGATCGTACACCACTGTGAAAATTTCAGCAAATATTTCTGACACCAAATCATGAAAAAAAAAATCAATTAGACCAAAATCGGTGAAATTTTATAGGTATCAGCATTTAAGATTATCATTGTTTTAAATGGGGCTGCTGTGGCTTTTATTCAAGTCAGCATCTTTTTTAAACGCGGAAAAATTAATTACTCAAAATCTACACCGGATTGTTTTTATTTTTTTACATCTGCAAACTAATAATTATTTTGTCTATAGCATAAGCCAAGATGAGCTGAAATGCTTATCATATATAATTTTGTCTATTATATCACGGACTAAAATATTTTCAGTTAATCAAAAAAAAAATATATATATATACTAAGCAATGGCCACCACAGTGACATTAGTCCTTCATGTACTTACACATTGACATCAGGTAATGACATACCCCGACTAGACCGGCCCATGCAGCAGGGAGTGTACCAGGTCATGATACAAGGTGACCTCATACTTGCTACCAACCTCACACTTTAGTGTTAATGTAGATGAACTATAAAAATATTAAAGATGAAAATATATTATAGCAATATTATAATAAATTATTATGACTGCATTAAATTAAAAATTCTAAATAAGGTTAACATCGTTTATGATTCCCACGTATATGATGCGTATTGATAGAAATTTATTCTCGTATCTTTAAGTTGCATGGTTAATAGCATTGACCAGTTCTCAGTACCAGTGATATCGATACTTCAAGTTCATGAAATGCATTTAAAATGCTAATGAACACTGATGATTCGATGATTATGAGTTTTATTAATATATACAGAAATGCAAGTTATATAGCATACAAGAATTTAATGATCTGTACATTTTTGTCATTGCGATGCTTTATGTCAATAAATTTGTAAATAATTTTAAAAGAATCATTTATATTAAATTTTATTCTTAGAATTCAAATACAAAATTTATAACCTTTTTCAAATGTAAAGTATTTTTATTGCTTTAGAGAGCTGTCTCAAACATAATTAAAAAAATACACGATTTTTAATCAAAATAAAATATTAAAATAAGGAAATATATTTTTGTTAATTATTTCAAACCTAATTAATATTTTATAACTTATGTATATTTTTTATTTTTAATAACTTCAGAATTTTGGCATTTTAATTAAAAATTAATATTGAACCAAAACCCAGCAACAAATCAGTCAACACTACTTGACACACCTACTTAGTCAAGGCATTGTTCTAAGCTATATATTATTTCACCATCGCAATCTAGCTACAACACGGTGAACACATTACTGGTGCAATTCTTCTTGCGCGGGTCTGAAAAATGAGCGTGCCAGCCAGGAGATTACTCGCGCGTTGCTAAGATAAATGCGGAGCGACTGAGAGTGATGGTGGCGCCGCTTGCATAAGCCGGACAGGACATTCCTTACGTTGTGACGCTCTGGTCAGTGACAACCAGGAGTACACTTCAACAAAATTAAAAGTACCAAAATAACCACAGGATCTGGAGACGGAGACTAAATTTTATTACGAAACCATGTGATTACGAGTGGAAATCTGTATGTTGCTAACGGAGCAATCAAATATCAAGCTAGAAATAATAAACATGTATATTTTTATAGGGATTTTATATTGAATGAACTGTATTCTAGTGACATTCTATTCAAAAAATGTAAAGAATATATGACGTACATCATTGAAATTATGCAAGACTATACTATTGCTGTAATATATTTTACATTTTCTAAGCAACACAAAAGATTGATATAAATTTGTCCAAAGGTTTATTTGCATCATATATTGGAGGTGACATGCAGTATAACACGCCTGCTATACTTGCACTGCACAACAGACAGTAAAGTTTTTGTGCCAGAAAAAAAAATCTAACATTTATTTTTATACAAATAATAGATGTCATAGACATGATATATTTTTATGTATGAAGAAGTATGAATTTCTATCATATAAATCACTGTCCGCCTACATACATTACCTTTTCAAGTATTACTGGAGCAATTCATACGATAACCTTTAGTCTTTATTCATTATACGTTATTTAATAAAAAAAAATATTAATATTTGCATGTTTCATTCTTATTTAAGGTAGATCATTCTTGTCACCTTATCAATCAAATTCTCCTCAACGTGATGTCATTCAATACTGCCACCTGACGTCATAAACGTGAACTGTTGCTTACATGGGGGCGAGAGATCGCGACCTCTCACGGCCCTGCGGGAAAGCTGCCTCCTTCTTTATGAGCCAAATTAGAGCTCGGCTATCAAAAATTTTTTGACATGAACATATGTTGTCTTGTACAATCGAAAAAGTTCGAATAAAGAAAAAAAAAAAAAAAAAAAAAAAAAAAATCTCCCTCAAATGAGAATTAAAAATTGTTTTTGTATTGATAAGAAAATATTATTATATATTCAACAATTCTGTTAGATAAGTTTTTTTCTCTCACTTCTTAACGCAAGCTTAAAGTAACTCTGCATAACAAACAATATTATAGCATTCTGTTAAGCTGCCGTACGTCTTGAATTATTCTGAATGAATGTTTCAGTATTTTTGTGTATTTTTTTCAGTGGGGGTTAATTTCAACTAAATCTAATTATAAAATAAAAAATTAAGTAAGTTTTATGAAAAGCTTTGGAAAATAAAATATATATTGTTTATAAGTTACTATTATTTTAATCTATTTATTATCAGGTTTATCAGATTCATTAACACAAAATTTGGAAACAAATTTCTGTCACTAATTTTTTTGCTACATTTTTTTTTTTAATTAAAAAACATATTTCATGCAATATTAATTTCATGACAAAATTAGGTCTTGAAGAAAGCAATTTTATACATGCAATTTTACCAACCAATAAGGTTATATTGTTATAACCTTGGTTGATCTGTTTAAATGACCAATAAATAAAAAGTTAATAAATGAAACCACCAGTTTCAAATAAAAAAATAAAAAAAAAATGACATCGACTTACGATATATGTTACTTTCAAATTAAATATTCGCAATTAATTTTCTTCTTTCTCATATAAATATAATAAAATGTAAAACTAAGTGACATAATTCTACAATTCCTCTAAAGAGTCTAAAAAAAAACATAAATCATAATTAAATGCAATAAATATATTTATAATTATTATAATATGATATAATAATATTATATAATTAATAAAGTAATAAATCATTACATCATTATTACTAGGTTAAAAAGAGAAAAGATGTAACAGAGTGTTATAAGAGTTGGCATCACATACATACAGAGAGTTTGATGTGTAAATCGGTTGATGCCATTTATAGTAATCCCCACTCTACATCAATTTACCATACGCATGGTGATCACGGTAAATAGAAACCTCAATGGGTAATACGAGCGACGATCTACTACTAGGGATGTGACGCCAAATAATCATCAAGGGAGAGGGTCTACTGCAGCTGTCTACATTGGAGTGTCTCCAAATAACATGTTAAAGTTATGAGAGAAAGGGTATGCATTTCTGACGATGACAGTATAGTAATCTGTGTACCAAGTTACATACACGTGGCTCCACTTTAAAACTCGTGCTTGTGTCAAAATCTTATTATTTCAATAATATGTGTCTGTATAGATTTAATATTTAAATTTTATATTATTTAAATATTGAATTTAAATCTTTATTTTAATACTGTGGGAAAATTATTGTTTAATGTATTTTAAAAAAGGGTGGTCCATGTCAATTAGTATCGATATTAAATTTTATTGTAGTGAATATCTTGTTACGTTTTGTAAGGAAGGTTCTTTTAGTATAGTAAATTAAAAATGATCTCATTTCATGAAAGAATTTGTACGCCTTACGATGCTAATAATTTTTAGCAAATGTTGCAATTAAGATTCTAATTCACCTGCAATTTTTCATTCTTAATTTAAACAATTAGCATACCTGCATGCACATTACTACTTGCGTCAAAAAGATCTCTCTCTCTCTCTCTCTCTCTCTCTCTCTCTCTCTCTCTCTCTCTCTCTCTCTCTCTCTCTCTCTCTCTCTCTCTCTCTCTCTCTCTCTCTCTCTCTCTCTCTCTCTCTCTCTCTCTCTCTCTTAATACCTCCGTGCTTCTTGGTTTAAACTTATAACCAATATATTTAACATAAAAATTCAATCAAGATATTTAATTCCGTAAATTTATTTGTTATTTATTTATCACGCTGACATTAATACAGAACCACTATAATAATTACAGAAAGAGACTATATTAAATCTAAAGTAATTTATTTTAATATACTTTACTTTAATTGAATTTATTCATATTATACCTTTAATTAGTTTACCATAATGTAAACTAATGTTATTGCCCTTGTTCTTACAGAAGCGTAACAGAAATAAACAAAAGATTACATCATTTAATTATTTAATCTTATTTAATTAAATATTTAAAAAAAAAATTATTATTTTATTCCTTTATTTTTTTTTAAAAAACAAACTATTACTTTATCAATATGATCAAATGTTAATTTATGTTTACTTATAAGCATTTTGCAATCTTTATCACATGATTACATATTTGTTACGGTCTACATATTTTTATATAAAAATTAACACACAATATACATTCCTACTAACACCCACAGTGGAATGGTAATAAAAAAATCGACACTACTTATCCCCAGCACTGTCACTGAGAAACGGTAGCGAGCAAGCAAATATTCAAGGTTTTCTTGCGAGACAAGCTGCTGGTAATAAATTTTCTGTATCAAAATATGTTCAGTATAATTAATGTATTCTGTCCTCGAATATATATATAGATTTATATATATCCTTAAGGTTGGCCCAATACTTAACACTTTATACTCCAGGCATTTACACATTGATGAAAGTGAGAAATATTAAATAAGAAATTAATGTATGTATTTTAAACAAATGTTTTATATGGTAATATTTTAAGTGATAATAATATATTATGTACTTGATAATCTCAAATTGACAATTAAAATAGTGTTTGTAATTTTATTACCTTTTATGCTCCTCTCTTAACACGTTTTTATGTTCGAATTTTATATATACTTAATATAGCTGACTAAATTTTTAATGTGGATTTTTTTAATAAAATATTATCGCATATTTTATCAATTACACTAAAAATAATTTAATGTTACTCGTACAAAACCACAATGACTTAAAATATTTTTAACAAAATGATGTAGGAATTATTTTAAACCACAAACTTTCATTTACTACGAGGTTAAATTTTATATTTAAATAAAACATTATTTTCTCTTCTCTTTCCAAATTATAACGGAATGTATGAAAAAAACATATTTTTTCAAACTGCACTTATGATCTTAATTACAATAAAAATTACCATTTATAACCCATATCAAATTGTAATAATGACACCAAACTATTAAAAAGGTCCTTCAACTTTTTATTTTCTCGTAATTTTTTGTCGTCCGCATACCTCCATGTCGGGATGTCACGTGAAGGAGGGCAAATGACAGTTGTGCGAACTGCGCGTGAGATCTCGTTGAAGCCAATGACGTAAGATGTGCTCCTTTGTGAGGAGGCTGACGTACCACCAGCCAGTTGGTCAACGTGCTCTTTCAAATAACGTAAGAAGAGATGGGGGGGCTAAAAATTTCAATAGAAAAACGTTCTTCTTTATCTAGAGTACTGCATCAAAAAAAAAAAAGAAGGTAAAAAAAAAGGGAGTCATGTAATACAAAAGAAGAAGAGCTTTACCTTTATAAATAAGAATAAAAAAAAAAGTAAAATTCAACTTCAAATATCTATGTACAAGATTTTTACTTTTTTTTTTATTTGACTAAAAAGTTTCCCTTGTCATCAAAATCTTTTATATAACAAAACCACCATTTGGTTTTAATCCATCAAATAATAGAGCATCTCACTTGGACTGAATTTTGGTTTTGGTGAACATATGTGTCTATATAGAGTATTATATAATAGAAGGATCATACAATGAAAACATACAAGCTATTCTTTAGTATAAAAATATATATAATATACCTCCAGCGACTTCAAATATTTACTATAGCCTCTAGCGTTAAATATGGCATATGGCCTTTTTTATTTAACTCGCAAACTTTATGATTTTTATTTTTTAAAGTCTTGTTTTTTTATTTTAATATACTGCGTAAAAAAATCACCAGAACTGTATTTAGTGGAAAACCTGCATGAACTATTTTTTTATACATTTGGATGGAGAACCTCAAATTATTTTTGTTCTTTATCCTTTTTTAATAATTTAACCCTTTAATACCCTTAAACTCGAGAGAAGTCGTGCAACAATGGAGTATTGACTCAATTTTTTTTAGTGCAGAAATGAATAGAGGGTGCAAAGATATGCTACCCTGATTTTTTTCAGATTTTTTAGAGCCTGGGAACTATTTTTAAAAAATTATTGAAAGTTATTTTTGTGACGTCACGAGACGCCGCTCCTTAAAAAAAAGATAGGACTTGCCGCCGCGTGACGTCACAAAAAGGACTTTCAATAATTTTTAAAAAATACTTCATGGGCTCTAAAAAATCTGAAAAAAATCAGGGTAGCATAACTTTGCACGCTCTATTCATTTCTGCAATAAAAAAAAATTGAGGACAATACTCCATTTCCCCCATTGCTTTTGAGTGAAATATTACAGCAATTTTTCCTTTTAAACAAAAATTTGTAGCAAATAAAAAAAAATCATACACGAATTGACAATAAATAATCAGTTGCAAGTTGGTTGCAACTAATTTAATTCCTTTGCGTAAAGGATAAAATAAACACAAAAATCATAGAAAACTGAGAAAACAAATTTATTTTATAGCTTTAGGTTATATTTTAACTTCCGAATTCTATACCACACACATTGTGTTTATTATTATAATAATAACATGAATTAAATTTTGTGGTTATGTTTATGCAGTTACTATATAGCGGTAACCTTATACTCGTATATGATTTATATCTAAAATAACATCTATCAAACTATTAATATTTAAAATTAATAATAATAAAATTTAGCATAATAACATAGAATTGATTTTTATTTATATTTATAATAATAAATTTCTTATGATATAAGTACTGGAGATTTTAACGGTTGAAAAACTTAAAACAGCTTTATCCCCTAAAGGCTTTAAGAAAGAAACGCCCTCTCATCGTTGATATACAGTAAGAAGAGCAACCTTTTAAGAAGAAAATATATTTGTTATGTAAATTAAATACCACACCCTAATTTCTTTATATTATATATAAAAAAACAGTTTCTTTAAGATTTATTTTTTGTATAACTGTCGTAATAATTGAGTAACATTCGTTTTTCTGGTTGAAGAAAACACCGACTGTCATTGTGAGCACCGGAAGCCAAGTGCCGGGTTTCTGCTACAGGTACGAAGACAGTTGCACACGTGTCCTTCCTCACAAGACCAGTATGGTAAACAAGGTCAGCCGTTGTCATCTCCAAGTGACCCTACTTGACAAACGTCATTATCAGGTCGTTATTTTAATATATATTATTTATTATCTGGGCAAGAGAGATTCGATAAAAAATATGATTTAATTATATTTATGAATGTAAAATTATTACGATTTTTTTTATATAAAATGGTTTGTACAAGTTTTGTTTTTTAGTTGATACGAAATTTAGTGAAAAAAATGAAAAAGTTTTAAATGTTTGCAATGCAAGGGCGCAATTCGAAGAAAGTTATCCACGTATCTCACAAACCACATTTAGCGTGGGCCTAATGACACTTTAACCGTGATTAGTGAAAAACCAGAAACCTTTTTATCTTCATGTATAACTTCTTTATTACTATAGCATCATCATTAGTCTAAATATTTATCATATCTTAAATTATACTTACAATAAAGAATAAATAATTCACTAAATTACATTGCTGAAAAAAATAAAAACCAACCATGCAACCAGGTTAATATTTTTAATAATATTGATAAAGATATGATATAATGTATATGATTGCATGGACCGTGCATGGAGTAAAAAAGTAAAAATTGTGTGAAAATGAATCTTAAAGCTCAGAAATCACATTTTATTTTTCAATGGAAAAATAAGGCTTCAAACGCATCTCTCTGTATGGTTGCATGAGAACGATTTTTTTAAATCTCTTAAAATCAAGCCATTTTCTCGTAAATACCAATGCAGGTTTTGTTATTAATTTTAAATTAAAAAATGCAACGTACATTTCATGCCTACATGCTGATACTGAAAGTTCACATGCCAGTTACTTTATCAAATTTTCATCAAATGGTATCGAACTACGACTCTTCCCCGTACATTTTCAAGAGCAGCCCCGCATTTGTAAGGTCGGTACTGCACGCTGCTGCCGGTGTAGGTGTTGTTGTGACGACAATGAAGATGACATATCCGGGGAAAGAGGAGACGCCGCGGGAGGATGAATGACGACCCCCTCGTACCTCCCCATCAAGTACCTCCAGGGTGGATCGGATGACTGCCATTCTGATTCTGCTGGTGTTCTGTACCCTGTCCTGAAGACAGGAAAACCTCAGTGGGCTTCATATTATTTGCCATGTCGTTTATAGTAATAGTGATGATAAAGTGAATATAATTATGTGGTAAAAATAATATATTTTTATGTATGTTCAAGTGATGTACATAATAGAGGTTGAAAAATCTGCGTGAAGACTTAGGGGATGTTAAAAAAGCAAATTTATTTATTTATTTGAATTTAACCATTAAAAAATAGTAATTCGTACAATAATTTCAAAAGTAATTAAATGACTTAAAGCAATTTGAACTGAATAAAATAATTTGGATAGAAATGTTGCAAATATATTTCTCTTGCAAAATACAGATAACAGCTAGACTAGAAATATATTATATACATAATACATGTAGTATGATATATAATATATAATTAGCTTTTATTTTAGAATTTTTAAAACTATATTGTATGATAGCCTACTTACTTGTTAGAAAATACAACAAATTACCAAAGATTTCATGACATAAGCTTAAATATAATTATATATTGCGTTGCCCTTTTGGCGGATGATGTCTAAAAAGCATGGCAAGCCTTTTTGAAGGTATATACAGCAGCTCTATAAACTGTCAGTAAAACTAAGAAAGAGATTGTTGAATAATGGAGCATATATAACAGGAAGCGACCTGTGTTGGCCATCTCAGGTCTCAGTATGCAGCACAATACCCTGCTCTCCAGTTTCTCAATCTGATGCTGCAGTTAGCAACTCCTACGCATATAGTTCAAGTCAAGACAAGGTTTTTTATATTCTATTTTTATTATCTACAAGACCTCTTGAAAAAAAAAATTTAGTTCTTGATTTTCTTTATGATATTTTGATGGTAAGGTTATACATGCATGCAATAGTACCACCGGCTAAGATCATCTTGATTTCTTTTGTAAATCAAACATTTTTTTTTCTTTCTTTGGCTTTTTAAAAAAGATTTTCCCACGATGGCGTTTCAAAGGAGTTATAAGACACTCGTACTGATGTGTATTAAAATTCAAGTGATCTCACGAATATAGAGATTTTTGAGAAAGATTTTTGGGCGGCCTCAAAAAGTTGCAGCAAAAACATTTGAGATTTAAAATATATAATTTAAAATACAAATTCGATTTATGGGAAGCTGTGACCTTGACGTCATGCAACCTTTGCCCTACCATTACTTACAAGAAAAGATTGGGCGCACGTCAGATCCTATACGGAGCAATTTTTCGATCGCGAATTGTTAATTCTTGACACAAGTTCTGTTTCCGAATTTAAAATCACGTATTGTCACTAATATTTTACAATTGCCACTATTAAAATATTATTTGCAACCCCAGAGACTCTAAAAAAATTCGCGGTACTTGTATTCTGATTTTGGAGCGGGAAATCTGCGCAGAAACGTTGCGCAATGGTATCAAAATCTGCTGATCTTTAACATACGAATATCGTCCAGTTAGAATATGGCGACCAAATCGGCAGGTCAAAGCTTCCCAATAAACATTAAACAATTGCATAAAAAGAAATATTTTGCAATTAAAAGAAAATAAACAAATAATGTTAGAAAATAACACAAAATATGTGGGCATATTTTATATTTTTTATTCTGATTCTTTTAATTCAAAGTGTATCAGTAATCAGTATACAGTTGATTGACCAGTTAATTATCTCAACTTCCACGTATAAAATAGAAACTTCTATGCAAAAACAAAGAAATATATTATATAATTTGTTTTCTATATAATATATATATCATAGTAAAAATTTTATTAACATTTAGTAAAATTTTGACAAGCTGCAGCTAAAATATAATATAAAACAAATCTGCACTCTACGTATATGTGATATGCGATATGTATGTGTACAATATATATTATACGTTTTAGAATTATAAAATCTCAAATTTCAATATCAAATACATTATCTGTTTAGAACAGCTATCATGATTGATATAAATACATCTGCTTATGATAGATCAAAGTTTATACCGTCTCTTTTTCTCTCAGGTGTGGTAATCAGACAGAAAATAGGGAAATTGTCGGAGGAATAGAGGGGGGGGAAGAGAGAGAGGACGATCAGGTTTTGAGTGACTCTTGAATGAGGATGAGTGACGGACGAACGAAGCAGAGGCAAGCCAAGCGAGCTTGATTCAGATCTAACAGACAACTCCCATAGCTCGTTTCAATGCTATATGTTTGCTGCCGACCGCATTCAGACAAATGCCGCCACACTCGACAAGTCATCAGCCATGAAGCTCATGCAAATCATTTCTTTTTGAAATATAAATAAATAATCATTAAAATATCCATGCTTCATAAATTTATAAGAAATAAACGTCATTTTTATATCGTATACTTAATAAGACATTTAAAAATAATCATTCTTATTCATTTCTTATAATATAATATATTATGTAGTTTGAAAAGTTTAAAAAAAAAATGAGTTTCAAAGTAAATAAGATGCTAAAAATGCATGAAAGAAATTTTTAAGTTTTTTGTCTGATTTATATAATGCAAAAAAAAAAAAAAAAGAAAAAAAAATTTACGCACAAATTTTTGCTGTTTTGCTGTCATTTATCATAAACTTAAATTCAATCAAAATTCATTGCATTGGTCTCACTCTGCAATTTATTTTTTTAACCTTAATAATTCATAATGAAATCACTGAAATGCACAACAAATACAAAGTGCTTGTTTGTCCCACATAGTTTGGCATTATTAAAAAAATATTACTAATGTTACGGTGTGTGATACATTTTAAGTTTTACTATTTTTTTAACAATCAAATCAGTAATCACAAAAGTTCATAGCCAAGCAATACTCCTTCATAATTAATATTCATGAAATTCAAACGAGAACATTATATAATTAGTTAAGTAAAAAAAAAATACCTTAAATGTGAAAGTAATTAGGATGGTGCAAAATAATAAAGCATATTCCCATACACAACAGGTATATAATATTATAAAGGTATGCCTTTATGTAATTCGATTAGCTTATTCGATGGTCTGAAAACAATTTTTATTCACTTATACCATCCTATTTATTATTTTTTAAAAGTAAAAATCTATATAAGGGTGAGTTGAATAAGGGATGCTCCTCTTGATATTTGGGGGGCTATCATGCCAAGTATTCGAGACCAATGGAGCGCCAGTAATGCACGTTGAATCCTCCCAGTAAACCAGGTGCCCTTCTTCTCTGCTCTCCCAGGCTTATTAAACTGCATACAAACTAAGGTGCAACTCCCTAAGATTATATTTGTCGATAATACGAGGTAAGTAAATCTGAATTCGAGGACTTCAATACTTGGAGTGAAGTTTAGGTTGGTCAATTCATCGCACCGCTGAGCTGAAGGCAATTAGTCGGTCGTTACGTTGGGACCTTGCACAATAACAACAAGAAATTGTTGATATTTTGGACGGAATGTACCAAACTTTGTGCAGGAAGTTTGTTTGGCAAGATCAGTACAATGGGGAAATGTTGTAGTTTATAACACTGCAATTCGGCTTTTATCACAACATGCGTTTAAAAAGAAAATATATTTTTACTGAAAATGTGATGTTCGAATTTTAAACTAATAATCGCTCAATTTCTTAAATGCGTCTTGGAATATCATAAATTAATAACAAACGAAATCTCGGAACATCAAAACATATAGTACACTTGAGCAATTTAAATCATACTTGGCAATTTTATTTTTCCTTGTAGCTAGGCAACTTTCTCAGCATCAAAATGGAGATAGTTGCATATTAACAGGAGAAACAAACCCGCCTTTGAGAGCTAACTGAATTTTTGACGAGTCTGCAGGTTCGATAGCAAGTTTAAAAAAAACAATGTACGTTTGTATTTTTTTATTTTTATTAATTTTATTATTTTTACTGCAGTATACTGCAATACATCACGCGATGTTTAAAACGACATTGCACAATTTTAAATATTATATTTTTTATTTATTTCAGATCATATTTTTAAATATTGTTTGGGTATATGTGTTTAAAATCTTTAAATTAATTAAATTTAGAAAAGCTAATTTTAATTACAATTAAGTAATATTATATATTTATGTAGTAATTGATGTGGTCCATGCTGTACAGTCTATGATCAAAATAAAAATTTAAATACATGCATCAGTCCACCACAGGTCTAAAAAATCGATATATTGGAAGAAATTGTAATACAAAGCAACTGATTAGCAGTAAAAAGTAATGTAATAATTCAATAGAGCAATAAAGTCAAATCTTAAATATGATTAAAAACAAGTTATAATGTTAAGTAACTTATTTATTAAGATCAAACTACATTGTAAGCTGTACACAATAATAATAATAATAATTACACCTGCATATTTTGATGATCTTTTTTCAGTCACTTCATCTTTTCATTCTCTATAAGAACCACCACCATATTCTTTTCTTTGGTTCATATTCTCTTCTTACGTTCAATCTCGATTTCTTTTCTTCGTAATAGAGTCGGCTCTATTCAACAAACAACTCCGGATGTTATGTTATTTTTTTCTCTCTCCTGCTTTATGCCATCAACATGTACAACGTATTATAGGGGCACAAGTGTGACGGTAAAGTTCCCATCAGTTGACTGACATTTCTCCCCCTCCACTATTTTTACCTTCTTTTCTCTCCCCTATAGAAATCATAGACCACCTTTTTTTTTTATTCTATATTTTTAAAAGGCGGGACTTATAACAACCAATAGAATCATTTTTCTAGTTTTTTCTCCCCCTAGATTGGTGGTTAAAATCTGCGAGAGAAATCATCCCCCAGTGTGTCAACTGGGGGATGAAAATGGCCTGGCTTATGCTTAGTCAGAGGGGTAGTTAGTCAGTCTCTAGCAGTGCGTACAGACTGCAACACAGCTCCCTCACACCTGGTGCATACAACAGGGTCATCATTGAGTTTGGTCTCAGCCTCCGGATGCAACATTCTATGGCTCATCTGCCCTCCATGATGGATCTCCGCTTAGCCAAAGTCGCTGGAACGTCCAGTAAGTGAAACAATTTTACTGATTTTTCCATACTTTTTCTTAAAATGCATATACAGTACTATTTTTTAAAATAAAAATTATACAAGAAAAGAAAAAATTAATTACAAATGGATTTTATAATTATATTTAAAGATAGCATAAAAATAAGTCAAATAAAAAGTAATAACAGGACTATGTAATAAATGAATGAAATCATTACAAAATATCACATGTATAAGTTATAAATTGTTTTAAATGCACTTTAAATTAAACGATTTACCAACTTGATTCTACGTAAGATAATTGTGTATCGCAGGTTGAATCAAATGTTAATTTTTTATGTTGATACATGACTATTTAGTCTTGGTACTAAAGCAACGTTTATTGCATCATTAAACAACGTATATTTAATTTAATTAATGTCCGTCATTTCAAAATGCTTTTTTTAACAATGATAAGATGCAGATGAAGAAGAAAAAAAAAACTTCTTGCAACATGTTACACAGACAACCTGGCATGCAAACAATATACTGCTAAACTTATAGTCTAATAAATTGCAGTAAGTGCATATATAAGATGGAGCCGTAACTAAATTGTTGTTATGCCAGCTCCTTTTATTTAATGTTGAAAAAATGTTTTTGCATGCATTGAAATTCTTACTTATTTTTTTATTCATTGCATTTAACGTCTTGTATACTATTATTATACTCATGGCATTAAAAATTATACATTATATTAAAAAGAAGAATGTAATAAATTAACTTAAACATGTACACAAAACAATTATAAGTATAATATAACGTATATTAATTTTTATTGCATATAATTAAATAAATTATAAATAACTATTGCATTTATGTATACATTTAAATTAAATCTACCACTTAATAACTACATATAAATTATTCTATTACAAACTTTCCCGATCTTCACGGCGCCATCTCTGACGACCGCAGATATATTGACGCCAGACCACTTTCACCTGTAATCAAGATTAGTGACTTTTGTTGCGAGATTATCGCTTGCTGACTTGTGACATTTCACGGTGGCTTGAGCACTAACGGTATAGCCCAAGTTCCGAGAATCTTCTCATTGTTACCTCTAATCTCGACTGGCGACAAGAAGTAGCTTTGTTTATCTTCGCAAAAGGATTACGGAGTCACAAGTCTCCACCAACAATTGTATTTTTAAAAACTTTTAAATGTATTTTTAGTACACAATGGTATTACAAAAATGGGTTTGAAAGTTAATTTAAACAATTTTCACGGCGGGTGCTTTTTTTCTAAAACGACAAATAATTGCTTTTGCTTTTTATAATACATATACTGCAGAATATTCAATATTGTATAATATATATGAGCGAGTATATTATAGTTTCTAGCTTCTATAAGCGTGTGTTACAATGAAATACTTTATTTTGTAAAATTTTACGTTCTTAAAAATACTTTCTTAAAATCTTGTACTGATATTGTTTGTTGTTTATTTTATTTTTATACAATTAACAACTATTATTTCACTTTAATATTTAAAAAATATATTTATAGAGATTTTATTTTGCATTCTATAATAATATAATAAACATAATATAATTATTGAATTTACAATAATAATTACATGCACAGCGTAAGTAAATACAATAATCTGCAAAAACAAGCACCAATATTATTTATGCAATTATATTCATGCATAAAAAAATAAAACAAAAAGCTATTGTAATTTTATATAATTAAAACAAGGTGTATTTAATCCTCATCATATTCCCATGACAAAAATTAGTCTTCTCTCATAACAAGGTTAACAAATTAGATGACCAAATTAGCCAGCATATGTTGCTAATGATTATTATGGGGTGCGCTATGGGAATCTCACACAGGTAAGGCAGCTCGCAATCTCTCCTGATGTTTATTGTACGGTTTATTTCTATGTGCGCTATGGGAATTCAGTTGATCAGGTGGGCGGGCGACAGATGCTGTAGCAAAGGATTCCCACACTTCGGCCGCACATGACACTGTACAGTATCCGCTTCTATATCAGCTCATATTGCACGGTACATGATGATAATTGTAATTGCCTATGTTACAGTATAATAAAAATGAGGGTGTTACGATTCAATCATATCAAAATTAAATTGATGTAATAAAATTCTAAACGGATTTTTTTGTGTATTATTTAAGTGCCTTTTTTTTACTACATTTAATCACTTACATTTAATTAAAGAAAGCATAAAAATATTTATACCGCCAGTTTTATTATTCGGTAATGAAATTTAATGAAATACAAAATTTAACACTTTAAATAAAATATCAATATTTTTTTTAAATATTATAAGAGGCCTTAACGTTAAAAAAAAATATAAAAAATCGTATTCATTTATTCAGGTATAAAGCAAAATAAAACACATCAACTTATTTTGCAGCAACTTATTTTTTATATATTAAGCCCGTTTACCTCAATATTAAGTATACAATTAAAAACATTTCAAGTATCTTGCAACATAATATATAACATGAACTGAAAAACAAAATAAATTTTTATTTATATTTTAAACAGCAATTATGCGAAACTTGGTCAGAAAAAAACGGTTTTAAGTTACGAAATTGGCTTGTTTACCTTTACAAACTGATAGAATATATACTATAGCTCCTTTTTGAAAATAAAAAGAAAAACCTCGATTTAGAGGGGGAAGCAAATCTTTTGGTAAGATCCGCCGTTGAGATAGCCATACGTTTGGCTAGCGGTCTAATGAGGGGTCGGCAAGTAACTGTGGTAACCGTAGCCTCGTTAGCTCGCGAGGAGCGTGCCGACAGCGCGCAATTAAATCATCGCGGGACCTTCAATCACGGATGACAAAGAAATATTAATCTCACTCGCATTAAGTAGTTCATTATATAATTATAATGCTTAAATCCACGTTGTCTTCATTAGTCGTTGTGTTTTAATGGATTGTTGTAATTATATAAAGTAATATTACGTTTTTCTATACTGTCTTTATTTTGACGTATTCATTATTCATGTTAGTTTAGCCAAAGGTGATCAAATTAAATATATGATTGACTGAGATTATAAAAAAAAAATGTGATAAAAATCAAACTATAAAATTAAAGTTGTTTGTTTTTCATGAAATATATTTTGAATGTCATATCGCTTTATATAGGTATTTTTACAAAACGTGTTAATAAGAATTTATTGCTATAGTAAAAAATAATTAAGGTTAAAAAAGTTTAAAAAGGCATTCATTATAACTCAAGTATACAAATCGATACATATAATTATGAAATACACTCATAAAATAAAATATAAATATATTCTTCATCACTTTGATAAGCACATCATCAAACCTAAATTTTAATTATTTGAAAAAAATCTACATGAAATTGAAAATATTGTACATATTTATATAAACAAAAGTTCCAGTAACTCGCGTGCACATTATTTCCCCTACGTCAAAACTCAAGCAGAGATATTAGTGATTATTAATGGTATCAAATCATTCTCCCCTCATAACTATTATATAACACGAGTTTACATCCATATGTCGCGTGCTCCACTTCCGGAACTGTTCATCTCTGACTGAAATTCCCACGCATCTATCACTTCCGGCTTCAATATTCAAACAGACGGCGCCAAAATCGTCACATCCGTCACTGCAGCTCTTTAAACTTCTTTTTTTATCAACAATATTTTCTCATTCATAGATCATAGATAATAAGGAACCTGTGGTTTCCGGAAGTATTCATGCCTTGTTATTCTCTCATCAGACCGGAAGTTGCTCACTTCATGCGGGGGTTAACTGAGCAGCAACCCCCTCATTGCTTTCTCCCCTCTGAAATACGGGGGGTATGTGCTTGCATGTATGGACCTGTTTTTTTTTTTATTGATGAATTACTTTGTGTTGCAGGTCGCATTCTCTACGATATTCCGTGTAAGGTGTGTCAAGATCATTCTTCGGGAAAACATTATGGAATATTTGCTTGTGACGGGTAAGTTGAAACATTTTATTTAGTATAATATTCAAGGAAATTTAATGGAAAATTGACTTATAACCTTATATTGAGTTATTAATTTTTAAACATTAAATTACATAATTATCTGATATACTAATGTTATTAATTTATATTTTTCAGGTGTGCAGGATTTTTTAAGGTGAGTTTATTCAATATCCTCCATTTCTCTTTATCACAATTTGTTTTTGGTTCTCACGTTTCATTTTTTTAATATATTTTTTCTTCACATTTAAATTTAATTATACTTTAATTATAAAACTCCTCCAGTAGCTAATTTGCCACTGAAGCTTGACAGCTGATTGACGTGCTCCGATTATTTCAGCGGTCAATCCGACGTAACCGTCAGTACGTGTGCAAGGCCAAGTCGGAGGGCAGTTGCGTGGTGGACAAGACGCACCGGAATCAGTGCCGCGCGTGTCGCCTGCGAAAGTGCGTGGACGCCGGCATGAACAGAGACGGTGAGTCAAGACGATAATTAACACGTCAAATCACCTTGAACCAAAGATTTATTTATTACTATATGGGAGGCGGGAACGAGGTCTCCTTTTAGGTTTGCATGTGAGCGGCACCTTTTTTTGAAAACCTTTTGAAAATTAATTATATGAATCAGTAAAAATTAAATTTGCTTCTTTGATGTTTAAAATTAGATATAATCTGAGAATTTAAATTAAATTTTTATAAACATGCAAGTGTAAAGTTATTGATTTCTTTGTCACAGCGGTCCAACACGAACGTGGTCCCCGTAATTCAACTCTCCGCCGCCAGATGTGCCTCTACTTCAAGGACTCCTCAAACTCGGGGCCCTCGGGCTCGCCTCCACCACCCCCGCTTCTCTCGCTGCCTCCACCCCCGAGCTCCGCTCCCGCCTCAGTGCTGGACCTGGCCCTGCCCAAGGCGGGGGCGGCCCCGGCAGAGCGTGCCGAGCCCGAGCAGTGCAGCAGGCTTCGTCTCGCACCGCCGTCCTTCCTCTGTGCGCCGCCGCCCAAGGTGAGAACCGTGTAATCAACAGACGGGACTGCCAACTTGGGGGTATTGAAACTTTTTGAGTCAAAATTATCTCATATTTAATTTTATACCATAAATTTGTGAGTAATGTTTCATAACTATAAATCATTTAAAATCTGAGTCTATTTCAAAATTTCCTAGATTAAAATATTTACTGCATTAAAATTAAAAGTACATCAATATAGTAAAACTTGACATGCATTTATAATATATTTATATACAATAAACAACGTCTTATTTTGATAACAATTACATCAGTGAGTCTCCTGAGACAGTGAGCGATGCTAACCCCGGGGTTCTTCTCCGACAGTTTCCACTGGAGTTGGCGCCTACGGGAGCACCACTGAGCGCCGAGGCGGTGTGCGAGGCTGCGGCGCGTCTGCTCTTCATGAATGTCAAGTGGGCTCGCAGCCTGCCAGCCTTCACCGCGCTGCCTCTGCGGGACCAGGTGTGCATGGCAGTCACGTGCCGTTACGTGCATGCAGCTGTTGACTTATTTCAGTTGCAAGACATTTTTGTTTCAATAAATCAAGTGTTCTTATTATAATAAAAATCTGTTGGAAATTTATACTGTTATAGTGTATAAAAAAAGTCAACTGTTGCAACTTCACCAAATCTTCAAATAGTAACTGTTTCTTATTAATAAAAAATTGTAAATAAAAACTATTACAATTGTAAGAGAAAATTACAAGTATAGTTATTGTTAAGAAAAATTTAAAGAGCTGAAATGAACTTGAATTTTAAAATAAAATTTCAGAAAATAGCAAAATATACTGATGCTAGTTATGATATTTAGTAAAATAAGATATATAGGAGTCAAAAACCATGTTTTCGCATAAATGTAACTACTTAAATTGTCTGTGCTTATAGCTACTAGCTATATAGACACAAAAGAAAGTATTAGGTATAAGGGGGTATTCGCAAAGGACCTATATAGCATAGAGTTTATCACAGAAATTTTTAATACCATATTTAATCCTACATAAAATTAAGGACTCGATTTGATATCACTTTTTGGTATTAAAAATTTCTGTAATAAAACCTATGCTAAGTCCTTTGCATGTAAATATACCCTGTAATATCCCTTCAACACTAACGCCCCCCTCCCTGCTTCTCAGATGCTGCTACTGGAGGAGAGTTGGCGCGAGTTGTTCGTCCTGGGCGCCGTGCAGTTCTCGCTACCTCTAGAGCCTCTGGAGGCGCTTGCCACGTCGCTGTCCACGTCTCCGCGATCGTCACCCGAGCCGCCCGCCTCGCCTCCTCGCGGCCCGCTGCTCGCCGAGCTCTTCGCCTTCCAGCACACGCAGGCCAAGTTCCGACACGTGGCCGTGGATCACAACGAGTACGCCTGCCTGCGGGCCATCGTGCTCTTCAAGACAGGTGCGTACCGCCACTTTGGTCACGCGAGGGGAGGTGTGCTGCGAGGATCTGCGTTCTAGCATGTTCATGTGAAGAAAGCATCTTTATAATCCACACACTTTATTCACAGGAAGAATGGAGTAACAATAGTAGCAAAATAGTTAATGCGATACTCTGTCACGCCATGAATAACTGTGCCGTATATAACAAGAGCGTTAATAGATTCATAATGCCCCTAAAAGTATGCAACTAGTTGAGCACAACTTCTTAGAATATATATAAAATTAAGTATCTAACAATTTTAAAGTTTAGATATACATTTAATAAGCTTGTAAACATTTTCTTTATATACATTGCTATTTTTAAACATTGCGGTAATATGCAGTATCAGTGAGTGGTATAATTACAATATAAATTTACCATATACATGGCAGTGTACGATTATTATTTTTATTATTCAATGAAATTATGTGATAGCAGGTATATTAATTTTCTGTAAATTGATGCCAATTTCAATTTTTTCTGTTGATAATATTAATTTCAACTTCAGCTGCAGGATAAAAAAAAAAATACACACGTTTCCTCCAGACCCGTGCGTTGAACTCTCCTGTTCTGATTGCAGCGTTCGATGGCGGCGCGGCCGAGACCAAGGGTCTGAGGGACGTGAGCTCGGTGTCTGCTCTGCAGGACCATACACAGCTGACCCTGAGTCGCTACATCTCGTGCGCCTACCCCAGCCAGCCCTTCCGGTTCGGGAAGCTACTTCTGCTGCTGCCCGCCCTGCGCGCTGTCTCCAACCTCACCATCGAGACGCTCTTCTTCAAGAGAACCATCGGGGACATCCCCATCGAAAGAATCATCTGCGACATGTACAAGTCCAGTGACCTCTGACCTCGCGACCTCAAAGCATAACAGTAGACTGTGATCCGTAGACCTGCCTTAGTTACCACTAGTTTGTAGTTTTCATAAAGTTTAATATATGAAGTAATTTGATTAAATTATAATTAAGAAATTATTTACTTACCTTTTTTTAATATATTTATGTTAAAAACAATAATATTTAAAACTTAAATTTTACCGACACTAATATTATTTACCAAATAAGCACACAATCTATCACGTACTGTCTTTGTAAAATATATCAACTGGTAAACTGTATAGAATTATAGAAAAAAGTAGCGTGAATGAACTTTTACACTCCTATTAATAATGTCAGTACAATAAATTTTTTAATGTTAATCAAATTGAAAAGCTTAGGTGTAATATATAAAATTGTGTTTATATATTTTTACTGCACGGTTTTAAAACAAAATTTAATAACACAGACACTACGTTTACATGACGGTGTTTAATGCGTATTCGTTGACGACGAATAATGCTATTCTTATGAGGCGTCGTCAACGAATACGCATTAAACACCGTCATGTAAACATAGTGAGAGTGCCTTCACATTTATCATAATAATTTTTAATCAAGTATTTTATTTTTTCTTACTGCACATATTGTAATTACTAATCACGTGAAATAAAACCCATGTATAATACAAAAAAATTCTATCTATATTATATAATCCTCCATCTTTTTATATAAAATTATAATTTATTCTCTTTATACCATAGTGTGTGCTAGGGGTGAAATGAAGTCAAAATGGCGTGAAGTTAGTTGAGGTAAGCTGTTGCCCCGAGCTAGAAAAGCGGTATAGTTCAGTACCATAGAGCTTATCTCGAGCAGGTAATAGCAAAAAAAAAAAAATGTAGACCTTGCGATTTCAGCTGTTCCTAAAATCATCCAGTTGGAAAATCCTTCTTTTGAATAATAGCGGGGAGAATCTTTTCTATCTACATTGGGGGGGGGGGGGAAGTTGTGTTGGGTTTTAGCAGACATCAAGTCACAAACACCACCCGGCCTTAAAGCCAGAGCCGCAAAGCAACATGTCTATGTACGCAGGGTAATAATAGACTGCAGACAACAATAAGGAGTGAGCAACTGTCATATTATAGGAGGCAGCCATCTTTACACTACTATGAGCAATAAGATATTATGGCATTGTTGAGATGGAAGTTCGTCGCCGCGGCGGTAAAATTTACTGTAAAAGCTGGGTTATTTAGTAAAATGTACATAAATAGAAGATTTTTTTAGAAATGAAAGTATAGATTCGTAACTAGAAAAGTTATGGACACAAGCGGTACGCTTTACTGAGATTAAACTGTAAAAAGTGAAAGAGGAGATACCTAGAAAATGAGATAAAATTATATTTGCAAAAGGTTTAATGCTCAAAAAAGTATAAATGTTTTGAAAATCTTCATAATAGCTTTCCATTTTTAATTTATTTATACATACAATGCAAAAAATTAAATAAATAGAAATGAAAAATAGAATATTTAATAATTTCCTTACACATCTTGCATTTTTCAAGACAAATATTTAGTTTTTAATAATTATTATATAACACGAGTGTATTACTTTTATAATAATTTTAGCCATAAAAAGGCATAGAAATTTATTTTTATACAACCTATTTTCTTTCATCTGATGCTATCATATTTTATTTACATCATATAAATTAAATTGTGAGTTCATGATATATATTTATAACACTTTATTTTCATGCTTCGATTTTATAAACAGCATAATCAGCATAATTATATAAATCAAGCTGAGTTGACAGAAAGCTGGCATATCTTCCTCACTATTATATTACATATATACAGCGAGTGTCAAACCGCAAGAAACATGACAGTTTGCCGACACTCCCTGCTTGATTGATTCCCGCCGCGCTCTCTCTATAAAATGTCACCGAGCGATGCGGGTCATCAGGCCAAGTGTCATCAAGGACCTCCAGAGGGACCTGCTGGTACCTTTGACCCTTGAAGAGACCCCAGGAGGTCCACTTCAGTCACCAGGGAGTCCTTAACCCGGGGGTATATGAGACTCAACCTTGCACTTTTAATAATATAGGGTGGCATGTTTTTGTTGTAGAAATATTTGTGAAATTAGTCTGTATGTCAAGCTAATTTATACATTTTTATTGAATATAAATAATAACAAGCACTTTGATTCAGTGGGAATACATCGCAACGGAGAGGAGTATGATAAAAAAATTAATATCTAAAAAAACAGTGTAGTTATTTCTTTTACTTCAATGCAAGTGCTGGCGTTAGGTTCATTTTAATTTCTCGTCACATATCTTCATTTTTAAAAGTAATTAAGAAAAAAAATAAACATTAATTTTGAAAGCAGTGACGTGTAAAAATATTTAAGTTGCAAATATACGTTACATACTAAAAATGAGAAATAATTTATTTCGTATATTTCCTATATTAAAAACTGAAGTCGTTATATAACATTATGATAGCAAATTTAACACGTTATAAAACATTTATAAATCATAATTTTATAACTTTATTCATTGCTGATACTCTATTTAATGCAAAATTTATAAATCCAAGCCATAGACATTAAAAAAAAAAAATCATGATATTATATACATTAATCAACGTAAAATGTTTTTATAATGCTACAATCAAAAAAAAATATAATAATTAAATTTTCAACTATTTCATGGCGTATAAATTTCACAACATATAATAAATTTTTCTCACATTATACTGATAAAAAAACACTTGAAAAATTACAATATAACGACGATATAATAACAGAGACAAAAAGTAATAACATACAATATAGTGCTTGCAGGCTATATACCAGTTAATTGTATCTCATTTGTTTTAGCTTCATGCCTTTGTGATCAACATATAGAGAATAAAAACAATTGAAGTTTTATTATTGTTAAAGAACAAAAGCTACTATTTTTCCACGCCGTTACCTCTCCATTGTACAGTGTATAATATTTTGAGTGTCATGCTTGCTGCATACATGACCGGGGTAAGTGTCACCACCACTATGGCCGCCAGCCGCATGCTGCTTGCTGGTTATAGTTGTTCTCAAGAGCTACTTTACCTCTGCAATTTCGAGTGTGGTATAGAATCCCTGCTGACGCTATTGCATTAATAGTATGAGGGATAAGAGGGAGAAAATATGATGGAGATGAGGGGGGGGGGGAGGATATTTGCGATCAATGCAACCGATTTTATACTTTGTTGCCTTTTAATAATGGAAATTAAGTATATTATAACATGGCCTTTTATTTAAATTAATTTGTAACTAGTAATATATCATATTTAAACTTGCAGAATGCTAAAAAATTATGCAGATATTTTATACTTAAAAAAATTCATAAATGAAATATTTATTTATGCTGTATTTTAAATGTGCTGATATTCAAATAAAAATAAAAGTTGGAAAATTATCAAACGCATAAATTTAATGCCATATTGTAATATTTAAATTTAGATTTATTATTAGTTAGTTAGTATAATTTATTAGTTATAAAATTTTGTTCTGAAAATTTTTCATTCCGTGGCACTTTTTATTTTTTTTATAGGCAAGCTGTGTTTATTTAAAATGGTTATAATGTATGTATATATTATATATCGTCGCCTCAGAATAGAAGTGCTCTAAGCACCATGAGGTTTTGATGCAAATGTGAGCCAGTAACATAAGGCTCACATTTGCATCAAAAACGCGTGGTGCTTAGAGCATTTCTGAGGCGACGATATGTGTAATATATGCGAGTATATACAAACTCATGTTAAAATTATTTCAAACTAGCAAGACATTCAATCAAGAGGTCACAAAACTTATCAATTGAATATTTTTTATTTAATTATTTTAAATAATAGCAAATAATAAATTTATATATATTAACATACGTCCAAGCTATCCACAATATAAAATAACAAAAGTATCAAATTTATAAAAGAACTATAAGGCTATTGTTTTATATTATAAAATTACAAAAGATCTTGTGAATAAGACTTGAACTTTGCTACTGTATTTTCTATTGTTATAATTATTGTTGCAAGTTCTAGTGGCTCGCCATGCAGTCTGGGTTTTAATTACGAGAGTTTCCCACCGCAGCAATGTACCTGGCTGACAGCTGATCAGCAATGTGCGGGCCTCTTGTAGCGATATTTGACGGCAGTTTTGACGTTACACTTATGTCATGAATGTATTTTAAAGTTGCATGTAAGGGAAATTGAGGTGTTGCTGAAGATGAATTTTAAAAATGTTCGAAAAATTCTTTCATATATAGAGACCTTTGATTCTTTCGCTGCAACTTTAAAATAATGATAATAAAAACTTAAACAGTTGATGTTATATTTTGAAAGATGGTATATTATGCTGCAAGATATTGTATAAACTATAAATAATTATACAGTATATATAAGAACAAAATATAATTAGAAATACATTAAATTTATAAATTTAATATGAATATATTATATATATATATATATATATATATATATATATATATATATATATATATATATGAATATATATATATTCATATTTGGTCCTGATTATTTTTTACATGCATTGAACATTGTATTGATATTTGATAATTGATATTGATGTATTCTATATTGCAAACTAAAGTAATTAAATTCTTGGTTATAATATTAAGTAAATATATTATAACTTTATATATATTATATTGTACACAATTATTCTATTGGGAAATAATAGAATTGACACTCATTGTCAGTTGTTAATATCAGTAAATAAAAAGGTGTAGATGTGCCAAAAAAACAACAGCAATGCACGCATATTTTTTTTCTGTTTTCAGCTAAAAACAAAACAAAAACCTGAGCTTATTCTGAGCCATAATCGATTATTAGAAACTCAATATCTCTGTGAAATTTACGTAAAAATCCGTGATGCTAAACTTTTGTAAATTCAGTATAATGTATTTTCTAATCAATTCCCACGGTGCAAAATATTTTTGTTGTCGCATTTGTGAAGTGAAAAAGCGTAAGGTTAAAGAAAAAGTATTTTGAATGCGTGCTATGGCACAAACAACAAAAAAAAATGCGACGAGATTTATTGAAAAGGTACATATTTTTTACTTCTAAGTCGGTATGACCCACACCTTACAAGCAGCTCATATTACTGTAGTAACCAAGATATTATATACTTTAACCTAAGTAGAGTTTGCACCTGAAATCAAATTTTCAATACATCTCAAATATTACAATTTTTTACCTTCAGTAGTTCATATTATTTTATGTCTTAGTCTAATTCTCTTTATCTATTATAAACAGGTAAAAATCTTATATTTATGGTCAAAAGAATGACTTGAATAAGACAGTGCCGCAAGAGATGTGACAGTTACAGTTGTGCGGTGTTTTTGGTCATTTTGAGCAGCCGCTATTACCAAGTTATTATCGGACCACTGGTCAAGACCGCTGGACTTCAAAGACACCAAAGTGACCATAATGATCCTTGTAACCAAGGAAACAACAAAGCTTAAATGTCAAATGAAGGGAAAGTCTCATCGAAGATTTTGTTTGTGTTGTGGTACACAAGAAGAAAGTGTTCTTTATAAAATAACCGCAGCAAAAGTTAATAGAAATATAACTGTTGATATATTATACTATTGAACAGAAAAAAATATAAATCATAATATGCTAAGTATGTTTGCACTTAGCAATAATTATAGGGTCTACCAATATATTAATTATATGGTACTTATAATTATAAATGCGGGGAAAAAACTTGTATCATAATAAATTCAATTCGACATTAAGTAAAAAAGTAGTTTGTATTTAAATTTATTTATACTTGAGTTATTAACAAGGTAATTATATTATGCTCATATTTTATCGTAATCAATACTAAATATATTGTAATTTACAAGGGAGTATCTAATTTTGAGCATGAGTTTGTAAAAATTTTTAAACAGGATTGATGCAGGCTGATTTTTTGGGTCTAGAAATTCAACTTCATAAACTTTTTGGAGTTTGAAACACAAAATAAAAAATCCTTAAATCCTTAATTTAAAAAAAAAGAATAAAGAAACATCCCTTGCAACTCCCAATATCATTTAACTTAATAAAATTTGGACAGTATTTGTGCATTACAGTTATGAATGCATTAGAAATAAAATCATGTAATGATGAATATATTTATTTTTTTTCCTGATTAAATTGATTTAAAAAATATAGTATCAAATGGATAGGATATTTGTAAAAAATTTAATATAATTATGTTTTATAATATTATAGTATTTTTAACTACCTCACCAAAAATTGCAAATCATATCAGTCATATAATTGTCTTTTTCTTTTATATATCTGCATTTCAGAAAATCGATCGAAGAAAATTTCCTACTGATCAAAGTGTGTATAAAAAATTGCAACGTTTTCTTTGGCAAGATTCACATCATCATTTGCTAGACACACAAAGAATTTCTCCGTAAGTTTTGCAGCTGGCAGGGACGACATAAACTCAACAAATTACAAAGAGATTATGAATGACATCATATTTTAATATTACATCTTTAAATTCTCCGTCAGGACGTCGGGGAGGACAGGTGTGAGCTCAGCACGTGTGAAAGTTATCTCAATCTGGACCAAAACAAGGCAACAATGTGCTCACAACTTGAGGTGCGAAATTCCTTGTCAGGTCATATTGTTAAACTTGGTCCATTCAATGTCGAATTGTAACAATATTGTCGTAATATATTGTCAAGACACCAACACTAACAAGCCAAAGAAATGAATGTAGAATATCAGATCATCTTGAAAATATGACAAGTAAAAATGTACAAATTTACAGCAATTTTAAATAATTATTTAAAAAATATTATTAACAAAATTTATGATGAATAATTTTTAAAATCAATTATTTTTACAATATACATAATAAAGATATAGAAAGAACATTTATAACCTCGATCGCTCCGTTTTGTGTTTGTCTTATCAGTCTTATCACTACTCGTGCATGGAGAAGTGCATGGTTTTGGAATGGCTAGATGACTTCCCCGAAAATTTCCAAAAATCTTTATCTCTTTGTCTCTTGACGTTGCAGCTCCAGCAAATCGTAGCTATAATTCCTACAGTCCCAAAGTGTATGTATTGTGTACATTATAAATGCATTTAAGTATAACCCAAATATAACTATAACTTGCATTCAAAATTATTATTAATTGAATGACTTCATTTGGTATTGGTTAATTTTATGAATGCTATATCGTTGTGGTATTATATTATATGATAATATGATTGTACATACACAACAGTATATTTATCATAAATATTGCAATGAACATACAGACATTTGTAACCAAATCTATATATTAGTGTCAAATAATCAAAAAATCAGATACAATCTCTTTTATATAAATAGACAACTTTTATATCATAGTTTTCAATTGAACTGTATAGAGTGAGAATAAAAGAAAAATAGAAGCAATGATGTTTAAAGTTGAAGTTCATTATAATATGGTTTAGAGGCAGAAAGCATGTAAGTATTAAGCATCAGTAGACAGCTGCATATGGCTGCTCTATAATATAGACTACGATAGATAATCCCTAGCCTAGTCGCCATGTACAATAAAGTAAGGGTCACTCTCTATTTGTCCCCTACTAGTCTCGTCATTTACTTACTTATACTCCCTTATTTCTCTCTCTCTCTCTCTCTTCAATGTCCTTTTTTTTTTTTTTTCAAAAGACCCGCTGACAAATTGGCGTCCCCCTTCCATATCTCTGAATTATAACAAAAGACTAGCAGAAGGTATTTTTTTTTTCAAATACTTACTATATTATATAGTACTATATCACCTATACTTTACAACCTTTAACGTTTAGCTATAGAATTATTATATATATACAGTAGATTGAAGTTTACAGGGTCTTTTTGATATAGTTGTAGTACAATAGATGGACTGCTTCATGTCAATCTTTCTATGTGTGCTCTATTTTAGTATTTTTATACTCTTAACCATCTTCTCGCCTCGGGGCAGTCAGTCAGAATATACGGATTTATTTTGTGACAGATGAAAGCAACGTTATCATCTCCCCCTCCCCCCGACTTCCTCTCTCATGTATGTACTATATATAATAGCCCACAAAAACAGCTAAGTATTCAACACCCTAATATAATGTAATATATGGTATATAACTTAGTTTTTATCATTCAGTATAATATAAGCTTATATTTAGATATTATTAAGCTATACCCTTTTTATAATATATATTATAGCAAAAGAGTTAATATATGCATATTGTTTCTTTTATATTAAATTGTGGGGGTGATTTTATATGTATAATTTTGATGTTTTGATATTATAATTTTATGAAATGTGTTAATTATGGCGTGTTTATTATTATTAATAACATGAATTATAATAAATTGTATGCATGCAGAAACTAAATACAATAAAAAAATTAAATGCATATTTCAATTAATTATGAAATTAAAGTATTAATTATATTATTTTTTTAAACTTGCAAAATTTTATAAGTTGACAATTTTGAAAGAGTAAGTACTTTATAGTCAAGCGATATAAGTTGTTATCAAAATAAAAAAAAAATAAATAAAAAGTGCAACAATTTCTATAAATATTTAGTTTGATCCGAGTGAGATTAAATAATATGCTTC
Source organism: Siphlonurus alternatus (assembly GCA_949825025.1). NCBI lineage: Eukaryota > Metazoa > Arthropoda > Insecta > Ephemeroptera > Siphlonuridae > Siphlonurus > Siphlonurus alternatus. The sequence continues at coordinate 8,161,254 of OX463781.1, read as the reverse complement.
ACAAAATTAAATGCAGTTTCATCATTCGAGAAACTTTACCTTGAAAGTAATCAAATAATAAAAAAAGAATATACATATATCTCCACAGTTTTTTTTTTTTTTTTTTTTTTTTTTTTCGATTGCGCCAAAGCTTTAAGTCTGTTCTGCGTTCTACATAGAAATTAAGGTGATAAACACCTTAAACTTAACTCGTGTTGTACTTTGTTATAAACAACAATTAAGGCATACTAAAAATTAATTACATATGTCCCATTTTACACTGTAGAATATTATATTTAATTGTTTAATAATTCATGTTAAATAATTGGTTTTATTCGTATTAATGTCAGAAAATTTACTTTTTTTTATTTTTTACAAAGTATAAATTTAAAGATATGATCCTGTAATTTCATTTGTTTAACATTTTTTATAATGTCTCTTTCAATTCTTGCTAAAAAAAATATTTTTAAACGTACGTTGATCATATATAAGTTTTAATGTTAGCAAGGAAAAAACATACGCATTAATATGAATGTATATTTATAAAAAATAAAATTTATGAAACATAAGTTACTTGAGTTGGTAAAAACATTAACATAATAATAATATACCTCATAGAGCGACACCATATTTGGTGTACTTGTTTATAAAAATTAAAAACCATATTTTTAACAACATTTTATGTAGGATATATTTTATATTTGTGGTGTTGATAAGTGTTGATGATTACTCAAAATTATTAATAACTTTTGTTTATATTATTGTATGTCGCCTCTGTTAATAATATTATATGGTGACAGTCCAATTTGAAATAAAAAATAAACTAAAAAAAAAAAAATGAAACCAGTTGGACAAGCTCATAATTTAATAAATGACAATTTTTGTTGTAATTAAGTAGGTGATTAATAATTTAAATTAATATTTTTAATGTAAATTTATTTTAATAATATAGTGTTGTAAAGGATCATTTGTGGTTGCCAAAATATCTAATATGTCATATACTTAGTCTATAGTTGTTATGCTAATATGTACAAGTATAAGTATTTATTATATGTTTTATAATATTTATGTAACTAATATTAGTATAAAAAAATAATAAAATAAAAATAAACATATATTTCCCAATGATCTAGGATTAATAATATACTCGATTTAAAGGGACAGAGACATTAAATTAGATTTATGTAATGTTAAATACAATTAAGTGGTGGATAATAATGTTGTAAAATAATAAAATAAAAAAAAAAAAAGTGTTCGAAATGGACCACACAATCCAGTAGCTCAGATAAAAGGTATCAGTGTAGTGTGTAAAAAATCCACTCGCCTCAAAAAGCGCTGTTTTCCAGCTCTAATATGCGCTTGCGATAGTTATATTGAACTGCATTAATATCAGGAATATGTCATTTTTAAATCACATAATATGAAAAAACGTTTTACCTCGAAGCGAGTTGAGCACTGAAGAGTAAAATCACAATACTTTGAAAACGCGGCACAGTAAAGCTGATGAATTGCATCGTTACAATTATTATTTATTTGTGATACCCGACTATTATGCAAGCAGTGCAGTATTTATTGCTCTACAGTATAATACAGAACGTAAAATAATATGCATGTCTACTGCATTTATAATCAAATATATAAGAGGAGACCTCCTTACTACGCAACTGTTGTAGGAAGGATCTGAGACTGAGATGCTATCATTACATAACAAGTTATGAAATAAATGTAGCATTGTCCTCTGTGTGACTTTATGGTTCTTATAATATATTGTCTTTGTTCTATTCTAAAGGCTCCACCCAGAAGTGCATGCACCGTACTGAATCCATCCATTGCAGTTGCAATATTGCACTGTAGTAAATGAAAGTTTAAATTAATAGTTTTCTTCTCTTTGTAATACTGTAATTATATACAGAAATATAATTGATTTTTTTTATTTATAAAATTTCATAACAAAGTAAAATAAATATTAAAAAAACAATACAGAACTATACAATATAATAGTGAAATTTTTATTCAATATTGATGTTAAGAAATAAGTGAAGGGATATAGATTGATAATAATAATTATATTTTGTTACAATTCTTTGCATTATATAAGAAGCCTCAAATTGTTGCGATACATTCCTGACAATTAGGACGCTCGACATTCTTCGCTCCCTCACAGATCGTAAATTACGACTCTGGTCCAGGTCACGTGACACAACCAGTAGCTCGAATGTCACACTGAAGTCCCAGATTAGCCTTTCATTTCTTTCAGCCTTGGATCAAGAATATATTACTTTAGAATTGCGTATTTGATAACTTATGTCTTTTTGTTTTATTACGAAAAAAAAATAATAAAAAACACATGTTGAATTTATTTGATTGATGTTGTTTCTCTTCATTCAAGTACATGTAATTACTCTGTTTGTTTTGTACACTAATGAACTTACATCTGAATGTATTTTAAAGTTATGTATTTTTTTTAATACTGAGAGTAAGTGAATGATACTTTTTTTTTGTTCTTGCTCTATAATTTCGTGTAGAATTCTACACTGATTACTTCATTTTTATTTAAAGCTAGCAGCGGTATGTTATTAGACTTATTAGCTATTATATAAAATATAAATTATTACAATACTATACTATATATTATAATTAACAATTTCGAAACACGATATAATATTTTAAGCTTATAATTTACATGAAAATAATACATATTATATATAATATACACAAAATATATAATAGCATCAGCACTTTATTGCATAGGTTTTAATTAAATATAGTAGTTATAGGTAATGACAATGTAATTGCTTTTCAATTAACATGATTTAATCAGTCTAATTTCTCATATTTACAATTATTCATCGTGGGGTTAAGTGAAAATGTTAGCCGATATTCTAAATTTTGTTATTTTAATGTTTGTTTTGAATGAAATCTTCTGAGTATTCCGAGAGTCTTAAACCCCTAGCACATATGCAACTTTTTCAGCACTAGATTGTAAATTTAAAATACAATTTTATAACAGGGATCAGAAGTGTTTTGTTTTAGGTTATTTAATAATTATCAATAATCTTTAATTAGTAAAAATAATAATAATGATGTTAAATAAAAATAAAACGATAATATAAGATACGTGGCACCATCTAGTGGTGATTCCCTCCACTCGATCTTGAATGCATTTCAAGGTTTACTTGCATCAGTGAATGTCAGGTAGTCCATCAATCTTTACCTGCATAATTTGATATTCCATATTGTCGGACACAATAACACCAGCTTAGCATACATTACAATATCATTAATTACGTCGAAGACAGCGTGGAATGACATGATGATTACTTTCTCATTATTTATTCTTTATCACTGATGCTCGCAGAACATATAGGAGGAAAGATAATTTTAATACGATTTTTTATATAATGTGATAATAGGAAAAATTGTGTTTTTTGTCATCTTCCTTTACATAAAATATTGACTGGATACTCTAGCATGACTTAAGTTTGTAGTTTTATCCACGTTCATTCAACTAATATCTGAAAATTAAAATATAAAAAAAAATCAATGTAATGTATATTCACAAAATTAAACAAACTTCCTTTAAAAAAACTTACTTCGTAATATAATTAAACTTTTGAGTTAATTCAGGTTTGATTGAATTTAAAATTAGGATTAAAATTCGACCATAAAATTAAATGAAATGCAATTATATACTGTAATAGTTATATTACGTGCAGTGTTGTAGAATATTATAAGATAATTGGTTAAATTAAATTATTTACAAGCAAAACCAATCTTATTTAAATAGTATAAAACATAATGCTATTAGATTATTACTCAATATCTTTAATCTGCTTTGATTTTATTTCTTATTAATTTATTTGTTAAATTTATTTAATACAGTTTCTTGATACAATGAGTTTACGGGGTGTAATTTTTTTTTACATTTTTTAGTTTTTTACTGTCTTTATCGAAAGAGGAGGTTGAAAAATGACATCCAAAAGCTCATTGTTACTTTCGTTTTTTTTTCTGTTTTTTTTTTTTTTTTTTTTTTCTTTTTACCATTATGAAAAAAAAATCAAACGTATTCATTTTTTCACACCTGATAATTTATATTAATATTTTTTCAACATGATTAATGTATTGTTATGATATTTTAATTACTAACTGTAAGTACAGAAAAAAAAAACACTTTATATTTAAATTTATAGTGTATCAAATGACAACATTTTGATTCATTACTTTTTTATAAGGATAATAAAAATACGAATATATGATTTTGATTACTTGTAAAAAAAAAACACACACACACAAGAATGAATTCATAAATTAAAGTGCTGACCATTAAACAAAAAAATGCAGATCTTTTTAGCTATATCGTGTGATGTACGTTAACCTCTTCTTCAAGGTGCGACCACGCCGTTTTATAGCCCATCATCAAATCCCGACAGATAATTACAAGCCTTCCAGCTGGCTGAATAATGTAACTTAATAGCGGTAGACACATCAAGAAGCACCTGTAATTTCCGTATAACTTTTTTTTTATATACTTGCTCAACTTTGTTTAATTATAAACTTCTAAAATTATATTGACAACATATATATAGCAAGTCTTCTCCTTATTAGGTGCTTGACGATTGAATATTTTATAAAGTTAAATATTTTTTATTTAGATTTTTTTTATATTAAAAATATAAGAACTAATAATTATAATTTAATTGTTTAAATTATATATGAAGTGTATTTATTAAGTTAAAAATAAATCTTAACTCAGTGCTGAATTTAATTGTTGATTAGTTCATCAATTATAAAGATTTATTTTTTTCATGAACATAATATATTATGTATTTTTGTTTTTTAATTTATTTATTTTCATTGTCAATTCAATTTCGTCTGAAATTTTCAATTAATACGTTAAAATTTATTTATTTAAAATTTATGGGTAGCAAAAAAAAAAAAAAATGTAGTTTCAAACGTACATTAAAATGGTCGTATAATACAGCTACTGTTTATATTGATTTTATGTTTTCTCATAGGCCCTTTTATGGTCAGAGCAAAGACAGAGTCTTTCGTCACAACTCTTAGGTTTTAAATATTTAAAAATACTAGAAAAGTGCTAAACCTTTTTAGAAGGTTAATTACTTCGGTACATGTTAGTGAAACAAATTTAATGATTTTTTAATCAATGTTTGACCATTAATTATAACTTTCCATAAAAATTATTTACTTTTGATGATTTATAGTCCAGGAAAAAAAATGTTACAGTTTTTTTTTTAAATAATAAAATATTTTTTACTACTTTAAAAAGATGGCAAGTACTGTGTTCAGTTTTTATATGAAGTTATAATTGTTTTACAGCCTTGTTATAATGCTTTTTGCTGGAATATTACAAGGGATTTTTCCAGGTAATAGCTCGAAGGAACAAGTAAGTGATAAACCTCTTGTAATCTCTCATCATATGGAGTGTTTTTTTTTTTTTTTTTTTTTTTTTTGTCTTTTGAAAACTTTTTAATGTATCATCATCGTATAATAAATATTTACCAAAAATATTAACATGCTATTAAGTTTTGTTATAAAAAATTATAATAACCGTGAACGAATTTTAAATTCATTAAAATATTTAATGGTTTTTGTAATAACATCAAGTTATTAAATGTCGTGTCTTAATTTTTGAATAAATTTTATTTTCAAGCTTGCTCTAAATGAAGTACGTGCCTTGTATTATTATATATTAAAAAAAAATGCAACAATACTTTACGTCCTATCAATAGTGCTCAAGTTTCCTATAGGATTTTTTAAAACCCAATTTAACAATTTTACAGTAAATTGAGTCTACAAAATTGTATTAAGTAATTTTCCTTCAAATAAAAATAACTAATAAATAAGGGTGGATGCAGCTCTTTACTTGGAGGGTAGAGTAGGTGTTCTGTTCCTTTAATGTTAATTTGGGGGTGCTAGAAGGGGAGGTGACCTGGTGGAGTTGTTAATATACTTCCAAGCTTCCCATGTATTATAAGAACTTACAAGGGTTGAGGGGCAACTATTCTCATCACCCATCCCTCTTCTTCTCTATATATCTAGCCCTATACTAATATTTAGTGCCAGAAAAATAAGTTCTGTTAAGACTGCAAGTATGAGCATGTAGGTTTATAATTTTAGCGAGTGAGATGAGAATATTCACTTGCTATCGATGTTAAGGCTCAACACACCATCAGATAATGCGTGGCAACGCCCAGCAACAACATTACAAAGTAGGGACATTTCTGACCGTCCTGCGGTGTGTATGAATAACTATATCTACTTCAACGACGATGTACAAATCATTGAAACGAAGGTTACGTAGCCGAATTTAAATTGGTCACATTTCCACATGCAAGGACATGTACTGGGAGTAATTGACAGGTGTATATAAAAAAAAGAGGTTTACCGAGTGCCATATGAAAAAGAAACTTTATCAGATATTTTAATGTTCTATTAATTACAATCAAAGTGCATAATATACATAAACAAATTACATAATATTTGACAATGAGTATCTTGAGAAGGATCAATGTTTACATATTATTTTTTTAAAACATGCCACAACAAGTTTTTTTAAGTTCGAGATTGTTGTTATTACTAGATACGCGATTGGCAGGTAACGGCAGCAATGCAAATTGTGTTTTGCGGCGAGTCAAGGTGAGCACTCTGCCCCAATAACGCCAGCCCGAGTCTGAGGTGGGCGATCGAGAACGTACTTCTATCTAGCTGGATTTACATGTATTTTTATTGCTGCTTGTGAGTCATGATGCTGGTATCTAGACAGAAAATAAAGTTCTTATTTTAGGTTGAAATTCGACCGTAACAAATTCATCTGATGCAAGAAAAAAATGCTTTTTATTAGTGCAATTTACTAAACCATTCTTTCAGATAAGTGTAATAATTTTTTTAATTTCATAGTTTTTTTATCCCTTTTCTAGGTTGAAAAAAAACATGAAAAGGAGCACCGATTAAGTCCGATGGCGTGAGAGGTCCGACAGACGGTGCCCATGTAACCGCAGTTACGGCGCGAGGGGCTGGGTCATGCCCGCAGCTACCGGCAGTCCTCGGTCACCGGATGACCTCAAAGTTGCCCCAGACCTCCTCAACTCCTCAGCCACGCGCAACTTTCGCTCTCAAACCACCATGGTTAAGGTCGGAGCTCCAGCAGCTCCAATATTTATGTAAATTCGTAGACCGCAAATTGCAAACCTTTAAATTATAATTATATCTATTAATAGATTATTTTGAAACTACATGTTGTGACGTTTATGAGATATTTGCATTTATATTGCTTGCTTAAAAGATTTAATTTTCTAAGCTAGCTGGTCTCTTTATCTAGTAATGGATTGAATAGTTTAAAAAAAATAGCAATATTTTATACACTTAATTAAAATTTCTGAATTTTTCAAGATCTTCTTTTGGTCATCAGATTTAGAGGAAGTAAATTGTGTGACCTTTTCAATGGATGATGATATTTTATTCATAATTTATTTTGTGACAATGTTATACTAAATAAATTTAAATAAAATTAAAGGAACTGCAATGTGACAATGCACCTCGTAGATGATACTAATATATATACTCTACTAATTAATCCTTTAATCTTCATAATTATATTTATAAATTCTAAGAACAAGTTTTTGCAAATTTGAAGCTGTTGTAACTAAGACTTTATTTTGCAAAAATCAACTGCAGGGACTGTCAGCTTCAAAGTCGGACAACTTTTACTTGCAATACACGAAAGGTCTATATTATGTAGTCTTTATTACAAATTTCAGTTCTCTGGTTTTCTTGACAATGATAATAATTTTGATTATCTTGTAAAAAAATTACAACTCATGAAATTTTGGAGTTCTTACATACTAATACAGCACTAAATTATTAAAATAAAACTTACTAAATTAGATTTTATTATTCCACAGATAATTATATCATTACAGCCCTATAATTTCACTCAATCAATTTAATAATACGCGTATAATAATTAAAATCATATAACTCTATAGAACATTCTGTAAGCTTGTGTACTCAACTTCAGTTACAACAAGTACATAAAAAAAACAGCTGTCTTTGTTTTACAGACCACCATTACATACAATTTTAATTACTTGCAATTACTATTCCAGATGTCGCAGTAAAAATAACAATTTTTATATAGTGTTTATCTTACACGCTCGTAAGACATTAGCATTGTGAGTTGGCGAGACACGCTATAATACTACCTTGCTCGTCACAAAAACTGGACTCAACGTCTGCTCGTCTTCACTTTACAAATTCAACTTTTTATAAGTCATAACTAACCTACCTCAAGGCTTGGAAATTATTCCTTAAGTAATTGTTGTAATTCCTACAATTGTAAAAATATATGATGGAAATATAAAATTAATTATTATAGTAATTTATTATAAGAATTAAATTTCAATTATTTTATTATATGTATGGAAAAACCATTTTGTTCTAAGACTAATTCAATCTATTATTAAATATAATTGTATGTTTTCAGTTATAGTAAAGTAAAACTGGTTTCAATAAATATGCATGGCAATAGTAGTCGATAAAGTATTTCTGCGTTATATAGCTTGGTTTACTTTAACAAAAAAGAGTAATAAAAAAATAACTGATGCAATTTTGCGAAAATTTTCATCTTCTTTAAGAAAAAAAATCTTATAAAACTCTTTAAGTTATGCAGATTAAATTTGTATAATATTATTTTGCAAAATTCATATTTTCAATAAATCAGGCAAAGGTTACCAGAGGTCAAAACTTTACAATATACGATCACTTTAAACAACAATGAAAGTTGTTAACAAATTTATCACTTTAATATTGTACCCTTGAAATTTAAATTTATTTATGGACGTAAAATTGACAAAACTTTATTTACATTTTTTTTAACTATTTTAAAAAACTTTTCAATGACCTCTCTTTTTTTTGCATACCATATAATCAATTAGAATTTAAAAAAAAATACAACAAGGAAGAACCTTCTTCGTTTTGATACTTAAAAAAATTCTATCTTCCTCGTCAACAACAGCTTTTTTCTTTTTTTACTTCCTGAATTTCTTCAGTGAGAGTGTCTCAAGCTCGATGATCTCAATACGCACTTAATGTAAAAAAAAAATTATATACATGGGAGGGGAACACTAAAAAGAACATAGGTTATATATACAAGTTAAGTCACGGTCGTATAGTCTTTTAAAACCCCACTCTCTCTCCCAACATATGAAGGTTACACATGATCTCCCTACTTATTCTGGAGCATATATAAAGCTCGGACAAATCTATAACGATACCACACTTCTCCAATATCTCTCTCTTCCTTAGACCGAGCTCCAGCAACAAGTAACCATGCTTCGTTTTGTAAGTATCAACATATCGCAATTATAATTCTAATATGGGGATCATACTATATAACATAATATCAACTCTCACTTTCAAAATGTGTGTATGTAAAGATGTTGTTATGCATCGTTAAACTTAAAGCTTGCTTTACACCTTTTGCTATATATGTTATTGCAATTTTATAAAAATACTGTTATAATATATCATTGTAAATATATAGTAAAATTATATAATATAAGAATATTTTCTAATTATTTCTTAATCATTTTAATTATTAAGAAAGTAATTTTATAAATTTCTTTGATATTTTTGTTTCTAATTTGTATTATTAATTTTCAATCACTAAATTAGTTATATATTTTTCCATAGGTGGTTCTAGCAGCGCTGGTGGCGGTCGCAGCCTCCCAACATCAATACAACAAAGGCCAAGATGCCGCCATCTTGAGTGAAGCTCGTTACCAGTCCGGAGACGGAAAGCATGGTGCAGCTTACGTTCAAGATGATGGTGTTGAATTCAAGGAAGAGACCGACGCGGACGGCAACCGACGTGGATCTTACAGCTATGTGGACCCTACTGGAGTCAAGCGCACTGTCACCTACACCGCTGGCAAGGACGGATTCCGCGCTACCGGAGACCATCTTCCCGTGGCTCCCCCCGCACCTCCCCAGCCCCGCCCCGTGGCTCCTCAGCCCCAGTACCAGCCCCAGCCCCAATACAACCCCCAACAGTACCAGCCCCAGCCCCAGCCCCAGTACAACCAGTACCAGCAGCCTCCTCAGCAGTACCAACACTACAACGCCATCCCCACCACCACCCCCTACCCCGCCCGCAACTTCCACCCCCCTGGTCAGCTTTCCCTTAGCAGAACCTCCGACGGTTACAGCTACACCTTCAACAAGAACTAAATTCACACATTAAAATTCATAAATAAATTCATTGTTCAAATTTTATTGTAATCTATTATAGTGTGAATGTGTGTGTGTTTAAAAAGTCTCCAGTATTGTACGATTGTAAATAAAAATCAAATGTCCACATAAAAACCGAAATATTGTTGTATTTTTTATGAAAAATATCTTAGCTTTCTTTTTAGGTAAATAGATTTAGCATATTAAATATAAATATGAGAACTAATTTTACCATCCTATACCATAGCACGGTATTCTATATTATATATATATATATATATATAATATATATATATATATAGCATTATATATTAATCGTATCATTAATTTATTTTAGTATGAATTTTATTTTTTTATTAGATGTTCTAAAGTTCAAAGTGCTTTTTGCTCTACATATTCCTAATTCACAAGAAAGGAGATTGTAAAAAAACAATATCAGCAAACCCAACAATATTGATCAATGAGGCTATTATAGAGTTACTTCCCTTTAATTCAATAAGGTTTGCTTGTTATCAATAAAATATAAACTTTTCTTAAGCGGAAAAAGTGAGTACCGAAAATATAACATTTAATATTTTATTTATAATAATACCTAAATTAATAATGCATTCTACAATGTTATATCAATTAATAAAATATAGCTTCTGAATTATATAAAAAAATAATTATTTTTTCACAAAATTAAACACACACAGTTGACAGCACAAAAAAAAATAATATAATATAATGTATAATAGACCTTCTAATAAAATAAATTATAAAATTCAACAGTTTTTGCAGTACTAATAAAATAAAATCTAGCCATTCATTATTTTAGCAGGTTTGCGTATCTAATAACACGTTAAATATCTCCAATTTATTATCTCGATAAAATCTGATGATGTTAGCCGCTAATTTCAGCCATCACGTTTTTTCCCTCCCTGAATAAAATCAGAATAAACTGGCTTGTCTGTTGACGTGCCACGACTCGGAAAATCGAGCACACCTGTGCGCAACTTTTTACCCTGACTGGTACTGTACGTGTGCCGCGGTCATGCGCGTTTCAACACAAAACGTCGCTTGCACTTTAATAATATATACCGAAACAACAATTTTGCAAAGAATTTTTATAGAAAAAAATCTTATTACTTTAAGAAATATAACATATTTAAAATAATTAGAAAATATTCTTACAAAAACCTTGCGTGCATTTGTGTTGAAAGTTAGGGTGTATCTTAATATAGGTATCGTAACTATAGTTTTTTCTAAAACAATAAATATAATGCGTGGTAACTATGACATTTAATAAATAATGTTATAGTTTTTAAGACATGATGTAATAATTGCTGTACTTGTATATACAATCATATTTTTGAAGTTTTTTTTTAGCAGCCTTAAATCTCATATCGTCAACGTTTATTGCAAAAGGATTACCATGAATTTGCAGCTTTGAAAGTAAATGAATATGAGACATGTGAGTTGCTTTCAAATGAAACATGATTTCTGCAAAATTCTAATAAGTAACATTCTCCGAACGACAATGATATGTTAGTTCGATTAGCAGCTTACTATTTGTTAATCTTTAATTTTATAAATAATATTTATTTATCTTCATAACTCAATTCTCAGAGCTGTCAACTCGTGAATAATATGTGACTGTCAACTGTTTTGCTATGTTGATCAGATATTGCACAAAAGTAAATTGAAATCATTGTATTTTAGAACGGAACTAACGTATGACTTCACTCATATATCCGTAACACTTATCATGTGAACCGTATAATAGTTATTACCATTTCAAATCTATTTTAATCCTCTGTACACACATATATCACAAACCACTTGAGAAGTAGAATCGTATTTTATTATTTTAAATTTATAGTAAAAATTTTACAATATTTTCAAACGCTGAGTTACCCCATGTATGGTCAAAACAAGAATCATTCGGACTACAACTTCCTATATATTTTATACTAATACAACATCATCAAACACACCGCAATTATCAAGCACAATAGCTAAGAATAAGCTTGTTCTAAAGGTCATGACTATAATTGGGACTAAAGGTGAAGACCTACAGTTCCTTCAACCTTGACTGCGATTGCAATGGATAAAGATAAAGGATCAGCTGACCTGTCGTACTTAGAGGGTTCAATGTGATGGATAAAAAACGTACACTACATAGAAATTGCAGAAGTTGAAACACAAAGGAAATTAAATTCCCCTTTGCAGCCTTATTACTCGCAATGCCCCATAAAGATATCATGGCAAACATGGTGATCATTGGATCACTAAGGCTGCAAATTAAAGGAAATTTTCCGAGGCGACGAGTGTACCATGATACGTACTGGGGCCTAACAACAGTAAATTACTAAAAATTGTTATTTTTCATTTTAAATATTATTTACAATATCATGTGTCTAACTTTACTGTTAATTAATTTTAACATGGTACTGGTTTATAAAATAGAGAGAAATAGAGGTCCGTATTTTTTTCAGCTTTTCTTCCTGTTTATAAAACTTTGACCAAATATGACACCATGTGTGATGACCTCCGACCTCCAATTTAAGAACACGTGACGGTATGTCAATGCTGGTGACTTCTACTACAACAATGGTACTGGCGACGCCCTGGCCTTGACGGCGGCGGGTGTGGTGGTCCATTGCTGGATGCTGCACCACCACCTTGGCTAGCCAGTCACCGTTACCCTGCAAGATAACGAGTCATTAAACAAGTTAACGTTTCTCAACATGCTGATTGTAATAAGCCTACAGGAATGTCATATGACCTTCCATTACGTGCATATAGACTGCAGATATTATATAATATATATTTTGTAAACCGGTTTTCACAATTGAGAGTAATGGGACATGTAAGTTTTGGCTTTAAATTTTAAGAAGATGTCTTACTTAATGATGTCAGAATCCAGCAAAGATTTATGAAAAATTCTCTTTGCGAGAGAGAGAGATTATTTTGTCTCATAAATCCAGCATTTTTACATCAATAGCTTCATTATTTTATATTTTTATAGTAATCACTCATTATATAGTCCGTTCTCCGTTATACCTATAGACAAAAATAGTATTTTTTACATTATCACATGCATGTGCGTACATAAATAGTAAATACAGTATGCACATATATCAAGTAACACGTCCTCATAACTACATATTACAGCTTGAAAAAAAGGCGTTCATGTGCTTCTCTCTCTCCATCACTAAATTTGTTTAGCCTGCGTTAAAGTCTCCGTGAAAAAATTTTACTGCAGAAGAAGTTGCATACATACCAGGGGCCAACTTACTTAAAATCGTCGTAAAAATAAATTGTATTGATTTAAAACAACGTTAAAAATTTAGCACGTGACTAATTTAATTTAGTTCAATTTTGAATAAAAAACTATTTTTAAATATTTTTAAAAAACATTAAAATTATATTAGTAATTAAAAATATGTTATATTTACCTAATGATCTCTAATTTCTATAAAATAAGAGAACAGAACATATAGATAATCACAAGTGTACAGTGACTTTTATTGTAATATTTTTTTATTTGTAGCCTGTCGCTCCACTGTATAACAAGTTGCATGAGCAACGAATGTTTTAACAAAAAATTAGAAAATTTGTCAAGTTTATTACAGTAGAATACTATCGCGTCAGTTTGGGCGATATGTTTTTTTTTTTTTTTTTTTTTTTTTTTACAAGCATATAATTTTTAATTTTCTCATAGTTTAAAATTTATATGTTCAAGCATTATAAATAGCATTATATAGACAACGTTTTATCTCCTTGAAAATATTTGCAGGAAATATTAATAATATTATAGCATCTATATTTAATAATGCACAATTATCTAATCCTTCCGCTATAGTTACGCGTGTGATTGATTATTGTTATTGCGCAAGTTGCGCGCTCCCAAGGCCTCTTCTATCGCGGGTGAGCGTGTGAGCGGTGACGGCGAGGTGTGGCGGAAGTGGCGCTCGAGAATAATGACGGCTGTCACGTGGTGCTCATGGACCATCGCGGCAAGGCAACAAGTCATTGTCAGAATGTGACGTCACAAAATTAATTTTAAAACTTTTTTACATTGTTTTTTACTAATCATTTTGTGGTCAAAAATAACATAAAATGTCAAATATGAAATAAAACAGCGCAGTTATTAATATTTATTGAACATTAATACAGTATTAATATTATAATGAACATACAGAGAGATATATAAGAAAATAAATGTTCTGATCAAAGCCTTATTATGTCTCATTATTAACATTCCAAAATCTTCTGTCGAGAGGCAAAATTTATGCTGCTTAAAATATTATGAATGCATGCATGATTTAAGATTTTGAACACAAATCTACCAAATATGAAACAAAAGGCTATACCGCTATTTCAACGATATAAACTTTTTTATTGAAATTTAACCCTATTTTCAAGAATCTTTGAATTACGTGCAAATAAAAAATGTTTTTTTTTTCTGAAAAATAGTTTAGATCTGTGAGAAAGGCATTCAAAATCACCTGTACCAATAAAGAAGGTTCTCTGGTGACAACAATGCACTGAGGCGTGATAATCACGAGCAGCAGCACGATGAGGTAATGGACCATTAGGTCAGTGATTGTTGTACATTAGAGGTCACCCAGCTGGCAGCTTGACAGCAAATTGTTTCAACTTTCGACCGGCGATTATGACGATGTCAAACTTGTCACAAACTTATTTATTATCTTTAATTTATCGCTTACATGGACGTTAAAGAAATAATTATTGACTAAAAAAGTATTAAATAAACAATTTAATTTTCTTGGGCTTGTGTCTACAGCTACAGGCTATAAAACATAAATTGTTACTTTTTACTATCATCAGAAGGATTTTCCTGGTATAAATTTAGTACTTGATTCCTAGAAACATAAATTTAATGTTTTTGTGAAAAAAAAGTATATAATTTAATTGAAAATTGATAGTGAAACTAATAAATTTTATTACTTTTCTTTATAATTATTCTTTCCAATTATTAAATTGTATTTAATTTTTATTTTAAACCATCTATACAATAATGTGTGTAGTAAATCAGCATTATCTTCAACTTGTTGCAATCAATAGCTTCAAATCAATAAAGAAATAAACCTATTAAAATCTCAGAACATGGTACTTGATATTATTTATGAGTTACATATTTATCTTCAGTGATGATTTAACCAGCCACTTTAATGAGCACCAAAGTATTGAGATGTTACACACGAGTCATCTTTTAAAGGAGCCATTAATCTCTCTCACACTTACTGTGTACGTGAGGCTGATGCAAAGTGGTTCACACTTGAGCACCACGTCAGCGTGCGTGTACGATCCCTCCAGGTGGTGCGACACGTAGGCCCACCAGCTGAGCACCATACGACTACTATACATTTTCATTGATATGTGAGCAGCAAGGGGGTAATTGAAATTTTTGGTATGTCATGTATATATTAGTGAGGAAGTTTCAAGCCATTTCAAATCATAACGTATAACTTGTGTTATTATGTCATTTTAAAATGAAATTTGTATCATGTGTTAAAATTAATGATTTGGGGAGGGGGGAATACATAGCAAAGATTTTAGAAAGCAAAGCTTTGTCTTATAATTGCATGTATTAAATTAATGTCTTCGTCTACATTAGTGTGAATTATAAATCCTCTGAAATTTTCATGGATCACAAATTATGGGGACTATCACTGATATTTTTAGTATGTGATTTTCATAAAAAATTACTATATATTTCTCGTATGAATGAAATAAAACTTTTTTTAAGTCTTATCGTAATTTTTTTCCCGTGTTTACAAAATAATGACAATCCAGCTGTTCTTTTCTTGCTGTAGACTTCATAAGAAAATAGACTCATGTTTTTAACTTCAAACAAATTAAGAAGTGACACGTTTTTTAAACAAAAAAAGCAACACAATGTCAACAAGACAACATGAAGAAACAAGGCAGACTCTCACGAGATGTCTTGTAATCATTAGCACATTACAAGCGAACGGAATAGAATCAATAAAGTACATATCTACGTCTAATCTTCTCACTCTGATATGGATCTGTAACGGCTGGCTGTCAGCCAAGCCACAGTTACATCACGAAGAGATGAATGCTTGCAACAGTGGGCCGCCGAGCTAATTGCAGCGTCCAGCAGGCGTGGTGCATGTGATATTTCATCATCGCGCCAGCAAGGTGCAGTAGTGATTCGCATGGCTCTTACATAACTACCATTTCGTTCTTGTATTATAAACCATCATAATTAATATTAATTTAATTACCCGGCCTTTAACCCTAGATTAACAAGGGTGGGGGTCAAAACGATTCGGAGATTCACAACTCTTTTAAAGCGGGAAAAAAATGTAAAAGTTTGTTTTAAAAAATCTGAAAAAATTATTAAGACTTATAGTTAGCCAACCAGCAACATATTTCCGCAACAAAAAAATTAGTGGGGAAAAAAGTTTAAAATATTTTAGAACATAACATTAACTAGTGAGTCATTTGACCAAAGATCGGGGGGAAGTCTTTGCATTTGACAGTCGTTTGCCCCCCCCCCTCCTTCCTCCCTCTTGGTAATGCGTGGGACAAGAAAGACCTTGCATGGTAATGCTAGGGTTAAGGCACATGATATAATATGATAACATATAATTAATGACAGTTTTGAATATATTTTTTCTGTCATAAAAGTAATGTTCACCATTATTATAATTTATTTAATTTATTCCTTCAATTCACTCAACTCTATCACAAGTAACGGAGAGCCTACTATATAAAATATAGATAAATCATGATCCTGTCAACAAATATATTATATTATATAGTAACATCATTATGGAGTCTTCAAGTATTAAATACCCTCATAAATAATCCTCTATACTCCAAATATAGAAGAGTTAACAACAAATGTATATTAAAAAAAGGAGCGGCTTACTTGGCGTCTACACTTTGAATGATGGATGCAACAGGTCGATCATTGCGTCGACATTCGCAACTCGCCTGTCTGTAATATACCCATTAGAGATGTCAATTAAATCCCGTGTAATATTTTCTCAATAACACAAACTTTCTCCCTCGAGCCTCAATTTCTATAAGATTCCACCTACAATTTTATTTACTTTTCAATATAGAAATAAAAATAAGTGTAACAGAAAATAAACGCCTACACCTTACACACAAATGTCTTTCTTTTTTCTCTCTTTTATCTTTAAGGTAAAAGTAGTTACAATTATTACGCTTCAGTAATCTCATTATAACTTGTTTACTTTTCTATAATAACGGTCTTCTACGTTGACAATACAAGGTGTGCGTCACATATTTTGATATTTGATTATTTTTATTGCACTCATTAAAAAAGAGAGAAAATCGGGACGAGAAGTTGGTGTAGGAAGGTTTGCTATATACACACACATGACTGTACTACTAGGAAAAACTCAACGTAGATATTAGCCAAACAATTTTTATCTATGTTTTAAATATTTTGTGATTTTGTGAAATTCTATCTAAACCTTTATTTTATAAATATTTAAAATTTATTAACTGTTCAAATAAAAATAAAATATATAATAATTGTAGGGCATGAAAAGTTAATGTTAAGAGATCTGCAAACTTATGTTTCATAATTTTCAATTATTACATTTTTGCGTGTTAATAAAATGAAGTTTCTTTGTTTTTATGATAAATTACGATAATTGAAAAACACATAACATTTCTCTCAAATGATGCAAATTAATAAACCAATTTTCAAAACAGCATCATCAAGAGTAAATTGAGAACCTGAGAGAGAATATACCAGCGTCAAGTTATATGGCCAGGCCATGTTTGCTCATTAAATCTCTGATCAAGGCCTCTTGGTCTATAATTTTAGAGCAAATTAACCTGCGGCTTGGCCTTTATATTGCATAATTAGTCTATAATTACATGTGCATGGATTTTTTTCATTTTAATCTAAACTATTCGCTATATAATAACATTATTGTAGTCTAAATTTAATAAAACTTAAAAACTCCTTTACATTAATTTCTTTCAGAACCTTCATAATTCTTATTTTTGATGGTCATAACCTGTCATAGCATGCGGTGATAAATTTATGCTAATTTTTATAACTGTGTTTCAATATGGATCACCTGCTTTATTAAATTAGTCTATTCAAATTGCTATCTCAAGGTAACTTTATTATATTATTAATAATAAATCAGCGATAATCACAATTAATCGTTTTTTTTTTTTTTTTTTTTCAACTTTTAGACCTAGCTGTCCTTTAAAGTATACAAACTCTCCTATTAAGTAACTTGTAATTTTAAAATTTAGTATTTCTAGTATAACGGTTATACTAGAAATACTAAATTTTATACTATAACCTTAGTATAGGTCAAACAGTCGAAAAAGTATCATAAAAACTTAGAAAGAAAGAAAAAAGTGTTACATCTTGCAGAATTGAAAAAGAGTAAAAAGAGTACAAGAAAATAAACGTCGGCTGGCATTAACGACGTACTAAATATTAGTCACCACATTATTCTAAATGTTATTTGCCTACCCCACGTTGAACATGGTACGCTAGATTTAGTTCTATTAATCTCGAAGGTTACAACATGGACTAGTGAGGTGGTATAATCGATTCCATAAATCTCAATAAGGACTCGGAATGTGGGATACGTTCCATGAGTCTCTTATGAGAGATATCATCGCTAAATGACTCTGGCGTGAGGTTGTCTAAAGTAAGAAATAAATAAGCTTAGTAATCGCTTTAAAGTGGTTAAGGGTAATCGCAATGATCCATCAATATAGCTGAAAATAAAAATGTTGGCAACATATTATATATTCAATCTGCAAATATATTGATGAGGAGAGAGTATAAAAATTTTGACAAGCTATATGCATGTAAAATATGTATATCAACTATATCAAATATGAGAGTTGTATTATATTTATATAGTCCATATATTAATAAAAAATAAACATACCATTATTTTAAAATGATATGCAAGGAAAATAAAAATTTATTTCCTAACTCTTATACTCCTTAAATATTTGCTCACATTGTCTGCTGTATATTATAATAGTACGAAATAGCTTTAAGAAATTTGTTATTTAGAAATTTATATATATAGTTATAATATATCTTCATACATTTTTAACGTACACAAACACAAGTATATATTGCTGTAAAAACAATAACTATAAAAAAATATAGTTTTATTTATTTATTTTTTATAATTCATAAAGAATTTTGCAACAAGGGTCTTTACAACAAGCATTTGAGCTTGTGTATTATTTGTAAGTAAATATATATTATTACTGTAATAGGTAAATAACAAAAGGATTGTATCATTCTGTTACTAGTAAAATAATAGCCATATATAAATAAATTTAATACAATTTTATTGCATTTTATAGTACAATATTTCAATGCAGCATTATTAAATTCCAAGTACACAAAAAAAAAAAAAATGGTAACTTTTTTTTATACATAAAAAAATATACAAAAATGTTTGTTCATGTCTTAAAAAATAATACAGAGTAACAGAAAAGGTATAAGAAATTATTAACAAAGGTGCGAAAGAGGAAAAAAAGAAGTTTAAACACCCGACAGAGAAGTGAAGGCCAAATTCAAGCAAACCATTGAAACCAAAATGTAAGTTAAGTCCTACTTGACATTGTCTACATAATTATAATGCAGTTTTAATATAAGCAGTCCAATTACCAAAGAATTTAAGATCAAGTAAAACTTAGAGAAAAATATATGAACTTTAAAAAGTATTAAAATTAAACTTGAAAGTAAGAAAATGGAAGTAATTAAATCAGTATATAAGAAAATAATGTCACAAGTAATTACATTAAGTGTAAACACAATGCACAACAATCGTTAAACTTGTATAAAGTGTTGTTTTAACAATAAAGTATTATTGCAAGTAAAGAAATACGATCTGAGAAGAAACCTGTATTATTGTAACATGCAAGAAGATCCCATAGAAAGAAAGAGAGAGCGACAAGTATAGAGAGCATGAATATTAATAAGGCGGCAGAAATACAAGAAGTCATTGAAAGGAAGGTATTTAAAGTAAGTTCAAGTCAGATAAATGACGATAGGAGAAAATATTACTGTACGTAATTTGGATAAGTAATAGAAAATAGATAAAGAAATAGTTTTGAAATTTACATGAAGAAAACATCATGTCCTGATATTTATCTTTATAAATTCTCATTTACATTTACATTACTCTGTTTATAGTTTATATAAAAGAAAAAGGTGAAAAATTTAGGTAGAAAATATATATATTAGCATCAAGCAACATTAATATAAAAATTTAATCACAGACAATACTTTTGATGCTTTCAATTAAGAAATAAAAATTTACAAAATTAATTATCTCTAGTGTTACAGAGATAAAATTGTAAACTTGATATTTCTATTAATAAAGAAGTCAGTTATTAAAGGACATTTTAAGACATTACAGGAACATTAATTAAAACATTTAAACGTTGAAAGTGTACATGAATCCAGCTCCAGGTGTTTGGCTAACTGAAACCTTTCCCTGACCCTGTTGAGAGTTCTGTTGCTGGAAAGGGTTGTACTGGGGTTGGGGTTGAGCCTGGTAGTTCTGGAATTGCTGTTGGGGAGCAGGGTTGTACTGCTGCTGGGGGTTGTACTGCTGTTGGGGAGCAGGGTTGTACTGCGGCTGGGGGTTGAACAGACCGTTCTGAGGCTGTGAAAGAGATGGGAAGTTCAGAAGCTGCTGTTGGGCTGACTGTTGTTGTTGTTGGTAAGGGTTGTACTGAGGCTGGGGCTGGTACTGTTGTTGGGGTTGGTTATATTGGGGTTGGTATTGCTGTTGGGGTGGGTTGTACTGGGGTTGCTGAGGCTGCTGAGCAGGCAGGGGTTGAGGAGACTTGGGGAGATGGTCTCCCTCGACCTGGAATCCATCCTTGCCAGCGGTGTATTTGACGGTGATGGTCTTGCCGTTGGGATCGACGTAGCTGTACTGTCCACGGACGTTTCCTTCGCCATCGCGAGATTCGCTGCGTTGTTGTCCGTCATCTGTGCGGTAGTTGGTAGCCGTAACGAGCTCTTGCGGGTGCTGCGCTGATACCAAGATAGGTTCAGACACTAGCACTGCCAGCATGGCCACGGCGCACTGTGAACAATTAAAATAAACAGATTAGTGTGTTTATTTTAAAGAGTGAGAAGAAGAGAAAATTGAAGGATGGAAAAAAGACATGTTATTTCGAAAGAACAATACCACCAGGAACGTGAAACTTTAAAAAATATATAATTTTTGTTTAATTTTCTAAAAAAGACAAATTCATATACAGTACGTTAGTTCTCGAATTCAAAACCTTCGTCATATATTTTGCTCCGACTTATTTTAATGAATGATTCTTACGTAATTTTTTTACTTGTGAATATTTATTTCCTTACATAAAAAAGCATACCATAGAACAAATTACGTCCATAATTTGGGAGCACACGCGAGAACCATCAACACATCACTCGAGCCCCGCTCTGTCAGGTTACTATTACCGGTAACTCAGAGCGTCAAACGAGGCAAGAATGTGCGATAGAAAGCTCGCAGGCATCTTTGTGGAGTGCCGGTAGCAACAAGACGCCACAGGATCAATAAATATTCCGTTCGCAATCCGCTCCGAGCATTAACGTGTCACTCCAATGCAATTAATTACCAGCTACCTCACTTAATGTAAGAGGTTTTTAACCATTACAACATTACGTTAAATATTATGATACTTAAATTAACGAACCATGTCTTTCATAAAATATACAAAAAAATGTAAATTATTGAAAGATATGATACAATTTACTATGGAAATTTATATTTTAAAATGTTGTTTTATAATTTAATACAAATGTTCGTAAAAATTATTCAAATTTTATGTAAAAGTCTCATTATTATTATAATTTTATTCCAATAAAGACGTTGTAATTTACTGATTTATTACTCTATATCTTAAGGGAGTAAAAAAAAATATATAAACTCTAATTGGCTTCAATTGAAGTACAAAAATTTAGTGTTATCGTAATGTTAAAAGTTAACCTTGCAAAAAATCAATGCATTATAATACTCGTTCGTACCTTATATAAGAAGCTTGATGAATGATAAAACGTTACCACCCAATCAATTTAAAAATGCTACTTTTTTTTAAACTCTGCACTGACCATTTTAGGCAGAATGACGTTTGAAAATTTAAATAAATCACTTTTGAATGACAGAAATATACCTACAGAAATGGCCATTAGATTGAAATCTGATACGGCCTTGTTTCAAGATTAATTAAGCATGCTCGAATGATTACACAGTATTACCTACTCTAATTCACAGGTATATAGAAAGCTACCTGACAGTCTCGTTAAAGGACAAGAAATTCTCATAAGATAACGTTGCAGCATCTTTGCTGGACCAAGTGTCATGAAGCTGATGATTGACAGGACATCAACACTGTGTCTCATGCATATTAATAGTTTGTGTGCTCTAAAACAGCTCATTACAAGTATGTAAATTGAGCATGCTGTTGTTTTCATGTCGTTGCAATAAAAAAAAGATAATATCTTAAATTAATGGACATGCATGAATTAGAGGCTAAAATTTTTACATAAAAAACATGCATTGAGAGAGCACGAGATCGATGTATTTAGGTTTACAATTTTAAATAATTATTATTGAAATCTTTATATTAATCCTACTTATTAATAGAAATTAAATTATAATCAAAATCAAATTTTACGTGCTTTTTTTTTTACATGTATTTGATGTATTGTAACCAAATTATAACCAATCAGTTATCTTTATAATATAAAGAATATCAAAATATGTATTATAATTTATAGAATTAAAATCACCCTAAAAAATACTCATGCAGATTCATATTTGTGAAGTTTACTAACCAGTTTGAACATGTTGCAAGTGGATGTTGCTCAGTAAGCCTCAACAGAAAGAAGACAGACGCCTTGTTGAGGTGTGACTCGTCTTATATACCTATGTGGTGGCGAGGAAGTCATTGAAGACGGAGGGTGGTGGGCGGGGCTTCAACAGCAGCGACTTTAGCGGAAGGGAGTGAAAGTGAACGCACGCTATCTTAATTTTTATAACAACAATTTTCCCAATGTCATATTCTACTAGACGTTTGTCTCCTACCTTGAGGAATGTTTCTGTAGCAACCTATAGTCATACAGAATTCCCCTCTACTTATTAATGTAAGCCAACCGCATTGTGAATATAGTATATATAAATTTTATAACAGGATTAATGTGTGTAAAAAATTAAACCAATTTTTTGCAAAATTCTTACATTATATACTGTTGTGAAAATACTATGGTGATATATGATCTTACTAGAATCTTTACCTCACCACTATCTATTAGTCAGTATAAAATTCAAAACTTATAATTTATTAGCTCAGCTCCTCCTGAAATTTTTATGAATCCTTGCCTGCCCCGCGCAGGTCTGTATAAATCATAATATGTATCAAATGAAAAAGTCGTTCCAGATTCATTTATGAAGTTAATCTTATGAATTAAGTTCTTAAATTAAATCAATAGGGCATCATAATTTTCCAAAATACTGATACAATACCGGCAATACAAATCATGCATTTCATTACTTCTTTTTTACGTGCTTTTTTATATTTTTCCAAGTACATAGTTATGAAAATAGAAATCCTTATATTATGAATAGATTTTTAAAATAATTTCACGATAAAAAACTACAATTACCGCAAATAATTTTGAATCCTCATTAGCTATAGATTAGTCTGCACACCAATATTGTAATTGAAATTTATAAAAAAAAAAATAAACTCTAGACTTGCAATGAGTTACCCAGTAACTAAAATTTTACGTTTTTCTCTCAAAAGAACTGAAAGAAAATACTGTATTGTTATTTGATGTTTATGAGATTCTATATACACCAACGGTGGGGATAACGGTGAGGGCTGGAGTACTGTACCAGTTTCCTGTTTGTTTGTTTTTATCACAAGTGTATTTTTTTTACTAGTATGTGCACAAAGTTGCATATAAACATTATAAATATATAATACCAGAGAGCTTTGATTTAATCAAAGCTCTCTGATAATACCTAATAGTTCACATTTTTGCTAACAAAAATCATTACTATATTATACGTTTAAGGGCATTGGGTGTAGCACCAGTAGTTGGCAACACTGACGTATCTTCACCATGTTAATTTTTTATCATTGCTCCTCGGAGTAATTTTTATGCTAGAGCTAAGCTGATTGCTGTAGTATCAAGATAATTTATAGTAGCCCAAGTGCACAATTTGGCTAAATAAAGCCTGATTTAAAGAAAAGTATTTTTTTTTTATATTTTAGAAAAATGCATGTAAATTTAAAAAATTACTAAAAAATACTTTTCTTTAAATCAGGCTTTATTTAGCCAAATTGTGCACTTGGGCTACTAATTATCTTAATACTACAGCAATCAGCTTAGCTCTAGCACAAAAATTACTCCGAGGAGCAAGGATAAAAAATTAACATGGTGAAGATACGTCAGTGTTGCCAACTACCGGTGCTACACCCAATGCCCTTAAGCCACAGTTGTCCATTACTGCATCCAGCTTTTAGCGTCACCGTTTCTTCCCCATGACTGTATACTTATTATACTTATAAATATATATTATTTCAATTTTCTTTTTGTTTTCAATGTTTGGATAAATACGTACACATCTGGTTAAATTTCAATTAATAAACAACAATTTTAAACTAGTTACAATGCATTCTTTATTATATTTAGAACAAAAGCTCCAACCCTGTGTCAATTTTTATTAATATGGTTGTTACAAAGATTTTACTTTTTACTGTTCAATTACAATATGCTAGCATATAAGTTATTTTTTCAGTGCAGTAAACGTATTTTTAAATTTTCTCATAGTGAAATTTAAAAGTATTTTTCCATTTTTAAGGGATTATCCTTTAAAGTTATTCTTCTGACGTGACTTATTTTGTTTAGTCTCTTCAGAAGAACCATCCTGACCTCCCTGTTGAAGCCTTCCTTGTTTCTGGTCACTCTGACCTCTCTGTTGAAGACCTCCTTGTTTCTGGACACCCTGACCTCCCTGTTGAGGCTCTCCATATTTCTGGACACTCTGACCTCCCTTTTGAGGCCTTTCTTGTTTCTGGTCACTCTGACCTCCCTGTTGAGGACCTCCTTGTTTGCCATTCTGACCTCCCTGTTGAGGCCCTCCTTGTTGCTGGGTATTCTGACCTCCTTGCTGAGGACCTCCTTGTTTGCCATTCTGACCTCCCTGTTGAGGCCCTCCTTGTTGCTGGGTATTCTGACCTCCCTGTTGAGGTCCTCCTTGTTGCTGGGTATTCTGACCTCCCTGTTGAGGCATTCCTTTTTTCTGATTACTCTGACCCACCTGTTGAGGCCCTCCTTGTTGCTGGGTACTCTGACCTCCCTGTTGAGGCACTCCTTGTTTGCCATTCTGACCTCCTTGCTGAAGGCCTCCTTGTTGTTGGGTATTCTGACCTCCCTGTTGAGGCACTCCTTTTTTCTGGTCACCCTGACCCTCCTGTTGAGGCCCTCCTTGTTGCTGGGTACTCTGACCTCCCTGTTGAGGCACTCCTGGTTTGCCATTCTGACCTCTTTGCTGAGGGCCTCCTTGTTGCTGGGTATTCTGACCTCCCTGTTGAGGCACTCCTTGTTGCTGGGTATTCTGACCTCCTTGTTGAGGCACTCTTTGTTGCTGGCCGTTCTGACCTCCTTGCTGAGGACCACCTTGTTGCTGGCTGTTCTGACCTTCTTGCTGAGGCTCTCCTTGTTGCTGGGTATTCTGACCTCCTTGTTGAGGCACTCCTTGTTTGCCATTCTGACCTCCTTGTTGAGGGGAGCCTCCCTGTTGTTGGGTGTTCTGTCCACCACCATTTTGGGAAGTTGGGGGTTTCTTGCCACCTCCTTGTGGAGCCGCTATCACGCTCACTGCAAGCACCGCCAGCAAAAAAGCAGCCACCTTCACAAATATGAAAATATGGTTACAGTTAATTTATTCAAACTTGACTCAAAATATAATTTAGAATAGACTACAATGATTTTTCTGGTCAAATGTAGAACATGTTTTCAATTTTAATTCATTTACCGTGCTGCTAGGAGAACGATAGTTCTCAATAACGTGTATGCTCCATTGCAAGATTTCTTTTAAAACCTGCAATATAATGGAATTTTTGTTTCTGCCACAGTTGCTTTAACTCCTTAGTCCTACATTGTTTTATTAAAAACAATAAACGATACATTAAAATTGTAATATTTTAATGTTCTGCATGGAATTAAAATGTTGGATTTGTTAAAGAAAACTGAAGGATATTAAAAAACATGAATAATTAAGTAAACTAAAGTTAATTTTATTGTTCTGGCACTTATCTTAAGTTTCGTGAGAAACTTGATTATCTTGTCATGAATTGCACCTTATTAATATAACATACTTGATTTGTTAGTCCATTGAAATCTAGAAGCATTAACACAGCCAAATGAAATAATTAATCATAATAATAATGAGTGCTGCAATTTTAAAAGCCTATATGAGAACTAGTTGAAATTTGAAATATAGGGGATACAATTATTTAAAATCGCCCTTTGCTTGACGATTGATGTTTAAACAGCTGCATATTATACTTGCATTATGTTATAAATTGAATAAATGCACCAAATAATATCCAAAAAATAAATAAAACTAATAAATGGGCTGCAGTTAATTGTATTGCATTTTATTTATTTTTATTATTTTACTAAGAACATGTAAATTAAGTGAAAAATTAGCTTATTGATAATATATATTCTACGGTTTAATTTGTAGCAACCCAGGTTTCATTAAAAAAATAGTGAAATTGATGAATTGACTATCGTCATGAGGTAGCAATTTTGCTTAATGTTAGCTTAAATATTGACTATAATATTATATCAATAATTTTGCTCTTGAAATTTATTACTTAATTTTTGGTTTAACAAAATTGATGAAAAACAAATAGAATTTCATTTAAATGTTAAAATATTTAATTTTCGTGAGTCTATTTTTTAACATGCAGATTACAGCTATGGCGTCTAAAATTAATTTTATTTACTTATGAGATTTGCTTCGCCACCGTTCATCTAAATATGATGAGGCGGGTGACACAAGCTGTACAGTTTCTCACCTTCATGTCTGGTTTCATGTTGACTTCGTGGTGTGAAAAATAATGTGAAGCTCTGAACATCTAAGAGTTCACTTATATACCCAGTCTGCGTCCGTAACTTTTTTTTTGTCGCCGTTTCAGTATTTTATCTTGAAAAAATTTACTCATTTTCAACATCCTCTGGAAACAAAGTTACATGAAATTTTTTTTTATTAAAAATTGGAGTTACTAATTTCGCATATGACCTTCTAATTGAATTATTTCTGCATAGTATATTATATCATATTTACATCAGGTATCAGTAGTGTGAAACTAATAAAAAATTAATTTTATCATGAATTGTACTTTTTTTTTTTTCAGGGATACACTCCTAAGAGCTTACAGATCGTAGCGAGGTAATGGATATGGATAAGGTGTAGGGAAAGGATGGTGGCCATGGCCTGTTATGCGTCCCAGCATTCGCTGAGGTGAGACTGAGGGAACCGTGGAAAACCTCAGTCAGGACGGACACCTCTACTTTTTCTAAATGGACCAAAGCGATGTCCAAAGCCTGGGGAACCACAAACAAGTGCAACACTGTACTGGGTGGAAAGCGAGATGTATTTACTCCCCATCCAAATACTAACCACGCTCGACGTTGCTTGACTTCGGTGATCTAACGACAACCGGTCAATGCACTGCGCCACGCTCGACTCGATTATAATAATTATTATATTTAATTAAACACGCTCAAATAATAATACGATTGGTACAGAGTGGAGTCTTCAGCTCCCCCACCTCCCCTGCCCCCATTTTTTTATTGGTAATTTTTATATCACGATTGTAAATAACCAACTATATAAAATTTATAATTCTTGATCCTTCTTGACAGTATCGCCACTTGGTTCCATTTAAATTTCTAAACATATTACAAGTACGACAATTCGAGCGACATGTACCTAACTTCCATGAAGCTCCTGTTTTAAACAGTTGCTAAAATGTTTTGTTAAGAAATAAATTGTTCAACTCCTGGATTGAATCACATGAACACTTTATCTGTGTTATTATGTGTGATGCTTTTAGTCGTAAACGAAGCAGAAACGTCGTTATAACATTTAACATTGTTTAACATTTTTATGTATGAAATTGCATGACCATGCGCTAAGAACGTTAATTTGTTTCCGCATGACAATTGACTTGGATACGATGTAATTTAAATAAATAAAAAATCTTATAATATTGACATATCAATTCCTGCAGCATCCAACATAAAAGCTTCTCAAACTATATTATAGCATATTAGCATGGATTGGGTAAGGAAAGTATGCGATCTAATTATAAATAAATATATTATCTATAGATAATATGCTAAAGCTCAACAAAAACTGCATCTGGAATTTTCACTATCAGACTAACTTTCTATGGGAAACCTATCAAAGTTGAAGCATGTTGCAACAATATTAATAATATCGAGATGAATGTAGACTATTAAAACATTAAAAACTCTGAAGTCTCTGAACATTTCAGATTTGCTCCTGAAATAAATTTTTATACATACATGAGGTTGAAATGGCAAATATATATATATAAATATATATAATACATAAATCGTTTTGAGAGTAGCAAATAATACTATTTTAATCTTAAATTATTTTTTTTTAAATATTTATGAACTATTTTTTAATTTTTCTGTATTTTAAATATACTGTAGACAATTTCATTTCTGAATGCTTTATGCAAAAAATATTGTAGATCCATAAATTCTACTGTTTAATGCAAAGTGCTAGAATTAATTTTTTAACATTTTTAATTAGTTTTTATTTAATAATTAATTATAATAAAAAATATAACTTTTATATAAAATAGCAACACTATAACATAAATGAAAAAATATCCTCTATCAGTTGGTGTCAATTATTATTTATTCATATTTAAATTAGAGCATTTTTTTAAAGGATGAATTAAGTGCATTCCTAGCTAAATTTTTAGTGTATTATATTTCATTTTTAAGTTTAATATAAGTGAACCTTTTTTTAATATTTAGTATAGGAAAAAATAAATTGATGAATTTTACATTTTATTTCTTAAACTTTCATACATTTTGCATGTATTAATAACCTGTTTACTAAAACTTGACTAAAAATTGTTTGTAAAATGAGTTCTTCAGCATTCATATTCGATGTACGGTACATGCATTCCATATCAACTTAAAATTTGAATAGTTAAACTTG
Source organism: Siphlonurus alternatus (assembly GCA_949825025.1). Taxonomy (NCBI): domain Eukaryota; kingdom Metazoa; phylum Arthropoda; class Insecta; order Ephemeroptera; family Siphlonuridae; genus Siphlonurus; species Siphlonurus alternatus. Next base: position 8,131,705 of record OX463781.1, on the reverse strand, counting down.
TGGTAAAATTTATAATTATATTTGAAACAACAATGTTTTAGTAAAAGAAAAATTCGTTCGCATTTATTTAAAACTATATATTATGATTTTTTATTTTTTATTATTGTATTTTACTATCCTCTAACTCATATTTAGTATTAAAAATATATATTGACATTTTGCGTTTAATTAATCAGTTTGTCTACAAAGTTCTCCTTCCTCACGATTTTTCTTAAGTCTAATGTTGAAATTTAACTGTAATAAGATGCACTAAGTTGCATTTCTTAATACAACCATTTAAAAAAAAATAGAGCACCAGTTACAATTTTATTGCCAGATTATATTAAAATTTAAACAATGAATTCATTTATGAATTAATTTTAATGTGTGAATTTAGTTCTTGTTGAAGGTATAGCTGAAACCGTCGGAGGTTCAGCTAAGGGAAAGCTTACCAGGGGGGTGGAAGTTGCGGGCGGGATAGGGGGTGGTGGTGGGGATGGCGTTGTAGTGTTGGTACTGCTGAGGAGGCTGCTGGTACTGGTTGTACTGGGGCTGGGGCTGAGGAGCCACGGCGTGGGGCTGAGGATGTGCAGGGGGGTTCACGGGAAGATGGTCTCCGGTAGCGTTGAATCCTTGTTGAGGCCCTCCTTGTTGTTTACCATTTTGACCTCTGTGTTGCTGACCATTCTGACCTCCTTGTTGAGGGGAGCCTCCCTGTTGTTGGTTGTTCTGTCCACCACCATTTTGGGAAGTTGAGGGTTTCTTACCACCTCCTTGTGGAGCCGCTATCACGCTCACTGCAAGCACCACCAGCAAAAAAGCAGCCACCTGCACAAATATGATTTATTTGTAAAGTTTATTTATTCAAATTTGACTCAAAATATCATTTGGAATATTGGCGTCATAAAGTTAGTGCGAACCTAGTAGTAACTGCTGGAACTACGTGCGTCTGGCGAGGATTGCTGTATATGATTAACATTGTAAAATCATGTAAATGCTCTGTCAGCAGCCACAGCATAATTTTACAGAAATGACAACACCATAATTAGTTGTCAAATACTTTCGGACAAATATAAAAAAATATTTCAACTTCGTAAGTGATTTCTTTCCTAAAAATTTGATAACTTTTGTGATTCTCCCCATGCTATAGGTATTGCCGTATCCTCGATGCAAAGAGCAAAATTTTCAGACGTCAGCGCCATCTCTTGGTCCTTTATGTCCTCTATATACTAGAATAATTTTTATGGGAAATTTTAAAACTGGGTTTCAAAAATTCATTGTAGCCGTGCTAAGAAAACGATATTTAGCATCGATCTGTATGCTCCATTGTAAGTATACAATAAACGATACTATAAAATATTTTAATGTTCTATATATATAATGTGAATTATATTTCTAGAAACCTAGGTCTGATTGAAAAAATAATTAAATTAATGAAGTGACTATCGATCACCATGAGGTATAAATTTTGTTGTAACATTTTGTTAAATCTATGAAAAAAATAAAATTCAATTTAATTTTTTAAAGTATATCAGTTTCATAGATAGGAGTCTATTTTTAACATGCGGATGATAAAAAAATTATGTTTAATTTTATTCTTAATCACATTATTAATTAAAAATTTGCTCATGAGATTTGCATAGCCACCTTTCAACTAAATGTGACACAAACTGTACAGTTTCTCACCTTCATGTCTTGTTTCATGTTGACTTCGTGATGTGACAAACGTGAAGCTCTGTACATCCAGTTCACTTATATACCCAGTCTGTGTCCTTAACTTGTCACAACATCGATGTTTTTGTTCAACATACTTTAAATATCCTCCGGAAACAATATTACATTACCATCAGATCTTCATCCCCTCTTCTGTCCCCATTTTTTTTTTCTATACCACGGTTGTTAGTATTTAGAGGGTAGCTCTGGGTATATTAGGACCCAGGCTCAGATTGGCCACTCCACTTTTTAACACAGAGGGTATACAAAAAGTGGCCTCAGACCCCCTTCCAGGGGGCCCGTGCTGCCTGTAATGCCTATATATGGCCCTAAATATCAAACATAGATGTTTAAAAAAATCTATCATCATATTGCAGCTTTAAAAAATTGCATTGAAAAATATCAACGTTGTACCATGTTGCAACAATATTCAAAGACGTTAAGACTGTTGACTTTAACATAAAAGCTCTGAATATTTAAAATTTGCTCCTGAAACAAATTTTTATATACCGATGAGGTTAAAAAAGGGATAAAAGTATACACAAATCCTTATGAGAGTATAAATTTAGTCTATTTATTCTTAAATTAGAATTAAACAAAAAGTGAATGTAATATTTTTTAATTTATCTGTATTTTAAATATTCTATGGACAATTTCATTTGTGAATATATGTAAAATATATGGTGGACGTAGAGCTCACAGAGCTAGAATTGATGGACTTAACTATTCTATTTTACATGCTATATTATGCAGATTGCAATACAAATTGAACACTGCACACCAAATATATTATGACAATTTAATAGGCAAAATACTGTACAGAGCTCTATAGAAATGACAACGTGCATGACTACACGTATTGACTTTTAAAAACTTATTTTATTTAATATTTTAATAAAAAACATAACTTTTATACAAATGCCAATGCTATATTCTGTCATGTATGAATTGACTTCAATTGTTATTTAATAAGGTCATTTTTTGCAAAGGAAGTGCATTTCCTTGCTAAATTTTTACTGTGACTAAGTATCATATTTTATTTTGCAGTTGAAAGGGAGTGGACACTTTTTCTTTAATATTCAGAATAGAAAAAAATATATTTACATCTACATAATAAATTAAAATTTCATACATTTTGCATGTATTCTTAACCTGCTTACTAAAAATGAGCTCAACTTACGTTAGATTTACTTTATTTAGTAAGAATTGTTTGTTTTTTTTCAGTGTTCGCATTTGCATACATCCCAAATAAAAACAAAATAGGTATTGTTTAAGTAGAGTGAGCGATTTCATTTTTTTTTCTTTCTTTCTTTCTCTTTTTTTTTTTTTTTTTTAGATTTAATTTTCTGAAAATAGTTTAACCGGCCCCAATTGAAAAATGAAAACCAAAAATTTTCACACAAAAAAAAAAAAAAAATCCCAAATTTGGTGTTTCGGAGGCTTTTAACATGCATCCTTCTGGCACAGAAAACAGCTTTTTATTACTGGGACTTCTTCAAAACTATGGTACCAATTTAAAAAATACCTATACGTAATTTATGATGAATTCTTTAATTAATTAATAAATTTTCAAATAAAACAATTATTTACGAAGCCGTTTCCGGAAAAATATTAAAAATCTTTATGGAAATATGGAAATCTAAAAAAATTTCAATATTTTCTGGAAAAAAATCTCCGTAAAAACATTATTTTATTTGAAAATCCATTAAGGAATTCATCATATAGATTACGTATGTATTTTTAGTTGGTACAGTACCATAGTTTTGAAGAAGTTTGAGTAAGAAGCTGTTTTCTGTACCATAAAGATGCATATTAAAGGCCTCCGAAACACCAACTTTAGGAATATTTTTGTGGTGAAGCTATTTGAGTAGGAATTTTATAGTTTTCATTTCTAAATAGAGGGAGGGCAGGTTAAACTATTTTTTTATAAAATAAAACTTTCAAAAAGAAAAAAACAAATACTCACTCTACTTTAAACTTGCAGTAAACTTTATAATTAAATTTGAAACAAAGCTTTGGTAAAATAAAAAAATCTTTCACATTATACATGAAATTTGTTAATCTTGTATTTCATTTTATTATTATTATTATTTTTTTTTACAAGGATACACCCCTAAGAGCTTACAGCTCGCGGCGGGGTACTGGGTAGGAATAAGGTAGGGAACATGAGATAGGGTCCATCCTATCTCATATGTCGTATTAATTATCTTATTACTAAAAAATATATTGCCATTTCGCGTTTACTTAAGTCTAATGTTTAAGCTCAAATAGAGTATTGTCCTCAATTTTTTTTATTGCAGAAATGGATAGAGGGTGCAAAGTTATGCTACCCTAATTTTTTTCAGATTTTTCAGAGCCTGGGAACTATTTTTAAAAAATTATTGAAAGTCCTTTTTGTGACGTCACGAGACGCCGCTTCTTAAGAAAAAGATAGGACTTGCCGCCGCGTGACGTCACAAAAAGGACTTTCAATAATTTTTTAAAAATAGTTCCCGGGCTCTAAAAAATCTGAAAAAAATCAGGATATAGCATAACTTTGCACCCTCTATCCATTTCTGCAATAAAAAAAATTGAGGACAATACTCCATTAAACTTTAAGATTCACTAACGTTGCATTTTTAATAAGTTCATTTAGTAAAAAGATAGAGCAGCAGCTATAAACAAAATAGTTCACAGCACTTTTTTTTTACTGATTGTTAATTCTTGTTTTATATATTTGTGATTGTTATACTGTATACTTGTGTATAGGAAGCAAAGTTTATATTTGTCATTCAATTACATAGCAAAATTAATGTGTTAAACTGGATGGTGCACAAGTTGCAGTCATTGCATTAATAATATTCATTACAAAGTAAAATTTCTCTATTACTTTAGGTACCTTATGGTAATCTAAATTAGGGACATCTTTATGGTGCAGACTTAATTACAATAAAACACTTAAATTGTTTGCAGGTATGCACAAGATTTATTTTTCATCCCTAATTACAAGAGAATACAATCCAACTGAATCAGTTTCAAGTCAAATAATGTGATGGTGACAGAATGAAGTTTTAATAATTTTTGCAATTGCATGTTCAAAAGTGGGAGGCATTTTTTTTTTTTTTTAATTTGTATATTAAAATTAATGTATATAGAGCTTACGTTTTTACAAATGAATGATATACATGCGTGTGTGCAACACATACCCTTACCCTTGTGAATTTCCTGCCTCTAAATTGTTATTTATGCCCTCATGAGGGAAATATAATAAAATAAAATGAAATTTAGACCAAAACTGTCATTTTTTACCGTGTCATTAACCTCTAAATGCCGGTTTTTTAGTAGTTTTTGCTTTTGTAGTTTCAGTCGATTTTGCAGTAAATGAGCTTTCTTGCTTTGTTCCGTTTCTATGCTCTTGACTAGATGAGGAAGCTGCTATCTTTGTATCAGCCGCCTTGGCTTCTTTCTCCTTGCTGCTTTTCACTGCAGCATTTGTTGCATTTGCTACTTTTGGAACTTTTTCTTGGTGATGGCTGGTCGAGTTGGTGGTTCCCTGGGATGTCTTTTCTTGGGATTGATTTTTTTTGCTGTTTTCTACAGCAGCTGTTGCATTTGCTGTTTTTGGATCTTTCTCATGCTGGCTGGTCGATTTAGCGGTTTCCTGGGAGTGACTACCCACCGATGTTTTTGGGTCTGTCTTGTGTGGAGTCGACGTCTTGTTAGCCTCGCTACCTTGCTGAGCAGACATTACGGAAACCACCGCAAATACCATGAACACAAAAGCAGCCACCTTAACAAAAAAAAAATATGCTCAGCATTAGTTACAGCTCCAGGTAATTAAGATGCAGGTCATAATTAATATAAATAAGTTTAAAAGAACGTGGTCGTTGCTCGTAATCTGCAGTAATTCATAATATAGTAAACTTTTTAATAACTATAGAGTCTTTAGAGTAATATTAAATTATCGAATTCCTTAATATTTAAAATTAGATTAAATATTTAATTAAAATTTATGCATGAATTTAAAAAAGAAATTGTATTATTTAAAATTGCATCCAAAAATAATATTTCTCCTCTTTAGTGTTTAGTGGTATCTTTATAATTGTCTTTAGTCTTATTTTGTTCAGTCGTGTATTGCATTGGAATTAAATAATTGTTATTATGTTTGTGCCAGAAGTGAAAATATGACCATGTGACAAATCAATGTCAATCTTGTGTCCGCAACTGGCAAGGGTTTATACCAGCCTCTTGATCTGTAATTACATCTCTTCTTAAGTTACGATGCTTTATAAATATATTCTGTATAAGACTGATACAACACATAAGACACAGTACAATTAAATCGTTCAGTAGACTTATCATAATTAACACTTGATATGCATGGCCAATATATTACTTAAAAATCTTAAATTGGAAAAATATAAACTTCAAATATAATATTAATTTTTTTGTTTTGTACAACTTGAAGATTAAAAACATGAAAAAATTTTCTTTGAAATTTCTTAAAAAATATTTGTATGTTTGCTGATTGAATTTACTTTCAGTATTATTTCATGCAGTGAGTTATCTATGAAACAATCTCTCACCTTCATGTTGCGTTTCATTGTAGAGTACTCTGAAGAGTGTGCAATTATGTACTGTACGTATCAACTGCTGTTATATACTCTCATGATTTCCAAGTTTTTACAATCAAACATAATTTGAAAGAACTTCCTCCGGAAACAGTAGTATCGAGCAACAACAAAATCGTTCATTTTATATCAATTCCTTTTCTCCGTGTGCTGTTATTCTTGAAAATGAAAATAAAACTATAGCATACATTTTTTTCTTTTATATATATAATTTCGTTTGACTTCTTACGATATTAATTAAGCTCGAAGTATATATGTAAAAATATAAATAGTTTTTAGAAATAATATTCATAAACAATATGGTTTTAAAAAGTATATGGATACTGTCTAAAAATTTCAATTTTTTTTAAGGATTTTTTTTACGCACTTCTTTCTTTAAGCCTAAACTACGAGCTTTTTGGAAGTCGCAAGAAAAAGTCGCATAGATTCGGCGTACGCCGAGTTAAAATTTTAGGTCTGAAAAACGAAGCCAAAAGTCTCGGCGCGTGACGTCACTGCGCATTCGCCGCATCAATCAGCTGACGATGTAAACATTAAGATTTTGCGTGTTTTTTTCGACAAAAATTGAAGATAATTCGTTTCCTAGCAAAATTTTGTTAATTTAAAATGAATAGGCAAGTAGATGATAATTTCTTTGCCTGCTGCAGTGTTCACGAATTATTTTAATTGCAGGATTATTACGAGACGCAAAAATCGTCGTGTGGGATATGGTAGAGAGTTCATGCGTGTGAAATAAATTTAATATTGAGTTTTATATATTACTCCACTAGCTAGCTCTGTAATAATTAATTAGTAAGTCCACAATGATAAAAAGTAGCAAGGTGTCCGTTCTGACGGTTTCCTCAATCCTCATCTCGTTCACTTCATGAATGCTGGGACATGTAAACATATAATATATGCTGCAGGCGCAGTGGCCCCCATCCTTTCCCTCCCTTTTTCCTATAATACACCGATTACACCACCTCGAGCTTCAAGCTCGTATAGGAATGTATCAATGTATCCCGGCCTACGTAACTAATAATAATTTGTCAATTGATATAAATACGCATTATATGGCAATATGGGACTATATACCTATAATAATAACCATACAGTAGGTTGTTCTATGAAGGATATATAATAAATATATTGTAAAATAATAAATAAATTAATCTATCAATTATATATAATAATTAAATAAGTGAATGAATAAAAATATATACGAATAAATTAATATAGCGCGGCTGCTGTACGAAGACCTGGTAAAATTGAAAAAACGTAGGTGTTTGTCCTTACTGAGGTTTTCCACGGTTTTCTCAGTCTCGATCACCTCAGCGAATGCTGCATGGGACGCGTAATAGGTCGTGGCCACCATCCTTTCCCTACCTTAATTATCCCTACCATTACCCCACCGCGAGCTGTAAAAGCTCTTAAAAAAAAGGCCTATTATTTTATATAACTTACAATTAAATCAATTGAAAATTTGTGATGTATCAATTTAAAAAATTAATGAGTGAATGAATAAAAATATATACGAATAAATATAGCGGCTGTAGCTGTATACGAAGACCAGGCGCGAATCCATGCAGGGGGGTAGCCGGGAGGGCTGCAGCCCCTCCCGAAATTTTGAATTTAACATGGGCACTATAGGCATTTTCTCCACTCTCAATTTTTTCCTTAACATTAGCCTTATTATGGAGATAGTCCCCTCCCGAAATTTAGTGCTAGTCGATCCGCGCCTGACGAAGACTGTGGGTATAATATAAAATGTATATAATAATAATATATAATATTATGATCGACTTACAAATAAATTATATAAATATATTATTATGCCATATGTGATATATTAATATAAAATGGACTGTTCAAAAGGGTAAAATAACAACACTCATGTTAAAAAAAACTCACAAAAATTCTGAAAAATAAAAAAAAAATTAAAATTTTCTCCTCTACACCCCCTATAATACGATCTAGTTTTTGAGTTATGAATTTTTAAAGTTGACTATATACTTTAACATGCAGAAATGGAACTCCAAAATTAAATTAGTCAACTTTAAAAAATCATAACTCAAAAACTAGATCGTATTTGTATACCTGATATTTTAGCTACTGATAGGGGGTTTAGAGGAGAAGATTTTAAAATTTTTTGATCGAGAGGATTTTTTTTTTTTTAACATTGGTGGCGATATCTTACCCTTAAAGCCCGGGAAGTATTGCTAAAAAGTTTTGTCGAGGACGGTTTTGAACCCAAGCCCCTTTTAGGTTCTATCCTTGCATTAAGAGAGGCGTCACTCTCTCATCTGTACTTTCATTAATTTTTTAAAAATAGTTCCCGGGCTCTAAAAAATCTGAAAAAATCAGGGTGGCATAGCTTTGCACCCTTTATCCATTTCTGCAATAAAAAAATTGAGATCGATACTCCATTGCTACAATATATTATTTGATACACGTATTGTATTCTTACTATTCTTAGAAATGTGGGATACCTATAATATTAACCATATATACAGTAGGTTAATTGTTCTAAATAATAAATATATAATATATGTAAATACAATAAATAAATGAATCTATCACTTATATATAACTATTTGATAAGTAAATGAATAAAAAAATAGATGTAAAAAAATATACGAATAAATATAGCGGCTGCTGTACGAAGACCGGGTGAAATATAAAATGCCTTAAATATATTATGACTTACAAATAAATTGAACATATATTATGTAATTATATTGAATACATAATTTAACATAAAATGAACTGTTTTAATTGGTATGGATGGTAAATATATGAATTTGCAGGGTTGAATTCATATATAATATTCTAGGAGAAGAGAAAAAAAAAATAAACAATGTTTGCTAATACATATGTTATATAATTTTATTATCTTTTTATTTTTTTAATAATTATGTAAGAGAATACCTATTATACACTTCAATTAATTGCCGCCGCAATCAAGTTCATTTCTATTCTATGATCTTTATTTTGCCAACTTAAGGTATAACCTGAGAATTTGTCTGTCAAGGTCAAGAGGCGTGGCTATAGTGGCAACACTGTTTGCATTGGAATGCGAATAATTTTTTAGGAGGGGGTGGTGACATCAGTCCTTGAGAACGTTGCCACATTTCTCATCACATATAGGAAACGATCATCGCCACGGTTCAAAATATATGAAAACAATTCAGAAAAATAGTCTAAAAAATTAGGTTTTAGTAAAAAAAAAAGTAAAAGAATCTGTTGTATAGTTTTTTTGCAATGCTAATTAACAAATTTAACATTGGAAGGATACAAAATTCTCATTTAAATAAATTAATTATAATTAAACCAACGGTTAAAAAAATCCGAAAAAATTGAGAGCTAATTTGATGATTGTTGTAAGTCCACCAAATTAATTTGAAGAAAATCTGTTGTAGCGAATTTTTCGTCCAAATTTCTCAGGTTAAGCCTTAACGTGAAATATATAACGCTGAAATTAAGTAAAATTAATTGTTTATTATGGTTCCGATCTATACAAACTTTGAACTAATTAAATGCTTAACACAGCCTGCATGCCATGACCAGATAAAAAAAAAAATTATTTTTTATTATTATATTATATAGCGTCACCATTAATTATATTTCAGCAGTTTTAGTGTGTTTTTTTTTTATAAAAAGAGCGTCAGATAATACGTATATATCTGAAATTATCTTTTGAATAATTAACGTTTTAATTGCAATATAATATTTGCAATGATCACGTACCCCCTTTACATATGCCGCAAGTGCTCGTGCAGTTTTGATTATTTGAATTTTGGTGCGCTAGTCCTGCGCTTTTCTGTGATTGGCTAGCGTTTGGCGTAAGCCGAAGAGGCTGCGCCAAGTCTTTTCAGCCTGGCTTCGCCAAGCCGAAGCCTCTTTGCGACTTTGCTTTTAGGCGCAAGTTCGGTTTAAGCCAATCAGAGAGCCGTATAATTGGAGCAAGCCAAAAATGAAAAGCTCGTAGTTTAGGCTTTATAATAGTATGGAAAGGTGGAAAGGCTGCTGCTTTTTTTTTTTTTTTTTTTTTTTGAAACTACTCTTCATTAAAACGTGCATCACTTGCAACTGAATGATTGGAAGACAAAATTAATTCAAACCCTCTGCTTGCTTCATTCAAATAATATTTTTTACTTTGTAAATTTATGTGACCTATTAAGCAATTAAAATAATTCATGATGATTCTAATGTTTTTTAAATTATTATATTTATTATGAATGGGGTAAGACTTTGCCTTACGTCTTATGAATTCTCAAGTAAAAATAAATATGGGTAAAGTATGGATTTTGTATGGTTTTTGTATGGTTTGGTATGGTAAAAGTGTGGTATTGTATGGTTTTGTATGGTCATGAAAAATTTTGTTGAAAAACATGTATGGTCAAAATATGGGAAGCAATTTATTTTATTTTAACACACCCTGTAAACCATACAATTACCATACATTTTACATTATGTGAAATATGACCACATTTTACCCATACTTTCAGTGAAGGGAAAAATTTTAAAGTACAAATTTGACTTAGAAAAATTTTCTGCTCGCTCAGCTATAATAGATGAAATATTGAAGGAAAAAATGAGTTAAAAATTTTGAATGATCGATTAATATTTTAAATCCTACGTTAATTGTCACTAAAAAGGCCAAGAACTTTAAAGACTTTAGTGTATTAATTCCTTAATAGAGTATTGTCCCCAATTTTTTTTATTGCAGAAATGGATTGAGTGTGCAAAGTTATGTTACCCTGATTTTTTTCAGATTTTTTAGAGCCCGGGAACTATTTTTAAAAAAATTTTGAAAGTCCTTTTCGTGACGTCAAGAGACGCCACTCCTTAAGAAAAAGATAGGACTTGCCGCCGCGTGTCGTCACAAAAAGGACTTTCAAAAATTTTTTAAAAATAGTTCCAGGTCTCAAAAAAATCTGAAAAAAATCAGGGTAGCAAAACTTTACACCCTCTATCCATTTCTGCAATAAAAAAATTGAGGACCATACTCCATTGGTGACCATATTTAATAATTAAACAGACATAATTTTAATTATTAGTACTTTAAATTTTTTCTCAAATTGATATATAATTATGATCAAATTATTCAAATTGCTTACTTGTTTTTAATTAAAAAAATTAAAGAGATTTTCAATTTTTTAATAAGAAATAAAAAAAAAATCATAGTACGTACATGACCATTGGCAAATTGACAGTGTTAAAAAATAAATATTTAATGAAAACCATATTACAATATTTTTAATTAAAATATTACGCCATGATACTTGAACCAACAACAAGAACCTGGAAATATAAATATAATTATATTATGTATATATAACATGTGCCTACGCAATGGAGTATTGTATTGTCCTCAATTTTTTTTATTGCAGAAATGAATAGAGGGTGCAAAGTTATGCTACCCTGATTTTTTTCAGATTTTTTTGAGACCTGGAACTATTTTTAAAAAAATTATTGAAAGTCCTTTTTGTGACGTCACGCGGTGGCAAGTCCTATATTTTTCTTAAGGAGCGGCGTCTCTTGACGTCACGAAAAGGACTTTCAAAATTTTTTTAAAAATAGTTCCCGGGCTCTAAAAAATCTGAAAAAAATCAGGGTAGCATAACTTTGCATCCTCTATCCATTTCTGCAATAAAAAAAATTGGGGACAATACTCTATTGACAGTGCATGCGATGCTCTTTTTTGTTATTTAAAAAACATTAATTATTAAAATATTAATTATAATTAAAATTAAAAAATATCAAATATTTCCACCCGAAAAAAATCGTTTTTAATTCGGATTAATTACAATGTCGTGCAAACTGCAGTACAATAAAATCTAAATTAAAAATTTTAATGTACATATACGCGTATTATCGGAAAATCTTGTATTTAAAAAAAAAAAAATACAGTGAAAAAACCAGTTGTATAATATTATATAATATATTTTTCATGTGGTTTACTTAATTATTGAATACTAATTACTCTCTAAATGCCAGGTATTTACATTCAATAAATAAAAAATTGGTTTAAACTATCCGCGCCATAAGAAAATGGATGAGATTTTTCGACCAATGAAAAAAATTCTTTCATAAAATCAGCTGTGTCGGCTGTGTTTGAAAAAAAACGTTGGAAATGGCTTCTCTCTTGTCTCTTCTCTGTTGTTGTTAATATTTATCACCGAAGAAGTGCTTTAAAACACCTTTTTAGGCTATATTAACGGTAAGTAATTATCATTTCTTAATATTAAATGATTCAAAGTGCTCCAGGAACATGTTTTAATAGGTTTCTATCAATCACTCCACAGGTCGATTGACCCTCTTGCTGGTAGATTTGGCTTGTGGAATAACCATGCTATGACCGGTCAGTGTGGAAGCTGTGAGGACATATTATGCATTGAACATAACGGTAAGTTTGACAGGAGTAGCATTTTTTTATAAGAATATAAATATCATATATATATATATATATATATCCCACGTATAAATTTTGACTACACTTTGGGCTTATCAGCTCAAATAAGACCAAAATTTTGCTAGCCCAATTAGACTCCGACAGGCACCTAATTGGCCGATTTTGGGCAAATCTGGGCTAGCAAAAAAAGTAACATTGAGCTGTAATAGCCCAATATAACCCTAACTGGACCAATACACCACTTAATCCATAGCTCTATGTAGCTCATTATGGATCAGTTTGAACCAACTATGCCATGCTTAAACAAGCTGGAAATTGACCAAATTTGCCCAAACTTGACCTTTTCTACCCTGGTTGTCCCCAATACGCTTATATAGCTCAAAATAGACCAAAACAGCTTAAAATGGACCTCTTTTGCCCAAAGATGTGCCGATCCACCCTGAATATACTGCATTGGCTAAGGTAGCCCAAAGTGGACCAAAACAGCTTAAAATGGACCTCTTTTGCCCAAAGATGTGCCGATCCACCCTGAATATACTGCATTGATTTAGGTAGCCCAAAGTGGACCAAAACTGCTTAAAATTGATCTCTTTTGCCCAAAGATGTGCCAATCCACCCTGAATATACTGCATTGGTAAAGGTAGCCCAAAGTGGACCAAACCAGCTTAAAATGGACCTCTTTTGCCTAAAGATGTGCCGATCCACCCTGAATGTACTGCATTGGTAAAGGTAGCCCAAAGTGGACCAAAACAGCTTAAAATGGACCTCTTTTGCCCAAAGATGTGCCGATCCACCCTGAATGTACTGCATTGGTAAAGGTAGCCCAAAGTGGACCAAACCAGCTTAAAATGGACCTCTTTTGCCCAAAGATGTGCCGATCCACCCTGAATGTACTGCATTGGATTTAGGTAGCTCAAAGTGAACCAAAACAGCTTAAAATGGACCTCTTTGGCCCAAAGATGTGCTTATACAACTTGAATGTACTGCATTACTAACAGTAGCTAAAAATAGACTAAAATAGCTCAAAATGGCCTTTTTTCCTCTGAATGTATTACATTCTTTACCTTAATTATCGCTTCATAAAACAAACGAAAATAGATGAAGATAGAAATATTTTGCCTAAAAACATGTGCCTTTTATGACCATGAATGCATTCTATTAATTAGTTGATACTTGAAGCTCAAAGTTGATAAAAGTGCTATAAAATAATATAATTTATTCATGGTTATAAAGAGCTGGGGAAAATCAGTATTGTCATCATGCTGATGCATGCATACCAGACACTAATAATGCAAAGGAATACTTGGCTGACTGTGAGGGGAAGAGACTGGCCCAAGAATCACATGGTATGCATATTAAATGAGGTGTCTGTTAATTCTGTTCTTTTATCATATACGTACAAATAACGTACTGAATGCATATTATTTGCACACGGTAAATACAGTATGCATACAGTACGTATGTAAGAGGTCATTGTAACAATTCTATTAGTAATTAGAGAGCATAATATCCTGAATGAAATACAGTTTCATTTATTATAGCTGTGAAATTGTTATTAAAATTGTAAAAAGTGCCACTTACTGCAATTTTAGAACAAAATTAACCTTTGTTCATTTATTTCCTTACAATTTGGCTGTGTAGAACTGCTTTTTTCTTCAAAATTGTGGAAGAATAGGCTGAGGAACTGCATTGTTAGCAGCTTAAACCTATTAGGAGAGATATGCCACCCGGTGGCATGAACAGAAAAACATTTCCCGATCAACTTTAACCCTGAGATATTGATGTATATAGACTATATACATGTATGCTTACCTTAGCAGATGATTAACGCATTACTACACTAAAGAAAACCTTAAAAATATAGATACATGACACTACTTAGGACACTATAAGAAATATACATACTGCAACAACAACAACATTGTCGACTGTTACCGACTGTTACAAGTCAGATGGAAAACCGGTAGAGAAATGAATTCAAATGAACCAATCAGAGCGATCGGAAGTTCGGAACCGATCGGAAACCATCGGAAACGCGCTAAATTAATCTCCAAAAGTCTACAAATGGCGAAATCTTTGTAAACATGACAGACGACTTAAATAATTCTGATAAATATAATAGACCCAGCTTATAGATGAGGTCTATTTTAAGCTGTAATGGTTCACTTTAAGTTACCTAAACCAATGCAGTATATATGCATACATTCAGGGCGGATCGGCACATCTATGGGCAAAAGAGGTCCATTTGAAGCTGTTTTGGTCCACTTTGGGCTCCCAAAGATGTGCCGATCCACCTTGAATGTACTGCATTGGTAAAGGTAGCCCAAAGTGGACCAAAACAGCTTAAAATGGACCTCTTTTGCCCAAAGATGTGCCGATCCACCCTGAATGTACTGCATTGGCTAAGGTAGCCCAAAGTGGACCAAAACAGCTTAAAATGGACCTCTTTTGCCCAAAGATGTGCCGATCCACCCTGAATGTACTGCGTTGGTTAAGGTAGAGCTACCTTAACCAATGCAGTACATTCAGGGTGGATCGGCACATCTTTGGGCAAAAGAGGTCCATTTTAAGCTGTTTTGGTCCACTTTGGGCTACCTAACCAATGCAGTACATTCAGGGTGGACCGGCACATCTTTGGGCAAAAGAGGTCCATTTTAAGCTGTTTTGGTCCACTTTGGGCTACCTAACCAATGCAGTACATTCAGGGAGGGAAAAAACATCTTTGGGCAAAAAAAATCCATTTTAAGCTATTTTGGGCTATTTTGAACTGAGCCAACCTGAGGAATACATTCAGAGTAAAAAGGGGTATGTTTGGGCTAAAGAGTGCCATTTTAAGCTTTTTTGGTCCATTTTGGGCTTGGTCAAGCACATGAATACTTTCAGAGTAAAAAAGGGGCATGTTTGGGCTGAAGAGTGCCATTTTAAGCATTTTTGGCTCACTTTGTGCTGGCCGAGGCAAGGAATTCATTCATGGCTATTTTGGGCAGAAATGGTCTACAGGGTGCTCAGATTTATTTTAGCTGGATTGGTCAATATACAGCTACATGAAGCTAGGTTGAGCTTGGGCTTAATTGAGCTTTTTTGGCCAATAACAAGCTTACTGCAACCCTGGGGATATTAGGTGCCATTTTGGGCTAAAACGGTCAACAGCTAGCTTAAATTTGTTTCAAGCTTGTTTGGTCTTAATTAGGTTAAAATTGCTTGGTCACAAATCTGGTCTATTTTAAGCTATAAAATTCCAATCTGAGCTGGAGGCTTAAATGAGCATGTTTGGTCTAAATAAAGCCTGAAGCATTATTGGACAATCGTGGGCTACTTTGGTTATAAGCAAATTTGAGTTCAGATAGCTCAATAACACTTTAAAGCCAGTTTGAGGTACTCTGGGCTTCGCAGCCCAAACTGATACTTGAAGGAAAGTAATTTTGAGCTAGCAATGCTATTTTGGGCTAGCAAACCAAGCCCAAAGTAGTCAAAATTTATACGTGGGATATATGCTTTTTTAAGAGATTTAATTTTAGGGATGCCATGTTTCCTAATTTATGATGACCATTTTTTTTTTTTTTTTGTGCATGAGCGCTCGTCTGTGTCTTTAAGGGCCAAGGTAACAAGCCCAATGTTAAAATACATTCCTCACATCTCACCACATGAAAATAATGAAAAAAAAATTTAATATTCTACTCTACATCCCTATCCCTATCAGCAGCAAAAATATCAGGTGGAAAAAATCTAGCAAGATATTAAGTTATGAATTTTTAAACTTGTCTAATTTAACACGAAAGTTCCATTTCTCCAACCTAAAAACTAGCTCGAATTTGTACACCTAGTATTTTAGCTACTGCATGATAGAGGATATAGAGGATAACATTTCCAATTTTGATTCATAATTTACATGTGAGTGATTTTTTTTTTAACATTGGGCGTGTTACCTTCCCCTTAAAAATGCGGATCCTTTCTGCAGCTGTAAGTGACCACAGCCATTTACTAAAAATTACCTCCTTTGCGTCTTCGAACAACCTCTCATGCCGAAGCTGAATAAGGAAAGTCTGTGCAAAAAAACTACTTTCAGAGTTTACAGATACAGACAGCCCAGACAGGCCTCTTAATTTATTTAGAATTTATTATTATTATTTATTTAATTATTTTATCTTTTTTGCAACAACACCCCAAAAATTAAATTAACTAGATTGAGTATCAGCAGCAGGCGCGGATCCGGGGAGGGGGGGGGGGCTAGGAGGCTGCAGCCCCCCCCCCCTCCAGAATTTTAGCTTTAACATAGGCAATATAGGCACTTCCCCCACTCCAATTTTTTTTTTTTTTTTTACATTGGCCCAATGGAGGCAGCCCCCTCCGAAATTTTTCCCCGGATCTGCGTCTGATAAGCAGTACCTAACCTTTTCCTTTGTAAAAAAATAAAAAAAAAAAAATTCTCACCACAATTATAACATTTTTTGTTATCAATGTTTAATTCAGTTAATTTAAAAAGGACAAAAAATATTATTATCTATGTTATAGTAAAAACTTGTCATTATTGACCAAGGAGGAGAAGTTTATCATTTTATCAAGTTCTTAAGGGTAAGATAACGCAAAACATTGATTGTTTTAGTCCCATTTGATTAACATGTAAACCTTAGCAACCTCATATTAATTCTGAATTTTTTTTGAGAGACAGTTCTTGGCACCAAAAAAATGTGGAAAAATTTCAAAACAATGGGACGATCCAATTTTTTTTAAATTAATTTTTTAAATTTTCAGTATAGGGCTTTACCATGGAAACCTAAACTAATAAATTAATTTAAAAAAATTGGATTGTCCGATTATTTTAAAAAAAATTTCACATTTTTTTTATGCCAAGGACTGTCTCTAAAAAAAAGTCAGAATAATTATGAGGTCGTTGCTAAGGTTTACATGTTAATCAAATGGGACTAGAACAATCGATGTTTCGCGTTATCTTACCCTTAAGGGAGTAAGGTAACACGGATCTCAGTATAGTGCTTTCCCATACAGTTGAGCTAAACAAAAATATGAATTTAAAAAAATCCGCTCCTCCAAATTTTCTTTTTCATGCAAATTCTTTGTGCTAAGAACGGTCTCTAAAAAAAAAAAAAAAAAAAAACAATTTTTATTAAGTGTTGCTATAGTTTACATGTTAATCAAATGGGAATAATACACTGCATTTCAAGGGTTGATTTCAACAACGGAGATTAAAACATTAATTTCATTTTCTAAAAAAATAAAATACTGAACTGAAGCTTCGCCCCCCCCCCCTTCCCTTCCCTTGAAATCAATGTTACAATTATGGAATATAATAATTAAAAGTCACTTCCGCGATGTTATGATATTCGTGTTGTTGAGCGTTAAAATTGCGATATCTCTTTGATTTCATGCACGTCTTAATTTTTTAATTAATTATGATGCGGTTTAGTGCGCTATATATATAATAATAATAATATTCCAATTTAAATATTATGTGTCCTACTAATGTTTTGAAAGTCTTCTCGAATTTTCACTTAAAACACGACATCAACATAGTACGTAGTAATAAATCGCGGTCTTTTTACCACGTTGCGTCACGTTGCGCATTTTTACTTTTTCCTTTTTCCGCTTAAAATTTGAATTTTGCATTACATTGAAGAATTCAAATTCCGAAGGACCAAAAAGTCATTACTTTATTACCTTCTATCAAGTTTTTCATGTACCACAAAAATTCAATTTTGAACTTTACCTATATTATATTACAACAAATTCTCATACTATTTTTGTATTTTTACAGCATCTATTCCTGGCCGAACCGAAGAAACTCATCAATCCTGATGCTGACTCCGAAT
Organism: Siphlonurus alternatus; assembly: GCA_949825025.1. Taxonomy (NCBI): domain Eukaryota; kingdom Metazoa; phylum Arthropoda; class Insecta; order Ephemeroptera; family Siphlonuridae; genus Siphlonurus; species Siphlonurus alternatus. The sequence continues at coordinate 8,113,184 of OX463781.1, read as the reverse complement.
ACTTAATTGTTATTTTTTAATATTTATGTTAATAAATAATAATGATAATTTAATTTTTTGATGTTTTCTATATTGTTGATGTGTCGAGTATTCTTACGTATTGTTAATATTTAATGAAAAAATAAATTTTATAAGCAATGAATACAAAATAATTACGCAGCCTTTTATTAATTAGTTTTAGTTAATTAAGCTGACTAGATTAGAAATTATATGGGATAAATATGGTCATTTGAATGGTTTTCATCACATACTTTGACCATACCTAGACCATACCAGGGTGCTGAGAAATATGGTAAAAAATATCGTATTTTCGGTCATTTTTCCCAGATTTTAGACCATATTTTGTATGGGTAATGTATGGGAAAAAATATGGTTATTGTATGGGTTAACCCATACAAAAACCATATTTTTTCCCATACATTTACCATATAATTTTTTACTTGAGTTAAGAACAGCAATCATTTAATAAATTATAATAAATAAGTAATATAAGGTATTTAATTATTTATTACTTGATAAATATTAATTACGCATAAAAGTATTTAAAATTTCATGCTCTCCTTTTGAAAATTAAACGTATAATATAACATCATCAAATCTGTGACACATATATTCGATAAATTGCTATAATTATATTTTTATGTGCTAACTGGACTCCCATGCAGTACCAGCCCTGACGTGTATATTAAAATTGAAATAACCATTATAATATATTCTTATTTAATAACATTTATTACTAAAAAAGCATTCTCTGTTGTCATGCCGCGTCCCCAATCATAGTCGCAACCACGTGATCGCTACATTTCACACACCTTGACGGGGCACGGAAGTGAAGTTTCCGGCGTATAGATGTCAGATAGCAGAGGCGGTCCAGAGGAAGGTCGCAGCCTCGCCTGATGGACCCTGACTCCACACCTGACCTCGGCTCAGCCAATCACAGCACGTCAAGTGGAGCAAGCAGAAGTGATGATAACGACATACATTGACGTACAAAAGGTCCACGAAGGGACGATTTTCTACAACGATAAAGATCGACCAAAATGAGACCGCAAAATGCAAAATAACTCATGATTGCGATAAAGATCATTTTTAACGTATGGAAATAAGGGAAATAACAAGCCCAAATCTTGTCTTGCATCTCATTACTAAATATTATTATCAATTATTATTATTATTAAGATTATTAATCTCGTTATTAAACTTACTACTTTAATAACTATTTTGCCTTGCGGCAAGTGGAATTTGCATACGCCGTTGTGACAAAACAATATATACGAATACACACATTACGAATAATTTTATTATATCATCACACTGTAGCTAGCCTTGCAAATTTCCAAGTAAATGTTTTACCAAATTTAACAATTATGTAATATAATAAAATTACGATTCTTATACAAGACTTATATAAATTTAGGACATCAGGATATTGAACGAAACTCTACTTAAAAATAACAATTATTTTAGTTCTTTGCAGGCGTTCAAGTCTCCTTATATTATACTACATCACCATAAGACTCACAACTTTAGATATATAAATAATAATGAGTTTAAACTGTTTTCTTTAAATAGAGTTAATAAGCTATAAAGCTAATACTATACATATTATATATATATAACATGTTACTATTTCTATACCTGTAGAAAACAATCGAAGAATCACGTTTAATGTTTATTTCGCACCAGTTTGCACACACTTAATTTTAAAAGCGTGAAACACGTGTGGTTCACCAAGAAAGTATATTTTTAACTGAATATATTATATATATAATATGTGTCATATACTGTAATGTATTATCTATCAATGTATATTTAATGTGACTTTTTTGTACTTCTGGTACGAAATATGTCATAAAAAATCCTTAACATCAAGATAAAACTATAATATGTTTTAAAATATTTTATTGTACAGTTCACCAAATAGTAATAAAAATATCCATGGACTTGTATTATTACTTTGGAACAACTTTTATGATCAAGATAAAATTTACTTTGCCTAAGTCGAAGAATACAATCGTAGGATAAGAAACTGCAGTAAAATTCATACGAAATTAGCATCATATTTACACAGTGACAGTACAGAAGTTCCAAATTTGATCTGCCGCGTGACTTTGGCCTCGGCGTCAAGTGCCAAGTGTGCCTTACAAGGAAACCTGCAGCGAGTACAACAATCGCCGGCATCATATTGTTATGATGGCAATGTCACTTGGAACTCGTAAATGTGCCCACAGCTGTAGAGGTAATAAATTAGAAAATAACAAGACCAAGCCTAGTGCCTTTGAAGATTACAACTCCTAAAATATAACTATTAATTTGTTTTAGGGACATCATAAATTATTTATTTTAATAGCCCAAGTGTTAATGCTTATTATAATTTTTAAATATATATGAGTTTATATTTTGCTTATTTATTATATAGTTTTTTTTTCCTTATATATTATTTTGTAAAGAGAATACGTTTGATTACTCAATTAAATTCATCGTTTTTACTAAAAAACCTATACTTCTATTTTTAAAATAATTTGCAACAATTAAGTGTTTACTAATTAAAAATATTTAAGCACGTGGAATTTATGAAGAGAAATAAAATTAAAGTTATCTGATCTAACATGGCTTATCAAGCCCTGTTAATGATTTGTAGATTTCAAGATAAACATCAGCATATTTATTTGTTTATATTTCTTAAACCGGAAAAAGAATAAAATTAAGAAACCTTTAATTATAGAATCACATAAATTAGCTTAAAAGATATTATCATGTTGAGGCATATCTAAATTTGAACTTTTCTTGCACGTCTGAAAAAGGCAAAAAATAAAAGGCAAATTATAATTTAAAGCAAAATCAGAAGCTGCTAATTTAACTCCATTTAGAGTCAAAATATGTCCATAAATTCAGTTATCTACTCGGCAAGTCATTAGTGACAAACATACAACGTAATTTAAATTAATATACAGGACATTCCTTCTCACGAAGAACCCCATTGAGCTTTATTTTCCACTTTTCTGCATGCTATTTATAAAATTTCACCTCTCCAAGGAGTGACTGCACTACAAGCATAAATTAATTTAATGATTTCTACCTTCATTGTATAAATTAGCAATACCTTGAGAAAAACAGAGAGAAAGAAACTAAAAAGTCAAGTTTTTAATGCCAATCTTGTCAAGTTTTTAATGCCAATCTTATATATGGACAAAATGCTAATTTTAATGTTAAAAATGATTCATTAGCATAAATTGTTTATTATTTCTTGTCTAACGAAGCAGAAAAATAAATTTTAATAATATGTCACAGTACAAGAAGAGGCGAATTTAAAATTGATGTAAATTGAATTTTGATTCCATATACGTAAATTATGGCCTTATTATTATGTAACTTATAATATATAGCGCACTTTTTCAGGCAAGTCTGTGATCTTCTGCTAATTAGGTGCATTAACTCAATATGGGAACGCCGCCTTATAGTTGAATGTTTTTAATAATAAACTGAAAATAAAGGCATGATACTTAATTATAACATACCTCAGCATCGTTATTTTACCAGTTAAGTCTTCTCGGCTATGTCCCTCCCCTCCAATTAATCCATATTACGTAATACAAGAGTAAATATTAAGCAGAATTTGTATACTATATACAAATTCTGATATTATAATGATTTAATTACAAGTTTAATTAAGCAAGGCGCATTTCTTTATACTTTTTACTTGTTTATACATAAATATAAAATATATACACCATTTTGTTGATCTCATTTACATAATTTTGAGCGTTTTGATAGATTCGACATAAAATTGAAATTAAAGTATCAATTATTAAAAAAAAAAAAAAAAAAAACGTTTACTTTGATTCGAGTTCTACTATTTGAGATGAAACTTAATATCTTAATCAGTCAATGTATATTAATTATAAAATATATTTATGAATACAAACAAAAACACAGCATGTTGGTTTCATATAACTGACAAGTTGTAATGAAATTATTAGTGCAATTTTTTTTTTTTTACATTTTTTCCACAACCAAAAAGTTAACGTTGTCCTTGTTGCTAATTTTGTTCTTCAATTCTCTCTCAGCATGCACACTTGAGGCTTCAGTACCTCATGGAGATAACTTATGAATTTTACGATTTAGTGCGAGGCTAGCAGGGGACATGTTACAAGACTTAATGAGGCGTTAAATCTAACATCAAAACTATCCTGGGCAGCGAAGCGATAACCACACCTTGTAGAGGCCATGTAATACCTTTAATTAGGAACGAATCTCTCCTCTAATATTTTAGATAATGGATTAGACCAATGAGCAGAAGTGACACTCTTATTCTCATACACATGTATTATATTGTTCTATAAGCCAGCAATAAAAGAAGTACATGCAATGATAATTTAATGGACTCCAAGAATAATCTAAGTAATTTTAATTGCTATTGCTATCTTAATTTTAACTTAACTAAATATTCGCAATTAAAGTTTAATTTTTTTATATTAATTAATAGTAAAATAATGCAGTTTGTATTGAAGAAAATAAGATTTGCTGATTAAGAATCAACATGGAAAAGGCATGCACGAAATGATAACAAATAAAAAGGTAAACCACATATATAGTGAATAATTTAATTGTTATCTGTTGGCTGAAACATTCTGATTAACTATTCTGCCACCAATGGGGAATTCTCTTACAACTCAAATTTTAATTTAACTACTATATTATGATAGGGTACATATTAACAATAAGTTTAACTTAAGTTTCAACTTTTTTAACTCAAATTTGGGGACTATGAAGGGATTATTAGAATAGGGGCAAAGTATGCAACCCGCGCGCAAACCTGAAAATTGTGACGTAGAAACTCCCTAGTTAACACACAACAACTGCCTGATATCGTAGTTTGAGCGTCAAGGAGTCATTGGCTATAAATGGAGTATTGTCCTCAATTTTTTTTATTGCAGAAATGGATAGAGGGTGCAAAGTTATGCTACCCTGATTTTTTTCAGATTTTTTTGAGACCTGGAACTATTTTTAAAAAATTATTGAAAGTCCTTTTTGTGACGTCACGCGGCGGCAATTCCTATCTTTTTCTTAAGAAGCGGCGTCTCGTGACGTCACGAAAAGGACTTACAATAATTTTTTAAAAATAGTTCCCGGGCTCTAAAAAATCTGAAAAAAATCAGGGTAGCATAACTTTGCACCCTCTATCCATTTCTGTAATAAAAAAAATTGAGGACAATACTCTATTTTAGTAACACGATCGAAATCAGCAGGTTTTTCTACCCTAGTATCAATAGTTTTGTCTCTAATATCAGTTTACTTTAAGAGTGATAATCGAAAATATAAATTTATTGCCGGAAAATTTCGCCTGCTAGGCAGTTTCTACCAGGGCTAATCCTCTATTGTAGGGGGTATAGTCACTCCCTTCCGGCTTATGGAGACCCAATTCTGAATTCTGATTGGTTTAGAAATAACCCTTTTTGCTGAAACGCCTTCCTATTGGTTAAAAAGGGGTTATTTGCGTGTTGTTTACAAATTTCAACAATCCACTTTTTTTTGTAACGGTCGTGAGTGACTTTACCCGGTTCAATAGAGGATTAGCCCTGGTTTCTACGTCACGTTTTGGCGCTAAATTCAAAAGGAGGAAGATTTTTAAAAAATTCCCATGCCTCCAATTTTGAAAATTGAAACTTTTTTGTTTTAGGACATTTAAAGGGGCATTCACAAAGTCTTAAGAACACATTTAAGGCTCGATAATTTAAAGCTTGATTTTAGACGTGTTTTTTAGACCCAAAATTTCTGGTCTTAAATTATTGAGCCTTAATTGTGGCCTTAAGGCTTTGTGAATGCCCCTTTTAGTTTCAAGGCATAGAGCATCTGAAAAAAAAATTAAAATAAATGTAGGAGAATTCCCCATTATGTCTTATATGCAGATTTATAATTAATCTCGAAACTCGTATTAATTTAAATTATTATCAATAAATGCTCTAAATGGTAGTTCAAATTATTAAAAATAAAATCTTAAGTTTAATAAAAATATGTTACTAAACGAATAAATTTTAACTGGCATGTAAAATTTCATGACTCACATTAAAAAACACATATCGAATATATTATTATATAAATAAATATAATACCATGAAGTCTAATTTAAACTAAACAAGGAAATCAATATCTCAGTTAAAACCATAATAGTATAATTCGTTTTTTTTTTTTTTTCTCTCTCTCTTTTTAATAGCAATGTACTTAAATTTTATTTGAAATTAAAACAATGCCATTAATTTTACAACTGAAAGATTCAGTAGTACATGCAGAAACGAATGTGTATTACAACATTTGTAATGTATAATTATACTACACAAGTATTTGTGGATCGATGCAATTATAAATCTTTTTATCGTTTTGCGAGATCAATATTGTCGTAAGAATGCAGTAGCTTCAACACAGGTGGTCGAAGTACAACTTTTGTACCAAATAAATTTACATATACATAACCTTGTAATAAAAATCTTCTATATTCAGTGACATATAACCTTGTTTTTTTTTTTTTTTTTTTTTTTTTATTCGTTAAGGAAAATGAACTTAATTTTTATTGGTTGTTTTTTTGAAGGTTAATAAATATAATATTATCTCACCATATAGTTATTTGACCTTTAAAAAAATTAAATTAATGTGACACTCTGTAATGTGTGGGATAATGTTATATATTTATATATTATTAATAATTCAAAACACACCCATTATTAAATAGACCAGAACTTTTTAAACTTACCGTATTATAGAACAGGTTGAATGAAAAATTATTTATATATACTTTCTTTATAAAAGTCACCCTGCAATATCTTTATGTGGTATAATGTCAATTACCACCCACATTATTTTATTTCCTTCCACTTTTTTGTAATTAAGATTCAATTTTTATTTCTTGTCACTTAATTTAACACACATTGTCTCGCGGCACAGATACTGTGAGTTTTCTCGAGATGAACTCGGTGGAGACTGCTGAACGACTCATCTTCACGTGGTATTTTAGTACAGGGCTAAGCCGCTAACCGGGTGTCCAGAAAATGTCGCTAGTTTCACCATGAACCTGTTTCTTTAGCAAAATAAATTTTAAAGGTGCATGGAGAAGATCTTTTTTGATAAGGATGAGTGACCTGACGCAATTAATCAACTTTAAATAAATTCTTAAAGTATAAAACATGGTGTGGTAAAATTATTTTAAATTCATCAATATTTAATTTTCCCAATAATATCATTAACTATATCAAAATACCAATCACCATAATGTACAAACATTTTATTTGTTTTGGCACTATGTTATAATGAAAAATGTACTATTTCAGCGTATATTAGTGTTAAAACTATACAGTATAATTTAAATGCGCTCATACGTCAATAAATTTTATGTTCATATTAATTTCTGAAGTGCAAAGAATTTCAAAGTTAATAATAAATTACAAATAAATTATAGTTATTAATTAAAGTTTAATTAGTTAAAAAAATATACGAAAATGGATATTAATATAGTACACAAGCTGTACGAGACCACCATATATGCAGACGCAAAACCAATAATCTGATATATGAGATCGATCGAGCTATTTTTCTCTAACTATATATTGAAATTTAATTAAGTCATGCATGTAATCGCAAAGAAATTAATAATTATAATATATATATATATATATATATATATATATGCTTTGCGTCCGGCGATATCATAAAACATAATCTATGTATTTATTTTCTATTATATGATTGATTAGTTAGTAAAAATGTGCATCCGTCATCAAATTAATAAATTCAAATTCTATAAAAAATGCATTTTTTGACTATATATATATATATTCTTCCTTTATGTGTCTTTGTAATTATGTTCAAATTTTAGATTTTTTTTTAAATAGATTGTCAATGATGTTCTGTGAAGTAAAAAAAATAATAATAATAATAAATACAAAAAAATCGCAGAATACGCCATCCAAAAGGCTGTGAGAATTATTTTTTTTTTGTGTGTGTTTTACAATTTTGCAACAAAATTATAATATAATGACGTATATACTTCATTGTATTAAAAAAAATGTTACAGATGCCATATTGGACGAAACATTTTTGTTACTTATTATTATTTTTTACTGTGTTTCACAGAACGAAGATAGAAATAAAAATTTTCATCGAGTTTTTTTTTTTTTTTTTTTTTTTTTTTTTTTTAGTGTTAATACATTTAATCATGACGTTTAAAATGTATTTTAATGTTCAGTTTATATACCATGCACTAGAATGTACGTGACGTACAATTGATGCTACATACTTTTTCCTATCTTTCTTTCTTACATATTAAAGTTGTTTTTTTTTTCAAATTTGTAATTTGATCCCTATTTATTATTTTTTTTTTTTATCATTTTTACTAGTCATAACTAAACCTCTCATTAACAATATGAATATTTACACGTAAAATTTCTTGCCAGAGAAGGACCTGCTCAACAGATTAAAACCAGTAGAACTTAATTATGAGTACTTAAATTATATCTTAAGAGTTAGAGATCGAATTATATGACATAAAAATTAATATTCTAATTTGTTAATTATGAAAGAAACAGAACGTATAGTTTCAAATATGTTTAGTTTCTTAGGAGGCTACCTTGGCTAATGCCAATAGTGTGCAAAATGCACCCAACAACGCGCGATAACTATATAAGTATGAAACATGCATGGCTATATATAGAAAATACCTCATCGAGTTGTTTGAATATATAACACAATAAACCCCCGGTGTGTATTTTTGCAATGATGAAAAAGTTGCCTATTTTACAGGATCAAAAATCGAACAATATTTATTTATTATACTATTCAGTAAAATTAAATTACCACTACACTGGTTTTATTTAAGAATAAATTGAACTTGTAACTTAATAATAATAAGTGACAGGCACTCCTGAGTTTTGAAGATAGGGGGGTGGGAGGGGTGCCTTATATATCTGCGCATTTTAGGGATCGACGAGTGCTCTCTAGCTGGGGGCGCGCGAATTAAAGACCGCGACGGCATATTTTTTGTATTTTAGAACATTTTTAGGAGAATGGGAGAAAATATACCCCCTTACTTTCGTTGTAAATTTGTTGTTGCCTAATAATAAATTAATTAATAATTATGATAATAATTAATCATTTAAGCCCCTGTAAAATATGCAACTTTTTCAGCTCATGAAATTTGAACAATTTCAAGAATATTATTCTTCTACCTCCTTAAAGTCAGAAAACATTGAATAATGTCATATTATGTTGATAAAAACAGTACACTCCTTTACCATCATCCCCCCCCCCCCCCCACCCTCATTAAAAAAAAAAAGGAAGGATCGAAGGAGTCATTTTGACTTTGCACCCCAATTAAATAACACCCTATATTAACTATAATAATTCTTGTATATAAGAGGACTATTTGAAAAACTGATTATCAATTAATTAAAAGTTATAACACGCCATATATATTACCACACCATGTTATCAGTGAACTAACTTGATGTTTTATAACCTCTAGCTCTCAATAGCTCTCATAATATTTCACCTCAAATTACATAAAATTTGTATCAGACATGGTGATCAAACACTTGTTTATTTGTAACATTTATGTTACATAACTTGCACCGAGCAAAGCTTTAATCCACACCTGCAGTTAATAATATAACATTAGTTTTTGTCACAGATATGAGGAAGTATATTAGGCAGCTCACAACGTCACCTTTATAGCATAAATAAATACAGAAAAGTTAAATGCATGCTGCCTTGTGCGGGCATGCAGTTTTCTGTATTTTCGTGCTATAAAGGTGACATTATACGGACTGGTGATGAACTCTGCACGCCACTATTGAAGTTACTTTCATTACACCTGCCAATTCAAATGTAGGCTAACTTATTTATAAAAGCCTTTGTCTGTTTTCCTCTAAAAATATTTCACCGCTCAGGTTAGCCATAACCTTAAGAACATGAAATAATTAATTAAGGTGTATGGTCTCATAATCAACCAAAACAGAGGCTGCCATTTCAATATTAATTGTGTGCACAGCTGATTTCAAATTAGAGTTTTAATAAAGAATATTAGTAATAATGTTAGGTTATTTACATGCAAAAATTAATGTGGGATGAACATAAAACTTGATTTTATATATTTTTTTATTTTAAGATGAAAAATTTTTACTGAGACTCAATAAAGTTTTGTTTGTCTTAACATATATTTTTACTCATAAAAATAATCACTCAAGTAAAACACTCCTCACCAAGCAAAAAAAATAAGCAAGAGGTCACTGCTAGCTAGCACTCTGCAGTGCAATCTAACCAATGGTCTATTTTACAATACAGAGCAATGTTGAGACAGGGGCATTAACAGATCCACCTTTACACAAGAGACATAAATTCCTCCAATAAAAGATTACGCAATAAAAATATGCTACGTCAATAAAATACTTTGATTAAAACTTAAATCAGATCAAAATTTTAAAATAAAAAAAATATATAAAAATACTGAAAATCTAAAAATAGATGCAATATTCCTTTTTTTTTTTTTTTTTGAGAGCATGCACTTGTAATATTTCAGGTGTCAAAATACTTTGATATCTTTAAAAGTAATACTATGTTTAATTAGATAATTGTAATATGCCAGCTTACAACATCAACTAATAACTTGTATGGTTAGCTGTACAGTTAAAATCAAAAAGAGTAGAACACTTAATTGGTGAGTGAGAGCCAGAGTAGTTCACTTTGCTGCACCAAATGACAACACTCTCTTATTATGGCCAGATGGACTCAAGAGTGAGTATAGGAGACGACTGTGGGTCATCTCGCCAATTCCAGCAATGTTGCCAGATGAGCCAAGCAAGTGAAGCGGTGCTCATTTCTACGCTCACACATGTTAAGTGTCTTAATTTTTTTTACCTTAACTGTACACTCCTTGTCTCTGAAAACTTCTCTTGGCAAGGGAAGTTTCAGTGACGTTGACTGTACAACTCAACGGACGTCAACTTATTAACTTATTCATATCGTGACATACATACTGTTGATACAGCACCATTCATTAATTTACACCCTAAAAATTATGGCAAATTAAAAATTCAGATTTCATGTTTGCTATAATAGCTATGGCAGGAGCCCCATTTGCCCTCAAAGTTTGTACATAAACATCCCTTTTGTTTAACCCTCCCCCCCTCTTTCTCTCCAAAAAATATTATAAATTTGAAACCTGCTGTCAACAGTTGTTTGCTACAAAATTTATAATAGATTAAAATGACAATCATTTTACTTGCGTCACAACAAAAGAACAGACCAAAATAAAATAAAAATTAGTTTTTCGCCCAATAAACTGCAGATAACATTAGCCTCAATGATGGCAGCTGCATGCGCTTTGCTTATATAACAAGGCCAAGATGAGGGAAAAAACCTTCAATCATTCTCATAACTTGAATGTCATAAAAAGGTTGGTAAAAAATTGTGACGCATAAAAATTTAAGCGGAAATCTTCAAGGTCCGCCCAAGATTTTCCATTAATGCTAAGATGTTACACAAAACTTTGAGATTCCTTCAGTTTTCTATGTGTCTTGATTTTTAAGCAAACTTGAGAATTTAACAATTAATTCCTGATTCTGAAAGTCATGAAACTGTAATATAACAAACTATTATATTTATAAATTGCGATTTGCTGCCAATAATCTCAAAAGATTTTCCATCTTGTACTACCGTACAAATTAATTTGTGTGCAATATCACTAGACAGTATAAACTATGATGTAAACTGATACACACAATGCTAAAATAAATAACTCACACATAAAAATAAACATTTCCAAATTAAAACACAAAAAAAAATAATAATAAAATATTTAAATTAATCATTGAATGCCTTTTAAAAAATAAAACTCACATGCAAGTATATTGTAAAATAGACATACACAAAATCATGTCGAAAACATTGGGGAGACAGGGAGAATACATTATTGCTCCTTAATAAAAAAAAAAAATAAATAAAAATAAAGTTCAGTTTTGTTTGTTTTTTCTTGAAAACGTTTCTTTGCACTATTATATTTTTAGTGCATCACACACTTTTTTTTTTTTAATATTTATTTTTTACTTAAAATATTAATTCAAACAAATAAAAACAATTTCACTCGACTTGTATTGAAATTCCTATCACATGATGTTATTCTTGTAGAGCGGCAAAACGTTGGGACGCAGAAACAAGTCAGGGGTCCATACAAGAATCCAATGTTCAATATTTTCTGTGCAAGCTTGCGCCATGCGTGAGGATAAACGTTGGCTCGCAGAGACAGGCTGGTGATCCATACAAAACAACCTCTTTATATATTTATATGTAATAGTTATTATTAGTAATAATAAATGTCTATTTCTATTAATTATATGTTAGTAGTCATATATCGTCCTTGTCATTTTTTTTTAAAAAAAAAAGAGAACTTTCTTGAATTCTAAAAACTTTCACAAAAAAAAAAAATGTTATTATCTATACAAACTAACTTAAAAAAATACAATAACAATGTTCTTCAAAAAGCTGAAATATTATTATTATAATTTTATTTTTTTTACACACTACTACAACATTTTTATAATAAAAATGTTTTCTTAATTTTATTGTTATCTAATACATTATTTATACTTTCTTGTATTTTTTTAAAATCTACATTCTAAATTGTTACATAGCAATAATATTGTTTTATATATTTTATATATATTTACATACATTTAACCAATGTTAATGCAATATGCTATTTTTTATTATTATTTTATTCCCTCTCTGTTTCTCTCAATTTTTTTTCTTTACATTTGTTTAAACAATTTTTGCATCATTTCTGAGATTTAATTTTTTACAAATATGTTTTACCACAAAAAATGGCAGGCTGCATAAAAAAAAATATTAAATTTATTTACGAGACGAAATTAATAAATTTGTAAGAAAGTTATACTACATTTATAAAAACTTTTAACAGGCAACACAAAATAATAGGCAATTACAACACTTTGTTTTAACAATCCCTAAGCTGCCCTTAAAAAATTAGTCAACTGTTATTGAAACAAATTATTTATTGTCAAATGAACAATGATTGCCTTGTTTGCAAAAAAGTTATAAAAAATTATTTTAGATGAAGAATAAAAAGTATTCTATGAAATTTATTTTTCTGTTCAAATATACACAATGACTTTATTTTCAGTTATTATCTATATAAATTGCAAGCCACCATGACAGTTGTACATTAAAATTTACTATTTTTGCTGCATGTCTTAATATTCTTCACTTATTATTTAATAGGAAGAAAATAGCTGCAGATTAGCAGCACATTATACAAAAACATTAACAGTTTATTATTATTATTATTTGACACAAAACAAAATTTACCTGTTGCAAGTTATTAATTACAGGAACAAACAAATCATTAAATGATTTGATAACAATTTTCATTCATTGATTTGTGCAAAAAATTATTTTTTTTTTCACCACGTGAAGGAAAAACAATGTTGATGTTTGAAACATTCCTGAGCAAGAGAAACAATGACGGAAATTAGTCAATCCACAACAATTGAAAATTCAGCCATTTCACAAGAGTTAGTAATTCAACAACAATACTAAAAAATGTACTACAAATATGTATTCTTTACTAAAATACTCAGCAGATTCTAAGCTTAAAAACACATACCATAACATTTAAATTAAATTAAGCAACAATACACAAAAGAAATAAAAGACAGATAATAAACTTGTAATGAAATCTCTCATTGGTAGAAAATATAATTATTAGTAATTTGATGTAAATATGGCACATTTTACTTGAACATTTGTTGGTTCTTAATTATTTAAGTGGCTCTATAAAGCGTAGGAAGAAAGAATTATTGCAAATATTTTAATACAAAACCCTTGACAAACATTATAAAGGCAGTTTTTTTTTATGGCTAAATTTTGTACAATAATGATTATAATTTGAAGTTATCATACAACAGTAATACTATATTTTACTTCAGCTAATATCTAAAATGTGAAATGACTGAATATTCTTACTAGTGACTCAAAATGGCTGTTATTATTTTTATTAATTGATATATAATTTTTTTTTTTTGTACTTCTTTACTGACAGATTCCGTTACTGTTTGACATTCCGACACCACTTGAGCCCGAGCCTCCAGAATGGTCCGTTGACCTTTGACCACCACTCATGTCCTCCGGTCTACGCTGCATGTCTAGAGGCTTGGGCTCGAAGTGACTTCGAACATGGAACATGAAATCAGCTTTGTTATTGAAACTCTGTCGACAAGCAAGACAAAAATGGTGTTCTCCCATAAAAGGAGGTTCGGGTCCTCGAGTTTGAGGCAACATTTGATGGTGTTGATGAAAATATGGCGGTGGACATAAAGGACCACCATTTAACATATCTAAATTATGATTAGTAGATGAAGATGAAGGTTTACTATGATCCATGATATGTCCAGCTTGTCTCAAACCCATCATTTTTTCCTCTAAATGACCTTTACAATGAGTCATCCATTCATCTCTATTTGCAAATACATGTCCACATAATTCACAAGTCCATGTAATTTGTGATGAAGAGGATGAAGTTGATTGTGAAGAACTAGGTTCAACTGTTTTGTTATTATCTACTGATACTGCCGAGTTGGCAGTACCAGCACCAGCGGCAGTTGCAGAAGCTGATTTACGTTTTTTTGATGGAGGTTTATCTTTTTTGACTGGTGGTGGTTCTCCAGGAGGATGGTGCTTCATTTTGTTCATATGAATGACCAGCTTATCTCTGCGCGCGAACGACTTACTGCACAGCTGACACACGTAAGGTTTCTCGCCAGTATGGATTCTCATATGGATCACCAACTTGTCTTTACGCGCCAACGCTTTGCCACAAACCGTACACACGAATGTCTTCTGGGAGTTTTCATTGATTCTTACATAACTGTTGGGGATTCCTGAATCCATGGTGACGCCTCCCGTGTTTGCAGCAGCAGAAGCAGCTGCAGCCGCCGAGGTTTTTGTCTCGGTCGAGGTGGTTGCTGTACCGTTACCATTACCCCCGCCACTGCGTTTGCTGGGAGGCTTCTTGGGGGGCGCAACGGGGGGCGCAATCGTAGTGGGGTCAACGTACTGCATCGTCTGCTGAGGAGTGGGACCAACACCACGGGATGAAGTTGGGGCAAACTCCGGGGGCCTGCAAGTTGCATAATATATTAGCGCTGTACATAGCCTGCCAGATGTATTTACAACTACTGAAAGTCAGTACCGGTATGCAATTAAATACAATATTTAAGAAAAATAAATAGTATATTTATCTCAATTAACTCATTATCTTCACAAAATTCTATTAGTTATACAAAATTATGTATTACTTTAAAATTGGAATGCAAACAAAAGTTAATATAGTGTACCATAACTTATTATTTTAAACTGAAACTTGCCACGTTTCTTAGCTTTATAGCAGAACTGTGAATATAGCAAACTTCCATTTCATGAGATACCTTACTTAATGTTAATTGTCATTATTACAGAATATTGTAACTCTAATTGCAGTAGCAAACATACATAAACGATACTGTAGAGCTTTTTTACAAAATTAAGTATGTACAGAGTATGTAAAAAGGACCTTATAAAGTATTGTAGTAATAGCATTTATAAATAAATGAGCAGAGTAAACAAGAGTAAACATCAACAAACCAGGCAGCTAAAACAACAAACATGCTGAAAGTGTGGGGAAAAAAGTCTGTTATTAAATCAGGTAAACAATACTAAACACATAATCTTGATAAAAGTATCACTGTATATAGAAACATGCAAGGAATAAAAAAGACAGTGCAATTTTGCCAGTTTTTAATAAAAATTATAAACACACACATAAAAAAAATAATAAATAAAATATTAAATTTCAATTAAATTCAAGCATTTTTTTTTTTTCTCTCCTGCCTATTTGATGTTAGGCAGAATTAAGTCTAGATCTAGAAATGGTAGTCAAATTTAGCAAACAAGTTACCAGTATGCTAAGTTTACTAAAAAAAGATAGAAAGTTATCATTAAGACAATTAATAATTATCATGGAAGAAAAACAACAATCACAAAACAAAAGGCGTCAAGTCTACAGAAAGCTGCTACAGTACAACTAGCTACACCACAATCAGATTACTGCTTGTAATGATCTCACCAAGATCCCAGTGCCCTAAGGACTCTGATACCGTCTTCAAAGCCCAGTCCTGTGTCGTCAGGTAGGACGAATGTGCCAGTTGGGTCCGTGGCTGGCTTGTACTGGTCCAGGATGGGGACCTTTAGGTGTGTAGGTCCCATGTGCTCAGACATCTGATCTTCTGGCTTGCCGTAGCCAGGATGGGGCGGACGGTGCATACCAGAGCCCAGGGGCTGCTTGTTATACACCCCGGCCACGGCTGCCGCATGGTGAGCTACCTGGCTCATGCTCTGCAGCGCCTGGTGTGCCTCAAGGAACGCAGCACGCTGAGCCTCCGTCAGCTTCTCCATCCTCCCCCTGCGGAACAACCAACTTCAGCACGGAGCCTACTGTGCGGCAGAAACCTCAACTTAATTAAAGTCCTTGGCTCAAGTCTGGTCACTGATGACAGTCGTGAGAGCCACAACTGAATTTAAGGAGAAAATTAGTGAATGTAAATTAAAAATAAATAAATATTTCGTATTTTTGTAGCAATGTGAGTTACTTTTGTTAACAGATACTAACCATGAAGAGTTTCAAATTGCTGCAGAAAGCCCAGATTTCTAATTTACTGTTCAGCTGTTTTTCTTTTAAAGAAGTTTTCAATCATCTATATTAAATCATATTTTTTAAATTAAGTTTCTCATAAATTAAAAATAACTCATAACATTAATTGAGTCTTTAATTTATTAATGCTATTAATGTTTTCAAGAAAAAATAAAATTGTTTAGCTATCTTATTAAAAATAATTATTATTCCATTAACAAGAAAAATGGAAGTGTTAATTCCTATTCGTAACAATTGTAATATTTTCTAAATTTCATATTTTTTTAATCATTTTTTGTAAAAATTGAAATTGTTTTAGCATTCTTTATTTTATGTATGAACGTCATTAATGTTTTTTTTTTAAATATGTAGTTTGTAATCGCAATATACCAACTGCTATTTGATAATTAATGTGAATAAATAAATAAATGTTTAGCTTTGATGAAAATTACTGGAATAGTACGAAGTGAAAACAAGGATATTGAAAGATGTTCAAATTATTATGCTCCTTTAAAAAGTACAGTATACAGGCAGCAACATCCAACTTTTGTTTTCCACTGTGCAAATTTGCGTGGTCTGGAGCAGGCACGGATCCAGAACAAAATTTCGGGGGTAACTTTAATAAAAAAAATGGAGGTGAGTCTATATTGCCCATGTAAAATTCAAGATTTCTCCTATTATCCCTCCCCCTCAAGGTCCCTCTACATAAGGTTGGACGCTTAGGTTCACATTTTCGTCCAGTTCGCGCAGGACCAATCAGAGAGAACTGTCACTCTCGAGCCTATTTCGTGGCAGTCAGTGATTGGTCGTGACGTCACAGGCTCCAACAAAAGCTGCGCCAAGATGGCGGAGCGTCAAACCTTATGTAGAGTAATCTTGCCTCCCCCTTCTCCAAGATCCACGCTGGTCATGAGTGTTTCATCTCAGGCCAATGATTTTTTTTTTTTTTTCCAAACTATCTACCAGTAACTAAGCAGCACCTTACAAACACGAGGAAACCCACATTAAGTGTTGATGGACAGCGTAAACATTGAATAATATTCTGAATTTGAGTGCTGTAAGTAAAAAAATATCCCTTCCCCACATATTTCTTCTGGGTTTCCAATGATCCCCCCCCTCCTTCCTTCAAGGGTTTATAAGTTTGTAAATTGGCGGCACACTACTGAATTATTGCAGAAAAACTTTTCAAACAAATTTTTTTAGAATAAAAAATATTTTTTAAACAAGAAAAATTTGCAAATATCACTGAAGAAATTAGACGTTTATTTCATTTACAGTAATTAATTGAACTGTGTAATAAAATACATAATGATTACGTACTAACAACACAGCATTTTTAGCACCAAAACAAACACATTTCATAACATTATGTAATCACACTGTACTGTTAAAAATAAAATATTTTATTTTAGTGAAAATTGAAAAAAAGTATAAATATTTGAATCTGAAAGTTAACTAGTTCTAGAAGCAAATGTATTCTGGCACATTCATATAGTGTATCATGAGATACTGCAGCTTTTTAAATATGCATTATATTATATTGCACAACATTTTAAATTTACTGGAAAACAAAATAAAAAGCTCAAAATAGAAGATAGAATCAAAATATAAAACAAATTTAATACTCTAGCGTCTGTAGCACCAAATCAATACCATTAATAAGTTTTAATTCTTTTCCTTCTAGAAATTTGCTTAAATGCAATATAAATAGATAGATGTGAAATTAGCTATTTTTTTTTTTTAATTAACCAAGGCTCTAAGAAATTTTGATTAGCTACAGTTAATTCATGGTGACATATTTTTTTCAATGATCTCTCTCTTCTGGCGGTCGGAACTCCAGCCCTAAATGTTCAAAGACAGACTCTTCAGTTGGCGTGGGCAGAGCTTGACCTGAGGCGACCTTCTCTCGACCTTGTCTGATGACCACTCCATGCAGAGCATGTTCTGACAGTGACATTCCCTTCTTCTGCGCCAACAGTCGCATGGAGCGGTTGAAGTGAGCCGAGCCCGTGTAGTGCAGCAATGCCGGACCACGCTCGGACCACGGTACCACAAACAAGTCGAGTCTGCGATGTCTGTGACCTTCTCCCGGTAAACGACATAGTCCAAAGAACTTCTTATGATGTCCATCGTCAGTTATATTAACTAAATTATCAGTAATTAAACCAATTTCAGTTAATTTCTTAACTAAAGGTGCCAGCAAGGAGGTTCTTAAATCTTTTTCAGGATGACTCATAACAATGTCAATGTCTCCACAAGTAGATTTTCCTCGACGGTATGAGCCACAAGCTTGTACTTCTAATTTAGGATACATTGATTTTGCTTCTCGTTCTACAATTTTTACAATTTCCGTCACTTCTTCTCGTGGCATTCTTTCTTTGATGTCATCATAATGTTTAAGACCAATCTTTTGTTGGTTTGTCAATGTAGCTTTGGTTCTAAGGTCCTCCAGGGTGCGATACCCCAGAGAATACCATTGTTCTGCAGTCTTTGAACCGGCCCCCCACACTTCTATAAACAACTTCAAGGTTTCTGCACGCTCTCCTTCACACACTTCTTCAGTCCTACGTAGTTTTCCCGTTTCCAACATTTCCCAAACTTTAGATGCCATTCTATCACCCACACCTGGGATAGCTACTGCTTCTTCATAGCTAGTAATTTCTTTATTGTATTTCTTAATTGCAGTTATGGCTTTTGAGTAACCAAAATTTCTCCATGTATCATTTTGTGCCTTAAAAGCATCAGCAAGTTTTTGTAGTTCTGCTAATATAGCTTGATTGGGTTTTGTTGAAGTATTTTCTGCTTCGTTACTGCTAGATGCATGTGCACATACAAATGCATTCACATTTAGAGGTTTCTTGGCTCTAGGTTGAGAGGATGCACTTGTGCTTGCTTCTTCCACTTTTCTCTTACTGGGTTCAGGTAATGCTGGTGGTAAGTGAAGTTGATAAGAAGTTTCAGCGACAAGAGTCTTTGTTTTTAAACACTCACTAACCCATTCAAGCTTAATGACAATTACATTTCTATTTAAATCTTTAAACTCTTTAACAAGATTTTGAAGTGCAACATCAGCAAATTCTCCTTCAATTCCAATATGAGTAACAGAAGTTGATGTTTCTGCATTTAAATTAGGTATGAATGTCCCTCCATGCTTTTTTATTTGTGTTTCAAAGAGAGATAAACGCTTTTGACCAAGTCCTAATGGTATTATATAAATAATACAATCTTTAAATAAGTCACCCATGCTCTATAGATGATATGAAAAAGGCAGCCGTTGAGATAAGATAATTTATATGACGACCAAATATTCCTTAGATTTGGTGTGAGAGGTGTGAATGGATGACGCCGTGTCTTCCCCCCATCAACACAGCAAGATGACAAGATGGTCCGGGGAGAGGAGATGATCACAGACGCGTTTTAAGACGAATTTCTTGACCAAAACATCGACCTGTGGCCCAGAAAATAAAGAGAATTATTAGTATGCTTACCAGCAATATACACTTTCTTGTTTTAACGAAAATATCCACGGATATTCGGCTAAAATGACACTTAACAAATCAATAATCCGATCGATCACTGCCCTCCCCCGCTCGTTTGCGCATCTAAAATACCCGGGAAATTTAAAAATGTCAATTCTTTTCTATGAGATGCTGCCCTCTGGGCGGCAAATTTTCGTACTACAAAAACATCTGTGTCCACGTGCGACGCACGCGAAAAAAAGTGGTCTGCAAAATTTGTATTTTTTTTCGGTATAAGAAGAAACCCTGAAGTAACCGCATATTATTGCAATGGGGATCAGTGATAAGGTGTTAAACCGAAAGCTTAAAAAGCGAGAAAAAACAAAATTGAAAGTTGTACAGATGAAAGAAGAGGAGAGGAAGCAAGCAGGTAAGAATCATTTTCACACACAGACCATTGTGATACAGTATGTATGACAGTGTATGATATATGACACAGCCACACAGCTAGCCATTGTATGTATCTATGCATATGCCATGCATACTGTATGATATGATACAGTTGATACACCTACAGTATGCCATATACGGTAGCATCAATCATCATTATTTGTGTCCTCTATTTTTGTCCTGGCTTATTTTCATTAGGCATATGCTCATCAGCCAGTTATGTTATCAGTAGTGCTATAGGGTATGCATACAGTTAGGTATGCATACATGCAGTATGTAATTAATATATTCTAGCGATATATCATACTTATCCATTTTATTTATTGGCAGCTTTGAATCCTAAAGAAGACAATGAAGACAGCTCTGATGAAGAGAGCTTTGAAGGAAAACTTGCAACAAGCAGCCACCTTCCAGCACAGAAGCCTGGATCAAAGAGACCGCAGAATGGAGATGGACCAAGTCCTGTTAAGGGTTAGCTATGCACTATCATATAACATATGAAGTTATGACAGTTATGCTGATTACGCATGACATTTCTGCATCTCAGCCAGGGGGGGAGGAGTGCTCCAAAAATGCACTACAGTATAACAGATCTTAGTTTACCTCTCGACAGTTCAGTAGACTAGAGGTAAACTAAGATCTGTTATACTGTATATGAATACAATATATTTATAATTCGAGACAGAGTGATAATATTAAAATTACAGCTTTTTTTATATTTTTGTGGGATACAGTATCTCTAAATATTTTTTCTCCGTGTTCACTCTACGTTTATGCTTTGATACAGCCAAGAAGAAGAAACTAAAAGAGAAGGCAGCGCCAGCACCAGTTCAGGAAGAGGAAAAAGACTCTGAGGCTGAGGGCTCCGGCAGTGAGGAAATGGCAGAAGAAGCTGAGGAAACGGCAGCACATGCAGAAGACTTTGGGCAAAAACGTGAGTGTCGATCTGTACTCTTATATGATGGTAAAAATAATGTCAGCTCTTTAGCACACACCAATGACCTAGCATCTTATTCAGCTAGTGCATTTTGTACAAATAATTTTTTTAAATTGATGCAATTTTCGCTGTGTGCCGCAGTACCTGGTTCTGGTATTGCCTTTGAGGTGATGAGTGACTCTCGTTTCACCGCCCTGGAGAGCAAGGTTTGTGAGGCGACGCTGAAAGGCATCGCGGACATGGGTTTCACGGACATGACGCCCATCCAAGCACGCTCCATCCCAGCTCTGCTAGAGGGCAGGGACCTTGTGGGGGCGGCCAAGACCGGCTCCGGCAAGACCCTGGCCTTCCTCGTACCGGCCATAGAGCTCATCTACAAACTGCACTTCATGCCTCGCAATGGTGAGTTTAGAGAACTTTGTTGCGGAAGTAGAAAATGTTAAGCAGAAAAATAAAATGTTAATCATTGTTATGTTATGGTTTCAATATGTATTATACAGTATAATACAGTAGCATATAATATCACTACCTGTGTTCATTGACCTAAAAGTACCAAATAAACTCTTCATCACAACTTTTATTTTAAACATGTCCACCAAATTTTTAGTTTGTCAATTTATTTTTGACTAAAAAAATTGAAGTGTGTTTGAGAAATTGCTAGCTCAACTGGAGGAACTCCAGCTTTATGTTTTACCATAACGTGTGTTGATAATTGCTTAAAAAATAAAATAAAAACTCCAATAAAAGAGTCCTACTGCACACAACCCCTCAGAAAATAATTCGCTGTATGTACTGTACAGTTGAATACAGTAAAAACTTGTTATTACGTAACTTGTTATAATCTCGATATTGAGTAACGGAGTAAAGGTCCCGTAAAAAATAATTAGTATTGTAGGTATAGGAAAAACTTGATATAAGGTATACTCGATATAAGGTAAACCCAATTTCCTGGGTCTCTTGACTTTACGTAATAACAAGTTTTTACTGTATACAGAAGTGATGACTGCATCTAACTCTTTGATTCACCTTGCTTTGTACTCGCTCGAGGGTTGTTGCCTCATGTGTGACTGATACTTTGCTGGTACAGGCACCGGTTGCATCATCATCTCTCCGACAAGGGAGCTCTCGATGCAGACGTTTGGGGTGCTCAAGGAGCTCATGAAACACCACCACCACACGTATGGACTCGTCATGGGCGGAGCGAGCCGGCAGGCAGAGGCACAGAAACTGGCCAAGGGTGAGTCTCTCCCTGTGATAAGATTATAAAATACACTGCGGTTGGAAATTTAATTATTTTAATACTGTAATGAAATTTTAATACTACTTATTTCTAGCATTTTTCTAACATTAATAAGTTAAAAAATTGATAAAATTGTATTACAAACAATACAGATACAACTAATATTTAAGCAAATGTATTAAGTATTAATTTTATTTAAAGAGGAGCTATATTGGTCATTGTAGTTAAAAATATGTGAATTGGTGAACTACGGTACTGGATTCTGCAGTCTCAGTGCATGCACCTTTTGTTCAATACCCAGTATGTTTTAGTACCTGTACAGATGATATATATATGTAGCAGATGGAGAAAGCTTTTTTTAATATACCAAGCTTTTGATATAAAGACATTCTCCGCCTGAGTCGAGCTCCCACTACGGTAATCTCTTCTTCCTTCCCGCAGGCATCAACATTGTGGTGGCGACACCTGGACGGCTGTTAGACCATCTGCAGAACACCCCCGACTTCCTGTACAAAAACCTGCAGTGCCTCATCATCGACGAGGCAGACAGGATCCTCGACATTGGCTTCGAAGAGGAGCTCAAGCAGATCATCAACCTGCTGCCTAGTAAGTCACCATCAGCATTCTCCTTGCCCACTGAAAAATTTATATTGAAAATATTAATTTTTTAATAACAAATTTTTTTCAAAATTAGCTTTCCCTCTTTAAACACATACCGGTACTTAATTCTCCTTCTTCTGGCTTGTTTCTTATGTTTTTTTGTTTTTTGTTTTTTTCAATCAATTTACCTGCTAGACACTGTTGGACTCATTTGTTGCTTGTATTTGCAGAGCGTCGCCAAACAATGCTGTTCAGTGCAACGACAACTGCCAAGACACAGGCGCTCACCAAGCTGGCCCTCAAGAAAGAGCCGGTGTACGTAGGGGTTGATGACCTGGATGAGAAGGCCACTGTTGAGGGGCTGGAGCAAGGTGAGCAAGTCCCAACATGTTAATTATTGTACAGGTAGTCCTGTGAATAACAAAATCTGTCTTTAATTTTACTGTCTCCATTTGAGTATTGTTCTCTATAAAGCTAGATTGTTGTGACAACTGCAAAACCTGCTTGTGACAAAATGTTTTGTCTGTAAACTTATTTTAACCTTTGAGTGGGATTTTTCCTAGCGAAATTTTCACCTACTGTGGTGTCTTGTAAGGTCTTGCTGGTAATTTTAGCAATTTTAATTATTAAAAATAGCACACCATATTTCTAAAGCGGCAAGATTATGCCTTAACACATTCTGTACCTCTCATGTTCCCAGGCTACGTTGTGTGCCCCAGTGAGAAGCGCTTCCTGCTGCTGTTCACATTCCTCAAGAAGAACCGCAAGAAGAAGGTGATGGTGTTCTTCAGTTCCTGCATGGCCGTCAAGTTCCACCACGAGCTGCTCAACTACATCGACCTGCCCGTGCTCTCCATCCATGTGAGTCCCCTCTGTTTGTCTTGTAATGTACTGTATGTATGCATTCTCGGTGTTTTATGATTGTATGTTTGAAACCTGACTTGATCTATATTACAATTGAAGTAGATTACTTCTTCTTGTGATCTACTTCTTCTTGTGACTGAAGAAGCATCTCCATGATGCGAAACGTTTCAAAAATGTAAAAACTTTCGAGTGAACCTCTGTGACCGCAAGAATTTCCACCTGCTGTGACTCTTTCGATCGGTAAGGCCTTGCTGGTTATTTCTATCCTTTTCTTTTAATAAGATTATCACAACCTAAATGGTTTATTTTCCTTAATTTGAATAATTTCAATCAAGAGATTGTAATTGAGTCAAAAGCACTGTTCTCCTCCCAGTTTTTCATTTATTTTGTAAAACCACTTTTAGAAGGTGCCAATCTTCTTTGTTATAAAATGAAAGTAACTGAGGCAATAGAACTATTGTAGGCTTATTTTCGTACAAAGGGGGGAAAAAAAGGAACAGAGTCATTATGCTCACTAACTTGCTGGTATTTGGTTTTAAAATAACTGTACAATTAATACAATTTATAAAGATATGTGTTTGAATTTCTAGTTATTAGTCTTAGATAGGAATAAACCAATAAATCAACAAGCGTTACCACAATAATATGTCCGAAGCAGGTGAATCTTGTTGGCAGCACAAATATTTACTAACATATCATTAACTGTTAGTTGAAACGTCTCGATAATGTGTTTGTAAATATTTGTGTTATCTATGACAACAAGATTCACCTGCTACGGACATCTCATGGTGGTAAGGCTTATTGGTTTATTCTTATCTCTTTTCTTAAATTACTCTATCTACCCGCAATGGTTCACCTTTCCTTATAATAATAGGTACTAGTTTCAAAATTCTTTATTGTGCCATCACTTTTAACTTGGTACGTTGTGTGTTCTAGGGCAAACAGAAGCAGACCAAGCGCACCACCACCTTCTTCCAGTTCTGCAACGCTGACTCGGGCATCTTGCTGTGCACAGACGTGGCTGCCAGAGGACTCGACATTCCCGCAGTAGACTGGATTGTGCAGTACGACCCCCCAGATGATCCCAAGGTAAATAAAACCACCTCGGTGTAACACTAACATAATACATTGTTGAGCTAGAGACCCTTGATGAACATACAGTACTGTAGCACAAGTTTAAGATTTGAAATTGACTTCAAGGCCCTTTAATGGGACGTCATATCCAGAGTTTCAATGGCTAATGTCATCCTTGTTGGTGGAACTACAGCCAAATAGCATAAGACAACATTTAAAAATAATAATGATAATAATATTAAAATATTTAAAAATATATAAAGAGGAAATTCAAAATCTTACGAATAAGTTTGCAAATTAAAACTTAACACCAAGAAAACTAGAGATATAGAGGAGGAAGTACCACAGAAATAACCCATGTATAAGGCTCAGCCAATCAAAGTGCTTAATTGCTGTGACAACACAGCAATTGAGCACTCTGATTGGATAAAAAAAATAATTCATAATTAAAATAAAAAAAAGCTAACGCACCAAATTTGAAAATGGGTGATAGTGACACCACCGTAGTAAATAGAATCACCATGCTTGATACAGTATATTGTTCTCCTCATATTTTTTATATTATTTTTAATTCATTTATAATAATTTGGAGTAGAAATGATGAAGTAAGAAATATATGCACTCTCTTCAGCTATGGACGCAACATATTTCAGTTAGCAGCCATATCATTGTCACTGAACGAAATCCAGGAAAATGGATTTCATCGCTAGAGAAAAATTGTCGTTTGCCAGAAAGTTCATATTTGCAGCTTTGTAGTTGGAGACATTATTGACTATACAAAGTCTCATGTTTACCGAAGCTCGAAATTTTTTAGTATGTATGTAACAGTCCTCTTTGTTTGAACACTTTGTTTTCATAGTATGGTCAATTTTGTGAAGAGTTCTAAATATTCCCATGATGCTAATTATTATTTCAGTTTGAATGGGGAAAAATTTTGGTGTACTATATTCAGCATATTTATGTTTATTAGCAATTTATAGCATAACAATGACATGGCAGTCTTATTATTTAAAAAAAAAAAAAAAAAATTTACACTGATACTTAAAAATTAAAATAATACTGTATTTAACTTAAGATATTTTTTGACAGTTGAAAATTATATTTGTTACAAAACCATGGAGAAAATGGAGAAAAACATAATGTGTACCTAAACATATTGGGGGACATTCACAAAGCACTTTAACCCCCAATTTAGCCCTGATTTTTAACCCTGGTGCTAAACATGGTGCTAAGCTATGAGCTTAACATGGTTAGCCCCTGGGTTAGTACCATGTTTAGCACCAGGGTTAAAAATCGGGGCTATAATGGGGGTTAAAGTGCTTTGTGAATGTCCCCCATTAAAAATAAGAAAAAAATAAAAAATACCTAAAAATGTACTGATTTTGAATCAGTCTTTGTCTTTTGGAATATTGCATGTTTTTCTCAAATAATTTAAAAATCCTATTGCATTGCTATAGTAAAAAATAACAAAGTTTAGTAAACTTGCATTAAATTAAAAAGCTTACTTTTGCTGCCTAGTGCTGCCACCTACAAAGCAATTTTAAATTAGCTAGTGATTCAAGGAGTACTTTTAAATGACTGCTGCAAAAATTTACTAGACAAAGTGCTGAAATTGAATTGCATACATTAAAAGTTTCTATATTTGTAAATTAAATAAATATAATATTTACCTTTTTTTAATTTTATCTTTTTTATTTATTTATTTTTATTATTATTTTTTTTTTTACTTCTTCCAATTTGGACTCGCATTTCCACATTAGAGTCGCACTCTTGGACCTCAGCTGTGGCAAGTCCCGCCAAGCCTGCACAACTGTTATAGTTTGCACTGTTCTCTGAGGTCATGAAGCCCTTGTCAGTTGAAATTACACTAGCTAAGCAGCAGCTGCACACTTTCGTTTGTACTAGCGCTGCCGTGGGGAGGAATCAGATAACGTGATCCTTCACCACGGGGGCCAATTTATCTAGTACAGTAGGATATTCCACAGCCAGTTGCTCTTCACATTGCTGCTGTTATGTTGCAGGAGTACATCCATCGGGTGGGTCGTACTGCGCGAGGAGAGGGCGGGGTGGGTCATGCCCTGCTCATCCTGCGTCCTGAGGAGCTCGGCTTCCTGCGCTACCTCAAACAGGCACGCGTCCCCCTCAATGAATTTGAGTTCTCGTGGAACAAGATTGCAGGCATCCAGCTGCAGGTAGGACATCTTGAGTTTGCTTTGTTATGCATGCTAAATTTTAATTTGTAAACCATATCTATGTAATCTTGTGAGGAAATATTTTTCCTTGGGAAATAATAAACCATTTTATCTAGAACTCTTAGGAGCAGGCTCGGACTGGCCATAAGGCTGGGTCAGGGATCCCACTGGCCTCTCCACTTTTACACAAGAGAGCATACAAAAAGTGGCCTCAGGTACCCTTCCAGATGGTCCCTGCTGCCTTTAATTCTTATACTGGCCCCTAGCTTCCCAGTCCGAGCCTATAAGAATATATATATATTTTTTTTTTTAAATGTTAACAGCAAGTGACAGAAAGCCGAAATATTTTAACAGAATAGTAATACTTTGGTAATAAATACTGTAATTGGTATTAAAAAGTAAAAGCTATTAAAGAAAGTTTTCTATGTACATTCTTTCTCAGCAAAAATAAAATTCTAAATTTATTCTTACTGAAAGACTCTAAATTTTTTCATAAATGTGTCAACTACTTATGGTAATGACACAAGAGCAGTAAAAATATTTTTTGAATATCATATAACAGTAATAATTCTATTATAGACCTAAAATATATTTAGACTGTGTAAATAATGTTTATATCTTGGTAAACATTAAGATCAAAAATATGTAGTAACTTTTAGTTCCCCTTAAATAATCAAGATTTATGTGTGACGCTGTAAATCACAAAAGTTGACACAGAATAACTCAGAGCGGAGCATTTAGGCTTACACATGTTTGTATCCGGGCAAACCTCCAACTAGAGAGAGCACAGAAATTATTTTACCAGATATAATTCCACGTAATTTTCATGAGTGCTGGTAAAAAAATGGTTTCCTGTGGCCAAGTGAATCACCAGCCGCATATCTCTCTTCTTTTTTTTATATCGCAGTCCTCAGAAAGTCAAGGGTGACATCTGGCTACATGTTCACTTCTCCAACAAAAATATTATTTATATACCTTGTTGAAAATATAATGGTTTGTTTTAAAAGTGTCAATAACAACTTAATTTCATTTATTTTTGGAGCGACACATGATAGATATATTTTAAATATTCTATAGTACAGTTAACTTTTAAACTTTTTGGTAGGAGAAAGGGGGGGAGATACATACATACATAACATGACGTCATATCCCTTTACGGGGTAAGCCAGCAGCATTATTACCTCGGTCGTCTACAAATTGCCCTCCAAAGCACTCACTCGGGGGAGGTAAATAATAAATAATTAATTTATATTAATTTGTGTGCTTCTTTCTGTATCAAAACTACTTTGTTGACTCTAATATGTAATTACGATAATATAAATTATGTATTAAATAAAATCAAACACGTAGTATATAAACTTATATGATTATATATTTCATTAGTCATATTATTAGATCCTAAATTTTAAAATTGCAGGAGCTAGCACTCTGCTAATGTCATTTATTTATTCCTTCATTATTTTATTTATTTACTTATTTCATCCAAATACATATTGCACATAATAGGACACAATAACAAGTGGGGTGGGGATAATTAACAAAGCATCTAGCGACACAATATCAAAAATAATTCAAAAATAATTGTGGCAATTATCGTTGGTTCTTGCCTGCACTGTAGATTTTATCAAATGAATTTTTCATTAATTTTATTTAAAGATGTAACATAATAAATTTCTATATATTTTAAAATTGATCTAAATATATCAGGTCAACATTTCGTTTATTGTATATTTTTTCTTTATAATTATGTCATTTATTTTTAAAAAACTGTTTGGTATCTTTATTTTTTTGCCATGCAGCATATGCTATCATCTGATCATTAACAACTGTAGCTACAGAGTAAACATATTGAATATCTAGCACTGACAACGTTTAGACAGGTGTTTTGAGAACACTATCAGTTATTGTTTTGTTTGAGGCTTGTTGTTTGAGAGCCATTTACTCCAAGGGGGGGAGTTGGTGCTCACTGGGTGGTGACGTCACGTTGAAACACGAACCCCTCGGTGCAGCAAGCTTGAGGAAGCTAGGGGGGTGGGAGGCGGGCGCGCTCTCTGAGTGTGCTCGGGTATTTCGGTACACCAGCCTTCTCTCTTCTCGTTCACTCCCCCGCATGCAAGCACGTGCCAACTCGAACCGCGTTTACATGGTCGTGTCAATTTCATCATTTTCATTTTGTTTTGGCGTGAATTAAATTATCTTCCGTGGAAGAGGAATTTTAAAACTTTTTTTAATGATATACTCTATAAATTAAGGTAATAAGAGTAAAGTAGGCGATGGTACAATATAAAAACACGACGTAAAAGATGGCCAAACTCTGAGCGGAAGTTTTAGAAAGGGTGGAGCATGTGAATGTTCCACCAAAAACGATATTTAAAAACATTACGTACACAGGGCTCAGTAATTGAATTCGTGCTCTGTGGAAAAGTCAATTAAAATTTAACCAAGAAAACACTTTGGTCAGTAATCCAATTAAAATTTAATTGGATAGCACGTGCTTTTAGCTAAAAATTACTCATGTAGAACACTTGCAAAATATGAACGATATTTTTTTTTTTTTTTTTTTTTTTTTTTTTCTTGAATTACTTCATCTTTTGAAAATTCAATCCCTCGGAATTGATAAACGGAAAGACTCTTCATGGGAGATTTAATGGCATAAATATTTTATTTTGCAGTAGTCCAAATTGTACATATTTAAATGACAGCGCTCGTGTAGCCGCCCCTTTGATTCTTAAATGTAGCGTTAAGGAATCTGATGAGACAGCTGGTCGCTTGCCTTCCGTCGCCACCAAACTAAAACAAGAAAGACGACGTTTTTTGTTTTAATATTATAACAAAACCTAAAAATATTTTAATAAGCGTTTTGATTTTTATATCCATGGCATAACGAATTAAATGTAAGTTGGGGTTACGGAAATTAATTAATCCTCGAATGCATTTCAATTATTAATAATATTTCAACAGCTTAAACTTCATTTCATTATTATTTACTGTAATAAAATATGAATTCTAAGAAAATCTTAATTCCTTGACTAATTTATTAATAAATTTATCTTTTATTTTACATTAGTTTTATAATCAATTATGGTGTAATAAAATGCGGTAAACCTCTATAATAAATAATAATATGTTTTAAAATTATGAAATTTATTAATCATATTTTCAAGATTTTGAACACAGGTTAATTAATAAGTTGTAGTAGCGTATCGGATTGCCGGTCACGATGAGTTCGTTTAGCTCCTACACAATGTCGTGGCATCGACAAAGTGGAATTCATAAATTAAGCTTGTGCAGGGGAATTTTCTCTTGCGACCGACAAGGTAGTATTTTTTCTTCCGAATGTATTTACTTCCAGTGAATTTCTACGTTTTTTTACCTCAAAACAAAAGAATCGTTGGAATAACCATTAAATTTAATGTAACGTATTTAAGAATAGGTTTACGTCAACATTTATTGAGTTTCAACTCATTTAAAAAAATCAATCAAACGCGCTTCTTTTAATTCGGAAATTTTCCACTAATCGCACAGGACACAAAATGGTTCTGTTTTACGTTAGTCTTTGCCAAAACATTATTTTCTTTAAGCTCTTTGTGATAAAGTTTACTTTTCGATAAATTATACATTATTGTATAATGAAGGAACATCAATAAGATTTATGCTCGGGTCAATAGACAGGTAATGGACCTTACGGTGTGGCCAAGTTTTCTGCGTAAATTTATACGTCAGCATAGCAGGGTTGTTTAGGAACGCAACTCACGCACGACGAGTGCTAATCATCGCCACGATTCAGAAATTCCTTGTTTCAGCTAAACACAAAGAATCACGATACTTTTAAGCAATATTTATGTCTTTTAAAACTAAAGTCACTAAATTTCTCGTCGGTTGCCGCTGTTAAGGAACTGATTTGTTGTTAGCGTTTTCATAGATTCGTTGATTGTTTTCTTTTAACTTGAATTTTTTCCCAGGCCTTTGTTGAGTGATCTACAGCTAGGTTAAAATTTAAATATTAAATTTGGTCAATACTTCATTGCTTTTTAGTTTTATTTTTTTATATTTTGTTTTTGTTTCAAGAAAAAATTTCGTCTCAAAATATATTTCGAAAAGAGTTGCATCAACAGTAAAGCAACGTAACTCTTTTTCTCTTTTGGTACGGGGAATTTTCCAAGGTGAGAAGTATATATATTAAAGAAATGGATGGCCTCGCTTTTCCATCCTACTACTAATGGCTTACCCTTGCACCCCGGAAATTGTTCCTCGATACGATGCCGTATATAATATATAATACATATAAACGTATCCAAAGACGTTTCCTTCTTTTATCCATCAATACCATGGAGCTGTTTGTGTTATGAGCAGTTAAAAATAGTGCTGCTGATGATTTATGCGCTGTAAAAAATACCATGTTGTTGTTCTGAGTAGCGTCATTAAACTATGATCTCTCCTATATATATGACAGGCCTCATCTGAGGTACAACCCTCCGTGACAAGCTGGAACGTGCCCAAATCGATATGTTAGGCCGGCGTCTGCTTATACTCAGGGTGTTGTTTCAGCTGGAGAAACTGATCGGCAAGAATTACTTCCTGAACCAGAGCGCCCGCGAGGCCTACAAGTCGTACGTCCGATCGTACGACTCTCACAGCCTCAAGACCATCTTTGACGTGGAGACCCTCGACCTTCCGAAGGTCGCCAAGTCCTTCGGCTTCCTCGCAGCACCAGCAGTCGACCTCAGTATCCTTTCTCTGCACCAAACAGCAGCGTTCGTGACGTTGCATTCATGACACATTTTTATGACAGGGTGTGCGCGATAGGTAAATATTTTTTAAGTGCCAGTTGAAGCAGAAAAAAAATAATTAACTTTTAATTACGTGTGTTGATGATTTTTATATATTTAGTCTTAAGAAAGTAATGCGACTAATGAGCAAATGTGTTAATGAATCCATCTGAATAATATTTAGTTAATCTGAATTTAGTGACGCTTAACTGCTTTCAACGTTACAGACCTTTTATAGAACCTATAAAGAGTTTCTTTTGCAACGTTATATTCTCAAATAAATCTTAATTATTCAACTCTAAAATACATGTATCGTATGTTGACTGTTTTAAAACACTTATTCAAATAACCTTGAATTCTTAAAAAAAAAATATATATTTTTCGTGCTGTTTAGTCTTTCATTTATATTATTGTTGGCATGTTGGGTACTATTTTTACATTTTTGGCAAGTTTTGGGCTATTTATTGTGTGTCAATTTTGAGCCGGGTGTTGTTGCGGTAGACTTTGATGTAAGTGTTTGACACTAATTTGATTTGTCTCGCTCGGGTTTACATCGTCTCCAGGTTAATGTGGACCGTCTCATTTGTCACTCCGTCACCGAGGAGACCTCTAATGACTCCTCGGACTTGACGAGGCGTGAGCACCACGTCATCAACTTCCAGACCCGGCGTTTGTTAATGATAGTTATCAATTTCGCGAATTTTATATTTGGGTAATATATTTAATATCTCATTATTATTATGTAGTTCTACGTTCTACTCTTGTCACGTTTAATAATATTGTATGTAAACGTAACCAATTTTACAATCTTGAAATAATAATTAAAACAATAAAACGTTTTATTATGATTAATTAAAATGAAAAACAACAGAATTTTTTGCTTAAGGGTAAGGTAACGCCAATCAGCTGTTTTTTTAGTCTCATTTGATTAACATGTAAACCTTAGCAAATTCACAAAAATTCCGGAAAAAAAAAAAATGAGATACAGAAAGTACCTAAGAACGATAGAAAAAATTTCAAGACAATTACTCGAGCCAATTTTTTTTTTCTTTGGCTCTCCATGGGAAAGCCCTATGCTGAAAATTAAAAAAATTAATTAAAAGAAATCGTCTCGAATAATTGCCCTGAGATTTTTTCTATGGCTTTTAAGTACTAAAATCTGCCTCCAATTATTTCAGAATTTTTGTGAATTTGCCAAGATTTACATGTTAATCAAATGGGACTATAAAAACAGCTGATTGGCGTTACCTTTTTACCCTTAAGTTATACATATGTATTGTTGTTTCCTCAACCAACGTCTCAGAAATCGCCAGCTGTAAGACTAGCAGGCCGAGGAAGCGCGACGGTGGCGGCGGCTTCGGCACCTTCAAGAAGCTCAACAAGCCCGGCACCGGCAACGACATTCACCGCCCCCGGCCGAACTACGGTGGGGGTGGAGGCGGCGGGGGCAGGAAGTCGGGACCGGACAGGAGACAGTTCACTCGATGAAGAAACTAAATCTCATGTATCTGACTATTTCCATATACGTGCATGTGTATTCATGTATTACTTTAAAAATTATTATCATTATAGCGCATGATGTACGAGTATTTATGAATATTAAAACAGAAATTACTTTGTATTTATGAATCACCCTTGTACTTTGAAATAGTTCAAAATTTCACTTTTTTATTTAGCTAAAGGAAATTAAATGAATATTATTATTAATAAATTTTAATATCTATTTGTGGTACTTCGTGTTAGAAAATGGTCTACAATAAAGAAAATGTCGTAAAAATAAATTATTTGTGTATTTCTTTCACTTTTAATTATGTTTAAAAAACAATTTCTACATAAATTTAAAAATGTTCAGTAATACAGACTTCTTTGGTTTCATTCTGAAAATAACATGAAAGGGAGAGACCACGTGCATGAATTAATTTAGTTGGGCTGATGCACACAGCGGCTCATTGTTGCAGTAAGACTATTGTTGGACTGGTGGTTCGCCAGGTGACGTCATCAGGTCGTGGGGGCGGGAAGACTGACAACATCATGTACGTACGTTATGTATGTGCTAGTATTTGTCATAGTTATGTTTGCTGTCATGTTTGATTACTTTAGTAAGAACGTGCCAAAAATTACATGCATGATTAAGACCGCACGTAAGAAGTATTGTCTATAGAAAAATTTAGCATGTATCATTAGTGTAATTAGAGTGAAGATGTTTAGACCCTTCAAGTTCTAAATATATTTTCTTGAAACAAACGTTCGTTAATATTATAATGTACAGTCGTTGCCTCAAAAAATTTCTCTTTGCGGCCTTATTATATTAACCACCATGCCCCGTAAAAATAACACAGGGCTTGGTGATAAACAAGGCTGCAAAAAGGAAAATTTTCAAAGTGCCCACGTAAAAAATACCTATTAATTAACTATGTATAATGAAGTATAGTAAATCGTAAATCAATATACAAATTAATTAGTGATTAATTATACTTTATTATAGGAATTTTTTTTTTACAAGGGTGTACATGTGTATATTAATATATAAATAATCAGAAATAAATTTTACTTTTGGATGGAGGATGAATTTTTTTTGAGTCTACGTCAAAAGAACGAAAAATTAAAGAACGAAAACAATTTAAACGAAAGGCATTACACCGAAAACAAAAAGGACGAAAGTAATTTAACACGAAAACATTTTAAACGAAAATATAATTAACCGAAATGGAAAATGTGCGAATGCATTTATAACGAAACTTAAAAAACACGAAAGCATTTACAGCGAAAACGTTTTAGCCGAATTCAATAATCACGAAAACCATTTGGCCGATAGTTATTTAAACGAATTGGAAAACAACGAAAGTAAATTAGAACGAAAACATTTAAAACTAAATAAAATATTCACGAAAACAATTTAACCGAAAGTTATTTGAACGAAAACATTTTAGACGAATCAAAAAATAACGAAAACAATTTGACCGAAAGTTATTTGAACGAAAACATTTAAGACGAATTAAAAAAGAACGAAAACAATTTGACCGACAGTTATTTGAACGAAAGCATTTAAAACGAATGGAAAAATCACGAATACAATTTGAACGAACGCTATTGGACCGAAATAAAAAACACCGATGAAGAAAAATATTAATAAAAAATTATAACAACATTTAAACAAAAAAAAAAAAAAAAAAAAAAAAATGTGAATTAAAACGAATGCAATAAAGAAGTATATATACAGACTGAGCCAGAAATGGTGTTCCGAACCCATGCTAATATTTGAGCAGGTTAACTTATTTGAGCTAGAAATTTGAAATTTGGCATACGTAAACCCAAGGGTTCCAGATTCTTTTGACATGTACGTGTTAAACAATTTTTAAAATTAATATTTCCTACCGTTTTAGGGGTTGATTCACGATTTGCATTTCTTCCTTATGGGATTTCCATGTTAAATTAAGTTGATAGAAAAATTTTAGCCGATTTGCACCAAAATTAGCTTTTAAGGTTTTCGGAGCACGTTGAATTTAATGGTGTAATTTAAAAAGTGGTGAAAACAACCCCTAATGAGATAATGACCCATACTACATGAAAAAATGATGCTATCAAAATTTTGATTATGCCACTGAAACGGACTTATTTTTTACCCCATAAAAAACCTTTGAATTTTTTGAATCCGAGCAAGTTAACGATTTAATTTTTAGGGGTAAGGAAACACCATTAAATACAGCGTGCTCTGAAAACCTTAAAAACTAATTTTGGTGCAAATCGGCTAAAATTTTTCTATCAACTTAATTTAACATGGAAATCCCATAAGGAAGAAATGCAAATCGTGAATCAACCCCTAAAACGATAGGAAATATTAATTTTAAAAATTGTTTAACACGTGTACATGTCAAAAGAATCTGGAACCATGGCTTTACGTATGCCAAAAATTTCAAATTTCTAGCTCAAATAAGTTAACCTGCCCAAATTTTAGCATGGGTTCGAAACACCATTTCTGGCTCAGTCTGTATATACTTCTTTTTATTGCATTCGTTTTAATTTACATTTTTTTTTTAATGTTTTGTTATAATTTTTTAATAATATTTTTCTTCATCGGTGTTTTTTATTTCGGTTCAATAGCGTTCGTTCAAATTGTATTCGTGATTTTTCCATTCGTTTTAAATGTTTTCGTTCAAATAACTGTCGGTCAAATTGTTTTCGTTCTTTTTTAATTCGTCTTAAATGTTTTCGTTCAAATAACTTTCGGTCAAATTGTTTTCGTTATTTTTTGATTCGTCTAAAATGTTTTCGTTCAAATAACTTTTCAGTCAAATTGTTTTCGTGGTTTTTGTATTCGTCTTAAATGTTTTCGTTCAAATAACTTTCGGTCAAATTGTTTTCGTGCTTATTGAATTCGTATTAAAATAATTTCGTTCTAATTTACTTTCGTCCTTTTTAATTTCGGTCAAATTACTTTCGTACAAATTGTTTTCGTGATTTTTGTTCTCGTTATTATTTTGTTTCGTGTTAATTTAATTTCGTGGTAAATGATTTCGTTTATATTTGTTTTCGATGTAATTGTTTTCGGGATAAAGTCAGTCGTTGAAAATGCTTTCGTGATTTTTGTTTTCGTTGTTTTGACGTGATACCTTTTTTTTTTATGACGTGCAATGTTTTGTCGCGGGAAGCAAAAGAAGTTGCATAATATACAGGGGATGAAATGGCAATTAACATTCTAATTTTGAGTAAATTTGAAACTACTTCACCGATTTATAGTAAATTTATCATAAATTATTGGAACATAAAATAGGAAACAAACAATTGCATGGTTTACTTTTTTGTATTTGTATTTATTTATTACACATAAAAACCGTAAGGTACAAAAAGTGCATGTTTACAATATTTTGTATTGCAATACCTGTAAAAGTAACATAAAAATTAAAACATATTATCATCAGTTTTATATTTTATTACAATTACAATCATACATATTATAGTATTATCTAGTCAGTCCACAATACCTGAGAAATAAAAATTTTATTTAAATTAAGGGTATATAAGATAACACGAACAATCGATTGTTGTTAGTCCCATTTGATTAACATGTAAACCTTAGCAACCTCATAATGATTCTGATTTTTTTTTGAGAGACATTAATAAAAATATGGAGAAAATTTCAAAACAATCGGACGATCTAATTTTTTTAAATTAATTTTTTAGTTTCGGTCTCCATGGGAAAGCACTATACTGAAAATTTAAAAAATTCATTTAAAAAAATTGGATCGTCCGATTGTTTTGAAATTTTCTCCATATTTTTTTAATGCCAAGAACTGTCTAAAAAAAATTCAGAATTATTATGAGGTTGCTAAGGTCTACATGTTAATCAAATGGGACTACAACAATCGATTGTTCTTGTTATCTTACCCTTTTAAGAAACATTCGAGTCTCGGCTAGCTGTAATAATATATATGATGTAAGATGTTTCTCTAAATCTCGTAATTTTCTACATCCATTCATTTGAGCAAACAAAGCACCTCAGAATAACAACCAATTACGAGCTGTTTGTGCACAAAGCACCACAGAGAAGCACGAAGTTTGGCGTGCCAGATGCACGCCGAGCGGAGAACGGCCGGTGGCTGACAGCACGCGCCCCCAACCAGACCGAGAAACCTGACGTGCTGCCTTTGATAAAAAACAGAATTAAACTCGAGACGAATAGCAGTCTTAAAGCATTATTGTGACACTTTTGTAGTTTCATAAATTAAAAATAATATTATTTTCTTACATATAAAAATTAATTGTATTCAGCTTCTTTTATGTAAGCTGAAACGATCGATTAATTATACAGTTGTATATAGTCTGTGCAGTACATATTATATTATAGTACACATGCAGCTATACTGCAGCTATATTTTTATTTACAGCAGATACAATACAAATAAAAACATGATCATATAATAGAATTTACTAAACTTATATTCAATTATAACTTTAATTAAAATGATAATCGCAGAGGAGAGATCGACGTAAACAAAAATAACTTAAAGGGGGGGGGGGAGAACTTAGGGTGGAAAGACGAAGAACCTGAGCATAGCATCTAATGATGATTTTTTTGTCCCCTTCCCCCCCCCCACCTCCTTTCAAAAACTTGCCAAACGAAATTGACAAACACCGTTCACCAGAATGCACTGCACATTTGTATTTAACACCATTCAAGCAGGGTACGGTGAAGCTTGGTGAATAATTTACCTCACGGGCCTCATTGTACCTTCGACCCTTCGACATACAGATGAGTTATAAAACCTTTTTTTATTATTACTTATATTGTTTTATAAATTATTGATGTGCATATATTGCAGTAATATATATCAAATAAACCACATCAATGCACATCTTCAATATTATAATGTTTCATGCATGACTTAACTAACTCAACTAAACTATTGAACATTAAACATTACTCTGCATTATTTATTGACAGGTCATTACTGTCAAACCATATTCTACATGTGCTACTCAAGAATCGCTATATAATATCATTGCTGAAAATAAAAAAATTAATGACATTATTACTGCATCATATACGTGTACATCTCACGGCAGTCGAAACGTTACTCCCCCCACTTTCTGGACATTGTTGCATAATTTTGAGGCTTGGAGAACTTGATATATTTTTAAATAGTCTCTCAAACTTCCCTAAAATTACATTTTTATATCTTCATTTTTTTATTGGCTTAACGCTGTCAGTAAATCAATCTGGTAACGCTTCTAACTCTCTTTAGGTGCATAGCTATTATTCTTTACGAACCAGAAATGCAATTCATACATATCATTTAAATTATTATTTCGCCTCATAAATCCAAGGTCTCTCCGGAGTAACGTGTTTTGTCGTGCGCCTGTCGCAACATCTCTGGGAGGAGCAGTAAAATCTCCTCCCTGACTGCAGCCGCGGGGGAGCTCTCGATTTATCGTCCGACCTTGACTGGAAAATAATTTATATTCACGCGCACCTCACACTCGGTGCATAGGATGTTGCCGAAGTACTTTTGTTTAGCATATTATCTTGGAGCGACGAGGCAGTATTCACGGTTACTGCATGGAATATCACCCTCTTTGTATCAATATACTGTTTGAAAATAATTCTCTCACTCATCATGTTTTATAATCTTATATAATGTTATGTTATCAGCATTGTGATAAGTAAATTATTAAATAATTAATAAAAAATTAAATAATAATATTAATAATGTACGAATGTAAGGATATTATATTTTATTCTATTTTAGTAGAGTAAATGACCGACTCCTGCAGCTTTTGATCAAATTGTAATTTAGTAATAAAAATAACTATAATTGTTATTTTATATTTTAAGAAATTAAAATGAAAAAAAAAAAAAGTGTCATTAATTATTTTTCAGAACCATTCAAACGACTGGGGGTTTTGCTGTCCTTGCAAGGTTGGACATTAATAATTTCTGCTTACTCATTTGTTTTTATTTTGATGACTGTCCATGCATGCAACGTGTTACTGCATTTATAATCACTTCTGTGTTTTTATATTTTAAATGAGAAAACGCAATATAGAGGCTATATAAACCTTATTATAGTTATTACGGACTGATGTCCTTGTAAAAAGTACAGCGTGTTAAAAAAGTTGCCTACATACTAGGCGCAGTGACATTCTCATAATTTGCATCATAATAAAATTGTTCTAAAAATTCATATCAATCTGCAAATTATTGACAAATTTTAAAGCTTTATAAGAAGATTATTACCTTAAACGTGATGATGTATATAACAATGATTTAATAAGACTTTTAAATACGCATTTACATAATTTACTATTTATCCTTGATAATAGTTAAAATATTATACCGTTAATTTCTACAAGATACAAAAAGCAATAAAAAAATCTTTAAAATTAGATAGGTCCTCTCCATACAAGGTTATGTAACAACGACAACGATATGAGAGAGCCACACCTTCTCAACAAGTATATTGACGCTAGCGCGATCCGAATTGTTCTGCAAGTTAGTGGTCGTCATGAATCAGAGTTGGCTAAAAAGAACGTGGGTAGTCGGCAGCAGCAGATTTTGGCCCCTCCCTTTGATGCAACTTACACTGACCTTGTAAAGTTAACAGTGTGGGTTGATGGAAATTTGTTGTTCTCCATTCAGTTGACACTTTCTACACTTGGCATCAATCCACACCAATATTATAAACATAAAATATTAAAATCTAAAATACATGTTATAAATATATAAATATAAACCTTATATACGAAGTAAGTTATAATAATATAATTATAATTCAGCCCCCTTGATGTATGCAGAATGAAGCAGCAGCAGGTGTGAAGGCGTACCAACCAAACGAGACTATCCAAACATGGACATGATGGGATGTGACGTAGTTATGACGTCACGAAAAACCCTCTAGAAGATCGTCCATCCGTGTCTTTTTAGTATAAACTTCGTTTTACTTCGCTGCATCTTTCAACGTCACTTTTATATAAAATGCATCTTGCATAATGCAACTTGCAACTTTGTCATGCACTTTATCAGTTGTATATCAAATTACTGTTTCTGCATACTAAATCATATGTCATTCAGAACTCCTGCATGTGCTGGTAAACGACAACAGTCGTAAGAAAAACATAAGCAGAAGGTTTCTTGTATTCATTGTATTGTATATCAAATTTAAGAAGAAACTGCATACAAAAATGTGTTTTTAATGATAGTGCATCAAATTGATAATTACTAAAACAGCACATTATCAAATATCCTCAATATTGAAAATTATGTATATTTAATTATAGGTGTTCAAGATATCGGGTATGAATTTTGTCTGAGAAATCTGAATTTGTGTATACCTTCCAGATTTTATTAATTTTACGAATTTCATGATTCACGTTTTATTTTTTACTTTACGGATAAAAAAGCTAGTATACTCACAATATTGGCTATTTTTATGGTAAATTTATTTGTCTAGTACTATATTCTTTATATTTTAGAAATTTTAGTATCATCAATGAATAACTGAAATACAATTGCATGAGCAGATAAAAGGCTCATAAATAACCCTGAAACAAAAGACTATTGAACCTTTTGACCTTTCAAAGGTGCTCTTGAACGTTACAAATGACGTTTGTGAATAATGTGTGTCATTTAAATGCAACATTTCCTCAGAATTGTATGAATATGACGATAAATAAAATGTTCTGTAACATAAAGTTCACACTTTATTATTATGATGCATGAAAAGTTGCCTATATTACCAGGGGCTTGCATTTTTACCATCATTCAACAAAATTTTTAATGTAACTATTTATCAAAAATATTTATTGTATATGTACTGCTGTGAAATAAATAAACATATTAACATAAGTATTCTTATTTATTTATATTTCATTCCTTTTTATGAAATAAATTTAAATGATATACTGACTACTGTTTTTTTTTTAAATGTATTTTAGGTAGTAAGATAAATAAGTTGCTAAAGTGTTTTGTATCATAAAAAAATAATGATAGAAATCGTATAAAATACTCTTTAGTATTATACGTACAGAGAGAGAGATAGTGTAACCTTGCAAGGCTTGGTAGTTTCGCTACCTGTGTGCCACCCACTCAAGGCGTGGACGCGTGCTACGCCCCCCCCCCTCCCCCCCCCCCGGCACCACTCGAGTCCCACACGTGGGCGAGTGAGCACCATCCCAACAAAACCTGTGAGAAACTTTAAACCCACTATTTTTTATATATACTTCGTCTTAAAGAACATATGTTTGCTAATTATGTAATAACACGTGTAATTTTCTATTATTTTCTTTTTTTAACATAATATTGTCTCATATAATGTGTTAATATTATTCATTTTATTATTTAAAAAAATTAAATTATCACCTTAAAAAGAAAAAATTACTTAACACTTTATATGGAAGTAAATAGTTACTCATTTATATGAATATTTATAACTTTTTTATAAAATGGTAGGTAAATACTTTGTGTCTATTGCAAATTGCGGTGGGAAGGTTTTGTATACGTGCCGTTCGTCTCACGTTAATTTACATTCAATGAACTCTGTAATCGTCCAACTTGTATAATAACCCTTAGGTTGCATATTAATAAAGTTGATATTTCCATGATATTAAATTGAATTGGATCGACATAGTATGCTGTAGTAAACTAGCTACACTGATAATAAACATAAAAAACATATAAAACAAAAACCATCTTCAAAGTTCTTTAGTTCTTTTAATGAGAAGTTTATGAAAAAGTTTTGATAAAGGTGACTATCATTTAATGACCAACGATGAAAAATGAAATGTTCATTAGGTAAAAAAAATATGAATAAACGGTAAATATTTAGAAGTTTTAATAGCCTATAAATTTCTTTTCAAATTTTTTTGTCGTTAAAGTCATCTGCATTAATGTTTCGTTAATTTTGTTTTTAAATTTGTATTAAAAACCTTTCAGGGGGCTTACCCTTGGTGACAGCTATCTAAATCATATCACTGCAGTCTTAATATAATGTTCTTATAAAAGGTTTTTACTGTATGTGATCATTTAAATAACATGGAGATTTTGTTCATCAATACTTTTCATTTTTTAGCAAAACTTTTTTTTTTATTATTTCTTTAAATTTACAGTAGCTTCCAGCCAGGATAAACCTAATGGCTGGTTAGCAATACATTATTTATTTTATAGTTGTTACATTAATAGTTTTGCAATTTTTTTTGAACAATTAACAAAATGTTAGAATTTTCATTATACAAATATAATCATGTTAAATTTTTTGAAAAAATTTGAAACTTTAATATGAAACTTTAACTATTTAAAAAATTACAATAAAATAAAAACAATTAAATTTCTTTCAAACTTTTCATTATTTGTGTTTTGAATTTGTGCATTTGATTCTTTTTTTAAATAATTAATTACAATTATATTGCATACTATCATTTTACAATATTTAAAATTGTAAAAAAGAAAACATACTGCAATTAACCTAGTATCTGGTGTAAAAAACATTATAGTATATAATATACTCATTTAGTTTGTGACAGCATGCATCGGAAAACATAAAACAAATTTAATGACAGAGAGTACTTAAGAATATTAAGTAATAATAATAAAATAATATAATTTTATTCAAATAAAAAATACAATCATGTTACCTTTTACTATGCTTATTATTGTAATTTGTAATAAAAATCATTCATTTGTATGGGTGGAAACTAACCAAAGATATTACCTTACGCAATAATACAGAAGCATTTAAAATTATTCAAAGTATATTAACTAATAATAATAAAACAAAGTAAGCATTAAAGCATTAAATTTATTGTGACACCATAACTGTATTCAAGAATATATGTAACAAAAAACTACTTTAAAACATTGAACGAATAAGAACAATACCGTCTGTATATATTTCAAGGAATCAGATTGTTCTAAAGATAAGTAGAGAAATAAGATACGGCATCTCATTAAACATGTTCACCATTTGGAAACGGAGCAGGAGCATTATATTGCTACAGTATGGACATATTTAGATCCAATTACGGACGAATGACACCTAGGTGTCACCAAGTTTGCTTATCTTTTACTTT
Source organism: Siphlonurus alternatus (assembly GCA_949825025.1). NCBI lineage: Eukaryota > Metazoa > Arthropoda > Insecta > Ephemeroptera > Siphlonuridae > Siphlonurus > Siphlonurus alternatus. The sequence goes on along the minus strand of OX463781.1, from coordinate 8,069,312 downwards.
GATCGTATCAAAACGATAAAATACCTCATCTAACATGTTATAAATGACCTGCTTTCAAAGATAAATATTCTTATGTTTTTAATTTAATTAAAAGGAGTGACCAATAAATGTTTAAATTTTTATTATACTCATTTTTTTTATATTATAAAAAAAAGGTGAGAAAAAAATAATAACCATATATTAAAGCTCATATTGATATATTACTCTTATTTCTTATAATATAAATACATGGTTTATTTTTAATGTTGTTGGGTTTTTTTTTGTATTACGAATGTTGCATACCATTATAGATAGGTCAATGGAATCGTTGAAATGGTTGAAATTTTAATGGCTGTAGGTTTGGAATTCTTGATCGCAAGGCAAGCAACATTGTTGTAGTCCATTGTTTAGCATTGATACAAAATAACAACGATACAGTGTTCACTGTCGATGTTTAAAATCTTAATTTGTAAAATATTGAAGTCGCTCGTGGGGGTAAAATCAATATTTAATTTGTCTAATGAAGTTTTTTTTTCTGAAAATTGTCATTATTTTTTATCAATAAATAGCAAACGCTAAAGATTTAAGACTATTTTAAAATTAAACAGATTGAGATAAAATGGGGGGGGGGGAGATTTTGACTTCAGAGCTATATAGATAAATTATAATCTAGATATTATTCTCCATATGAAACTTGGTTCCAAATAATATTGTCTAATCTGCATACCAATCACAAGTTAATTAATTGGACTGATAATCTGATTAGAAAAAAAGCAACTTCATTAAACGAGATGCATAAAAATATCACTGACAAAACATAATAATCCTTTTTGAAAGGGAATTAATTTTTAATTAAAATAAATTTAACTAAATTTTATTTATGACTCTTACATTTATTTCACTTAATATCAAAATGAATAGCAAAATTAAGAAGTATCCAAAAACATGGAGAGGCTTAAAAATATAAAAGAAATTTACAGATATTTTGACGTTTTAATCTCTCAAGTCACATTTTATCTCTGTCTATATTGTTGTAGAAAGTTTGGAGATTTAAAAGTGAAGAAGGAGTTAAAGATTTGGGGACGTTTTGTGGATTCTGGCCACCAGCCTAGCAGTAAGAATAACTACCAAACAAAAATAGATCTACACCGTCCATAAGTAAGAATGATAAAAATAATTTTCTCGTTTTAGTAAGTGACGAGTGAACAAATTATGTTTTTCTTTAAACAAAAAGTAAAAAAAAAAGTGAGTTGTCCTATCAACAGTATTATATCTATCACACTAAGTTTTCCGTTTAAAACACCCATTCCATTAATTTTATCTTAAGCTATGCTTTATATATATTATATCTAAATACATTTACAAATTCTTTTTTAACACCATAGCATGAAGTTTTATTCTTTAAAACAAATTTGCATAAATATCTGCAACCAAATAAGGGCAATCATTTGAATAAATCGTATATATACTGTAGATTTATTACAGCTTGTATCTTATTTTGTTTATGAATCGTATTAATTTAGAAAATTTATAGTTAAAATATTAAATGCTCTATGCATCCATGATACAACTAGGAGAGGGAAATATGAAATATATTTTGTATATTTTGATTTATAAAAACATAAAACGTTTGCCTTTTAACCTTTTATTGTGAAGAAAAGAGAGCCGCCGAAAACTATATTTGTATTCAAAACCGTTTGGTCGGTTAATACATTGTATATTATTTCCTGTCAATGATGATAATATAATATGATATAATATTTTATGATGATTTTATAATAAAATAGCACTATTAGCAATATGATCTACTGTATTAGTGAATTTTGTTTATTTATTTTTTTACCATACACAATACACGTATGAAAGTGTCGTTTAATCGTTCCAATTCCTTATTGTGGAGTGTTATATAACTTATATATATATATTGAATTTCATATATTAACAATTTACCTGTTGATTAATAAGAAAAATAAATAAAATATTGTTATTGTTATATGCTAGCTAATCTAGCTATGAAAAATGATTAAATTTTCAATTGGCTTTAAGCGTCTGCTATATGCAGCCACCAAAAGTATTAATTATACTATAATTAATTACAAAATTATACAGTCGTTTAAAGTTTTAAATCTAGCTATACGTACAACTCGAGAAAGCTGGAATGTTGTTTTCTGAACTGCAGCTTCGTACAAAGAGGTGTCGATTTGTAATTTTAGGAGTGCAATTTTTTTTTAAAATAGTTTTATTAGTGGAAAAAAAATAATACAGTCCTACCAAGGCCGGAAGCCTTATGGGTAGGTGCTGGTGTACAAATTATCTTACATTATAGTGAGCTTTGACGAAAATTAAATACAAGCAGAAAAAATACAATATAAATTAAAAATCAGCAAAAACGTGCACATATAGTTCTTTTAATTAAGAAAACCCAAACAAAAAAAAATATTAAGATATTTATATAAACCATTTTTTATTTTAGTTTTGAGTTCAATTTTACCCTTTGATTGTTTAATAAAAACTGGAATTTCATTCCAAATTTTAGGCAAGACAACATCCAAAGTTCCATCACCAACTAAACTGCAACAAATAAAATAAACCAATTAAATTCTCACATAAGATTACATTGTATGTGCACATACGTTTTTAATGAAATGCCAAAACATTTCTTTAGTATTATAAAATTTATCATTCTCAAGTTTCTTTATAAAAAAAAAAAAAAACATATTTAAACATGCAAATTTACAATTGTAGAAACATAATTTATAATATTTTTTAAAATACCATAAAAAATATTATACACCCACGTCAGTAAGCTAAAACATTACTTTTTACAATCCAAATATGGTTAGTGTATTATTTTTTTTGTTTAACATGTCTGAGGATATAAAGAGTAGGGTTAAATCTTAAATCTTAGGGTTAAGCCCCGACTGTCTTTCAGACGAAGTGTCGTCTTGTAAGTCGTATGACGAAAGTTTCGAGGCGGGAGGGATGAATCAGACATCAGAGTTGAGGCAATGCCTCAAACTGTCGCTGCTTTCAACCCCTCAACCTGCTCATGTAAATATAGAACCAAGAGGTTCTTGCTCTGCGTGTAATTGGTCTTCAGAAAGTTAGAACCCTCAGAGCTTAATTTACAAGCGATGTAGGGTATCTATTTTTTTTAAAAAACAGAGTTCTTCAATATGTGAGTAAGAGTTTAGTAGCTTCCGTCTCTATACGTACCTTGTAGTAAGTCGAATGTGAGAATGTTGTTTTTAAAATGTTGACTCTTTTTTGGTCTTGATAAATAAGTAGTCTAGAAAAAGAATATCTTTTATGCTTTTTTTTTATTTTAAGGTGACTTTACTTTGTTACTCAGAGCTGTAGAATGTCAATAGAAAAGTTCTATTTCTAAAATCTGTTTTTTCTTAAGTTTAATTTAAAAGAAAATGCTCTATCTATATGCATCTCTTCTTGAAGAAAAATAAATAAAAGAAAAATGTTAATGGTGTGATTCTATAAGGTAATTTTAGCACAAAAATCGTATTAAAAATTTTGATAAACATCAAATTTATCACTCATCAATTTATTTTATTTTAACCACGTGAAAAAAAGTACATGAACTATATTATGTAGCTCTATAATATATATAAAAAATCCTTGCTTTTATTGTCCATTATTCAATTTTTTTGTGCTACTTTCTAAACATAAATTAAGACAATTTCATACTCACTTTTTGCCTCTTTTAAAAAAGCATACCTTTTTACATTTTAAATTATTAAATCAAATATTTTTATAATTTTTAAAGAGCCTTGATAGCTTAAATAGACATTTTCATATATTTTTTTTAATAATTTTTATGTAAATAATATTATTTTTAAAAATTTACATGAATTTAAAATTCCTACAAATTATTATCCAATATATTTTCATATGTAAATATTTTCCTTGTCTTTAAATTAAATATGTCACTCTTAGATCCTTAAAAAAAAACTACTTTAAATAAGAAAGAGACATTTAAAAAAAAATGTATCCACGGCGGTTCACCTCCGTGTGCTGTGACGTACAGCTTCCAGGACTCATCCATTATAGGACACGTCAGTCACACCCTTCAGAGGAGGGCCCTAACTGGAGGAAAGTCTCGTGTACCCGAGTATTGTTCCTTGCGGGACACCACTATATAACGAAGGGAGATTTAAATGAAGAAGGCATTGAAAGATTGTAGAAGTCGGGCGATACTTTTAGAGTCAAAGAGTTGCCTAATTAAGTTCTAATCTTAGATATTTAAGTCAACTAACACTTTATCATTCAGGATTATTGATAGGAAAAGTAAAAATAAACAAACTATTACTAATAATACGTAATTCCTTAAGTTGCTCTCCCACGAAGCCCTGAATTGATTTTTTTTCTTCTTGCTATACGAAGATATTCTTGTTAAATCACTATAAGATAATTCCTCATTTAATTTCTACTCAGATCTCTGACTTTTGACTTATTCAAATGGTGACACGTCTTTTAAAATTCCAACTTCAAAGACTCGTCTAACTGACGCCACAGAAGCATGCGACTCGGCACTTATGCATTAGACATTACATTAATACATCCTATTACATTTTAGCTATTCATTAATAGCTTTTGACCATATCTAAAAATTTCAATGCATATTATTCAAATTCAAAATATCAATGTCAAAAAAATACTTAGAAAAATTATTTGTAGTTAGTAAAAATTAAACATAAATTTAAACAAAAGAAATGTCCATTGTAGTAGTGAGTTGAGAATCCATCAACAACAACAACAAGTATGGTAGCTAAGAAGTCATGACTACCTCAGTAGACGTCATCTCTCCCACCACCACGAGGTCAAGTGGTCAGCTCGGAGCGCCGTATGGAACTAACACAACGTGCACGACGTCTCGCTGAGCCAACGTTGAAAACTCATCTCGTCACTTGAAGCCGACTGAGAACAAGTTCCCGCTTACTAGCTGCTGGGCTAAAATAATGATTTTTTTTAAACCTTATCTAACGCCCACTTTAAGTAAGCGTGACTTAATTTCATCACGCGGCTATATGTGATAGTCAAGGAAAATATATTAAAGAGATAACCTAGACTTAAATAAAAGGTCAATAAAAAATATATATATTCTTATCATTTTAATTTAAAATATATTTAAATTATATATAAATTTAATTGAAAAACTGTGGGAATATTAAATATGTAGATTAATGGAATTTGAAAAGTCATCCAATGTATGTTAATATTATATATTAATATTTATTATTTTTTACGATTTGCACGAGCAGATTCTTTGCCAAATTTCCAGGAATTTCATGAGCGCGGCGAGCTGTCTTTGTGTTTACACTTGGGTACGCCAGTTTCTTCTCATGACATTAAAAATACATTAAAATAAATCAAATGCTCAGCGGGTCGTCTGCACTCAGGCGCATGTAAAACATATTTTTATCATACAAGTATTTCAGAAGAATTTTATAGCATGAATGAATCAAAGTTATATTTTCATATGATGTGAAGAGCTCAACTTTTATGTTTTGTTGATATCAGATATTTAAAACCAAGGCAAATTATACTTGTTGTGGTGTTGAAAATAATATCGACTGTCAATTCATTGCTTGATCGATTGCTAGGTAGTTCTCAATATGCTCGCTTTCCAAGTTCTTTGAATGAAATTTATATTAAGATATTATTGCGATTTAAACATAATTTCATTATCTTAGTCCCATGAAATTTTATCCTTTTAAATGTAAAAATTATTAAAAATAACAAAATTATTTACGAAGTCACTTCTTTGTTATTAAACATTTAGATTTAAAAAGCTTGCATAAATAAATTTTAAGTAATCTACATAACAATATTTATAAGATATATAATTATCTATTTATAATATAATTTAAAATAATATTATATAAACCTTGAACTTATTGTATCTCTATAAAATAGTATACCCTTGGAAAATCGGCGAATATAAAAGAAATTATTTTTACACAACACTACTGGTTAAAACTTATACTGCTGCCAAGAATATTATTATATAAGCTATAGGCTACATAATAATAAGTAGCATAAATACGTATAAGATGGATTCTATTATAGTTTGGTATTGAGACTGTGTATTATTTATTGGTTCCGTGCGTAGGAGTTCATACACACACGTGCATTATCAGAGTATATAAAGAGAAGCGTGCTATCATATAACAAGAATGGTGGATAATAATAAAAAAAAATCATAATAATGCCCTGGCTTATATAATGATGAAATTTATAGATAATAAAATGCTTATTAAATGTTTTTATATATATATGACTTTAAAAGGTGATATCAAAAAGTAATAAATTTGAACATGTGTAAATTCAAATCTGTGTTATAATCTAAGATGTACTGCCAGCGGCGTATCTGGTATAATTATAATATATGATAGAAAACTTAAGCTTCAGTGATTAAAGTTTTTTGTAAATTTTAAAAAAGTAGGAAAACATGACACTTGTCACAAATGACAATATTTCAATTTTTAACTTGAAACACAGAATTTTGTTGTTTTTTAATATAAAAATAATAAAAAAGGTACTGTTGGATCAAGCAAGTAAATTTTTAATAATTCCCTCCAAATATTACCCAATTGCCATGCGTTTATAAAACGTTCAAAACGTTGTATTCTTTTTAATTCGATATGCCCCATAACTTCAATTACACGTTTAAAACAAGTACATAAAATAAAATTGCTTCAAAAGAGTATTCCAAAATTTGAACCAATTTAATATGATAAATAAGGTAATAAATAATTCACAAACAATAATTTGGCAAAATTGAAGGAAAAAGATCAATTGTACCGACCATCGAAGAAATTTATAGCGAATTTCCTGCATCAGTAGCGGATGATGAAGGTGGTGCAAATTGCACAAGAGACGCAATTTGACTAATTAGGAATCATTGAACATTTGATTGCATAATATTAGGGTTGAAAAAGCGCTGGTAAAATTTTGAAAGTACTAAAACAATCTTTACTTATTTGAAGAAAATTAATATGTAAAATAATTTTCGGTCTTTCTTCAACTCCCAGCAGTCAATATGGTTGTATATAAATTATTTATTTGAACTAATATTTTGGGCATTTTATTATTGATTTTAAACTATATTACATTTATTTATACAATTTTTTGTTTAAATATTTTGTAAAATACAAAGAAAAATAAGAAAACGTTAACATATGGATAATAACAGCAGTTATTTAAAAAATAATCTTACTATATAAAATTTAAAAAGAGGCATTCACAAAGCCTTAAGGCCATATTTAGGGCTCGATAATTTAAGACCAGAAATTTTGGGTCTAAAAAACATTCCTAAAATCAGGCTTTAAATTATTGAGCCCTAAATGTGGCCTTAGGGCTCTGTGAATGCCCCTTAAAAAGTATTATTATTATTATAAATTTCCTTATATGGAAGTATACGAACAAAGACAAAGTAGTATAACATTTATCAGTTCTATATAATATAAAAAAAGAGATAAAGAAACATTTGCCTTGATATGGGAAAAGTCGTCTTATGCAAATGAGTTTAACTGGATCTATGGATGGATGGGTAGCAGCAAGAAGGTAGGCGGGCGTCACCCTGGTTTGTTACTGCAAAGACGATGATCACCTTACGGCACACTTACCTGATACTCACCTGAGATCAAGTCACTAGCCTCGAAGTCTCATGATACCTTCTTAGGTTCTTAAAACCATCACCATACATTTTTTTTTTTTAAAAGTTTAAGTAACCCTGAGGGCATTTCACAGGGCGGTACCAAACATTTTTGTATTCTCAATGTGTACCCTTCATCTAAAAACTAACGCCCCATAACAATCACGTCAACCACGTATATACCTGCATGATAAATTGCTTACTTTTATTATCATTTTTTATGTTATATTTTTGGGTGGATCTTTATATATTGTTAAGTTTTTTAAAACGCATCTGATGTTGCAATCTTTATTTGAAACTTTAATTTGAATTTTATCTTTTTAAATTTTAATTTATTTGTTGTTTTGCAAGCTAAAGTTTCTATTATATTATTTTTATATTTCAAGGGTGTTAAATTTATGTTGTTATTATGACTTTTACATAATTGATTTTCTATTTTGCCAAGTAAATTCAAATGAAAAAAAAAATGTTTAAAATTGGAAAATAAATTGACACACCTTTATATAAAGATTCAAGTATTTTGATTTCAAATATGGAATTTCTTTAGTCTTTAAACTAAATGAAAAAAATGCCAATAATTAGAAGCTTAAAAGTCATCAAAGATAAATATTTTTATGAATTTTAATGTCAGGATTAAACCAAACCATGAATATCAGAATATAACCTTTTTTACACACATTATTATGGTTATAATTTATAATCATTGATAAATCGTATTTGAAGTGAATTTCATACGAAATTAAGTATAAATTAAAGAAAAACTTTTTTTAATTCTTTATTCGATGTCAGCAGAATATAATTTAAAACTTAAAGCCGAGCAAAATGATTCATGCAATCGCAGCTAAAATGTACTTCCTATAAATTTCCTTTCATTTATAGGCGTTTTGTAATATTAGTAAAAATTAAAAATTCATTCAATTATAAATAAATTAACCAATACCAAAATATCAACCTACATGAAAAATTATCTATACATTATAAAGTAAAATCTAATTGGTTAAACCCATTTTTGGTTCTGACCATAATAATATTTTTTAAAACATTTTCAACAACCACGCATTAAAAATAAAAACTAAATTCAAATCAAAGTAATTAATCATGGTATGGAACTTTCTACTTGGTCTGTCCAAAATTTGTGTTGCAGTAATAAATTTAATTTAGCCCACTAAGATTTTTTGTTATGAGTTATGTCAATCGATCGATCGTGGGAGGTCGGATTGGATGTCGCAGCACCCACGTGATCGCCCACGTGACAATATGACGTCACAAAACCACGCCCATTTTACGATTGAATATTTTTTTTATTTCTTATAGATTGATTTGATATCACAACAAGTCATGTTGTTAAATATTTTTTATTTGATTAAATGTGAGATATTTACATGCAACGTGTTGCAATGATGTCATATAACATATTTATGGTGCTGCATAATGCATTAGGTACCATTGAATTAATTTATTTATAAATACAGGTGATAAAATTATTCGAATACTGTAATAAATATCAAATAGGATTTACATTTCCCGTTTGCATTGAAAATGAAGCATCATGCAGTGCAAGAAAATTATAACAATTTGATAATTTTGAAGTTCATTTAGAGATTTTAAAGTACAATAAAATGCAGTCCAACAAACCAACCTATACGTGTAGAATTTTTAAAAAAATCGTCTTTTCTATTTTTGTTTCCATAAAAAAAATAATGACACCTAAATCCATTTTTGTATTGATTGTAACTTAATTTACTTGAGTGAGCATTTTGTTTTTAATTAGGAAATTGTGCTATTTCAAATTTATATATAAATTTATGTTACATTTCAAACTATATATCCCTATGTATTGCATCTTTGACAGTTTGTTTTTAAATTAAAAATAATATGCAACCAAATATAGAAGAAATTCAAAAACAACTTGCAATAAATTTTAATTCTTTCTGTATCTTTTTATATATGTGTCAACTAATTGTCCTTCTTTGTATGTTAAAAAAATGAAGAATTTATTATTTAAATGAAAATAATAATAGAAAGTATATATTTTATAGGTTTTTGTTTAAAAAAAATAACAATTCATTCATTAGCAAGTATAAAATAGCAACATATTATTTGTTGACATTTAATCATGATTTCTCTGCCTTCTTCCTATTTTATCACTTATGTCAAGAGACAAGTATGAAAAAACTCGTGGATTTCCATATGAGGAGATCTAACAGAAAGGGAGTTTTTATTCAAAGTTGCAGTAGTGGCGCTACACGGCCCACGCTCAGCTTTCTGTTAGCTTGGAGGACCCGCAACACCAAGACGGGCCCACGCGTGCCTCAACCATCGTGACGTCACGTTCCACAGGGGTGGAGTCCGCTTATCTTTAACTCTCTCTCTCTCTCTCTCTCTCTCTCTCTCTCTCTCTCTCTCTCTCTCTCTCTTTCTTCTACTCTTGTGATGGTGATGTTCCTATAAAGCTTATTGTCTTGTCCGCCCTAAAAGCGCATGCAATCTTCTTGTATATTTTTTTTGTCTATACAGTTAAACACATTAATGACCCTGTCCGTCTGTCCATGCATTCAAATCTCTATACAGTCTCATCCGCAAACACGCACAACTTTTTTGTACGTTCATTCAAAATAATAAAAAATTAAGTTGTCATGTTAAATTCTATTATCTATAATGTATATATATAATACGATTCTTTGTAATAAAAAAATACTTTATTTTTTTATAAATTCTTTTCTATCAGATAATGTTAAAATTTTGTTTAAATTTTTTACATGTCGGTAGACATTATAATACATGCTCAAATAAATTTATATCTAGATTTATGGTATATACTGTATATTATATTGCATGGAGGTGTTTCTTTAATAGAACTTGTTAATATATAGTAGAACTGAATTATTTGTATTATTTTTTTTTTCAAATAAAAATTCAAAATGGACCTTATTAGTTTTTTTGCAAATTCAAATATGTCCAAGTATTATTTTAATTAAATATTTATTTTTAACAAACTAATTTAATGCTAAATAAGTTGGAACGCAGTAACTGCATGTGAATAAACTCATATAAACTTGCTGTTCATCCTTGTGTTGTTGTTTTTCTTTCAAATATAATTATCACCTTATGATTATTTTTATTTAATTACACAAACCTCTTGCACTTATGATAAACAAATATTGAATAACGGTAATTTGAGTTTTACAACTTCAGAATTAAAATCTTATAGTTTAGTAATTAAAGCTAATTGAGATGGTCAACATTTTTTTTTTTATTATTTGTGGCACACCCGGATTCGCCAACTACCTGTTGAGATAATCTGTTAAAAGCCTTTCAATTATTTTCCTCTTACTTTGTTGTTGTCTCACTGCAAGTTTTTACGACGTCCTCGACAAATGAACGTCGTCTCATTTTAAATTGAGTTATAAACTGAAAATAATAATAATAAAAAGTCACTTTGTATTTAAGATAAAAATAATAGTTAAATAAATGAACACTTCATTATTTTAACATTAAATTTTAATTACTGATGCCTGGGGATGGGATTTCTCATAAGATTTATTTTTAATTTTAAAGGTAAAAAACAAAAACTATTTTTTAAAACGTACATAATTTTTTTTTTTTTTCAAGTCTTTACATTGCTACAAAACATTACATATACAGTATAACTATAAATAAAAATCAACTTAAATTTTAATCATGCTGAATTTTTCCTCCGTTTGCAGTGATGATGTATTGTAATTTAAATATAACCGTGTTATATATAATTGTCGGACAAAATTGAATCCCACGTGCTGCTATTCGTCATACGTACTACAAAGAAAAAAGGTAATCCTATATCTTAGCACAAATTGCCAAGTAGTTAAGAAAAACACTTGAGGAATTAGGACACGTGTTGCAAATCTTAAGAGATGACAGCAGCAGTGTTCTTATAGCAATACTCTCGCTGACAGAATTGTAGAACCCTTTTTTATACACGACTTAACTATCGCAGACAAAATTCAGGCCCCTTTCTTTTCATTCAGAATTTATAACTTGAGAATTTCATCGCATTTTCGTGTAATGAAATACGCTGTTTTAATTCCCATCACACAAATTACAAACAGACCATGGCTGTAATATACAAAGGGAGGTCTGCTTCTCCAAAATCAGTATAAAAATTGTTAATACAAACTCAGAATTAAATTCTAATGTTGATAAAAACAAAAAAGCACTTCATTTTGACAGCCATACCAAGTTCGCAGCTGCAAGGGAAGGTGCAATAAAAACTTGAGCACCATTATTTTCATTGTCGCAATGCAATTGTGGAGAACAATGCGAGCAAACTGCACCTGATTGTAAATCAAGCTTCGACATCGAGAAACAGGGCGACATATGTATAGACTAATATTTCTTTATTAAAACTTGATTAAAATATCACATGCTTTAAAGACAATGTGTATAAGAAAATACAATGGAGATGTATTATATGAATTAATTTTGCATGCAATGTATTGCATGCTGTATAAATTGTACACAGTAAGTTAATCAATTCAACACGTGAGATGAAGAAAATATTGAGAAATATTAAATTACTAAATACAATATGAAGTTTATACAATTGCGCAGATGTATATAAAATTCCCCCAAGTTTATGTAATAAATTATCTATCATTGTCAAGATGTTCTCTTAAAGAATTGGTAATGTTTTTAATTGAGTGTTTTGATATTTATTTCATATATTAATTAAATCTCTGAAATTGTCAACTGAATTTAGTAATTTTTTAGTATTAATTTTTCTCTATGAGCAAATTTATTATACAACTGCACAATGTCAAGAAGGGTTCAGCAATGAGATGAAATAAAAAAAAGATAATTGAGATATCAGATTATTGTAACGTGATGGACCCCCTGGTAGCAGCAAAATTGTGTCACCATCTGTGTTTGGTCGGTCTGAGCGTCATGGCGTCTCTTCTCGCGTTATGTTTTATTCATCACGAGCTCTTACTGCAAATGTCTTCATGAAGTTTTTTATCTCAGCACCTCGCTCGCACCTCGTTTCTCTCTCTTCACAACAGCTCTGTAAGATGCATTTTCATTCATTACTAGTCACATACCCAATTTAATTGGATCAATTTATCGTACTCTAATCTTGATAACATATGACTTGTTTATAATTTCATTAAAATATATGCACTGTAAGAAATATTGCATCAGAGCACGCCAGTGAAATACATAACATTTTATTCATGTGTTACATTTCGATTTTTTACAGACAGTAGTATTTATCTACTTATATAAAAACTCCCATATAATATAAACATGTCAATTGTTGGTATTGCAATATTATAATACTTTAAAAATATGTGTTCAATTTTTACCTGTAATAAATAAAATACAAGGTTAAATATTATTTTGTCTGCATATAAACACTAATAGAAATTTACAAACTAATTTTTGTTATTTTAAAATACTCAAGGTCAGCATATTTAGCAACAACTTGTACAACATTTAACTGTACTGAGATATTCTCGGTCATCAAAACTTAATGCCTACATGTCACCATGCAATTTCAAAGTAAGTTGTTAATAAAGTACTAGCTGCTGAGACGTAAGTGAAATACGTTGATGAAAAATTGCGGTAGGAGGAACGGCTGGCCACCCACATGGCTCAAGTAAGGAGTCCGATGATGTATGAATCATATGGTAATTTCTGCGTAGAAAAATTGCACCATCTAAACAGGCAATTTCTCAAACAACCATCAAGATTACTAAATAAAGTTATCATGATTTTAAATAAGATATTTTGATAAATCACGCGGTGTTGCTGCATATATTTCATTTTTTTTTTATGACTGTTGTACATATACTTTTTATGATTACTTAGTAGTTACGACATGAATCAATTGCTTCGTGCAATGACTTGAAATAGACAAAACACCACGCCTTCTTCCTTTACAACCAACCGTGAGTTGCATTATATGCTGCATGCAGTTTTAGATGCACTCATTATATATTCATATTTATATATGAAGTAACATTGCATACTTATACTGTAGCAGTCAAAATAATTATGCACGCTGCTTAGCTCTCTCTCTCTCTCTCTCTCTCTCTCTCTCTCTCTCTCTCTCTCTCTCTCTCTCTCTCTCTCTCTCTCTCTCTCTCTCTCTCTCTCTCTCTCTCTCTCTCTCTCTCTCTCTCTCTCTCTATTTATTTTTTCACATTTTAGTACTGTTCTGGAAATAAATTGAATGCTAGCCAAAGTGATATTTTTGTTTTGTCGTAGAACAAAATTTTATGAAATTCACCTTATATAATATTGTTAAAATGTTAACTGTCCTACATGCAAAAGTTGTTAAAATAATCGTATCTTTGTGCATGGTATGAAGACAATAACATTTGTAACTTTATTTTAGAAATTGAGTATACTCTTATTTTAAACATTAACAGTGAAAATTAATTCTTTACATTTTGCTGATATTATGTTACAAAATTTGAAATCGTACAAATCTATCATCATTTATAAACATCACATCAACAGATTTTGACACCTTTGCGACAGCTGCTTGCACAGTCAGTATAAACAATTGCATACAACAAGACATACCATCTTGATATAAACTGTTGAAATGCAAGTCATTATAATATGCATTCAGTATCCATATTATTCTTATACTCAGTCATATACATTATTTTTTATGAAGCAATAACCCATACATAACTTCAGCAAGTCCTTATGTGTCACAGATATAAGTATGATTGTAGTCATTACGCTTTTGCATTACAGTATTATTACACTGTTTATGGATCGTCTGTATGGGAGCGGTTGTTATAGCTTGCATGCAATAATATCAGGTCAGGGTAGAGAAATAGTTTGCTGGCTGCACCTTTTCACGTCGTCAAGTGTTGGTTTATATTATCGAGTAGACTCCATTCATAAACGTAATGAGGTGTGAAGTTAAAGTTATTAATGAAAATGTGGAGGTAAATGTCAATTGATTTATTATTGATCAGAGAGTATTTTGTCGATAATAGTCGCACGTTGTGATGTTAATTTATTAGATCATGAGGTAATAGAGGTAAATCATTTTGTAATGTCACCATTATCATTATTAATATAATAGTAATTAATATGTCATGAATTGTAATTTCCTCTCATTAATTGACAAGTAAGCCTGCTAAACTTATAATTTAAATAAAGAAAATACGCTTATAGTTTTCAATATACAAATAGGTCAAGTCAATACTTATTTCTATAAATATATTATTTTATAATTACTTAGTATCAATATAATATTTATCTATAGTCGATAAAACAATTTTTGTAGCTAGATTTATTAGTAATATGCTAGACTTATTTCTTTTTTAAAAAATATAACTTGAAATTAATTGCCACCAATTTCGTTGCGTGCATGTTTCTAATGAACACTTTTATTCCAGGAAATACAGCATTAATTCATCCCTGTATGTATACATAATATATGTTGAAAGACTATAATTATAATATCATGAATTTACCCCCACCTAAAGTTTCAGTTTTTTTTTATATAGAATAAATAAATATAATATTAAATTATAAATACGGAAAATAATCACCCAAATGATAAACAAAGCGATGTGCGTTCACACCAAGAAAATAATTACATTTTTAAATTGAAATATAATAGCTATATTAAAAAAACAAAATTCTTAAAATGAGGGACCACCTTAGATAGAATTCTCAAGAAATCATAATATCACAACATAATAATTTAAAAAGCTATAATAACAAGTGTACCTATCATTAAATATTGTTCCCATAGACCTTTTTTTTTTCTATATACCATAAGGGTATTAAACGTTAAAATAATAGTTTAGTAAATACTATAATTTTATATTTTTATGACAATGATGAAAAACAAAAACTCACGTAAAGTATTTGGCATACATATTATAACATCATAAGGTTCAAATATAGTTTCTCTCACATAATAGTCCGAGAGATGGCCGCTAGACGAGGGGGGGATGGCCGCGGTGTATCACGCGCGCGGGTGTCAAGCTTGTTGGCTCCATGCCATCATTTCACGACTCACAAGATTCTGTGAAATAGCTTGCCAGTCGTCTGTGCAGCTGCATAGCAATCAAATGCATCTGTGGCATCCCAGCAAAGTTAGTGCGGTCAGGTGGACAGGTGGAATTTAATGTACCATAATAATTAAATCTCTGAAACGTTCAGTGAAGAGCATTTAAATTGTCACTGAGAGCCAGAGCTAATTTAGAAAGAGATAATATTTGAAAAGATAAAATGATATACTGTAGGTAGAAATACATGAATTTTTTTTTCCTAATAAAACGTACAGTTAGTTTTGATTAATTTATCCATTTTCCACACCAGGGGCATACATAACCAGTAATGTTTCAATAACAGTACCAAAATACAATCAACCAACCAATAATTTGAAACAATTTTAATTTATTATAATGTCCCAACACAAAGTGTTTATCCATTTATAACAAGAATAATGATAATTTTTCGTTACATTTTCAGATTTTACTCTAACAATGTTAAAAATTGCCCGCAAACAAGAATGTAGACATAAACTAGTATTTGCTCCGGTTTTCGATTAGTTTTTTTGTTATCAATTTCAAATTATTTTAATCTAGCTCACCGAAAGAATAGCACGTCTGAATATAATATATTGTAGTAATACTTTACTGGTAAAGTTACCCTCTTTTATTAGTGCACGTGTGACAAGTTTTATGGCATTCAGCGAACACTTTATTTTCCTAACATCAAAAATCGATTTAAAATTGAGATGTTATAAAAGATTTTTATGTCATTTTGACGATTATTATTCGTTGTATTTCCATATTGTCAGTTAGCGACGATAATAATTTACATATAAGCATTACGTTCACCAGCTCAAAAGGATAAAACTTTACTGTTCAATTTAAAAATCCTTTACATTACAAAGAATATAAAAACAATTTTACGTCTTTAAATTTTTTTTATGTCAAACCCTGTTTCAATTTAAACTTGATATTGGTATTGACATATTATTTTGTATTGGTTAAAAAAATACAAGGTTTAACATACGACCTATTGGCATTATTCCATGCTTCTTATTATTTGATCATGTATTTTTTTACTGTAATATATTAATTCACGCGTGTATTACTATATATGGTATAAAGATTTTGGACCATGGACAAGATGTATTATAAAAAAAAAGAAGATTTTTGCTGGCGTAGGCGTCGATCACGTGACTGAAGTGATTCAGAATTGCTCTCGAGAGTCTGGCCGCGGCTCCTCCACCTCTTGCTGCGTGTCCTTGGACACACCCTGAAAACAGGTCACCGAACTTCTCGCCGCCGCCTCCACACCAAGTCCCTCATCTTGGTTCTTCTTCTTCCCTCTTTTCAAAGTCAGCTTTCTCTATTTTCTACCATCCGTGACATATGGCTTTACAAATTTAGACAAAGGTGACCTATATATGATGCAAATTAAAATAAATAAAGGAGATTTTAGAAACAACATTAAATTTAATTATCAAGTGTTAGAAAATTTATATTATTTTTGTCTCTAAAATTAAATAAACATATTTTGAGTGAAAAAATGCAATTAATATTAATTATGCTGTATATAAATGATCACAATGGAAAAAAATCCACCATTTCATTATCTATACTACTAAGTAGCTAAAACTTCTTTTGATTGAATTCCTTTTCTCTCATTGTATGTTATGAAGATTTCCATCCTGTCAGTACTTGGTACCTACACCATCAAATGATGACGATTAACATAAAATCAATCAAATTATTTCGGTACTAAATTTTCAGAATCAATGACTATCGAGAAACTTCTGCACGTGGGAGTACCCTCGCGCTCCTCACCACAAGCTCCTCCAGCTTATTAGCGCCAGTCCACTCGAGAAGGTTGTCCACACATCTCAAGCCCACGCGCCATGAGGCCGTAAAATTTCATTTTAATGCGCTAAATTTTAATTAATTGAAACGTCTTTTTATTTGCGTCGTGATTTTGATTATGAGATAAATATTGACATGTTTTTGCTTATAGCTTAAGTTTTTTGGTGTATAGACTTCATGTGAGGTCCATACTCTACCAATAAGATTTACTGAGCTTTCATGTAACGTTAAGAACAATAGAAGATGTTATCACCTTATATGGGGCGTTTCTAGTACAATAAACATTGGCTTCTGTGGATTTATTGTGTTCAAATGTATTGAAGGAAGAAGGTGCAGTTCATATTTTAGACTCGTGTATTTATGATTCTCAGGAGTCTTAAAAAAATAATATATAGTGACGTATTGCAAAATGTATGGCCTTTGCAAAGGTTTACGTAAGTGTGAAAATTTGTTAGTATATAGACGTTTAATTAATATATAAGATATATATGTATACTCTATAAATTCTTAGTATATGCTAGCCTTCTAGCGTGTCATCAAAATTTCCACATTATATTAAGCAGTACAAGTTTGGGGTTTATAAGTTTATGTTGAAGTATGGGTCAGTTTTGAAATTTTGTGCTACTATACAAATACACTGTTAAACTGTACTATAGTTCAGTGCATACTACATAAATACCGAAGAATTAGTAAATAAAGTATATTAAAAATTAGTAATAATACTAATAATACAAAAAATAAAAGTTCTGTACCTAATTTAAAGAATGTTAAAATTAAATATCCTTCAAGCATAAAAACATGTAATTTCAATGCATGATTAGACAACTTATCCATTGGAAATTAATCCCAGATCAAATGTAGACATTAAAAAAATTCAAAAAATTGTTCTACATATTTATAAATAAGACAGTACAGTTGACAGATTACATTTAACAATATGTTGCAATATCAATAACCTACCCAACTATTTATTATGTGTATGTTTAGATATCCATATTGTTCCATTTAGAGTTTTGAATAATTTAATATATGATACCGGTTTGCATAATAAGAAACTGTTATTGAAAAACTATGAATAAATTTAAGTAGATATAAAAAAAATAAATCTCATATATTTATCTATCCGAATGAGATAAAATATATTTTTATTGTAATTGATTTCAAAGTTTTTATGCATGTCAAAGCAATGTTGGAGATCTGTCATTTTGATTTATAATATATAAAAAATCTTGATTGTATAAAACCATAATGCAACACACACATTTGGAATGCATTTTATATATGCATCGATAAGAACATAATAAATTATATTTTGTGGTGGCAGCTTAACTTACATCTTATTGTCAGCGTCGTTGCAGGTTAAAGGTTCATTTGTCTTTGTCAACAACGGAGAACACAAACAATTGGAGCCCTCGACAAGTACTATATAGACTTATTGGTTCGAGAGACCATGCTGGTAATCCATCAATGGGAGTCTTGCACAAGGGTATGTAAGAATTTCCGGAGAACACAATACAATTTACATCAGTGTTGTAACTTGTGTACTCCATATGGTGCACCATTGTTGATAGTATGATTGAAATTTTAATTTTGGTTTAGATTTTTGCCAAGAAGTTTTTGATATCATAATAAATTCATGGAACACTAATTAAATAACTACAAAAATTAACAGGATTTTGATATATAATACGCTCCTATATAATTAAAATAATATTTATTCATAAAATAATTACATTTGTGTATATGCACAATAGTGATTATATTCGTTAGGTTAGATGAAAAGATGGTCTTAAATTGCTCAAAGTTTACTGCTACAGTGCAATAAAAGACAATTTTATTAGTATTATTACTATAAAATATTCAAGCTATTTTAATATTATATTTTTAAAAACTATGCATGGTATAGTACTTTATTTAAAATTATCAACATTGAATTGCATGGCACCATTAAGTATATTTAATGTCACTTAAAAATACTATATTACATGAAAATATGTAATAATATAATTCTTTACATAGGTACTCGACGGGTACAAATTACACTCATGATTTAGTCAAGTGCATTTTTCAAGTTAAATTGACACGATTGTCGTTAAGCAGGCATGCGGGTCTCAAGGTAGAAATGATCCATACCGCAGTGAAGTTAGCCACGTGGATATCCACACGACGTGTGGGAATCGCAGGGGTACCAACATACAAAAATATCCCTAAATCTAGGTAAATTAATTAAAATGAAGGAGGCAGCATAGAAAGGGGTGGAAACTCTCAAAATACGTTTCAATACACACTTAATAATGTTCTACAAGTATCACATATGCAAAACTGCAGCATAAGTTGCAGAATAAAACGTGCTGCCAAAACTTTTTATATTTTATTCATATATGTATATATTTTTTATATTTACATTTTATTTTATATTTTATTTTATTAAAATGTTTAAATTATCATGAATTTTAAAATATTTCACAACAGTAACAAATTTAAAAAAATTAATTGTGAAATGAGACGATGGTGAATTATTAAGCTTAACTACTTTCCCCATTTTAGGTATATGAGAGATATTTCAAATTCAAAAATAAGAAGAGCAAATACATATTTTTTCTTGTAATTCAAATTTAACATATTTTAAACTGTCCTCTAACCGAAAACACACTAACAAAGTGACAATTATTATTTAAAAATTAGTTAATTATGAATGTTTGAAGTGTAAACAAAAAGCTCTCACAGCAAATTCCGATTCCACTTTAGTATTAAAGTAGAAATTCAGTATTTCTGAAAATACATGTACATGATAAGAACCAAATGTACCCTAACCTTGGGTTCAATTAAAAAATAGCGATCTCAGTTCGTTGAATTCTGTTGAATTAACAAACTCAGGTACGTTCCCCATGTTAAAAATAAAGGGGTTACTTCCGATTCAAAAAATTACGAGAGATAATACATACATTTTCTTATTATTTCAATTCAACATAATATTCCGAATCATCCTCTACCAGAAAACACTTAAAAAAATTTCAATCATTTTTTAAAAATTAGTTATGAATTTTTAAAGGGGAAAAAATCAAGCAATTCTATAGCAAAAAACACTGACTCAACTTTCAAATAAACCGAAACATCATACATATTTTTACATGAAATTTTGTTTGAATTCATTTTGAACCGTATTCTAATGGAAAAAGCAATCAAAATCTGTCAACGATTTTTTCCCGATTTTTTATGAATTTTTGAAAATACGTATCTATCAACATTTATGGCAAAATGCCGATTCAAATTTGAAGCCGAATTCCCGATTCAAACCTCATGACAAAAAATATGCCACATAATACGAGTATGAAGTACATTATAGTACAATTCAAAAATGGCAAAATTGATTTGTTGAACTCTGGTGAATTATCAAAATGCCACACCTCCCCCATGTTAAGTATATGGAGCAAAGTTCAAATTCAAATAAACCGAAACATCATACATATTTTTACATGAAATTTTGTTTGAATTCATTTTGAACCGTATTCTAATGGAAAAAGCAATCAAATTCTGTCAACGATTTTTTCCCGATTTTTTATGAATTTTTGAAAATACGTATCTATCAACATTTATGGCAAAATGCCGATTCAAATTTGAAGCCGAATTCCCGATTCAAACCTCATGACAAAAAATATGCCACATAATACGAGTATGAAGTACATTATAGTACAATTCAAAAATGGCAAAATTGATTTGTTGAACTCTGGTGAATTATCAAAATGCCACACCTCCCCCATGTTAAGTATATGGAGCAAAGTTCAAATTCAAATAAACCGAAACATCATACATATTTTTACATGAAATTTTGTTTGAATTCATTTTGAACCGTATTCTAATTGAAAAAGCAATCAAAATCTGTCAACGATTTTTTCCCGATTTTTTATGAATTTTTGAAAATACGTATCTATCAACATTTATGGCAAAATGCCGATTCAAATTTGAAGCCGAATTCCCGATTCAAACATAAAGGCACCAAGTATGCCACATAATACGAGTATGAAGTACATTATAGTACAATTCAAAAATGGCAAAATTGATTTGTTGAACTCTGGTGAATTATCAAAATGCCACACCTCCCCCATGTTAAGTATATGGAGCAAAGTTCAAATTCAAATAAACCGAAACATCATACATATTTTTACATGAAATTTTGTTTGATTTCATTTTGAACCGTATTCTAATTGAAAAAGCAATCAAAATCTGTCAACGATTTTTTCCCGATTTTTTATGAATTTTTGAAAATACGTATCTATCAACATTTATGGCAAAATGCCGATTCAAATTTGAAGCCGAATTCCCGATTCAAACATAAAGGCACCAAGTATGCCACATAATACGAGTATGAAGTACATTATAGTACAATTCAAAAATGGCAAAATTGATTTGTTGAACTCTGGTGAATTATCAAAATGTCACACCTTCCCCATGTTAAGTATATGGAGCAAAGTTCAAATTCAAATAAACCGAAACATCATACATATTTTTACATGAAATTTTGTTTGAATTCATTTTGAACCGTATTCTAATGGAAAAAGCATTCAAATTCTGTCAACGATTTTTTCCCGATTTTTTATGAATTTTTGAAAATACGTATCTATCAACATTTATGGCAAAATGCCGATTCAAATTTGAAGCCGAATTCCCGATTCAAACCTCATGACAAAAAATATGCCACATAATACGAGTATGAAGTACATTATAGTACAATTCAAAAATGGCAAAATTGATTTTTTGAACTCTGGTGAATTATCAAAATGCCACACCTCCCCCATGTTAAGTATATGGAGCAAAGTTCAAATTCAAATAAACCGAAACATCATACATATTTTTACATGAAATTTTGTTTGAATTCATTTTGAACCATATTCTAATGGGAAAAGCAATCAAAATCTGTCAACGATTTTTTCCCGATTTTTTATGAATTTTTGAAAATACTAATCTATCAACATTTATGGCAAAATGCAGATTCAAATTTGAAGCCGAATTCCCGATTCAAACCTCATGACAAAAAATATGCCACATAATACGAGTATGAAGTACATTATAGTACAATTCAAAAATGGCAAAATTGATTTGTTGAACTCTGGTGAATTATCAAAATGCCACACCTCCCCCATGTTAAGTATATGGAGCAAAGTTCAAATTCAAATAAACCGAAACATCATACATATTTTTACATGAAATTTTGTTTGAATTCATTTTGAACCGTATTCTAATGGAAAAAGCAATCAAATTCTGTCAACGATTTTTTCCCGATTTTTTATGAATTTTTGAAAATACGTATCTATCAACATTTATGGCAAAATGCCGATTCAAATTTGAAGCCGAATTCCCGATTCAAACCTCATGACAAAAAATATGCCACATAATACGAGTATGAAGTACATTATAGTACAATTCAAAAATGGCAAAATTGATTTGTTGAACTCTGGTGAATTATCAAAATGCCACACCTCCCCCATGTTAAGTATATGGAGCAAAGTTCAAATTCAAATAAACCGAAACATCATACATATTTTTACATGAAATTTTGTTTGAATTCATTTTGAACCGTATTCTAATTGAAAAAGCAATCAAAATCTGTCAACGATTTTTTCCCGATTTTTTATGAATTTTTGAAAATACGTATCTATCAACATTAATGCAAAATGCCGATTCAAATTTGAAGCCGAATTCCCGATTCAAACATAAAGGCACCAAGTATGCCACATAATACGAGTATGAAGTACATTATAGTACAATTCAAAAATGGCAAAATTGATTTGTTGAACTCTGGTGAATTATCAAAATGCCACACCTCCCCCATGTTAAGTATATGGAGCAAAGTTCAAATTCAAATAAACCGAAACATCATACATATTTTTACATGAAATTTTGTTTGATTTCATTTTGAACCGTATTCTAATTGAAAAAGCAATCAAAATCTGTCAACGATTTTTTCCCGATTTTTTATGAATTTTTGAAAATACGTATCTATCAACATTTATGGCAAAATGCCGATTCAAATTTGAAGCCGAATTCCCGATTCAAACATAAAGGCACCAAGTATGCCACATAATACGAGTATGAAGTACATTATAGTACAATTCAAAAATGGCAAAATTGATTTGTTGAACTCTGGTGAATTATCAAAATGTCACACCTTCCCCATGTTAAGTATATGGAGCAAAGTTCAAATTCAAATAAACCGAAACATCATACATATTTTTACATGAAATTTTGTTTGAATTCATTTTGAACCGTATTCTAATGGAAAAAGCATTCAAATTCTGTCAACGATTTTTTCCCGATTTTTTATGAATTTTTGAAAATACGTATCTATCAACATTTATGGCAAAATGCCGATTCAAATTTGAAGCCGAATTCCCGATTCAAACCTCATGACAAAAAATATGCCACATAATACGAGTATGAAGTACATTATAGTACAATTCAAAAATGGCAAAATTGATTTTTTGAACTCTGGTGAATTATCAAAATGCCACACCTCCCCCATGTTAAGTATATGGAGCAAAGTTCAAATTCAAATAAACCGAAACACCATACATATTTTTACATGAAATTTTGTTTGAATTCATTTTGAACCATATTCTAATGGGAAAAGCAATCAAAATCTGTCAACGATTTTTTCCCGATTTTTTATGAATTTTTGAAAATACTAATCTATCAACATTTATGGCAAAATGCAGATTCAAATTTGAAGCCGAATTCCCGATTCAAACCTCATGACAAAAAATATGCCACATAATACGAGTATGAAGTACATTATAGTACAATTCAAAAATGGCAAAATTGATTTGTTGAACTCTGGTGAATTATCAAAATGCCACACCTCCCCCATGTTAAGTATATGGAGCAAAGTTCAAATTCAAATAAACCGAAACATCATACATATTTTTACATGAAATTTTGTTTGAATTCATTTTGAACCGTATTCTAATGGAAAAAGCAATCAAATTCTGTCAACGATTTTTTCCCGATTTTTTATGAATTTTTGAAAATACGTATCTATCAACATTTATGGCAAAATGCCGATTCAAATTTGAAGCCGAATTCCCGATTCAAACCTCATGACAAAAAATATGCCACATAATACGAGTATGAAGTACATTATAGTACAATTCAAAAATGGCAAAATTGATTTGTTGAACTCTGGTGAATTATCAAAATGCCACACCTCCCCCATGTTAAGTATATGGAGCAAAGTTCAAATTCAAATAAACCGAAACATCATACATATTTTTACATGAAATTTTGTTTGAATTCATTTTGAACCGTATTCTAATTGAAAAAGCAATCAAAATCTGTCAACGATTTTTTCCCGATTTTTTATGAATTTTTGAAAATACGTATCTATCAACATTAATGCAAAAAGCCGATTCAAATTTGAAGCCGAATTCCCGATTCAAACATAAAGGCACCAAGTATGCCACATAATACGAGTATGAAGTACATTATAGTAGAATTCAAAAATGGCAAAATTGATTTGTTGAACTCTGGTGAATTATCAAAATGCCACACCTCCCCCATGTTAAGTATATGGAGCAAAGTTCAAATTCAAATAAACCGAAACATCATACATATTTTTACATGAAATTTTGTTTGAATTCATTTTGAACCGTATTCTAATGGAAAAAGCATTCAAATTCTGTCAACGATTTTTTCCCGATTTTTTATGAATTTTTTGAAAATACGTATCTATCAACATTTATGGCAAAATGCCGATTCAAATTTGAAGCCGAATTCCCGATTCAAACCTCATGACAAAAAATAATGCACATAATACGAGTATGAAGTACATTATAGTACAATTCAAAAATGGCAAAATTGATTTGTTGAACTCTGGTGAATTATCAAAATGCCACACCTCCCCCATGTTAAGTATATGGAGCAAAGTTCAAATTCAAATAAACCGAAACATCATACATATTTTTACATGAAATTTTGTTTGAATTCATTTTGAACCGTATTCTAATGGGAAAAGCAATCAAAATCTGTCAACGATTTTTTCCCGATTTTTTATGAATTTTTGAAAATACGTATCAATCAACATTTATGGCAAAATGCAGATTCAAATTTGAAGCCGAATTCCCGATTCAAACCTCATGACAAAAAATATGCCACATAATACGAGTATGAAGTACATTATAGTACAATTCAAAAATGGCAAAATTGATATGTTGAACTCTGGTTAATTATCAAAATGCGACACCTCCCCCATGTTAAGTATATGGAGCAAAGTTCAAATTCAAATAAACCGAAACATCATACATATTTTTACATGAAATTTTGTTTGAATTCATTTTGAACCGTATTCTAATGGAAAAAGCAATCAAAATCTGTCAACGATTTTTTCCCGATTTTTTATGAATTTTTGAAAATACGTATCTATCAACATTTATGGCAAAATGCAGATTCAAATTTGAAGCCGAATTCCCGATTCAAACCTCATGACAAAAAATATGCCACATAATACGAGTATGAAGTACATTATAGTACAATTCAAAAATGGCAAAATTGATTTTTTGAACTCTGGTGAATTATCAAAATGCCACACCTCCCCCATGTTAAGTATATGGAGCAAAGTTCAAATTCAAATAAACCGAAACATCATACATATTTTTACATGAAATTTTGTTTGAATTCATTTTGAACCGTATTCTAATGGAAAAAGCAATCAAAATCTGTCAACGATTTTTTCCCGATTTTTTATGAATTTTTGAAAATACGTATCTATCAACATTTATGGCAAAATACCGATTCAAATTTGAAGCCGAATTCCCGATTCAAACCTCATGACAAAAAATATGCCACATAATACGAGTATGAAGTACATTATAATACAATTCAAAAATGGCAAAATTGATTTGTTGAACTTTGGTGAATTATCAAAATGCCACACCTCCCCCATGTTAAGTATATGGAGCAAAGTTCAAATTCAAATAAACCGAAACATCATACATATTTTTACATGAAATTTTGTTTGAATTCATTTTGAACCGTATTCTAATGGAAAAAGCAATCAAAATCTGTCAACGATTTTTTCCCGATTTTTTATGAATTTTTGAAAATACGTATCTATCAACATTTATGGCAAAATGCCGATTCAAATTTGAAGCCGAATTCCCGATTCAAACGAATCCGGCGGGGGGGAGGGAGGTGCCCTTTCCCCCAAAATTTTGGATTCATCATCGGCAATATAGGCATTTCCCCCACTTCAATTTTTTTAACATTTTCGGTAGCCCCCGGCCCCCTTCCAAATTTTGCAGCCGCCCTCCTGCCCCCGCCCCCTTCCCCCCCCCTGCCCCGATTTTTTTCTGGATCTGATGTGCCTGTTACGCGTCCCAGCTAGCATTCGCTGAGGTGATAGAGACTGCGGGAACCGTGGAAATCCTCAGTTGATCAGGACAGTCAATGTATGTATGCAGGCCATGAAACTCGTACCAAAAATGAATAAGTGATAAAAATATTTCACCTCTTATCACTTAGGCTAACACTCTTACCACTACCACCTCGTCTGACCACTACCACCTCGTCTGACCACTACCACTAGATCTGACCACTATACAACTTAGGTCCTACCACTTAGTCTAGTGTTCCTACCAATAAGGCTACTACTTGCTTTACCACTACCACTAGATCTGACCACTACCATTTGGGTCCTACCACTAAGGCTACCAATTGGTCTGACCACTCCACTAGATCTGACCACTATCACTTAGGTCCTACCACTTAATCTAGTGGTCCTACCACTAAGGTCTGACAACTACCACTAGATGTGACCAATACCACTTGGTCTAGTGGTCCTACCACTAAGGTTACTACTTGGTCTGACCACTACCACCAGATTTAGTGGTAGGACCATTAAATCTAGTGGTCTGACCACTCATTTTAGGTGGTCAAATCATGACCACTACTTTAATTTTTGGACAAGGGCCGTTTGAAGAATTTGAATTATGACTTTTTAAATAATTTTGTCATTCTTTTCTGCAATTAAAATATATGAAACTTTAACATTTCTATGCAAAAATTCAAGTTGGTTGGTTGGTTGGTATTTTGGGGCAAGTGACACATACATACATTTTGGTCATGTATGCCCAAACAAAAATTCAAGTTCGAGCTGCCTGTTAGCACTGTGCCTGCTGCTCTATTGACTTTCAATTCAGGCACAGTGAGCCCCTCCTACCACGACAAGGTCATAGCAGCTCCTGGGAGGAGAATTTTTTTTTTTTTTTTTTTTTTTTTTTTATTATTCCAATATATCACTTTTACAAAATAAAAATTACCATTTTCCATTCGACATTATTACAATTTTTATTCATACACACAAAATCATATTTTGCATTTTCTGCTGAATTAATAATATTATACATACTGTAGAAATTTCAAACGACAAATTTGACTATATTGTGAATTAATTGACATTGGTTCTTGTAAATATTCAGAATAAAAACAGAACAAATCATGTAACACATCATAGTTACATGATTTTGAAATCCTTGAATTTTGATTCATTATTGCAAATTTAACAAAATCTACTTTCCTTCACCTGCTTTTCTCTGTTTTACAAGTTATTAAGCGAAGACACAAGCTGTGACTGCTCTGATTGTAGAAGAGAATTTATCTCCTCTTCATTACTCCTTGAATGTGAAACAAAACATATTATCTTCAAGAAGCATTAGTCTAACAAAAGCTATTTAGAATCTTTTAAATATTGACAAAAATATTCTTAATTTCTATTTAATTATTATAAAAAAAATACTTCAAAATATGTTACGAAAGAAGACTGAAAAGGTACATAAAAAGAGACTGTTTTTAAAAAATTCTTTAAAAAAGTAAAATAAACTAGCTATAGAAATAGTTTTAATACAATTATAATATCCCTCACTAACAAAACCAATAAACCAGTAGTACAGGCTCCAAGTATTTCGGAGTATTCCTCTTCTACTGGCCCACTAAATTAAAGAATGACAAATAAATTTTATCTACACATATTAATTTTTAAAAACTACATAAGTATGAAAAATAGTAATTAAACTACATTCATTGAACTAAATTACTACTTCTTCTGCTATTGCTTCTTTTTCACATTCAAATGTTTGCCACTGCTTTCAGGGGTTTTGCACGTTGAACAGAAAAGTTTTTTAGGGACACGTCTCACTCTGAGGCATTCTAAATGGTACACTCTATCTGAACATGTATAACAAGGAATCATTCTAGTATTTGGAGACATACATTTATTCCCTTTAGAACACACACTTCTTTGCTCGTTTCGTAGTTCATTCTGCAATAAACTAGAGCAAAAATGAAGAGTTGAATGGAATCCTGTTGGCACAGAGTCCTTTAAAATGTTTCCAACAATTCTCCTCTCTGGCTGTGGTTTTTTTTCGACCTTACAAGTAAGGACTGGAAACTTGTTCTGAGGATCTTTAAATTCCAATAATTCATTCATAATATATATTCTAGCTGAAGGTATGTTGTTGTGAGTGAAGACGAGGTGTGTACTGGTACAAATGATGTGTGACCATACGCAAACATGTACACCACAGTCATTGCCATTATTTTGATGAGGATTATCAGTTGGAAAATATATATTCCATCCTTGCCAATCAAATGAATCATTTCGACATTCCTGGTAAGCACGATCTACAAATTTCATTACTTTTTCCAGCACTGGTTTTCCATACAATTTATGATTGAGCAGTGAATCTAAACATAAAACTACTTTTCTTTTAAAAGAAATTACAAATAGTATCCAGTGATTGTGATTTACACCCGTAGGAAGTAGCCAAATGTCATAATCAAACACCATGTTATTTTTTGCAATTATTGTGTTGTCTCCATTTAAATAAGTGATTGAAGCCATAGTATGTGTTGTAAAGAACCACACTTTTTTTCCCGATTTATTTGCATTCACTGTTTGTGTGAAGATGAATGAATTAATAATGTCATCATTAAGCCATCCACCTACCTCCAATCTCCTCAAACCAGTTTCAATATTTATCTGAATTTTATTAATGATATTTGATTTTTGCCACCATTCATTTTTGTAATTTTTCTGTGAGATGATGGGAGGATTACATTTGTCTTCACAATCTTCTTGTTTTTCAGCTTTCGTTGTTTCCAAACTAGGATCAACACTTGATTTTGGTTTTTTAGTTTGCAAAATATCCTTGCTGTTCTTCTTTTCACTTGTTTCAACATTGAATAAACGTTTGAGCTTGTTATTAGATGATTCATTTACTTTTGGACCACCGCGTGTTGCAGAAACTGGTTTGCTAAACTCAGTGGGTTCTTTGTGGATTAGTTCAAGGTGGTTTTCATGAACATCAATTATCAAAGATTGATCGTCTTTCAATGTATACGAAGCATCTTCTTGTACTTTCTCCACGCTAGCTTCCTTGGTTGGTGAAAGTATAGGACCACATTTTCCGATTTTTGCTTCACATTCCATATTTTTTGGGGACACTACTGATTTTGGTGAAGGCATACCTGGCTCAACATTAATGATAATGGCTACATTATGTATTTTTACTTCATTATTAACTTCATCTTTTGAAATTTCAACATTATTCTCCCCTTCACAAGTTGGAGCCTCTACCTTCACAATTTTCTCTTCTTTTGGAAGCCCGTCAATCTTTTCACTTTTGGAGATGTTGGAAACTAATTTTTCACTATATTCACTTAAAAATTTGTTTCTTACATGATCTCGCCACAAATTGTTCACCCTTAACACCGTTTTTTCATAAGTGTTACCAAACATGATTTTTGCTGCTTTTTTAAAAATTGATTTACCTCTCACATGATTTAGTTCATCTAAGCTGGACAAATGGATGGAAAGATACTCGTGTAACTGTTTGGCCAATTCATCTGTACTTCTTGATTTACCCATTGCTATTAATAAATGGAAATTTGTTTAGCTTTTTATTTTAAAAGTATGAAATACAATTTCTTATATTTGAAATAAATTGTCCATTTCTTTTTCTATGAGCGCACTATAAAAAAAATAATTATTACATTGAAGTTTAAATTTAAAATACTAATTTACAAGAACGTATGGGTCGTACAAAATGACATTGATCCTGCCAGAGAAAAAAAACACACATAAAACCATTACAAAACAACACATAATTATTATATACAACAATTTAAATTGCTCTCAAGACTTATTATGCATTAAAGATTTTTAAAAATAAATTTTTAATTTTCTTTTCATGTTGTGTTTTTCTTAAAATGTGTACATATTTCATATATTCGAAGGCTAACTAGGATGTTCATCAGCAGTTTGGAAAAATAGTCGCCGTACAGCACCACGAAAATCTAAAAAATAGTGACAAATGATGTAAAACTCTATAAAAGAAATATAAATAACTCGAAAACCATCAAATCATTAAATTATATAATTTTGCGGTTTCCTAAAAATATTGAACTTAAAAGGGACACTCACGAAGTGTAAACACCAAATTTTATGAAACCTGGGATGTTGGACCCTTTTCTAATACTATGAAGGGTGGTACCTTTCGTTCGGGCTGAATCTAATTTTTTCCATGTGGGCAAATGTAAGTTAATCATGGGCCTTTGAGGGGTTTCAAAATAAAAATTCGATTTTTTTTCCTGAAATTTATAGAACCATTTAGTTGTAGCCCTTTGTTCACGGTAAAATTAATTGAAAAATCAATTTTGATATTTGACCCTATTTTCACATACACACCTATACTTGAATAGACCCAAAAATGAAATCTTCATGACAAATTATGAAAATTACCAAATTGAACTGTCTTGGACAATTTTCAGGTGGAAAAATAGTGAAAAAAATATATTTTCATTTCTAACACTTTTTTTAGGGATGTTCATAGGCCGCCATAGGTCCAAAATTAGAATTTCTTCAAAGAATTTGATATTTTTAGAATATATCTTTTATAACTCCTTATTATGCCCGCCTTATAATCTATGCCCGCCTATTGACGTCACTCAAAATAGGGTAAAAAATGATACTTAATTTTTTTCATTATTTTTCCCCTTAATTAGGGGTTATAAACAATAGATTCTAAAAATATCAAAGTCTTTAAGTCAATTCTAATTTCGGACCCATGGCGGCCTATGAACATCCCTCAAAATAGGGTAAAAAATGAAAATTAATTTTTTTTCCATTATTTTTAACTATAATAAGGGGTCATAAGTCATAAGAGATAAATTTTGAAAATATCAAAGTCTTTGAGCAAATTCTATTTTTGGATCTATGGCGGCCCTATTGGAAATGTACAATTGTAATCAGTCAAATTACAATTGTAATTTGCCTCATTACAATTGTAATTTGGCTGATTACAATTGTAAAATTTGGATTGCAATTGTAACACTTGGTTACAATTGTAACACTCGGATTACAATTGTAATGTTCTTTAATTACAATTGTAATACTTGGAATTGCAATTGTAACTTTTGATTACAATTGTAATACTTGGAATTGCAATTGTACTCTGGTTCTGATACAATTGCAACACTTGGATTACAATTGTAATATTCATGATTGCAATTATAATAGTTTTGGGGTTGTAATTGGATTAAATTATTTGCATAAAAAACTTGGATTGCAAGTGTTACATATACTACATAATATATACGAAAAAACAAATTTAAGGGTCTTTTGACCCTTCAGGGTCAAAGGGTCCCAAATTTAAGGGTCACCAATAGAACCACCATCAAATTTTACCCTAGGGTCGAAATTTATAAAACGTTGCAATGAAGTGAACTAAATTTCAGGGTCTTTTGACCCTGAAGGGTCAAAGGGTCGCACATGTAAAGGTCTTCATTAGAACCGCCATTAAATTTTACCATAGAAGCAAAATTTATACAACGCTTTATTGAAGTTAACCCGTATTTTTCCCATTGCTTATTATTTATTCATATAGCTCAATAATCTTCTTCCTATTAAGAAAGCAGTAGCAGCACAATGGTAAGTGTATGATCAGCAGTGGTAACCGAAGTACAGCAACGCAGGTTTGGGTTAGTAGTTAGATCAGTGACTACTTACTGATTAGTAAGGGATAGCTTTAAAAACTTGCTTTTTCGCATAGAGTCATAAAATCTGCCTCTGCCTGAGTGCACCCTCCGCCGTCCCTTCTTTCCATTCTTCTCTGCACGCTTCGGCGTGTGACGTCATCACAACCGGCAGCAGTCACCCCCACCTCTACTCCCTCCTACCTAGCTCGTTGTTGTCAAATACCCGAGGGTAACCTTGAGATCATCGTTACCAGATTTTTTCTATTTTAATTGATATTTTCTCTCCCATGCAGAAAGCAGGTAAAGCCATAATTCATAAAATCAATCAATATCAGTATTTTTTACCTTTGCCATTGCAAAACGGTTCAAAATGAATTCAAACAAAATTTCATGTAAAAATATGTATGATGTTTCGGTTTATTTGAATTTGAACTTTGCTCCATATACTTAACATGGGGGAGGTGTGGCATTTTGATAATTCACC
Source organism: Siphlonurus alternatus (assembly GCA_949825025.1). NCBI lineage: Eukaryota > Metazoa > Arthropoda > Insecta > Ephemeroptera > Siphlonuridae > Siphlonurus > Siphlonurus alternatus. Next base: position 8,036,287 of record OX463781.1, on the reverse strand, counting down.
AGAGTTCAACAAATCAATTTTGCCTTTTTTGAATTGTACTATAATGTACTTCATACTCGTATTATGTGGCATATTTTTTGTCATGAGGTTTGAATCGGGAATTCGGCTTCAAATTTGAATCGGCATTTTGCCATAAATGTTGATAGATACGTATTTTCAAAAATTCATAAAAAATCGGGAAAAAATCGTTGACAGAATTTGAATGCTTTTTCCATTAGAATACGGTTCAAAATGAATTCAAACAAAATTTCATGTAAAAATATGTATGATGTTTCGGTTTATTTGAATTTGAACTTAGCTCCATATACTTAACATGGGGGAGGTGTCGCATTTTGATAATTCACCAGAGTTCAACAATTCAATTTTGCCATTTTTGAATTGTACTATAATGTACTTCATACTCGTATTATGTGGCATATTTTTTGTCATGAGGTTTGAATCGGGAATTCGGCTTCAAATTTGAATCGGCATTTTGCCATAAATGTTGATAGATACGTATTTTCAAAAATTCATAAAAAATCGGGAAAAAATCGTTGACAGAATTTGATTGCTTTTTCCATTAGAATACGGTTCAAAATGAATTCAAACAAAATTTCATGTAAAAATATGTATGATGTTCCGGTTTATTTGAATTTGAACTTTGCTCCATATACTTAACATGGGGGAGGTGTGGCATTTTGATAATTCACCAGAGTTCAACAAATCAATTTTGCCATTTTTGAATTGTATTATAATGTACTTCATACTCGTGTTATATGGCATACTTGGTGCCTTTATGTTTGAATCGGGAATTCGGCTTCAAATTTGAATCGGCATTTTGCCATAAATGTTGATAGATACGTATTTTCAAAAATTCATAAAAAATCGGGAAAAAATCGTTGACAGAATTTGATTGCTTTTTCCATTAGAATACGGTTCAAAATGAATTCAAACAAAATTTCATGTAAAAATATGTATGATGTTCCGGTTTATTTGAATTTGAACTTTGCTCCATATACTTAACATGGGGGAGGTGTGGCATTTTGATAATTCACCAGAGTTCAACAAATCAATTTTGCCATTTTTGAATTGTATTATAATGTACTTCATACTCGTGTTATATGGCATACTTGGTGCCTTTATGTTTGAATCGGGAATTCGGCTTCAAATTTGAATCGGCATTTTGCCATAAATGTTGATAGATACGTATTTTCAAAAATTCATAAAAAATCGGGAAAAAATCGTTGACAGAATTTGATTGCTTTTTCCATTAGAATACGGTTCAAAATGAATTCAAACAAAATTTCATGTAAAAATATGTATGATGTTCCGGTTTATTTGAATTTGAACTTTGCTCCATATACTTAACATGGGGGAGGTGTGGCATTTTGATAATTCACCAGAGTTCAACAAATCAATTTTGCCATTTTTGAATTGTACTATAATGTACTTCATACTCGTATTATGTGGCATATTTTTTGTCATGAGGTTTGAATCGGGAATTCGGCTTCAAATTTGAATCGGCATTTTGCCATAAATGTTGATAGATACGTATTTTCAAAAATTCATAAAAAATCGGGAAAAAATCGTTGACAGAATTTGAATGCTTTTTCCATTAGAATACGGTTCAAAATGAATTCAAACAAAATTTCATGTAAAAATATGTATGATGTTTCGGTTTATTTGAATTTGAACTTAGCTCCATATACTTAACATGGGGGAGGTGTCGCATTTTGATAATTCACCAGAGTTCAACAATTCAATTTTGCCATTTTTGAATTGTACTATAATGTACTTCATACTCGTATTATGTGGCATATTTTTTGTCATGAGGTTTGAATCGGGAATTCGGCTTCAAATTTGAATCGGCATTTTGCCATAAATGTTGATAGATACGTATTTTCAAAAATTCATAAAAAATCGGGAAAAAATCGTTGACAGAATTTGATTGCTTTTTCCATTAGAATACGGTTCAAAATGAATTCAAACAAAATTTCATGTAAAAATATGTATGATGTTCCGGTTTATTTGAATTTGAACTTTGCTCCATATACTTAACATGGGGGAGGTGTGGCATTTTGATAATTCACCAGAGTTCAACAAATCAATTTTGCCATTTTTGAATTGTATTATAATGTACTTCATACTCGTGTTATATGGCATACTTGGTGCCTTTATGTTTGAATCGGGAATTCGGCTTCAAATTTGAATCGGCATTTTGCCATAAATGTTGATAGATACGTATTTTCAAAAATTCATAAAAAATCGGGAAAAAATCGTTGACAGAATTTGATTGCTTTTTCCATTAGAATACGGTTCAAAATGAATTCAAACAAAATTTCATGTAAAAATATGTATGATGTTCCGGTTTATTTGAATTTGAACTTTGCTCCATATACTTAACATGGGGGAGGTGTGGCATTTTGATAATTCACCAGAGTTCAACAAATCAATTTTGCCATTTTTGAATTGTATTATAATGTACTTCATACTCGTGTTATATGGCATACTTGGTGCCTTTATGTTTGAATCGGGAATTCGGCTTCAAATTTGAATCGGCATTTTGCCATAAATGTTGATAGATACGTATTTTCAAAAATTCATAAAAAATCGGGAAAAAATCGTTGACAGAATTTGATTGCTTTTTCCATTAGAATACGGTTCAAAATGAATTCAAACAAAATTTCATGTAAAAATATGTATGATGTTCCGGTTTATTTGAATTTGAACTTTGCTCCATATACTTAACATGGGGGAGGTGTGGCATTTTGATAATTCACCAGAGTTCAACAAATCAATTTTGCCATTTTTGAATTGTACTATAATGTACTTCATACTCGTATTATGTGGCATATTTTTTGTCATGAGGTTTGAATCGGGAATTCGGCTTCAAATTTGAATCGGCATTTTGCCATAAATGTTGATAGATACGTATTTTCAAAAATTCATAAAAAATCGGGAAAAAATCGTTGACAGAATTTGAATGCTTTTTCCATTAGAATACGGTTCAAAATGAATTCAAACAAAATTTCATGTAAAAATATGTATGATGTTTCGGTTTATTTGAATTTGAACTTAGCTCCATATACTTAACATGGGGGAGGTGTCGCATTTTGATAATTCACCAGAGTTCAACAATTCGATTTTGCCATTTTTGAATTGTACTATAATGTACTTCATACTCGTATTATGTGGCATATTTTTTGTCATGAGGTTTGAATCGGGAATTCGGCTTCAAATTTGAATCGGCATTTTGCCATAAATGTTGATAGATACGTATTTTCAAAAATTCATAAAAAATCGGGAAAAAATCGTTGACAGAATTTGATTGCTTTTTCCATTAGAATACGGTTCAAAATGAATTCAAACAAAATTTCATGTAAAAATATGTATGATGTTCCGGTTTATTTGAATTTGAACTTTGCTCCATATACTTAACATGGGGGAGGTGTGGCATTTTGATAATTCACCAGAGTTCAACAAATCAATTTTGCCATTTTTGAATTGTATTATAATGTACTTCATACTCGTGTTATATGGCATACTTGGTGCCTTTATGTTTGAATCGGGAATTCGGCTTCAAATTTGAATCGGCATTTTGCCATAAATGTTGATAGATACGTATTTTCAAAAATTCATAAAAAATCGGGAAAAAATCGTTGACAGAATTTGATTGCTTTTTCCATTAGAATACGGTTCAAAATGAATTCAAACAAAATTTCATGTAAAAATATGTATGATGTTTCGGTTTATTTGAATTTGAACTTTGCTCCATATACTTAACATGGGGGAGGTGTGGCATTTTGATAATTCACCAGAGTTCAACAAATCAATTTTGCCTTTTTTGAATTGTACTATAATGTACTTCATACTCGTATTATGTGGCATATTTTTTGTCATGAGGTTTGAATCGGGAATTCGGCTTCAAATTTGAATCGGCATTTTGCCATAAATGTTGATAGATACGTATTTTCAAAAATTCATAAAAAATCGGGAAAAAATCGTTGACAGAATTTGAATGCTTTTTCCATTAGAATACGGTTCAAAATGAATTCAAACAAAATTTCATGTAAAAATATGTATGATGTTTCGGTTTATTTGAATTTGAACTTTGCTCCATATACTTAACATGGGGGAGGTGTCGCATTTTGATAATTCACCAGAGTTCAACAATTCAATTTTGCCATTTTTGAATTGTACTATAATGTACTTCATACTCGTATTATGTGGCATATTTTTTGTCATGAGGTTTGAATCGGGAATTCGGCTTCAAATTTGAATCGGCATTTTGCCATAAATGTTGATAGATACGTATTTTCAAAAATTCATAAAAAATCGGGAAAAAATCGTTGACAGAATTTGATTACTTTTTCCATTAGAATACGGTTCAAAATGAATTCAAACAAAATTTCATGTAAAAATATGTATGATGTTTCGGTTTATTTGAATTTGAACTTTGCTCCATATACTTAACATGGGGGAGGTGTGGCATTTTGATAATTCACCAGAGTTCAACAAATCAATTTTGCCTTTTTTGAATTGTACTATAATGTACTTCATACTCGTATTATGTGGCATATTTTTTGTCATGAGGTTTGAATCGGGAATTCGGCTTCAAATTTGAATCGGCATTTTGCCATAAATGTTGATAGATACGTATTTTCAAAAATTCATAAAAAATCGGGAAAAAATCGTTGACAGAATTTGAATGCTTTTTCCATTAGAATACGGTTCAAAATGAATTCAAACAAAATTTCATGTAAAAATATGTATGATGTTTCGGTTTATTTGAATTTGAACTTTGCTCCATATACTTAACATGGGGGAGGTGTCGCATTTTGATAATTCACCAGAGTTCAACAATTCAATTTTGCCATTTTTGAATTGTACTATAATGTACTTCATACTCGTATTATGTGGCATATTTTTTGTCATGAGGTTTGAATCGGGAATTCGGCTTCAAATTTGAATCGGCATTTTGCCATAAATGTTGATAGATACGTATTTTCAAAAATTCATAAAAAATCGGGAAAAAATCGTTGACAGAATTTGATTGCTTTTTCCATTAGAATACGGTTCAAAATGAATTCAAACAAAATTTCATGTAAAAATATGTATGATGTTTCGGTTTATTTGAATTTGAACTTAGCTCCATATACTTAACATGGGGGAGGTGTCGCATTTTGATAATTCATCAGAGTTCAACAATTCAATTTTGCCATTTTTGAATTGTACTATAATGTACTTCATACTCGTATTATGTGGCATATTTTTTGTCATGAGGTTTGAATCGGGAATTCGGCTTCAAATTTGAATCGGCATTTTGCCATAAATGTTGATAGATACGTATTTTCAAAAATTCATAAAAAATCGGGAAAAAATCGTTGACAGAATTTGATTGCTTTTTCCATTAGAATACGGTTCAAAATGAATTCAAACAAAATTTCATGTAAAAATATGTATGATGTTTCGGTTTATTTGAATTTGAACTTTGCTCCATATACTTAACATGGGGGAGGTGTCGCATTTTGATAATTCACCAGAGTTCAACAAATCAATTTTGCCATTTTTGAATTGTACTATAATGTACTTCATACTCGTATTATGTGGCATATTTTTTGTCATGAGGTTTGAATCGGGAATTCGGCTTCAAATTTGAATCGGCATTTTGCCATAAATGTTGATAGATACGTATTTTCAAAAATTCATAAAAAATCGGGAAAAAATCGTTGACAGAATTTGATTGCTTTTTCCATTAGAATACGGTTCAAAATGAATTCAAACAAAATTTCATGTAAAAATATGTATGATGTTTCGGTTTATTTGAATTTGAACTTTGCTCCATATACTTAACATGGGGGAGGTGTCGCATTTTGATAATTCACCAGAGTTCAACAATTCAATTTTGCCATTTTTGAATTGTACTATAATGTACTTCATACTCGTATTATGTGGCATATTTTTTGTCATGAGGTTTGAATCGGGAATTCGGCTTCAAATTTGAATCGGCATTTTGCCATAAATGTTGATAGATACGTATTTTCAAAAATTCATAAAAAATCGGGAAAAAATCGTTGACAGATTTTGATTGCTTTTTCCATTAGAATACGGTTCAAAATGAATTCAAACAAAATTTCATGTAAAAATATGTATGATGTTCCGGTTTATTTGAATTTGAACTTTGCTCCATATACTTAACATGGGGGAGGTGTGGCATTTTGATAATTCACCAGAGTTCAACAAATCAATTTTGCCATTTTTGAATTGTATTATAATGTACTTCATACTCGTGTTATATGGCATACTTGGTGCCTTTATGTTTGAATCGGGAATTCGGCTTCAAATTTGAATCGGCATTTTGCCATAAATGTTGATAGATACGTATTTTCAAAAATTCATAAAAAATCGGGAAAAAATCGTTGACAGAATTTGATTGCTTTTTCCATTAGAATACGGTTCAAAATGAATTCAAACAAAATTTCATGTAAAAATATGTATGATGTTCCGGTTTATTTGAATTTGAACTTTGCTCCATATACTTAACATGGGGGAGGTGTGGCATTTTGATAATTCACAAGAGTTCAACAAATCAATTTTGCCATTTTTGAATTGTACTATAATGTACTTCATACTCGTATTATGTGGCATATTTTTTGTCATGAGGTTTGAATCGGGAATTCGGCTTCAAATTTGAATCGGCATTTTGCCATAAATGTTGATAGATACGTATTTTCAAAAATTCATAAAAAATCGGGAAAAAATCGTTGACAGAATTTGATTGCTTTTTCCATTAGAATACGGTTCAAAATGAATTCAAACAAAATTTCATGTAAAAATATGTATGATGTTTCGGTTTATTTGAATTTGAACTTTGCTCCATATACTTAACATGGGGGAGGTGTGGCATTTTGATAATTCACCAGAGTTCAACAAATCAATTTTGCCTTTTTTGAATTGTACTATAATGTACTTCATACTCGTATTATGTGGCATATTTTTTGTCATGAGGTTTGAATCGGGAATTCGGCTTCAAATTTGAATCGGCATTTTGCCATAAATGTTGATAGATACGTATTTTCAAAAATTCATAAAAAATCGGGAAAAAATCGTTGACAGAATTTGATTGCTTTTTCCATTAGAATACGGTTCAAAATGAATTCAAACAAAATTTCATGTAAAAATATGTATGATGTTCCGGTTTATTTGAATTTGAACTTTGCTCCATATACTTAACATGGGGGAGGTGTGGCATTTTGATAATTCACCAGAGTTCAACAAATCAATTTTGCCATTTTTGAATTGTATTATAATGTACTTCATACTCGTGTTATATGGCATACTTGGTGCCTTTATGTTTGAATCGGGAATTCGGCTTCAAATTTGAATCGGCATTTTGCCATAAATGTTGATAGATACGTATTTTCAAAAATTCATAAAAAATCGGGAAAAAATCGTTGACAGAATTTGATTGCTTTTTCCATTAGAATACGGTTCAAAATGAATTCAAACAAAATTTCATGTAAAAATATGTATGATGTTTCGGTTTATTTGAATTTGAACTTTGCTCCATATACTTAACATGGGGAAGGTGTGGCATTTTGATAATTCACCAGAGTTCAACAAATCAATTTTGCCTTTTTTGAATTGTACTATAATGTACTTCATACTCGTATTATGTGGCATATTTTTTGTCATGAGGTTTGAATCGGGAATTCGGCTTCAAATTTGAATCGGCATTTTGCCATAAATGTTGATAGATACGTATTTTCAAAAATTCATAAAAAATCGGGAAAAAATCGTTGACAGAATTTGAATGCTTTTTCCATTAGAATACGGTTCAAAATGAATTCAAACAAAATTTCATGTAAAAATATGTATGATGTTTCGGTTTATTTGAATTTGAACTTTGCTCCATATACTTAACATGGGGGAGGTGTCGCATTTTGATAATTCACCAGAGTTCAACAATTCAATTTTGCCATTTTTGAATTGTACTATAATGTACTTCATACTCGTATTATGTGGCATATTTTTTGTCATGAGGTTTGAATCGGGAATTCGGCTTCAAATTTGAATCGGCATTTTGCCATAAATGTTGATAGATACGTATTTTCAAAAATTCATAAAAAATCGGAAAAAATCGTTGACAGAATTTGATTGCTTTTTCCATTAGAATACGGTTCAAAATGAATTCAAACAAAATTTCATGTAAAAATATGTATGATGTTTCGGTTTATTTGAATTTGAACTTTGCTCCATATACTTAACATGGGGGAGGTGTGGCATTTTGATAATTCACCAGAGTTCAACAAATCAATTTTGCCATTTTTGAATTGTACTATAATGTACTTCATACTCGTATTATGTGGCATATTTTTTGTCATGAGGTTTGAATCGGGAATTCGGCTTCAAATTTGAATCGGCATTTTGCCATAAATGTTGATAGATACGTATTTTCAAAAATTCATAAAAAATCGGGAAAAAATCGTTGACAGAATTTGAATGCTTTTTCCATTAGAATACGGTTCAAAATGAATTCAAACAAAATTTCATGTAAAAATATGTATGATGTTTCGGTTTATTTGAATTTGAACTTTGCTCCATATACTTAACATGGGGGAGGTGTCGCATTTTGATAATTCACCAGAGTTCAACAATTCAATTTTGCCATTTTTGAATTGTACTATAATGTACTTCATACTCGTATTATGTGGCATATTTTTTGTCATGAGGTTTGAATCGGGAATTCGGCTTCAAATTTGAATCGGCATTTTGCCATAAATGTTGATAGATACGTATTTTCAAAAATTCATAAAAAATCGGGAAAAAATCGTTGACAGAATTTGATTGCTTTTTCCATTAGAATACGGTTCAAAATGAATTCAAACAAAATTTCATGTAAAAATATGTATGATGTTTCGGTTTATTTGAATTTGAACTTAGCTCCATATACTTAACATGGGGGAGGTGTCGCATTTTGATAATTCACCAGAGTTCAACAATTCAATTTTGCCATTTTTGAATTGTACTATAATGTACTTCATACTCGTATTATGTGGCATATTTTTTGTCATGAGGTTTGAATCGGGAATTCGGCTTCAAATTTGAATCGGCATTTTGCCATAAATGTTGATAGATACGTATTTTCAAAAATTCATAAAAAATCGGGAATCGGGAAAAAATCGTTGACAGAATTTGATTGCTTTTTCCATTAGAATACGGTTCAAAATGAATTCAAACAAAATTTCATGTAAAAATATGTATGATGTTTCGGTTTATTTGAATTTGAACTTTGCTCCATATACTTAACATGGGGGAGGTGTCGCATTTTGATAATTCACCAGAGTTCAACAAATCAATTTTGCCATTTTTGAATTGTACTATAATGTACTTCATACTCGTATTATGTGGCATATTTTTTGTCATGAGGTTTGAATCGGGAATTCGGCTTCAAATTTGAATCGGCATTTTGCCATAAATGTTGATAGATACGTATTTTCAAAAATTCATAAAAAATCGGGAAAAAATCGTTGACAGAATTTGATTGCTTTTTCCATTAGAATACGGTTCAAAATGAATTCAAACAAAATTTCATGTAAAAATATGTATGATGTTTCGGTTTATTTGAATTTGAACTTTGCTCCATATACTTAACATGGGGGAGGTGTCGCATTTTGATAATTCACCAGAGTTCAACAATTCAATTTTGCCATTTTTGAATTGTACTATAATGTACTTCATACTCGTATTATGTGGCATATTTTTTGTCATGAGGTTTGAATCGGGAATTCGGCTTCAAATTTGAATCGGCATTTTGCCATAAATGTTGATAGATACGTATTTTCAAAAATTCATAAAAAATCGGGAAAAAATCGTTGACAGATTTTGATTGCTTTTTCCATTAGAATACGGTTCAAAATGAATTCAAACAAAATTTCATGTAAAAATATGTATGATGTTCCGGTTTATTTGAATTTGAACTTTGCTCCATATACTTAACATGGGGGAGGTGTGGCATTTTGATAATTCACCAGAGTTCAACAAATCAATTTTGCCATTTTTGAATTGTATTATAATGTACTTCATACTCGTGTTATATGGCATACTTGGTGCCTTTATGTTTGAATCGGGAATTCGGCTTCAAATTTGAATCGGCATTTTGCCATAAATGTTGATAGATACGTATTTTCAAAAATTCATAAAAAATCGGGAAAAAATCGTTGACAGAATTTGATTGCTTTTTCCATTAGAATACGGTTCAAAATGAATTCAAACAAAATTTCATGTAAAAATATGTATGATGTTCCGGTTTATTTGAATTTGAACTTTGCTCCATATACTTAACATGGGGGAGGTGTGGCATTTTGATAATTCACAAGAGTTCAACAAATCAATTTTGCCATTTTTGAATTGTACTATAATGTACTTCATACTCGTATTATGTGGCATATTTTTTGTCATGAGGTTTGAATCGGGAATTCGGCTTCAAATTTGAATCGGCATTTTGCCATAAATGTTGATAGATACGTATTTTCAAAAATTCATAAAAAATCGGGAAAAAATCGTTGACAGAATTTGATTGCTTTTTCCATTAGAATACGGTTCAAAATGAATTCAAACAAAATTTCATGTAAAAATATGTATGATGTTTCGGTTTATTTGAATTTGAACTTTGCTCCATATACTTAACATGGGGGAGGTGTGGCATTTTGATAATTCACCAGAGTTCAACAAATCAATTTTGCCTTTTTTGAATTGTACTATAATGTACTTCATACTCGTATTATGTGGCATATTTTTTGTCATGAGGTTTGAATCGGGAATTCGGCTTCAAATTTGAATCGGCATTTTGCCATAAATGTTGATAGATACGTATTTTCAAAAATTCATAAAAAATCGGGAAAAAATCGTTGACAGAATTTGAATGCTTTTTCCATTAGAATACGGTTCAAAATGAATTCAAACAAAATTTCATGTAAAAATATGTATGATGTTTCGGTTTATTTGAATTTGAACTTTGCTCCATATACTTAACATGGGGGAGGTGTCGCATTTTGATAATTCACCAGAGTTCAACAAATCAATTTTGCCTTTTTTGAATTGTACTATAATGTACTTCATACTCGTATTATGTGGCATATTTTTTGTCATGAGGTTTGAATCGGGAATTCGGCTTCAAATTTGAATCGGCATTTTGCCATAAATGTTGATAGATACGTATTTTCAAAAATTCATAAAAAATCGGGAAAAAATCGTTGACAGAATTTGAATGCTTTTTCCATTAGAATACGGTTCAAAATGAATTCAAACAAAATTTCATGTAAAAATATGTATGATGTTTCGGTTTATTTGAATTTGAACTTTGCTCCATATACTTAACATGGGGGAGGTGTCGCATTTTGATAACTCACCAGAGTTCAACAATTCAATTTTGCCATTTTTGAATTGTACTATAATGTACTTCATACTCGTATTATGTGGCATATTTTTTGTCATGAGGTTTGAATCGGGAATTCGGCTTCAAATTTGAATCGGCATTTTGCCATAAATGTTGATAGATACGTATTTTCAAAAATTCATAAAAAATCGGGAAAAAATCGTTGACAGAATTTGATTGCTTTTTCCATTAGAATACGGTTCAAAATGAATTCAAACAAAATTTCATGTAAAAATATGTATGATGTTTCGGTTTATTTGAATTTGAACTTTGCTCCATATACTTAACATGGGGGAGGTGTCGCATTTTGATAATTCACCAGAGTTCAACAAATCAATTTTGTTACTTTTGAATTGTACTATAATGTACTAATACCCGTGTTATATGGCATACTTGGTGTCATGAAGTTTGAATCTTGAAGTTTGAAGCTGGTTTAATTTTTATTTTTAATTTAAATTGATTGATATCATTTATATTTTTTAGATCTGCTCTAACAGCATTTTCAAACATCGTAATCCTTTATATTTCCTTTAAAATCACTTTAATATGTCATTTCTTCATTTTAGTGTTTTTTTTTCTACATTGTTGGTACCCCTGCGATTCCCACACGTCGTGTGGATATCCACGTGGCTAACTTCACTGCGGTATGATCCATCACCAAGTTACCGCAAGCTGAACAAGTTGCATAATATACAGGCGACGTGGATAATAATCATGACAATTTTATTTACACATTTTATGTGTTTTTTAAAAAAGAATTCATTTAGAAAAAAAACTATATTTGAACTAAATAGAATAAAACTTTTAAAAACCTTGAAGATTTTTTTAAAACACTTTCTTTTATTCTTAAAACTTTTAAATAAGATTGTAGCAACACTCAATTCTGTTTTCTCTACTCTTCCTCAAAATAGATAGACAACAAATGTAAAACGACCCATAAATTACTACAATGTTACAATTTTACTGCGGTAAATGACATTTATTACGTTTTCTGTACAGGAATAATCCTCATGTTTTGACTTACTGACTTATTTTATGTTTGTTACATTTTAAGTACTTTATTTTTTTCTGAGTCATTGCAAATATATTTAGAAGTACCGTTTTATTAATTATAAATTATTAACTTGAAATCACGTTAAAGAACTGTACAAAAAAATAAAAAATTTGACAGCTCGTGATTTTAAAAAATGTCTTCATTAAAAGAAAAGCTACTTAATTTTTTTTACTTTATAATTTATTCTTCAGATTATTATAAATTTTGACACAAATGTGGACCACAAATCAATAGAAGTGATACTTAAGCTTTGACTATGGTGCGAGGACATTTTTTTTTCTTTTCATACAACAACCAACCTTGCCAGTATACTTTATTACTAAGAAAATTACATATTTTGATCTTAATAACAAACTTCATTTTATTTTTATATTATTAAAAATAACACTATATAAAATTTATGATAAAACCAATTTATTTTATAGGTAGCTGAGAAGTTGGCCACTTAATTCGTTGAGACTAAGTGCTTAGACTGATGAATGGGAACGTTGCATCTGTAAGTGACCCCGCGCGGGAATGCACACGGCCCACGTAGGGCTGGTCAGAGTGGCCCGCGGCGAAACAACGTCGTCCCACGTGCCCCACGTTAATTGCTCTGGTTTGTTATATGATGTGTTGTGGCAATAATAATGCAAAATTTAATTGCATCAAGTCATAATATGAATCAGAAGTAACCATTATATATAAAAATATTTCAATGTCAATTCAGTGAAGTGAGATTGAGATTATCTGATTATTTTTATAAAATTAATAGATTTGATGCTGAAATAATTTAATATATTTTTAAAATCCAGATGGTCACCTTAAACTAATCTCATGTTATAAACTTGCTCATATCTATGACGTCACATCATCAGTGGGGTACAGATGGGATCGAAATTGCTCATGTCAACTTTTCATACTACATTTACATATTTTTTTTTTTATTTTTTTCAATTTGAAGTAAAATTGCGCATTATAGCAACCACAATGGAGGCTTCAAGTGATGCGCTTTCGCTGCGCAACTGTTTGTCGCTAAGGTCCATCTTGCACTTGAAAATGAAGCAAAGTGTTTTTTTAACTTTTCTCGGTTATAAATCAAGTAAAAAATCTAAATCTTGAATTATCTACTTTATTTTTCAGTTTGGACCAAAGTTCCGTAAAGGAATTATCCCTGAAAAATCTTATTCTTGGTGAAAAAACGAATTCACGTTTTTTTTTACATAGGTTTGGTATAGCGGGTGGGATCACCGAAAAATCAGCTGACTTGAAGCCTCTATTTGAATTCGGCCTATTTTAGAACACAGTCATTAAATTTCCTCTTATTTTTATTAGAATTTTTTTTTAAATTCAGCTACCTAAAGGATAGGATAAACCATAAAAAATACATAAAACCTCTGATCTACTAACTTAAAAAAAATATATTGCTTTTTGGTGCTCTTCTTCTTCTTGGTCTTTTTTTTTTTTTTGAGAATAGGTCATAATTAGCCATGCACCCAAACACTAACCTATTAAAGGTACGTGCGAAGTGTTCGCTAGAGGGCACGGTGGCTGCCACGCGCCGCTCGCTATCTCCTTATATATCCGTGGCCTCCTCCAGGTGGATGCTCCTGTCGGAGGACGTCATGAAATGGTGCTCAGGTGCGGCCGTGGGCGGACCGGAATGTGCAGCCAGCGGCGGCTTCCTCACCGACACTTCTTCTTCTCCATTGTCAGTGCGTGCGCAGTATGGGGTCCTCGCAAGGGGGTTATATGGAGGTAGCCACACATCTGTAAGTCACGAAGGAGAAAAATAGGCTTATTGTTATCAGGAAATTTGAATATGGCAATTGTGAGAATTACTTGGAAAGAGAGAATTTAAGGTCTGTCGCTATGAAAAAATGCAACTGAAATTAAATGAGATGTCGCTACCTGCCTATAGTAAAAAAGATACGGGATTCGGTGATTTTTATTCGGCATTAGCAATGAAAATAAAGAAAATTAAGCGTTTTTGTTGAACTTAGGGCTTAAACGTGTTGTTTGCCTATGCCTTCTACCGATTCATTATTTAAAATATTCATTATATATAGAGTTATAGCAATTAAAAGTATGCAACATTTTACTGGAGAGCAAAAGCTGAAGGCAAGGAAAGAAACAAGGAGGGCAGGCGTGCCGTTGCGAGTGCGTCCTTTACGTGCCATGCGTGCCGTGACGAGTGCATTGTGAGGTCGACTCCAAAGTATTGTACTGTAAATTGAATAGAAAATAGAAATATGGTAACAGAGTGTTTTGTATACAGCATTCTCTGTTATTATTATGAATTATTTTTTTTAAATAAATTTAATTTTTGTAGTAATTAATAGGTATCAAAAAATGTTTTGTTGCTTTTTTGTATAATATATAGATAAAGAAACTAACCTAAATTAATTTAAAAAAATACATTATCGGCTTTATATAGGATAAATCTGAATACTATAATCACCAATCGGACATATAAAATCTTATATTTTTTATATCCTTTCAAGCTATACTTTTTCAGTTTTATCATGTCAATTATCTACTGGAAGGAGTAAAAAAATTAAATTTATGGAATATGAATAAAATGCTAATGTATGCTCAAACTAATAAAGAACTGTGGATTAATTTTTTAGATGTATTTTTAATTATGTCAAATTATAAATTAAATTAAAAATGTGACGTTTAGAAAAAAGAAACTATTTTTTATTGTTATAGTAACTCTTTCACATTGAAATTTAATGTATTTTGCTCCTGTCCGTGGACCACATCATGAGTGCGAATGCTGCTATCATGAGGTAGAATGTGCAATTGCCCCGCGCTGCTACTGCTTGCATTCGCGAGCTGCAGTTTTTTTTTCTTCACTTCCTTCCTGGGTCCGGAGAGGACGGGGGAGGATGGGGAGAAGGGAAAAAAAGAGCAGGCGTTACGTACTGAATGCGTTGCTGTACGCGTAAAATGATCAAAATTTTTTTAATAAAAGTTAATTTTCAAGGCACATTTTTTTTTATCAAAATTAGTATGATATATATTTTTCAAATATTTATATATTATATATACAATTTTTTTGTGTGGTTTTAATGATAAAACTCCCTCCAAACTTAATATTTTAAAAAGTAATTAAAATATTCTCGACCTGTATTATATAACGATGAATTTGAAATCTGAATCTGTTTATTATAATAATCCTTCCTTTTTTTTTTGTATCCTCTCAAGCAATACTTTTCAAGTGTTTCGTGACGATCATCTATACTTGGAGA
Source organism: Siphlonurus alternatus (assembly GCA_949825025.1). Lineage (NCBI taxonomy): Eukaryota > Metazoa > Arthropoda > Insecta > Ephemeroptera > Siphlonuridae > Siphlonurus > Siphlonurus alternatus. The sequence continues at coordinate 8,020,584 of OX463781.1, read as the reverse complement.
GACTGAAATTAAATTTATTGAATAATAATGAAAAAGCGAAATCAATATACTTTATTATGATTCATAATTTTCCTAATAAAATATAGATTAATTTTTTATAAGTTTTCATTGTTATATAATTACAACAATTTTCACTGTCGCGCGCAGGTCAGAAGGGTAAACGAACTCAAGAAAATAACTTGTATTTTACTCCCCCAACCCTTGCTATCCTCATTCATAAACCTTTCTTTTCTTTGAGAAAGGTGAAGAAAAGAATGTAGTATATGTTTTAGATAGAAACCTAGTTACAAACAGACTTCAATGCAATGTATAAATATTTTTGGGAACACCACTTTATATTTCATAGGAGAAAATGAAAAAATTGCACCAATCTAATGTAGTAAATTATGCATAATAAATGCATAAATATTGCAACATCATATATATACAATTTAAATATATATATATATATATATATAATATGTATATATAATGTTGTATTAATATGTTTCAATTTTTATAAAAAAAATTTAATATTATATTAAATATTATATTAATATTTTAATATTATTTTATATTTTGTATCATTTATATTTATATTTTTATATACTTTTTTTATAAATTTATATTAAATGTATGTTATATTTATAATATTTATATCACATTAATAAATGCTGCATTCATTGCATTTTGATTGATGGTGCAATATTTTTATGTATTCATTTTTCCTGACCATAGATAAGGTAAAAGCACGGCCCGCGATTATATTTGCGTCGCGCGAGCCGCAAGGCGCCAACCCTTGTGAAAGTCTGCAGGCCAAGTGGCCCGCCTCGCCTGCCTGACCGCTATAGTGAGGGAGCATAGCAACATGATCGTGCACTTTGTGACAGAAGCACCAAACTTGGTACACAGGTAGAACTGACCCAGGAGGTCAACTTTTTTAGTGGCTCCACTCGCGCATCTTACCCTGGTGACCTCTGGTGACCTTTCAAAATGGCGGCTATGGAGACTCTTGTTTATTTTTTAATTTGAAAAATAATTGCTTAAATACAAAACTTTAAACGGAATATGGTTTGGTATTAAGTACAAAGTGTCCCTGATTTTTTTCAAAATGCTGTGTTGCCAAATTTCCTTTAAATTTTGAAAATAGTGGGAAAATTGTACATTTTTCTAGTTATTGCATAAAAAATTAATTTTGGGGTTAAATATTGTATCAAACGTTGGAAAATATTTAAACGAGTACAAATAGAACATACAATTAACATTTTGAATGAATGCAAGCATAGACTCTGACCTGTGGACCAATGGCAACGTTGCAAAATGGCGCCTACACTATGGAGAACAGCCAATGTGTTATATCTCCGCTTCTTATAGCCCTATCACGTAATTTTGAAAGGTTTTTGGTATTAATCGCTTTCAAATTTGTCCCTAATTTTTTCAGAAATGCCATGTTGCCTAAATATAGAATGCAGTGTTGCAACATTTAAATATAATTGCAATTATTGTCTATTATAATTAAAAAAGTATAATAGTGCATCATGTAATAATTTAAATTACTATATTTTATAGTAATATACGGTATTTCATGTCTATAGTGTCACATTTTAAAATTATAATTGACAAAAAAATTAATATCTTGTCATAAATGATGATATAATATGACTATGTGACCATAGAAAATAGTTTTAAAGTCTTAATTGGAAGGCAATCGTGCTAATTTTGAATTGATTTAGCAAAACATGTTATAAAATTTAATACATTTCCTATAAGTAACTGTTGTAAACAATGTAAACTTTTAATTTAATTCATTTATATATAATATTATATATATTTATTTATACGATGGAACATTACAATTACGCACAGCTTGGAACAATATGAGCGCGCGCGGTATTCTTGCTAAATTTGCTGGCACCGCAATTGCGTCCCAAAAGAGACAAAGAGCTGTAAATTTGCAGTCTAGCCTTACCAAAAATTTAATGTTCATTCAGGTTCAACAAACGTAAGTTGCCTCGAGGAAAGCCCCCAAACAGTAAGGGGTAAAGTTCATGCTGTCCCGAGGTGTACACTAATACGTGCGGTAACAAACTGCATCATATATAGCAACGTTTTGTTACAGCTACAAGGTATTTTAAAAATAATATGAGAGGTACAAGTTAACTGAATTCCTGTGACTTTTAATAGAGTACAATTCCTGCAATATCAATTAATAATAAATTAACTTGTACCTCTCATATTATTTTTAAAATCCAGCTGTAACAAAACGTTGCTATATATGATGCAGTTTGTTACCGCACGTATTAGTGTACACCTCGGGACAGCATGAACTTTACCCCTTACTGTTTGGGGGCTTTCCTCGAGGCAGCTTACTTTTGGTGAACCTGAATGAACATTAAATTTTTGGTAAGGCTAGACTGCAAATCTACAGCTCTTTGTCTCTTTTGGGACGCAATTGCGGTGCCAGCAAATTTAGCAAGAATACCGCACGCTCATATTGTTCCAAGCTGTGCGTAATTGTTATGTTCCATCGCATAAATAAATATATGTAATATTATATATAAATGAATTAAATTAAAAGTTAAAGGCCCTATGACCATTTCAGAGTATTAAGTCCACAGTTTTAGTATAGCCTCAGTATGATACGGCTGCATAATAAAAATTGTTCCAGCAGCAATAATATCAGAGATAATAGCCGATGAAAAGGCACCTGTGACGTCATTTCTACCCATTCTGCGGCAACGGTATATAGGAAAATCCATGCAAAAGATAGTTTCACTCTAGCTGCAACCACGGACATAATTTTAATTCTGGAATATTGAAATTTTACCAGGGCAATCTTGATAGTATTTGTCAAATATTCTGAAAGAATTTTGCGGTTGACATTCACACAGACTGACTTATTGCAGTGGCAAGATAAGCCAAAAATTTAAAACATAGTTTTCCTATGCAACATTTTTCTATTCTTGCCACTGCAATAAGTCAGTCTGTGTGAATGTCAGCAGAAAAATTCTTTCAGGATATTTGACAAATTTTATCAAGACTGCCCTGGTAAAATTTCAACATTTCAGAATTAAAATTATGTCCGTGGTTGCAGCTATAGAGTGAAGCTATCTTTTGCAGGGATTTCCCTATACGTCGCCGCAGAATGGGTACAAATGACGTCACAGGTGCCTTTTCATCGGCTATTATCTCTGATATTATTGCTGCTGGAACAATTTTTTTATGCAGCCGTATATCATACTGAGGCAATACTAACTGTGGAATTAATACTTTGAAATGGTCATAGGGCCTTTAAAGCTTACATTGTTTACAACAGTTACTTACAGGAAATGTATTATATATTTATAAGATGTTTTGCTAAATCAATTCAAAATTAGCACGATTGCCTTCCAATTAAGACTTTAAAACTTTTTTCTATGGTCACATAGTCATATTATATCATCATTTATGACAAGATATTAATTTTTTTGTCAATTATAACTTTAAAATGTGACACTATACAGATAAAATATCGTATATTCCTATAAAATATTATAGTAGTTTAAATTATTACATGATGCACTATTATACTTTTTTTAATTATAATAGACAATAATTGCAATTATATTTAAATGTTGCAACACTGCATTCTATATTTAGGCAACATGGCATTTCTGAAAAAATTAGGGACAAATTTGAAAGCGATTAATACCAAAAACCTTTCAAAATTACGTGATAGGGCTATAAGAAGCGGAGATATAACACATTGGCTGTTCTCCATAGTGTAGGCGCCATTTTGCAACGTTGCCATTGGTCCACAGGTCAGAGTCTATGCTTGCATTCATTCAAAATGTTAATTGTATGTTCTATTTGTACTCGTTTAAATATTTTCCAACGTTTGATACAATATTTAACCCCAAAATTAATTTTTTATGCAATAACTAGAAAAATGTACAATTTTCCCACTATTTTCAAAATTTAAAGTAAATTTGGCAACACAGCATTTTGAAAAAAATCAGGGACGCTTTGGACTTAATACCAAACCATATTCCGTTTAAAGTTTTGTATTTAAGCAATTGTTTTTCAAATTAAAAAATAAACAAGAGTCTCCATAGCCGCCATTTTGAAAGGTCACCAGAGGTCACCAGGGTAAGATGCGCAAGTGGAGCCACCGAAAATGTTGACCTCCTGGTTCAGTTCTACCTGTATACCAAGTTTGATGCTTCTGTCACAAAGTGCACAATAATGCCTTTTTTTTACACTATGCTCCCTCACTACTAGCGAGCAAGGTGCAGGCCGGCCGCTCGTCCCCAACAATGGAACAATGTACAGTACAGTACGGTACATCTGCGGCGAAAATAAATCAGCAAAATGGCTTGTGAGGAAGTAGGGAAATATTATATGTATTTTTTCGTACTAATAAAGTCATCAAAATCTTACCGATACGAATTTATATTAACAGGTTTCCTAAAGATTATATGTATGAATAACATTATATCATCAAAAATGGAATATAATTTATCGTTCTGCAGAAGAAGCCGAACAAAATTCATCCAATAATTATTTTTTAAAAGGCATACGTCGCGCCTCTGGTGGCCGGCTGCATAGCGACAGACCTTAAACCAGAAAAAAAATGAACATGCATGCAAAATTAAAGTAACTTCGATCTCAAAGTGATCCATGCAGTGTTATTATTTGAACATGGCATAACATATTACCATAAAATGTTCTATCGTTTCAATTAAAATCGTTCATTGGTAATCCTAACTCTCCTAAGACTCGGAATCAGTCTTGATATTTCTCAATATGCAAGGCTAAATGACACATGTCATTAACACTTAAAATATAAAAAAATTCAAACAAATATATTTAATACTAATATGATATATTTAATACAGTTATAAAAAATTAAATTTTATTAAATTATAGTTAATTGGCATTATTTTTTAGCTATAAAACAATCATCCCAACCCATTTCTCTACCTCATAACCAATTTTTAATATTGTCTTACGTCTTTTTACAACCATGTTTGAATACAATATGAATAATAACAAATTTGCACGCTCCATTACTCCATTTCATATCTTGATTTTCTCTTGTTGTTTATTAAGTCACTAAATCTCTGCAGGGAACAAAATCTTCTCATATATGAAGTGATAACTTGATAGAACGAGGCCATTAAACGTTATTGTAAGTTCGTGCAGTTGCTTACTGAGACATGTGCTGACCAAATATGAAACACAAACCGAGCCATATAATGACAATCAACTCCTGCTGTGACTTTTTTAACGTTGAAAAATGAAACCGAGGTCGATAAAAAAACTAGATGTAACAATTACTTTAACATAGTTTACATAAATGGGGATGTATTATAGTATTATATATTATAATATTATTATTAGTATTATATTATAGTTGAAATTACAAATTACTATTATTTCACTTCATTATTATTTAAAAAAAAAATTGAACTTTGACTGGGGATAAAAGTTTTGAATAAGAATTATTTGAATATATTATGAGAGTAAAAAGTATTCCATAAAACCAGGAAAAAAATAATATAATAAATAAATGCATATATTAAAATTCATAACATAATATTTTAATAACTATACAAATATATAACTTTTCAATTAAAGGCATCAAATATTATTTTGGGGGTAGAGCTATGTTTTATTTTGTTTTACAAAAATACTAAAGTCATTTTGTTTCAGGTAATGGACATCAAAGAAGATGTGTATTGTTTCATTTTGTTCTGTTTTTATATATATTATGCTTGTTTTGGCCTTATTAAGTATTGTTTTTCTAGTTAATATGATAAATATGACAATGTATTAGAGCTTTAGGATAATCTTTTCAAAATATGTAATTTTGAGTTTTGTTATTTCTTAAGAAAAAAAACACATATATAATTATATATTATATTATTGCACTCTGACATAGAAAAAAATGTCATTCAATTCAATTTTTAATTTATTCATATTTTTTTTTAACTTATTTTGTAAGGGGAAAAGTGTGTGTTATTTCAACTATAACTATATTAAGGGTCTTGAAGATAAATTATTTATGTATTTTGTATCGGCCAATAAGGATATATTTAATAACCTTGGCTGATCTTATAAATTAAAATATGACCAATAAAAAAAAAAAAAGTTCTAGAAAAACCTAGGATTATAATGTATTGTTAAGTTATCACATAGTTAGTTATATTTCATATTAAACATATTTTAACAAGTATTTTCATATAATGTGAACTTTATTCAAGTTGAAATTATTCAAATGTGAATTTTTTGCGGAGGAAGTGAAGTGAAATTTTATTCCAGCTCAATAAAAATATAATATACGATCTGTTATATTGACAGCTCAATTAAATAAATGTTTGGGTGTAAACGAAAGAAAAATAAACAATTTAGCAACAGCTATTAAGAATTTCTTCATTTATTCGTGAGTGGGGGAAATACTGAAGACAGCTTTTAAATTTTCTCGTTGATCCAGTGTGTTACGTTTTAAAGTGAATCTGCACTCGTACGGAAAAATTTCTTTTTTGCATGGAGATTTTAACGACTGAAAATAAATTAGGCTGCGAGATGCAAAACATGGCAATTAAAATTTGCAATTAAGGTCAATTTCAAAGTTTAGAGATAAGGAAGGTAGCCCTAATTAAAAATTATACTACAAATGTTATGCTTTGAATTTGGGTTTCAGCTAAGATAACTAATACTACTAATATATAGTAATTTTAAATGTATATATATAACTGTATACATTTGCAAATTTCAGTATTTTTTTTATTATACTATGCCTTTATTTATATAAATTAAACTTTCCTTTTTTTTTTTTCTTTATTGTCAAAATAAAAAGTACATTTAGAAACAAAATAACTGAATATAAACAAAAATTATCATACTGATGTAAATTTTAACATACAATCACTTGCAGCATGCCTTGCAGAAAAATATTTCTTTGTATTTTTGCCCACCTACTAAGACGGCTATAATAATAGTAAGGAAGCTGCCTGCTGTTTTTTCTCATTTGGGGCCACCTCCCACACCCACGCAAAATCATTGGTCATAATTACTGGTTCTCATCGTGGCCCACATGTGACGCCTCTTGCGAAGCACGAGTAACCCGTAGGCAAAGCACAGTCAGCTTTATGTTAATTTTAAATAATTTTCCCGCTTTTTTTTTATATCTGACAGGATAAAGAAGTTGACAGCTAAAGGCGGTTTTTATAATTTTTATTGTGCAATAATATTCAATGTACAAAGCTGAACTAATGGACAATTATATACTGTAGAGTTGTTATCCGGTATAAATTATACCTTGAACGTATACAGTAAAGAGCACTCGTATTTTCAAGTCGCAGTACTTTTGTTATAAGATTAAGTTAGATATGTAATTCATAATTCTAGGAACGTAACAGAGAGGCAGCACTGGCATGTAATTTTGACAATTAATTGGTACTACGTCTTTTGTGGGGTCGTTGAACTTTGAATTATGATTTAATACAATCTTTCAGAAGATGTGTGTAAATCGATTACTTTTATAAACTGTGAAAAATCAATTTGAATAATTAAATTTTACTATTCATTTATGAATGATAATTGCTCCTTATAGCTATTAAATATTGGTTACAGAAATTATACGTACATTGTATAAACTCAATATATACCATAGATATATTATAATGTATGTAATAACTATGTATACATAACTGTTTATTAAATTGAAATGTAAAATAATGTTTTGATATTTATATTGGGTAAATTAAAAAATTCTATGCCTTAATATCTTAATAACATGCCCTAAAGATCTGGATGGACATTTTACACAGCTCCGCTGTGAATTGTTACAAAATAAACACAAACTACTTAATTAATCTATCAAAGACTATCAAAGTCATTTTAATTAATTTGTATACAGCCCATAAAAAATGCATTATATCCATTTATTTTATTCTTATGTTTTTTGGAGTCGAAAATTGCATTTCTGATGCACTTCTATATGATCATTTATGAAGAATAAACATCAGAAATCAATTAAATTGATTTTAAGTTTGACATTATTTAAATTTAACAAATCTCACAATATCATGTGATAATTTAGTACCAAATGCACTTTTCTCTTTAACGACATTTAAATTATGCATAATTTCCACATTTATTGTAACTTGACCTGTGTGCCGAGTGCAGTGGGCTGCAGCTACTGCGGTGGGCCGGTGACTGCAGTGACCCGCGGTGCAAGGAACGCCTGCTGCACTTCTACCTGGCGTGGGAGGAGGGGGCAGAACCTCACTAGGAAATAGTCTTTTGTTGCAAGAGTGATCTCACAGATGCTAATAGAATAACATTAAGTTTCCCTAGAAATATATCAAATCTACTTTCTTTATTCTCAGAAAGATTAGTCCTCATGATAAATAAAATACTTAATCCTGAGCAACATTTTTGACTATCCTTAAAATCTTTTATGGTGAATAATAAGATGAGATTACTCATAAAATAATGATTAATTTAATTATCTTAACGTATCACAGCTTGAGAAGAAGAAAAAAATGGTCCCTTTAAAAAAATTTAAAAAATATACATGTTATGATAAAGAAAATTAATATATACAAGATAAAATTTTATTTAAAAAAGGAACATTATTTCCTTAATATCCTCCTATAATAATTGTAGGACACATTTATTATTTATAACAGAGTAGTTTATATATAGTTATCATATAATTTAATAATAATTCTGCAGCTTATGTAAATAATTATTTTTTGTTTACCTTCTATATATTTGGTGAAAAGGAATATAAAAAAACCTTCTGATATTCTATATAGCTTTTGTCACTACTTTAGGCTAAAAGTAATCATCTAAGGATTATTTAACCAGGGACTTCTAAATTACAACAAAGAGCTACTGCTACATAAGGTAAGCCGCACTTTGACATATTTACAAATAAAATTTTATTGTTGTTACCTTATTTCAAACTGATTAAATTTATGGTACACTTTATAACAAAGTACTCCTCTTTAAAAAATCAACATAAATAAATCTTCAAACGTTTGGATTTCAATCACTAACTGTAATGTATGGTCACAGGTGAAAAGTAGTTCCGACCATACAGGAGTGAACTACTGCATATCTGCGTACTGACAACCATGATAATATACTGTTGAAATGGTTGACTGGTGCACAGCAAGCATTTTTTTTTTTCCTTGGTGCATAGTACATACGATATCCTCCATATAGCTATAGTACGCCCCCTTGAAGGTGTGGTTCAATTAATATAATCTGAGATCTGCTATAATTTTTTCTTGACCAAAATCAGAAACCTGATGATTTTCTCAACAGCACATAATTTTCTCTACGTGAGAGCCCCTGACAAGTAACTGACAATGGTGACCCGAGGATCACCACTACACTTAATAACTTGCGCCGTCGTATGTACGGACAATAATTTACAAGCGTGGCGTGAGCATCCATTTCTTGACCCCTGCACTAAGAAATATATTATTAACTAAGATTTAAAAAAAAAAAATACCACAACAATTGTTTGTATGTTGTAGAACAATAGTAGCTGCTGTATGTTGATGTACCACCATAAAGCTCAAGTATAGAAATGTCTTGATGCCATGCCAAAGAAATCCGGTTTTCTTCTATTAGTTCCGGTTAAAATAGTTTCAACATAAACAATTATATAAGACCAGATTCTTATTGTCATAGCTTAGTATAGAAGCTTCTAGATAATGTAAACACTTAAGCTGTAGACAATAGTTGGATTAAAGTAATAAATATTGTAGTTTTAAACATGTATGTAAACATGTTTTGTCATCTTTTTAAATATTTTGCAATGACTTGTATATTAAATTATTAAATATTGAAACAAAATTCATTTTATTATATATATATTTTTTACAATATCTTAACATCTAAAAATATGTAATAAATTTTTATCAATATAAATTTTACACTCTATACAATATAAGTGTTATTGTAGATAATATATTATTTTTATATTTTTCCCACCAAGCAAGCAAGCAAGCAAGTAATACGAACAGATACTAAGAAGTTTTCTGTATTTGGAAGTAGTTATACACGCCCAACAATTAAGCTGCCCCGCTCCGGTGCGCATTAGCTTATGTGTCGTCCTACATATTGTTGCTGCTATCATGCGGGGTATAGACCAGAAATGGGCAGGCAAGCGGAGGCAGCACAAGACGAGGAGGTGCCCGCAGCGACGTGGGGCCTCCAACTCGTGAGTTTACTAACGTCCGGCGTGCGTTCACATCGCAGTGAGTGATCGTGGGCGTGATGCAGCACTTCTTCAGTCGACCACACCCCCCCCCCCTTCCCTCTGTAGGGAACTTCTCTCAATCACTCAATTACAGGTCACCCCTGCTTTGATTGTCTTACTTATTCTCGCACTCTTTCATCATTTCCTCTCAATTATGTTCATTCTCCTCATTGCTCTCTTCGTCTATTACAGATTTTGGCCATACAAATGTTTTGTAACTCTCTTTTGAACCACCCACACATCTCTCTATCTTCCCAAACTCAGTTTAACTCAGGCTATTACACCTTCTAAGTAATACTAATAACCACACCCAACAACATACCCCAATAAAACTCTCTCTAAAATATTTTAAATTAGGTCTACTCCAATGTTTTTCAAACACATGTTATCTAAAATGCGTGAAAAAGTTATTTTCACTGAAGGTGGTCTGTTTTTTATATTGAATCTTGAAAGTAAAAACTTGATTTTATAATTTTATTGAACCTATTTTATAATCATCTTTACTTTTCTATAAAAGTAAAATAAAACATAAAAATTAATTGATAAAAAATAATATTGATAAGTGTTATTAATGGAACAGGTTATTATTTTTTTTGTTTTAATTTTATTAAATTGTATATATTTATCACACAAAAAAATAAATAGTATGTATTCCCTTATTTAGAATTGAGTACAAGGTTTATATAAGTGAAATCTAGTTAATAATAAATTTTATTTTAATCTAAAGAAAATATATTTATTTGAAAGGGGGAGGTAATAAAGAGGATTTTACTTGCTGGGATATGTGTGGGTTTGAGCAGATCGCGAGAGTGTCGACACTTGTAACATGAAATGCAGGCAGCTGCAATAATCCTCCCGGCTGCTGCAGTAAGAGATCTCGAGCACTGCCAAGGTACCACGAGAACAATGAGGTAGATCTTGAAGTGATCTTCTGAGATGAAGCAATGACTTCCTTTCGCGTCAAGAGAGAGGGTTTATATACCACGAGGCTATATTATGAGTGTGTGGGTCGGAGGCTTTCTTATTTCTTCAACCTCATGTGTGTGTCCATTGCAAACTGATATTAAAACACCATATTTTTTAATCTATGACTAACTAACTTTTATTGCCAAAAAAATAATTATTGTACAATGACAATCATATATAGCAAATGCAATATGCTTTTATTTTAGTGCAAACTTATTAACCATTTTTTTTTTCGGCAATTTGATTTTTAGGGGGGTAGTTCTATTAAAGCGTATATAAAATGAAAACAGAATATAAAAGACTCTGGTTTCCATTTACCGACCCTCCATATCTCCATTTTTTTTTTTTTAAGTTAAACCACTTCCAAAATAAAGTCTCTCTTTAATTTACATATAGCTTGCAGTTGTAATTTTTTTTTTAAACAAAATAATTCTTGTAATTGCGGGTGGTACTGCTATAAAAAGACGATGGTGCACATTAATGCAACGTTCCGTGGGTGCAGCTGCAACCTGCAAGACATTCGTGTGGGCCATAAAGTCCGCTCGCGGGCCCACCTGCCACCACAGGTTACCTTGGGAACGAGGCGGAGCGCCGTGTGTCAGTCCAATTGTCACCGCTCCCACTCCATCTCTGACTCATTGTTACATATAGAACAATGCCACACTCTTATTTACCTTCTATCGTAGTCTTAATCACAATACTATGTTAAAATCTTAACCCAACAATGGTTTATAGGATTACGATAATTGTGATTGACGTATGAATGATAGTAAATATTACTTAGTTTTGGTTTAAATCTTTAAACTACACACAATTTTAAGTTTTATAAAGACTGCATGATGTTTTGTTAGCACCTTTTGAACATGGTTTGTTTGTATTTAACATCTGAAAAAATTATGTATATTCAAAAGACGGATCTTAAGAAATTACAACAGTTTGTGCAAAATCTATGAGACAAGTTGAATATAGAATGATTTCTTGAATGAATTTCATGATTATAGTCAACTCTTATTTGATGTTGCAATTGAGATACACCGATATGCCATCTCTGTATATTACGTGAATGACTATAATTTTTATGTTAATTTTTTACTTGCATGGTATTTTAGAAATTTATTTCAATGCTGATGTAGCATTTTTAAGTATAAAATTTTCTCATTAATAATTTTCATATATAGAGAATTTCATTTAAGTTCATTTAATTTGAAGATGATGAAATTAATTGATATGTTGCATGTAAAATGCTATTTTTTCGGAGACAAATTAAACTGATTTAATTAGACCGTGTGTATAGACGTGGTTTCACGTGACACAACTTTAGCAGCTCGTGTGGACGTGATTCCACATGTGACAACTTAGGCAGCCCGTGTAGACGTGACTCCACATGTCACGAATTAATCAGTCCGTGTGGACATGGTTTCTGGATCAGCAAGGGTCATCAGATCGGCACGCGTGTTTCCGCACCGTCTCTCCGCGAGTTGTTCGCCATACGTAAGTCTGGCACACCGGGCGGGCTGGCACCGTCTTGGCGCCGGCCCGTGACTCAAGCCGAACGACTTTTTGGCATCTCACGCTTTCCCAAGTATTTTAGGGTTCAATTGAGCGCTATATTTATTTTAAGAAATTAAAATATCTTTATCTTTATCTTTATATCTTCATTACGTTACTTAAATATTATAAAATAATATTATACTATTGTTTTGTATAATTTATATGTTAGTTGAACTAAACTATGTATAATTATGTATTAATAACATGAAAATATTTGTTTTTGTTTGCAATATGTACCTTTAGTAACAAGATTTTGAAGACCTTTATGTAAAACGTAGCAGCCGACAGGGTTATTTTAAACCCTGGCTGGTACAATGTCATGTAAATATTAAGCGAAATAAAAAAAAAAAAAAAATTAAATAATTTGCTCTTTTTGAATTGCAATTTTTGATATTTCAAAGGAGGGGGGGAAGCTCAGATGTTTAATTTAAATTTAACGTTGAAACTTATCATTACCATTAATTGAATTTTTTTTCTTAGCTGCATGAATTAATCAAAAGGATGAAAGTAAACTAAACAAATATTTAAGTCAATCATATTAAGAAAAGGTAATTAAATTATTATTTAAATGAAACATTAGTGTACAGCTGCATAATTAGCTTGACAAAAAATTAATGTTCATAAAAATACATTTTCATTAATCAAATTTATCTAAAAACTAGTTTTACATCTTACTATCTTAATAATCTTTTTCCCCTTGTATTATTCTAGCAAATTATGTCAAAAGCCCACATAACTTTATATCAAATTTAACGAAGCTTAATGAATTTTGTCACAGGACCAAAAGTTTTATTCTAGTACAAACATTTACCCTGAGTTTTGATGGATGCAACCCCAAGTTTGATTCTAGTCGTAGTCGAGATATATTGTTCTCGCGGGACGTTTTAAGACGACGATTGTTTTTTTAATTTCTTGACGCATGCACCTGCGGGTATCTTGATGAATCAAACGCCCTGCTGGCTCTGGTGACGCAAACTTATGGCTTGGAGAGCCACCAACCACGTGTAGCATTAAGATCCTTTGTGAGATAGATATTTTTGGATTTATTATAACGTAGATCGACACAATTATAACTTACATGGAGCAAAAATTGTATATAAATCATTTTTAACTTTACCTAAAGTAGGATAAATTCAATATTATTATGTATTATTTTTTTCTATGAAATTAAAAAAATATATTATTTTCAAATTGGTAATAGTTAGCATATTATAATTCAAATTGCACTTTGAAGTCGGTTAAATAACATAATTCTATTAAATTGATTTTTAAAACTTAAAAAATTATATATACTTCACAAAGAAAAACACTATCATATTATTATGTATGTATGTATGTATGTATGTATGTATGTATGTATGTATGTATGTATGTATGTATGTATGTATGTATGTATGTATGTATGTATGTATGTATGTATGTATGTATGTATGTATGTATGTATGTATGTATGTATGTATGTATGTATGTATGTATGTATGTATGTATGTATGTATGTATGTATGTATGTATGTATGTATGTATGTATGTATGTATGTATGTATGTATGTATGTATGTATGTATGTATGTATGTATGTATGTATGTATGTATGTATGTATGTATGTATGTATGTATGTATGTATGTATGTATGTATGTATGTATGTATGTATGTATGTATGTATGTATGTATGTATGTATGTATGTATGTATGTATGTATGTATGTATGTATGTATGTATGTATGTATGTATGTATGTATGTATGTATGTATGTATGTATGTATGTATGTATGTATGTATGTATGTATGTATGTATGTATGTATGTATGTATGTATGTATGTATGTATGTATGTATGTATGTATGTATGTATGTATGTATGTATGTATGTATGTATGTATGTATGTATGTATGTATATTCCTTTTTCTGCTCTATTATTACCAGACACTTAAAAATATAAAATCTTTCATAGAGTAAGGGCAGTTATAATTTTAAAAATAAACACAGCATTATAGAACTTAAAACAAGAATATCACATTAATCATATTTCAGTCTTTTACAATTTATAAATAGAAATTTAAACCAAAAAAATAACATTTACTTTAAGACAAAAATAAAAATTACAGAAGAAAAAAAAATATTTATTAATGATGGTAATAAAAGTTTTAGCACAGCAGCAGGATGCTCGGTTAAATTGACTTGTGATATTGAAAAGCTTCCCCTTCGTCGTGTTAAGGAAGTCTATTTTCGTGCCGGGGAAGAAGGGTTGGCGGTGCTCCAGCAAGGATCCACCACCACGGAGAACACGTAACCTTCCACCTGTCCGCTCATTACTTCTCACTCACCGCTCAATTCACACTTGCCGCTCATGAGACAAAATTATCTTTTTAAGTGTCAAAATTACTTTATATTTTGTATAACATCGCTTGTCATAATATATTATGGTATCTGAAATTTTTACACAAAATAAAACTATATCATTACCCTATAGCTGCCTAGCATTACCAAGGACTATTTCATCCCACGCATTAACAAGGGGAAGGAGGTGGGGGGGGGGGGGGGGAGGGGGTTGAAACAACCCCTAGTTAAATCCCTATACTAAACTTTAAAAAAATAACAAGCATTTTTTTCCGGATATACGTTGCCCGCTAGCTGTTTAAAGATTACTCATTTTTTAGATTTTTTTAGCTTTCTCTCTTTCCTTTTACACCCTTTTCCCACATTAAAAAAACAGTAGGTCGTTTCGACCCCCCCCCCCCTAATTAATTAATTAATTAATATTGAGAATATTTTCAGAATACGTTATATTATGCAGGTATATTATTATTATACAAAATTAAAACTCTGACATATTTTACTAGTACTATAAATAATTTGTCTTCATGACCTTTATTTAATTAGCGTTACATCAATATTGTAACAGAACGATTAAAGTGTGATTGTGTTGGAACACTTTTAAAATTTCTGATACATTTGAAGCCAACGATCCAGCAAGACAGATAACTTTAATGGACCATTTGTATTTTAAATGTAACCACGCAACATTGAAATTATATTTTTACTACAAATTTATCTATTTTGAGGTTTCATTTAATGAAGTATTAAAAGAGATATTAAAATTGTATAACATCACATGCAGGTTTTATAAGCACATGTTTGTATGAGCCAAACAATCGGCCTACTTTACAGGGGATGAGTGCAATCATGATATTGAATAATGTAATATTAAATAATCAAAACATATAAAAGGTTTAAAAACTATATAATTATATTTCAAATAAAAAAAATTTGAAGTCAAAATAATAAAAGAGGGTGAAAAAAATTTTCAACTTTAAATTTGTAAACTACTTCTTCTCGATCGAAATATTTCAATTCAATTTGTCATAATAAAAACTGCAGCTGCACCTGCGTGGCTGCCATCAGCGGTTGTGAGTTGCCGATCTGACGTCATAGTTTTAATAATTTTTAATGTGACAAAAGGTCTGTTCGTAAATGACAATCGAATCACAGCTAAATCTGATGAACCATAAGTACAGGGAACAAAAGGTTTACGTGGTTCGTGATTGTTATTAAATTCGTTATTTGATTCTACATTTACGAACACAGATCAGACGTGGCATTTGGCATACATAGTAATTAAATGCATTTTATGATAATTATAAATCAAAATAATATTTCATTTTTTAAATTAAATTCAGAATAATTTCTGATGTAAAGTTTTCAAGCATGATTTTAATAGACAATAATGGTTGCATTTTTTTATTTCATAATTAGAAAATATACATAAAATTATGCTTTTCTGAATTTTTTTCAGATTTTTTGGAGTGCGGGAACTAATTTTTAAAAAATATTTAAAATATTGGAATTAGGGTGGTACATCTGATGGGACAACCGTGACGTCATCAATAGCCAATCACAGCAACCGTGATGTCATCAATTGCCAATCACAGCATGACAAATGACGTCACGGTTGTCACATCAGGTGTACCACCCTAATTCAGAGATTTTAAATATTTTTTTAAAATTAGTTCCCGCACTCCAAAAAATCTGAAAAAATTCAGAAAAGCATAATTTTAGGTATACTTTCTAATTATGAAATAAAAAAATACAACCATTATTGTCTATTGTAGATACTTAAATGTACAAAAGTAATGAAATATAATAAACTTATTTTTTATATTATAGAAATGTAGAATATTATTGTTGGAAAAAATAAATAAATGCTTACTTTTTTTGTGTACTTGATATAATATATTAACACGCTACTTCCTTAACTGTAATACACATAATATACAAGTAAAAATTACAGCATAATATTATATCAAACATTTAATCTGTAGTAAAACATTTTTTTTTTTATCATGAAAATATTAAAATACATAATCTAAACTAGGTTATGAAATCTAGATATAATTCGTAGAAATCGTGGGTGTAAAATGTAATAATAGAAAAATCGTGCATTGTTATAATAATAATAAGTTATGATTTGTTAGTATGATCATATTCATTAATTGTTGTCGAGCATATTATATATAATAAGTTGAGTATGATTAACGAGGTCTCAGATGAATGCAGTTTTATAAACAGAGAGAGAGATTGCGGCTGGTCAGTTACATGGCGAAGTACAATCTCGTGGTGATCTACACTACCTCAGCTTATTGCATTATAAGCTCCTTCTGGATTCTTGCTACCACTTCACTGTGCTCCCGTGTATGAAGACCAAGATCGATTCAGTACACAGGCTGGACAAATTTTATCTACTTGCAGTTTTTAATAAAGAATTTACTGCATTAATTTTTTAGTGTGAATCTGAAATAGAGATTCACAAAGTTTAAATATAAAATTATTTATACCTTTAGTTATTTGAATAAAACTTTCAAGTTATTTACTATTACTTAAAAAATTTACACAAAATTGTAATTAAAATTATACGTGAAGAATAAGAAGAAATCAAAGACCAAATTTACAAAGCACAGTAGAATTAGTCTCAGCAACTAATGAAAAACTCCCGTTCATACTACTTTAAAAGAATGAATTATTGTCTCAAACAATATTCTTATAAATACAGTATATAATGAATGTAAGCTTTGATTCTTCTTATGTATACACTCTGCGAATTTCAACCACTTTTTGCAATTAAAATGAACATATTTTTAGCACGTAATTGTTTTACCAATTATCGAAAATGTTTTTTTTAAATGCCGACACCAAATTTGGTCTGTGAGCAGTAAAATTTAACTTGATGGTGTACCTCCAGCGGTAATTCCCTTGGCGGTAAGTACAGCGCGTGTACAGAGTCCTGCAGCACTTCGGTGAATTACTTTGCTCCTTGCTCACCCAGACCGACGTTACACTGTGAAAATAAGCATGCACTTACAACTCATGTGTCGGAGATTAAAGATGTTATAAGTCATAGAAATGCATCAAAATACATAAATTTAATTACATTCTAAAGTTTCAAGACAGTATGACGAAAATCTTGTCACCTCAATATGAAATTTACTAAGAATTTAATTTGATTAATTAGTTAAAAAATATAAACGATGATAATTAATAAATAAATATTAAAGTAGCTTGCCAATGTTTAATTGTATTGTATTTCCATTAATTTTATAAGAAAGAACTAATAATAGTTTTTACGAATTATTGTTCAGAGCAGTCATAAAGAGTGCATGGTGGGGCATATCTTCGCTATTGGTGCAATAAAATGCTCACTATATTTCTCTTCGGCTGTACTTAAAAGAGAAAATATAATTAAAAATAAAAAAATTGACGACGATTATCAACTTGAAATGCAACCAGAAAATTGTACAGTGTATATCCGGCATATTGTCTTCTCATGCGCATGATAAAACACTCAGTTGGTCCGCTACCGACTGAGCATGAAACTTAAATACTTCGTACCATTACATTATAGTAGAATTACAACTGCTACTTGAAGGTATGTTTGCTTTGGGTAACATGCAAAAACCATTATCCTGTCAATACTAATTTTACGTTACATCCATTGATTAATTCATGTGTGTTTGTGTGTGTGCAAAAGATCAACACGGTTCAGTGATGAGTTGACTTATGTTTTTAACTCGTACTTATAATTATTTTTCTTTCTCTTTAAAGTAAAGTTAATTATTATTTACTTTGAAGAAAACTTGACACAAATAATTACGTTTCAAAAGAAGTTGTAATTGTTTATGTTGCTTGTGGTAGTGAGTTTTAGAATATATTTAGAAATCCTTCATAAGGTTCTTAACCTATTCAAATATAACATACAAATAAAGAATAAATAATTAATTAGACAATTAATTTAGAAAAATATAATTTTCTTCTTAAAATCAACCATATTAACCGTTTAAAAAATCTATATTGATTCTTGATATTTATTATTTCCATATTTACCTTTATTTCTTTACAGTTATAGATCTGTTCGTAAATCTATAATTGATTAATAATTCAATAATCAAGTGAACCATCTGTACAGTTAACATAAAGAAAAGTTTATAATTGATTATCATCTGATTTTGTATATACGAACAGACCTAATGTTACTATAAAGAAATTATTAACTTTTGAACATATTATGGGAGTTGTTTGAAAATATTCTGAAGACATCGGAAATCATAAAGTAATTACGAAGTAGGTGGACCTTGTTTTGAATGTAATGTGATCACTTTCATGCTGCGTAGTCTGCAGTTTATGGGAGCGTCTTTTGTCGTTGTTTCCTGAATTAATCAACATTAATTCCCATTTCTGACAAATCAGACAATTTATTATGAAATACTAGATACACATATTAGTTACACATTAACACATCAAAAGAAATACAAAAAATTATTATAATAATAAAACACAGCTTTGTAATTTAATATAGAATATATATTATAAAAAAAATAATAATATAAATATTAATATAAGAATAAGAAATTTGTCATGGCATCTTTTTCTTTTATTTATTTTTTTTACCAATAAAGTGTAGATTTAAATCTGTAGGTGGAAAGATTTAAGTATTTGGGATGGAATCAAAATAACATCACTAGTATAATAAAGATGGTCACTGTTGACTGAAAAAGGAAATAATACGAAGTACTACATTGAGAAAAAGTTACAGCTGCTACAAAAATAAAAGTAATAGTGATTTAAGGTGAAATTATTGATTTATTTTCTTTCTAATTTAAAATAATTTAGGAAAATTTGTTATATATTACGGAGAATGACAAATAAATGCTGCTAATATTGTCTATTTATATTGAATATAAAGAGAGCAAAAATTAAACAAAAAGTTACGTTCATATATTTTTTAAGCAACGCTTTATCTTTCCTTTAAATTTCCCCCAAGAAATCATTACTAAATGCATCAAGAAAATCTGAAAATTGGTCTCTTCCTACGAAACTTTCAACTGAGAATTTTCTTGACCACAGTGAGTCGTTCTCCAGTGTGGCCTCCAGCGTGGCGGCGAGGGCAGCACGGACGGTCCAGTCAGTGAGGGATGTGTGGGTAGTGGAGGAGATAGCGAGCCGACACAGAGGAAGACCTAAGAAAGGGAATAAAAAACGGTTTAAATTCGGGTGGAGCCCCCATATGGAACAAATACAATACCCTACAATGACTTAAATTCAATTTACCATACATAAATATTATTTTATATTACTTATTTTTATGTAATACAATATTTTGATATAAATTTCATATAAATATTGTTATTATTTGTTATTTATAATAATGATTACTAAACAGCACGGTATATGACGTCACAAAAAAAGCTTATCTATCTATATAACAACGGCCAATTTAACACAAATACAACGTGAGTTTGTTGTTTAGTATTTTTTTTTATCCATTACTTTTCGTGACTGATATATATTTTTTTTATACGTATAAATAGTTTCCTACTTTTTTTTTTTTTTACTTAAGGATTCAATTTGATTTATAATAGCAATTAAATTCAAATGTTTATGACCAGCCAAAGTGCATCACTTGACTTTTGAAATGTTTAAGAGATAGATTTGCATCATTGATAATTACAAGATGATATAAAAAACATGTAGACTGTAATTAACATTCAAAATTATTTTATAGCATTTTCGTGAGTTACTTTTTATACATACAAGGTTATGTAGATCGAAGGTTTTAAATCAAAATAATTTGTTGTAAATATTTGATGGTATCCTCTTCCCCCAGGTTTAATTTCAATGAAATTATATGCATGGTAAAATAGAAGCCAGCTTATATTCAATTATTAATTTATGAGCAGCTATTTAGTCATGGTTATTGAAAGGAGGGAATTTTCGATACACCTAAAAGCTTTAACATTATTTATATTACACGAAGTTTTATCTAAAAAAACAAACAGCTAATAATTTAAAGAGCTATTCATTAAATTATTATAATAGATACATGGATTTAATTTTTATACGCTACTTTAGAAATATGTAATTCATTTCAAAAATTCCCAGTAATATTAAGAAATTGTATTACTCCACAATATTTATACTGTATGTACGTACATAAACTATTTATAATAATATTATATGTTGCAGTAAAAATATCCTGAGGAGCACAGAAAAAGAACAAAATAATTTAAAAAAAAATACGTGTTTTGATTGAAGCATTGAAGCTATAATAATAAAATTATGTAATTAAGAAATGAGATGAGCAATCAGATAAGAAGTATAAAATAAATATTAATGAGCTTTAAATATTTATATTAAATAAATTCCGGCAGCACTAAAAATTATAATATCTCATCATCAAAATATTTTTTAGATAATTAAACTGTAAGAAAATTGCAATTAACTTTATATTACCTTATTAGGATGATAGCTTTTACTTTTTTAAATAATATAAACATATTTTGTTTTAATTTTGTGAAAAATATTTAATTTACTTTCGACCTTTCCACACCTGTGGTTGTTGAGAGCCATGAAACATTAACCTGATTATTTTTTCCTCTTTTGTAGATTAAATCGAGTTTCATTGTTAAAGTAGAAAACTTGTTTTTTTTTTTTTTAATTTTCCGACGTCAATGTTAATTTTGAGGGTAATTCTTAACAATGAGACGTGTCGTAACGTCACGTGAGTCTCTTACGTACATCTGACAAGCAGCCAGAAGGACCTCCCTGCGCGCGCCAAGAGATGAAAGAAGAAGAAAGGATTCACACTCACATGCCATTATAAAAAGCACTTTTAAAGAGATACGCAAAAAAAAAAAAAAAAAAAAAGTTTGAGCGAGCAAGTTTATAAATAAAGCCGACAAAAATCAGACTCCCCGACTATAGTACGAGTCTTGAACAAACCCCACACTGAAGAAGCAAAAGGCCACTTACTTCATACCCATTCACACACCATCGTGTGTCTAGCATAAAGCAAACGCTCAACACCAAAGTAATAATAGCACTTATGTACCATAATACCAATTAGCATGAATGAAGTGTGTAAAAAAAAAGTTATTTTTTCTACATGACAATATTGTTATTGTACGTGTGCAAGTCTTACTTATCTACAATGACATTGTTGAGAGGAAAGTTTCATAAAATATACAACTTCTGTAAATTATTACTGTAACAACAAAAAGATTTTTTTTTGTGTTTGTAATAGATATCAAAATAGGATAGCAGCAATATAATAATGTGAAATTTACTACAGAAATCTTCTGTTAAAATGAAGCAAAAAAAGAGGCATTAAATGTGAGGTAGCTCCTCTGCAAGATTTTTTAAGGAAAATTTAAAACTACACTGGTCATATTATTTAACATGGGGTTTCGTCATGAATGTTCGGTAGCACTTCGACTCGTGTTCAGCCAGTATCAATGAAGTGACATTACAAACACGATGAACATCATATTAAATATGACGGACAGTGCATTCAACATCCATCCAGTTGAACTCACAACACTCAAAATCTATCTAATGTTTGTCAAAGTATAAGACCGTATCTTAACGCTGTAGAATCGAGTTGCTCTTGTAGCCCGCATCTCCATTAATCGTGAATGACACCGTGGAATGAAGGGAGGGTGCTCATACCATGAAGTCTTAATTGGTGGCTTTGCGTGGGCCATCAGAGAATAATTCAATAAATCATTCACCACTTTGAGGTACTTTCTTACGTACGCATCAGCTGGTGAGGATTTTTTACTCAGGGAAGCGTAAAGCACAAAAATAATAAAAATAATATTATAAAATTTTAATACATATATTATTTATTGCAGCTATGATTTTTTATAAATTCTGTATTTGTGTGATTTGTCTTACAATTAAAGGCTTGACCTGAGAAATTTGGACGAAAAATTCGCTACAACAGATTTTCTTCAAATTAATTTGGTGGAATCACAACAATCGTCAAATTAGCTCTGAATTTTTTCGAAATTTTTTAACCGTTGGTTTAATTATAATTAATTTATTTAAATGAGAATTTTGTATCCTTCCAATGTTAAATTTGTTAATTAGCATTGCAAAAAAACTATACAACAGATTCTTTTACTTTTTTTTTTTACTAAAGCCTAATTTTTTAGACTATTTTTCTGAATTGTTTTCATATATTTCGAACCGTGGCGATGATCGTTTCCTATATGTGATGAGAAATGTGGCAACGTTCTCAAGGACTGTTGTCACCACCCCCTCCTAAAAATTGAAGCTCATTCCAATGCAAACAGTGTTGCCACTATAGCCACGCCTCTTGACCTTGACAGACAAATTCTCAGGTTATACCAGCAAACAGAGGACGATGAACTTTGATTCTAGATTTATTTTTAACGTATGTAGAAATCAAGAAAGATGTATACATATCCTCCTTGGTATAAATGAACAAAATAATAAATATCTTTGGTCAGGTAATGGTAAAACTTCACAAATGCTGCTATTTTCTCAAACAACTTCATTTTATGTTCATTGTATGGAATTCAAATCATGTTGCAAAGAAAAATCAATAAAATAAAATCCGTATGTTTACAATAAGAGAAAAAAATGTCTCCTTTATTTGACTTTTACAAAACCGCAGAAAAACTTTAGAATAAAAAAATACCTGTAATTTATTTATTTTAAATTTATACTTGTTTACAATGAATAAATTTTAATTACATAAGTTTATTTGAAGAATGCAATAAGTAAGATGTACAAGTTATAAGGAATTTCAATCAGCTGCTGCCAATCAAAATACCAGCGGACGTACTGTGTAATACTAGAAGGATTAAATCTTATGGTTTATAAAAACTACCTTACACAAAAGTGGAGATGTCGAGACAACATTGCACGAGGTAAAATTATCATCCATCATCACCAACAAATACCCTCTATTATATATTATGTTCTAGCAGAAGGAATTTTGGGCATGGTGCGATAAAACTTTTTATTATAAACATTGAAGCCTCTCCTATATGGCATCTGATCATAACAACGGTTGTTAAATATTGTGTGGTCTTTTTTTATTATATTTGTATATAATAATTGTGGTGTTCTGTTTTTTTATGGTAAAAAAATACCTATATATATATATATATATCTATTTTTATGTAATTTAAAGTTATTGATGATATGTAAAAATAATATCAGTAGAACAAAAATATAATAATAATTATTGGTGTAGAAATTTGATTGATTTTAAGCTCTGTGGTGTAGCGTGATAATTTGACGTTACATGTTTTTTTTTAAATATAATGATTTATAATTAATTCTAAACTCGATATGAAAATAATCTTTATCTTAAAGGATAGTCTTTGCAAATTAATTGATCCTATGATGTTCTCAAGATAATTGTTTACAAAGGATTAACAATTCACTTTTCGTCTTGCTAAAATGATAAACTGAACGTGATGAGTGAGATCCCATGTATTCTCAAATTTAACGAAACTTTATTATTTGTTGTTCAAGTCTCTATATGAAAGTTCAACTTTCTCAGAAATATCAAGGGTATTAATTTTTGTGTACATACAGGTTTATTACAAATTATGATAGACGATATTAATGTTATATAAAATGTCATATTATTTCTATGCTAAATATTCTTCATGAATATTGAATATCCTTCTATATCATTTATCTGCTTTTGAAAAGTAAAGTATTCCAAAATCAAAATAATAAAAACAAACTTTAAATAAAATTATTTCCCATGAGTCAGACAGATATTAATATAACCAAGAGAAATCCTTTCCATACATGCAATGCTATAAAATCGCACTATATTTACCCTTTCATCACAGCATGTAACAAACAAAGCTAAAGGCTTGAATATAAATTGATAGACAAAACATTTCTTTAATATTAATTCTCTTACAGTGCCATAAGGTGCAAACATAAAATATTTTATTGTATTTACTTTCAATATATATTGCAAGGTATATTATTGAAATTTTAATAAATAAGTCAATATTACGTCACCAATTTTTGCGTTAACAATATAATATATATTTAAATTACATCATGACTTGGCATTGATTTTATTTTCTCTCCCCCTTACGTCACCTTCTTTACGATAATGATCTGTTTTGTGAGGAGAAATGTAATAATTTACTGCGAGTTCTTGCAGATAAGCTGCATTGACTGAATGCATTATAATATAATATGCATATATAGTGGATGGAAGATTGAAGCGTGTATATTTACAAGCAGTAGCCATTATGCCTTATCTTTACAAGCCACATTGTATAAAATTAATTTTTTATTTTCCATCACAAAATAATCTTTTATATTGCTGATCTAACACATAATTTTATATTTAAAAACTAGTAATAAAATTACAACAATGAAAATAATAAAGCTGTCTTAGAAAATTAACTAAAAAATATGTTTATATGAATAGTTGCTTTAAAAAATCCCGTAAAAATGTAGCTCCTTTTTAGTTTCTTAATTGTATTTTTACCATAATTCAACGGTACATAATGTGGATATTTAGCAAGAAATGTACCTACGTGTACACCTTATTTTCTGTACAAAAAATGTAACCCTCTTTTCTAGAAAAGGAACATTCTTTTTATTATTTTAATGAGGCCTTTGAACTTTTGAAATACCTACAGCTATGGCCAGGCTAGCTTAGTAAAAAGAAAAAAGATTAAATTCGTTTATCATTTTACAAACCTCGTTAGAAATATAATTTCGAGTTGAAACTGTGTTAAATGAAAAAAAAAAATATGCAAAAAAAAACTGGAGCTCCTAACATTAATTTGAGCAGAGACCATAATATCGTTTCCATGATTTTCTCAGATCATAAAGGAATTTTATTTGATTTTAAATATATTAGATGGCCAGGGGAGTCTTTATAGAGTATTGAATTTAAATAATTAATTAATTGCAAAAGCAGTTTGCAAAATAAATTTACATCAATTTCATTGAAAGATCGTGTTCAGCTGTTTTTCAAATATTCTCATCAGTAAATTAAAAAAACACGAAATTGCTTTTTCGTCATTCAAGTAAAGTTTTAGAGAAAAATATGCTGTTCATTCAAAATCAGAAGTCCCTCAATGAAGATGGGGAGGAGATGTTTTTAAATTAATAGCGTTGATAATAATGAGAAAAATGTCTTTTTTACATGCATGCTTATGCACAAAAAGACAAAAACAGACGTAAAAAAGCAAAAGCAAATTATACCAACAATGTTAAAAACAGATAAACGATTTAAAATAATGCAACTTACATTAATTGCATTATATTAATTGTATATCTAAGATATAGAATATAGAATTAATTAATTTCTTTAATATATTCAATTTCAAGGTCTTTAAGGTTGTTTGTTTATGTATATTTTAATTAGCCAAGTAAATACTTATTATTATTCTGATGTATAGAGGGATAGAAAGCGGCGGGACAAGATTCAACCTAACGTTTTGTCGATAGGAATTACATAAAGCTTGTAGTACATGGCTCGATGAAAATCGATCATTACATTAGTAAACTGTCAGTGTACCTTGTTTTATTGCCTGCTCTTTTCAGATTACATATCATATCCTTCCATTCTGTAAAATTAATTACAATATCAAATAAGGACATAATCGGAATAAAAACAATTTATCTTGGTAAGTTTTTATATTAAATATATGACTCATCATACGTACTAAGATGTGACATTTCAAGTGATTATCAATAGATTAACTTTCACTAAGAAAGGAAAATATTACTTTATTTAAAGTGTTAGGGGAAATATTAAAGAAAAAAAAAGGTTGGGATTTCATTTGCACAATAATATATTAATAATTGTTACAATTTGTCACATAATATGCTTCAAATTTTCCCTTCAGAATAGCTCATTTACGGGCAATGACTTGCTTGGTCCACAGACCCGCATTCAATATATCAATAAACTCATTGCAATTCAGAATAAATCACAAAAAAATTAAAGGACTATCAACCTCATATTGTACAACAAATATCGGCTGCTATCAAAATTGCTATATAGGTACACAAATATTTTTTATAAAGATACTTGCCTCACTTTATTAATTTTTATTTAAATTTCATTTAAAATAAATAAAAATTTTAAAAAATAAA
Organism: Siphlonurus alternatus; assembly: GCA_949825025.1. NCBI lineage: Eukaryota > Metazoa > Arthropoda > Insecta > Ephemeroptera > Siphlonuridae > Siphlonurus > Siphlonurus alternatus. The sequence goes on along the minus strand of OX463781.1, from coordinate 7,993,375 downwards.
TTAAATTAGTTTAAAATAAAAAGAAAATGTTATTCAAAATTGAACAAGAAATCACCTTTTGAACTTTAATATAAATATTTATAAAACAATTCACATAAATATTAATTGCACATGAATTTATTTTTGAATAATTTGTTTAAAAAGACACGTGTACAATTCGTCTTGCCTCACTCGTACGTCGTTACTTCAAGGAGGAAAATAAAACGTTTTAATACTTCTGCGTCGTTCAGTTGGACAAAGGACACTGCCGCGAGTTTGGAGGGCGCTAATGGAGCAACAAAGACGGCGCAATGTCACAGCATTCGTATTGTTGGAGAATTGAGCTGCTGGGGGTCCATATTACCACCAATTTAATAGTGAAAATATCAAATTACAGTTATTGTCATAAACCAGATTTAATGTGTGTTTATTTTTATGTAAATTTAAATTGATTACAGCGTGGTGTAGAATTAAACATTCTATTTTCAAGTTTAAAAGGATATTGTGTGAATACACAAAATTCCCCTCTAAACATTTTAACAAGCAGAATATAAATGTTGTGTATAAATACATTTTAACTCTTGAGATGCAAGATTAATAAAACATTTAAAATGTTTAAATACAAATTTAAAATACTAAATATCTTGTCAAAACTTAATTTTGTATCACCAAAAGATTTAGAGCGCTGTGACTTCAGTGAATGTTTCCATGAGTGCTACTTTAAAGTCAGTGTAGTGAGCTATGCTGATGATATGCATCTCGGTGCATTGCTCTTGCCACAAAGCTCCTCCTTCTAGAGTGCATCTCACAGCTGCAGATGCATCTTACTCACTGCAAGCAACTGCCAGCTAGACGGGCTATTTTCAGACCCCTTTACTCTCTCCAAGTCAGTACCTCAGGATCTTCTCGAATGCGTCATCACCTTATTAAATTAAATAGATGCGGAGACCTCGACTGGTGCCATTCAACACAAATAAACACGCTTCGATAAGGCGACATTACTGTCGCGCCTCTGTCATACTTGCTGTTTGTTCAACCTTTTCATGAGCTCTGACGATTGATTATAATTTATGAAGACATTTTATTTTTGTTATTTATGAATATGACAATTTTGAAATAATATATAACTCAACTGATTGAAATATATAATTTAACGGTGAAATGTAAAATGATATTTTAAAATAATAAAAAAGAAGATTTAAATGTTGATGGAGTGTATTTTAATTTAGGAATTTTTAGTTTAAACTCGTTGTGATTGAATTATGGAAAGACTTGGATTTTTTTTTTTTTTTTTTTTTCACTTCTAAATATATATATGAAATTATTTGTTGAGGATCAGATGATCACACTGCAATGATCAGCTTATAGAAATCGTTTATATTACTAAAATATATTTCAATTTTTCATTGATAACAATGATAACCAAAAATGTATAGATAGTAAAAATTAAAAAAAAAATGTATAAAATTAGAAAATTTCTTCCAATTCGACACCCACAACTACCACGTTAAACTCGCAACCCCCATCTCAGCTGTTTCAGACCCCGCCAAACCTTCACATTTGAGACAGTTCGCAATGCTCTCCGTGGTTATGTGAGCCTCGTCACTCGAAATTACCTCCCGGTCACTCGCTATAAGCAGCGGCCGTACACCTCCGCTCGCGTCCTTCGGTCGTACTGGCCCCGTGGGGAGGAACCAGATTGTGGCAAATACCACCTCTGTCAGAGGACCGTACCATGATCCTTCACCACGGGGGCCACTTTAACTAGTACAGCAACCCCTCCAGTTCCTCCTAATCCACTCGCACACGTGACGACACAGTCAAGGGACATGTAGCATGATTTAAGTATACACGTGGTGATTAACTTTCCTTTAAAACGTTGGTTGTGATGGTCCTCTGATTGCAATGAAAATAAATTTATTATTAATTTTTAATTTTATTTTAAAGCCATAGCTGTGCATTCGCGGACTATTCTTTAGTAAAAATTCTATAGGCGGGGAGTCTGTTCAAATAACTACGACAATTAAATAACAATTAAGATTGATCATTAATCACTGTAAAGTTTATCTGCCTTAAAACTAATAAAAATTAAACATAATTCATCATTTTGGTCACTTTATATTGTTATATCAGATTATTATTAATTCAGGTAAAAACTATACTTTCTAAACAGTGAAATAACAAAAAAAATCATCATTGCTATAATAATATACAGTACCAGTACACACAACTTTATGTATTACATGTAGTACTGAAAACTATATATAATAATAAATAATAACATAATTTAAATATTTTTATACCATTATACAATATGTATTTTACAATGTAACTTCTGTAACAAATTACACATTATAATATTATATTACAGTCAATTCCAGTACTATCTTCTGCAGTTGCATATTTTATACAGTGTTCATATATCACTCGGTTGGAGCTACTTACTATATTGCATCCTCGAACAGCACGCAGACAAGGGTCAGACTAGCATCTAGATGACACGACACTCGGACAGTTTTGTACAGCATCCTCGCAGCATCCTCTAATAAAGATCACCGGCAGCTACCAAGCATTTTATCACCCCTAGCCGGAGCCATCGTAAATCTTAAGGTGCTCGTAATCGCATCGCAACCATCTTGGCACTGACGTACACGGAGAAAAATTATTGTTCAAAACTTTTACAAGTTTATAGCAGTACCGTCTTATCCTCATAATGTTCTCTTTGCTTGGCATCACAGCAGTATAAAAGTAGAACAGATCGTAATTCGAGAGTTCTGTGTTTTTAATTAAAAGATTTGGACTTGCAGAAACTTAAATAAGAAAGGAATAAAAATAATTTTAATGTATTTCATATAGAGGAGGTGTTTATTGTATAAAGTGGCAAGAAGTCAAATCTGCAGTACAGTAATTTTTGACTTCAATAGATGAGAATAAATTATATTATTTCCTCTGGTACCAATATGCATAATATAACTTTAAAAAAACACAAAATCAGCGTCAAGTTGAATTATGCGCAAAAATTTATTTTTCATGCAATTACTGTGTACGTCATTCCCATTAATACTCCAATGTAATCAGTGTAGTCAATTAAGGAGTGTATCTTTCCCCGTGTAAACATGCAAACAGAGCAGCATGTATTGAAGGACTAACTTGCAATCTAAATGTCAATTACCCACACGATGTAACAGCAGTGTAATGCATCCTTAGTCAAGATTAAATTTCATTTTAATACATCGACATGTTGATGGATGTACGTTCAATTAAAAAATGCTGTTTTTCTTTAAGTTTTTTCCCCTCTATTTTTCTTCCTTCTGTCAATAGTATGTGGTAATTGCAAGCTATAAATTAATAATAAGGAATTGTCATATACATTGATAGTTTTGACAGATTTATGAGTTGCATATATGAGGTGATTTATGAGTGCGTGTGTAACTTTTTGAGATGGAATAAAATTTCTCTGAACAATTAAAAATATAATTATATATAATAATATATAGCTCAGAAATAATTGAAAATAGTCCTAAACTTCTTTTGATTGCACATCTTTTCATATTTATTTAACTGTAGATGACTATTTCTATACAGCAACACCTGCACACCTGTAAAACATTCTCTCTTTGATATATTTTAGTACAAAAAAATTAATGTGTTTTAAACTTTGATATAAAGACTGCAACAGCATAAATTTATTTTTATACTTTAAACTTTTGCATGTGAATAAAAATATTATGACTCAGTGAGTTCTTGGAAGCTGGACAGACGACTCCACTGCTTGCTTGATGTGCGTTACTCGTGCAGCAAGACTTCTCATACCCTCCCATCTCTTGCTTCTGGCCGCTCATCTGTGATGTATGCAGCATCCCTGGACCTCGCATGCATGAGATGAGGCCTTGGATGCTGCAGTTAGCATCAGATACATGATACGAGCTATAAGCTACTAAGAAAATTTAGAAAAAGATGTAACGTTTGATGAATAGGCAATTTATTTGCAAATAAAATAATCTAATGAATTTTTATATTATAAAATGTATACAATTAATTTATGATTAATTTAATATGGTTTGATAAATCAAGTGCAAAATGGTCAGTTAAAAAAAAATAAATATAGAATTAATAAATGATAGAGTGAAACAATGTACTTCTAATTTATACTTGAAATCTTTTTTATGCTGCATGCATCAAAATTAGAAAAGTCTTGGCTGAAGTACGTAATGGTGTCATTCCCTTGTAATGTTCTAAAAGTACTCTAATGGCTTTTCAAGCTCATAAAAATGACGCAAGTGTTGCCAGCAGAAATGCATGCACGTTGAGTTGCGCCTGCGTGGCTGCAACCTGCATGACCAATCATCACTCGACAATTTAGTTTAATCATTAATCAGCGAGCAGTGTAATTAACCAATGAATTATAATTAGAATTATCTTGTTGCTGTATAGCACTAGAATAAGTATACAATGTTAGAATGCAAAATAAATGTATATAATATAAACAGTATATTAACACATATGAGTCATTTTAAACCATAGGTCAAAATTTCATCACCATCATGTTTAAAATTGAAACTGACCTATGATGAAATTTAAAAAATAATTTTTTTTAGGCAGAAAGAACTTCAAGTACTTTAATTTTTAAATATTATTGCTCAAATTTGCAGTAATTTTTGCAGTAATCACTGAAACAGAAATGGTGAATGACATAATATTGAGTATCTAGAAAGAGATTTTACATTTTTTTATTGCAGTTTATTTTTAAATACATGCAGTATGGTAAAAATTATTACTATAATAATATTTCATATTTATGTGTCGTTGATTTTTTTTTTTTTTTTTTTTTTTTTCACAAACTTGTGTGACTACTTTAAACACTTTAAAATATACAAACACTTTCATAAATATATTATATATTTTTTTACATATAAACACTTATGTAAAACAAAAAAATGATTTATTAATTGTTTTCTTGATTAATCTAACAACTTTAAATAAATTATATCACATTTTACCGTTATACATTTACATCATACTAAAATAATTTTAATAAATTAACTTAAAACGTTATTGTATTTAAAAGTGTGAAAGGTATTTAAAAAAAAATATTCAATACAACTTTTACATACGTACCTATTTAATGTATGTTCCTTTTTTAATAAATAAATGCAAATATATAATATATAAAGATCCGGGTTCATGGTATTATATGTAGACATATACATGCGCGCGAATTAACAGCGTAGGCCCCAGTTATGGATATGTGTGTGGACCTCGCCCGGTGCTTGGACCACGCTTACTTAATGACCTGCAGATCTCTGCATGAGAGGCCAACCAAACAAGGAGGCGGCCGCAGTACAGCAACCCCCTGATCATATCAGGCAAATCACCTCTATGCGCTTATGATCGCAAAACCTGATTTGCCTCTTTTATGCAATCCGCACGGTGACAGTAAAAGTAATGTGACCAGGGTAGAGGTAAATTAAATTAAAGATAATTGATAATAATTAAATATCAAGCTCGTATAGAACATGTGGACTAAATTATAGTTTTTGCTTTATTTCGATGGCAACGTGGATGTAATATGTAATATTATACTACACAGTATATTATAATTCTACCTGGTAATATTAATTGGCACAAATTCATTGAAAATTATAGAAATGAACGAGGTTCAGTTTCTGATGGTACAACCTTCATGGCATTTGACCTTGAGTTATGTATTGTCTTTTTTTTTTTCAGAGTTCTTGAACTCTCTAGCACCCTTAAAATCGGTGCCGCAATATGCTGTGAAGTCATAGTCATGCAAATATTTAACATGCAAGCATTAGGGAAAGACGATGCATGACTATGACGTCACAGCGTTTTTTCCCTTGATTTTGAGGAAGGTGCTAGAGGGATAAAAAAAAATGAAAAAAATTGTCAATCACAAATAAAAAATTTCATGCAGTAGGTTGTCCATTATAAAAATTAAAAAAAAATACGAATATAAAATAAATTTTAGTCACCTTAATTTTAAATATAATGCTTCCCAAGTACTTTTAAGTACACACATATACGTATTATATAGTTTCTCCATAAAACAGCCTGATATATGTGACTGATGTTTCATTCATCATTAAATCTTCTAAGTACTAATTATTACAATATTTGATAGACTTGTAGTTCACCATATATATTAAATTGAGGTTATAGCCCATCACCAAATTATCGAATGAGTTAAATTCATGCAATAAACTGCTCGATGCCAACTAAGGAAGAGGACTTACCTTACACGAGAAGTGTATAATGATACGGCTGAGCAGCCAGTGCAGGTGATTCATACAGCCTTAACTTTCCTCAGCTATCATGCTAATTATCGGGACGTGTGGAAACGATAGCTTATAATTCTAGACGTGCATCACTTTAAGTGTTGAAATGGAAATCGATTTCCTGTGAATAAATTAATACCAGTCAATTAAATAAAATTGTTACTTGATTTCCTTGGATTTCAAAATGTTATCCGCATGGTTCGTAGGTGTATTTTATATAATTTTATGGCGCATTCATGCATATATGTATAGGTTTGAAATTCGTACTTCAATAACTTTTCATTTTACCAATGTTAACTGATGCATTTTCCCATTTAAGATTCAATGCTATGACGTCATCAAAAAAAGTTTTAAAAATTCATATAAAATTAATCAGCAAATTGTCGTAGAATGCTCTAATATAGGGCTTGTTCTTCATAGAATTCACAGTACTTTTTACTAGTATTGCTAACTCAAATACCGGTCAGTACCCCATTGTTTGAAGAAATAATTCTCATTTTTTTTTTTTTTTTAATTTTTCCACACGATTACCGAAAGCTCAAAGAGTTTTTTTTTATTTCTTTTTTGTTAGCTAGTATTAAACGTTATCGATATACTTTTACAATCATAAATTTTATATATTTTGAATGAAATCTTGTTGAAAACAAGATAAAAATAATTTTTAATTTGATACCGACCATGCAGGGAAAAGACAGACCTATGGTCTTCCCTGTACCTACTGTGCATATGAAGGTTCACTATTAGTATGTAATGTATAATTATATTATTAATTATGTTTAATACTATTTATATTATAAGGTATTGTACATTTATTAGAAAAATAATTTTTTAAACTCTCATGCAATTTGGTCCCACAGAAATAAAAATAATCAGAAATAAATAATTTATTTCTTCTTATAATTTCAACAACAGATTTAACTAATTTTATTACATATACATTTATAAATCTTAATTAAATTAATTAATTTGTATAAAAAATAAAAACAACATATATACATCAATTAATTAAAATTCAATTCATAAGAGAAAGTAATGACAGGAAATTTGTCAAAATCTTTCACCATAGTTAGCTAACAATTGTAAAGGAATCTGCTAGTCACAAGAACAAAAGATTTTTTAAGCAGCTACCAGAGAATGTCATTAAAAATGTCTATAGTGCCATGATGGTGCGTGGGGATCTTGGCACGGGATGTGTGTGTACTCTACTCCCCTCTCTCAGCTGCTCCAGAAATAGACGCCCCCCCCCCCATTATGTCGGGGGTGCGTCCCCCCCCCTTCCTCCTGGGTGCAGAGATGCATCGTACCAACTGCTCTACAAAAGGTCATTGACTCTTCATCTTCTTCAGACAAAAGAAGGAAAAAAAAATAACAAGAAAGCAAAACATAGTATGATGCAAACACATTTATATATGCATAAGACATGACTTGAATAATCATGTTTGTTATATAAATAAATTTGATATTTTTTTTATACATAAATACAAAGCATCATAGAATAGAAAGAAGAATTATATACAAATACAATTGTGTGAAAATGGATTGAAAACCACAACACCCATTTTATTTTATTATGTTTATTGTATAAAAATTTACATATTATACAGTTTCTTCTAAATCAATAATTTAACGTACAAATGGCTTTTAAGTACATAAGCAGAATAACTTTTCAATTTATTTGATAAAAAATATAATATATTAATAAACCACAAAACCACACTGTTCAAAGAGGTGCTACGTTAATTTTAGACCTTTGTTTATCAGAGACAGAGTTTTCTGCGCGCAATGTTTCTAAAAAACATGAACAATGTTTTTTAGAAACATTGCGCGCAGAAAACTCTGATCAGAGATGACTGAATTATCTTAAACAGGTGAGATGTAATTCATGTAATCATGCAAAGGTGAAGTATGTCAAGTATTAATTAGATAATATATTATTATTTTAATATAATTTAGATATAAAATAAAGTAATTAAGCAATTGATGTTAACTCTTCAAAATAATCCCAAGAACATTTGACGGTGCTGGCAGTTGGCCCTCTCGTCGTACGGTGTTTATCTGCACGCCATCAGGGTGTCAATATCGACCATTGTTGACTCGTCGCGAGCTGGACCTCACTTCAGTCCATTAGCGCGGGTCAAGGGTCACTGTGCCCACTTTATTTTCAAAGTTTCACACACAAATTTACCGACACACGTTTCTCGATCTCAATAAAAAATATATCTGTCAGTTCTTAGCAATATTTACACGTTTAAGTGCCGAATCAAATAAAGAATTTATTTCTTTGAATTTCGTTGACTTTATAGAAATAATAGAAATTTCTTAGAAGTTGATTTAAATTTCAATAATTAAAAATAGTCACTTAGGAATTAACCAAGGAATAATTTAGAAAAAAAAATGTTATGATGATAACTGCATCACGTTTTCTGATATATAACAATATTTTGTGGTTAATTGTAAACATTTTTTGTCTCTTATTCAATGCAAAGTATGTCAAAATTAATTTATAAACAATATAGTAACTTAAGTTCAAGAAAATTTAGAGTAATATAAAAAAAAACTACATGCTTTTTTTTATTGCAGATGTGAATAGCGGGTACCAAATTATGTTGTTTTATTAAATTTTTGCAGTTCTTTTAAAGGCCAGGAAGTATTGCTAAAAATTATTCAAAGTTTAGGTTTAAACCCATGCCCCATTTCGGCCCTATTCTTTTATTAAGAAGTGACGCCTTTTGACGCACCTCGACTTAATTTCCATATCATGGGCTGTAAAAAATCTGAAAAAAATCAGAGTAGCATAATTTGGTACCCTCTTTTAATTTCTGTAATTAAAAAAAAAAATCATGCAGGTTTTTGATTATGTATATATATTATATACAGTATATCATGTTTATAATATTTTTCTTGTTCTCCTCCAGTGTTTAGTAAATATTTAAAAGCAAGTATTTGTTATCTTCTTCTACACGTATTTTTTCCACTTTAATGTTGACGATAATGTTTTAATTGTTTTAAAAGTGTAGAAAAAAAAGAACAGTTAAAAACATGACATCACATGCTCAAAATTGTTTTAGTACATAATTTCCTGTATGAATACCAAATCATGGCTTTACATCAATATGTCGAAAAGTTAATATATTGCAGACGTTTACATAAATTTCTGTGGTCATTTTTGAATTATTGTCTATATTTTGGGTCTACGCACCATGAATAGCATGATATTGGAACTTCAATTTATTGCAACAATAGTCTTTCAATCTCGTATAAATAAAGACTGGATTCGTATAGCATTGCAGAGAAGTGTAAAATATGTTATAAAAGCCAATGGACAGCATAAAATGATTGCATGCTGCATTTGTTGGCAATGGATTATCTGACCATATGGCCAAAGAATGCAATCGTATCCGTATCCGTGCTTTGGTTAAGATTCTTATAATTTTTTTCTTTTTATTCGGTTCTATCTTTTTGATTTTTTTTTATTCAGCTTGACGATAACAGATATTATAAAGCCAATCGTCTTCTTAAAAACCACGCCCGGACCTTTTGATAGATAAGCGCACCTCACTCACCATATCGTAACTTGTGATTGGTTGGTGTTAATTAAGAAATTTAATGCTGCAGTTGTTAAGCTGTGAACCAATTATAAGTAATAACAGAGGGATATCTGATAATATGTATACGTATAAAATGAAAGTACTTTGACAACTGAAACTCAAATGTGTAAACGTATATAAAGTAAAAAAAAAAAGAAGAGATGCTTCATGGAATTTGATATCATATGGAAATATATCATTTTTTTCCCAACATTTTCAGAAAATTTAGAATTAGTTTTGTTCAAGAAGTAAATGCTAAAAATTTAGAAATGTTATAATATAAGGTTTAATCAATATATACATATATTTTTTTTCGATGGCGGAGGGACATGTACTGCATAATATTAACGCATAATTTCAAAACTGGTGATATTTGTGATTTAAAAACAGAAAACGCTCATATTTTGATTATTGACTTGATGCAGGCGTGGGCGTGGTACTGTAAACAATTCCAAGAACAATATATAAGTTGCTGCATTTGCTTAAATTACGTGTGCATGCTGCAGTGTCTGCGAGCTGCAGTAACGATGCACTTGGGGTACATGCTCACTTCAAAAGCACTTGTAAGAGAGCCACTGCAGCAGCAGAGACAAAAAACATCTTTACATAAGGTTTGCTAACAAAACGTGTTTCTGCACTCAGCTAGGCTGCTTATTATTGTTCAAGATGTATTTTAAAATGCATAACTTTAATTTAACACTGAATATAAGAGACGTAAAAACAAACAATGAACTTATTGTATATCGTCTAGTATTTTGATGAAACAAAAAAATATGCTTAAATATTTAATTATTTACACGTTCAAGGTAAATGTTTCAAATGCTTAGTTACCATATTTATTATTTTCACAATGAAAAGTGCAATTTAATAAAATCATCAGAATTCTATCGACTCCAGACTTTGAATTGAGACAGTTTATGTCTGCATAGAGTGTATTTTGAAAAAGACACTACTAAAATTTAATTTGTTCGATCGTTTTTCACAATATTAGACCATAATGGTTGCATTTTTTTATTTCATAATTAAAAAATATACATAAAATTATGCTTTTCTGAATTTTTTTCAGATTTTTTGGAGTGCGGGAACTAATTTTTAAAAAATATTTAAAATATCTGAATTAGGGTGGTACATCTGATGGGACAACCGTGACGTCATCAATAGCCAATCACAGCAACCGTGATGTCATCAATAGCCAATCACAGCACGACAAATGACGTCACGGTTGTCCCATCAGGTGTACCACCCTAATTCAGAGTTTTTAAATATTTTTTTAAAATTATTTCCCGCACTCCAAAAAATCTGAAAAAATTCAGAAAAGCATAATTTTAGGTATATTTTCTAATTATGAAATAAAAAAATGCAACCATTAATGTCTATTAGGTGAATTGTATAAATTAATATAATTCTATTAACTAACATTTTCTTCACTGATTCATTCTATAATATTTATATCACTATATATACAATTTTATTTTTTCCTGTTGCAGCACTGAACTATATAAGTGTTGCAGTCATTGAGATTACTATATAAATAAAAAAAAAATATATTACTTGTCTCAGTGTAATATAGTTGTAAATCGTAAATTTATATGAGGTTCCTTTCAGCCGTGCTGGCTAGGCTACCCGAGGTATCTAAACTCAGGGACGTTAAAAAGGTTGCATACTTTCATCACTGCAGGCGCGCGCTTTCCACCCTTCTTTATTCTGCTTCTCTTGTTCCTTTCATTAATTTTAGTTTTGAACTGTTTTAAATTAAAGAAGGAGCAGAATTATAATACTTCAAAACATATTCATTTTCGAGGCAATAGAAAAAAATCAACTTCATTATTGTATAATACGTTTTTTTTTTTTTTAAGTTTTTTATTATTAAATTGTGTACAAATACAGTCTAACCAAGGCCCTAAATGAAGCCCTATCGGTTGGAACTGAGTTACATACAATTATTCAACACGTATAAGTAAGCTTAAACAAAATTACCTATATTTATTAAAAATAACAATACAAAACAATACATTAATAACATTAACAAAAGATAAAAACAAACAAAATACAAAATCGATCTTCAAGAAACGTTCAAAAATATTTTTTTTTCGGACTTATAGCTATAAAAAAATCGCTTAATTTATTATTAAATTTATTCTAGTTGTCTACGTTGTCTATTTATATAATTGATTTAAGTTTGAAGATTCAAAGAAAAAATTCTGAAACATATAACAATATGACAATATATTAAATTATTTAAATTTAATTGTCATAAAAGTGTAAATACTGTAAATAGCTTTAAAATCGTGTTTTCAGACATATGATACCTAAGTTATCATACATATCTCTTTGTTTTATAAATATGAAGCATTGTCTTTCATTATTTCAAAAATATTAATAAAACGGATACAAAAATTAAATAGAAAATAAATGTAAAAATTTATTTATATTTATATTAATGTCATTTATGTTTATGACTTTATGGCGCTTTGAGGCATGTTTACGAAAAGTTCTCTGTGCGAGCGCGCCCTATATGGCAAGAAGAAACGGCGGCCACGCGAACTACGATATCCCCCCTTCTCAAGTCGAGAAAATCGACTCGTCCATGCCTGTTGCGCTTATGCCGCGCGCCGTCTAGCAGACAGTACGAAACGCACGAAACATCGTAGTCTGTTCAGTGGTGTTAGAGTGCTTGGAGAGTGAAGGTTATTTTATATAATTTTCAGCTCAGTTATTAACATATTTTTATATTAATTTAATATAAAAACCTATCCATCATAACAACAACTCAGGTTTAAATTAATAGTTTAAATTATTTACGGACATCATATTGTTTTGAAGATGAGTGATTCTACTAACCCCACCACGCAAAGTATAGCAGACTATTTAGCACAATTACTTAAAGATAAAAAGCAAATAGCAGCTTTTCCAAATGTTTTCTTACATGTCGAACGGCTTCTCGATGAAGGTAAGATATGACATTTAATATTTTTAAATCACTGCTTGTATATTTTATTTTCAAGTTTTAACAGATGTCGTGCGGACATTTAAATATTTTCTAAAGATTTTTATTTTCATTCTAGATCAAGTTTTCTTTGTTTTCTGTTTGCATTGAGTACAGTATACATTATCAGTAGATATAAAGCACATGTTTATACAGTGCAGTGTTATATATTTGTGTAGCTACGCCCCCTCACTTCTATTGTAAGATTTCACGTTTTACGACACTCCCTCTAAATGTATTTTGTAAGCAGGGTTTGACAAAGATGCACCTGTTTTATCAGGTCTATGCTTTTTGTTAAAAAGCTACCGGTATTTAGATATACATACACGTGGTATTTTGAAAAGTAAAAATAATATTTTAGAAAGTTCCGACGAATATTTTCGCTATGTTTTCACTGCAGTACGCAGTAGACACATTTATTTTTTAATCAGTTGTCATTATGTTTTACAAATATGATACTTTTAGAATACAAAAAATTATCATCTTTTACTCGTCATTTTTTATATGCATCCTTTTTTACTTTTATATTTTTTTTTGTCTCCACCTTCTTATGTCTCGTTCTTTTTTCTGTAGACAGGTAGACCCTTTTGCCTGGCTATAGGTCTGCATTCTTTCTTCTTACGATATATCTTAGGGGCCAGCCATCTTGACTTTAGAGCGGGAGAGAGAGAGAGAGAGAGAGACAGGTTTGAGGAGGTTTTGCCGGCTCAAGGCCCGCGGCCCGCTGCCGCTGTGGCTCTCTTTGCGGCGGTAAACCCGGGCGAGACGGCAATGCGGCGGCTAACTCGTGGTCGTCGTGTGATAGCCACGCATGCAAGTGACCGCTTGATTCCGTTCGAACAACGCCACAGAAAAGTCACTTTTACATCGCAACATTCTCAGACTTACGGTCCGCTTTTTTTTTATTCAGGCGTCGTGAATAATAAGCATCGTGTTAATGTTAATTGTATTTGAATCGAATCAATAGCATTACAAACGTTCTCCGATGATTGTTCTCCATATTGCATTTTGAATCCATCTGCTATATTTTAGATTGCTCCATGGACAATAATTAAATATCAGAACGGATTTTAAACACTACTTTTTATTTTTAACATCATATCAGTCAAAAATATTACTGTGTGCACTAAAATTTAGGTAGGGATCAACCTGTCCAAATATATAAATAATATAAAATGCAGTACTACTGACATCTAAGATTCATTAATAATTTATGTAATATTTTCAAAGTCCCTGATTATCTTTACACTTGAAGCACGTGTGATTGAGTTTCTGTACTCATCTAAAAATAAAGCGCACTTGTTACATTGCTCTAGTTAAAGTAATATTGTTGATAAGCACGAATGAAGAGCAAACGGACAAAATTATGATGAGGAAAATCCCATGTAATAGTTTAATAACATTCAATATTTCCTTCTTAAATTTAACCTGGTAAAATGACTTTGCTATATTTAATGTAGCCGGCACTTTTCTTTAATAAAACATATCTTTACGTTACCACATCATGGAGTATCACGAATTGCTTGTTATAAAAAAAAATGGTTAAACACGATTTTTTTTTTGTAATATAAGTATATGATATTTTAATAATAATTTTTCATTTAGTTATCAAGGCACCGACAGACTTTGCATTATTTTATTTTAGTAATTTAATGTAATATTTTCTTATTTTGTTATAATTGTAATAGTAATAATATATATTTTTACCGACAAAAGATTTTTTTTTTGTAATTTTTTATTACTAAATGATCATCAATAGATTAGTTATTAATCACGGCATTAAAAGAATATTTTAATTAATGGATTTTTTTTTATATCAAAGCAGCGTTATATTAAAAAAAATATATTTATCAGCAATCATTTCTAACTTATAGCCTATTGTATCACAAATAATGTGTTTTTTTTATCAGAATTTATAGTATTTTACAAAACAACAAAATTATTTATTACATTGTTCGGTATGTTCCAGTTTTAGCAAGCACGATATTTTTTTTACATAATTTATGAGTTAAGCAGCCTGCTTTGGTCTACAATATAGCGGTAGTGGGTTGTGTGATAAGTAATCACGTTGCACACCCGGTTAGCACCGCCTCCTACCCGCGGCGTCATCATGTGTCAAAACGTCACAAAATCAGAGCGGCTCGTGGTGTGATGTAGATGACAGCTACTCGTGAATTTTGTAGGAAAATTTACATAATAATATTATTTAGCTTCTAGGCTTATCAAAATACTGTAGTGGGTGCTAGTATAATGTTTGACGCAGATAAAGGTTTCTTTCCGAATGATTCAATTTTTTTATGATATTGAGGTTCTGATTTTTCATAATTCTAATAGATTTTTGATCACATAGAAGTCATAGAACATTCAGGCCATTCAGGCAGTACTTTCTCAGATACATTTTTTTTTAAAACGTATGGAAGCTCTACCTACCGTGCAAAATTTTCACACCCCGTTTTTTGTAAAAATATTTCTTCAAAATTGACATGGTTTAATACGTGAATCTCCTACGTGATTTATACTGAGTATGATGCTGGTTCGAATTACCGGTATAGCATAATCCCAGCAATTTAAAATTTTTCACGCTTTTTGGTAACATGCAAACTAAAAAAAATAATATTTTCTTTAATAGAAAATAATGGAATTGTTAATTATTAATTTTATAAAACTATAGCTCGTTTCGTCATAAAGTCATGTGTACCTAACTGATCAAACTTTAATTAATTCATGATTTTTACTAATAAGAGCCCTATTTAAATATTTAAATCGTGAATAAACAATTGTATTCACATTTTCTACGTGCCTTGCAATGTGTTGTTTCGACTTCTTGACTTTTAAATTAATTACCTGGTATACTATTTTATATTTTCAGTCCATAATTTTTTTATTGAAATGTGCAAGGTAAAAAGATCAAAAATGACAGGTGTCGTTTAAATCAGTATCGCTGGCATACCCCTCATACTTGTATGTACTTGTTATCATGCAGTACGCTTTTGATTTATGCATGCAGCAGGTAAATTTTTCAAATTTTTTATGTAGTGTTGAATTGATAAAATTTCACTCCAGCCTAAATTTTAATATTTCAAGTAATTTTTTAATGACATTCTTTCAGCAAAAAAAAAAAAAAAAAAAAAAAAAAAATACGATAATGGAAGTCAGGAAAAAGTACCGTACTCCGATAAAGTGTTATAATATAGGTTTTAAATTTTAAATCATTATATACCAGCTATGTGTATACTGTACAGTTTTACTGGACGTTTGTTGTCCTATATTTTTAACATTGCAATACTTTTTGTTGCAAATAATATAAATACAGTATATATCGTTAGATTTTCTGTTATTTGACAAGAAATATTAATATACAAGTAATATTGGGGTATCAATAAAAAGTATAAAATAATTTTATAATTAAGGAAAGGACACACACACAAAAACAACAACAGTTTTTTAGTAGACGCACAATGGGTGATAGGTATTTGACCTCAGGATTTCCCAACTTGTGTCTTTTTCTAATACCTACAGGTACTTCAGTTTTCCTCTTTGCCATTCTATATGAAGACATTCATTTTCTATATCATTCAATTTTATAATAAAATTAATATAAAATACCTGGATATAAGATTATAATGATACAAATAAAAAAAAAAAAAGTTGAATCGTGAGAAAAGAAATCATTACTTTTGTTGAGAATGTGACATCTTCTCTCTCTCTCGGTGAACTGTAATATAACACAGCTGTGATACATGATAATTTATAAAATAAGTAAATATTACAACAACAATATCAAATTTATATCACAATAAAGTTTACATTATGATAATAATTGATAAAATATAATTATTATTAAGTTTTAATTTGAAATGCGTTAAACTCGCGAGGTTTTGGCCGGGTGTTGTGTGGCCACGCCTGCTGCTTCCGGCTCCGCAGTTGCCGCACCGCATTGCCGCACCAGGCTCGCTTCTCCGTGCATACGGCGATGTGGGTCGACCGCCGCCTGCCTCCGTCGTAGCATCTTTACAGCATCCTCCCTGCCTCACGTATGTACACTCTATTCGAATAAAAATGTCCTATGGAGCCATGTTTAAAGTATAACCGGATCAGACATTTTTATTCGATTTGAGTGTACTGATAGCCGCAACGTGGTTCACTTCGTATCGGTTGGTACCACGCCGGGATAAACGAGCAAGGTTCAGGAAAAAGGTCAAAATTATTAGAACTATAGCCAATAACGATTGGGAAAATAGGTAAAAGGTATGAGATTTATTTATTTTATTTCTAGAATAAAAATTGTGAAACAATTATGTTGTGATAGGTTGTTCTTGCTCTGCAAAAACAAACTATTATTATTTATTACGCACTGTGGTGTCAGTATATATATAAAAAGTGCACGCAGTGATAGCATGCACGAAATAACTCATTATGCAAGCTTGAGAAACTGTGTGTTAAAATCTAATTATATTGCAATCTCATTGAGTTACAGTTAATATTTACAATTCATGTTTACAATAATTTACATTGAGATGCTGAAATCACGCAAATTTATAGTATCTATTTCTCTCCGTTAGTCGGCAAAATTTAGAAATTTTACAACTAAATTTGCATAATATTTCCTTTTATTGTATTTTCATAACACGATATTTTTACTGTTTATTTTTTTAACATGACCTTAATTATATTTAAATCAAATATAAAAGCAAACCTATTCATTATAATACAAAGATCATAAGTTATTGTGAATATTCGTGATTCTATTGAAGCATAAAAATAGGTTCAAATATATAATTATTAGTTATCAAAGAAATAATATTAAATATAATTTATCATTTTATATAATTATATTATATATTTTCAACAAATATAATTTTTATTTTGACAATAGTTGCTATATCAATAAATTTGATTCAATGACGTCATCAGGGCGTCGCGTGGTCCGTACAATAACGACACTAACACCAAGGGCAAGGTAAAATAAGAACCTGATGTAAAAAAAAAAAAAAAAAAAGCTCTACGGTATTACCTCCTCACGTATAGCGGACCAACTTATATCTAAAAATGAATCGACTTTTGTTTCTGGTTAAGGCCGCTGACCGCATCAACAAAAAATATAATAATAATATTAACAAGCTTCTCACTATTGCTTAATGGTCATAAACCACAGTATAATAATTATGTAATAAGTTTCTATTTAATTTATAAGAAATATTATATTATTAAATATGGTCGTGGATTTTTTTTAATATGTATATTATTTTAAGTTAACGTTTGTTTTATTTGTGTATATCTGATTATTTTTATTGTATTTTTATAAAGAATTAAAGTAACACCTTTTTATTTATCTACTTTTAATTTTATATCACCCAATTATTTTATTAAAAGGGATGAACATGTTTGTTCAATTATTGATTTCTAAGCAAAACATTATTTTTAATGCATTAAGTAATAAATTCTTATTGGTGTGATACAAAATCAAATTAAACTACTGATGTAAGTTTAAAAAAGAAGCGATTTTTTTTTTCGTTGGGGTCTAACTAAAAGTTTCTATTCACCATATATAGAGATGTTTGTAAATGTGTAATTTTCTACTGTGTCGTTCAGTTAAAGAGTAGAAAAAAAAAGGTCGTTCGCCAGCTCGAAATCTTGCATTGTGATTGTAGTATTTTGAACGTGCTGTTATGATAGTCTGAATTATGCATGGTGATACGCATATCAATAATATTCCTTTCGCATGCAAAGGAAGTTGTTTTGATTTTTTTCTTGGCACTATTAAAATTATTATCAATACTTTTTCTCAACTATTGATAAAATATCACTGTGCTAGTATCTGGGTATGTGTTTTATTTTTTTTTTAGCACCAACAGTCTAATAAGAGTTCATTGCCCTGTGGTACGGTTTATGATAATGTGAATATGTCTCTGTGGTCCATGTGGTGGTATTGTGTTTAGATAACCTTATAGCAACTTGGTTGTCTTATAGTCCTTTTTTACCACTACTATATAATATAATGTTCTTAGGACACTGCCCTGAGATAAAGGTCAATAAGGACTGACCTGAAAGTAGACCTATGATGGTGGTGCGATCACAAAACTACTTGAGGGCAATTTAACTGGTTTATATATGGATGTAATAAGTTAAAACGTGCGGTTATTGTATATTATAATGTTTAAATAATATATCAGCAGTTTGATACAATATGCTAAATAATATTTTCATCATAATGATATACAGTACTATATTAACTACGGAATTATTGAATACATAATTTTATTGTATTTTCTTCTTAATTTTTTTAATAATACAATAGAAATTAACAAAATATTGTAGTGTTTTTTTTAGCATTAATTATTTATAAAAAGTTAAACGTGGGACAGTATATTATATGTAAATTTATTTATTTAAAAAGAAAATGTGAACCGGAGATTTAAACGCACGGTTATGAAGTACCGGAAAAAAGTAGTTATCCTAGGTGCTGATTATTACTTTGTTCTTTCACATACCGATAGTATAATATCAATAAACCGGTTGTTAAAAAAAAATTCAACTGTATATATATGACAGGTTGAATATGACGTGTTAGACGACACTAAACATTATTTCGATCTACTGGTGCTCCGTTGAACAATACATTGTTGAGTACTTCTTATATCTAAGCATGCAGGATTTATTCATGAGCTTGGTGCACCTGAGTAATCATCATTGTTGTATTTCATATTACATTATACATCATATTATCTTTTAATATATTTATTATACCATTGCCATTTAAAGAGTATATTGAAGAAGGTCAGTTACACGAACCAATGACTATATTAAATTATTATCTACTTTAATCCAAGGTGAATGAACTATACTTTGGTAAAAAAAAAAATATAACGTACTTGTATTAAGTAAGAGCTACTATTATAAAAATAACATAATTGAACGTTGATTTTTTTTTATCACGTTTTTCTGCAGTTTTAATATGTACAGTATAATAACTATATTCTAATGAAATAATAATAAAACAAAAAATCTTGGAGAAACCGAGTTTTAAAAGCTTACACAATATATGCATAATAAGTTGTTAAAAAAATCATTGTTTCGTGTTAATTACAACACTTAACTCAATCTATAAATATTGATATTGATATTTTGTTGTTATACTGCCGCCTTTATTACTAGGAATAGATGAGGCAATATGATGCTGTACTTCCATACCGAGTATTTACGTTGTTCTCTGATCCAAACAATAACAATCACTCCTCCTCCACCACATACTTCCGGTTCAAATATCTTACATCATGCACCACATGGCCGGGACCAAATTTTCACAAGATTTGGACTTGCTTACAGCTGGCGTGTAAACCGGTGAAGTGTTTAGAGTGTGATGTTTAGGTGAAGCTCTAAGAGCGTGAAACATGATCATGTTCTTCCTAATGTGATTCAAATTTTTGTATTAAATTGTGAAGTCATGATTCACTAATTTTAGCAACACACTGTGAAAAATAAAAATGGCATACAAAATGCAGTAGAATTAGATTTAGAAAAAAGTCCAAAATTTAATGTGTCCTAGAATTTTGATTTCATTAACAGTTATTATTGAAATTCTTGTCTTCAATGGAATTGCGAGACCGAAATACTTTTGTGTCGGAGACAAACAATTTTGTTGCTTTATAAAAAAAAGTTATGCCATGCAGAAAACATTAAAGTTTTATTCCCGAGGCAGTTTTCCTCATTCTTGTGAGGCACACCTTATTGTTGCAGGCCGCCTATCAGCTTACCGTTTCACGCTGCTAACTCTTTTTGTCTAATCTTTGAGTGCTTTTCGACTGCAGAACAATCGGACATTATATAATATAGTAATAAAAAAAATAACAACAGAAATATGAATTTATTCTCGGAATATTTTCTTGGCAGGAATTAAATTTGCTTTAATTAAAAGCTGTGTTTAAAAAAAAAAGACTATAATTAAATAGAAGGTTAATCTCAAGTCAAGATTTTTTGTAGATGATATCAATCATTTTTGATACTGACAAAAGAGACTGATTACAATTTAATATAAAATTTTACATAATATAGGTTAAAGTTTATTTTAAATATTTGTAAGACTGAATGATAAATTTTGCAGAATTGATCACTTCCATCAAATTGTATGTCTATTTAAAAAGTTGTACAAGTTGTTGCGTGATTTGTTATTTATCTGATACATCAAGAATGCAAGCATTCTTGTCGTTGACAATGACCAGTATAGCAAAAGGGAATATTATGTTTTATTATAAGGAAGGTGAAGGAGGCTTCAAAGATACATAAAAGAATGTGGAAGAGAAGAGCCTGTATTATGAGGCAATAATAAAAATCCTACTGACTCATGATTGGCGCCATCAGATGCTCCTTTTTCTCATACATGATTCTATGTAAATGGAGGTATAACGTCGTATCCAGGAAATCCTTTATATGGATTTGTGAACCATAAGAAGTTATCTGAAGAAAATATAGTAAGACTCGTCATGTGATTTTTAAAAAAGGTAATGTACGTGGTAAAGAAATGAATATGGATTTTTAATATTTATTATTATATAACAGAATTATGTGATGTTATTATATTTATAGATTAGCCTAATCATTACTTAGAACAATAAAATAATTATTATAATTAAAAATTCGTGACGAAGATCCAATTATTTTATATTCCGAAATTGCTTTTAACTATACTACTATAATATGATATAAATTATTAAAAAAACTTGGGGTTTTATTTATAAGCATAATAATAATCAAAACTGTTCTACTAAAATATAATACCTAGGAGCATTACGTTGATTTTCAAAACACAATTTGGTACCTGCTGGTTTACTCTTCTTCTGTTTGTTATAGAGACGAACCGTATCTGTTTCCCATGCACTGTATAGTGTCCCATGATGTTCTATTTTAGCACGTTGTGACCCCCCCAAGCTACCTCGCAGCAATGTGCTGGGACCATTTAGTCACGATTGTACATTTCTTGGAACGAAAGCAACTCGCTCACGCATCATAGCCTCATATTGCATTTATAATCAGAACATGCCATCTGAATCACTAAATGAATTACAAGAAGCGTGGGTGTGGCTTGTTTTTGTTTAGAAAAATAAAAATTAAAAGATTCTTCCGAAGATTGAACAACTAAAACTGAATTATATTGCTTCGTTTTTATATTACTGCATGCTGTAAAAATTGTTTTAGAGTTATTTACTTTTTAAAAAATGTTGCGGGGACTTCAAACATGTCAACGCTTGAGGCATTTTTGATTTACAACTTTTATTCCTAATGAGTTGCTCCAAAAATATGTGTATCATAATGAAGATGTGGCAAGTCAAATAAAATGAAACGCACGATTGATTTCTATCAATGACACTACTCAAAATTTTGTATTTAAATTGGAACAAACGTACAATCTTGATTGGATGAAGTTTATTATTTTTTTTTAATAAAGCCTTAAAACCCAACAATATGTTATAACATAGGGTACTATTTGTAGTTACGTCGTTTTTTTTTATTATTTTATTGATTACATTGTTAAATAATAAATGACTGTGTCTTAGTTTTCTAAATTTAAAACATGAAAAATAAGATTTTCTATCTTAAAATGTGTTTGTTTTCTTGTTTTACCATGTAAACATAAATCTTTTTATTTGATAGGATCGAGAGATATACAAATAAAAACACAGCAACTCAATCTTACCTATACGGCGCCGTAGCACCAATTCGTCTTTTTCTGGAATTAACTGAAAGGTGTGAAATTGAATCTTCTTCAGTTTTAGAGAAATATATCTTGACATGTAAGCTAAGCTATTATATTGAATGCATTGGACATTTCGTCATTTCTAATAAAACCATCACCGTATTTTAAAAAATACAAGTATATTAAAATTTTATTATTGTTATTATCGATTCTTACTGACCCCAATCATAAAACCACTCGTATATTTTTTTAATTTATTAATTGATTGAATAACTGTGAAATCGTTGCATATTTATAGTTTCTCTAAATTAACACTTACATATACTTATATAGAAAAACTCAAACACAAGCTTGACCACGAGTCATAAATTTCTAATCAATTAAATAACTTTCTGTATCTTTTAACTTAATCGACGTTGCTTCGACATAAAGAACTAATAATAAAAAATACAAAATTATGATTTTTTTTTTATCTAGAGTCGCCAAAAATACTGTATCTCTTGTCGTGGTTTATTGAAATTTTCTTATGATAAAAAATATAGCAAAGTTGTTGATATTGGTATCGTGCTGTCCAAGTTTTGACCGGTTCCGTGACTCTAAGATTGTTGAGGGGAAAATTGTGATTAATGCGCGTGAGGGGAGGGGTATAGTGACAGACCATAAGACTCCCGTCCGGCGACCGTATAATTGGCGGTCGCCTATTGAGACAAAAAGACTTGCTGCTCACTGCCAGCCGTGCATGCCCATTATCTTGTCGCTGGCGTGCGGGTATGTGACGTCATCGCGGTGGGGGAGCACAACCACCGCAATCCCCCGCAACTAGTGACAAATAATAATGATTAACTATGCACACTTTCTTCAGTTAATATTAAACATTCAATAATCAATAATGAGACTCTAGTGATGGAGAGTATGGAGGATTGCATCGCACTGGGCATCATGATAATATTAATGTTAAAAATACTTTATTTTTAATGCAATTTTAGCTTATTTCCGATGTTTTCTTTTTTACTGGAATTAGCTGGGGCTTAAAAATTTTGAAATATCGTAGTTAGACTATATTATATGTCATGCCCTAAACGAGAATATTGCGAATACTTTGATAATTATGATCGTTCTTATATTGCATTTTTTTTAAACATTTTTTTTCATAAATCATCATTACCATCATAACAAAAAACTATTTCAAAATACTTTTTCATCACGTCATATTTAATGGTATTGTTAATTAAGTTAAATTCAGTAGCCGCCGTCAAAGTCGAGTTTTATTAAGGTATAACCTGAGAATTTGTCTGTCAAGGTCAAGAGGCGTGGCTATAGTGGCAACACTGTTTGCATTGGAATACGCATAAATTTTTAGGAGGGGGTGGTGACATCAGTCCTTGAGAACGTTGCCACATTTCTCATCAAATATAGGAAACGATCATCGCCACGGTTCAAAATATATGAAAACAATTCAGAAAAATAGTCTAAAAAATTAGGTTTTAGTAAAAAAAAAAGTAAAAGAATCTGTTGGGGAGTTTTTTTGCAATGCTAATTAACAAATTTAACATTGGAAGGATACAAAATTCTCATTTAAATAAATTAATTTTAATTAAACCAACGGTTAAAAAATTCCGAAAAAATTCAGAGCTACTTTGACGATTGTTGTGAGTCCACAAAATTAATTTGAAGAAAGTCTGTTGTAGCGAATTTTTCGTCCAAATTTCTCAGGTTAAGCCTTAATATCCAGTTGTCCTTGACATTAGAGAACTCCACACGAGTGTCCTCTGCAGACTTTCACTCGAGTAGCGAGTAGTCTGTGACGCACTTTAAAACATAGAAAAAATGAACCTTATGTGTTCTCCAGAGCAATCTTATAGGTCATTGTTCCGATGACCGAGATCTCGTACTTCCGGTTCTTGTTGTTGTTATTATTATTGCAAGTGCATCAAGATTTAGTTGTAGTTTTTTTCTCTTTCTCAGGCTTTCTGTGTTTATTATTTATTCCCCCTTTATTTTGTATACCTCTCACTGTACGAAACTTCCGCTTACTTACAGTCGAAACTCTCACGTAAGTCACACTAGAATAAATACGTATACACTTGTCTGCTATTGCGTGTGAGTTACATATAGATTTATATAAATATACACCCTTTCCCTTTTGTGTCTCGTCTTTTTTTGCATGAGATTAAGTGCAACTATAAATGTTATACTGCATCATATAGTATGAGGAACTACTAAAATTTTGCTAGTAACATGAAAAGAGCTCGCAAAAAAATTATCGTCTCAAAGAGTGATTTTTGTGGGAATTGTTACTAGGAGGAAGCAGCATGAAATTAAATTGCAGTACTAACACGATTTAAAGGGGTGGTGTTTTGTTGTCTCGTTTTGTTAACGTGAGTACACGAAATATAACTTTCATTTTTTTAACAAATTGAGTGACAAGTAAATTATAATGTAATGATAATATTTGGGTATATTCGTGACTATATTTATAAACACTAGAAATTATCGCCTCCATTGTTCCAATTAGAAAACAAATGTTTTGCTGTACCTGATAAAAATTATTGCTGTAACAGTATTGTTGTTAATTTTAAGTATTTCAATGAGGCAAAGTGGAATAAGGTTTCAATTGATCAATAAAATTTAAAAGCATAATAATTATATAAAACATAATTACCCCGTTATATTTTATTTATATATAAAGTCTTAATTATTTCAAATACCTTTTTTATTTTACGATGCAGGTTGTCTTTTAATTTTCCCTTTCCTGCTGAATTATATTATAATGTTATCTGGTTTACTGCATCTTAAAAGTGTGTGGGAATGAAGTCACTTTAAACTTTCCCTCTTCAGGTTTTATGAAACTCCCACCATAGATGATCAGAACTCCTCCTATTCAAGTCTTCATTTAATTTTAACACCTTGTCTATTCATTTTTTAAACAGAACAATAATGGGTGTAACGATATTTAAAATATATTATCTGCTGTATTTTCTTATATATTCTCCCCCTCGTCTTATACCTATATAATAAAAGTCGTGCTTCAATGAATAAATCCTCTCTTGTATAATAATATGATGTATTTTAATAGTTTTTTTTTTTTTATATCGTGTACATAAAAAAATTCCTTTTAAATTTTTATGTACAGTATATAAAAATAATATGGCAACATTACATACATACCCTCGAGGGTGACGAACATTTTAAAAATATAAAAAAAAAATATATTATATTGTACACCCACCCTTTTATACCATACACACTTTAACAAAAAAAAAAAATTTTAAGTCTATAATTTATTTTGACCCTGTAAAGGTCGACTGCCTACAGGTTGAATAGTAAAGTTTTTTTTTATGGTTTATGTAAGTAGAGTCTCCCCTCACATATAAAGTACATACCAAGCAATTTGGAACTATTGGAGTTTAAATTTCCCATTGAAAAACGTATGCAAATTTTTGTTCCTGAGATGGCTTACGTGAGATCAAGGTGTAATGTGTCTTGTCCCCCTCAGATTTGCGGTCTTGGGTAAGATTGCCCCTTATTTCAAGTACAAAGGACGTCTGTGGTGTCAAGTGTAAATCCAACAGGTGAATTAAACTACCTGGTATTACTTGTAGAGTTGACTTATAGACGTGAGCACGCTTTGACCTCGCGTATTAACGTGTTTTTTTTTCATATGAAAGAGTTTTGCAATAAATTTTTTTATATATAACATTTTACTATCATTGGCTATTTAATTCAACTGACGTATTAGTATGAGCTTATGAGCTCTGTACATGTAGTAATAAAATGATTTTACGTGTGCATTGAACTCAGTGGCATTATGATGGAAGTGTTGAGGGTTACTCCCTAAACCATCCACAAGAGATGAGAAGGTTCTTAACCTCAAAGAAATGATACCAATAAAATTGTCTTATAGCATCGATTGATTTTTTTTGTTCAGTTCATTTATCGTCGTAGAAAATTTATCAGCATTGGAATAATTTTTTCAATAGGATAATAGGTCTGTTCGTAAATACACAATCAGAAAGAATCGATTATTTGTGATGAACCTTATGTTATATGTATATACAGAAGGTTCATCTCATATAATCGATTCTTTCTGATTGTGTATTTACGAACAGACCTATTGACTGTTGTTCAGAAAAAATTATTCCAAAAAGGTATTGACGTTGACCTCTCAGTGTTAATTTACAAGTTAAGTAAAAAAAAAAAAAAAACATTTCAGTTTATTGAAAAAAAAAAAAAAATCATATACTGTATGCTTTTGTCTGGCAATTTTTCTTTTTATGTATTTGAATATTAATGTGTATAAAAGTTTGAATAGCTAATGAGTTATTAATTACTAGTTATACGAAGTGTCAATATATTTATATATTTTTTTTAAACTGATGAAATACGAGAAAGTCATATGAACATCATACATATTGTATTATAAATTCTTAAATTATGTAAATTTCCTTGTATGGTAAAAAAATGTATAAAAATTATTATTATTATTATTACATTCCTTTTTTAGTAGAAACGACATTAAATAAATAAAAAATATTTAATGAGGTATAAAAATGCTACACGTGACCTTCGCCTTATTAGAGAATTGTCAAGATATTTTTATAAAATCTAGTCATTCTTCGCCGTAATCAAATTAAAACAGTGAGACAAATTTTTATACCTTCGTCCTAACTATATTCAGTTCAAAATATAAAACTATAAACAATGTGATATATTCGCCGGTCATTTTTTGTTTTTTTCTCCTCAGTAATTTTATTTTGCATACTTTATAAATTGTTATTGCAACCAAAAATATTTGTGCGCGTGTTTTATTATGATAAATATGAATCGTAAACCTGTGTAACAATTTCAACAGTATTATGCATGGAATTTTTATGATTATTTTTCATATACCTTAAATAATTCAGATTAAATCATTTTAACCAATTTTAAGAATTTTTAATGTTTGTACACAGTTAAAAAAAAATTATTTTTTTTTTCTTTTACCAGATGATCTAATTGGTCATCGAT
This sequence comes from Siphlonurus alternatus, assembly GCA_949825025.1. NCBI lineage: Eukaryota > Metazoa > Arthropoda > Insecta > Ephemeroptera > Siphlonuridae > Siphlonurus > Siphlonurus alternatus. The sequence continues at coordinate 7,965,829 of OX463781.1, read as the reverse complement.
GCTGTTTTTCATTTGATATAATTATTGCATTCAAAAACAAGTTTGCCAAAGTATACAAATTTATGATGAATCAATTTTAATTGGGTAACATTTTATTTAAAACATTTTCTTTGCATTAATTATCAATATATAATCCAATTAATAAGTAATTTAAGTAAAATAAATTTGATTAAAATCTATTTAATAAGCTGACATTGTGATCATTATAATTCATTTATACTGAATGAAACCATATTATATAATAATAATCTAGTTATTAAAAATATTTGTTTTTTATAGACCTACATGATAAAAGGTTTAAAGCATCAGGCGTTTAGTTAAAACAACGGCGGAGTGTCTATAATATGCAAGGCTACTTCATACTGAGAAAGGTATACATCGTCGCCCCCTGAGGCTTCTATAGCGTTCATTTGCAAGTTATTTAGTGGACAAGACGAACAAAAAAGTGGTTTGGTAAGAAAGAAAAGACACAAACTGGCTATAATATCCTTGGGGATATTATGTGTATACCTTTAGCAGGCAATCAATATGTTTTATATGCAACGGACGCAGCTCTTAAAACATGCAACAGTATATAAAAAATGAGACTTAAAAAGAAAATCCATTCACACTTTATCATTATGTTCATACATGTACTTTGCAATCAAAGACAGGATTACTCTTTTGCCTCACTATGAATATGTTGTAATAATAATTTGTATGTCTCAAATTCATAAGAAGCTTTGTGGGTGGGTTATTTGCATAATCCTATATTATGTTGCTTACTTGTTTTATAATATGTTGTATTTGAAATAGTCAGGGTATTCTTTTTATCTGTCAAAATTGAGATTAATTTATGGTTTTATGTTGTGAAATCACATTTGCGCCTGCAGTCTTTATTTTTATGCAAACTTACACGACATTGGTGTTGTGCAGTCTGCATAATGTGCCCCTATAACACGACAAATATTATCACTTCTGACCATAAACTACAGCTCGTGCATATTTCGTCAACGTCTTTAGTGTAAAGAGAGTCGTCTGTAATTATCCGTATGGTGACAAATTTAGCATTGCAGTTACCACACCCGTGACGAACGTGTTGTTGTTTAAATCACGACTGTTATCACGCGTAACGTGACGTCACGCCCACATTATCACAACTTGAGAGTAACCGCGACCTTGTGACGTCATACTCTTGCTCAGATGAAGGTAGCACACTTTTTGTCTGCAAATATTACTTACCAAGGTATGAATTACCTGTAACGATGGTAGCATAGTCGTGAATCAAATATAATAATATATAATAGTGTAGTATTATCCATGGTCTTGCGCGCGCGTGGAAGAAAAAGTGTACAGAATTGCGAATGTTTTCAATTTTTTATGTTATATAAGTTAAAATTATATTCAGGTTATATAAATAGATTTCAATTCTGTACATACTAAAAAATGTGTTCTTCCTGACTAAACATTCAGCAAGCTAATTGAATAAATATTTTTTGAAAGAAATAGGGATGAACAGAGAAACTAAATTATAAAAAAATATTCCTTATTCCTTAGTGGATATTAGTCGGCAGCATTTTTATTTTTTAATCTTGCAAGGTCAAAAATGTCATGGGTTTATATAAAAAAAGGAAAAAAAATAAACGATTTACTTTATTACTCAAGTCTTTAATTACTACGTTGTGTCTAATTAACTGGAAACAGTATAGGTGGGTATTATGTTGTGGCATGCACAAGATAAAATGGGCATTGTCTTATTGATGTGAGTCTACCTAAATGCCTTCGTCTCAATGGATAGTATTGCGTTGATTTTATTTTTTACCAAGTTTACATTTAACTTGATTGCATAGATGTTGTTAAAATCGTGACAAGCCTTTTTTGTGCATGATAGAAAATTCTATAATAGTAACTGAACATATAAGCTTATTTTGGAAATCTAAAAAATGAAAGAAATCTGAACAAATATGTTTGCTGTTGCTTTTAAATTTTATGATTTTTACCTACTTTTCTTGTATATATAATAAATATTTCATAACTAATTTTTAGAAAACAGCGTAATATAAAAGTGATAGAAATGCATAAAATATTACATTTTCATTGTGCATATCTCGTAAAATATACCTTTTGATCACGTGATTAAATTTCTATTACTGTTTTACGTAACACCTGTCCAATAAACATTTTCTGTTATAATCAATGTTGGAAATAAAACCTTCTGTATAGAGAGACAGGTTTATAAGACTTTGTTGCAAGCCCAATGTATTTGCAAGACAAAAGTGAATATCGTCAGATGGACGAATGGTGTTGCATATTATGTCTATTTCTCGAGCTATAGTCTGGCCCACTGTAGTTGAAGTTAAGAGAAAAACTCTGTAAATTATTCGAATGCTCGTAATGAAATTGCAATCACGTTCTATTTGTTCATACCTTGGCCCACTAAAGCGTAACGTGCTTAGAATGGAATATTGCCAGGTTAGTTGGCTTCACGTTAATGTTTCAATCGGTTGGGTTTTAGTATAGGTAGGTAGGAGGTCTACATTGTTCTCATGTGTGGCCTGCATGGTTAAGCAGAGACGTCACTACTCGTGAATCTCGTGAGCAAATCGTGCACATGCCCAGGGTGGTTATGAAGTCTCAGGTAGGATAGAGAATGAGCACCAGTGACGTCATTAATATATGAGGATTCTGTCTCTGAAAAGTTTAATAAGATATGGCCCAAAACTAAATTTGCTGTTTATAATTTGGTCAGTTTTCTGTATATCAATATGAAAGCAACCGTGACGTCATATGGTGCGTGGTGCTCAGGGCCACGCTTATGATGTTTTATCTTTTCTAATCTTTATCAAATAATTTAGCCATAATTTACATCTGATTCATCAGTAAAAATTTTTCACTTCTCACGTTAAGATTTTTTTCAGATAACCTTCGATAAAAATTATTTTTTTCTGTTCTTTTGGCTATATGAAATAACATTGAAGAAATTACTAATATAAAGGATTTTATTTATTTGAATGTGCGAACTTGGTAATTTATCTTGCTATCAAATATTATGCTAATCATGCTGTCAATCTGTTGAATATCTTGGTTTATATTAAAGACGATAAGTTTAATAATATTCGTTAATCTATGACTTAACCCGTTAGGTGTGGCCACAAAAAAAAATCTCTCAAACTCTGTTGTATCTAAGATAGCTGAGATATCGTGCTTGCTTGCAAATGCCGCCCGCCTCTATACCCCACTGAATGCCGCAGCGTTTGCCGCGAGGCGTGAGCCCCCTCCCCCAATAAGATCACATGCCTGCCTGCTCCATTCTCTCTTGTTTTTCATGGCGGCCTCATCTTCTAGCCCTGGGAAAACACCCAACGAAATAGTCACGTGACGAACTTAAGTGACGTCACAATTTGGCTCAGAATCAAACTAATGTCTTTTTATGTTCTACCATCTTCTAACTCTTCGCATTGATCTCAGCATCGATTTGACCTGACTGCTAAATTTTACATCAAGGCTCTTCTTGATCGTTGAACTTGTGTGATGTTATCATGTGGGAATAGCGACATTAACATGACAAACCATGCTGCTGCCAATGTAAAACTTTGCGTGTCGTCTGAGCAGCTCAAATTAGTCAAGACAAAAGCGACATGAGGAAGTTGTGACGTCATGAACTACCGGAAATTACACCCATGACATCATCCGCAATGTTGATGGCCTGTTCACCCTACAGGCATATATGTGAGATTTAATTATGACTCAGAGTATGTCATAATTAAGTATAGACAACTAGACTAGAGAGTAATTATTATAATAGTGTATTTAGGTATTTCTCACGGAACTGTTAACATTTTTCCATGCGAATTCTGAACTCTTCATATGGCACAATATAACAATTTGATATTCATATGTAGAACAAAACTTATAGTAGCTCATGTAGCTTTTAATTCTAGATGGCCATACAAAAGAAGCCTTATTTGGATGAAATCTTAATGGTGTATAAATGCACGTTACAATCGTAGATAAATCTTATCTATGATGAGAACATTTTATAAAACATTTATTATTTTAACAAGTCTTTATGTTGGATCTTCATGAACCTATTAAAATTTTAAACAATGGTAAATTCACCGACTGTTTGTCAACCAATTCAAAGGTAAATGTTTAGTTAAGTACATTTTTTCTTGTGGATGATTGCGTATTGTTTTGATCTTAATGCTGCGTTGTTGTTTTTTCCTCGCTCATTCATTACAGCTATATGTAGTTACTGTACGCGAGTTTCGATTGCTTTATTAGATCGTGCTAACGTGAGATTGTCTAAAAATTTAACCGACTCACAACAGGTGGTTCAAGGTAATGACAGTCATGGAGGTAATTCAATCACAGCAGCACGTACCTTAGGATTTAATGAACCTTGGAATTAATCATTTTTAAAAAAATTGCAAGGCTTCAAAGTATATTTTTCATCTGAAATTTTTGTTCAGACAAATTAATATAAAATTACTTATCTTAAAAATTAATGTACCTTCTTTTTGTATACAAAAAGAAGGTACATTAATTTTATAGCGGACAAAAAATAATCACTGAACCTCCTCGTATTTCCAGTGTATTTTATTATAGTACGCGTAACATGGGGGTTTATTACATGTACTGAGGTTGGGTTAACTGATGATAACTGTGGCTGATCACGCACTTGGTCTGTGATGAATTTATGGACTATTTTACAATACTACAGAACTAAAAAGTAATCCATGTGCATTAGTTTACCACATTCCATGAATGTTCATAAAGTTGTTGTACCTGATGATTACTAAAGGTAAATTCGACCTTACGAACTTGCAGTTGAACGTGATGGGTTCTCATTACCGCTGACAAGTCGTGTACATACATCCAAGTAACACAGTCAGACGGGTTAGATTTCTTACGATGAGCTAACTGATTACCTGATGTTGCACCTGCTGGGTATTTTTGTTACTTGTGCAGTTTAATTGTAATTTAAACCGTCCATTTACATCAACAGTTTGACTTGTAAAACTTGTGATAAGTAGTAATAAACTTTATATAAATACAAAATAAGAATATCAATATAAAAAAAAATGTTCTCAACTTCTTCAGACTAAAAGCTATAGGGAAGAAGTTAAAAAAATCACAAGAGAAAAAATGTGTCGAAATATGTGGACATTGCAATAAATTGAAACTTCCAAAGTATCTTAAAATAAGTATATAGTTTCTATTTTATATTCGTTTCAATATATTTGTTTTTTTCAACAATATAAATTAACTTATAAATGTAAGAAAGTTACTAGTGTTCACATACTTTTTTTCTGTTTGATTTGACAAGTATTATTAATATCAAAGGGATAAAAAATGTATGTTTATTGAATTTTAGCCATCTTCGAATGATTAATCAGTTTTTTTTAAAATTAAATTAGACATAAGATGGTAAAAAATAACATTTATAAATAGCATACAGGTGAAATGGACCTTGTACCATGACCTCAAAATGTGCTGCAGAATTGCACAATCATGGTATTGTATTCACTTTTCTGGACAAAAAAAAAACACATGTTAATAGATTTTATTCGTATCTTAACATACTCTTCTTTGTTAATAGAAGATGTTACAACGTAAAAATTTAAAGGTATTTTTTTATGAGAATACTTTTTAGAGTATAATATTCTATAGATACTCTTAAATTGTTATAACTTACTATATTAATAAGGTTTGTTTTCCTATAATTTAACGTTGAAAGTACTGGGAAATATTGTGATGGTGAAGGTATGTGCAAACGATAATAAATTGTAAATCTCGTACTGTAGCTCCTCCCTTCCAATTTTGTCGTTTATACAAGCGATTTTTAATGACTCAAAAGAAATCAAATATTTCGTCACGCCTAATCGTAAAACGCTCCCTTCTCTAAATCCTACTGGTCATTTTTATTGTTCTTACGTCAGTAACGTCACCATGGTCATTGCTATTGAAGTTGTAAGATGTTGCTGTTTACGATCTAATAGCTACCCATCCATGCAATATTATAAACTATAAACCATAATATTTAATTTCATGAAGATAATAAAAATAATGTGTTGTCTTGCAAAAAGACGGAATACACGGATGGCTTCATATATATATAATATAATATATTATATAATATATTTAATTTCTAGGCGATTATTATAGGTAATTATACTTTTGATACTGCATTTCTTAATTGCAAACTTCATTTTTTTCGCAGTAGTAAGAATATGAGCTAGGTACAGTACTAGCGTGTTCTACTGTATACACAGTATAGATTTGGAGCTTGCTTACCTTTTTTTTTTTAAATTTCTTTCTTTAATTTCTTTCTTTCTTTAAGCTCTTAGGGGTGTATCCTTGTAAAAAAATAATAATAATAAATTACTTTTTTTTTTTTTTTTTTGTTGCTCTACACTCTCGCTTCAATTCAATATTGACAAATTTCATAGAAACTATTAAACTGTTTTTCATCTATAAAAAAAGAAAAAGCCATTGACCTTTTTCTCCTTCAGAATTCTACGACAGTGTCTTGTTTTAATCTTCATCTATACTTGGTTGTAGTAAAGTGTGATTCAGAGACGACATCGATGACTTGACCTACTGCCCTAACCAAAACACGACTGTCCACTTACACACGTAGATTAAATAGAAAAAAAAAAAAGTTTGACTAAACACCTGTTTTACCTATCTGAGTTAGACAGAAGTCCCCTGCAACAACAAGTTTCAACGTGACCTCATCTGTCAAACCTGGCTGGACCATACAAGGAGAGAGGAACGACGTGTACAGATCGTACTAGTTCCACGAATATCACATACAATGGGGGAATATATTGACTCTTTTTTTTATATTATGTACAGAAGACAGTAAAATACCTTCACGTAATTGATTTAAATGTATTGTAGTATTATATAGGATGTATTGTTTTATAACTGTATTACATTTTCATTAAGATTTTCTATTTGGATGTAAAAAAAGGAGAAGTTGTTTATAGGAAATTTCTTTAAACTTAGCGCTAAAATTGTATTTTTTTTGGGTTAATTAAATTTTAAGGCACGTGTTTAATATATTTTTTAGTTATAAGTATGTCAAAATGTTGTGAAATGTGGATATATATTATAAAAATTAATAAATTGATTCATAAATTGTCATAAAAATGTAACCAAAATTGTTTTTTTCTATCTTCATACAATTTTTATTTTATGGAAGCTTCAAAATACCGTGTAAGCGAATCCAGTATAATGAGATAATGACTATGATTATATCATACATTATCTGTATTTACTTTTAATTACACGGATAAAAATCTTATCTCAAGTGCTTCGAAGCGTGATGGCAACATGAGAAGGGAGGGTAGTTGTCACATATTTTGTGCGAACACCACGAGTGTCGCGGAAATTAATGTTTGACGGTACTGTACCGCGAGTTACCGGATGTTATTTTTTATAGGATTTTATATGTGCAAGGAGGCAGCAAAACGAGATTCCTTCTGTGAAGTACCATCAAGTCCCCCCGTGGCTATACGGTATGAACTTTGACCTGACAGGATGCATGTAGTCAAAGTATTGCTTGTCTTTGCTCAGTACACTTCCGTGGTGTCACCTTTCTGCTAAGTCGTCGAGACTCATTCCAGGCTGGAGAACAAGAGAATGTAAATTTACTGTTTATTATGTGGGGGCAACCTCGAGGATTTTGTTGTTAGTCCCTTTATACTTTATTTCGAACTTATCTAAGATTCATTTTGAAAATCTAAATGAAATCTCATTGAACATATTAGGTAAAATGTCTTAATTACTGAATACTATCTGTAATCTATTTTAGTTATAATATTTTCTGAATGTCATCCTACACACTTACTACGTTTTTTTTTAACTCTGTAGTTTGAATAATAATACAAAATATTCATGATCTTTACTTGGCTTTCGCTATAAAAGGTAGGGGGTTTTCATTTAAAAAATAATATAAAATACATGCAAATAATATAAATTTAATAATTCAATTTGTGGTGTGTATTTAAGTGATCTAATTTTATTATTTTTTTCCAACCATGTAAAAAAGTGTCTTACTAATTAATCTCACTTATAAATATTTTTATGTTATTACCTAACTTGCATCGTAAAGACAATTTATGTTATGAAATTACATTTCTCAAGATGTCATATTTTATTGTGGTTTTGTTTTTATTACAGATATTATACTAATAAACCAGTCTGTTTTCTTTATCATAATTAAAATCTTTGAGCTGTGACGAAATCCTTCTTATTATAATGTTTTTTGTTTGTTTGCGCTTGAAGCCATATCCGTGGCTCCGAAATGACCAAAGAGAAAAGTCCTGCACGGTACGGTGGTCGAGTGTTGCTTCGTACGTTTTCCCCAGCACTGTCTATGGTATATAACAAAAACCTTGAAAATCCACTTCTCAGAGAAGCAAACAAACTTCACAAGTCCTACAGAAAAATGTTGATTTTTTTTTATCTTCGTATTCACATACACACGTTTGTCCAGGATATACATACATCTATAGTGTATTTCAAAAATGTAGTCCTCGTATTTAATCTTGTAAAAATTAAGCTTGCAAATTGGATGTCCATGAAGAATTTTATAAGTCAAAAAATTTAAAATCTGATTGCATTTGATGGAGAATGAAGGTCTTGGGAAAAAGTTGTTCTCTCTATTGTCTTTTATACCCTTCGGTAAACATTAAAGAACATTATAATTAAGTGTGATAATTGCGTGTGTTGCATACGAGTGGACGATATTAATGAAGGCTTTACACTGTAATATCAACTTTGAGGGCATATCTCATTTAAATAATCGTAATTTAGTCTATATTTAAGACATTGATTGTGCTGCAAATCCACTTGTAATTGTGGTCCACGACGATGGTTGTGTACTTCTGACAGCTACCGTAGAGTTGCTTACGTGTGAGGAGTCACCTCAGAGGTTCGGATTGCTGGACCCCGCAGCGAGCAAATCAGCGGGACTCTCACACCAGCGCGGGTCAAGCGGCGGTGGTAATTACCGCAACACGGTGTAAATTGATGCAAAAACAGCTGTTCTTTTAGATTGATGTGTTGGTTAGAAGGCAAATCAACAAATAAGCAATTAATCGTATAAACGTTTGCCTCAAAGCAACTCATTTCAAATATAAAATATTGCTTCTGTATTATAAAACATTTTATTTAAAATGAAAGCTTCCCCTAAATTCTTTTACGTGTTGCGCAATTCATGCGCTATTTATATGTGGCTTCTTATTAAAAAAAAAAACTGTGTGATCAAGTTTCAAAAGGCTGATGGGGTTACAATTTAAAATAGGGGAGAGAAAATTTAAAGTTTACTTGTTGCTTCGCAGCTAAAACTTTTTTTTTTATTATTCATGGAAGATTGAACAGAAAATTAAAATAATAATAATGCTATTTCAAAATGTGACAGAATGAGTTCAGAATAATATTTAGAAATATAAGTTTTATGTGCGACTTGCCAATGCCATGAAGAAATCATAATATTCCAAGTTTTAAAGTGCTTACGTAATTGACATTGCGAACTTGTCAGCATCAGAGCCTGCGACAGTTTCGTTGTTTCCAGCACTTTGCATTAACCACCTCAAGGACATTTGAGCAAGACGTTATTCTGGTTGTATTTATAAAGCGAGGCCCACCAGTATATTGGCGTCTTGTGAGAAGGGAGACTTAAGCGGCACGTGCTCCTCATGCTGATGGCCGGACAATAATGACGTCATAGCTGACCCTCTCCACGTTAGCGCCCTCCACTGTAGAGGATTCAATCGCATTAGATCATACTTGAGAGCACTCGGAGACAGCAGACCCTTATTGACGCAACATGTTTATAGTGGGGGGACTAAAATTAGTGCCTGCAAGATACACAATATTCATCATGAAATGTTGAGTTTTTAATTTAACAGAAAAAAATCTCTCTCAAGAAGTTTACTCTTAAAAAATGATTTTGTGACAAAATTATGAATATGCTAAGATTCCTAGCTTATAAATTGACCGCACCTTGAAGTACAATGCTATTAATACTAGGTGGTGTACCTCGCACCTGTCTGGCAGTACGTCTGCCAGCTAGAGCGGGGATCGTGACGCGAATACCTGAGTCGTGACGTCATTGGTGCTCACGTCTTCGCTTCATTCATACCTCACCCACACACGACGACTTGCACGATAAACCGTGACCTCCCGTACTCGAATACAACATTAAGGTACACCTCGTACCGTAGAAATTTGGAGAAAATTATTAAACCTTCTCTTTCTTAGTATGCTGGCCTCAGAATTTTTTAAAATCAGTCTGTAAGTTTACAGATCTACATTTCCCCAGATTGGTTTAATTTGTAACGCTTCTCACACCCTTCTCTTTTCTACGCCTCTCTTCTTTCTTATTATGTTAAAATATGAACACTGTAAACTTTTTAAGACTGCTTTAGTTTTTTTATAGTAATAAAACTGCAGTTAAAATACATTGGAAATTTTACTGTCTTTGCAAGGGCTCATAGTAAAGTACATAAATGCATTTGACTTATCATTTCAAAATTCTGTCAGCTAAACTTAGAACCGTACATGGTCGAGTACTGAGTTTGACGAATAGTACCGTACAACGAAGGGTGGTTCCCATGTTACGTGCTGTGCACTGTATACTACGGACGAGAAGGTGTGGCTGCACATTTTGGTTGTCGTATACCAAGGAGTGGCTGGCAGCAAGCGGACCTAACCCCATGACGTAACCGAGCTGTGGAATAAATAATAAGGTCCCTTCGTTTTGTGTGTCTGCACCACCGGGATTAAGTGAAGCCACTTTTGTTATACAATCAAATTGTCTTCATATAATACCGTTCCTGTGTCTTGCAAAATATAAACAATAAAATTGTGTGAATTTAGATTGTGCCAAGATTTGTCATTGTTTATACAAAAATAACATATATTTTTTTTAAACCATATGGTTCATTTGCCAATAAAGAAATTTGATACTGAATTTAAATTAAATGTCATTGTAATTTTACAATAAACGATATAATTGATTTTTATTAAAATGCAGAATCAAATTTCAGGTTCAAAGATTAAGTTTATAAAAACGGTGACTTCGTTTGACTTGCGCACAACAAGATTTGCTACAGCTCATATTGTGTAACGTAATTGCGATTCCTGCAGAAGGATAATAAGCCGATTGTAGTTTGCTCGTGTGTGGTCGCGTACTTACAATTCTGCAGAGAGCAAGGGCCAGAAAAAGTATGAAATTGTTCCATTCATGCTCGAGATGTCGGCCATATCTTTACTTCGCTTGTCATCGTTTGCTGGACTTTTTACAACGAAATCTTTTTACTTTATGACCACAAGGATTTACCTTATACCATTCTTAATATAATACAACTGAATTCCTTTTTTATTTAACTAATTAAATTAATCTGAGATTACAATCAAAATATTTTAGAAAAATATCGTTTTATTTTATGTACTAATTGCTGACTAATTTAAATTTATGTACAGTAACATTTTTTACTTCACTTCATGATATAAAATATTAATTGAAAATTATTACCAATTAAATCTTAAGAAAAATAATGCTGCAAGTAAAAGTTTTCGATGTTTATTTAATTTATTAACTCTGTACCATACTTTTTTTTGGTAGAAACATGCCATTTTATATAATATTTCACTCTGGAATCGTTAAAAAAACTTATATATATTTATAATTTTTATTACATATTCTTAAGTTAAAAGTCTGCTTTTTTTCTGTTCGCCGCTAGTTTGTGGCTTGAAACGTGCTTTTCTCAAGTCTCCGAGAATATTATGTTATGTTAGTGTTTTTTGTGTTTGACATAACTTGAAGAAAAGCTTGACACCAGATTTCAGCCTCGTATAAACTGGATATTTAAGACTTCAACTCAATTTAAGTTAATTTAAATCCTCGTCCTGATCATCTAATTATAAATTAATGATAATATGGTTCTAAGCATGTGAATAAAATCCAAGTAAACACATTGAGGGAAAGTCAAAAATTAATTGGAGAATTTGACGATTTTAAAGTATGTTTGTATACTTAAGCAGTGTCCTCAAGTCTTCGGTATAGACCAGGCATACGAGTATGGGAGCTGTTGCGTGCCGTGCACCAGCCGTGTTTGAAACGAAGTCACGTCCAGAGTCTCGGCTTAGCCAGCTCTTGTCACTCGGTACCGGGAAAGACTCTGGAGCAAATTACACGCTGTAAGACCTTGCTCGTGTCAACTTGTCGTGCACTCCCTGTTTGTACATGATTATTATTAACTCCTCGAGAATTTGCTGTATATTTACATTATTTTTAACTTTGCTAAGGTTTAATAATTCTCAAGAATATAATTTTATGAGGTATTATTATTTTGTTTTCCAAACTGAACAATTTTTAAAGTTCATTCTTTATAAAAAAAAAAGGGGGCGTGTCATTTGGTTTCTCCATCATCTGTTTTCACAAATAATAAACACAATCTGTATCAGGGTCTGTCATGTCAAATAGCAATAATTTATTGAGGTTATTGTCACTTGAGTTTTATTATGACTGACATAATTTTGTACAGTCATCATCTCAAAACATGACTAATATAATATCATGTAGAAAATTTTTATTGATGATATAGTGCTGCCTTCTCTGAATCAGAGAATTTGTTGTAAAATGAGTGAAAAAATATTGTTACCATACAATAATACAAGTGGATCTCGCAATTCATAATGAAATTGACAATATTTGCAGGAAAAAATGTCATATTTACCCTTTAAATATAAATGCTTATTGGTTAAAAAGGGTGTATCAATAATTCCTCTTTTGCATGCAAAGATATGTTGTAATTCTAGAAAAGAGTTAAGTACAAGATGCGAGAGATCAAGAGGTACGGTTCGCTGATGGTGTCAAGTCAGCTGTCACCTCTGGTTAAATTACAACTACGTGAATCAAGTAAATCCACACCTGCAGCTCGCACGCCTATACCGTCTCGTCAGAAATCACACGCGTTCAACAACTGCTTATTAAAATTGATGGTGGAAATACTCAAATTTATTTCCCTACATTTCAACTTACTTGTCTCTGCTGGGAATTATAAAGTTAAATTTATTGCCCTTAACATTTCAATATAAAAAAATAATTATATATGCTGTAACTTTGTTCAAGTCATCAGAAACTAAAGTATGATTTATCGGTACCCGTGAAAGAAAATTTTTGTGTAAGATTTGCAAAATTTTAAAAATGATGTTTTTATTTTAAGAATTTATAAAGTTCTTCTTTTTTTTAATTAATAATAAACGGAGGTAAATAAACATGTCAAAACTATTTAATTTCTTCTCAGAATCTAGTAAACTTATTAAATACGTCTTAATTACATAATTACACAGCAGCAAATTATAGTCTCTCTCCTCTTGTCTCTGCAAAGCAAAAGCTTGACCTGGCAATACCAAGTTTAGGGCTCCTTACATATAGATGAAATTTAACTATATAAAAACCTGGATCAGTGTTTTTGTTAGCTTCATCTGTGCAATTGGGCGTTTGACTTTTGCCTTTTTCAGCCAGTTTACCAGACATATAAATTCTTCTCTCGAACATGCACAACTGTATCTATAAGTTTAAAAAAAAAAAAACAATCACTCGGTAGTCGAATCAGTAGTGGTGACTCATTCAACCACGGTTGACACTCAAGTTGACCTGCTGAGAGAACACGACATACCGTCGTCCTGCACTGTTCTCCACATGAGCACCAGACAATAGCCAGTAGTACCGAGTGCACAGAATTCCAAACCTCGGCCTGACCCCACCGGGAATCCAACCCTAATTAAACCAAGTCAATTAATGATAGGTGCCATTGTCGTCTTGCAGTGCATGTTGCTTCGTTTTACTTTTGTATTGTTATTGTAATGTATACGATGTTCAATCGTAAACTAAATGGTGTGCTGACAATTATTTAGTGACTAAATGAAGAAAACAAAGTCAGAATAGGAACCTCTTTAAAGTCTAAAAATATAATATATATATATATATATATATATATATATATATATATGTGTGTTTTTGTTTCACATTAAACAAGTATATAAAATGTAATGAAATCATTACTTCGTTGAAAATTTAAAAATAAAGGTCTGCTGGTGTACTTACTAAAAGAAATAATGACGGTGATTGTATATGTATAATATTTTTTCCATTAGATTTATTTAAAAAAAAAACGGTAAAAAAGAAAGAAACCATTATTTTCTTTTTTATTTCCAAGAAATTTAAATCGTCATTCATGTGGTGCACATGGTTATTACTTATATATTATTATATAGTTGCTCTTCATTCACAATCATCTCCATCCAACTGTGATTTAACAATGAACATATTATAAAAACGTTCTATATGGTAGTAAAGAATTATAGTGTAAAACCAGAACATTATTTCTTCTTTCTCATGACAACAACACTTGTTGTATATTATATTACATTTATTATATATACTGCATTCATTCAAGTAACTTTCAGTGAAAGAATACCTTGATTACATTTACACATGTTTAAGCATATGAAATTGAACTTTAAGGACTTTCTGGAGGTCATAGCACTTGATAAAGTCTTCCTCGATGCTCGGAATGCGACATAGACACCAACGACTGACTGTAGTGTTGTCTGGTCCAGCCAGAGTCTTCGTAGTTGTGTCTTGCAGCTTCCGTGAATATGATCTGTTAACCGCAACATAACGTATGAAGTAACCCAAGTACACCAAGTAAAACAGTATACATAAGTTGTGGAATAATTATTAATATGTTGTGTAATTTTATATTTAGAAGTTAAAACAATATCGTATATGTTTACCAATAAGTTAATTTAAATTTGAAATTTAATGAAATAACAGACGCAATAAATTATGTTTTTTCTTGAAGTGATTGGTTATGATTAGAGAAAAATCTCCTCCAGTCTTAATTTAGTATTTTTAATTACTGACATTTATTTTGTTGTGACGTGATGTGGTATTATGATTGATACGACAGTTGTAAATATTATAACTATATTTTTATGTTTTCCCATCTCCGAATATCCTCCTGATATTATAGATGTTAACCGCATTGAATGGTTTTCAATGAACAATATTATATCCATATACGGATCATCTTTATATAATTCAATTGATGAATAATTCTTTTCCTCAGAATTACACAAACATCTCCGTATAAAGAGATGAAGTTATTATATGACGTGTGTGTTATAAGAGTTATGACTTAGTATTATTATTATTCGCCAGCACATGACGATGTGGTCAGAATGTCGTAGTTAATTACATACGGAGGTTGAGCATATTGATGTGACAGCTAATATCTTAGCTACAGTGTGTAACAGTGTAACATCGCCAGGACATTGAATGTATTGATAATACTGTCCTAAAATAATCGTGAAATTAAAGTTAAAAATTAATATATACAATGCAATGGAAGAAGTATTAATTAAGCTAATTAAATGCACCCTAATAGGGAATTTGAATTCCTGCGACCTTATATTCTTGCATATATTTAAAACTGAAATCAAAACTTTTTGTTTTCTAATTGATGCATTTTTACTATTTTTTCTATACAATTGTTTTCATACAATGTACAATTACGATTATTTAAAATGACTGGGAACAAAATTATGAATGAAATTATTTTTACTTTAGTACTTTTTGTCTTAAATTATTTTGATAGCATACTTTTGTTTTCTACATTTTTTTGTAATTAATATTTTCACTACTTAAAAATTGTGAGAGTTTTCACACGATATCTTCATTTAGACGATTTCTTCTTTACCGCGACCGACACAGAAAGATTATAAAATTAGTGCGAGTATGTGTGGGTGTATCATAATAATAATACAAAGATAACGCAGTGTGTGTAACTGGGCTAGTGTGGTAAATAGCAGTTGTGTATACTATTGCGTGTATTATAGTTAAAGGTAGGTCATGCTGGCTTGGTTTCGTCCGGTCATATACTCTCGGTGAGCAAGCACTGACTGAATGCAGTAGCATCAGCCACGATAGGCAGCTTCCGCGCTACGCCTGCCTAAGCGTGTAAATGCAATTTTATCTTGCTTTTTTTTTGTTATTTAGTTATAAATATAATGATAAACATTAAATTGGTATTACTATACTTTAGTTTATTATGGTGTTTAGAAGTAAAAATAACAACAGGTACATTGTGATGCTATTATTTAGTTACAGTACTTCAAACAAATGTTAATTAATTTTTTAATGGTGTTCTATGTTAATTGCTCTTTTAATGAACCTATAATAAAGACTTCATGAACTTTGTTATTGCTCTTAAAGTAAAGACAGTAAGTTATTTAACTTGTGAATTAAATATTAATCTGGTTATATTTATTTTATTTATGTGAGTCGATGAAACAAAATAATAATAACCATGCAGAAACCCCCCAGCTGTTCTAGATATTTTGTTAGCCACGATTTTATATGATATAAATTGTTGAAAAAGTCGATAATTGTGACTTCTAGCAATAACAAGTGCTGGTTTAGCACGATCGTACGAAAATGGCTTCGTGATCGTCTCCATTCAACAGGTAATTGAAACTAACTCAACGAGTAATAAGCCAGCTGTGCGTGCAACAATGTACTTGACTACCGGCTACTTGAGCCACCAGGGGGATATGTGGAACACCGTACTTGAGGCTTTATTGTTGTGAAAGTATACAATAAAATTGCCAAATTTGGAAATATACAATTCATTAAACTTTCTTTTTAATATTATGTAGATTTATGTTTATTCGTATCATAAAATCAAAATAATAATAAATAATCACGATTAATAAAGAAATCATTCAACAGAGTTTTTTTTTCTTAAAATATTGTTTTGCTAATTATATAGAAAAGAATTAAAAACAAAGCAAATCGTGATAAATCTTGTATGGGACCCCCAAAGGATATAATTTGCCAGTCTAATGAGTGATTTGTCATGTTGTTAATATTTTTTTTTTTCATCCTTGTCTTTAAGATGGAATAATAAAATGTGTTTGGTCAGTTCAGCATTCTTCTTGCTCTCATCAGCAAGAACTCCAAATTTGGCTACTGCTTGGAAACAACTTTGCATGGGGAAAAAAAAATATTGCTTTGAAAAAAGTTTTTTGTGTACGTCGCGGTTGTATGATAGTGTATGATTAGCCAGTCATCAGTCTTTTGAATATACATAGAGAGGGGAGATTGAATTAAGTGTGATCTATTTAAGCTGACACGTGCCCCCTCCCCTCTCTTCTATATGCATGGTGTACTGCTGGACTGCTCGTCAGCGTGACAGCTTCCCCTCTCCTCTCATCTCGCGACCTTCAATGGCCTTGTTGTAATTTAAAACTCAATTATATTTTATATTTTTATGTTATAAATGATTGATGTTTTTAACTGTATTTTTATTTAATATATAAAAAACCTTTTGAATTGCATAATAATGTGCTTCTTGTTTTAATAAAGAAAAAAAAAATATATATATACTAAAAAATACATCTTCATTTTTATACATATAGCATATTGTCCATCTATTATCTGTATTTATATCTAATATGCAGTAAATGAAGTGGAATATTGTCTAAATTACAGTATGACGATAAAAATTGATAATATATACTCAGCTGACAATATGCAATGTATAATATATTGCGTGTATATTATAGCTTAGAGTCACCCACGTGATATTGTGGATTGTGGACAAGTAGAAAATATAGACACTTAAATTGCTTTTATAATGTGAATTGGTTGATGGTAATATCTATGCATTAAACAAAGATGCATTGCATGCAGGGTTTGTCATAATATATATAGGTAGGTACTGCACCAGCAGGTTATATTTTTAATTTATTGCATTGTTGATATGAAATATTTCATCAAATGACGTGATATCATACACATAGATCGATACAGCCAATCATTGCAATGATAATATCTTAGATCATACAGCGCGCTGGTCTCGTATATAATTTGTCATGATGACAGTTGACATTCATTCAAATCGTACGTAATGTGGGCTTGATAATTTAAGCTCGTGGATAAGGAGACTTTTTAAAAAGTTGTGATGGCAATATACATTTAAAATTAACAATGAAACGACGAGTATTGTTTAGTGAAATGCTGATAATTTCTCTTTACATAGTTTCTTAAATTAGAAGTTCTGCCAAAATTTTATTAAAGCTGGAGAATATGTCCGCTTGAATTATAAAGGTAGTTAGAAATTTGAATATATTTTGTAATATGTTGAACAGGTAATGTAAACGACATGCTAAGATTTTATTGAGTTCAGTTTAAGGCAATATAGAGAGATTTTAAATATATGTGTATAATAACGAATGAAGCAGATTATGGCTCTAATAAAAGTGAAGTACCCTATATTATACTACATTAAATATATTTCCATGTACGATGTTGCACTGTAAATAAGAGTTTTGATATTAATTAAATAATATAATTATATTACACATGTTATAAAAACCAGTGTCGTTCATATTTAATCTGTATTAAATTTTATTTTTAATGTATGCAATTATTTCTACGAAATGATTATACTTGTTAATGAGTGATTATTATTGGTGCGAGTTCTGAGCATGCTGGTATTATTATCTTATGCGCAATCTGAAGGGACGATATCATCTCGTGAGTCCTTTCTCCGTCCATTGTTATCTCCCTCGTTTCTTGATTGTTGTACGATGTCACGTGACCTAAAGGTATTGTTGTCAACTTCTCCGTGACTTTAATAAAGAATAACACCACTTGAATCCTTTTTGTGGTAAATTTTATTGTAAAATTTTACATAAATTAACATTAGAGTATCCTAAGTAATTTTTATACTTTATCATGTGTTTATGACTGTTTTATCAAAATGAAGTTTTTGTTACTTAATTTATAAAAAATACAAAGTGTAATATATATACTGTCAAAATAAATACTATTATCGTCTGCGTGTCAGTTCGTTCTTACTTCCTGTATATTATAGTTTTATAAATTATTTTCTTGCTGGACTTTAAGTACCTTGAAAGTTATTGTAAGTCATGCACTACTGACTACGCAGTATTAAAAACAAATTGTTGAATTCAGTCTGTAACCTGAATGTAGTATATCTAAATATTATGATTATTATTAACTTCATGTCCTTATAGAGACGTCAACTCCAAACTTCTGATGTCAATAGAAAATTAAAATAATATATAAAGATTTCTCCTTATAATACTATTCAAAATGTAAGCACTGCTCTTGATTTTATTTGCACAGTATACATTATACTATTTTAGAATAAAAGGATAATATTTCATTCAAATTCGTTCCACTTGTGTCAATCTATATCTTTTATTTTTTGTTTACAAACGTAAATTTAGGACAGTAATTTTGAAGGTAACGCACGCAATATAAGCTGGCCACTTATACTGGAAGTGTTTTCCTTGATAAAATTCACGTGCGATGATATTGGCGATGATCTCAACACACTTGGCAGACGACACGACTGTCACACTGTCGTACATCATTCAGTTTTCGTGGAAATATATGAAACCGTGCTGTGAATTGTTAACGTCAATCTTGAAAACTTAAAAAATGGCATACTTTGTATTATACTTTGTTTTTTTAAAAAAAAAAAAGTCGTATAGGTGATCTAGGGCAGGTAAATTGGATGAAATTCGATTGAAGTCTTAAGAACTCATGATAAAAGAAACTACTATAATACAGCTCAGTAAAATGTATAGCAATGCAATTTGCCTCCTGTAGATTGCAATTACTATGTATTTTTTTATATCATATGTATTATTGTTAATGAGTATTCCTTTGTTTCAATCTTTGATCATACAAACCGTTGAATCTCTATACTCATCTTCTTTATTAGCCATGCTTGTATATTATATAGACAAAGAATTTAATGACCAAGCGTTTAACATCATGTTTCTTCTATACACATACATTTGAATTACGATGCTGAGTACATGCATAGTACAATATAAAGTTACCTATATTAATTATAGACGTAATAAATTAGAAAAATAATAGCCAATTTCTTTTTTGATTTGTTGTAAAGGCGACTATATAAAATTATCATACACGTACAATTAAACAGTTATTATTGTTTATGAACAAATGCATGACTAAATAATTATGCATCACTGTATGCGATTTGCATTAAATTATCGTAATATATAGTGAGGAGTTTATATCTGATGAAAATATTTTATTATTTAAAGAAGTTTATATTTTTGTTACTAGACAAGTGTGTTCAAGTTCTAAAGCCCATATAAAGCCTATATTACACGATACAATTTTTTGCTAATTGTATACAATTTTTCCTTGCAATACAATTTTTTTACCTCTTGCAAGCGACTTTCATACAAGAAGTTCCATGCAATTTTATTTAGAACATGTCCTATATTTCTTGAATGCAATAAAGTTGCTTCGAATTTCTTGTACAATTTTTTTCCCCGCGCATGCGCATTTCGTACTTTACGAGCTCTAAAAAACAAATATGGACGTCAGCTGTGAATTGTTTCGACGACTTGAAGATATATCTCCATTTTACGGGAAATAAAAGGTAATTACAACACAAATACCATAAAAAAATATGTAAATTAGGGTGTAGATGTGTAATTATATATTAAATTATTTTATTATGCTGTAGTTAGTTTATAATTTTACTTTGAAGTGTGTCACTTTAATACCACAGTCTCAAAGTTGATCTGTATTTTTCTTATTTTTCGTGTATTTTTTTTCAGTTTGGAGCCCATTAAGCTGCTGGTTTTTAAGCTGAAGATATTTAAAGAACTATGTCCAGGAATTTGGCTCAATCTGGATGGAAAAACAAGGTATTTGTTGGTGATATAAAAGTTAATATTTCTGTGCCTGCCTTTTTGCGTTTTGAAAATATAGTTCTCAGTGCCTCTAGACTTTTATTATCAGCAAAATTAACTCTCAATAACTAACTCCTTATTTGTACTGAATTTACACACTAAAATACACATTGCATGTTAAAAAAAATTATTTTTAATAAATAATGAAGTAAAAAAGAAGCTCTATAGCAATTCTGAAGTGCTGAAAGTTCTGAAATAATTATGTACCAAAACACACTACTGTATGATACTGGCTCTATCATACTGTTACTGTATATTTATATGCATATGAACTGTACTATGTATGCATAGAAACTATGCATAAATATGTCAATGTGCATACTGTACATAGAATTTTAAAGGCAAAAAACTTTGCTAGAGTACAATCCTTTTTACTGTATATATACAGTACAGTATATGTGTGGATAAAATTAATGTAATGCTTGTAATACATGACATACTGTATGTATACAGTATCATATACTGCAATAAATTTATAAACAGTGAGATATTTATGCATAAATGTGATTCTTAGCTACTACTGTAGCATATATATACTTTAACAATAACATTGAATCAAAGAACATTTTTTAATCAGTTGACACGTTAATAGAGGCTAAGTCTCCTTATTATATCTTATAGGTTATGGGATAATGGGGCAGTAGAGGCTAAACCAAAATGAATCATAGTTAAACTCTGAAGATGATCTTAATTGTTAATGAATTCACAATAATATAGTTATACCTCCTCAGTGCAATTGTTTTATTTAACTTCTAATTACTGAATGCAACTTAAAGTATAATATATTAGTATTTTAATTGTTACATAATATATTATTCATTAATAATATCACTAAAAAGTTTAACAAAAGACACAGAAGATCTATATATTGTGAATTCATTAACAACTCCCTTCCAAGTCCAGTATGGTTACTTTTGAGTAAACACTCATATTTTGATTTATATTCAACATATTAATTATATATCTTTCTCCAAATTGTTTCAACAATGACCTGTTGTGTTAACAGGCATACTGGACAGAAGGAGGCAAAGAGACTCACCACCCACCAAGGATGACCCCACATCATCACCACCTTCAGTTCTCCAGTTTGTCTATAGAAACTTCATCTAATGTTTCTAGCAAAATATTGTTTTGTGTCCCAAGGTAACTTCAATTTTGATTCTATAATCACAGCAAACCAATGTTGTCTATTCATGTAACCAACTTTTTTTTTTTTTTTTTTTTTTTTTTTTGCTAATAATTTTTATATGGATTACTATATTTTACAATGTCCTAATTTGACAGTTAATGCCAAATAAAAGATAATTAAAATTAATAAATAACTTAAATTAATTTAATAAAATGAGCTAATGATACTTGTATACTATTGAAAATATCAAATTTTTAAATCCTGTATACATGTAGTACATTTAATAAAATAATTGAAAAGATAACTTTGATAGATTACATTATTGCTTTTTGTGATATATCAATTTGAAAAAATGGTAAAATATTGCAAACCAGAGAGGACTGTAGTATCTATTTTTGCTAAATAAAGTTATGTCACTAGATGATTCCACATTTATATATTTTTACTATAATGTATTATTTTATTATTTAATTTGCATTTTCATTATAATGAAGAATGATTATGTATTTTTAACATTTCAATAAAAATAAGGAAATGTATTTAAACTGGTGCAGATTGTCATCTGGTAAAAATTTGTTGAGTACTAGTTGTGTTCTATTATTTATTGCCAACTGTAATCTCATGCTAATTCTAGTTTCCATGCATGTGAATCTTTTACAAAATGATGATTTGCATTCTTACTAACATTTAAGTTATAGCATGCATACAAATATTTCATTGCCGCCTCCCCCTTCTTTTCAGTTTTTTCTCATTCTATATTAATTACGTTAATAAATGACAATCTGATTAAAAGTGTATTTATCTTTATTGAAATAAAATAAATAAAGACGTAAATAAAGAGAAATTTACTTTTATTGATCATATAACTGCAACAAAACCAGGTGTTTAATTTTACAATGGACTAGTATCGACCCCAATTTTTTTATTGCAGAAATAAGTAGAGGGTGCAAAAAGTTATGCTACCCTGACTTTTTTCAGATTTTTACAGCCCTGGAAGTGTTTTTAAAAAATTATTGAAAGTACTTTTTGTGATGTCACGCGGCGGCAAGTACCATCTTTTTCACCTAATTTTTTTTCAATTCTATAATAAACGTTCGATTGAAGAAATTCAAATGTTTTGCTCATGTTATATATTATAGCGTAAAATAAACAGCTTAATTAATTGTTTCAATGGTAATGTCAACATTAAAAAATTATTTTTCAACATGTACAGGGTTAATATCTCGTTAAGGGTTGTTTTCTTTATTTTAATTTACAGCATTAGATTGAATATGTAATATAAGGGAAAAAAAACAAATAGTCATCTGACAGGTTTGTTCACGATTAATTAAATATTGAAATCACACAAGAAAAATAAAACTTTCCACTTTGTTTTCCATATAAGGGATTAATAAATAATAATCTGATCAAAATTTAAAAGGTCCATGGTACTGTGGCCTGTTTTTAATTATGTATAAAATTTTAAGTCTATTATTAATTACCCAAAAATAGTCTTTATTCAGGAACTTACCATGGCACAAGAATATTGGACTCTGATGCATACTAAATTACATATCTAAATACTTTAGGGATTCTTAATAAAAAAAATAATAAATTAAAAAAAAAAGTGGAAGTGAAAAAAAAAAAAATAATAATAATAAATAAATGTGCACCAATGCCACCAATAAAGTTTTTCTTTTAATTTAAAAATGTAACTCGCCATGCAACCTTTTCTTATAATCAAATTATACATATAATTTAAAATTAACCAAAAACAACCCATGATAAAAAAAAAAAAATCTACTCTCCGGCCGGATGGCAAATAAAATAATCAATTTATCATCTTTGTGCACCGCTTGCACGATACTTATATTTTGTAGACTGAAAAACCCTATCGAGTTTTTATAGAGGTACAAATGTAAAGCAATTTTATTTCAAATTTAAGGGTTCTCAATACTTTCTTTTAAAGTCGAATTTTTATTTTTTTTCAACAAAATTCAAGCTGTTCTCGGAATAAAAAATTAACCCTTTAGCATTATAATACAAAGCCACTTTTTGTCACGCACATCACCAAGGAGAGATAGGGGGGGGGGGGGAAAGGAGACGAAACGATCCAAGGATTACATTTTTCTTTCTGAAACTTTAGGGCTTTCTCACACAGAATCACATGCTTTAATTTGTAGCGTATGATAAAAAGAATAAATAAATAAACAAATAAATAAATAAATAAATAAATAAAGAAATAAAGAAATAAATAAATAAATAAATAAATAAATAAATAAATAAATAAATAAATAAATAAATAAATAAATAAATAAATAAATAAATAAATAAATAAATAAATTAATAAATAAATAAATAAGAACCTATAATATGCGATCAAATATCAATTGTATCTCGCGCACACAGCTTTGCATTATTTCGTATCGCATATATCATTAACCGCGCCACTGGTTCTAAATTTATATCATACTAATAAGTATCATGCGATGCCATACGATACAAAGGCAGTGTGTGACCCCCCTTATAAGGCACTCTTTTCCCGCTATAAAAGAGCTGCGGTTCGAATGGACACCACTCTTCCTTGGTACTGATTGCATGTTAATAAAAAAAAGGTGTATATTACAGGTATATAAGGTGTTGAATGTATATGAGCTTTCTATATTTGGATTTACCCCTTTTGGGGCAATAATTAATTTTAGCATAGGGTATATAGCCTGCTGAAGTCGAATCAACTTGAAGCGTGGTGAAGAAAATTTTAAAAACATTAATATTCTTCTTTTGAAGCTAACATTTATTTTATTTTATTATATCTCTTTCATGGGCACTATACAATAATATAAGATATATTATATTATAGTCAAAATTAAAAACAAAACAGCTCCCATGGGGCAAATGAAAAAGATTGCTGAGCAGTCCATTCACTACATTGCTCATTCATACCCAAAAAATGGGATGGAACGTTGCTGGAACTGATAATTTAAATAATTGACATAACATAAGGAAACCCGGCCACGTTAAAATAAAAATTGTAAATGTTATAAATTGCCAAAATAATCTTTGATTACTATATAAAAATATTTTATAACCCTTTTGTAAGGAAAATTGTTTATTTTCAATTATGTGTGAATTCTACCCTTTAAAAACGTAACTGAAGCTTCAGTGCTAGATTAAAATATAGCTCAAAATTGATTGCTAGCCCAGGGACAGTTTATATAAATTAACTTAATTTTATATTTTTTTTTTTTTTTTTTACAAAAGGGCTACAATTTTTATTATTGTCAGGGACAATTTTTACACAATTTTCGTATGTGATGGGTTTCTCCATAATTATATTTATGTTTATTTTAAAATTTTAGTTACAATTTAAACAGCTCTCATCATAACAATGGGTGTTTTTTAAAATTATCATTCAGTCACCCTTTAATTTTGGTTCTTTAGCTACCCTGTGGTAAATTTTGGGGTCGCTATATACCTCAATCATTCTACAGGAGCAAATCAAAAGTGGGTCCAGGTCCAGACAGACACTTATGGGATGCTCCGAATAATTGTATATTAATTATATTATATATAGGTTTTAATTGCAAAGTTTATTTGATGTGGTGGAGTCCACCTTTTTTTAATGGTTATTAATTTTTGTTTAATTTTTAAACAATACCAATATGGATTTAGAATGGAAATTTTCTTATATACATATATATTTATATATATATATTATATATATATATATATATATATATATATATATATATATATATATATATATATATATATATATATATATATATATATATATATATATATATATATATATATATATATATATATGTGTGTGTGTATTATATATAATGTATAATCGTTTTTACCGCTTGAAACATATCATTTCATACCTGCGTACGTGTGCCTCTATATTAAATTTGAAATAAATGACAAAATATTAAAATATTATCGCAATTAAAACAACGGCATTTGTAGCGACGCAGCTGAAGGTTTAATTTTAAAAAACTGGCGCCATGGCTGCTTAAAACTTGCAAACAATTTTTTTCACTTTCATCTGCCTTCAAGTTTTTTTCTTGTACAAGAAAAAAATTGAATACAAGAAAAAAATTGAAACAAAAAATTGTATCGTGTAATATAGGCTTTACACGATACAATTTTAGATACAATTTTTCGTTGCAAGAAAATTTCTTCTCCATACAAACAAAATAATGGAGATTAAATTTTCTTGCAAGGAAAAATCGTATGCAATAATTAGAAAAATTGTATCGTGTAATACCGGCTTAAAGGTATTACTTCTTTCACCTTTAATAAATTGTTTTCAATTAAGTTTTCCGGTTCGAGTCCCCAATAGTTGTACAATTTCTTTAAAATACGTAATCCTTAAACAATTTACACCACTATAATTCGTCGATACTGGTTTGTTTTTAGAACTTATAAGAACAATTTCATCATTTTTTTAAAACTCTTATATATATTATAGTATAATATACTCATGCAAACTTGGTTTGGTTCTAATAAGTGTTCTCCAAATTTTGTGCACCAGTTTCTCGGTATTAATTAACGTTTGTCTTCCTCCCTTGTTACAGAGATTGGCAGGGTGCGCAGCAACTTATTTCAGATCAACGGTATCAAGAAGGAACCTCTGGTGCTGCCGGAGGGTCAGGGTCCAGCCACCACCCTTTCAGAGAAGGTCTACGTGCCTGTCAAGGAGCACCCAGATGTGAGTACCTCAGTTGAACGTCACCTCGACCGTGCTTTCGGCTACTGCTTATGTAGCAGCATTGCAGACACAGTGACTGAGATTTATCAAGTACTACACGTAATATAGCACTTCCTAGGGAGAAAAGATTAATCACAATGATTTCAGCGAGAATATGATCCAAAAATAATTGACGTAAAATTTTGAAAAAATTATATATTTTTTTAATTTTTCCCACTGAGTACCAAATATAGTTAAACTTACTATTCTGCTTCGAATTATTCGAAGTGATCATTAACTTGGAATATTTTATGGTTTATTTATGTAATACTATAAAAAATGGCATTCATATTATTTTTATCATTATATCCATCAACTACATTTGACGTAACAATAATAACTGCAATAATTTCAACAATAAAAAGCACTCTGTATCATGACAAGTATGAAGAAATGTCCTTGGTGACCATGTCGATAGATTGATAACTTGAGTAATTATAAATACAAAACGGACGGCTTTATAAATAAGTTTTTTTATTCGTTTATTCCATCGTACGCACTTGGACTTGATTACAAACTGCACGTGCAAGTATGTGTATACGAACAAGTTGATTGATAGATTGGTATCGTAATTTGTTAGAAGAGAAAATATTAATGTTGTTTGACATGCGTTGCTAAAGTTGCCATGTAACCTTGTATGTGTTCTGATTATTTATAAGTAATTATTATCGAAGCTATTAAGTAGAATATGTGTAAAATTCTTTTATATATTAACTGTGTACAGTGCATGTGGGATGTAGGTAGATTGCAATGAGAGAAAGTGAATGCATGCGCCTGTTTAATGTGCAAGTGATGTATGTGTAACTTACGTGAAATTGCAACGTGCATTCTAAGAGAAAGGACGATTAATTTCATACTTTTTTTTTTTTTTTTGCTTACGTCGTGGTCAATTAGAGGACATTATTTTCCATGTTGGTTGCTACATTCGTATGAAACTTAATTTTTTCAAAATTATTTTTTTAAGCCAAGTAATTAATTTTGCTAAAACCAACAAGCTGACGAAAACATTATCAGCAGCAGTACCATATAAGTTAGTGTAGTAAGAACCTTGCCAGTTGACTCATTAGTGTGACAAAACTTAACTTTTTTTTTCTTGGTTTTTGTCGGAACTTTGCTCAAAGAGACTGCACATAATTATTTGTAATGCTCGTATATTACTGAAGAGACAACATGATTTTGTTTTCTTATTAAAGTAGTATTATATCGTATATATACAAAATATATTTCAGTTGCTATATTAAATTAAATAGAAATCTTCACCTATTATAAAGGGAAAGATTTAGTAGGTAAAACAAAATGTAAATTGGCAGCAAGTTATAAAATGTGGCATATCATTAAGTCGATGTCCCCATGTACGAATGTGTGGGCACTATAAAAGTGGACCATGTCCGAGTTGAAAGTGGTCTAGTGCTGACCATATATGACAGGGCCTTGAGTGACGTGCACGTGGGCGAGGGGGCGTGGCACCACGTGGTATACCCACGTGCTCGAACACACCTGGTCGTCACCGTGTGTAGGACTACTCAAGAGTATACGACTTTCTCTGACAAGTACACGTCTCCATGAAAGGAAGTACAGGAGAAAAAAAAAAAATTATTACATTATATGACCCTAGTATTACGAAATATTTTTCCTCCTTGTATAGTTCTTATTTTCAAATAGCATTTTACATTATATATTTAAGTTGTTTTTTGAAATAAACAAGAAACCTGTCGTTCAGAAAATATTGCATCATGGGCGTTATCATTTATTAAGATATGGTTAATCATAAGTTCAGTTAAGCGTGGCGTATTACGTTAAAAACAAGTTGTTTTTTGTTGCTGTCAGAGTATTATCCTTGATATTTCTTTTGATAAAAACATAAAGCATTCATAATTT
Source organism: Siphlonurus alternatus (assembly GCA_949825025.1). Lineage (NCBI taxonomy): Eukaryota > Metazoa > Arthropoda > Insecta > Ephemeroptera > Siphlonuridae > Siphlonurus > Siphlonurus alternatus. The sequence continues at coordinate 7,937,249 of OX463781.1, read as the reverse complement.
GTAATGACGATGCGGTAGGTAGATTCAATGCTTTTGTATTAATGAATGCAAAGATGCATGATTTTCAGTACAATTAAAGCAAGAAATGTTCTAAGAAATTACTTGTTTAAGTTAAATAGCATGATTATTCAAATAACGTGATTAACAAAGTGTAAAACTACCTTTACATTTCATTCAGGGGAAGAAACTACGGTGATAAAATTTGTTCTCGGAGCGAATTTTAATCGAAGTAAGATTTCCCCTTTAAATTTACGAATTACTCGAATTAGTATTTATTTTTTAAAGTCGTGAGAGTTCTATATGATTATTTTTATTTGTTTTATACGTCTTACTATAAATCGTAAATATTATTAATGAGGATTCTTAAATATATTTTTTTTCCTTTTATGGTAATGTAACATAAACTTTAAGATAAAATTCTCATAAAAATTGTAATAAAAACTTTATATTTTTATACCAATCACAACATATTTTATTATTATCATATCAAGTAGTCCAAATTACTGAAATTTGAGATGATTGCCGTATATATGACCTAGCTAGTAGTAGATGGGCTATTAAAAAGCTAAGGAGCTTCCAATCTAAATCTCAGGTTCAATAAATGTGGACGTACACCCATGCATTCAAGCTGCGAAATTTCTTCATCTCGTTCAGCCTTCTAGAAGCTACTGTGCCAGAGAACTTCAGAAAACCAAGGCATGCTAAATTTGTAGGTACTACAATTTTATTAAAATAAAAAATCGTTGCAATTAATCTGATTGCACCTCATTCTGAAGATAGTTGTATACGTGGGAATTTTGAGGGTGGGGGATGACGTTTGTTGCTTTCCTTATATGAGAATCCTCAAATATAATAATACTAGGAATTATTATCATATCATATTATTGTGAGGAATAATGATTGTGTACTTACGTGTTGCAATGCTTGCTGTATTGTCCAGTATTCTCAGTACACTGGTTATTTCCTTAATTTCCTTGTAAAATGTTAAGAAAGGTAAAAAACTTTTCTGTTTGCAAGTTTGCATCAGATGAACCTTACAATTAAGAAGTTCAATTATTTAAAAACAGGTTTCATGTTACCTTCTTATGTTGGTGATCGTGGTATGAGCTCGCTGGTCCAAGTTAGCCTTGGCGAGATGATGTAGCGGGATTGTCGGGAGTCACTCGGAAACAGACCAGCTAATTGGAAGCACCTTTCTGTCCCCCACCCACTTTATTTATACACTTAGGTGCATGATGCTGCTCTAAAATGTTGATACACCTACAAAAAAGTTTTTCAAGAACCGCCCCCTTTTTTTTCTCTCTCGCGTACATCAAGTTTTTCATCATTATTATTATTTGTTATATGTAGCTTATTAACTTTATGATGAATGATTTTATGTTATTTAATATGTAATACAGTTTGAACTTATCAGAAGAAACTAATTTTTATCCAATAAATATAAGCGAATTGTCATCAACAATAATTTGCTTGTGAAAAATTTATATGATTTAAAAATTATTTCTTTTGATAAATAAATTACAAGGTATAATACTTTTCTTGTTATATCATGTACGGAGAGTGAAAATTAGATTTCCTTTTTGGTGAGATAGTTATAATTATTTTTCTTCGTTTCCTTTGTAAAATGTTTCGCTAATTTGACGTCTGTGGTTTTGCACGATCAGTGCATGCTTTGTTGTTAATTAAAATAATCTTCCTAATGATGTCATTGAATCAATTATTATATTTTTATTGTTTACAAGAAGTCACACATCATTGTAAAAGAAGCGTGAAATATAATGAATAATATTTAATTTGACCCTCATCACATTAGTGTCCAATCTAATTTGCATTTAGATTGACTCGGTGTAAAAACATGACTCTGCTGCTTAAACTGCAATAACATTAATAATAATGGCTGTTTTGCCTTTAAGCCACAAAAACAATTTCATTTGCACGATTTATTTTCAACTAAATTCCTTGAATTTTTTCAAATATTTTTTCAATGATTCATTTGAAAAAAACTTTTAAAAGAGGAATTTAAAATTAATTACTCACAGATTTTTTTTTTTTTTTCCTGTTTTGAACTGGTTGTTTCTTCACGGCATGTGAATTTTGTGTGAAAAGACTATAAGCGTGTATAACTTTCAACCCTGAGTTTGTTTGCCACGCAAATACAAGGTGTTAACTATATATGCAGTCAGAACATTTTCTATAACATACATGCATAATTTATTCATCATGTAAATAACGAGAGATGTAAAAGAAAGTTATATTTACTCATAATATAAAACGTTCTATTGTGACTGATTTTTGTTCTCATCCTGAAATCTGGGTGACAAGGCACTTGCTTGCATTTTATTTTACTCCGCGATCCTTTATGGACCAGACCTGTTCTATAGGTCATAATTTAAATACCAAATATCCTAGTTGTACAATTGTATAAATAAAATATATTTCAAATGATAGAATTTTCTTAGTTTGAATATTTTTAAATTAATTTAAGAAGAGATGTACTTAAATTTTCACTCTTTAAGATAAATGAAGACATCACAAATGTCGTAAATTTGTCATCGGTCCGTTTAATCTCTATGTGATTATTTTGAAGAAGTATGTAAATTTGGAGATAGGCTCTTATACAGTCTGCTGGTGAGATATGTCATTGTATATTCAAGGCGTTGTCACTTCCCCACATACACAAGTTTGTCTCTGAAGTCTTCTTAAAGATTTGTCAGTATTTCTTCCGTCACTTTTTAGCGTGTTATAAACTTATATTTCGGCTACTCCCACGGAATATAAAAAGAAATCTTGTAAGAGGTCGTGTTTGAATATTTTATGTAAAAATATTTTTAAAATTTATGACATTATTTTATTTAATGTATTTAGCAGCATTAATGTGACAGCAGGCTTTACAGTTAGCTAAGTCTTTGTTTGGGGTCTTAAATTTAGATGTAGGTTTAAACTTTTAATATAAATCCTACATGTGGTGTATACTTAATATAAACCAAGATTATGACTGTCATTTATATTATTGACATAGAAATTATTTTATTATACAGTTTCGTGCACCTAAATATCGAAATTGACATAGATCGTTTCTTAAATAGGGGGCGTAACTCCTTGAAGATAGGCGTGTCATTCTTTTTTCAAGACAACACAAATGTGGATAAAAGTCATCTCTTCCTGTATAAGTCGTGTTACATCCATTTGCACAAAATTCTGAACTAGCTACGCCCACTTCAAATTAATGCATGGTTCACTTTTTGTGCAAACGACAGTACATTGAAATATAATTTCATTTGATTGTTTTAATAAAACTTTAATATATAATTGAGGACAGAATAATATTGTTTTAACTAAAGACAAAGACAAACATATGACGCACTGAGCTGGCAGTACCGAGGCAAATGTGTGCGCATCTATTTGTAATCGAGTGCTCATTGTGAGTACCCGTTAGTTCTGCTGGGGTTTCGTAACATAAACAACATTTTTAATACACCCCAGCTTAATTTTATTGCAATTTATAGTAAAGCAGCTGCAATGATTATTTTACATCATGGCATTCTACCAGTATGTGTAGATTCACATTAATTTTAATTTCTTTCTTCTTTGAAACATAAAATGTTATTAGTTAAAATTAATTAATGCAAAAATAAATTTATATGTGTATAACAAAGTAGTTGAGCTCATTGAAGAAAAACTTTTAACGAAAATGTATGGTACACAAGTGTGATTACGATACTTTTCAACACTATAGAACTCGTTCGCCATTATAATAAATAAGAGGTGGTGGGGTTTATAGTTTTGAAACTGACCTAATGATATTCTTGGCTAACATTCACCTGGCTGCTACGTAAAAATAGTCTGTAATGCATCATTAAGCTGCTCCTCCCGCGAGGGGCACAGAGTGAGACATGGGCGTTATTTTGGGACCAGGTGACGTCATATGGTGGTACCGTGTGTGTCATTTCATGCTCAAGTATTAGGAGGGGTAGAAAGGGGGAGGATTTAATAGGAATTTGATGAAACATCAGCACAATCGCAAGAAGTTTAAATTTAAATGTTTTTCTTACACTGCACGCGTTATAAGCTTTTTGTTCTATTGGTTTAATTGAAATTTCAAAGTTTAATTAAAAGAAGATTGGGGGATTAAAAAAGAGTTTTAACAAAGTTTATAAATATTTTGTTACTTTTATTCTTTGAATTTGTCTAAAATTTGTCTATTCCTTTTAATTTCGGTGCCTTTGAAGTTTGCATAACCATTTTTAGCAAAATTATGTTGTACATACGTACATACCTTTATGAAATTTATGCCTATATTGTTTACATCAAAAATACTATCATTACATTCTGAATGTTAATACGCCGTATGCAAAGATTGAATTGCGTGTTTGAATACCTTATGTTTTTATCGCTGACAGGTATGATTAATTCTGTATCTTGTTCATCCTTTATTTATATTTCAATTTAAATTCATTGTTATTCTGCATTTATATTAATATTTTATAAATTTTAATAATAGCTTGTAATACTATGTGATGATACAAAAGAATTGTTATTAAATTGCTTATGTATGCAAGAGTAAAATATAATAAAATATAATCGTGAATTCTTTGGGCATAACTTAATTCTCTTCATTCATATTTCGTGCATTACGTAAATCACATTTGTTTAAAACAAAAATATTTAAATATTATGTATTTTTTATGTCTTTCTATAACTTCTTTAGGTATAAAATTTGATGTTCAGGTTTACTTGCTATTTAGTGTATAGTATGTATAATATTACCAATACTATAAAGCATGATCCAAATTTATAATTTTCAAAATAAGCTGTGTTAATTTAAATTGTGATTAAAATTCTAAATCAAGCTACTATATAAAAAATACTTTATTTGTTTCTGCTAGTTTGCGTGTCCATTTTTACCATCTTATACGAGTTAAAATTTTCCTGTAGTGCTATTTCTATATTCACAATTAAATGGGAAATGCACTATATAATAAAATTTGATATTCTTCACAAGTTATTTTGCCTTACATTATGTGTACCAGTACTGTGAGCAGTCTAGTAAAGCAAGCTTGTCATCCGACACTGGCTGCTCGCGTGCCGGCTCCACTCAGGCTGGACATCAATTAGCGTATTGAGACACCGACGTCTGCATCTCAGCAGGGTGACGTCACGCTGCACCAGACATGAGTTGAGCCTTGTTGTGCCTTACCAGATTCACCCGCAGGATGGAGGACCGAATGTACGGAGATTACCACGCCCACCTTACCGAGGATTAAAAGAGGCGTGGCACATTTCCATGTAGTTTTAGTCCATTGATGGGCATTGTGTCTTTCACTCACGAGCAATCTATAGCGTAATAAATTATTAATTTTAGCCAGGGAGCCAAAATTCCAAAATTATAACTGGGATATTTCACCTTTTTTTATCTATTTTATTGACGATAATACAAAAAGGTTGTTATCACATAAGTCAGCTTACTAGTGTGACTGAGTATATATGTCTCTCTGCTTCTGAGTGTGTCACTATGTACAATGTACACTCTCTGTGATGTGACTGTGACACACGCGTTTCCTTGTACAGCCGTCGCCATGGAAACGTAAACAATCGCACGGTAGTAATCTGCATGCACGACGAACCATGGGAACCTGCAGCAGCACAAACATTCGCATACACTCACACGGCAAATTGCACAGAGACAGCCATTGTGCTGCTCTGGGGAGAAAATACATAAACTGTTGACGCTGCCAATGACTACTTGAATTCTAATTTGCAAATTATTTTGATAATGTAAAATTTTAAAGTTATTGCCAACATTATAACTTATTTTGTTATCAGGTGTAATGTCTATTTATTACTAAGTAAAGTCATACTCTTTATTATATAATTATATTAATTATAACAAAAAAATTATCGATATTTTAAAAAGTAATAATTAAAGTAATGGTGTTCGCTAATTACACTATTAATATTATATTGGAAAAATGTTACATGAAACGTTGCAATTTATATACACCATATAAATTATTTATATTCTCCGTTATATAAAAAGAGGTAATAATAATTTATGTAGTTGTATGACGGCGTTCTATAACTACGCTCCATTCTTGTAGCGCCTTGTGGCACGCCAGGGGGTCAGCTGAGGTCACTTGATTTGGCGCCACCCGCACCCATATTTCATAAGGTTCATTTTCATATTATCTAGCATTGGAAATTCCAAATGAGGTGTTGTTTTATAGTTTAAAAAATGTGTTTTTATTTTACCAAGCAAAAATAAACTATTCCGTTATATGTATGATACGTGTAACTAATACATTTTTATGATTTATTTTCGAGTGTTACATTTTTTTTTTACATCACGATTTGCATGTCTATTGTCTGCAATGATTAATCATAAATTTTTATTTAATTAATCACGAGTTTCTGCAGTTTTTTATGCAATATTTTTTATTTTTTAATTTCGTCGATAAAAATAAATCTTTGTAATTATAGTTAAATAATTTTGAAGCTGTTGTTTGTCGAATTGGTAATTTGATAGCTATTCACGATTTATTAATATTGACAGCCGCGTAAATTCACTAAAGACTCTCCTCATATTATAATAATACAGCTTGTGTTTATTGAGGTTTATAAAAGGTTATTGACGATAAAGATAGCCGCTCATCGCCAGTTGGAACGTGCTGATCAATGAAAACGATTCGCTGCTCTTCATTAGAGAATCAATCATATTAAACACAAAATCTTTAATTTATTGCTCATTTTTTTTAACGACCGCATTATAGATTTTTCAATCGTAATCATTTTGTTTTAATGTGATATCTGTGATTGCAGAGTCTGAAAACGTGCTTATGGCTTTCTGCTGGGAGGCCAGAAAAAATATTAGCTCTATAAAAAAGAAAAAAAAAACAAAAACAATAAACAATGCATTATATTTATATTATACAGATATTTTTTGTTGAAGGAAAAAATGCTCTTCATAATATTATAATGCATTCTTGCATATTGAATTATGTCAACTTATCATTCGAAGATTTATAACATGCACTGTAGTATACCAAGATTTTTAATAAGGGTATAAGTTTAAAAATGTTGTAGTTTATATACTTTTTTTAATTATATAAACTACAACAACGCATATTTATATAAAATAATTTTAATATATAGATATTTAATATATAATGCCTTTTTTAAATGGCTGAAAAACTGATAACTATACACAACACATTTCTTTTATTATTAAAGTATTTGGCAAGGTATAAAGTAACTAAAAATAAATTGTTAGATAATATACAGTAAAGTATATATATACGCAGTAGAAGAAGTAGTATATTCACTATATTATAATTTATTTGCTGCGAGCTGAATAGAAGTTAAAATGCTGATATGTATCACCTCCTAAAGAATCACGTACGTTTTGGCTAGAGCAACTACTATAGCAAGCTCTGTTAAAAATGCTACTTACTGTATTGGCGACTGTCCAAGACTACTTCTTCTCAGACATTATTACAACTTACTGACCCTGCAGCTTGTACTCCAACACACACAAAAATGCCTCCAAGCAAAAATATATACTAGAATAATAATAATAATAAATCTCACTTTTAGATCGCTTCTTAACGTCTCATATTTAGTAGCTATTTAATTTTTAACTGTATTTTAATAATCGTAAAATACTGACGTAAAATTTATTTTAAATAATAAGTTTTAATGTAAAAAATTAATTAAAGGTACAGTGAAAGAAGAGCATGTTGGAGTGATGTTTTAAAAAAAAATATAAGAGAAAAAAAAAAGTCAGGAAAAACCACTTACAATAAGTTAAAGGTTTATTGCCCGTGCAATTTATAAAATAAGAACTTACAATTAGAGATTTCGAAGCAATGAATCAATATATTAGCATTTTATCGACTTATACCTTATATGGAATACAAACTTTTATCTGTCCAAAATATTCCGTTATGAATACTTTAAATTTAAATCAGGGCATATTATTTATAATGAGTATAATAATTATAAAGAGTTAAATGAACCGAAAGAGTATACATAAAACAAACGTAAGTAACTTTAGAAATAAAAACTATAAATCATTAAAAATTAGTATATATTCATATAACACGTGTTCATATACCATGTGTAAATTAAGCAAATAGAATCATATTCATTAATCTCAATTAAGTAATAAATATTTTAAATTACTTTTATATATAAGTGACGTAATTCTTTAATGGTCCGTATGGAAGTAATGAACATTTTTTTTTTTTTTCTCTTTACATAATGTTTAAAATGTCAAAAGGTACTATACAGTAGTGGGGAGGGTAAGAAATGCGTCACACATTTTTATAAAAATAGTGTTCATTAAATTACTCCCACTCTAGCTCACACCTCGCTGTGGTGACATTAACGTGCCATTGCTTGTAGCGTCCCACCTATAAACAGATCCACGGTGGGCTATTTCAGACACTGAAAACATCCCCTCCTCGTCTCAAATTGAGCTTACTGCTTCTTTCTTACTAATAAAAATGTCACAACTACCACCATATGGTTCACATTAACAGAAATGTTCATATTTAATTATTATGATGCTTTTTATGTCTTACTTTAAGGTAGATAGATAAATGTTATTATTTTTTTAAGTCACGTGACATAAATTAATTTTCAAAACAGTCAAATCTGTAGCCTGAAAAGTAGGCAACCCTTATTGTAGCTGTAGAAACAGTTGCCTATGTTGCACGGCGTGTTGGTTTTGGGAATTTTTCCAGTCAACGGCATAACATGCTGTACATTACATTACAGTACATTGTTTTTCTTTAACTTTTATATGGACATTGGGTACTGAAATTTAGTATTTAATTAAACGAACTATACTGCTCTTGATACAACTAAAAGTATTCAAATTCTTGTCTACATTTAAGTGCCTAAAATTCTATTCTTACTTTAAAATATATAACATTAAATTGTATCATAAAAATAGTATAGAGTAACTTAACATTACTGCATATATTTTAGTTGTGTAATGTGTCCCGTATGCATACAGGTGTAGAGTGCATGCCTAAGTGTATAGTCTATGTTCCAAGTCAACAGAGAGTTAAGGAGGAATGCTCGGTAGTTCCTACCCGAGGGACGGGATTTCGAGTGTTTGGTTTGAGACAAAAAAAATCCAAGCAGCAGCAGCCTTACACGGGGAGAAAATTAAGAAAACAGTTGGATAACAAATAAACATATCCCTCAAGTATCTACTTACTGTGTAGAGAGTTACGTTTTTGTCCCACAAATTACATTCTTTAGTAAAAGTAAAAATTTATAAATTTTAATAAAATATTACAATAATATCAGCTGTGTCATGTTAAAAACTTGAAAATGGTGACGAATTTCCTTTATTTTTTTTTTATTTTGGTGACAAGTATCTCTTACTCATCTTATTTTCATTGTATTTTAAGTTTGTTACCTCAAAACAAAATGACACAGCAACAATTTATAATTTTTAGTTTTTCATTTAAGATGGAAATTAAATAACAGGTATGGTTATAAACAGTTAATGATGTTAGGATATGATATAATGATACGTTTATTAATATTTTGATATTCAACGCTTCTGTCGTTTATTAATTAATAGGATTATGAAACTCGTAATTTCTCCCAACAGTAATTCTATAAATATTTAAATATATACTTATCAAAGTTAATGGCTATAAATTGTTGGTAGAATGATTCACCATGCACTGATGCTCATTCATTTCTGTATAACAAAAAGTGCATGTGGTGTTGCACTGCTGACTGTTTGAATTAACTTGTTTGCTCACATTTTGTCTTTGTATGAGTCACATTGGTCGATGTAAGGGCATGTGGGTTGGCGGGGCGTCCTTGCTCTATTTGCCGTCCTACACGACGACCCCCGTCCGCTACCGAGTACGACCGTTCTGGTGACTGAGATGCCGGCGATCGAGCGCTCACTTGCCGTATGAACCGTCCCACTCGTGGAAACCGCACGTGGGACGGTCCCCTCCTCTTTCGCTACTGGATATATACCCACGTAATACTGAATGGTTCATGTATTGCCTTATTTAATACTGTAAAGATTTACTAATGCTAAAGTGTTTCTATCTTTCTCCATTCATATTGTTGCCACATTACTATACCCTACAAATCTCGCCCACTTTATACTTTAAGATAATATAATATATATTTTTTTCTTATTAATGACGCGTTAAAACGTAGGTTTTTGTTGTATTGTAGGTGTAACTTCATTGCCAGTTCTTGTTTATTTATATTTTATTACTTAAACGAATGCATGTAATTCTAATTTTATATTTTCACTTTTAAATGTTATTTAATTGTTATTTTTTTTAATACATGATGTAATAAATTTTATTGAAGACGTTTTACAAGTTGTACATGTATTTTGCAATTTTATTTTTTAAATTTATGAAATACGATTTAATTGAGTAATGATCATTTAAAATTTGCCATATAAATATGCAAATTTTACTGAATGTAACATAAAAATTATTTTATATATTGTATAAATAATGTCATAATTATCATATTTAAAAATAAATTTTAACTTTATACTTCATACCACATATTTGATTTCACTTTCTTATGAAAGTATTATGTAAATAACTTAAGTGTTATTTCTTTCTTTTTAAAAAGCTTCTTTACTCTGATGTTATACAATAAGAAATAAAACTCCTTTTCAATCAGTACGCATATATTATAATAAATGCTTGATTGCGTCACAATATACCTCTTTGCGAACACCGCACTGGACGAAGACTCATTAACAAGCAATTGTGTTGCCACTTAAATACGGACGATTGTGCTTCTATAAAGCCAAGTTACGTGTAACAGATATCCAAATGTCAGGCAGTGAAGGATGCTGCGCTTTATCTAACTGTCGTGCTCTTATCACACAGTCCTCCTACGTGATGGATCTCCTGTTAGCCAGCCAATCACAACTCAAAAGCTTACCTGTCGAATTTGATAGGTTGTAAGAAGGTAAAATGATGATATGATATCAATCACCAATAAAAATTATTACTTTTATAAACCAATCATCTTATTTTTTTTGTTGTAAGATTTCTTATCATTGATTTATAATGCCATGACGGTGTATTTATTGACAATTTTAAGTCCACGTAAGTATAGATTTAGTTTCTTGCTTTATATATAATAATAATATCTAAATACAATATTTAAACTGTCAAATTTTTATCTAAGCTACTTTAATGAATTAAAAGGAATAATATGTATTTTTTTATTCACTATTTACTTTCTTTTATTAAAACAAATATAAATAATAGCTTTTTAACTTAATAGTATTTGAATTATAGTTAACTTAATAAAATTTATGACAGTACTTTGAAGTATTTTATTTATATTTTTATTTACCCTTAAAATTATTATTTTTTCTTAGGACAATAAAACATAAATCTGTTTACTTTAAGTTATATTTTATAAAAGTAGTTAACAATTATGATGTGTTAAATATATCACCTTAGTTTAAAAAGAAAACATGTTTATAACGTACATTAAAACGACAATAACAACTTCATGTTGCGGTGTGGGGAACAAAAAGACGTTGTGTATCTGTCGTGATTTTTTTTATACTACATTTCTAATTGTTATTTGCAAAGAATTATGCGAGGTCGGTGACACACGTGTGTGGGGTCGAGTGTTATGACAAGCAGTGTACTTGTGCACGTGCTTAAACACGGCACGAGCTGCATGCAAACCTTTATATCCCCCACCAAGGTACAATGATATGCAAAATTATATAAAAAAAAATGTCGTTATAATATGATGTGATTATTCATGGCAAATAAAGTTAATTTGGTTTATTAAATAAAAATTATGTTATATGACACTTTAGTATTTTAATTGCACAAAGATTCTTCATTCCTTTTCAACAACATATTAATTAAGGTACACATATTATCAATAAGTTTTCAAAGAATTATCAATTAAATACGATCTTATGTTATACTATTATATTAAATATTAAGTCTTTCCTCCTGAAACAGCTTTTTCTACCTACAAGGTATATTGAGTATTTTCTTACTTATTTTGCGTCAAAATGTACTTTTCAAGTAAAAGTTACGTCATGTGGCATATTTTTAATAATGTCGCGTTGGAAGAAATAATAATATCCTCTCGTTTTTTTGTTGTCTGCTTGTATGGTCAGCTGCATCAGTTTTATCGGTATGGTCGGTGCACATGAAAAGACTTGACAGCCAGCCGCGAACTTTTTGTCCTCAAGTTTTATCTTTAAAAAAAATAGGCTTGAAATTTTTATGCACTGCTGTTATTTTCTGTGTTTTTAAGGTAGAGATAATACGGATCAGCTGGCCCAATGCTAAAAAAATCCCATTCATAAAAATTATTAAAAAAATTTAAAATGTTCTCCTCTACATCCTCTATCAGTAGGTAAAATATCAGGTATACAAAAACGAGCTAGTTTTTGAGTTATTAATTTTTAAAGTTGACTAATTTAACATGGAAGTTCCATTTCTCCATGTTATATTACAGAACTTCAAAAATTAATAACTCGAAAACTAGCTCGTTTTTGTATACCTGATATTTTACCTACTGATAGGGGATGTAGAGGAGAACATTTTAAAATTTTTTCATAATTTTTATGAATGGGATTTTTTTAGCATTGGGCCAGCTGATCCGTATTATCTCTACCTTAAATTATTATTTTCTTGAAAACATCCATACTTTACACAAAATCGTCTTTATTAATATAGTGCGAGGTTGATAAATACATAAATTTAATGTATTTCTCCATAAATTTGTAATATATAACAAAATTTTATAATTTTCATAATAATTCATACAAGAAGAGTAAGTGCATCAAGAAACTTATTGTACTGTGAAAAGAAGAAATAAATTATGTGAATATATGACAATTTATGCAAAAGTGCTTTTTAAATAACTAATTTACTACTAGTAAATTGTTAAAGTAACTAATTATTTTGTCAAGATGTATAGACTTTTAATTGAATTTAAAAGTTGTGTGTTAAATATATTATGGTGCTAATGTGATGTTTAAAAGGACACAATTTTAATTATTGTATTAATTTTATAGATCATATATATTTTAAATATTGTTTGGGTATATGTGTTTAAATTTATTAAATTTAGGCTAATTTTAATTAGAATTAAGTATGTTACATATTTAATGTAATAATTGACGTGATCCATGCTGTACAGCCTATGATCGAAATAAAAATTTGAATTTGAATTTGAATTTGAAAATAAATACATCACTTATATAAGTTAAAAACACTTAAAGGGATTTTTATATTTGTTATATATGGTTTGGAATTATAAAACAACGGATCGAGTGTTAGTTTCTTCAGTTTATGTATTTAGAATGTCTGTACTGATGCAAATTTCCAGCTAACTACAAATCAAATTATATGAAAAACTTTCACTTGTTTTGTGCATTTTTTGAACACCAATGAAATACCACCTACGTTCCTTTAGAATGGATATAGAATTGACACCACAAAACTTTTCAATTACATTTGCTTTCCATCCGTTTGTTTTTGCTGGGGTTCTCATTGAGTGACATTAAAAGTTCATTTAAGTTTTGATGCAATTCTCACGGTGCGACACTCCGAAGTGTCATCTCACAATTAATTTAATTGATTAATAATTAATTAATTTTCTCACAGCCATATAACTCCTGTTAATAATTACGGAGCAAGAGGGATATTTATTGGATAAACTATGACCCAACCCCCTTTTTTTTTATTTACCTCTAATTCATTGTAGTGCTAATTTTATGTCATTGTTTAATTATGGTGGGAAACAATAAAATTATTGTATGATAAAGATAGTACAGTAAATTAGATACGTTATAGTATGATTAATGATATCAAGTTTTAATGTTTATTTTTTTCTGTAATGAACTCTATTTAATACCTTAATGTTTTTCTTTATGAATGAGTTTTAAATTCAATTGAAAACTAAACCAGTTTTTTTAACCTTACATACTGCATGGAGAAAAAACAATTAAATATTAGACACATTATGTTCTTGTTTTGTTCAGGGTTTAATAAAATATAGTCTTGTAAGCGTATTTTACGTTCCATTAATTACTGTGAATAGTATTTAGAAATAATTATACCTACATATTAAAAAAAAAATGTACGTAACTTTATCCTTATCCAACACTATTATTATTTATTATAATAAAAAGCTTATTATATTCATATTGACATAATATAATAATAAATATATAAAAAAAATCTTACAGTATCAAATAACAAAGAGTTAATAAACAATAATATTACTGTAATTAATAAACTAAATATTAATTTTAATACTATGTATGATTGAAGTATTAAAAGATATTATTAAAAGATAATAAAATGAAACTTGATATTTTATGAAGTGATGAGAAAAGGTGTGTAATAATAATTATACGATAAGAATAATATTTTATTATTTATTGGAGTTATTAAGCTGCATGCTCATGACTTTATTATTATCAGCTGATCTTGGCACTTGTTCTGACCACGTGACTTCCAACATGAGATCGTCGCAGCAATGAGTGGCAGTCGAGATCTTGTGTGTACTAATGTTTAGTCACGGTATCTGATGGATTTAGAAGTAATATTCTTGCATGAAATGTGCTGTGCTCACGATTATTTTTATTTTATAAAATTTTCAGACTATTTTGATTGATTTGATATTCAGCTTCGTTGAATTAAAATGTACATATACTGCATATGAGTTGAAACATAAGTTGCCATGCATGTCTAATTTTTCTCATAGTTTTTTTGGCTCAGAAATAATTTTTTTTTACACAAGCAAGTTAAAAATTTCTGTGTTCATCAATTAGTAGTAAATTGTATAGAGACTTAATAGGAATCATTAATTGAAGCAAAGTAAACAGAATTTTTATGTACTGACATGTATAACATTACTTTTGTTTATTGTGACCTGTTGTAAAACTAAAAATAATCGAAAGGTGGAATTTTCTTGATACGCCCAAGAGCATTAAATCTAGGTGTTATAATTAAACGAAAGAAATAAACTGAGAACAGACAATAACAATGTGAAATGTCGTCGTAAAGAATGGAATTGATTGACTGTTGTGTGGATTATACTACAAAAGGGAGGGGCTACAGCCCTGAGAAATCGCACAAAAGAATTCATGTTTATGTAAAAAATAGTTGTTGCATTTTTTTTTACTCAAGTCTACCGGGAGGAAAAAAAACAATAAAATTAATTATATGACACTGTATATGCACGCACGATGGACATTTTATCTAACGAGAGTAGATTGTCCCAAGCCCGTAACTCTGATGCGGATTGAACGCACGCGTGTCTTTGGGATGCTGATGCGTGGACCATTACAGATGAAACTGATGGGAGGTACCATCAAACCTTGCATTGTCATTCTCTAAACAGCGCTAGCAAACATTGCCGCCGACATAAACACTAGTTCAAGGTTTTTTATACTCGTTATTATCATTTGGAATTCAAAAAAGACTATTGAAATAATCAAATCTTTAACTAGCTAACTTTGTTATTTAGACATGCCAACTCTAAGAACTCCGTTTAACGTTTTAATTAGAATAATAGGCTATAACATACTGCATCATTAACATCAGCTTACGGAATTGTTGTACTCAATAATCTTAATGATCGATGACTTTTAACGTCTCTGATGACATCACGTTTGTTTGCTTTTTTCAATTCAGTTTCGTATTTCTTCGAATTTGTAGGTGGATTCGCCACGCCTCCTTTTTAAGTATAGAAAATGGGTGGTGCAAATAGTCCATTATGTGTACATTATAGTTAATTTATCCATGCTACCTGGTATTTTAGCATATCATGGTGGCAATGTGGCCGCGTGCCGTCGTCTACTCGTCTACTTATAGCTCCAACTTCGTATGTGTTTGCTATTAGAGTGCCGTGCAGCTTCATCGTCAGCCCAAAGAGATTGCAATTTAAGACTAGAGTTGCAAAAGTTTTACGTTTTAAGCTCGTTTGCTGTATTTGAACAAAGCGCACTTTTGCATCGGAATTTTTACTTCGCATGATTCTTATTTTTTCAACTATAGTCTATTTTTGACTGAAAAAACCCATGCATGTACCATGTTTTGGAATTAGCTTTAAAACTTAATGGGGGATTTTTTTTTTTTGTGAGGCAGAAACAGATGTATCAAAGTATTGTCTGGAAATTTGCTTAATATTAGCTACTTGAGGTGGATGAATTTTCCCTCTATAAATATGAACGTTTTGCAATCCCTTTGGTCAACCGCTGAGCAGCCTGACTTTCGTCTCGTGCCTCTAACTTTACAAAAACGCTAACTACAAAGAAATATTATAAAAAAACACTTAGGCATACAGCACACATGATTCCGGAGCTGCCGAGATTTCTTCTGTGTATTTGTATTATATTTGACGTAACTTAACTAACAAACCCGATTACCAAAGTAGAAGGAAAAAAGCAAGTGGAAAAAAAGTCTTGATAATTTTTTTACCTTATTTTCAGTACTTAATGCTAACTATATGATTATCTTGGAGAGTCAACAAGCCGTGTCAAGTGCTTTTATCACAATTTAATTGTACAACATTTTATTTAAAATAACTTGGTTTAAAAAAACATAAAATCTCCCAAGATTTTATTATTTATTTATTTATTGTTAATTTCTTAAATTTTTATAGATTGCTCACTGCAAATTTTTAGGATTTTAATGTTCATAGAAGACCAGAAACTTACAGAATGCAATGTCGATTAAAGTTATTTTATGTTTGTTGACAATTTTATTATAAGAGGGAAGAGTTTACACACAAAATGAAGCGTATGTCATGCCAAAAGTTATGCACACTTAGAGTTCAAAATCTAAGGAAAAAAAATAAAAAAATAAAATCTGGTTTTACGTTTTCATAAAGCAAACTGTTTTAATTTATAGACATACATTTCAAAGGAATTTTGATCTTGCAACATTTTATTTTCTGGTCTAGTTTTGTTATTTCTAGATCAGAAAAGACACAGAGTAACCCTTCTTCCCTTCTTTGTTGTTGAAGACATAAATAAATCACACCTCCTCGGCTCATAAAGACACGAAATGTGTGGCTTATTCCTCCGCTTGGCTCCGAGTTAACATTCTTCAGCACAACATGATCTCTTACCTATACTGAGACCCACGTAGCTGTGAACTGTTATCGTTTGGAATAGTTGAGTACTGAGACACCTGCTTCCAGAGGACACCTTTTCATAGGCCCAAGTATAGCAGTCTCTGGTATCGTCCATCATCGTTGGCCCTGATACCTGCCTGCCCCTTGTTCTTGTATTTTTATAATGATCGCGATCTTTTGAATAGAATAAATATTCTATACCGTAGATCTTGCGACAAACTTGTTGCGTCACAGATTGATTGATATATACTGTATAACTGTAGTTTAAGAAGTTAATTTTTTGTCAATGTTATCTTTTGGTGTTAATTTTTAATTTATTTTAAGATTTTTTTGGAGAACATTTTTAATAATAAATCAGTTATTTTCACCAATCTCATTATATAATTTATCATTTGAAGTGGTCTTGACGCCATTGGCAAAATGTGATTGAGAGCAGGCGACCTACATGTTAATGACGATCTTGGGGTGTGACGTCAGAGGGTCGTGTCGCAGCCTCCAGTGTGTGGAATGTGCACGCGAGGTGCGCACCCCCGCCCTGTCGCCGTCAATCGTGCAGCTCGTCTGTAATGAGGACGTAGCAAGCCTGTGGGAACTCGAACCTGATACCATCAAAATAAAAAATTACTGCAGCAGCTAGCAATCATTGCATTTTAATGTTGCAACATTCTGATACATACACTGACATTATGTTTTAGAAATATATGATCATGTGTGGATCAGGTTACACAATAATATGATGTCACATTGTTTATATAAATATCAATAAAATTGATGTATTATTTCTTTCGATTATATTAAGATATACTGATAAATCTCCGTACCGCCAGGGTTATAAGTTATAATCTTATATACAATGGAAAAAAATTTCTATTGCAAATTTGAATAGAGGACCTTGCATGTATTGTCAATTTTTTGCTTCAGATTTTTAAACACTTTTAACACTTTTAAATCGTGCTGCAAAACACTGTGACGTCATAGTCATGCAAATATTTAACATAACATATTTAACGTTGCATGACTATATGACGTCACTGTGTTTTCCCCTTGATTTTGAGGGTGTTTAAAAAAAATGAAAATAATTCACAGTACATAACTTGAGTTACTCTAACCAAATATAAAATGAAATTAAAAAAATCATGCAGGTTGTCTATTGATGCATCGGCATGCATGGAATAATCAAAATTATTTATGTGAAAGTTTTTCCATTTCTGTTTTGTCTTGTGTGAATGTAATTTAGTATTTTTTTCCCCATGTTGATGTAATGAGATATCGTTACATATACTTATGACTTGAAAAGTTTTTATTTGGATTTTTACACGAACTGGTATTATTATTATAATTTATAAAATTATATGCATGCAATCACGAAACAAAAGTATCAATTTAAACAATCTTGCATATTTAAAATGTGTTGCATTATAAGCAAGTTTTAATATATTTATCAGATTATAAACTAATTTATTGAATTGAATTTAAATTATAGACCGGTGTCCATTTCAAGTTTGTTGCTAGAATATCGTCAGGATATTTCAAAGTAATTGGAACTCTTTTGTATATTATTGGGCTTTAAATAAATATTGTAATTATTATCAGTTTAGAAAGTAATATATATAATGATTAAATTGCTGCAAAATGTAATGGATCTTAAATGCCTGTTTGTCCATTAAATTGAATTGTATTGAACAATGCTTATCTAACTAGCGATTGTTGGTAATAAACATTTTATTGTTGTCTAAAACTGTTATAAAATTGCAATATATAATGATTTATGAACTAGTTCAATTTTACAAACTGGGGGAACTAATTGTAAGGACTAAGAGGCACAACCCTGCTCCAAAATTCTATCAAAACCTTACACCTAGGATATTTGAAGAATCTAAAAACTTTGCAGAAAATATTATTATTTTGAAAGTCATTTCTCCATATTTTCTTCCGCTCTTTTATTTTATACAAATTTAATTATTACACGACTAAAGAAGTATCGTTGTACTCGTTTTGTGACATTGGAACAGCTAGTATACATTTATTTTCTTGTCTAATGTTAGGTCCTGCACTCAACTTTTTCTATAACGTTACAAAATTTTAATGAACTCTTTTATTCATAATCTTTGGCTAAATTCCATTGCAATTTCTTTTTTAAATTATATATTTCTGGACATTATAGTAACAATTTTAATTGCAAGGCAGGTGCAGCTTGACTAAAGTTATTTCTAGTGCTATAACTGTAAGGAATCTTGTGAGTATATATTTTAGCGAGAAATTTATGACAAGCCTTGCGACATTTCCCTCCGTCTGTTTGTATGAAACGTTCGTATGAAGCATAAAACTTATTCTCAGCATCATTCTGGTGTATACATCAGAACCTCGTACTAATGTGTGTACACCACTAGCAAGCTAAATTTAAAGTAACCTGCTGCACAGATTTTTAATGTGTCTGACCTATTTCAAATATCACTTCTTTCTTATGATCTAGCTATTAATTCATTTGTTAAAACTGTTACACAATAAATCGTGAAGAAGGTAGTTAATTATTATTCTTATTTAATCATTTTAATCACAAACATTATAAGCTAGACTTATTTCACCCGGATTTAATCGAATAAAATTCACGCTCCTCTACATTAATTGAATGAATATAAAGTAATATTAATGAATTATACTGTCAATACATAAATATATTATATACCCCTCTCTTGTCATTGCGATTGTCAATACATTTATCACTATAATAGTTAGCTTAGGTCATGTTTTAAAAGCTTGCACACAGAATGAATGCAGTTATATAGTATATATCTCAAATCTTGAAGTACTGGAGCAAAGAAAGATAGACCGTCTCAAGAAGTCAGATTCAATTAGTATGCATTGTAGTATTTCTTAGAAGTAGTCTCTGTTGCCTATAGTAATGAGGTCATTTCAAGCTAAGGTTAAGTGAGGCGTGTTGTACAATTCAAGAGAACCTCCAGGCTTTGTGGACAGGAGACAACGTATAGATTAACTTACTTCAAGCTTAAGCTACCGGATAAAATATACCTATTATAGAATTGCGGTAGGTCAGAAAGTCTTTGATATATACCATGGGAAAGAAATCTCATCATCACCTGTATCTATTTCACCATATATATATATATATATATAACGCCGCTGCATGTAGTAATTTTCTTTCATCAGGAGGTCAATTAAAATCACATCGTTTTCTCAAAGCAAAAGCTTGTTTCTCGCGTTTTTACAAGTTTATCTACTTGTTGTTGTTACGTTTATATCCATATTTGGTGTGATTTAAAAAGAAGCCGCTATATAGTTTACAATTTAATAGCTATTTGTACTTAATTTTCTATAGCACCTCATCAAAAACATGATTTTCTCTCTTACAATTTTTGCTGCGTAATCGTGTTTTTATTTTATTTTTTTTACTTGGTTAATCAAGTTGTTGTATAGAAAATTGTATAGTAAGAGCATTCAATGTATTTAACAGAAAACTCATGTTATTTCACAGAAAATACTTACCAGTAGTGACGGAGTCAATTTATTGCTATTGAGATGCAAATCATATATAGTAACAAATCATATACAGGCAACATAATTAATATGCATTTTTAAATATAATTAAATTTGATATAACATATGTTTGTAATTCCCGGAACATTAAAAGATTGCATATTATTGTATAAAAAATTGTATTGTGTGTGAATTTTAGTGTTCGAATTTATTCAGAACAACAATGTATTGACAAATTAATGTTAACTTGAAGACATTTCTGACGTTTGTTTTGCCTTGTGTTTCAGTTCAACTTCGTGGGCCGGATTCTTGGTCCACGCGGTATGACTGCCAAACAGCTGGAGCAAGAGACGGGCTGCAAGATCATGGTGCGTGGACGAGGCTCCATGCGCGACAAGAAGAAGGTGAGTGTGCTACGCCCACTTCCAGTGAACCTTTGTCTGGTCATCTTGTCCATGAAGATTGTTATAGTAGACCCCACGTTTTGATAGACTGCTAACCTTTAAAATAAGGCAAGGGTTTTTTTGAATATAATTAAGCAAAACGAGAAAATTTTACTTTCAGAACTAATTTGATCAATTGTCTCTTTTTACCGTTTGGTATTGTCTAATTTAAATTTTATGTAAACACAAAATGTATAATATAATACCTAATCTTTAATCTTTTATCTCAGTAAATTTATCTCGTTAATTTACGAGAGTAAATTTATCTCGTTAATTTACGAGAATGTAAGGAGAATATGAACATTCTCTTTGCTTTAATTGAACTCATGCTGTGTTGGTAATTTTGTTCCTCTAAGCATGAAATAAACACTTGTCAGGTAGAAATCCAAATTATTTAGTCATTTTAGTCCCACTATACATTTTATGTGTGATGTGCATAAAAAATATCAAAATTCCTTCATAACATTGAAACTGGTTTAAAGCTTAATACGCCTTGTGATAATCTTAGATGAAGTAGTACTCTCGAAGAAATATGAATGATGGTTTTAGGACGAAACTTGATCCTCAAAAGATAATAAATTTGCGACTAGCTTTATAAAGCTTATCCCTTTGGTGTTTTATTCTGTGAACGATAATTCTTTGTAACTTAATACTTGCAACATTATTATTTAAATCTGTTGTTTCTTTATAGCAGGGACGTCAAGAGTTGTGATCCGATTAAAATCTTCCTTTCGTGAGAAAACGTGCGCGTGTCATAAAGTGCTTGCTCGCGCAAGTATAAGGTGTGTTCATAAGTTCAGAGATCTCGGATCAGATTCCAAAGTTCCTTATGAGATTTTTCTCTTTAACGTGCCTTATAGGTTTTAAAATATTATTTTTAACGTAATATATTTGTCTGTAATTCTATACGTTTACCATTTTTTTGCTACTTGTTTTAAAAGTTATATTTATGAATTAATGGATTATTTTACACCATGTAGATCTGTAACGGATAATATTTTATATTTTATAGAATAATAGTTAAGTTGTACAGTATTTCCAACTTATATAGATATTTACATAATATAATATAATTATATTATAGCTAGATATACAAGTTTGTTATATAGTATATGGAATCGTAGGATCGTATTAATGCGATAGAATTATAAATAATAATTATACGAAATTTTCGCATTTCTTTTGTTGTTTTGCAAATAATTATAATATACCTTAATTGCTCTATGAAAGAGTATATATTATATGCGTGAACTACCCTATAGGAGAGATTATGCCTAAAACAATTAGCCACAGTGCTGCAATTAAAAATTAATAATTTGCTAAATCATTACAGCATCTTGTAAAATTTGCATCATATAAACTGATCTGGCAAGTGGCGGCTGGGTGCACATGAGATCAGTAGATGAACAATGTTTCACTGTCTAGCGTGATTACGTCACTGGTGAACCTCCCACCCACCACGTTAGCTAGGGTGGGCGGCGCTTTACTACTCCTTTATCTATAGTAGAAACCCGCGGCCGCGTATCGACTTGTGCTGCAGTATGTACGATAGCTTCTTTGTAACCAATCATAATAAGTTTAAACAACATAAAATCATCAATGAAACCTAGTGTATAGATTTTTTTTTTTTCACCAATTTAAGTGATCGTAAAAATAAATGTATAATTTTTTTTAAGTGGCTATTCTTGTAAATTATAATTAACGCTTACAAAAAAGGGAATGAAAAAATATGTTGTCGGTATCTTCACATTTCTAATTGTGGGTGTGAGTAAAAGTTTGAGGATGGTCACAAGGAGAAAAAAATATTGATCTATTGGATCATCTTTGTTATATTGCCAACTTATCATCGTGAGAGACACAAGAGTTGCTTTTAGTTTGTTAAATGCTCATATACATTTAGGAGTTGAAGAAGAATAAACATGAACTCAAAATATAGAAAATTTCCTAAATTTTTTAGAAATCTTCACTTAAGAATGCAATTTGGTGTAATATTTACTATATATACAATAAATAGTTTCCTAATATTTTTATTTTCAATGAATTTGCCGCATATTGAATTTACCAATAAAATGAACTATTATATTTTTACACTCTCAGTTTTGTTTTATTAGTGGGTGGGTTTCTATCTATAGACAGACAATTAATTAAATATTATAATATTCCATTGATGTAAAGCAGTAACATACTGTTAATGCAACATCATTTTAGTATTTCTATTTCTATTAATAATTTGTCATTATTCGTTATGCATATATAATTTTATATATAAAAAATAAAATGGGCAGAGATAATTTTATTCAAGTGATTTAATTTAAAAATATAATCTAGTTAAATCTAAAATACAATATAACAATACACTCTTTTTATGTACAGGTTTAATTTACATTTTGAATTATACATTGTTATGACATCACCGTTTTAAACCTGGTGTTTATGCAAATTACTATGTAAGGAGGATCGGTCTCTGTTAAACACTCGAGTTCACCACGTACCCCACTCCTATAAAGTCAGGTCCTAATTAATCAAATTACCGTCGCAACACTCCTACTTCTTTAAGAGGCTCTTGTAGTGAACACTACTTGTTCCTGTATTGTAAATATGACGTCATTTTTTTCAATGACGTCACTTTAAGGAAAAAAAAAAAACAATGAATGAGTGAGAGAGATTTCTGTTAAAAGATATTACGTCAAAAATTTTATGAGCGGCAGTACATCATGTAATTTTTAAACTTGTTTTAAAATTTATTCTGTATATTATAGTGAGTAAAGTTTTATTGTTATTGAATAAAATAAAACAGATGTTCCGTATGATGTTATAGAGTACACGCTTTTGACTCTCCCGATCGAGGGGGCAATATTTATAATTATAAAAGTTGAAGGTAAGCTGGTACTTTCTGTTGATAAAATATTGCAATAAAGATAAATTCAATTCATAAATTTTTAAAATATTGTAATTTTTGCCTGTCATGTTTAAGAATCAAGGACCAGGGAGTAATTTTGTAGAAGGAATTTCAAAGATTTAAGAAAGTGATCCATCAAAATGTGTCCTCCCGTGTAATTTTCTCTAGACTTTCTGTTGCTGAACTAAAACCGTACTTTGACTTCACCTAAAGTCTGTATTACACCATACAATTTTGAATACAATTTTTCCTTACAAGAAAATTTCATCTCCATACAAACAAATGGAGTTCAAGTTTTCTTGAAAAGAAAAATTGTATGCAATAGTTAGAAAAATTGAATCGTGTAATACCGGCTTTTATTACGTATTGCTATAGACTGGTGCTATTTAGTTTTACTGGATGTATAAACGCACCTTTAGTTGGGAGGCACCACGCGCGTGCCCACGTGTGTGGAGTAATAATGTGAAATATTTGCATCCCCCTGGCAATAACACAACAATCGACATCCTGCAACAACAATCACAATGAAGCCACCGTTCCTTTACTACACTGCTTCCTCACTAGTATATTCAAATTAATCAAATTTTACATTTATTATAGATATTTACATGTCAAAATGGTATAATCATCAAATTAAAAATGTTTTAGTTTTAAAATAAATGCATAAAAATGCATGTTCCTGAATGCACAAATCTGTAAATATATTAAAAACTGCATTTTCTTCTCGATAGTACAATTTTATTCTGTTCTTATAAAGGGGCATTCACAAAGTCTTAAGGCCACATTTAAGGCTCGATAATTTAAACCTTGATTTTAGACGTGTTTTTTAGACCCAAAATTTCTGGTCTTAAATTATTGAGCCTTAAATGTGGTCTTAAGGCTTTGTGAATGCCCCTTATAATTTTTTTTTTAAAAGTTAGTGAATAAAATCGTGACTTTCTTGCAAACGCTGTTTGGAATTTTTCTAATGTAACAATACAATCGCTATGTTTGTATATCTATCTAAATATAGAAATAATAGCACCGGCCGTTTTTATCTGATTACCATGGTACAAAATTGAACGTGAACAAAAACAATTTAGATTGGCAAGTATAAATATTTAGACTTACATTATTATTCATGCTCGTGGAAGTTTTTTTTTCTTCTAGTTTTAGTGCGCAGTTTGTTGTAAGTTTTGGTGATCTCGGTTTTGGAACGAGGCCATGTAAAAGCGGTATCACAAACCAGCACCAGCCGGGGGTGCATTGCATGGTGCGAATAAATTGGGTGTAACCTAATTAAATTTATCATTTATCAAATTTTGTAAAATCAAAGCGTACTCCTCGAAGGAACGTGTCATTTCTCTTGAAGCTCAAGTTTACTGTGTGTCATATTGAGTGCTTGTACCAATTTGGAGCATGTGCTAACAGTTTTCAGGCATGTGAAGTTCTTATAAGATATATTATAATCTTTGAGAGATCTAGACTAACGATTTTTTAAAATCATAATCAAAATGTTGTTATTTTACATGATATTTATTTAAGAGAGAGAAACTTGAAAAAACACTCCCTGTACGTGACTTGTTGCCCAGTAGCATCAATTTCAAAATAATATTGTTGTATATTTTGTAAAATCCCCCCAAGGCTTGCTGTCACAGTGCAACGTCCGTGTGATGTTACTGATGTTTATTTAATCATCGTTATCTTGGGAAGAAGATGGCTCGTATCACGCAACATTAGAAACAGTGCGGTAGATTCACTCTTAATTGCAATATTAACTAAAAATTTTGTCCTTAAAACGGAAAGTTTCTCAGCTTTTTTTTTTTATACACAAATTTTAGTAACCAAAAATTGTATCTCAGATTTGTGTACTGTCATCTTGCCGACATGGACGTGAAATGTCCGGCTAGAGGCAGCAGCTACTGTACGGCAGGGGTTTATTTGCTCAGCATACGCCGTCATGGTGGCACAGCTCGAAATAGACTTGCACAGCTGACCTGCTCCTCGTAGCTTGTATATTATACATGCAAGCAAGCGAGCTGCTTCCTCGCTAGATATTCTCCTCTACATGAGGCACCAACAGCTTCCTTCACTCCCTCCCTCGTCCTAACACATATAGTGGGAAGAGTGACTTGACGACGCTCTAGCATGCAACACCAAAAAGAAAATATATGCATGTCGAATCAAATTTTAGTTTCAGGATTCGAAGACCTGTCACTTCTTCCCGACAGATATTTCATCGAAATGATGGATGATGTCGCTGATGACTTAACCAAGGAAATGAATACGTTTATCCTAAAAATGCTTGAACAAATAATATACATAATAATATATACAGTATTATATCTCTGCAACTTTAAGCGGCTGTCTTTGCACTTTTACAAGTGAGAGTAGAGTATGCAAAGCAAAAATAATTTTGATATTGTACAGTGCAAGCTTCTTGAAAAACTCTCTGTGCGTATGCACTGTACTGTGTACTAGAGCTCCACTGTACTGTATATACATTGTACATGCAGTTATACAGTGTTATCATGAAACTCTATAGCAACCGCGCTGTTTCGAGTCGAGCACTGTTGCACTATTAAAAGTTTGTTTATGTCATTATACAATTTCTTTGTTGCACAGTGACGCAATAAACCAGCAGCAGCACAGACGTGTTGTCGATTATCAAAGCGACATGTGGGAACCTAATTAACCCTTCAGCATGTCACAGAAATTAATTTACTAGTCTGAATCATGATAACATACGGACAAAATATCAATGGCTTATTCATTATGAAATTCAATTTTAACTTCTTCATACCATAGAAAACGTCTTTGCACGTTTCATTGTATTTTTATATTTTATATTGCAAGACCTCGATCTGCGTTGGCATAATTCGTGGAAATTTCATTAAAATAAACCTACCTGACTTCCTTAGACTGTAAATTTCAAACAAATCTCGTAGTATAAGAGACAGTACTGATGAATAATATCCTAAAATGCTTCCTTATATTAAACAAGTAGAAATTGATAGCACATCATGCAGTATGAAATATTACAAAACTTACGTATACATCCTGCACTTAACTTCATGTTTTTTTTTTATAGATATAAAAATTGCAATCGGGCTAAGACGAAATGCAGAACTTGTCAAAATAATTTTTTTTATAAATTTTATTATCATAGAACTGAACGTTATACTTGCATCCTGTTCTTATATATATTAAGATGTCGGTCCATGCAGCATCCCTACAGCCTCATCCCGATTTGGACGACATCTTGAGAGCTCAGCATCCCTCTCCTCCCTCCCACTCTCCCACACACACCAGACTTTTATATGCCAGACGGCAAAACATGCAGGGCGAGTTTTTTTTACCCTTGCCTTCTTCAGCTTTAAATACACTTCACCTCAAGTAAAAACCTTAACGGAAATAACGAGACTTTCAAAACTACTGACTGCTTTTTAAACCAGACCAGAGATTTAAATGAGGAACTTAAAAGTAAAATCTCGGAGAAATGCAATAAGCAAGGCTTGAAATGTTCTTTTTCTTCCGGTTGTAGAAATATATTTAGCAAACTCTAAGTCTCATTTTTTTCTCGACTTGTGTCCCCTTAAGATATAACACGCGCACACATACGATGTTGAAGGGACTAAAATAGATATAGTTTTTACCTTCCTTATATATAAGAGGAGAGAAATCATGTTTAAATTGAATGAAATAATTTTAGGGCCATGTGATTACTATGTGTGGAACTAATGCTGTCGTTTTACTAATAGCTTAATCAGTAAAAGGATGGATAAAAAGGTGAGTCTGGTATAATTCTTTTTTCGTTATTAATTTTTTTTATGTTGATTCATTTTCTGTTGCGTGTATCGAAATTTGATGTGTAAATTAGATTACTTATTTGTTTCTTTGTTGTAATCTTTTGTTATTTCATGGGATTTTGTCGTTATTTCAATTTTTTAAATAGTAACCTGTGATAATGTATTTTATTTACTGATGATTTATTTGTCACTGAATATTCATGTTTGTACGTCACAACATTGTATCAAACAGAATATTGAGCTGGATTCAAATGTATCAATATTTCACCCTCATTGTTTGTTTCCCAATGTGTTTGTGCACTTACTAACGTGTCGTCTGGTCGCAGGAGGAGCAGAACCGCGGCAAGCCGAACTGGGAGCACCTGAACGACGAGCTGCACGTGCTGATCACGGTTGAGGACATGGAGAACCGCGCCAAGCTCAAGCTGCAGCGCGCAGTGGACGAGGTCAAGCGGCTTCTCATCCCCGTGAGTATACTGGGGCACCGTGGAAAGAAAACAATTAACTTGGTATCACCGTTTGTTGCCAACAAGATTCCTCGTTGTTACGTGACCTGGGGACACTGTAAAGATCTATTTTATTGTACTGCGAGGTACAGGTAATGCAAAAAAAAAAAAAAAAAAAAAAATATTGCGTGAAAAGCGTGAGCGAGAGAATGGGGGACAAGTGTGATGTCAAGGGGCACCGTGACTCCGTGAGAAGGCTGGATTGCACGTAAATAAGGGGCATTATACGTGAAGAGGCACGTTAAGATTCTGAGGGGCATTTTGCGACAGTGTAGAAACGCCTTACCGCAGAGGGGTGATTGAAAAGGGCACAAGATTATGCATGCGCACGTTGGTGTGCCGTTTTTAGGTTCACGGACATCATACTGTTGCATTAAAAAAGTTATAACATAAAATTTTAGATATTATTATTACAATGGCTGGTTTTTGCATATTTTATTTTTAAATTGTTACATATTTTTCGTCTTTTGGTGAATTTATATTTTATGTACATCTCTCCTGCTGGTCAGTTATAACGTTATAACGTTACGTACGTTTGATCAAGATTGTAAGAAAGTCAGATCTAAACTGTTTTGCTTACACAATCTTGCAGCAGCAAGTTGTTGCGACAATTTGATAGTAGTAATATTAGGAATGAAGTTACGCGCTTCTATGCTAGCTGACGGGTGATATGACGCCGTATTATTACCGTGCAAACCAGTTCTGTACGGCTGGGGGAACACTAGCATCAGTAAGTAATTTATATAGAGCCCTTTTATAGCACGCTGTAGCCTGAGTGATGGACAGACGAGTTGGTTGTGGCCACTTCCTTATGGCTGACTGCCTGATTGACGGACTAGTATGTGACGAAATCAACGCGTCTGTATGTGTGTTTGCATATATACAAATAATGACTATGTACAGTATAGTGTGAAGTGTTTTACTGGAGACTTTTATTTATCTCATAGAAGTTTACGATATTTTTCCGTCTGTGAAAATGTCGAGATTTGTCATTAAAAATAATATTTCAATTACTGTTGTTTTTATACAGTATTCGTATTCGTATTATGATTTTCAGTTATTTTTTTTTAAAAAAATAATTTAAATTATTAAGGTAGCTTAAAATTTAATTTCAATTTCTGTATCTGATAGTGACCTCATTCAGAAATATTACGTTTTTCTTCTAGAGCTTTATAATTTTCAATACTTTTTAATAAAAAATATTTTTTTTTATGTCTATGTCGATTAATAATTAATTGTGCAGATTCTGACTGTCGTTTTGTATTGCAGGCTGACGGAGAGGATGAGCTGAAGAAGCGTCAACTGATGGAGCTTGCCATCATCAACGGCACTTACCGCGACTCGAGTGTCAAGTCTGCTACGTCAGGAGGTGAGGATTCCCGAGCCTCCTCCTTGACGCCGGCTTCAAGTGGCGACCCTTCCTCGCTGCATCACTTCACTGACACTTCCTCTCTGCTCGCGCGTGTTCCAGTGTCAGACGACGAGTGGCGCTGCCTGGCGCTCGTCGCTGCTGCCGAGTCGCAGCGTCTCTTAGGTCCCGGTGGAGTCCCCGGCATGGCCACTCCGTTAAGAACCCCTCCCACGCCCCTGGGCGCACCACTCATCCTTTCTCCGCGCATGCAAGTGCCCAACTCTGCGGCCGCGTCACATCTTCTCAACGGTTCGGCGGCCCCGCCCCCGTTAATGTCCCCTGCCGATGCAGCAGGTCTGATATACACGTCTTACCCGACGGCAGCGGACTACGCCAACTATGCAAGCCTGACGTCTCCTCTGCTCCAAGAGTACACAGCAGAACATGCAGCGGGTGGGTTATTTGCACGCTGACATAGTCCCAGCCCCTTGGGCGGCATGCCGGGTGGACACCACCACATGGGCACAACCCACGTGTGGTACTTAGCGCACGCAGCACCTTAGTGTTGTGTACAGCTAGACCATCCCGCAAGCTCGTCAATTTATTAGCCCCGGGGGCTGACCCCTAATATTCTCTCTAGTTTTGAGGAGAAAAGGACAATTTTTTTAAAATTATATGCTTAGTTTAAATGGATGCTACGATTAATGAGAATCACTTTTTGTTTTTATTTGTAAGTTGGAATTTGTGATGAATATTAAATCAATATTAAAATGAGAAGTTTTAGTTCTATGTTATCTCCAAAACTGCAATTAATTAGGAGAAAAAATCAACAAAAATCAATTTAATTGGCATGTCTTCTAACACAACTTCCAACTGGAGCTTTATTTTCGATATATATGCCAAATAATTTTTGTTATAATATTATGACAAAGTGGTTCCCGTTTATTTATAGTCAAATCCAAGGACTTTTTTTACAATATTTTTTAATAGTTTTAATTCTTTTACTATTAGCAAGCAAGCAAGCATTTTTTTTTTTTTTTTTTTTTTTTTTTTTTTTTTTTTTGCCAATAAGGCTGAATGCTTACATTTTCTTATTTATCGACATCAAATTATTTTGATACTATTTATACATTTGTATCCTATCCCCCTATATTATCATATGTATCTTTTTCTTGTTTCATTCTCTTTGCAAATCCATTTCTTTCCATTCCTTCATTACTTCTTCTGCATTTATCACAGTTGTGGGTGAATGATGCGAGTGATTGAATATGAGAAAGTTCCATGAATAAATGTTGTCGCTATCTGTTTTCATTTCATCTCCAACCTATCATGTTTTTCTATTGTATTTTTATTTTGTTAGCTAATAGAAAAATGTTTCTAGTTTGTTAGTATAAAAATATAATGTCATCATATGCATGATTCCATTTTTAATATTATATTTGTTTCATATAGCCAAACAGTTTTGGCTAAATTGTTTTAGCACTTCACTATAGTGCATTGTTTTTACCCCATAAACATATCTGAAATGCAATAAAATCATTTCTTAAGTAAATTATATTATATAGTATATAAGTATCAGTTAGTTAGACATATATATTATATATCCACCCAGTTATTACATTTTTATCAATTTTGTGCTTGTTTTTTGTCCTTTTCTAAGGATATCTCAGCTGGCTAAATCATAATGATTCAGGTAAGAATTACTATTACAATTATAATTAAAAAAAACTACCCAATTACCATTTTTAATCTACTAAGGAGTTTCGCAAATTATGTAAACAAAAATTATGAGTGAATCTTATTACTACTCCCTCTATTAAAAATTAAATTAAATTTTGCAGCTCAGGTATGTTTTAAGGGTAATAAATTATATAAAAAAAGGCTATTTTTTTCATGTTGCTGTAAACAAAATTTTAAATAAAAATTAAAACCAACGTAAAACGCTAGCTGGCGTAGCAGGCAAATATTTAGCAGGACTGGGCTTCTCAGGTGCAATTCATCTAACGAATAGAGTCGGAGAAATTTTTAATATTTACTTCTTCTCTATTCAAAGATTAACCTCCCTTGGAAATGTTTAAAAAAACACATGTAAATCAATTTTATATTTTGGCATAGAAGTGAGAAAAAAGGAGAAAATATTTAAATTTAATGAACATTAATATTTATGTGTGTTTTTTATACATGAAGGATGACTGCACTCAGCTTAAGCGTAGAAGCAGTTTTTTTATTACTTCTTTATGTATTTTTTTATTATTTTAAGCTGCCAATATTGTCTTATTATTAAAAAAAAAAATCAAGTATGAATGTGGAGAGTGGTTGATATATCAATTAAATGCAAAAACAGAAATTCTGTACACTTTATAAATTACTGACACAGGTTTATCCTGTACTTCAATCTAAAATAATTTCACAATTTGAAATTTTAGAAGAGGGAAGTTGATTTGTTGTGAACACAGTAAAGACGCTCATAATTTAGCAAAATTCTACTTACTAATAACAAAAATAACCAGTAACTTTTTTAATTTTATCCCTAAGTGGGATGCAAATTCATCTATTGTTCACCCCTACAGGAATTCGGAGACAATATGTGTATGCTGCCCACCGGTGATAATTTGGGTGTCCCAGCCCATACATAAAATACTGAACTCGCTCGCTCGACCAATGAAAACATTATTTTTAAAAAAAAAATTGTCTACAAGACTATCAAATTTTGATGTGAAATTCTTAATCTCAAAACTACGATCATCATCATTTACTGAAGAAACTTAATTGTGTTCACAACTATTTATCTTACCTCATATTTTAAATTTAATTTTATAATCATAATATTTCTTTACTTGCGTTCAAATTGAAACTGTACAACCAAAACGAATGAATGTGCCATTTGGAAATCAACGCAGTCTCTCTATTATAAACATACTCCTGTTTTCATGAACCAAGTGTGATAAAATTAAGTAAAATATATTATTTATATTATTGAAAACCTTTTATTGTTATGTTAGAATTTAAGTAGGAAATTTTTTAGATTTTTTTTTTTATTTATAAATATATATTATTATTATTATATTGCTGTATGTTTTGAAAACAAGCTTTGTTGATTGTGTTTTATTAAATATAGTTGCAAATTGTTATATAGGCTTATTTAGGTGTTGGGTCACTGTAAAAACAGAAATCATAGGAAAAGAATTTTTAAATATTAAATTTTCTTTTCTTTAAATACAAAATTATAATTGTACATTATTATAGTGTTTATAGACTTATTTGAAGTTTGAAAGTTATTACCAGACTTGCAAAAAATTAAAAGTGGCAGCCTCTTATTTGATCCCTTGGTAAATTATAGTGAGGCAAAGCCTTTTATTTTGATCTTTCAAACTTCAAACATGGTTGTATGACCATATATTCAAAGTACCACCAAGTCACAAGAAGTAAGTCACTGCAATCAACACAAAATTGCAGAACCTCAGTGCAATATTTATATTTACCTTTTTAATTTTATAATGAGTTTTATATTATTATTATTTTGCCAATATACCGTGTTAATTTAAAATTAAAGTTTATCAAATTTTATAAAAACAAAAATCAAAGATATTTTAAACATTTATATGAAATAAATTTTTAAACTACTATTTGTTTGAAAAAAAAATTAACAAATTAAATAAAAAAAAAGTGATAAAAGAAGGATTTTTTAAAGAAATTAAAGATATATTATATTTATCTGTATTGATTTAAAAATTATGACATACATTTACATACAAAGTATTGCTGTTCTGCTATACAATCGAAACTGTATAAAGAATTGTTTGTCAGAGGTGATATTGTGGCATCTTCTAGAATTTTGTCAATAATATATATTTATATATTATACTTTTCATATTGTGCAGCAAATCATATGATAGCTTTAATTATTTAATCACTCTTGTCAGCAATTCTTTGTAAACAATAATTTCTACGAACAAAAAAAAATGTTTTGTTTTTACTTATAATTATTATTATTATTATAGGCATATATTGTGCCATATTTTATACTGGTCTCAAGTCGGTATTATTTTAGACTTGATTATGACTAGCTTTTATATTTGTATAAAAATATATCTTATTATTATTATATTATAAATATTATTATTATTGTAAGTGTTTCATTTTTTTAAGTGTGTTGCCCATTTTAAAATTGTGGTGTTGAGCCACAAGGGGTTGTTATTTTTTTATACTTTCAATTGTTTTTCAGTGTTTTGTTGTGCTGAAGTGTTCTATGTGACTGTAGGTGCGGCAGCTAAACAGCGGAGGCATTTGGGTCAGTTACGGGAGCACCCTTATCAAAGAGCAGGCGCCATGTCGTGACTTTCTTGGCCCTAAGGCAAAGGTTAGTTTCAATGCTCAGTACCTCCTTTGTTTGTTGTTGTTTTTTTTTCTCTTATTTTTTCTTATTTTTTTTTACACAAAATTCAGAACATAGGAGGAAAGAAGGACATTGATTACATAGATATATATATTTTTTCTTTTACATCTTTCTGATTTCTACTCTATTTTCCCCTAAATATTTTATGGGAATTGATGTGATGAGCCGTATTACTGGGCAATTTTTTTTAAACTAATTATTATTTAAGTACTATTTATTTTTTATATTTGTAGATCACTTTATTTGTGGTCATTATTTAAGCTAGTCTTTTTTTTAGGTAAGGGAGACAGATTTTTAGAGGAATAGTTTATATATTTTAATTTTAGTACGTCTCTCTTTTTAATTCTCTCTCTACTTCCAGAACTTTTTTTCTTCTCCCTCTATTATAGTGTTTGAAGGTGGTTATGCATTTTGACCGCATAATAATCAAGTTAAGTGGTCTTTTATTACCAATCCAGCAAATAAAAAGCCAAGTTGGAGTTGAATCTGTATTATTATTGTTGTTCTCTATCTTTTCTTGCTCTTAAAGTATTTTTTATTCTGCTTTTTTTTTTTTTTTTTAAATATATTATGTACCATTTTTTTAACAAAAATAGTTAAATATTTTTACTATCCAATTTATATTTTTTATTAAGGTTGTTTAAGAAAAAAAAACTATTTAATCAATTTTTAATGTTTTTTTCAAGTATTTTTTATTTTGGTCTTATGGTTGTGATTAGCAGAATGTTATATAGTGATTTCAATAGACAATTTTTTTAATTCAGGAAATTTTAATGAATGACTTGTTTTTTTACGATGGCTGAAAAAACAAAAAGTGTCCTTCTTTCCTCGGCGGTGACTATTATTACTATTATTATTGATGGGAAAGGAGCACATAGCTTACGCAGCGAACTTGTGCCTTCACGATGTATTTAGGGAACAATGACGATGGTAATATTTATAAATGTGTATATGATATTCTTTCCAGTAATAGATCAAACTATCTATATTATTTTGTAATTTTTTTTTTTTTTTTTTGCTGACTGGCATCTTGTGCCTATATGAAATGATGAGAATTTTTTTTTGTCTGTAAATATTTGGTGATTTTCCATACAGAATTATAAATAAATGTCAAATTAAAGAAAAATCAAAAAATTCGTTGAGCATTTTCTTGTTTGTGACCTCCAACCATATATTTTAGAACATAAGATAGTCCTATTTTTTATTATTATTATTTTACCTAATTCTTTTTATGGCAAACCATTTTACGGAGGCACTTTATATATTGATACAGCATTTTTTTTTTTATATATATGATATAACATACGAAAAACAGACCCTTATTTACTTTTCTATGCCTTGCTCGACTTTTTTTTTTAACTACGGGATTACTAACTACTTTTTTTTATACATTATGTAAATGTTGGGTGCAAACGGTCAGTCAGTCCCTTTTCTGTAGAGTTTACTAACGAATTTAATATCCACACGGCCAAGTTGTAATACTTTAATAAATATTTAGAACTGCTCCACTTTTTTGTTACTTAAAAAAAATATTTTTTAAGGAGTTAATTGACTCTCCAAAGAAATATTTTACTTAATCAATTTAATAGTCCTTATAATCGCTCTATATAGTCTTGTGACATGCTTTTTTGATACATTTGTTTTGGGTGAATGTGTTACTGCTATACAAAAAGTCACTAAAATATAAATTAATAATTTACTTTAATAATGGTTCATAATATGTACAGTCACTGTTTTTTTTTTTTTTTTTATTATTGTTGTTGTTTTTGTTGCCTTGTATCTGATACAAGGAAAATAATATTTACATTATTAATATTCTTGATACCAGCATATTCTGCTATTATATTGCTATTCTTTATGGCATTGAAAAACTAGTTCTATAAAAATTAGTGAAATGATGTTTATTAATATGTGGGGGTACAAAATGTCTTGCTTTGGAAACAGGCCTGTCTATTGTGCTCTTTAACCTAACTAGTACACGCTTTTATTTTTTAGATTTTCTTCTACACTTATAGCTCTTCTTGCATTTCTTTTAAGCACCTTTTATATTATTGTTAAATTATTTCTTCTGATGTACCTTCAGTTTTAATTACTTTGATTAAACAAAGGAAACATTTATTTATTATTATTACTATTTTTTTGTAAATAAATATGCTTCTAAATTATTACAATACAATCATATATTTAAAAATATATATTAATCTTTCTGAATAATAAAAGGTGTACTATGTATATTAATGAGCACAATTCTATATTGCTTGCTTTTAGCATTTATTATTATTATGTAAATTACAATTTATTATGCTTTTTTAGTGCAAACACCGAAATTACATTTCCACTTATGGAAAATAATTAATATGCATATAAGGCAAGTAATACTAACAATTGGCGGCCTGATCAAAAATCTTATTTTTGCGGGGAGCTTGTCTTGTTATAAACAATTAAATTATGTGCATTAAAACGTTTTTGTTACTGGTCACTTACATACTATTGTGTTGCATGAGTATTGATGAATTTTTTTTTTTAATAAATATCATTAAATTTGAATGAGACCAGTTAAATGAAAACAGTGATTAATGCACATAGATATTTGATTGTATACCATTTACTTGAACAAATACTAACATTCTGTTTTTTCTTTCTTTTTTTCTTGTTAACAACAACCATCCCTGGCCTGTAGGCTCCGAGTGCTAACAAGAACCTTACTACTCCCTGTGTTAAGTAACTGCACGACGGAAGCCCAAACAAAATGC
Source organism: Siphlonurus alternatus (assembly GCA_949825025.1). NCBI lineage: Eukaryota > Metazoa > Arthropoda > Insecta > Ephemeroptera > Siphlonuridae > Siphlonurus > Siphlonurus alternatus. Next base: position 7,900,476 of record OX463781.1, on the reverse strand, counting down.
AACCAAACTGCACTCACCAACTTAGGACTACTAATCAATCGCGGCACGTGGGCACTTCAAAACTATTGAACTTCAAAAATCCACCCTGGTGGGTAATTACCAACCTAAACAAACATGAAAATGTTGCTTTTCTTTCTGTTTAATTAGCAGAAAATTAATTATTATTTGTTAATTAATTATCTCCCTCATTTTTTTCTTCTCAAATATTATATATATTTTTTTTGTTCAATTCAGTTAAAAAGTATGATGCCTCCTGTATATATATATTATTATGTTCATTTGTTTTGTGTTCATACACAATATTTTTTCTTTTAATTTTCATTTATTGTTAGTTTATTATTTCTATTATCATGTATAATGGAAAAACAAATTTCCATAAGAGTTATTACAAAAAGTTAGTTTTTTATCATTTTCAGTTGAAATGATACTATTTAATGATATTGAATATTTTAGTTGTTGCTAAAAAAAGAATTAGGAAAAAAGAAAAGAAAATTATGGCTATAACGCCATTACAAAAAAAAATATATTTATAGAAATGTTTAATGTGGTTTGCTTTTTTTAACTCATTTTTTTAAATATTCATTAATGTTAATTGATTAAATTTAGAGAAATTATATATTAAATTAAGTTGCAGGATTAAAACTGTGTCCAAATTTTAGTTCAAATACCTTTTTAAAATAATTTTTCATTTTATACAAGATGCAATGAAATTTGGTATTATTTAATGCAAAAGCTAATACCGTAACAAACTTGCTATAAAACTGTGATTTACTTCAAACCTATATAAAAATTTAGAAGTTACAAATTCCTTGAGCAGTCAGTAACGCAGTCCTTATTTTGGTGATCACCCAAAACGTACCATCACATTTATTTATTATTAACTTGCATGCATTAGATTCATTTAAATGTTAATTTTAAATGTTGGGTCTTAATAAGTTACATACAGACTTTTGGACACAGTTTTCTTATTGATATTTTTAAGGTATAATAATAATATAACTATTAGATATTTTTGTTTACATAAGAAATGTTTATATTTCTAATTAATTGGTTCAACTCAACCTCATGGTATATAGGTTATTAAAATGAAGGAAATTACATTTAAAAAAAAAAGGGCAGTGTGCAATCCATCATAGCTGCAAGGTGGTTTTTCTACTCTATGAAGAATGCAGAGAATAGCAGTTATCAGCCGGAGCATGTGTTTGTTATTATTTTCATTTTGAAACAAAGTAGAATCGAGAAATAGGGATAGCTAGTACGTGTACATAAAAAAAAAATATATTGATGCCCTCCTCAACTTATTGCATACTGTAAAGTTTTTATTATTATTATTATTATTATTATATTTAAATGTAAAAGAGAAGTGTCTCAAGATATTATTTTAAGGTTAAAAGAAATATTTAAATTACTTGTTGTATTAATTAAAACACTGTAAGTGTTTATTGATTTCATATTTAAAACAGAAAATGTTTAAAGAAAAAAACAAAAACAAATGGTGCTTAATTCTGGTTCTTTGTTTTGTGGGCAGAGTGTAAAATATCTCCCTAAATATTTAGTTAGATCTGTGAATATTTTATTTTTTTTTATTATTATTATTTTTTTTTTCTTTGTATCAAGTGCTGATAGAATTGTTTGTGGCAATACATAATTTAAATATAAAGTATATTTACAACATGTCTCGGTAAGACAAAACAGTGCAATGCTTATAGTTTATTGTTTCTTTTTTTCCTTGCTTGATACACATTGATACTCAGGTGCAGGGCTCTCGATTAGTTTACCTCAAGTTTTAGTGAAAGCAAACAAATCAATTTAATTACATGCAATTATGGAAGTAATATTTTATTTTACTTTGAAAATATTAAGCCAAAAGAATCATTGCTGTGCAGCTGCAGTGCGAAACTTTCACCTGACTGTAGAAACATGGTCTAACTTGAGAGTGAGGTTTAACCCCGGTGATTAGAATAGCTTAAACTGCATTTTGAACCAAGTTTCTGCCTATTGGGTGTTTGAGAAAATTTACCCTTGTTAGTAAGAAGCCAACCTTACAGTAAACATTTTGATATGGTTAGACAGAATTTTAGGGAAGGATAATCAAGACTTTAGACATCCTGTCTCATTGCTTTATTCGATGACTGAACGTTTTGTGTCCCTGGAACTTCAAAGTATGTCTTCACAATTTCTGATGTCCACATTGCCGGCTTTGCTGAACTCACAAGGGTAAATTTTCTACAAAAAACTGCACAACATGCAGTCAAACGCAGGATAAACAAGTTTACGAGCCAGAACTCTGCTGTCTTCATAATTATCTACACCTTTTTTAATGGGGTAGGCAGTTATGTCTAATCTGAAATATTGCTCGTCTACTATATTATCACAGTTTGACCAGCCAGCTGATGCAGAGTGAATAATAATAAAAAGTTTGCAACAATAGGAATATCAAATGAATATTTTATTTTATTAAGTATTTTTCTTTTATTATACTTTTGCTTTCACCACTGAAACTTTGATGGTATATTATACTTAATTAAATCAAATATTTATAAATTAATTTGGTTCATTTTTTTATTGTATTATAATTTAATCAACGAATGTGTTGAAAGCACATTACCACTCATGTTTTTTTTTTATGTATGTTATTAATATTTTTACAATGTTTGATGATTTACGAGAGCCTCTGCATGATTTGAGAGGGTATTTAGGATTAATCCTTGTCGTAGATTAAAACAATGATCTGATTTTTATAAAGATATATTTATCTTAAATTTTATATGACGGTGAAAAAAATTATTTCAATTGTGCTTCAAATATTGCAGAATTTTTCATTTTTTTTATTTTAAAATTGCTGAATTTACATTATAAAAACAAAGCATACATCTATTATAAGTGGGGAAAAGAGAATCTTGAAATAAGTAAAACAATTTTAAAAACCAAATGGTCACATCTGTGATATTTACAAGCACAATGATAATAAACCAAATAAATACTCAATATTTGATCAAATATTGGCCATCACCATTCTTTTTGTTGAAATTTGGCAAAAAATATATTTTTGTCTTTTTTTTTTCTCTCCCTCATCAATTATTATCATTTTTCGCTTAAATGTTTTATTTTCTAAGTCTGACATTAATTGCAAAGTGCACCATTATTTTGTCTATGTTGTGTAGTGTTTAAATGTTTAATTAATGTTGGTGCTTTGTAATACCGTAAAAGGTGGTGCCATTTCGGTACAACAATTATCATCGACTTTTGTGCCAAAAAATACTCCCACTTTTCCCCCCTTTTTACTCCTTTTCTTCCAAAAAATAAGGCAAAAAAAAAAAAGTAAAACAAACACTTTATTAAGTAGAGTAATACAAGGATTCTGAAATGTTATTGTTGTACTTAATTAGTTTTCTTCCTCAATAATGAACTGAGGATGTGTTTTTTGTTGACGTAGTAGTGTGTAATGAAAAACAAATATTATATTACTCATTATTAGACTGCTGCCGTGATGTCCTGTTTCTGCAAAAATTAATTTTTTTGCCTTAAAATTTTGCACATTTAATTTTTTTTTTTTTTTTTTTTTTCCCAGCCAAATCAGTGCCATTAAGTGCCTTAACATACAATATATGGAAGAATTCCTTAATGTGGAGTAATTATTTTGTCATATCAAGTCTATTAGCTAAATTTAATTCGTTCTCATCTTTTTTTTTTTTTTTTTGTTTCAATAAGTATACATAGCAGCAATGTTACAGTTAAATATTGTTTCATGCGGATGAGATATGTTTAACAAAAGAAAATGACAGCATAACCCTGTGATGAAGTGCCTTAAATATTGGAAAATATTAAAAAATATAGTTTATTAATATTAATTCACCCAGCAATAATTGTCATATATAAAATACTGGTTATAGACTTGAAATATGGTTATCCTTGACTATCTTACTGGTTATTCATCTTAATTTCAAATAAATCATGTTCATAAAATCATTTTATCATACCAAAGCATAATTATATAAACATAATTGCCCTCAGCTAATGAATGGGTTTTCATAAATGTTATCATATTTTTTTTTTTGCTTTTCCTTTCTTTTTTTCAGCAATCTTTTTCACTCTCTTTTTGGGATTCTTAGGTAAGCAAATTTCTGTTTGTCAATTAAGTCTAATATTGTAGTAACGCCTTGTAAATACCCCAGTCATACAAGGTTAAACAAAAATTAATAAGACCAATTTCTGACCGATATAATTAATTCAATCATAGCATGATTACTTTAAAAAATAATTATAAATTTAATGTTACACATTTAATGAAGCATGCTTTTTTATATATGGGTACTACAGTAATTAAAAAGATAATCAAGGATAACTAAAATATAATTATTATTCCACTGGATATTCACATGATTGTTTAGTTTTTACAGTACTTACTTTAATTTTTTTCTTAACAATATAACTCTGTCCCTTTTTTTGTTTCTAATAAATTAGAAAATATATTTTGTGAAATGTTAATTCATTTATTAACAATTTAATTGAAATTAAAATATTTTTTCGGTAACATAATATTATAACGTTATTTGTGTACAATTAATTAAAAGAATAATGTGTACTTAAAAAATTAAAAATAAAATTACAATGTGCACAATTACTAAATTAAAATATTTTTTACAGTCGCAATATTAAGAGTTATACTGTATTCAATATATCAAAAATCTATCCTCATTAATTTTCCCTATATAATTTTCCTTTACCCTTTTTTGTTTTAATATAAACTGCTGCTTTTATATACTTATCAATTTTGTGCTTGGCTGTATATAAAAATTGATTGACCATTATTAAAGCAGGTTATTTTAATAAAAAATTATGTCAATTTAAATTTTAAAAAAATACAAAAAAAAATAATAAAAAAATATTTGACATGAAATTGTTTTCTTATTTCTCTTACCATTTTTTTTATTTCAGCTCCAATAACAACTAAATTTGTTCACCATTTTATTGTTCAGTGGTGGAATACTACACCAAATTACCAATCAAATTTCACCCATTGCTGGACATTAATATAAAGTCTGTTTTACGTAAACTTAAACCCCGAATTCAAATTTTCTGCACTTAGTTTCTTTTGATAATTATGCACTTGGACAGAGAAGGTCAATCGGAGAAAGTGCAACATATTAGATTTTTGTGAACAGACCATGCAATGTTGACGAAAAAATGTGTGTGGGAAATTTTAAGGGTAAGGTAACGCCACCAATGTTAAAAAAAATCCCTCTCACAAAAATTCTGAAAAAAATTTAAAATGTTCTCCTCTATACCCCCTATCAGTACCTAAAATATCAGGTATACAAATACGATCTAGTTTTTGAGTTATAAATTTTTAAAGTTGACTACTTTAACATGGAGAAATGAAAATCCCATGTTAAATTGGTCAACTTTAAAAATTCATAACTCGAAAACTAGATCGTATTTGTATACCTGATATTTTAGCTACTGATAGGGGGTGTAGAGGAGAACATTTTAAATTTTTTTCAGAATTTTTGTGAGAGGGATTTTTTTTAACATTGGTGGTGTTACCTTACCCTTAAAATCCCTAACTAAAATTTTTAACAAATTAATTTTGACTTTTCAGAATATTTTTATTTCGATACTTAATTAGTAAAATTGGGCTTGTCATGTGAATTCAATAAATATATTATGCAATAAAATTATTTAGTTTCTATTTATTTTATTATTTTAGTTGAATTAAGGGTAAGGTAACGCCACCAACGTTAAAAAAAATCCCTCTCACAAAAATTCTGAAAAAAATTTAAAATGTTCTCCTCTATACCCCCTATCAGTACCTAAAATATCAGGTATACAAATACGATCTAGTTTTTGAGTTATGAATTTTTAAAGTTGACTACTTTAACATGGAGAAATGAAGCTCCCATGTTAAATTGGTCAACTTTAAAAATTCATAACTCAAAAACTAGATCGAATTTGTATACCTGATATTTTAGCTACTGATAGGGGGTGTAGAGGAGAACATTTTAAATTTTTTTCAGAATTTTTGTGTGAGGGATTTTTTTTAACATTGGTGGCGTTACCTTACCCTTAAAGCTTTTCTTAAAAAGTTATGAAATGGTAAAGTAAAATATAAAAAGTTAAACTTAATTTAGAATAAATTTAAAATACATTTCATACTTCCTTTTTAACATGACATACACAATCAAGTTTTTCTGAAAGCTAAGAAAAGTCTCTTCACGTACGTCACTAAATGAAATAAGTAATATAATACCAGGCAAGATAGTAGTCTATAGTTGCCAAGATAACGACCTCGAGCAAGAAAGGTTAAGAGCAGAATTTAATACAAGAGGCTTCTAAAATTTAATCTCACTTAAAGCGGGAGCTTTATTATAATTATATTTGTAGAGGCTTGATATATTTGCAGTCTGCTTCTTGCTGCCTGCCATCCGCTCTTTTCCATAGAATGAAAATTAATTTCAGACATTGCCGTATTTATTATCATCTTGTAGATCTTTATATTTTATAATAATAATAAAAAAATGAATAACACACTTAATTTTGTAGTGATAATTTTTGCTAACACTTTTATTTTAAAGGTTAACGTGATTTTTAATATATATATATATATATATATATATATATATATATATATATATATATATATATCGAGCGTGGCGCAGTGCATTGACCGGTTCTCGTTAGATGACCGAAGTCAGGCTACGTCAAGCGTGGTTAGTACTTGGATGGGTGACCGTTTCAAGTAAAAAATACGCTGCTCCCTCCCTGGGGTAAATTCGTCTCGCTTTCCACCCAGTGCAGTGATGCACTTGTGTGTGGTTCTCCAGGCTTTGGACATCGCTTTGGTCCATTGAGAAAAAGTAGAGGTGTCCGTCCTGACTGAGGTTTTCCACGGTTCCCTCAGTCTCACCTCAGCGAATGCTGGGACGCGTAAGCATGCAGGCCGTGACCACTATCCGTTCCCTACCTTATCCCTACCCAGTACCCCGCCGCGAGCTGTAAGCTCTTAGGGGTGTATCCTTGTAAAAAAAAAAAAAAAATAAAATAAAATATATGCTATATATATAATGCATGTCTTAAATGAGGGGGAAATTGAAACTTATAAAAATTGTTCCATTTGGTTCATTAATTATGTGTGTGCGTGCCCGCGTGAATCGCTGTCACCGGAGAAGTCCAATATATATATGGATCAAAAAGTGACTTAATTATGGTGATCAGCCTGATCAGGTATTGTCTTTGACATAAAAATATTAAATTTTAGTTCTATCCATCAATAATAAAATAATCATCAGCACTGTAAATTCCATTAAAAATATTGTCGCTATAGATAGATTATAATAGAGAAGTCAGCTAGCTTTGATCATTATTGGGTCGATCTAGCTGTTAAGAAAAACAAAGTATAATTAATTTAAATCTTAAAATTGCTTTAATTTAATTAAGTAGTTTTTTATCACTTGAAAATGTTTCTATTACAAAAAAGTATTATATAATATAGTCACAAACTCAAGCAGAATAACTCTAGCTGAATCGCGGATAAAAATGATAAAATACCTACCTCGAAAGCATGGATAAATTATATATAGGAATTATAGCCGGTTATAGCTCAATGCTCGAAAGCTCGAAGATATTTCAAAAACTCTGCGGTAAAACGTTATTCAATTTCTTTTACTCGTGATTGGTTATACACCTGTAAAATAAACCAATAGAAAGATTTGTTGTTAAAGTTATGGTAACCAAGCAACAGAGCTGGCTGGTGATTGGCTGTTAGATCGCATACCTCTGGCTGAAGGTTTGTGCCGGCGGTTCCCCCGCTCACCGTTTAGTTTTCAGTTAGTGCGGTGACTCGTCGTTAGCTCTGTGAAAGTTAAAAAACAGGACAATATTTTGTTGTTAGGCGTATGCAAGGACGCTAGATTTTTATTATATTTTGTATGAACGTTCAGTGAGAGACTACACCTACACAATGGTTCTCAGGTTACGAGTGCACCAAGCCTGCCTGCTTTTCACGATCTTGTTGGGCTGCCTGCATTCAGGTGAGTTTTCGGCAGGTGAGATGGCTTTAGCCAGCCAGCCAGGTTGGTGTGACGTCACAGCCACACCTCGCGTCTACGTAATTTAATTTAAGCTTTTAATTATACCCATAGTGATCTATGATTGTATGAAATATTTAATTAAATACTATAACTATATATTATGTATATATTATAGTCCATAAAATATTATTATCCACCTGCCAGTTTTAATTATATATTAAGGAAATAAATATTTGAAAGGATTGTTTTAAAATTGTTATTCAAACCGTTCAAATGTTGTTTTGTTTTTTAAAAAAAAAAATCTTTGTGTTTATTAATTAATGGATATATTTCTAATTGAAAATCTCTTTTCATTGTATTTTCATTGGGTTGGATGGAAGAGTGGGCCTGCAGATGGCCTAAATCCCGCCCTCAATAAAGACGATTTTTATTTTATTTGTTTATTTATTTAGTTATTTATTTGTTATCTTTTGTTTGTATTAAATATAATTAATATATATTTATATATAATGTATATTATGTGCAGTGTGACTTCTAATTTTATATATATGAATTTGGTGCACTGTTGTATAATAGATTTTAATTTATGGTTTGGCTATAGCCAGCAAATATACATATGGCAAAAAAGACAATCACGTATGCATACTGTGTGTGATACCCCTGATCGGGACAGCATGATGAGAGCTTTAATTTTCCCTGCCTTAGATATTAGATATATATAGTTGCTGGAGCTCCAAGACGAAAAAAGATAGAAATTTGCATTTTGGGAAAGATATATAGATATAATTTAAGAAGAGCACAGCCGGCCCTATATATATTTTATATGCATGCATAATAAAAATATTTTAGTACTTATAGTTCACCAAGGGATGCGTTATGCTACATCGCGCCCCAAAATATGAGCAGAGGGGTAATGGGGTGATCCGAGTGTACGTACCAGAGTAATTAATAATACTGTATATAATAGTAGAAATCATAAAAAAAAATGTAACACAGGCAATAGCATGTGATTTAATTCTATATATTACAGTATAATATTATAATAACCTGATTCTGTAAACAACAAATTATAATAGTGAAGATACTGTATAATTAATGCAGTATACCAGTATATATGTATATTATATAGGTATATATACAACTATACAGTTTAATATAATAAAACAAAAATATTAAAAAGACATTATACTATAATAATAAAATAAAAACGTGCGGGAACGAATAACTATATTATTGTAAATATTTTTGTAAAACGTTATATATGTATATATTATATATATATATATATATACAGTATAAATTTTAATGTCAGATATCTAATAATTAATATGTTTGAAACATTTTTAATTTTGTAAAAAAAAAACAAATGGTCAACTGTAACACTATGTAATTCAATTACATTTCATCATATCAATTTGATTGTATTGAGAAGGGTTGCGTGAAGTTGGGGAGGTCACCCCTAAATTTCTCCTGAATAAAGGCCATACCAGTGGTGCAAGCTGGAATTTGTTGGCGAGGGTGTCTTTGCCCTTTAAATACAAGACAGTGGACGCTCGAAAAGTTACGTGCCCACTCGCAAGCTACCTCTTTTATATAATAAATTTAAATACCCCAGGATAAGAGCTGCATAATATATATTTCGGGAGATACATACTTTTATTCAAATGTTGGATTATTGGAAGACGCATAATAAATTGGATTTAAAGAAAAACAAATTCAATATTCAACGTGCATAATTATCATTTTGCAGCATGTTAATAGTTGAGTGTTGGATATATTCAACAAACTGCATAATTATGTATTTTTGATATTTATATCATATACGATGTACTATAATATTTTTACAGGCTCTCACCTCAATTTAAAACCTTTTTACACAAATTTGATCAACATATTTAGTACAGTGACGATTATTTAAGATTTTTATTAGAATTTGTTTCTTAAGTACAGAAGACCACCTGTAATTAGTATTCCAAGCACTATTAAAATAAATAAAAGTTTTATTATGCCTCAAACATATTTATTATTTTTTGTTGCAAACTATTTAATGTGATATATTTATAATGTATCAAACTGGATTTTTTTTTTTTATTTAGTACGAATATTTTAATTTTTTAAAAAACAAGCTAGCTGCAATATATTATAAAAAGTATTTGTTCAATTATAGCTTCATAAAATAACAACTCTAATTAGAGTACAATAGAAGCATAACAAGCAAATAAACAGTGTACACAATACTCTGTAATTTCAGCGATCATTAATTGGCTCTCTGCAGTGTATTCACAATAAAACTGATTCTGTAATAACAGATAAATTATCAATAACTTGGATCTCAAAGTGACGCAAACTCGAACAGCAATTGAGCAATTGCTTGGTTTCAAGTTTACAGCAACATGTCGACACACGAAGAAGGTGAAGCTCCGCACCCAAGGACGTAATGAGTAATTTATTTAATATTCTCTCGAGTTGCAGTGTGACACACACCCGTTGTTATTTGCTTGAGCAGCATGAGGCAGCTGACGAAGCAAGCTGGTTAATTTATTTATACAAGTTAAACTTTATACTTACACTTTCTTTACCAAGGTGATAAGAGCATGAAAATATTATTGAAATCACAACGTAAGCTAGGTTTGATAACGTTTATGGTTTGCTGTTCGCGTCAACGCTATAATACCATAAATAATATTAAAAAATATAATGATATAAAAGAAGAGAGAAAAATACTACATAAAGTATAATACTGTATATAGATTGTGAATATTGTGATATCATTATAATAATTAAATCTATTTCATATATCAGTGTAATAAAATTACTAAATTTAGTATGTACTAGCTATATCATAAAAGAATCGAAATACTATACAGTATATGATTTATCTGTTTAATAAAACTGCTATTATTATATAATATATATGTTATACTGAATTAAATATTGGTCATGACCATGTCCATACATATATGCTATATAATATAACAATTCTATATTATAATGTCATAATTATTATACATGCGCGTATCGCTTGCATTCGTCACGTGAATATACTTACATGCATTGTCCTACACAAGAAAGATTACTCACGATTCACTTTTTGTGATTTTTAATGCAATACGTACCCTAGAATTATCTGTCCATAGTGACAGCAGCTTCAATTTCAAATACTGGATTTTTCATTTCAGCCAAGATATATGTTGTACTTTCTGCCATAAGACTAAACATGTGCTTGTAAAAACATTTAATTAAATTTCATGTATGGGAACATGTATTCAAATAGGCCCCCTTCCCCACTGAATATTTGTTTAAACTTTTTCATGAACTCGTATTTTTAGATTTAATCCCAGCTGGATATCAATATACGTCAAAGGCAACATTATGATTGCTTTTATTCAGTGTTTTTTCATATATACTGTACCTGAAAAGTTCAATTGTATAGCAAACTGTTATATGAATTACTTTTTGCCGCAAAGAGGAGAAGAAATTTTTTTTTTAAAATATAAATTAATGGGCACGTGACAATTTGGATGCTAAAAAATGTTACAAAATTTATTTTCACATGCAAAGAATGGTATATGTACGTTATTATAATTGTTACCATATTTAATTATACAGCTAATTTCCAAATTAAGAGCACGATGGTATTATCTGTTAATATTTATATATATTAATTAATTATGTAAACGTAATTATTTTTCACAAATTTAAAAATAATGCACAATATAATGAATTAATTATAACTATTGATAAGTGCGCTTGCAAGTGATCCACTACAAAAATGAAAACTTCGACGAAATTCAATATGTATAATTATATTATATTGCTTATAATATCATAAACATTAATATACCAGAAATTCCATTTAATGAGGTATTACTTAAATAATTAAAAAGCTTCTCAAATAATTAGTACAAAATAAAATTGTTGTATACAGTTTACGACGGTGACTTTTCCAATTAGTTTATTTATATTGCTAGAGACAGAGTTTAGAAGAACTTCTTTGGGTTAAAATGCTACGTATTTTTTTTTTATTGAAAGTTACAAAGTTTAGTCACACAGAAACGTCTTCAAAATTCATTTGAACTTTTACATTTTTCATTGATACTTGACACAAGTTCTGAGCGCTATTGATTATTTATGATATAATTAGATTCTGTGTCAATCAAAAGCAATTCTATCGAAGCATGTCATTAGTTCTCTGGATGAATGATCAGACGATTCCATTTCTCACTACCTACCAGTGTTAAGAGACCAATTTTCCATGAAAATTGTACGTAATATATAATAAATTTTTTATCAACAGTTACCATAATTTGTATATGATCTTGCTATTATTTCAAAGAGCAAAGTCAAGCTACAAAAAGCGCTAAATAATCTATCCATCTGGGCCAAAACAAATGGTCTAGAAATTAACACAGAGAAAACCAAGGTTGTTAAGTTTAGAAGAGGCGGACCGTTATGCAAAAACGATGAAATTTATTGTGACGGTCAAAAGATTGAATTTCTAAATTCATTTAAATATCTTGGCATAATACTTCAAATGACAGGGCTTTCTTTTTCTAAACATATAACAGAAAGATGTAAGAACGCTATCACTGTTATGTACACTATTTCAGGGCTGTCTGGTCTATCCGTCAAAACAGGGCTCAAACTGTTCAATTTAAAAGTCGCCCCTGTGGCTACTTATGGTATTGAAATTGTATGGCCTCATTTATCTGTATCCGATTTTGATAAATTAGAATCAGTAAAAGCCATGTTTGTTAAAAGATTACTGTGTCTGTCAAAATTTACCGAAACTAGACTGGCCTATAAACTGATAGATTCCAATTATTTTATTACAGAAATCAAAGAAATGTTTAAACTTCCAACGACAGATCAATATTCCAATTTTATAGCTGTCAGGAATCAAAAAGCTCAGGATATTAATCCTGAGTTTTACAGCACTGATGCTATGACATGTAAATATTGGTGTCTGCCCCAATTGGATAGATCCAATGTTAGAAATGTTTTAACTCGCCAGGCTGTTCACGGCTTCCACTATCTAATTTGTAAATCTTCTGGTTATCATAAAGCTGAACAATCTTGTGTATGTAAATTATGTAATGAATATTGTAGCCAATATCATTTAAATATCTGTAAATCTAGAATTAAGTCTATTAGCGATTATGCCAGGGGAGATTTCATATAGTCTATAGATTTTGAATAGCAATGAAGCAATAAGTTTTTTTTTATTCTATCTATTTTCTATGTCATATTTTGTCTTATATATATGTGATTATATATATGATATATTATTATTATGATGTAACAGGCTGTTAGTATCATCTGTTATTTTATTTTATATTGTTTTATTATCATTTTCTATTGTTCTATTATTCTGTAACTATTATATATGTTTTGTATGTATGTTTTATGTGTTCTATTGTAATGTTTTTCTATAATGTATGTTTCTAGTGCTGTTAATATGTACACTTTCTGTGTTTAATAAAAGACTAATAATAATAATTTGTATATATTATTATAATTTTGCTATAAAGCTGGAGTGAGCTCAATACAATTTGTATACAATTTTTTCTTCATGAACCTTCAACTTCTTTTTGCTGTGTAGCTATCTGAAGTACATGCAATTATTATATATATCAGCACGATGCTGATTTTACAATCTGTAAGAGAAACAGATATAATATAATACACAAATACAGCATAATAATTATATTCATATTATATTATTACGACATAAAATTTTTAATTTATAGAAATTAACTGCAGTATAATGCATATATAAACAATACTTAATAAATAGTATTATACACTGTATATCAGTTATAAACGTACAAGTGAACATTATTTAATACTAAAATACTATAGAAGCATTTCTTGGACCATTTTGTATTTCAAGCATCAGCCACAGGATACAGAAAATAAATTCTTATTAATTTGATTTGATTTTGCTGCTGTATAATATATCAAACAGTTGTGAAGCCGGGGAAGCTCATGTTAAATCTCCCCGTCCCTTCCTTAATTAGACCAAATTATTAATAATTATTGAATCAAAACCTCAATGTTTGCACTTCTGACCAAATTCAGAGGACATTGTCGGGATTGGAGCCAAGTTGGTCGAGTGTATCGATTTCGAGTGTATTTGCAAACACTTAAATTGTAGGGAGGCAGTTGCAGTCTTGCTCCCGCGTGTTTACTTTGAGTTTCTGGGTTGCAAATTTCGTTTGCTCAGCACTCGAGGTTTCCATGTTGACTTGGAATTACAGCCAGTGTGTGATGCAGGTTATAACGAGTAATCTTTTTAGCCTTAGTTCTATAATGTATTAGTTATATTCTGTATAAAAATTTTATTATAGGAAAAAATCTACTTGTATGCTTTGTTTTTTAAATATCATCAAATTATATAATACAGTTTATTATTTAAATTTTACAATTATATTGCTATTTTGATAACAGTATAATAAATTCAAAAATGTAATGATATATTTATGATAATAATGATTTATTTTAATTATCATAGTGGTGCATATTAATTTACGAATAACAATTTATTTTCGAATTTGGAACAATAATTACTTATTTGCATTTCTAACACTGCAATTTTTTATTTATTAACCTTATGGAAATCCACACATCCGCCTGATTTTATTTTTTCTTCTTTCATATTTTACGTTACACTGCTGTTTGTTGGAAAGTCTACACAGTACTCCTGGTGTGATGGAATCCGAGGCTGCTATATCAGATAAGTGAGCTGTGAGCTGAAAGTGGCTGGCAAGCACGCGCGGCTTGAGATTTATAAGTGTGTATTATCGTGGGTATGTCGTGATGACAAAAAGTCCTCCAGATTGTGCGCAGGCCAGCGTTAACACAGCCACAAGTGTGGCAAAATCTTATTATATAACAACCCCTTTTTGTAAAATAAGAAGAATAAAAGTGAAAATTGTCACTAAATATAGAAGTCATTCAAACGACAAATGTATATAAAGTGAAATTTTCCTGACTTATAACTTTTTATCAAAGCCTTTATACATTTTGAAGACGGGAAAGTAGCGGATCTTTTGTCTCTGCTAAAGAGTATAAAATCAATTAGTGTTCTGGGATTTAAACGGCAAGAACTTAATTTCCCCTCTCACAAGAGAAGAGGATTCTATTTTAGTCCTCTTATAATATTTGTAACTTTTCTTCTTGACATTATAAATTATGAAATATTAACTTCCTTCTGAAAACATTTTTTTAATAATTATGTTACGAGAACCAAGTCTGTAGACACACGACATTGTTGAAAATAGAAAAGGAAACAAACAAAAAAATGGTATGAAGGAGCTAGGGGTGTCCTTATTGACAGTATATGATATAATATCCTTAAAAATTTCCTCTCAATTGATATGAATATGATGCTAAAAAAAAAGTTTTACATTTCCTCTGTTGAATAATTCGAAATAAGATCATAGCATAGCAATTCAGGGAAGAGGCAGTTTTTTTTTCCTGCTTTTTACCAATTATGGTGGGGGGGGGGGGCCTTGAACAAGGGGTGAAGGGTTAAACTTAAACGATCCATATATCACTGGACTACGAAATTTCTTTTTTCCCTGTACTTGAGAATAAAAAATTCTAATAAAACTTGAAACAAATAATATCGAATATATTTCCCGTTCAATTCCGAGTCTAGCTCTCGATGATGTCAATCGCTAAAAAGTCTTTTGGTAATATCGGAGAACTGGTTATGAGACGAATCTTTAATCAACGAGATGGGGAATAAAAGATTTACCTCCGAGAGTAATTATTGTTTGATGCGCCCAATGATGGGAACGAGATCAGATGGGGACGCTCGATAACCGACAGCGTGAGAGGCTCAGATTGGCGAGAAGAACCCTCGCCAGGGAGGGAGGTGATTAAGTAATGACATGAGCTGTGACGTCGCTTCTCTCCCAATGTTCTCGTTTTTACTGATTGATGATATGCACATGAATAGAGCTTTTATCAATTTCAAATCCATCCCATTTTTTTTTTTTATTTATTTCCCTTCGACATCAATGAACATTTTGCTTTTATCAAATTTACCTCATTAATTTATTGTTCAGTTTTAAATTATTAAAATCCTTTATAGCTTTTATGGTACGTGAAAAGTGATGAGTTGACAGCACAGATTATTGACGAAATAATTTTTCAATTTGACGGTTCGATTTAATTTTGAGCAAAATAATAATGGCAAAATTAACACACAATTGCGCGATTCACGAAGAGTTATTCAGGTTTCTCACTAGCCACGTACAGTGTCATATAATAGAGCTAATAACCGCGGTTAGTGAAAAAGCTGGATACCTTTCTGGATAACTCTTTCATGAATCGCCCCCAATGATAAAAAAAAAAATGTGTTATAATTATAATAAGCGCAACAATGTTTTTTTTTCCTTTTGTTTTGTAGTGCCAAAGAGTAAATAAATTTTTATTTAAATGTAAATCGTTACTGATTGAACTCATTGTTATGTTTATTTAAAAAAAACAAAGAAAAAAAAAACAGTTTTTTTCTGAATATAACATTGTTTTCCTCAAATAACGTGACAATATCTTTATAAAATTATTACAGGTGATTCTTTTGATCATTTAATTATAAAGGTTATTGACGATAATTTTAAACGAAGGACATAAAAATGAAGAAGGGAGCACAAGTTAAAAAAGCAGAAAAAATTGTAAATAAATTGCAATATGATATTAATGGGCACAGAATTCAAGAAAAAGGTAGCAAACCTATTCAATTAAAAATGCACAAAAAAGAAGAACAACAAATAAATAATGCATTAAAAAATCCAGGTGATTTAAGAAAAATAAAAGAGATTGGCAATAATATATCCAAGTGTTATAAAAAGAAAGTAAATCCATCAGGAAATGTTCGTAAAGCGACTTCAAAAATAATTAAATACAAATATGATGATAAAGGACATAGAATATTGAATGAAGATATTGAAGAAGAATCGTCAGTAACGACCTATGATGACGATAGTACTAAAACTTATTCTGTTCGAAACAATTCTGACGAACCTTCTGAAACATCATCCATTATTATTTATTCCAGTGATGATGATATTTATTATAATTTATTAGAAGATACAATTCCTCCAGATTTTACTGTAATAGAAGATTCAGATAGTGATGATGATGATGATGAAAATATTTGTTTAATGACGGCAAGAAATATTCAAAATCTTGATGAAAAAACTCTAAAAAAAATGGATCCGACACGGTGGGAGCTTACAAGAGCATTCAAAGACTTTTACTTCGGCTCGAAAAATAAGTTGAATGAAGAAATAAAAAAAATTGATGAGCGACAAGAAGTTGCAAACGAGCTACAAACCAAAATAGAAGTACTTCTCGCGTCTTCGCAGTTCCTTCAAGCAATCATTAAACTTATATCAGACGCTCGCAAGAGGAACTTACAAAATGCTTGCAGGATTCAAGCAAAAATTTAGCTAATTTAAATGTCATTTTTTAATATATTTTTTTATTTTTATGTGGATTTTTTACTGTTAAATATTTTACAATGGGAGTAAATGAATTATTGTCCATATAATTATTTTATAAGATTACAACAAAACTACTTTTTGTACATCTTTTGTGTGACATTGCTAAAGTTTTTATATTTTTTTAAAACAATAAATGTTCTTGATTTTATCTCAACAAAAAATGTTTAAATTTTATTCGTGTGTACAATGAACAATATTTTATAATATGTATTTTTTATTTTATAAAATACAAATTAATAATTTAGGTCCTATTGACTTTAGTATTAGTAAACATTTGTCGAGAATTTTAGAACATTGAAATGTTTGTAAAAATGTAATTTTAATTGTAACGAATAAGTGTTTCGAAACAGTACAAAACGTTAAAACACATAGTCTAAATCACCCCCCCCCCCTAAAAAAATGAAAAATAGTTTCCATTAATTAATGTAAAAATCTCTTCTATGGCTACTACACTTGGAGTACAGAGTTGAAAATATGTTTTAATGAAGGCAAGCCTCTTGTAACTAATTAAAAGCAAGAACAGAAACCACAAGGGCTTGCAAACCAAAAATAATCCTCTTTACAATTTTTTAAATATTTCATACTAAATTACTCATGGGAATAAATTCAAGGGCTACATTTTTTTGTGTGCTGATCAATATTGATCAAAATATATAATTTAAGTTGATTGTTAATGTTCAATAATTACAGTATTTATCAGTAATATTTTTTATGCAATGTATTTTTAAAAATTAATTTATTGTTATATCTAAAGGTATCTGTTGTTCCTCTTTGTCTCTAGCATCGTTCTACTAGTAAGTATTCATTGAGTTGAATTTCAATAAAAAGTATAAAAACTAATCAAATTGTACCTCGTTTTAGTAAATGATGTATTTTAGCACTTGTATAAATCCATTTTTGCTTCACCTGAGTGTACTGACCAGTTACCTGTCCACAGCCCTGAGTATCGACTGCTATCAGTGTCAGAGCACGGACCACGAGAGCCCCTACCAGTGTCCTGAGTTCTTCAACCCTGAGGGTGACCCTGACGGCCATCGTCTCGAGGCGCGACCCTGTAGCGTGGTCCACGATGCCCAGTATTGCGTCAAGCAGACCGGCCGCTTCGAAGGTGTGACCAGTGGGCGTGGCTACTAACTGCTTGTACTAACTGCAGTATTTAGAACGTTGAAGCATCTCCAGTGAAATGTGATAACAAATATGCTTTAGCTGTCTGCACTCAATGCTTTACTAATTAACATATAAACTAAGGTTATAGATTATGGCGTGGTGATTGCTGGTATCTGGTTAATAACTTTACTCTCTTCTCTTCTTTGACTAATATTATCTTTGCTTCTCCCTATTAATACAGGACCTACATTTATTTGGATAATATTACATAATAGTTATTTAATTTATTTTTTATTTATTTATTTATTTATTTTTTTAATACAAAACAGAGCATAATAATTACATAGTTTAAATTTTATATTATAGTCATAAATTTAAAAAATCGAGTTTTATTTACTTTTGTTGAAAAGTTCAAGTATTTCCTTTTATAATGATACGTTTTCTACATCCGTTTTTACAATTCCGTACTTGATTTTGTTTTAAATAATTAAATTCATTATAAGCCTATAACAATGTATATAGCTCAAGGCTAGGAAGTTTTTATATTCATATTTTTATTTCAAAAGTATATACGTGAGTGGCTATCATAAACTTGTATGTGCCCTTTAAACAATAATATTCTAATGCCAATTCAATAACCATGGAAAACCAAAAGGACCGTATTACGTAAAAAATAAACTCATTGTTATTCGCATCTGCGTGCGAGTCATTATTACACGGTATTGCGATATATATCCCTGAGTATTTGTAATGGCACACGCGTTATTGTATTGTCTCGGTCTCGCGTGACGATATCCATAGCATGCTAATGTAAGGGAATACATTCTCGACATGTATTAAAGCTCAAAATTGTATATCTTTAACACAGCTTGAGAGCCTAGTGTTCAGGGAAGTGCATGTCTTGCTTCAGTCAGACAAAAGACTTTATCATCCTTTTTAATCGACCTGCTACTCCCATTTTCTCAGGTAACCCGTGTATATGAGAAAATCGAAATATTATACTCAATACTGAGAACAGCAAAGTTTTAAACAATTTTTGTGTTTAAAATATTTAGTACTTTTCGTATGTAGCAGTAGAAAGTTCAAGTGATTTTTCAGTGTCAAGTATTGACTTTTAAAATATGTAGTTTTAAATGTAGTTGAATTCAATATATGTAATAATAATAAATCAAATATATAAGGGACTTGCACTATAATATTTTATTAATATGGCATTTAATAATTCACTGTATAATTTTTTATTTTAACTCGTAAATTACTAAAAGTCTTGCAGATTGAAAAACTGCACTTAAATCATATCTTGAATGTAAAAAAAAAAAAAAAAAAAAAAAAAATCGAGGATTTTTTTTTTATTATTTTATTATTTATTATTATTATTATTTTATTATTTTTATTATTTTATTTTTATTATTATATATTTCTATAATTATATTTACTTTGTCTTTTATTCTTTACAATTTTATTTTTAAATGTAATTTTGCCTAATTCCTCTTGAGAACTGAAGCTTTTATATCATTACAGGAGAAGATTGAAAATGTAATTAAAGTTGATATTTTAATCTCCTTGATGTGTGGTAATTAAGTTG
This sequence comes from Siphlonurus alternatus, assembly GCA_949825025.1. Lineage (NCBI taxonomy): Eukaryota > Metazoa > Arthropoda > Insecta > Ephemeroptera > Siphlonuridae > Siphlonurus > Siphlonurus alternatus. The sequence continues at coordinate 7,880,239 of OX463781.1, read as the reverse complement.
TCTCCTTGATTCAGGGATGTGGTTGGAGAAACTTCCCCTCGGAGCGCTCTAGTAGTTACACACTCGACCAGATTGCTTGCAAATTACTTGCGAAAAAAAAAAAAAAAAATCGGGAGAACGCACACTTATTTCCAAATTACAAAGTTCAACACTTATCTTGGAATCACTCTAAATCCAAAATAAAGCTGACGCGAAGGTGCATAATAAGAATAAGTAAAAGGAATCGCTGTGTTTTGCTCTTTTTATTTTAATTAATGATGTTTATACTTTTATTTGTCAATATTATGTTAGTTCCATAAAGTTTCAAATTTCAAAAAGATATATTGATAAGACATTTGCACTTCACAGTACTTATAAAGGTGATATATAATAAACTTTTCATTAAACATATTTGATGACACTAAAAAACTTTGAAAGTTAATGAAAACTAAGCATGCGTTCATCTTGGTGCTCAAAAAGAAACCTCTCTCTATCTGGGCTTGCTATGTCTGGGCTTGGTGTCTAATCTCTGGGCATGCAGGCTGGGGTATCCGCTGCTTCCAATGCGACGCCTCGACGGACACGAGCTGCAGTGATATTCTCATTCACGACGTTTTCTCGCCCTTGGCTCGCAGCTGCGACCACGTGTTTGAAGCGCGATATTGCGTCAAAACGAACGGCTTGTATGCAGGTGATGGTGCAACTAACATGCATGGCTGTGACTGCATGTACTGCAAAAAGAATTAGTAGCACACTAGATATTTAATTATATTTTGCATGGTTTTTTTCAATGTTATAGATTTTATTTAATTTTAAAACTCTCTGCCAACTAAATTCAAGACCAACACAGATAATTTAAAAATAATCCATAACTTCTTTTTTTTTTTGCATTTATGATTTAATTTACTTTTCTAATCATGCATTAATTTTTGTCCTATATTAATTACGTTTAATTTCAAAGAAGACTCATGAATGCATTTTGCAATAAAAACAAAGAATTGCGGCAAGTCATAATATTATTCAGCGTCATTGCACTTTTACCTCGCGACATTCTTGCCTTATCACTAAACTTGCCACTTCTCATCATAAAATTCTATACTTGTACATATGAAGAACTCTGAAATAAATATTTGCAGTGCTGTTTGTGGGAGCATTATTACCCCAGGTAGTTTCTTGCACTGTCAGCTTGAGGGACATGAATTTTTTATGCACTGTAAGCATGTGCTGCATGCATGACCTCAAACCTTTGTGGTTGAACTTGGCTGTTTGATATGCAATATTCTTCTAACCTTTATACATCAAACGTTCAAGAAAATTAGCTACTGCGGTAAATATATACCTGTCCTTATTAAAAAATAGCTGACATATATTAATTTTGGTTATCTTTTATATTATACAGCTCCTTTTACTGCAATGTTTGTTCTTTAGAGGTAGTATTAATTTAATATAAAAATATCACCAGTATAAGATTCAATTCTTATTACTGTTTCTATAGGGCCTGTTCGTAAACCCTGCTCGGTGTACACTTTCTGCACCCAATCGACCTTATGTACATGCGATATAAGGTCGATTGGGTGTAGAAAGTGTACACCGAGCAGGGTTTACGAACAGACCTAATAATAAAAATAAATTCAATCAAAACAAAAATTCCGTAATTAAACTCAGTTTTAAAACAATATGTTTAAACGTTAGAACAAAAATATTATATAATTTAAAATAAATTTATAAATTATATTTATTTTTTAAACGTCCATATTCTTTTTTTATGAAGAAAAAGATTTAACATGTTTTAAAATGTTAGTTTTGTAGTTTATGATACATTTAATTAATCTAAATGAATAAAAAATCTTGGGATCTTGTTTTGAAATATATGATTTACGTCTTCTCCATTAATGCAAATAAAAAAGTTCTTCTCCTTTAAGACTACTTGTCTCTCACTTGGATGTAATTCTCGTCTATTGAGGAATGGGTCAGAGTTCAGAGGTCAACATATCAAGCTTTGGAGTCAAATAACGTGTTGAGATCATGCCGTAGTGCACTCGTCAGTAGCAGCATTGTGTTTTCAACTACCGTTCAACTTTCCCTTACTTAACTTAACATCATTTATACCGTTATTTTGTGAACAAATTCACCAAACATGCATGACAGCGGTATTTAGCTTGCTGTTTTTCTCAAGCTTAATATTTCAAATTTTAATACATGGAGTATTTACAAAGCATGCAATGCGTGCTGTGTGTAAGTCACGCGCACGTGAGTTCCAGCACTTGATAAACATCTTCACGCGTAATCTATGATACTAATGTCAAAGCACTGAAAGCAGTGTTCGGAACAGGGTGAACAAAATGCGTTGGTATTTTTATTATTTAACTTGATATTCGTATATATCCTCTGTTAAAAAAAAGAACTTATTAATTTCATTTTTATTATAAAATATTGCCTTGAGGCTAGGCAACTTGTTCAGCATCAGTTAAAGGAATTCAGAAGCCATTAATTCCCTCTATTCTGTAGCCTCTATTTTCAATTCATAATTCTTTATTGCTTTTGTATTGTATGCATCATCATCAACACAATCACCCAGTAGCTAAAATTAATGAGAACGATATAAATATCATTCGATCCGCTCGATCTGTTGTACAGTACGTGACGCATGAAAAAATGAAGATTAAAAAATATATATGACTGCATTATAAACGTGTTACAAAAGCAAAGCATTGAGTCCGTGGTGATTGGTTGGTGGTGACACAGTAAAATGGGTTTTGGGAAGCGCAGCTATTCCCGCATCTCTTTACAACGTATAGTGACGTTTTTAATTGATGACCCTGAAACTGACTGCTTGTTCTTGTCTGGCAGGGGGTCTGGGCACCAAGCGCTTCTGTTCGTCGCTGGACCTCGGCAATTACTGCAACTACGTTCGCCAGCCGGGCGACGAGCTCGAGTACCGCTCGTGCGTGTACACGTGCTCCTCGGATGGCTGCAACCCTGCCGTACGCGCCACGCCCGCGCTTGCCACGCTACTGCTAGTACTACTTGTCGCCGCACTGTGGCGCTGAAATATTAGTTCTATTTTTCACCGCGCGGTGTCACTAAATCGCGGCAAATTTATGTGAGCTTCCATGAAAAGTCACTAGATGACTTGGTATGAACTTTGACGAGTATTTTTTTATTGAGAACGAATTGAAATTTAGTTTGTATTTTTAAAAAATGATTTTACAATTTTTTTATTATTATTTTTTTTTTATTTTGTAGTATTTCCTCTTTTTCTCAAGGGGAAGTTCGGAGAAGTTTTGGGATAGTTGGGACTATAAATTATAATATATGATATGAATTATAAATTATTTTATATTATATTATAGCCAAACAATTAATGTCTCATCTGTTACAGAAATCTCTGGACATGCAATTAAATAAATTAATTAAAATCTATATGCTACATTCCAGTATATGATATTAAAAATGTACTCTAGTATTACTTTGGGTCCCTATATTTGTAAAAAATATATGTGCAGTCTGAAATCACTATATCAATGAATGCTTAAATTAAATTTACAAACATATTTTGCTTTATTGTTAATTATCTTTCTGTGCATTTGGGGTGTACAAATTTAGAGTCTAGAAATGACATGTTTTACAAAATGAAGATCATGCGATTTTTTTTATTTTAGTTTAAACGTTATTATTACAATATATTTTTCTGGAGTGTGATTTTTGTTGTTTTATTGTTTTTCAAGAAACGTGTGCAATAATGATGTTTACAAATTTTAAATGGAAAGTAATATATTGTAATATTGTTAAAGTTACACATGTATATTGAGTATATCTTACTGTAATTTGCTTTTCATGTGATGTTCAGACGCATACTCGCAATTGAGTACTTTTAATGCTCGGGAAACACTTGGCAGACGGGAACATTGTAACTGTTGAAACGAAAACTTTGATTCTACAATATTTGTGTTGATTTTAACATTTATGCTGTGTTTTGTTTCGCTTTTTATTGCAAGTATTCATAAAATTCACATATTATCGTCCAAAATTATTTACCTGTTCTCTTATAAAATTTAGCACGATTGCAAACGTGTGCAATATTTAGCAATATATCATAGCATTATTATTTTGCTTAAATAAGTGCCAAGATTATTAAATTACATTTAATTTCATCGTTAGATTTCATCTTCAACATAAAATATCACTGCATAACAAACAACATGCTCTCAAAACTACAAAGATTTCAGTTATTTTATAATAGTTAGTTCCTTTTTTTAATTTTTATTTGTTTTCATTTCAATAACTTTAACATGTAAAAGATACGGTTCAAAATACTGAAAAAAGTGAATGTTAAATCCCTAGCTGTGAATCTGTCATTGCAGCAATATCATAGTGTGGAAGAGGGAGGGAATATGTCTTTGTGTCTGTACTTGAATCTGAATGTCCGAATAAAGCCATTGTGCCACACTTGAACCGAGACTGGAATATCAAATTGATTTAACCCTTTCTTCCACCTTGCAAGCGCTTTCTCTTGCTCTGGCATTGTTATGTAGATGCATTCGTCACTAAGCCCCTGGGAGGTTAAGCAACTCTTGAAGCGTCGCTGTATTGTGGGTTGCGTCAAAAAGAAAACTTGGAGATCGGAAATAAAATTAATAAAACTGAACAGACTGTAAAAAACATGTTTTATATTTTTGAAAATCTATTATCTATGTCTCTTATTTTAGTAATAATTATTGACGTAATAATGATACAGTTTCAGTTTTAAAAATATATATTTTTAATATCATTGATAAAGTTTGTGTAGTTCTTGGATGCATGATTAATTATGGACTATTTTCAAAAACGGGTCCAAGGAAGAAGGTAAATTTGGACAATTTGGTACGTGTATTATGGTTTAAATGTAATTTAAAGTACTTATATTTATATACTTACAATTAGTACTTTACTGAGATACTTTAAAAAGAAGTAACTGGATTAAGCGGATAAAAAACAAACAAATTTAGAATTCATAATATAAAACTTGGATTTTTATGTTGAATCCAATTAATCTACTTTTATATAAAAAATAGTTTTCTTTTAAATTTTTATATGCTTGAATTACAACCTGTTCGAAAGTAAAAAATTGTTTAAATTATTTGGCATCAATTTTTGTTGCGTATACTTTCTGATTTATTATCCAGTTTAAGTAGCCACCACAGGTTGCACAAATTGCAGGGAGCACTTCCATTTATCTTAATTTCATTTTCATGCAAGGCCTTCAAGATTGCTGCCGTCTCAGAGACAAGGATAAATATAATCTGATAGCTGAAGTAACTCTTCAGAGATTATGTTTTTAATATTTCCTGAATTATTTCAAATTTACTTCGTGTTGGTTGGTAACTTTTTTATCTGATTCAAAAATAGTATTTTTGTTTACAAAAACATTTCTGTTTATAAAACTGACAGCTGTATAAAAATATCCAGTTTAAATTTTACAAATCATTGATTGTCAACAAAACTTTGAGCATCAGGAAGTATAGGAATAGAGAGCGTGCAAAAAATAATCCAACAATAAGACTTTTGACATGCACATTTTTCCTTAAACAAACATTTAGAGAAAAAGACACTTTTAACTACTAAATTTAATAAAACAAATGCTGCTTTATGAAGGAGGATATTGCATTACATCCGTTCTTTTCTAGCATTAGCCAGAAATTAATATATTAACCAACAATTAAATAATATATGAATCGTAATGAGGGACGTTAACAGCTTTTTCATTAAACCACGGTTAGAGCCCAGCCTGATTCAATGGTTAGTGACGTGCCTGAGGATATAATCTTCTTGGTTATCTCCATCGTAAATAAATTTTTGAATCCCATTAACAATTTGGGAGCAAAACTTTACATATTAGGAAAAAACTCGTTTTGGTCCTTTTTTTTTTACTAACATCCATTGTTATATTGGATTTATATACTATTTTTTCATGGATTACTGCAATTGCTGCAAATATATTGGTTTCTTTTCGAACACAGCATATTGTCTTAACTTCTCTTGGTTGCACGTGAAAGTTGCATTAATTAAGCTCGACAATGACACATTGACATTATACGTCTGTAAAACAAGTCTGGTCCACAAAGGACCTTCAGTTAAAAGCTGCGGGTTCGAGTCTCGAAAGAAGCAGCCGCATTCCACCAGGTGACATCTCGTTATAGTAACTGTTCCCAAGGTCGTACATTTACATACAGAATAATCTTCTTGCCGTCCGTATAATTATTTTTGCTTGTTAATTATAAAAAATAGCTAATTAATGAGAGAGCATTGGGTATTCAGTTTGAGTTTTGTTTTTATTTCAAGGACTCTACCAGTATATTGGAGAAAAGTTTTGTCTCGCTTTTTTTTTATATATATTTTAAGTAGCTACTGTATTTTTGTTAATTATAAGTTACCTACGTGCTATTTTTTCCTGTAAATTATATACGTTCTCAAATAAATCAACTTATATAGTTTTCCTTTGTTAAATAAAAAAAAAGGAGATCAAAGGTTGCGACTTTTTATTTTGTCACATGTTGATTGTTAAAACAATGAAGGTAGAAAATAACAATGTTACGTTAGTCAATTAAGCTCCAAACTACGTTGCTCGTCTGTTTTTTTTTTATATACAAACAAACATTTAATTTTAAGTAGTATATAAGCTGAGTAGAAAATCGAGTCATGGCTTTTTAATCTTTTTATTTTCAACCATATTTAGAGTGAGCATGGAAGTGATGTAAGTATTCTATTTTATGTCAGGAAGCAGCAAGAAAAACATCAATACTACTGAAAAGATTTTGGCTGCAAACTCTGCCCATAACATCAATGCATAAAATATTGGAATACCCAGGAGCGGATTAGGGAGCTGGGGGGAATATAATACCCCTAACAAACAATGCTACATATTGGGAGTGGCGGTTGTGGGGTGGTAATACATCCAATAAATTTCAATATATTTGTGTGTAGGGGGTGGGGGTACACCAGGTAAAAATTAATATTTTGATAATTTAAGTTAGACCTGCATCAGAGAAAACCATAATATTTTTTCCATGCCTGCATGTACAGTACACCGCGGCGAAAGTGGCTCCCTCAACAATGTAAAGTGCATTCATAGAGTGATATATTCAATATATCACTCTATGGTGCATTGTTGAGGAAGCCACTTTCACCGCGGTGTACTGTACATACTTTTTTTTTGTAATATTGCAATTAATTTTAGTCAAATTTCTGATTTGTGTATACTACCTTTATATAATGGATACAATGATCGATATGTTAAAATCAAAATGATAAATTCTAATACAGTAAAATGTAAAATTATGTATGTGTAATAAATTATTAATTTCACAAAGTATATTAATAATATCAATTATTGCATAATATGGAATAGTATAAAATTTATTTGAATTGAAAACAAGTACCTAATTAATTACCCGATATATGTACCCCAGTTAAATTATTATACGTAGTTGACATTGAACTAAAACATAAAGAGTTGAGTGACGCTGTGAATAACGGAGCTAAATGAATTTCTAGCTTGTATCTGTAGTGACCCAGTAATCAATTTAAAATTCATAGCACGTGCATTTTTTCAATAAAAACTGTACATTTGATTTGCCTGCATGGAAAGATGAAATACTACACGACAATTAAATGTCAATTATTTTACTTGGATGAAGATAAGGATTTAATTCACAGTAAAAGATTCTGTGAATTCAGGTTTTGAATTACAATTTAAATTAAAACTAATTCTGTTAAAAAAGAAGAAAAGTAACACAAAAATGCAAAAATCTGAAGATCACTCAAATTAAATGCACAAACATTGGACTCGTTATATTTAGTTGGCTTTAGGTCTTTAGGAGCCGTATAACATAAGGTGCATAACATATATACATTAGAAGATAAAAAAATAAATATCCAAATTTACACACGTGAAATTTTATTGTTTTCATTTTCAAGCCATGACATTCCGGATATTTCACAGTTATTGTTTCCACTCTTACTTGTTGCACGGTCGTGTCACGTGCTTGCAGAGTGAACAGCTGGCGGCATGGTCACCAGCATGCACGAGGACCAGTCGTGTTGCTAGGGAGCCACCTGGAGGGCGTGGTGCCTACCTGCCCACCTCAACCTGTAATAAACACTTCAGGGCCAGGGAGCTTAAAAACATTTTAGTTTCATTAAAGATTTTTTTTTTGTTGATTTGCATGGTTGAAATAATAATTTAAAATGAAATATAGCGAATTATGCTAATGAATAGTTTCGTTAGTGAGCTCTAGTTTTATACATACCTACATTACCTTTATAGAACGAATCCTGAAAGCTTCAATTGTTGTTATAAGCAACATAATTTAATTTAATTAGTGATGGATAATTTTTTTTAAAAATTACCCCGTGTTTATTGTTCTTAAAATTGTGACTGTATTATTATGATTGTATGTTATATTGTACATTGTCCATGAAATTGATAACAATTTTTGTATCTATTTATTTTGGGTGAAAAAATAAATAAATAAATAAATAAATAAATAAATAAATAAATAAATAAATAAATAAATAAATAAATAAATAAATAAATAAATAAATAAATAAATAAATAAATTTTAAAATAATTAAAAGTGCCACGATTTCCTTGGGATCTACAGCAAAGAATGAACTTTTTTAAAGTAGTTCTATAAAAGTATAAAGTAAGAGGCCTATATTACAAAAAAATTAAAACAGCTGACGTTTTATACCAGAATTCTAAGATTATACGTATGTACTTATTATCTCTACTTAAAAAAGTGTTGAATTTGATTAATTTTTAAGTTAAATTTGTCATAGATTAATCAAGCTACATAGAATTGCTACTATAATTTACCAGAACAGATAATGATGGAGTGTCAGTAATGCAAATGGGTATTTTCCTCCTAGAAATACGTAAGAGTGAGAAGACAAAATTCTTATAGGTAAATTAATACTGATTGAAATCAATCTGTATAAAAGTAATTTAATTAATTTCAGTAACTAATTAGAAGTTGTTTTAAACAAAGAAGCGCTCAAGAAATCAAACTAAACGAGATAATATTTTCTAACTCCTTCCTAACACCATTTGATAGAATCAACGTAAGACTTCATCTTCGAATCCAATCGAACTTTTTAATTAAATTTTTATTTTATTCACTAGTGCAACTGTATATACACAAAGCTTTTAATACATATGTACTCATGTCAGTGTCTATAATATAGTAGGAGAACGAAACATGAAAATAATAACTTTTGATGATTTGTTTTGATTTCGATATATTATAAAAAAGCGTAATCAACTTTACGTCAATTATGAACTTTTTCACCTTTATATTATTTTAATATGAAAAAAGTAGGAAAAAACTGTCTCTTTTGATTAAAATTCTTAAATATATATATATTTATATATATGAAAGTATGTTTTTTCAATTTTTTTTTATCAAATATTTTCCTTTCTAGTTGTATTCTGACAAAAACATCAAATAGAATTTTCCTCGATTAAAAAAAATATTATATATATATATATATATATATATATATATATATATATATATATATATATATTCCTTTTATGTTTGAAAAATACAAGACAGGATTTTTTTTCAGGATGAAAGAAGTAAATTGTCATTAATTTTTTTTCTCCATATTTTCCTTCGTTTTTATATCCATTTACAAATTATATGATGTCTAGCAGAAGAACACGTAACCTCGAGTTTGATGAACGGGTTGTTGGATAACTGCTTTTTGGTTTGGCTTATCACCACTGCTAGTTTCGGCCACAATATTTAAACCTTAAATAATTCAATGCGGAAATAAACAACCTTTAGTAAAATACAGGAAGTAAAATTATTTTTTCTTTGTAAAATTTCACATTTTATTATATTGTAAAGGAAATTTTTATGATCGGTTTTGACTTGAACAGTAAATAGTATAAACACTATAAATAAAAGGTCATAGTAATTGTTGGTACTATATACTTTTACTTTTTTTAATATTGATATGATGAGTTCCGTCCGTGTTATATAGTTTATCAAGGTGAATGATTTAGATTGTAAAACACTAGGAATGTTTAATTACAGGCATTTAAATTTTACCTGGTTATCAATCATAAGTTCGATATTATTGAACTCGTCTGGGTATTAAAATTAATGATTTTTTTCATACCAATATATATACTTGATAGTTTCCGTTCATTAATGAAATGTTCCTTTAAAAATCTCTTTGAAATTCCTTGAAGTATCAATTATCAAATATTTATTATTTGCATGAATCACAAAGATGAAGTAATCAAAGTAGAACCATTTTTGCCCACCCCCTCCCTTTCTCTCACAATCAGTGAGACATAGGTAAAGTAGCTGGGCAAAATTAAGTTCTAATTGAATTTGCGACAACATCTTATCCAATTAGTCTAGTGAGTTGCAACGTACAAAATTGTAGCGATCATTCAAGAGTAATAATTTTTAACTAAAATTTTCATTGGTTTTATATTTTAATGTCATCCATATAATATGCAATACATAATTGTATTGCAGTACAAATTTTTAAAATTAGAATTCATCATATAAATTTGGAGCTATTTATTTTAGAATTACGTAAAATTATTACAGTAAATAAAATTTGATTAACACCAATCTTTGAAGGTTTTTAAAAATAAAATATTGTTTTATATAGTATATATTATTATTATGTAATATAACGTACATTGCAAACACGACGCTGAAATTGTTTTATTGATTTTATTTCTCAGGACAATATTTTCTGTCCTTGGCCTTACAATTTACTTACTTGTGTACCGACACAGAAAAAAAAGGAAAAATAAACGTATGTTTTCGAGCCATCGTCTATACAAGTAAAACTTTCTGTTGAAAATTATATGGCTTCTTTGTAGCAACAGTAAGAACTTATTTCACTCGTTTTTTTTTATCAAATAGTAAGAAAAATGTTTTCAATTTTCATTGAATTCTTCAACGCGTGTGATTGAATGTCTCTCTTGTCGGCATAACGGAGGGTTCAACAACAATTCCTGCACGCTATAAAGAGAAACAAACTGGGAAGTGTCATGCCCGCGTGCGGTACACAGAATTGTAATGCGTGCTGTCATGCGGCAACTGTCTGCTATCATCAGTTCTTTGTTGGGGTTGATTTAAATAAATTATTGTACTAACTGAACATTGATTAAAACTTTTAAAAGTCAATATATATCTTAAAAAAAATAAAACTTTTCTTCTTATCCATTCTGTTTTTAGTTTTCATTGTACATTTGAGTCAACATAATGCAGTTATATTACATGTTATAATGATTAATAACTTATAATTGTTAAAAATTTGTGGAATTGGTTTTGTTCATAAATTTTATCCTTCAAATGTATGAATTAAAAACTTTTGGTTGTCTACAATTTTGTAATTATAGTAAAAACTATAAATTACGCAACAGAAATATATAAGTTTTATAATTGCTAATTGAAAAATAACAATAAATTGAACGTGAAATTGCCTACTTGTTAGTTGAAAAAGTCACTGGAAACTGTTAAAAAATACAAACAATAAATCTTGTACCTCTTTAAAATTGTATGTAAATTTTAGCATATATATGAACATATTATAGCCAATAGGTCATAAATAAACAAATGTTATATTTAACCTTTAACGTATCAAAATACAACTAAGTACGCATCTGAAACCTCATGATGTGGTTACTTGTGAGCAAGATTGAACACGAGAAGGGTTCCCCGAGTAAACTGGTTTTGTTGTGGCCTTGAAGGAGCTCCACGCTGCCTCCTGCATGAACACATTTGCATAGCGGTCCGCCGTCAGAGAGATTTTACCTCTCATAACAGTTACCCGACGGACGACAATTATTATACGAATTTACAAAAACTACAGTATTTTAATAAAATAAAGAAAACAGCACGTGTTAGAAATATGGAGATTATGAATTAAAATATTATTATGTTAAATATATTTGGCCTTCATGTGTGAATAGCCTTCAGCTATAAAAATATTTTGGTGGGTACATCATGCATAAAACTAATTAATCGGTTGATTATATTTTACAATGTATTAAATTAACTGAAAATTGCTAAAAGCATGCAAACTATACAATTTGATTTTATTGTTTTTTATTTATAAATATATATTTTTTATTCAATTGCAACATTTTTATTATGTTTTAAGGCTATCTTATATGAATTTGTAATGTTATATTGCTAATTTTAAGCACCTAGGCCAATTTTGTTGTAATTAATTATTTTTAATTTTTTTATTGTGGTTGTTTTTCAATGATGCATGGCCAAAATGTTTCATTATTTTTTTACACAAAAATATACCACAATAAGAGCAGCATACTTTCACAATATTTTACAGCTGCATTGCAGTATTATGAGAGAATAGGTATTTAAAGATATACCTATTCTCTGGTATTATCAAAACTGGACCCCCCCCCCAGCTATTAGCAAGGTAAGAAACTATCAACAAATCGTATACCTGTAAGTCTTCAAAACTAAAAATACAAGCCAAATTTGACGTTAATTTTATAATTGTGCATTTAAAGCTGAATTAGAAAATCATTGCACTAATACTTTTTGAGTGGTTGATTTACCATCCATAATATATAATGTTAAACCACTTTACTGCATCAGTTATAACATTAAATCTTAACATACCCCCTGAATTTACTGTGCATATTCCACTGTCATATTAAATAACCATCATAATATATATATATTTTTATTATGTTGTTGCTATTTTATAACATTTCATAATTTTTATAAGTTTCATTACGTAATGTTGCAATTTCCAAGTGTCATTTACATGTTATCCATAATGAGTGTAACATGACAGTGAAGTACAACCTTGTTCCTGGCTGCCATTACATTGTTGCACCTTGTTGCAGACACCTTGCACCAAGGCGTGCCACTGGCTCGAACAGCTGGTGGTAAAACCAAGGTACGCAAATTCCACAGACAGGCCGTAATATTGACGGAGAACTTTAATTTGACGTAAAAATTTGAAGATTTAGCTACTGTTTCATTGAAACAGTAGCTAAATCTTCACTGTCTGTTTGTCAAAACAGAACAAATTCATAGATGATAAAAAATATTTAAATTCATTTCAAAATATCAAAGAAATTATTTCTTCCTATCGATCAAATAAATATTAACAACTTCTTTTAAGATTATAATGTAAAAATTTTCAAGTGCAATATAGAAACGGATAATGTTGATAAAAAGGACAAATTTGATTATATCTCTAATATACTATTATATCCATGGATGCGGTTTACTAAAGTTATAGTTTTAAAAGACATTTTAATTAAGAGTTTTAAGGGGAATTATAATATATTAGAATTCTGTTTATTGGAATACATAGAATTCTAAAACTACCTTAAAAATCCAATTCCTTGAAATCCAAGTCTGAAAGATAAAAAAATTCAAACTTTAATTCCAAAAGAAACGACAGTGAATGTAATTTGAAAATCAGAATTTTTTAATAATTAGTGGAACAAGAACATATCTGTAGACAGTACTGGTAAGATTGAGTGAACCTCTTTACTCGCACCATGAGGACAGATGAGGTGGGGCCGCAGAGTGAGTGGGCGGGTCTGCTGCAGTTGCCAGGTAATTATCGCGGCAGTCTGCAAAGGAAATTAAATAATTTTTTGTTTATGAGCGAAGGTGAGTGACAAATTAAAATACGGGTTGAAGATTAAGTAATAAGCTTGAGTAATAAAAGTCTCACTTGATTTTTTTGTAGTATATAATTATTATTCAAAATATTAAATAAATTATTAAAAAATAATCTTTCAAGTCATGAATCAAAACAATTATATTATTTTTCTTCATGACAACAACATCTGCAGTGCCTGTGCATGTTAAGACGTCCTGTTTGTTATTATTATTTAAAATAGCTGCAGTCTTCATCCAAACGTCATAAATGAGCAGTCGTTCTGGTGTATTGATTGCATCCTTTAATATGTTTTTTTAAATCTCATTAAAAATAATTATGAATTTAATATAATAGCTAATTATTACTATCGGAAGCAATAGTACAAATAAAATGATAATCTATATAGGATTGAAATATATTTATTTTATAATTTCTATCAATAAAATGCATGGTGCCTTATTTGAGTTTTTGTAACCATATCGACTGTTGTCAATGAATTATATATATATATATTTTTTTTTTTCACGAGTGAAAATAAATTAACCAAAATATCATAATGTCTTTATAATATAATATATGGTCCTTGGTTAGTGGACCACACTGAATTTATTATATAGCTACATATAAACATATTATACTGTAGAGTATAACATATAATTTTATATAACACGATTTTCTGTTATACTATATAACAGCTCTCTATTCTGTACAGCTCTATTTCAGCAAAAATAATTCTCCATAATATTACACAAATAAAAATGATCAACATTAATAGACTGTATAATGCCATTATTACAACATTGATCCTAGTTTACATGGAATGTCAATCTGTGTATCATTATTCCAGTATTGAATTTAGACCAGCAACATTACGTATTGATTGTTGTGGCCTACATTGTTGTGCAGCTCATGCATTATCTGTGAGATCGCGGTCGCTTGCTCGACTCTTGTACTGGGCGTTAGCTGCTGCGGTTGCAAGGTCGTGGCTCGCTCTTATAACTGGTGTGGACGCCTTCCAAATTGCAAAACGGTGGTATGCAAACCATGCACGGTGTTACCCTGCGTTTAAATCTCCACATGTTTGACAACTAGCTATTACGCTTACGTGAGTAGGAGATAAAACAAAAATAGTATAGAAGATCGTAGTTAAACCAAACTGGTATTTTTATTATCAAATTAGATATCATAGATATGGTAAGTTTCTCAATTAACGTAGATTATTTTATTTTTATGTTTCTCTAACTCACGTATGTCAAAATGAACGTATATTAAAATATTACTTCAAGATTAGTTCTGTTGTATAATTAAATATTATAATATAGAATTAATTGTCCATGATTTTCTATAAATATAGCCTTATCGCCTTGTATCCATTTTTTAATATTTTTTTTAGGAACATTAATTTTCTAACATGTACTATACAAAATTTATGTACACCCATAGGCTGCATGCAAACATAACTAAATACTCAAGTATCCTAACGCAAATTTTCCTTAATGATTTGAGCATGACCAAAATAATTCCCTCGTTGGATTTTCACTTTTTGCAAACATGGCTGTGATTCATAATAGTTAATTCTTTCCACCATAATATAAATGAGTATAATATATGTCAAGATTATTGCAAATATTAAGCAATTTAATCACATCCCTGCCTGGAGGAATATGACCAAATATGTCTGGCTTATAAGAAAACAACAGTCATTGTAATAACTGGATGACTGGGTGATGATTACGGTGCTTTAATTTAATTTCGGCAGTTTCTATCAGTTGTTGTTGTATAATATGCATTTCTTGACATTTGCAAGCTAGTAACAAATGTTAAACAATGTTTATTAATTATATTGTCAGTTTAAGGTCATTATTAAATCAATTATTCTAATATAGAAATTGAAAGTTTAATAATACGTTATGTAAACATCAATCGAAAGTAATTGAATTTGTCAATCCTTACAGCAATAACAACAAGAATAACAAGTTACGTGATATTTATTGCTAAGGGGCACGAGAAAGCACCGCGCCCTTCTCTCTCCTTCTCGCCTCTCTCACCCTCTCTCTCTCTCTCTTCTTCGCCACAACTACTGTATGACATAATACCTAAGCGGCGTGTGCCCTGTTTTGCAAATGAAGCCGCTAGCCCTACCCTTATTATTTCACGTTGTCTCTCGGGAGCCTCGGCAAATTCCCACCTAACCTTTCTCCATGTTTAATACAAACGCCAACTTTTGCTGTCTCATTACTCAACGTAAATAATGCTAGTCACTCACTCAAAATATACCCAGGTGTATTTCAAATTACGTTACATGGCTTTACTTTTTTAAAATTTCTAATATGATTAAATAAACAGAATGAACCAGTAAAAAAAAAAAAAAAAAATGTACTTATGATGAAATAATTTGAGTACATTTTTTCAAGTGACATTTTATTGCAGACATCTTCATAAAAATATGTATATGTAAAGAAAAAACTAAAAAAGTCATGTAAAAACTTTTTATTTAAGTAAAATGATTTGCAGAATTAATGTATAGAGGATTAATCTTAATAAATAAATAAACCCTAAAGTCATTACATTTAGGACATGTATTATTGTAATGATAAAAAAATATTACTAGCTGTGTACAAGTTAAATACCATTTATTTTTGCTGTAAAAATATTATTCATAAAAAAAAATTAACTGATAATATTATTATAAATATGAAAGATCAAAAACTTATAAGGTACCATCACTTAATTACTATAAACAATGTAATTATTATAGGATTATCTTACTGAAAAATAAATCAACAACCTTAAAAAAGTAACTCATGTGCGCCACTTATACACAAGTATACGCATTCAGATGCTTGCAGTCAGCTTATTTAACATTTATATGCTTGAAACACTAGATGCTTTGTGAATTTATAATGTACATTTTATTTATCTTGTTTTTATCATTTGATTTTAATTGTACTGTACTATATTACGAGGAAACAAAAGCTATAGTGTAGCATATTGTTTGTAATTATCTGATACTTATTATTAAGAATATAATAACACATATTTAAATTTGGTGTTATATATCTTAGCACTGCATTGAAAATTAACATTTATTATTATTAATATTTATACAGTAAAATAACATTTCCAATTTATTTCTCAATAAATTGCCTCATCATGCAATTATTGAAAGAAATTAATAAATTTAAATAATAACTTAACATAATAATTATTCATATGACCTTTAACACCAGTAAAAAAATAACACTTTGAAGCACTTTATCCAAGCATACGAAATTACGATGTAGTTTAAACATTCTCAATTAAACACGTGCTGCTGTATCTAGGTAAAAAAAAAAAAAAAATGGTAGATGAAAAGAAGTATTGAAATTAATGGATCCAAATTTAACCTTTATAATTATTTTTTAAATCTGACCTTATATTTAAATGTTAAGCATGCTCAGAGCAGATGCTACAAGAAACAGTTTAAATTTCCATTCAATGCCATTTAATTGTATAACACCATTGCAAAATATTATTTTGATTCAACTTTAAAAAAATCCTTGCCATTCACTGCAAGCTTAATTTTTTTATTTATTTTTTTTTTTTGCGTACGTATATAATCTCTTATATTTTAAGCTTCTCTTAATTTACTCTTAAGTGGTACTTATGAAGTACTGTATATATGTGATTTATTATGGAGAAAGTAATGTACGTTTTACAACTTTTTTGCTCGTCATTATGTTCACAGCATTCATTTGAACATCACAACATTACAAATGTGTTACATTGCATTATGTGATGTTGATTAGCTTTAAAGATATTTAAGGTTACAACAATATATTTATTGCAAAACTTTATTTCTCTTGCACTGTTGTGCTTAATCTGTTGTCATTAAATTTTATTACTGAGGAATATCAACAGAGTTCAAGCATATATAATAAATAATAATGGCTTAAGCTATATAGGTTTTGAATATAATATTTGCAGTTAATTTCATACGGCAGCAAAAATTTTGAATTATATTTAAAAATGGACAACATATATGATGATATGAAAAAAATTTATCGCAGAAATGAATAGAGGGCACCAAATTATGCTACTTTGAATTTTTTCAGATTTTTTTGAAACCCAAAACTATTTTTAAATAATTATTGAAAGTGCGGCCACGACCCCTGGAGGCGTCAATAGGCGTCCAGTCTCTATCCTTTATATTAAGAATGCAGGGGTGCCAACTGAAATCACAGGACTTTCAATAATTATTTAAAAATAGTTCCGGCCTGGTCTCAAAAAAATCTGAAAAAATTCAGAGTATAATTTGATACCCTCTATTCATTTCTGCAATAAAAATTTTTCATGTATGTTGTCCATTATATTTTAATTTAACATTTGAACTCTATTTAGAATATTATAATGATTCATTAAGAACTCTGATCATTATTTTCAGTTCAAATATAAATATTAATACGGTTCTGATTCAATATTGGCACATAATTTAAAAACAAAAATAATTTCGTAACTAATGCAGATTCATATTGTATGCATATTCACAGTAAAAATGGAAATTTACGTTTCTACTCTTTATTTTAATACTAACCAATATTCATCTAATAGTGCGGCTATGTGATAAATATTATTGGCTTTGCTATAACCTTCCAATATCTGTTACGCCTAATATCAAGCAGCATTATTGAGCATACTAATTTCAGTTCAATGTATATAATCGGATTGATATTAATTTTTTTGAATGGTTATCAAGGTATTATTATATGACATATTTTATAGTATTACCTAGTCATTGTTTATTTTTAATTTGCAACAATTGAAGGAAAATATTCTCACCCTGCAATGAACAAATTTTATAAAATAAAAGCAACTGGTGTAGAAGTGATGCCAGGAGCACGGTAATAAAAACATGATGATTAATCGACGGTTTAACATGCTAATCAAATTTATTTTAACATTGAGAGTGAACGTATTAAGTACTTTTAGCTAAACATAATTAAAAATAATAATTAACTTAAAAAATTAAATACACGTAATTAATGGCATTTTTTTAGTAATTAAAGTGGTACATAATTTAAAATTATTTATACGCTTTTAGATGTTTAGCCAGTTTAACATTTGTATTTTTTTTTTACCCGAATGCTTACTAAAACAAAAACAACATTTATTTTACATTTCTTCGACCTTTGAAAGACTGGTGCTGAACTTTGATATTCTAAAATAATCAAGTGAAGAAAAGTATTTTTCTCTTCGTGACGTTTTTAGAATTGAAATGTTTGTTTAGGGGAGATTTATTTGAATCTTATTTCCAGAAACAACTGTTTACATTCTAAATTAAAATAAATCATTATATCGATAGAAAAACTTTTGTAGGCATCAGTGCTAAATAACTTTGCCCAAATCGATTATCAGTCAATACAAACTTGCAAGGTTTTTTTCAACGCTTTTTGTCAATAAATTGTGGTATAATTCATATTCGGCTAAAATTCTTCAATATGTTTAATGTATTGCAATCGTCATCCCTTTTTTAAAAACTCTCAAAAGTGTTGTAAACGATGATTTTAATATTAATTACAATTTCGTCTCCCTGTGGAATAAATTGTATTGTAATTAGTCCATGTAATGTCTGTGTAAAACAGCACCATGAAGTATAGTAATTACTATAACATGCTCTTATCTGTGTGTTCTGAGAAATGGCAGTGTGAATAAAATCCATTAATATCGGCGGCAAAGAAAATCAATAGCTGTATTGAGGGAGTTTACACCGTGTTGATATAGGGTTTAAACTAATGCTCTTCATGCCTGTGTAAGATAAATAACCATTACCCTAATGCAGTTAATAACGCGCTCGTCGTCATACAAGGAAAATATGTAGACTCCGTAAGATGCCTCTTTCAAAATTAATGAAACAGGCTTGAAAATTAAGAATTTAAGTGTTTGCAAATATGCATGAAACAGAAGTGTGTTGAAAGAACAGTGTATGTAAAAAAATATGAACATCTAATTATGATTTTTAATATTTCAGTACTTTAATTTATGTTTTACTCATTTATTGATTTAGAAATGTAAAATCTGCGTTTTATTTTACTGAAAAAGAAAATGAATAAAGGAATTCTAATGACACATAAAAAATCTGCCCGATGACGTAAAATGGAACACTTTGACGTCACAGCAATATTAAGAGTGTGCATATTAAACTTTCAAACTTTACAAAAATACATCGTCAGAATGTGTTTTACCTCGCTTGTTAGGGTGCAAGATGAATGCACAAAACGAAATTGATGATACCTAACTCGAGGTCCTCATAGCTCTCATAAAAAATCTGTGGCAGGTATTATTACATAGAAAAGTATAATTTTGTATTTTATATGTTTTCATGGAGTTTAAGTCAACTTAATTTCCGTTTCGACAATCTACGTTCAGTGACCCCACCAAGCAGTATGCCCCTACTGCACTGAGGCTGAGTGCTTCCAATGGTTGGCTGTAACAGGGAGTAACATACTCCATATAAGCTAAGTCGCGCACCTGTTGCCCCTGCGAGCCTGCAACCCGCCCAGCCGACCGCTGGGCAACACCAAGCTTGCTCGTACACACAGATGCAAAGCGATGGGGCACTGTTTGTTATTATGATAAACATCTTGATCAGTTGATACTCCTCTTTGTATAAGTGAATCGAGTTTCTTCCGATATTGAACATACTCATATTATTAAATAAAATTCAACTATTTTAAATTTAAGGTATCTTCTAATCGAATTGTTAAGTTAGAGCCAAAAATATTTTAATTTTTTTATCCATAGTCCATAGTACATTTTATTATATTTATGAATTTGCATAACAGCTGTGCTAAAAAAGAGAGGAAGGAGTGCTTCCATCTGCGCTGAGCTGCACTGTATAAGATATTATTTGCACACTGCAGTGAAGTGTTTCCTTGGAATATGCAGACACTTCTACGTGTGTGCTTTTATCATGCTTTCATCTGATGATAAAAACGATGACAACACATGCATGCAGCAACAACGAAGAAATTTTTAGTAAGGATAGAATTTTCAATTTTACATTAACATTACTCTGTACTAGAAGTTGTTTAAATCTCATGAGTGTATATATATATATTTTTTAACATTTCTTCAAGTGAAATGTACTGTACAAGTAAAAAATAAATAGCAATGTATGAATAAATGTGAAAATTAAAATAAATTTACTTGTATGAAACACTTGATAAATACATATTTTTCTTTACAATTTAGTATAAATATGTATGTAGTTACTTGCACCAAAACAACAGCAGTCATTTGAAGTAAAAATAGCCATGAAATAATTACTTCTTTTTTAATACATGATTTTTTGTTTATTAAATTTATTTTAAGTTTGAAACCAAAGGAAGCATATCACCAGTATGTTGCGTCTATTATGTCGGAGCGAACGGGTTTGCAAACCATTTACCCTATACAGTATACAGCCAATACAATCAGCGATATACTGTATAGAGAGATAATTTGCAAACACAATAACATTATTCACATTCGTAAGTTCAATAATTTTACATTATGCTTTATTATAAACAAATTTTTATTATTTTGCTTTTTGTTTCAATGCATTTAAAAAGTTTCTATAAGGTATCACTCACGTCAAAAAAAGCTTACATAAAAGTATACTCGATATAAAACGTCACAATTTCTCTGTACACATTTTGTATGCATGCTGGACTGACGTCAGAAAGAGCAAGTTTAAATTGATTTTCAAATCCCTACAAATACTTTGCAAGCTACAAGAAACTTTATATTGTCGAGAATATGGTATAATAATTGCTATGTCAAGAACAGCTATTATTATTTACGTCCGACGTAGAAAATACGTGATACAAAAAATTGACAATTTTATTTGAGGCATTTTTTCACTAATTATTTGTTAATATATATTTATATTATAATTCTCTAGCAGCAAAAGAGCAACATTTATACCGAGCAAGAAACGCTGCTCTGGAACTAACGTTTGATATGTAAATCATTTTATGTAATTTATTTGTTTTTAATAAAGCCTAGTCTGAAGATAAAATGTTAGCTTAAATTAAAGATAATAAGATCGAACACATAATACATATATATATATAATTATTTTCCAACGTAATCGGAGAAAACTATAGTATTATGTTTATAACCTAACTAGCTTCAGAGGTGGATCCACGAGGGGGGAGGGAGGGGCGATAAGAGAGAGCTACCCTGATTCCTAAAAGGTCATGTAAGTATTGTCATTATATGGTATAATATTGTCATCGTAATGTTGTACGTATAAGCATTCTATGTAAAAAAAATCTCGTATAAAAATCATTTATATATTGATTTCCTCTTATACAAACAAACGGCAGCATTAAAAGAATAAAAATACATAGGTCAATGTTTTTAAATGCGTATTACAGTACAAGTATAAATATTTATCTTATTTTATTCTTCAAACATCTCAGTCTAGTGAATGCCGATGGCTAAATTTTATGTTTTCAATGTCAATTTTGTCATATCATAATTCTACGAAAACCTTTTTTATGTGTACCTTGAAAAGCTCTCCAAAAACTACTCAAGATATTTGTCAATGAGTAGAAGATAATTAACACTGGACATCATTTCCCAAATTGACTTTTTGACGTAATAAAACAAAATTCTCAGAACAAAATAAGCAATACAATGTAAAATAAAAACATCAACACTAGACACCTCCAACAAACAGATATTAAAAAAATAATGTTTTTTATGAAACATTTTTTCAATAAACAAAACAACAATGATAATATACACAAATGTTTGAAAAGTGCTTGACATCACCATTGGCCATCAGTGTACAAAATGTTTATCTACACTTGCTATTACGACTGAGAGGTTTCGTTACTGCAGTAAAGCAAAAGTGAGCCGAAGATAAACATTTTGCATTCTAACGTTAAGAGCAGTGACCTATATTATGATAGACTGGAGACTCGCGTGTTATCACAAGGGTTGACGCCAGCTGTTTGCATGACACGCCGCTCTCCACCGTGTGTACTCACCGACAGTACAACCTGGACCTCACAATGTACTTAGCTATATTTTTTTAGTCAAATTTACTCTAAAACACTTTTATTTTTAATTCAGTGATTACATTTAAACAAAATAAATATATAAGACAGGAAATAGTTTTGATTTTGTTCTAAATTTGAAATTTCACTAATGTGATTAAAAATCAAATAGTGAAAATAATAAAGAAAGTAAAATAGATATGTCACAGGGGAGCTTTTGACAAAAGAAATAATGTTTTAAAAATGTTTGAGGTTGCTGCCTTTATAAAAATATTATTATTGGTCTTATATCGTCAGTCTAATTAAGTAATCTGTTTTGAAACTTTCAAATGGTACTTAATTAACATAAAAATGTCATACTATTAATATCTGATCACGTTACCATTTTTTAATTACAAACAACTAAAAAATATTTTATTTTAATCACCAAATGTCATTTCATAGTATATTGTAAAAAATAATAATTGCTATAATTCCCACTAGGGTGAATTTCTTGCTGATGATAACTTTAGTTCAAAGCTCAGATCAAACAAGTTCAGACTTGCTGGTACTCGGGCAACCCGCCCAACGTGAATACATCTGTGAGAAATAATTATTTGCATGTTGAGACCGATAGCATTTACCTGCGTCTGTCTAAAAGCAATTACTGTTGAAACTTGTAAGTACTCCTTACTGTAATTTTGGGTTCACCTCAGCTCCCTAGAAGCCCTAGAGATTTTTATGAATTATTCCTTCCTTACTTGCTATAGTCGATTTGTATTCTAAATGCGCTGGGTACTTGAATATACGGCCAATCACACACAATAAAATATATTTCAAACCTAAAATTTTCAAGAGTTTGTTTTGTAAACTTTTAAATGTTTTTTAAAAGGATTTTCAGCCATGCAGAAGTCAGATTTAAGTTAAAATTAGTTTAAAGCGATAATTGACGTTTATTTTTAAGGTATTAAATATAAAATAATTAGAATATGCTTTTTTTTTAAATTTTTTACACGGTCTTACAAAAATGTTCTGTCTTGTGTGTGATGTATAGTAAAATAGTGAAGTGTTAACAGTTTTAGCTTATATGTCTAATATGTCCCATTTCACTATAAAGTGTAATCATATCTCCTTTTAAATTATAAGGAAAATGATTAACAGGTTTGTAAATAATCCAAAATTATAAGTTTCTATCATCAACTAGGTGAAAAAGAAAGAAGACAAAAAAAAAAAAACGAAAAGATCATCTAACTATTGCTCGACTGAACCGATTGGACGATTGAAAGAGAGAAAATTGAAAATGGTATATTTCCTAGACTTGGAAAAATCCCTTCAGTAACAGATGGTAATAGCATCAATACATTTTTCACAGTTCTTGTACGTAAATTAATTTATGAATTTATTTATTCATACACTCATCGCTTTTTTCTGCTCCATGTAAGCCGTGCTTGACTCACGGTGCATGTGTGGGTAGCAACATTGTCATCCTGCTTCTGTCGAGCTACGAGCTTTGTATAATAACTTAGGAAATTAAAGCACCCAAAGACACATACAGCTCACAAACTTTAATAAGAACAGACAAAATTTACGTTGGAAATTTTATAACGTAAAATATATATAATAATTTCTCTCGTAAAATATTTTCCTCTAAATGTTCTTCGTGATGAATATGTATTTCTTATAAACTTCAAATTTTTGCACTCATATTTTAATATAAAATATAGTAATTTTAAACTAAAATAAAATTTAAATATTTAAGTTTAGTATATTTTAATTATATTCCTCTGAATGCTATCAGAAATATCAAATTATAAATATAGTATTACAATATTTAATTAATTTTAAAATTATTTTCTTTCAAATTTTGGCCTCAGTTTTATAGTCAACTTGAAAAATATTTTATTTTATCATTATTTGAAATTTTTAAATTCTTTAAAAAAAAAAAATAGCCAATAAATAATAGAAATGCCACTACACAGAAACATGAACTGCTGTAACCATTTTTTCCCCCTAAATTTTGTTAAAGTCTTAAAAATGAATTCATTCATGAATTTATCCCAATAGAGGATAAGCTACAATCATATTTATTTTCTTACTTTTTTCTTTAATCATGACGTTGTTTAATACGTATCTGTTGACAACGCCTTATAAGAATGACATTATCCGTCGTCAACGAAATTGTATTAAACATTGTCATGTGTACGTTTACATTGTATTAGAATTTCTCTTTTCATTTAAAATTGCTATCTTTTTAAGGTTGTATCACCAACTGGATCAACTAAAGAGCGTACTTCATCGTACTGTTGTTTTTGTATAATATCACGTGGGAGAACTTTGGCGCCTCACCCACACATCATTGTACTACGACCTAAGTACTGAGGAATCTCCCTGGTCTGTATTTGCTAATATTAGGCCCTGTATGACCCCATGGACTACATCACTGAAGCCGGAGTAAACACCACCCCCGTCACAGATATATAGACGAGGGGGCGGTGCAATCGTGGGATAGAGATAAGATTAATTTGAACATCGTTGTATCCCGCAGAGATGATGACGTCATCACTATAATATGACACACTCTCGGGTCGTAATTATTGTTATACAATTGTTAAACGTCCCACATCATCTCCTCTACGTAAATTATTACATTAGGCTTTTTAGAGGTTGTCACGTTGCGTGATTAGTACAGATGATATAAATGAAAAATGCTGTAATATATGCTATTGTTACATAGGATTATTTTTTTGCAATTATAGCAAGCACCCAATTTACTAACAATTTATGTCAAAACAATTCAAACTTAATACAGAATGTTTAAACTGTTGATAAAGTTGATATATAATTATATTTCGTTAATAATAAAAAATATTATTTTTCATATTTTTTTATGAAATAAAAATATTTTCTATGAAATGGATAAAGAAAATCAGAAAATTTCAAAAATATAAGATATCATTATAACAAATCCATTTTCAATAGTAACCTTCTTTTATTTGAAGGAATGTATTCGTTGATTTAATAATATACGTTGGAATTTGATTTTTGGTTTATACGCAACATTTTCTCGACGTCGTATTGGGATTTGTTGAGCGACGAGAGATGAGACTGTCATGACAAAGGAGCACACAAGGGAGCTGTCAGCTTGTCTTCCCGACAGCCCCGAGACACAGAAAAGAAAAAGAAAATTCATCTCTCGTGTGCTCCTTTCTTCCCTACCAATAAATATTTCCCACACGTTCGTCCACTTTATGCGCTATGATTAAAAATAGAAAAATTAATATTGTTATGACTTCACCCCCCAAATATATAAATATATATGACAATGTTTACCACAAATAATAATAAGGTTGATATTCTTGTAATACCCAAGAGAATAATGTATCAAAAGAAAGATTATGTATAGAGAAGATGTATATTATTAGAGTGAGAAATATGATAGGCACATTTTTCAGAACATATATCTTTTCATCTTTTTTTTTAGTATTTTTTTTTCTATTTGATTTGATTTGTTTATTGGATCCAATACAGAAAACCCTTATTGTGGATACATTGATAGATACATAATATTATAAAAGTTAAAATCCTAAAACATAAAATAAAATACGACAAACATTATACACAGTATACATACAGTAGAAATAAAAACCTATAAACTAATACATACAACGCAGAGTATAATCATAATAATAGATCAATTTATGAATCAAATATAATTAAGTCACATTGATTAATCCATTGTAATCAAATTATTATTATGAAAATACTATATTTCTTATACTATAAGGAAATAATATTATCTTACATTATTACTACAGTCTTTAAATAAAAATTTCGTATGGCTAATATTATTAATTTCGAATGACAATTTAGTAACGCATCTCGTTGATTGGATTGTAGGAAAACTCGGTGCAGGAAAACTCGGTGCAGGAAAACTCGGAGCAATTTCAACAAGCTAGGAAAACTCGGTGCACGGTAAACTCGGAGCACGGAAAACTGGGAGCACCGCTAGGAAAACTCGGAGCATCGCATATATTATAAAATATCGTATAATTATATTATATATAACCAGCTATATTGTCGCCTCCAAACACAAAAGTTACAGGGGACTTAATTAAATATTATGAGGAGCATCACTATATCGTAATTTATCCTTAATAATTGTTCTCTAGGGCTTATAAATATTTATAAATTGTGTATTTGCCATGATAATTTTTTAAGAATTGTAATTATTTGTGTAATTATTTTTTGATGGTAAAAAATTATAAAATTTAGATCAGAACATAGATAACAAAATGACTGTTCACTTTCTGAAGTAAAGAAAGTAATTATTTAGTCCAGTTTTTGAGATGGTTTTTAGTTGAAAAAGATGCTGATTTGACTTGATTTGAAAATGGCCGCGAGATTTCCAATGATATTCTCATTATTTATATCCAGATATATCTCAAAAACTAGATTGACTTTTGCTTCATTTTTTTTTTCTTTTTGCTGAATATTTATGTTATAATGTAAGGAAGGTTTACTATACAGTAATATTTTCAGAGTGATTCACCATCTCCTAAAATTAGTGACAATAACCCTTTTAAAACAACATACAGTTGAAATTTTTTGCTATATATTATATATATGTAATGTATCTCTTGAAACTTTACTTGATATCTTTCTATTTTTTATTTATTTATATATATAATATGTATATTATATATATATTTTTATTTAAATTTTTTTTTTAAATTTTTTTATATATAAAGCTGTGCATGCAATGAAGTAGGTTAGTTGCATCTGTGATTATACAATTCTTATTCTTACCAATTCTTATTTAACTTTAACATAATATTTTGCTGCCTTGAGCCGTAATTCATCTATATAGATATTTTATTCTTTTATCTAATTTTTAATTAAAATAAATTTGCATTGCATATAAATTTATATGTAAATATATTAGGTTCAACAAAATGCATTTTCACATAAATTAAATACTTTTTTAAAAATGTTTACATATGATGTGCTGCTATAAATTTACTTTTAAATTCTTAACTAAATTAAATTCATGCATACTTTTCTAAATAATAAATTTTAAAACTGGTATAGGTATTGACTATTGTATTATATACTAATTAACTCAATAATACGGAAAAAAATCACAATAAAAGTGTTTTATTTTATATAAACATACTGTTATTTACATTGATCACATAAGCTAAAATATCACATAGGAAATAATGTTCGTCTACTTAAAAATTGATGCTTAAATTGTACAAAAAAATACATAATTATCTTATTGGAATCTATATAATTAAATGCAAATTTAAGCTATAAATAGAAACAAAATCCACACCATAGCCGGAAATGAGGGGAGAGGGGAGGGGTCAGTACTAGGTGCCTAGTAGGAGATGTTGTGGGCCACATCCTCCACATAGTCATAGGCTGGGTGGGTAAGCGGACCAAATACCCCCGGACGAAATACCCCCGGACCAAATATCCCCGCCCAGACCGGACGAAATACCCCCGGACGAAATATTCCCGGACGAAATATCCCCGGACGAAATACTCCCGGACGAAATACCCCCGGACGAAATACCCCCTTGTAAGTGGAGAGGGGCGGGTGACCGACGCGGGAGGGGAAGTTGACTTTATTTATAAAGTCTGTTTTTCTGTCGTTTGTCTGACGTCACGCGCGTCGTATTAAAGAAGGAAGTTAGTAACGCCATTTTTCACAACAAATATAATATATATTATGTAATATTCAAAGTATATTTATAGTTAATGCCGTATCAAGATCTCAAATTGCGTCTTTAATTTTATTATATCAACACATACTCAAAATTGTGCCGCAAACAAACGATTTTTGTATATGCTATGCTTAATTTGATTGTGCGGCAATTATAAATTGTCTCAGCATTTTGCAGCAAGATTTTGAAGGTTTTTAAACGATTTTAGATTTTTAAACCTAGGTGTGCCCCTAGCGATTTGAGCAAAGCCCGAAATGAACAAATATTTCGGGCTTTGCTCATTTAAATTTGAACATTTCTAGAAGTGCTCAAATCGAAAAAAGCAATCCACGACGAGAAGTTTTATATCGGGCTTTGCTCATTTAAATTTGATCATTTCTAGAAGTGCTCAAATTTATAAAGTCTGTTTTTCTGTCGTTTGTCTGATGTCACGCGCGTCGTATTAAAGAAGGAAGTTAGTTATAACTTTAGGCCAACACATCATGCATTAATTTATCATATCATTCATATCGAATTAAAATTAATGTGTAATATATTTTGATACGATACATTTTATGCATGTTAATTATTAGTCTTTATTGCATTTTTTTTAGATTTTTTTTAAGCTAAAAATTTTCAAAATCGTCCCTATATAATTTTTTAACTTAAAAAAAAATATAAGTAAATTTTTTTTATGTAATTTTTTAATTCTGATTCGATTGGGATAGGTCTAAAAATGCAATATTTTTTATTGTTTCTGGTCCCCTGGTGCTATAGGTGCCGTGAACACTTAAGGTCTGTCGCTATGCAGCCGGCCACCAGAGGCGCGACGTATGCCTTTTAAAAAATAATTATTGGATGAATTTTGTTCGGCTTCTTCTGCAGAACGATAAATTATATTCCATTTTTGATGATATAATGTTATTCATACATATAATCTTTAGGAAACCTGTTAATATAAATTCGTATCGGTAAGATTTTGATGACTTTATTAGTACGAAAAAATACATATAATATTTCCCTACTTCCTCACAAGCCATTTTGCTGATTTATTTTCGCCGCAGATGTACCGTACTGCACTGTACATTGTTCCATTGTTGGGGACGAGCGGCCGGCCTGCACCTTGCTCGCTAGCGGTCAGGCAGGCGAGACGGGCCACTTGGCCTGCAGACTTTCACAAGGGTTGGCGCCTTGCGGCTCGCGCGACGCAAATATAATATAATCGCGGGCCGTGCTTTTACCTTATCTATGGTCAGGAAAAATGAATACATAAAAATATTGCACCATCAATCAAAATGCAATGAATGCAGCATTTATTAATGTGATATAAATATTATAAATTTAACATACATTTAATATAAATTTATAAAAAAGTATATAAAAATATAAATATAAATGATACAAAATATAAAATAATATTAAAATATTAATATAATATAATATTTAATATAATATTAAATTTTTTTTATAAAAATTGAAACATATTAATACAACATTATATATATATTTAAAATGTATATATGATGTTGCAATATTTATGCATTTATTATGCATAATTTACTACATTTGATTGGTGCAATTTTTTCATTTTCTCCTATGAAATATAAAGTGGTGTTCCCAAAAATATTTATACATTGCATTGAAGTCTGTTTGTAACTAGGTTTCTATCTAAAACATATACTACATTCTTTTCTTCACCTTTCTCAAAGAAAAGAAAGGTTTATGAATGAGGATAGCAAGGGTTGGGGGAGTAAAATACAAGTTATTTTCTTGAGTTCGTTTACCCTTCTGACCTGCGCGCGACAGTGAAAATTGTTGTAATTATATAACAATGAAAACTTATAAAAAATTAATCTATATTTTATTAGGAAAATAAAGTATATTGATTTCGCTTTTTCATTATTATTCAATAAATTTAATTTCAGTCTCTCCAAGTATAGATGATCGTCATGAAACACTTGAAAAGTATTGCTCGAGAGGATACAAAAAAAAAGGAAGGATTATTATAATAAACAGATTCAGATTTCAAATTCATCGTTATATAATACAGGTCGAGAATATTTTAATTACTTTTTAAAATATTAAGTTTGGAGGGAGTTTTATCATTAAAACCACACAAAAAAATTGTATATATAATATATAAATATTTGAAAAATATGTATCATAATAATTTTGATAAAAAAAAATGTGCCTTGAAAATTAACTTTTATTAAAAAAAATTTGATCATTTTACGCGTACAGCAACGCATTCAGTACGTAACGCCTGCTCTTTTTTTCCCTTCTCCCCATCCTCCCCCGTCCTCTCCGGACCCAGGAAGGAAGTGAAGAAAAAAAAACTGCAGCTCGCGAATGCAAGCAGTAGCAGCGCGGGGCAATTGCACATTCTACCTCATGATAGCAGCATTCGCACTCATGATGTGGTCCACGGACAGGAGCAAAATACATTGAATTTCGAATCACGGATAAAATACCCTTTGATAAAATACCCTCGGATATAATACCCAGACAAAATACCCTAGGACAAAATACCCTCGGACAATTAACCCTTGGACAAAATACCCTTAGACAATTAACCCTTGGACAAAATACCCTTAGACAATTAACCCTTGGACAAAATACCCTTAGACAATTAACCCTTGGACAAAATACCCTCGGACAAAATACCCTGGGATAAAATACCCTTGGACAAAATACCCTTGGACAATTTACCCACAGATAAAATACCCTTGGACAAAATACCCTTAGACAAAATACCCTTGGACAAAATACCCTTAGACAAAATACCCTTAGACAAAATACCTTTTTTGCCTGGGTTGGCTCAAATTTATTGCACCCAAATTAACCTACATTAAGGGTAAGATAACACGAACAATCGATTGTTGTAGTCCCATTTCATTAACATGTAAACCTTAGCAACCTCATAATGATTCTGAATGTTTTTTGAGAGACAGTTCTTGGCACCAAAAAAATATGGAAAATATTTCAAAACAATCGGACGATCCAATTTTTTTAAATTATTTTCTTAGTTTAGGTCTCCATGGGAAAGCCCTATACTAAAAATTTAAAAAATTCGTTTAAAAAAATTGGATCGTCCGATTGTTTTGAAATTTTTTCCATATTTTTTTGGTGCCAAAAACTGTCTCTCAAAAAAAATTCAGAATTATTATGAGGTTGCTAAGATTTACATGTTAATCAAATGGGACTACAACAATCGATTCTTCGTGTTATCCCACCCTTAAAAAAATAACATGATAAATAATAAAATAATTAAAAGGTGCTAAATATTTAATTATTATACTCTACAACTAAACGTATAAAAAAATAAATTATGCTGTGAAAGTATCATGCGCAGGATTCAGTGAAATTTATTTTACCTTTTTCATGGGCAATTCGCAATAACATATTATAAATTATAGAAATTATAATCATAAATTTATGATTATAATTATTGGTACTGTTGAAATCCGAAATATCATATATTTTTAATTTTGGTTGGTTGGTTGGTATTTTGGGGCAATTGACACATAATATTTTTAATTTTATTATATCAATAGGAAACTTTTTATGCAACATGAAAATTATTGTACCCTGTCCCTTTAATAATATAATAATATTAATACTGTACAGTGTATATACAATACATGTGTGCAAAATGTTTGCATGATGTAGGTATAATTTTTATCATTCTAAGAAATACCTAAAAGATGCTGTTATATATTATAATATATGGTAAATTGTCTGAGGGTATTCTGTCCAAGAGTGTTTCGTCTAAGGGTATTTTGTCCGAGGGTATTTCGTCCAAGGGTATTTTTTCCATGGGTATTTTGTCTGAGGGTATTTTATCTGAGGGTATTTTGTCCAAGGGTATTTTACCCTAGGGTATTTTGTCCAAGGGTATTTTGTCCTAGGGTTAATTGTCCAAGGGTATTTTGTTCAAGGGTATTTTGTCCTAGGGTATTTTGTCCAAGGGTATTTTATCCCAGGGTATTTTTTCCAAGGGTATTTTGTCCTAGGGTTAATTGTCCAAGGGTATTTTGTCCTAGGGTAAATTATCCAAGGGTATTTTGTCCTAGGGTAAATTGTCTGAGGGTATTTTGTCCTAGGGTATTTTGTCTGGGTATTATATCTGAGGGTATTTTATCAAAGGGTATTTTCTCCGTTTACCTGAATTTCAATGTGAAAGAGTTACTATAACAATAAAAAATAGTTTCTTTTTTCTAAACGTCACATTTTTAATTTAATTTATAATTTGACATAATTAAAAATACATCTAAAAAATTAATCCACAGTTCTTTATTAGTTTGAGCATACATTAGCATTTTATTCATATTCCATAAATTTAATTTTTTTTACTCCTTCCAGTAGATAATTGACATGATAAAACTGAAAAAGTATAGCTTGAAAGGATATAAAAAATATTAGATTTTATATGTCCGATTGGTGATTATAGTATTCAGATTTATCCTATATAAAGCCAATAATGTATTTTTTTAAATTAATTAGGTTAGTTTCTTTATCTATATATTATACAAAAAAGCAACAAAACATTTTTTGATACCTATTAATTACTACAAAAATTAAATTTATTTAAAAAAAATAATTCATAATAATAACAGAGAATGCTGTATACAAAACACTCTGTTACCATATTTCTATTTTCTATTCAATTTACAGTACAATACTTTGGAGTCGACCTCACAATGCACTCGTCACGGCACGCATGGCACGTAAAGGACGCACTCGCAACGGCACGCTTGCCCTCCTTGTTTCTTTCCTTGCCTTCAGCTTTTGCTCTCCAGTAAAATGTTGCATACTTTTAATTGCTATAACTCCATATATAATGAATATTTTAAATAATGAATTGGTAGAAGGCATAGGCAAACAACACTTTTAAGCCCTAAGTTCAACAAAAACGCTTAATTTTCTTTATTTTCATTGCTAATGCCGAATAAAAATCACCGAATCCCGTATCTTTTTTACTATAGGCAGGTAGCGACATCTCATTTAATTTCAGTTGCATTTTTTCATAGCGACAGACCTTAACGTAGCGCATGTGTACCCCTCCTGAAGAAACTTAATTTACTTAAAGTTGTTCTATTTATTTCCTTATTTATTCCTTCCTTTTCTATATTTAT
This sequence comes from Siphlonurus alternatus, assembly GCA_949825025.1. NCBI lineage: Eukaryota > Metazoa > Arthropoda > Insecta > Ephemeroptera > Siphlonuridae > Siphlonurus > Siphlonurus alternatus. The sequence goes on along the minus strand of OX463781.1, from coordinate 7,846,744 downwards.
ATAATTTGGCATCAAAGCCCGAATTCAATGCGCACATCTAGGTGTGCCCCTAGCGATTTGAGCAAAGCCCGAAATTAACAAATATTTTGGGCTTTTTGCTCATACAAATTTGAACATTTCTAGAAGTGCTCAAATCGAAAAAAGCAAACCCCGACGAGAAGTTTTATTTCGGGCTTAAATTTATTCAATTAAATTTGACCATTTCTAGAAGTGCTCAAATCGAAAAAAGCAAACCCCGACGAGAAGTTTCATTTCGGGGTTTGCTCATTTAAATTTGATCATTTCTAGAAGTGCTCAACTCGAAAAATACAAACCCTGACGAGAAGTTTTATTTCGGGCTTAATTTGCTCACTGTTTTGATAATTTCTAGGAGTGCTCAAAGCAAAGTGAAAAATAATAATTGGAAATTGTGCCGTATTATAGTAATAATTTGTAATAAATAATTAAAGCAATAAAATATTTTGAATTTAATAATATTTTAATTACATACATCACTTTTTTAATTAAGTAAAGAAATACAAATTTAGCATTAGCGTGTATATTATTTTTTTATTAAAATATTTCTTTCTGTTTTATTCAAGTCATACTGAAAAATACGATTTTGTCACATTTTTTATATTAATATTGTATGTTAGTTAATTTAAATAAATTTTTTACAGCTGATATATTATAAAATCATTTTAACTTCATTTACAGAACTTGCTAAGGAGCAAAGAGCTCCTCAAGATAGTACCAAACCTACTAATTTAAAATTAATAAATAAATAAATAAATAAATAAATAAATAAATAAATAAATAAATAAATAAAAAAATAAATAAATAAATAAATAAATAAATAAATAAATATTACCTGATCTTATTATTACCTGAATTTGACTTATTTTTGCAGGGATTACTATCATGGCATTTTAAGGCTTAACCTGAGAAATTTGGACGAAAAATTCGCTACAACAGATTTTCTTCAAATTAATTTGGTGGACTCACAACAATCGTCAAATTAGCTCTGAATTTTTTCGGAATTTTTTAACCGTTGGTTTAATTATAATTAATTTATTTAAATGAGAATTTTGTATCCTTCCAATGTTAAATTTGTTAATTAGCATTGCAAAAAAACTATACAACAGATTCTTTTACTTTTTTTTTTACTAAAACCTAATTTTTTAGACTATTTTTCTGAATTGTTTTCATATATTTTGAACCGTGGCGATGATCGTTTCCTATATGTGATGAGAAATGTGGCAACGTTCTCAAGGACTGTTGTCACCACCCCCTCCTAAAAATTTATGCTCATTCCAATGCAAACAGTGTTGCCACTATAGCCACGCCTCTTGACCTTGACAGACAAATTCTCAGGTTATACCTTAAATTTCATCTAAATTTTTTCTTTGCACAACATATATGTTTTAGATTGACAACCTTTCTTGTAGTTGCAAAACACAAAACTTTGCTTTGAATTTGCTAATGCTGCTGCTGATTTGAGACACCCTTTTCTTTGTCATGAGTGCATGGTACGTCGTCTGAACTTAGAAATTGTTCATCTGCAACCTGGAATTCATTGCTAGATTATATAAATTGTAATCATACCCTTTAATTATAAAAAAAATAAAAGTGTCTCTCAGTGTGAAAAAATCGTGTTAATTTCTTTCAATATGACTTGAATAATACAGAAAGAAATGTTTTAATAAAAAAAAATACTTTACACGCTATTAATGTTAAATTTGTATTTTTATCAATAAATTAAAAAAGTGATATATAATTAAAATATTATTAAATTTACATTATTTTATTATTTATTGCTATATAATACGGCACAATTTCCAAATATTATTTTTCATTTTGCTTTGAGCACTTCTAGAAATGATCAAAACAGTGAGCAAAGCCCGAAATAAAAATTCTCGTCGGGGTTGCTTTTTTCGAGTTGGGCACTTTTAGAAATGAGCAAATAAATGAGCAAACCCCGAAATAAAACTTCTCGTCGGGGTTCGCTTTTTCCGATTTTAGCACTTCTAGAAATGATCAAATTTAAATGAGCAAAGCCCGATATAAAACTTCTCGTCGTGGATTGCTTTTTTCGATTTGAGCTCTTCTAGAAATGTTCAAATTTAAATGAGCGAAGCCCGAAATATTTGTTAATTTCGGGCTTTGCTCAAATCGCTAGGGGCACACCTAGGTTTAAAAACCTAAAATCGTTTAAAAACCTTCAAAATCTTGCTGCAAAACGCTGAGACAATTTATAATTGCCGCACAATCAAATTAAGCATAGCATATACAAAAATCGTTTGTTTGCGGCACAATTTTGAGTATGTGTTGGTATAATAAAATTAAAGACGCAATTTGAGATCTTGATACGGCATTAACTATAAATATACTTTGAATATTACATAATATATATTATATTTGTTGTGAAAAATGGCGTTACTAACTTCCTTCTTTAATACGACGCGCGTGACGTCAGACAAACGACAGAAAAACAGACTTTATAAATAAAGTCAACTTCCCCTCCCGCGTCGGTCACCCGCCCCTCTCCACTTACAAGGGGGTATTTCGTCCGGGGGTATTTCGTCCGGGGATATTTCGTCCGGGAGTATTTCGTCCGGGAGTATTTCGTCCGGGGGTATTTCGTCCGGTCCGGGCGGGGATATTTGGTCCGGGGGTATTTCGTCCGGGGGTATTTGGTCCGTGATTCGTGGGACACACAGGAAGGGAGAAACGTTGCAGGGTTGAAAGGAAAGTTTTTGGCCTACGTGACTGCAGCCACAACGTGAAAATAACCTTAGTTTCGAGACAGATAGAGACGCCTCGTGGTACTGAAGGGTACTATCCCAGCCTAGCTAGACTGCATTGACTGCACTGCAGATGCATTGAAAAGGTTCGAGCAGCAGAAGAAATCTCGAACGTTCCCCCCTAGCTGACAGCGGTATAAAAGCCGGCGAAGGGGCGTGGCGGGTACTAGTTTGTTTCGGTCCGTTCTGGTGTCAGGTGCTGGTCCAAGCTAGACACGCTCCGAGGCAACTGTGAGTTCATACTTTTGATACACCTTTATTTTTTTATACATCTAAGTTGCGGCAGGAAAATTTAACTATATTGCAAAAATGAAAATGATTTTTTTTCAAATTAAGTTTAGCTTTGTAATATGTTTGTAATTTTATTGCTGCCATATATACCATGGCAGTCATGCCCATGGTAATATAATGTGTAGTAATTTTAAAGAAAAAATTTGTGACATTTTCCTGAACAACATTTAATTGCCATTTCTGCTAATTTTTAAATTATTTACTGGTGTTCTTAAAAATGCATTTATTATTTTCTTTAATTATTATTCTATAATTGACATTACAGGTTGCAGTTTGTATCATCAATTGATCAATTAAGTAAAAAAAAAAACTTCGATTTATTGTGAGTCATATATTAATCGTTTGTTTATGTTCTTTTGATAACGATAATTGCGTTTCTCATTTTATTGTAATTAACACTGC